>CM031244.1:29855292-31205917 GCA_018340775.1 Taxus wallichiana var. yunnanensis
ATCAACATCAAGAAAGCTCCACAAGAGCCCATGACTGATTTCAATACCATATTCCATAAGACATGGAAAAGGATTCTAGCCCTAGCTAGGTCACCTACAGTATGACTATTGTCTTATATCTAAAATCTCTAAACTCGAGATATCTCCATCATGACTCAATCGTTAGGAGGATATTCTCTGCTGCCTGATCATATGATATTGTAGTTCAGTGAGAATAATTTGATAGATGTTGGTAAACTTCCCCAAAGATCCCTTTATTGATATATCCCAAGATAGATCCACTTCCTCAAGCTCTATCCACACTCCTACATCCATATATAGCTACCCATCCTCTCAAGGAGCCACCATGCCTACAACAACATTTTTTCTAACTCTCCCGTCCAAGAAGAAAGGAGCAAGTTCTAAAAAAGGGTGAAAAAGTTACAAAAAAACAAGCTTGGGCTAGAAAAATCATGAAAATTGGCTAAGTCCTAGTCCAGGGGTCCTTGGGACAGTTGGGACGTCGGGCGCGAATCGGCCGAAAATCCTCCAAGTGATCTACACAAAGACTGGGATAGTTGGGACATCAGGACGCGCGGGACGCGAAAGGGTGAACCGACCGAAGGTAAAAGCAAAATTGACTAACTGCCATGTCTTTGAGCAGAATAGCCGGGACATCTGGCCGTGAGGACGTGAAGGACGCAAATAGCCCAGATCAGCCGAAACAGAGAACTTTCACACTGGGACACTTGGGACAAAGGGACGCGTGGGACGCGGAGAGCCCGAGGAGCCAAGAGCCAATCAAATCATGCCACGTGTCTTCGCCTCAAAGAGGGACAGGGAAGCCCGAATTGGGGCGGATCGAAGGAATTTTTCCCAAACAATTGGGACAACCGGCCAAAGGGACGCGAGGGACGAAAATCAAGCGCAGCCCACGGACGAATCAGGAAACGCCACGTGTCACAAGGGAAAACATCCAAAATTTCAAAGGGCAAGGTTTGAAGCGTTGGCCCGAGCCAATAAAAAGAGGACACGTGTCCTAAGGAGAAGGGGAGTGTGGAGCTCGGGAGGAATTAGAGAATTTGGCAAAAGTTTTGGCCAAAAACTAAAAGGTAAAGGATGACCCCGCGCCCCTGTCCTCCAACCCTCATCATGCCACGTGTCCCAAGTGGCGGGGACGCGGGGAAAAAATGGGAAATTTTCCAAAATTACAAAAAGTCAAAACTTTCAAGGAAAACCCACGGGTAAGGGAAGGAGAGAGAATTGCTCATCCAATCAGCGCCTGACACGTGTCGTCCAGGTGGCAGAGCGGGAAAAATTTCAAAACCCATTTTTGCCTGTTTTGTGCCCTAAATCTTCAGATCGCCATATCTTTCGATCCAGAGCTCGATTTGCACACGTTCTTTATATCATCGGAAAGCTTATAAAATTATCTACATGATTCTAGGGTCAATCTTGAATTTTGGTTCATTCTGAGAGAGAAAAGTTAAGAAACGGATCTGACGTGTGTTCATGGCCGTAATGACATTTCAAATACTAAATTTAATGCGTAATGGGTCGCATTCTCCTCCAATTTGGTCAAAAATGACAGGTATGGGTTTGTAAGGTCCCCATGCCGATTTAATGCATTTACAGTCAATGAGGAATGGGCTCCCATGTTTTGTACATTTTCTCTCTCCCCCGGCTCGACCCATGCAATGTAAAAGCCGATTTGGCTCATTTCTAAGGGTGGAACACTTTTGGCATAGCAACTTCTTCTTTCACCTCCAAAGAAGTGATTGTTGCAAGAATCGACCTCTTCAAAGATCAGAATAGCTTTTCTACCTCTCTCGAGGTTGTAATGCAAAGTTTTTTTGACATCGAAAATGATAATGCAAGCTTTGTGAATGGGTTTCACCCTTTGTTTGTATTATTTGCTTCATTTCGATCCTAAATTATATCTTATCACTGTGTATGTTTTATGTTGCAATCTTTGGTTTGGTCTATTTGCATGCATGACAAAATATTCACCACTCCTTTTGGTGCATCACCATCTTTAGTTAGTTTCAATTTTTTTCACTTCTATCCCCTCGTCTCCTTGCAATTTAGAGTAGGATTAGGATCTCAACCTCTCGTAGTTGTGCAAATATAGATCTAAATCGAGGAGTTTGAGGAACCAGCCTCTAATCTGAGATTCCTCTCTCGCCACACAAGTCCCACACTTGGAGAGAGGTTTCCATGTTGTGCAATCACACTGGATGCCTAAGACATCATTTAGAACCTTGATTTGCATCCAGGGGTGCTGTGATTTTGCACTAACAATTTTGGCACGCCCGGTGGGACACTAGAGGTCTCATTTTTATTTGTAGCAAAGTTGATGTGCATCTGCTGCAATTTTCTTGCTTAAAAGAGCTATTATTTGCATATCTGCGACTCCAAGGGGAAGAATCAACTGGTTTCAAAGGCAGCAGCCTAAAACTCATGAGAAGAATCACCACAAGGTCAAGAGTTGGAGAAGAAGAAGTGTTGTTTGAATACCTGCAATTATCTCCAAGAAGAAGGCAAAGAGGAAGAAGGATTCAAAGGTCTCCATCTCCACCAAATAGAAACTCTCTCAACTCCTCCACCCTGTAGGCCTTTCATTCACCAACAAGGGTTTAAGACCAATTAGAATGGCACAAAACAACCCCTATGTCAACTTCACAGCAGCAGCCCACTTGCCCTCAATGCACAACATCCAATTCCTATCAGCAGCCTCAAGAACATTCCCTACTTCACCGGAGAAAATCGACTACCTGTGTGATCATGTTAAAGATATTGCTAACCTTTGTGCAATCCATGAAATCAATGAGATGCAAGTGGTCACAAGTTACGCATCTTCATTCAAGGGTAAAGCATTGCAATGGTTTAGAGCCTTGAGCTGGTTCTATCACAAATTGGAATCACCGTGTATAGCACTTCATGAGCAATTTGGAGAAAAGGGAGACAACTTGTCTCTTTTGAGCAGCCGACAACCATCAAGAGAGCTCCCAATGAGCAAATGACCGATTTCAACTTCAGATTTCAAAAGACTTGGGAGAGAATTCCAAAGGCAAATGCCAACAAAGTAGAAGGTGCTTTTCTCTACTATCTCAAAGCTCTAAATTCTGATATTTCTATGTTAATTCAGTCCATGGGAGGCATAACTATCCCTATGGCTTATAACATTGCCATTAGGGCTGAAAATTGTTTGATCCAAGCTGGCAAACTTGCCCCTAGACCTCCCATGCCATTGTTTCCAAGTTTAGAGAGTCCAAACACCAATCAAGCACCTAATTTGGCTCCTTCTCCCACTCCTAGAAATCAGAGTTCAAATGAAGCTTCCACTTCATCTCCAAGTGCCCCAAATGAGCTTCAAGAAGTCATGAAGCAATTGCAAAACCTAGGCAATGAGCTGGTTACTCTCAAGAGGCAACAAGCCCAAGGTTTTAGACCTTCTTATCAACCCCAAGCTCAGCCTAACAGCAGCCATACCAACCACAAAGGCCACCTAATCCAGCTGCAAATATGAATCAAACAAGGCCTCCTGCCAATAGACCATTTCAGCCCTATAATCCAAATGCCATATCTGCCTCTAAGGCATTGGTGCCAACACAAAACAACATTGCTTAGGAGTATGATTGGTGTTTTCCATGCAATGAGCCTCATAACCAATCCATGTGCTTCAATGGTGCTTTGAATCAAGCATTAATGGTGACAACTACATCGGTGTGGAGGGTGAGGGCAATCAAGGAAACAACCAACAACAAGAAACATTCCAACAACAATCAGCCCCAAATGACACCACATTGGTAAATTGGCAAGCAGAGGATTTTTGTGGCATGAACCAGGTAGTTTCTCAAGGTGTTGCAGCCAACACAAGGTCAAAAAGGAGGAATTTGGGTGAAGAACAACCATTAGCCCCAACCAATCCACAACCTTCCATGGCTCCACAAATGGTTGGCAAGCAAAATCCAATTTCAAATGCACAAGGGCAGCCAAGAACAACCCCTAGGCCAACTCAAATACCAGTTGTTGCTGCCCACATGCAAGGAGTGAATGTGCAAACCAAGGGACAACAAAGAGATCCTTCATCACCATTCAACATCATTGATCAGATGAAGAAGACAAATGTTAATATATCAATGTGGGAATCCCTATCTATCCTGTGCCAAAGAGATCTCTGCAAGTGCTGCCATGAAGGACTCGCCAACTTCAATCAAGCAAGTTCGAAAGATGCAAGACAAAGTGCTTACAAATGCTGCCCAGCCTGAGGGAAATCATGGAGGACAAAGAAGGTAAAATGTTGAAGCCCCCTCCTTTCTATGTTTCATTGATCATTAGAAATCAGCTAGTGCACAATTGCATGATAGACTCCGGGGCAAGTAGCTCAAGAATGCCTAAACAAATAGCTGATCAACTAGGGCTCCAAAGATGAAACAATATCCAAAGGGGTAGTGCAATGATGGGACAAAGAGAATAATAAATTGGGGTGATTAGAAACTTGAGTCTTACCTTGCATGCATGTCCAAATGTTGTTGTTTTACAAGATGTATCAAATATAGACCTTCCACCACTCTTTTCCCTATGCTTGTCAAGGGACTTCACAAACAAGATCGGGGGATATTTGTCTCACTGATTGGTCACACATGTCGCTTCGTAATGAGGTATGGAACTAAGGCTACAATCAGGTCTCGAACCTATTGCAAACTTCCACATTGAGCCTTACACTCCAAGTCGATTAATGCCAATTGCTCAAAGATTTGATCAAGAAGATCACCCAAGCACCGATGAAGCCGACACTAAGGTCGGAAGCATCCCGATCTAACTCTTGATGAATGGGAAAAAAGATACATGCATTTGATCCTTATCAAGAAGTGGAAGAATCTGAGCTAGGGTCTATTGCATACACGAAAATCAGCCTATTCCTAGCATCACCAAGCCAAACCACAAAGATGACAATGAGGTATGGCAGCTGTTTTTTGATGGATCAAGGAGTAGACAAGGTGCAGGAGGTGGAGCTATGCTTGTTTCACCTCAAGGAGTAAAGTACTATTCAGCTTTTAGATTTCAGTTTGCATGCTCCAATAACACTGCCGAATATGAAGCCTTAGTGCAAGGGATGCATTGGGCAATCAAGAAGAAAATAAAGAACTTGCAAGTCTTTGGTGACAGTGAATTGATTGTAAATCAGGTCAAGGGACAACATGCTGCCAAGAATGATCTACTCAAGTGCTACAAGAACAGGGTGTGGGACCTCATGGAAGATTTTGAGGGTTTTGGCATCAAATCCATTCCTAGGAAAGAGAATCAAGTCACCGACAAAGCACAGCAGTAGGGGGCAGCCTTTGACATTGTGGAAAGCATTCAACAAGACAAGGTACAACCAAACATCCACGTGATTGTGAGGCCTTCAATGCCAGATAACAATGTTAGTTGGCAAGTGTTTGAAAATGACCAACAAATCATCCATTTCTTGCAAGAAGAAGCTGAGTTCTCACCAAGAATCAAGAAAATCGAACAGCAAGATGGTGACCAAGTGGTACAACCGAGAACTAACAAGCTGCCCAAGGACTTATCACTTTGGAGTCCATTTTTAACCCCAATGATCAGCTTTAGAAAGGAGAAAGCAAACATTCAGTCAAGAGAGAGGATTCAAGATCCATCTTGGTAGAAGAGAACAAACCATTGCAAATTGGAAGGATGACAACCGAACAAGAAAGGTATGAGTTCATACAACCAGTGTCAAGAGTTCCCCGACGTGTTTGCTTGAGCTATGAAGACTTGAAAGGTTTCAATCCCAACTTAGCTCAAAGATACCATCGAATTGATCCAAATACTAAGCCTCGTCAGTAGAAACAAAGACCAGTAATCCACACATGGAGCCTCTCATGAGGAAAGAATTGGACAAGCTGATTGAGTCAAGGATCATATTCCCAATCAAGCATTCTAGTTGGGTCACCAACTTAGTTCCAGTCAGAAAGAAGAGTGGAGAGATCAGATTGTGTGTTGACTTCAGAGACTTGAATAGAGCCTCTCTCAAGGACCATTACCCACTCCCTTCCATGGAGCAAATCTTGCAAGTCAGTGGCTGGCTCCGAGAGGTTTTCACTACTTGATGGCTACTCAAAGCTACAATCGATTATGGTGAAGGAAGAGGACCAGCTTCAAGACAGCCTTCACAACCAAATGGGGAACTTTTGATACAGAAAATGCCATTTGGGCTGTCCAACGCCGGTGCTACCTTCCAAAGGGCAATGGACATGGCATTCAAAGGTTTGATTAACAATGTGGTGCTGATTTACCTTGATGATATCACTATTTTTCCAAAATGCAGCACCACCTCTCTCATTTGAGACAAGTCTTCACGAGGTGCAGAGATTTGGAGTGTCTTTGAATCCTAAGAAGTGCATCTTTCTTGCACATGAAGGAAAGCTCCTTGGCCATATTGTCTCCAAGAAGGATTAGCAATTGATCCAGAGAGGGTCAAGCCATAAGAGCACTACCATTGCCAAGCCACAAGAAAGCCCTTCGAGTTTCTCGGGAAGGATAAACTTTGTTCGAGGTTTGTCCCAGCATTTTGCAGCCCTTGTCAAGCCCATCACCAAAATGTTAAAGAAGAGCATGGCTTTCAAGTGACAAAGAAGGCAAGGAGAGTTTTGAAGCAATCAAAGAAGCCATCTCTCAAGCACCAACTCTCATCAACCTGACTTCTCCAAGGATTTCATCCTCTATGCATTTGGAGGTAATGACACTATTTCTCGCCATTTTGGTACAAAGCAGAACAAGGATAATGATGAGCAGCCAATTGCCTTCTTCAGCAAATGGAGCCTAGATGACTATGAGGTGAGGTACTCTTTATCGAGAAGCATGTACTTGCAGAATCGAAGCTTGAAGAAATTCAAGCATTTAGTCTCAAACAACAAGGTCCAGCTTGCTGGTCTCACATGTCAAGGGTTAAGGACTTCCTCCTCAACAAGGATTTGAATGAGAAAAGGGCAGGTTGGATCACCCGTGTCATGGAGTATGACATTGAGATCAAGATCACCAAGCTGGTAAGAGGGAAAGGATTGTGTGAGCAGCTGGTTTTGGGGAAGCAAAAAGAAGTATGCAATGAAGAAGGGGTTGTTTTGATACCCAGACAGCCATGAGCCAAGTGGCAATCAAGAAGAAGACAATGCTGCCCCCACTCCTTGCTGGACCCAAGGTATTATACACTTCCTAGGCATAGGCCTATGCCCTCCAGAGATGAACAAGACCCAAAGGAGACACTTCAGATTGCAGGCTGTCCCGTATGCCATTGTTGATGGAGTTTTGTTCAAGAAAGATGTGAATGGAGTGCTACTGAGATGCATTAGCACAAATCAGATTCAAAGGGTGTTGAAGAGTTTCATGGTGGACCAGCTGGTGGTCATTTTGCACCAAGAGTGACAGCTCTAAAAATCATGAAGGCTGGTTATTATTGGCCTAAAATCTTCAGTGATTGCTATGCATGGATCAAGAGGTGTAAGAATTGTGCATTCTTCATAGGAAAAGAGAGACTTGCTGCCCTTCCATTACATCCAATCTCAGTTGACCAGCCATTCATGCAATGGGGTTTGACTTCATCGAGTCATTAATCCCAATTCAAGCCAAGGGCACAAATGGATTTTGACAAACCACGGACTACTTCACCAAATGGGACAAGGCAAGAGCACTCAAAGAGGCAAATGAGTCTAAGATCTTAGACTTTTATGAGGGGATAACAACCAGATTTGGTGTACCTGCTACAATAATCTCTGATAATGCATTGGCATTCATTGGATCTAAGGTGACTGAGTGGGCTGTCAAGAACGGTATCTACCTAAGCACTTCATCAAACTATTACCCTCAAGGTAATGGCCAAGCCGAGTCTACAAACAAGAACTTGTTGAGGATCATTAGGAGGACTCTTGACGAGAATCAGAGGTCTTGGCATACCAAACTGAAATCAGCCTTATGGGCTGATAGGATAACTCCCAAAAGATCCACAGGTAACTCTCCATTCAAACTTGTCTATGGAAGAGAGGCAATCTTGCCCATGTCACTTGAGTCACCAACATCGGGAACTCATGAAGCAAATTGGAGTTGCTAGAGTTTGAGCCCATGGAGTGAGGTATGCAGAGTTGATGGAGCTGCAAGAGATCGAAATCAGCATCCCAAGCAATGGAAAAGGATCAAGCTTTGATCAAGAAGACCTTTGATAGAAGGCCAAGGATAGATCTTTTCAAGTCGAGATCTAGTGTTGAAATGGGATGTGGATAGAGCAAAACCGGAAGGCATTCAAAATTTGATGCCATTTGAGTGGCCCATACATGGTCACGAAGTGCAAGAACAACAATGCTTTCCAATTGGCCTCATCGATGGTGAAGAACCGCAGATTCCAAGAATGGAATCTATCTCAAGCGTTGCTTCTAGAGGGAAATTCACTACCTTGTAAATATTAGATTAGATTTTCATTCCTCCAAGTGCTTGTGCACATTGTTTTGTCAGTAGGTTAGTTTTGTTTTCCCTAAGTGCTTTGGCACAACTTGCTGTCCATGGAGATGTTTTGCAGTCCTTGCTTCCATCAGGTGATATTCCATCTTCCTCCTTACACATTCTAAGTCAGTTGGGGTTCTAAATAGAATATTTGATGACTCCATGCCCAATGGATCGCTTCAGTGCAATCGGTATCTTCTACCTAAGTGTAGTAGTGACCCCGCCGAAGTCACCAAATTGTTATCCAAAATTCACCCCCTGGGGTAAATTTGATAACATGCATCAGAATATTCAAGTCCCAGGCAAATAGATTGATTCAAGGCAAAAAATCATGTTTCTAGGGTCCCCTCGGATTTTTTCTAACTCTCCTATCCAAGAAGAAAGGAGCAAGTTCTAAAAAGGGTGAAAAAGTTGCAAAAAACAAGCTTGGGCCAGAAAAAATCATGAAAATCGGCTAAGTCCTAGTCCAGGCGGTCCTTGGGACAGTTGGGACGTCGGGCGCGAATCGGCCGAAAAGCCTCCAGCGGTCACGCAAGCAAGACGGGACATCTGGGACATCGGGACGCGCGGGACGCGAAAGGGCGAACCGGCCGAAGGTAAAAGCAAAATTGACTAACTACTATGCTGTAATGGTCCGGGACATCCGGGCAAGGACGCCGAGGACGCGAAGGACGCGAACCACCCGATCGGCCGAAATAGAGAACTTTCGCACTGGGACAGTTGGGACAAAGGGACGCGTGGGACGCGGAGAGCCGAAGGAGCCGAGAGCCAATCAAATCACGCCACGTGTCTTCACCTCAAAGAGGGACAGGAAGCCCAATCGGGTGGATCGAGAGAATTTGTCCCAGACAGTTTGGGACAACCGGGCCAAAGGGACGCGAGGGACGCGAAAAGCCGGCAGGCCCGCGATGAATCAGGAAACGCCACGTGTCACAAGGGAAAACGTCCAAAATTTCAAAGGGCAAGGTTTGAAGCGCTGGCCCGAGCCAATAAAAAGAGGACACGTGTCCTAAGGAGAAGGGGAGTGTGGAGCTCGGGAGGAATTAGAGAATTTGGCAAAAGTTTTGGCCAAAAACTAAAAGGTAAAGGATGACCCCGCGCCCCTGTCCTCCAACCAGATCATGCCACGTGTCCCAAGTGGCGGGGACGCGGGAAAAAATGGGAAATTTTCCAAAATTACAAAAAGTCAAAACTTTCAAGGAAAACCCATGGGTAAGGGAAGGAGAGAGAATTGCTCATCCAATCAGCGCCCGACACGTGTCATCTAGGTGGCGAGAGCGGGAAAAAATTTCAAAACCCATTTTTGCCTGTTTTGTGCCCTAAATCTTCAGATCGCCATATCTTTCGATCCAGAGCTCGATTTGCACGTTCTTTATATCATTGGAAAGCTTATAAAATTCTCTACATGATTCCGGGGTCAATCTTGAATTTTGGTTCATTCTGGAGAGAGAAAGTTAAGAAATGGCTCTGACGCGTGTTCATGGCCAGAAATGACATTTCAGCGACTAAATTTAATGCAGAATGGGTCGCATTCTCCTCCAATTTGGTCAAAAATGACAGGGTATGGGTTTGTAAGGTCCCCCATGCCATTTTAATGCATTTTCAGTCAATGAGGAATGGGCTCCCACGTTTTGTACGTTTTCTCTCTCCTGGGCTCGACCCATGCAATGTAAAAGCCAGATTTGGCTCATTTCTAAAGGGGGAACACTTTTTGCATAGCAGACTTCTTCTTTCACCTCCAGCAAGTGATTGTTGCAAGAATCAGACCTCTTCAAAGATTATAATAGTTTTCTACCTCTCTGAGGTTGTAATGCAGTGGTTTTGACATCGAAATGATAATGCAAGCTTTGTGAATGGGTTTCAATTCCTTTGTTTGTATTATTTGCTTCATTTCAGATCCTAAATTATATCTTATCAGCCTGTGTATGTTTTATGTTGCAATCTTTGGTTTGTGTCTATTTGCATGACAAAAATATTCACCACTCCTTTTGGTGCATCACCATCTTTAGTTAGTTTCAATTTTTTTCACTTCTATCCCTGTCTCCTTGCAATTTAGAGTAGGATTAGGATCTGAACCTCTAGTAGTTGTGCAAATATAGATCTAAATCGAGGAGTTTGAGGAACCCTCTAATATGGAGATTCCTCTCTCGCCACACAAGTCCCACACTTGGAGAGAGGTTTCCATGTTGTGTAATCACACCGGATGCCTAAGACATCATTTAGATCAAAGGGGAAGAGTTCTTATTCACAAATGAAGTATCCACTTCTAAGAATCAGTATAGTCAAACTACAACACTCACTCCAAGAGGAAGATGATGAAAGCTACGATCTCTACTCCTACATCAATGAATAGGGTAAGGAAAGAACCTTCGACGTTCACCATCCCTCCACCCACAGCTAGACAAGAAACCCAGCAACCACTCAGAATCAAGGGACCTTCCATCCAGCGGCTGAGAGGGTGAAATACCAGTAAGTCCCCAAAGTGTAACCACTCGGGCCCATGAATGTAGTCAAATAAGTCAAAAGGGTACCAACTAATGTATCCTTGTGGGATATCTTGGGCATTTTGGAGCAAAAGTAATTGCTTTAAGAGGCACCGAAATCCAAAGAGGGCCAAATTGAACTGAAAAGGGGAAAGAACAACTTAAAACAACTCAAGCTCAAATAGAGTTTATGTTGATGAACCAAAAAAGGGGTAAGTAAACCGAGACCCCAACCCTTCTTCATGACTCGATAATTGGTAAAAAATTACTACATAAATCCATTCTAGACTCGCACAAGCACTACAGGTCATGCTCAAATCAATTATGGATACCTTGGGAGTTAAATATGATCCCCAAAGAGAGGAGTCATGCAACTAGATGGGAAATCATTTCAAACTATTGGTGTTATTAGAGGTCTCCCATTATATCTTTACTCCCGCCCTAAAATATAACCGTTCCACATGATATAGTGGTAATCAATGTTACGTCGGTCTTCAGACTGTGTCTATCCCATGACTTTATGGCTAAAATTGAGGTTACATGTCCCTTGATTGGTCTCATCTGATCCTGTGGACTAAGTATGGATCCAAAATGAAGGTGTTATTAGAACCCCTTGCTCGAGGAACATATTACGGATCAAGTAGCCTTAGGTTTTGAGGCCTCGCATGTCATGATCACTCGAGAAGAAGAATCATATATAGATGAAGGTGACCATTAAAGCGGAAACTACTTGGTTGACCTGTCACCCGGAGACCCCTTCGAAATTTTGACTCCACTGGGTTAGGTAATTATGTGATCTTTGATGAGAATCCCAACATTCCAAATATTATGAGGGAATATAGTAAAAATGAAAGGAATCTCACAAAGGATTCCCAAATTTGGACTCTGCATTTCAATGGGGCCAGAAGTAGGAATGGCTTGCGAACCTAAATATGCTTATCTTCACTAAGCAAAAGGAATATATTCAAAGCATTTCACTTCCACTTCACTTACACCAGCAATGACTCGTAATACAAAGCTTTAGTGCATACTTTTACATTGGTGTGCAAGGAGGGTGTACAACAACTGAGAGTCTTTGGGGACTCTGAATTAGTAGTGATACAAGTTAGAAGCAATATCACAAAGCAAAAAATCCAAGGATGAGGTCCTATCGTCATAGGGTATGGGATCTTATTAAGGAATTTGAGGCCTTTAACATTAAGGTTATCCCTCAGGACCAAAACATGGAAGCAAATAGAATGGCCCAGATCGGATCCCAATTTGAACCGACCCAAGATCTGATGACAAACAAAGACGTGGTGAATTTGATCATCCACTCATCTATACCTGATAATGTGGATCATTGGTAAGTCTTCAAAGCGATCAACAATGATATTTCTCTTCTTACATAATCTAAAGAGTTTGTAGACCAACTCTAACCCAAAATTGAAGAAGCATACGTAGATCAAGTCATCCAAATCAAAACAAAAAAGTATCTAAAAGGACTGATAATGTTGGAGAGCCTTTTTAACTCCGATGATGCTAATACAGATAGGAGGAAGTTTGCAGAGTCAAGGAAGACTATGTCAAGCTAGAAGTAGCCAATGGGAAGAAGTTAAAGGTCGGGAAATTAGTCACTCAAAAAGAAAGAGAAATACTTGTGGCTCTATGCCATAAGTATGATAAGGTAATAGCTTAGACCTATGAAGACCTACATGGTTATAACAAGGATATCATCTAGCATACTATTGATCTTGAAAAAGGGACAAAACTGTGCATCAGAAGAAGAGACTGTGAATTTGAAGATAGAGTCTCTCATGGCCAAAGAGCTCAGAAGCTCCTAGAGGCTAAAATAATCTTCCCAATCAAGCATTCCACATGGGTGTCCAATTTGGTGTTGGTAAGGAAGAAAAATGATGAAATCAGACTCTGTGTGGATTTCAAAGATCTAAATAAAGTGTCCCTTAAGGATCACTACCCCTTACCTTCCATGGAACATATACTACAAATAATAGCAGGTTCAGAAATATTTTCTTTGCTTGATGGTTTTTTGGGTTACAATAAAATATGGCTCACGGAGGAAGACCAACATAAAACCACCTTTACAACAAAGTGGGGAACCTTTGCATATGCAAAGATGTTGTTCGGGCTCACCAATGTCGGGTCAACTTTTCAAAGAGCCATGGATGCCACATTTGGAGAGATGATTAACAAGGTAATCCTGATATACTTGGTCGACCTCAAATTTTTTACCCACGCAGTGGAAGATCATTTCAATGTCGTAGAAGTTGTATTTAAGAAATGTCAGGAATTTAGAATCTCTCTGAATCTGAAGAAGTGTGTTTTTAGAGTACCACAAGGAAAACTCTTAGGACACATTGTCTCAAAATACGAAATCTCAATTGATCTAGAAAGAGTTAGGGAAATTTTGGAATTATCCCTACCTATTAACAAGAAGGTAGTGCAATCTTTCCTAGGAAAGATTAACTTCATCAAGATTCATTTCAGATTTTTCTAGAATGATCCACCTGATCACACTAATGCTAAAAAAGAATCTAAACTTCAAATGGACCACCGAAGTTCATCAAGCCTTCGAGGAGATAAAAATTCAATTACATCTACTCCAGTTCTACATAACCTAGACTTCTCCAAAGATTTCATTATGTATGTATATAGGAGCAAGCACGGTGTAGCATCCATGTTGACACAAAAAGGAGAGTCACAAGGAGAGGAACATTCAGTTTCTTTCTTTTTTCAAAACTCTCCATGATTATGAGATAAGGTACAACTTTGTGGAGAAACAGGCTTACGCCATTATCAAAGGTCTGAAGAAATTTAGACACCTCGTTACCAATAATAAGATCACGGTTATGGTGGCACACTCCAATGTCAAAGAATACATCATAGAAGGTGAGATAACCGAAAAAAGGGCTAACTAGATCACTAAAATATTAGAGTATGATATTGAAATAAATCCCACAAAGTTGGTACGAGGAAGAGGTTTGTGTCAATATCTCACACAAGATCCAACAATCCCAACAAATGAAGAATCCGAGATGGTGCTCCATATTCAAGAGAACGAATCTAAAGCCTGGGTATCAGATAGGATGTATTTCATGTAGACAAGTGAGTATCCAAGTCACCTTCCTCTTAAAAAGAGAAGATATTACCGATAATAGGGATCCAAATTTATCATAATTGATAATTTCCTTTTCAAAAGGAACCTTGATGGGATCCTACTTAGATGCCTAGAAAAGGAGGAGATCGAAAGGGTCTTACATGAGTTACATCATGGAAGCTCGGAGGTCACTTCTCGGCCAAAACCACAGCCATAAAAGTCCTACAGGTAAGATACTTTTGGCCTAGTTTGTTTGCAGATTGCTATGTGATGGTGAGAAAATGCAAAATTTTCCAGTTCTACATGGGCTTCGGAGAAATTCCACACTACCACTTAACCCTATCTTATTTGAAGAGTCATTCGCACAATGGGGTCTAGATTTCATTGGAATGGTTAATCTAGTTTCAAGTGCAAGTCATAGATGGATTCTCATAGCCACAAATTACTTCACCTAATGGACGGAGGCAGTTCCACTAAAGGAAGCCACGGAGAATATGATTATGGAACTCCTCTGAGGTATCACTACACACTTCAGACCCCCCGCATGATCATATCAGATAATGGCAAGGTTTTTCTAGGAACCAAAGTGTCCAACTTAACAATGAATGGGGCAGGAATCTATATAAAAACATCTTCTAACTACTACCTACAAGGAAATGGTTTGGCATAGTCTACCAATAAGAATCTAATCAGACTTATAAAAAGAATGGGAGGTGAACATAAGAGATCGTGACATGAGAATGTCAAGACGTCCTCATGTGTTGAACGGGTCACACCCAAACAAATCCTGAAGGCCTCACCATATGACTTGGTTTATGGTAAAAGTGCAGTAATGCCTATCACTTTGGAGCTCCTAGCATTGTAATTGTTAAAGAAAATTGAGATCAAGGAACATGGAGCGATGTAGGTAAGACTCACGGAATTGATAGAACTTCAAGAAAAATAGGAGGCAACTCATGAATCCATGATCAACCTTTATCAGGTTGTCAAGATGCGGTTTGACTAGAAGACTTCATAACCCGATTTCCAAGTCAACACTTTAGTTTTAAATAGGGACACGAGAGTCGTCAAGCCTAAATCATGGAAAATTTGACCCTCTCTGGATAGGACCATTCAAGATCACTGCATGTAAACAACACAATGTTTTTGAGCTCGAGACTATGTAAGGTGAGCTCCTAGTGATCCCATTGAATGGAATCAACCGTAAACCCTCCATTGAATCTTTTGAATATTGTAAATGTTGTATCATATGTAGTTCCCTTCTTTGTCTTTTACCTTGTTTTGCGGTGTCGCCCCTTCGAATAAGTGTCTTTAGACATGTTTCTCTTGCATGGAGACCCTTCTACCCCTTTTTGAAGTTTTGAAAGGTATTGTAACTTCCTAATTTTCCCCAAAGTAAATGATCCTAACTATCTTCTGGAATAATTAATGAAAATAATCAGTGTTAATGAAAAATCTCTTAGGAAATGAAAATTTCAGTGCTAGGGGTCATTCGACCAAAGTACCATTATATGATGTGTCCCAATGCATGTGTGAAACTTTATTTCACATAGGTCGAGGAGGCTATTTGAGGAAAGTTTTGAAGTCACCTAGGCTTCATTCTAAGAACTAAGAGTCTTTTTCCCCGAGTTCTTGAATCCTCGAGTTCGAAGGACCGAGCTTTTCCTAATTTTACGAGTAGTTATGATAGCTTTTGGTTACCTACCACAACCAAAATATTATGCTTTGGGAAATATTTTCCGCATCACTCTCTCCACCCGAGGTTAAGATTCCCTGGAAAAAGGAACACAATTCAGCGACACTTTTGTGGTCACAAACTTTGCGAGATGGAGTCTTTGATCCGTCTTCAACAAGAAACCAAAGCCTCTCAGAGAGGTTACCCATGCTAGACTCCTGAATTTGGGGGATTTAGATTCTTTTAGATATAGAATTTGGACCACCACACTCACCCAATACATGGTGCCTCTCATGCACCCATATCCAGAGCTTGTACAAATGTGTGCACATTGTTTTGACCCTAATTCCAATACCATCAAGGGAAAAAACATGCAGTGGTGATTACACCACATGCCATCAGGGATATGTTGGCCCTTCCCTATGACAAATCAGCCAGTTTCTATGACATGGCCAAAATCTAAGGCGTCTGGGCTAAATGTCAAAACAAAGCCACATTCATCAATAAAGAGTTGTGGTAATCAGATTCAACCAGCCCGAACACCAAGATTCCCAATCCCGCTAAAAGTGTTCATGGAGGATTCTTAGGATGCCTGCTCTATGTTGGCATTCATTTTTAGCCAAGACTCAGATAGAAATGTCCATGAATGGTAAGTTGCATGACCCTATTCAGATGAGATTAGTAAAGAAAGAACAGGCATATCGGTTCAACTTTACCGAAGCCATTACGAGACTTTATTTTTGAGTTATTGGCCCTATTATCTCTGTTAACTCCACCTTCATGTACTCTTCCTATTTGTTCCATCTCATTTTATACTAGAACGCCCAATTCCTTAGCCAATTTATGGCCTTGAAGGCGTGGGGACATGAAGGTGGACCCTCAAAAGGTCATCCTAGTATCTGCATGGACTCATGTGTTGTCCCGCTCCTCGGACACATATGAATTTTCCAAATGTTATCACGCATCTTCTACATGAATCTTTCCCGAAAAGGTTAATGAGAGAATGAATGATTCAGATCTAGACCACCCTTTCGGACCCCCGCATCCCCTGCGACTATTTCTTTGGGGAAACACATTCAATGATCTAGTTGCATGGATTCTCGAGAGGAATCCTTCATGCTCCTAAGGATCCTCATGTCGAGGGTGCAAGGCTTGGAGATAAATAGACAATTAGTGCTCCTCGACATAGAGTATGACTTCACCAGTAATAAGAAGGCATTGTTTGACTTCCCCTTTAGCAAGGAAGGAATTGTTATAATTAAACGCAAGGCGGAGCATATCCTCACACAGTTGGCTTCATACGGCTTCACCTTGATCTTGGATACATGGAGATATGATATGGATGGGTGGATGGCTACCACCCTTTCTCGAAACAAATTCTCGGACTTTTACCGACACGAGCATAGATTTTTTTTTGAAGACAAGAGGTCTCCCTAGGTAAAATATCCTAATATTTATGTCAAGATGAGTGACATCCCGATTCCACTATAGGATTCATTTCATCTCGGTCCTGTATAAGTATGACCCTGCCATATCGATGACCAAGGGCTTGAGGAAAGCCCTACATAACAAAGACTAGAGTGCAGAGAAGATAGAAACCTATTGGAAATATATGTAGGAAATTAGACATACTACCCTCAATTTCAAGGTTGTGCCCACCGATGAGTAGTGGGAAGGATTCTCGATGTTGATCATGGTTCTAATTCGATGACGGTGAGGAGGCAATAGAGGTCACCAAAGAAAAACTCGCGTGGTATCCGGTGGAGTCCCTTGGCCCCTCTCAATAGTAAATGAGTCATCACCCACACCATTAATCTCTTAATAGGATCACTTGGGCTATGCAACCATGGTTCAAATAGCACAGCCCTAAGGATTCGAGAGACGTTAGCACAACCATCGGTCTTTCTTGTTGTGACAATAACCGTGAAGGTGCAAGCCCCCAGAGCCCCAGGGAAGAATTTGAAGTTGGACAAGGTCTCTTCTTCCTCCGCCCCTTCACCTCCTCCCATTCATCCATCTCATTCTTCTCCACCTTTCATTTACACGTAGGGCATTCCCATTTTGTCACCCCAATATAGACTCTTCCTCCCCCCAACTCCCCTTTCCTACCTCCGCCACTCACTACCATTCCCTCATTCTCTCCTTGAGTTTTGATGGGCCCTTCTTCAGCTCTCGTGACTACTCACCACCAAAACTAGTTACAATCCCTATGACTGTCACGAGGTTCCTATTTGTAGGTGGTACAATAATACCTCCCCTTTCTAAGCTTTTGAATCAAGCGAGAGACAGAGACAAAATGGCCTCGAGATAAGAGGAGGAAAAGAAAAAGAAAAATCAAATGGCGGTGGGAGCCGAGAGGAATATGTGGTCATTATATGACCATCAACATGGTTCTCTGACTATTTCCCATATAGTCCCAAATGTACAAAATCTGACGGAGTAGATGCATCCAGATGATTATTCCATCAGTGTTGTTACGGTGGACCTTATACAGTTCTAGCCTCAAGATAAGGTCAAACTAATGAGTGAAACAATTACCATAGTCACCACTAACTACCTCAAAATCAACAATAAGATGAAGAAAATGGAGGCTAGCCTCCTACAGAATCAAAATATTGTAGCTCACCTTAATGCTGAAATCAATGGCAAGGACAAAGATATAGAGAAACTCCATAAGGATTTAAAAGAGGCATCTTCACAAGAATCTCTTACACATTCTCAAGTAAAAACCAAGAGATTGGAAGCCAAGCTAGAAACATCCAAAGTTGCATCCAGTTCACTCGACCAAGAGAAAATATCCTTCAAGAGGGAGGTTGAATTCAAAGAAAGCGGAGGTTACTATGCTCCAGGTCAAAGTTGTGTGCCTCCGAGGCGAGAGAAAGGAAGCTTGCAAACAAAGTGCAAGACAATAGAGGACGTGATCAAGGATTTGACTTGAAAAACTTGGTCAACAGCCCCAAAAAGGGGGAATTGTCACGTTGGTGCATGAGTTATACACACTTCATGCTGCAAGAGAATTGCCTCCAAGGCAACGGACCTAGGACCCACACTCGATTCATATCTGATGCACAAAGCCTATACATCAACGTCGTATCCACCAAGGTCCTTGAATCACAAATGTTGGTTCAAAACTTTATAATTCTTCGAATCTTCCTGCAAGGGTGGTATTATAGATAAGTGGATGGTCACGGTGAAAATTAGTGAGATTCTGAGTTACAACAAGGCCGCTATCAAGTGCCAGAATCTCTTAACCTAGCTCCAATTAGGGATCAAAGAGTGGAAGTAGTGCATCGAAGAATTAGTTCAATTAGGCTTCCCCTCTCCCTTTCCCGATGACTCCACCGTCCTATTAGAGGACCAGATTCAGCAGCTACTTACGACCAAGCAACAAGATAAGACTATATTTTAGTCTTTAAAGGAGGATTCTAGTGTAGTTGAGGTGGAGGCCATTCTGAACCCAATAGTAAAACTAGAGTTCTGTTTGCATGCAATGGTGCAGGATATTTAAACATTCTCTCACAAGGAGATCATTGAGTTGGATAGAGCCTTTTAGGCTCTATAATGAAGGACTTACCCAGCAAAGGTCGAATGGGTTGAGTACCATGCTACTTTAAAGCAGCTTTGAGTGGCATATTTTTGAGCCACATTTTGTAATTTTGTGTAAGGAATTTCATATTCTTCCATGACTGGAACAGAGTCCTTAGGTGAGTCACCATAACTGTAGAATGATTTCTACATGTTCAGGTCTCTTCCATTGTTGCTCCCCTTTTGTTTCCCTGACCCTTTTTTCCTTTCGTTTTTCTTTTGTATTTTGTCAGGACTGAATTTTTCCTAAGTATGGAACCGAACATGGAAGGTATCCTCATACCCCTTTGGTGCATTTTGGAGGAGGCACAAATAATCGGGAGCCCTCAAGCAATAAAATTGACCACATGGCTAAAGTGTGGCAAGGCAGCCCAAGCGGGCTAAAAATTCAATGTAAACGCAGCATGCCTCCATGTGTTTCCCAGTGTGAATTCAAAAGGAAATAGAGAAAAAGAAGTCCCAAAGCAACGCAATTTTCTCGTGTCCTTTATCTCTTTTCGTTTGTTTTGTTCTTGATGAATGTTTAAATATCTATCATGATGCATGACCTTAGATCTTTTACATGAATCTGTTCATTGTGCATGTAATTATGTTTTAGTTTCATCTCACCTTAGATGATATGAAATATCTTCGAAATAGTTGATCATGTTTGATGCTCTTTGACTAATCTAGTAGTTATTTCAATATTGATATTTGTGATTTTAGTAAAGTTTTGGCGCATCGCCTTAGATAGGATTTATGTATTTCTTTATTTTCTCTCTAACCCTTATCTCAACCCAAATCAGAGAAGATCCAACTTCTATAAAATCTGGAGGTTATCTTAGGGGTCAAGTCCCACATCTCTAAGATTTCCCACAACTTTGGTGATTCATCTGCAAAGATAATCATCAACGAGTCTCCACTTTCATGAGACCACATAAAGGAGCTACATACTAGAAAAACTATCACAGATTTTAGCATGATAGATAAGCTCTCATCAAGTTTGCACTTAAGTTTTTGGATTGTAGGTGAACTTCACATCTACAGGAGCTTGGATATCATCTTCAACACACAACAAGAGTTAGAAATACTTTACCATTCCTTCTTGATTCAAGCAAAGAGAAAGCAAGGTATACTCGGTTTTTGCATGTACTGAAGGAAACACCTGCTGAAAGTGACCAAATCTGCATATTTGATCATCTTACCATGGATTCATGAACTCATTCCTAGTAATGTGGAGAATTTTTCAACACATCAAAGCCATAGCTTAATCCATTTCATGGATACAAACTCACCACTTCAATATTTTTAAGGCACATTCAGAAATAAGACCTTGAGAGCATAGTCCACATTTTTGAGTTGAAACACCCACCTTTAGTTATTGTCATGCTTCTAAAACTTGTGAGGACATGTATAAAATAACATGTTTGATCTTAATATTCTTAAAGTGTTGAATTTTATGGAAGAAACCTTTCGATTAACTCCATTTCGAACCATGATCATAGAGATCAAGGTTCTCAAACAATCGTCTTGACACAACATACCTCCACACACCAAAACATCTCTTCAAAATTTTCATCACTTGGGACATCTCAAGAGAAAAAAAAAGACACCATCTTATACATTCACATCTCTAGGTTATTCGAGAAAAACCTCATCTTCACATCAGTTCGGACCACCTTCGAGAGACTTACTTGAGCATACTAAGCCACTATGTTCTAGCCCTATCAATCATATCTCCATGCTAACAAAGAGCTCCAACATTATTTTTTAGCACTGTAGAGAGTGTTTACATACTTCATACATGTTGGCTAGATTTTCTACACAACTGAAAACCTAGGCAGTCATGAGATAAATCTCCCTCATTTACCGATGAGGCTCCCATGTAAGATCTTGTCGATTATATTTCCTAATATCTATTTGTTGGTTTTACTTTAACTGCGTAGCTCATGGACCATAGCTAGGCAATTTTGCAGCAAGTAAGCAATCTGTAAGAAATGTATATATGTAGAAGAGGGAAATAATTGAATGTGAGCAGAAAAGAAAGAAGATGTGTAACCTAACCAATAGTTGACAGAGTTGGTCACATGCACATAGACGAAACAAATAGATCTTGAAATGTAGAATTCAAAGCAAAGGAAATTTTCATATCCATATCTAAGATAACACAAAGTTTATGCACAGATCTAAAAAGAAATAATAAACAAATGCACCGTTGACACAAATTTCTTTGGAAATATGCCTCCTCTCTATTCCTTAGCTTTCAGAAAGATATCAAGGGTTTTAACTCAAAGTTTGGAACACAAGAATGTTCATTACCAATTCTGATTTAACCCGTAGGTTCTTCCTCTATTTATAGTGTATAGAGGGCAATTACAAATATGAAGCTTTTTTAATGAATTGCCACATGTTGAAGCTATGAAAAAGGGAAGCAGCTAGAAATCTTCCTCCTGGAATTCCTCTTTGCATGACATGCATAATTTATAACTGAAAATAGAACCTTCTATTTTGCATGTCTGCCACCTATTTCCAAGTAATTGACTTTTTCTAGTAACTTGAAGTAACAGCTTTTAAACCAATCACTTAAGTTTTACAATTTAATTGATTACTCAATTACTTTGTCGAAGAAAATAAGAGAAAGAAAAAGAAAGAGAAGAAATTAGAAGAAAGTTGCTACACTCCCAGTCTTGTTCTTTTTCCATATTCTGCATGTAGTTGACTCTTTTGCCTTTGATTCTCACCAAACTGGATTTGGAAGTAGATGACTATGATTTTCCTGTGGGTGCTACCTCTGACATGTCTTCCCCTTTCATCCTTGAATATTTTGCAATTCTTCTCCAATATATGCACCAGTGCAATGTTTTCCGTAAATAATTCAAACAAAATGCATCATCTTTTATTTTTAATTGTATATGAGCAATTTTAAATTCTGGAAAGCACTCCAGGTGAAGGAAAATACAAGTATATTCAATGAAGGCTTCAACTGGAAGATTGGGAGCACATGTACAAGCTCCTAGAAGGAATTTTCCATGCAATGACTTCTACTTGGGCTGCATTAGAAACAAGAGGATGAATTTTTGTCGGAAGCCTTTGCAATTATGAGATCTGGATCTATTTCTCCCTCTGATTCTGAAGATATATTCAATGTATCAGATATTGACTTCTACTTTCTTCACCAATATGGGCATCTATGATGAATACCTGCAATTGATTCAGAAAAATATGGAGTCCATGGCATGAATACTCAATTTTCATCACCAAAATCTGCTTATAAAGCTTGTTGCCCTCTATTTTTAGACTTTACTTGCATGCCAAGCAAGCTAAAAATATTATTTTATTCACTTGTGCACTCACATCAACATGCAGATGCTCTGAATAATAAAAAGAAAGCTTCTCCAACCCTAGGTGCCAAAATTGGATGCTTCCTAACAATTAAAAAAATTCAGCTTTTAGACATTTAGCTATGCCAAAATGGGTCACACTTTTTGGCTAGAAGTCATGTTAAAAATAAGAAGTCAAAGCAATGGGAATTTCACCCTGTAAGGCAAACAAGAAATTCCCTCTTTCACTTAAGTGACTTTACTTTCATAATGGGAATTTTCACCCTGCTAGGAAGGTAAGAAATTCTCGTCTGCCTGCCACCTCCAAAATTCTCATTGGTAGCTTAAGTGATTTGACTTGATGGGAAAAAGTAACCTACTAGGCAGACAAGAAATTCCCGCATTCCTGCCACTGCCAAAATTCCCATTGGTAGCTTAAAGTCTTCCTTCCAAAAAGTGTGACTTGCATGAAATATAGCTCTTTTCCAAAAGTGTGACTTGCATTGTGACTTCTTCCTTTAAAATTGCGTGAAAATTCGTCATTGAAGACAAAGTGGAAATTAGATGCGGAAGGTAGCTTTAAAAATTGTGGATTGGAATGAAGACTGCATTTCTTTCCTTTTTTGGATTTTTGGTAAAGAAAACACAAGTAGAGGATAAAATTTTCCAGTTTTGGAAAGGGCCCGAGAAGATGTAGCGTGAAAACTTGCATGTGCCAAAACTTGCATGTGCCATAACTTTCATTCTGTGGCTCCATTTTAGGTGTCGTTTTCTCTAAAAGTGCATATTTTCTCGAGCTCTATGCGTTGATGGCAATATTTTTCTTATTTTCATAGAATCCATTTTTACACCTTTTTGGACCAAGCAACTTCTTGCAATCTTCTAAAAGAATCCTGAGCTCTGATCACCTATAGACAGATTAGTATTTAAAAAAAAAAAACTAGATAGCTTTTCAAAACCCTAAGCCTGGGGAAATATCTAGCAAGAAGAATGAGTAGGATATGGGAATTGCCGAGAAAACAAACCAAAACACAAACAAAAAGAAATAAAACAAAACAAAAATAGCTGCAGCAATTGCTAGAAAAATTTCTCCTTTTAGCTGATCTGCAAAAATTCATCCCCCCGGGTGAATGTTCTGTGGTAATAATGATGGGGTGAAGTGCTTTATATAACCTAAATCCTCCAATTTTAGCTCAATATATTTTTAAAATAACTTTATTTATTTAATGAATAAAATTCTCTCAGACAAAACCTAGTGAAGGGATAGAGTGAGTTTTAGTATGTGGGTATTTCACGAATTTGACTTTTATGACTCTTTGGGGTTACCTTGGAGCGATGCAAACAACTGCAGGCAAAACAAACACAAAATGACTCGTTACTTTGAAAAGAATGAAGATTTTTAAAAGGGTAGTCCTAGATTTCAGGGTGAAATCTCGGGGACACCAATACATCTTTACAAGTGACATTCATGCAAAGACCCCTTCAACTCACTATGACTGGTTCTTACATTCACATGCTTCTAGTGGTAAGAGGAAAAAACTCACCTGTACCTTAAAAATATCCATACAAATTTTCTAAATATTTTCATGACCACTTATTAGACATCATGAGATATCTAGATCACCAAGGTTTTCTTCATGAATCATTCAAGCCACACATGTACCTGCAATTTTTAATAAAAACATTATTTATCTATGTCGTCGATATGCAGTCACACTTGCAAAAGAAAAATACTACCAAAATGTGCTTGAGAGAGTCCTCTATACTTCTAATAAGGTTTCATAGATTTCTCAAATTATTTGATGCCAAAAACTTCATTTTACCTTTATCACTCTAGGATGAAGGTTTGGAGTGTTTCAAACTAGGTCAAAAATGATTAGAAATTTTTAAATACTTAACCAATTGATCTCAAAACTTTTGCATTATATTTTTATCCAAATTCCCTACAAAAATTCTTATATGATTTATCTTAACACTCCTTCATAATTTAGAACAGATGCTAAGAAGTTGGGGTGCTTAATTTGCATTTTCCAAAACTTGATTTTGGAAAAACATCCATAACTTACACAAAACACCTCCTTAGGTCCTAAAATTTTGACCACACCTTCACAACTCACTCCTCCATGAATTACAATGACCACTTTTTCATAGTTTACTCCTAAAATCTTTGTATCATCTCATTTGTGCAACATTAGTTCTCTAGTCCTAAGAAAGAATTTCATTTAGACTTGTATGAGTGCCCAAATCACCTTATTAGTCACTTTTTAAGACTTATACACCTCATATATCATCATGTAATGCTCATGCCAAGCTTATTTTACATCATCATGTCTTGCATCTTCACCCTCACTTGCCTACTAGGCCTATCTTACTTGAAAAGCTCCAAAATTATCAACTTCAGGCTCTATATGCCTAATTCATGACCTGAGACTCCTCCCGTGGATGTTATACCAGCTCATATTTCTCCAACCATGCTTTCCTTGCTATGTTTTGGTCCATTTCTCATGTTTCCATGCCAACCTGCTTGATTAGAACCATGATTAAGCCTAGAACCACCTGACTCGTCATGAGTTTGACCAAGTTGACCTATTACAAACACATTAGCACCTCACACACATCTTATTGACCATGTCTTACCTTATGGAACCTTCATAAAATCTTGGAATACCGTGTTCACTCAACTGGTTTGTTGGACTATGCACTTAGACCATGTTTACATACCATGACATCACGATTTGACACTTGAGACTACTTGGGGACATTTGACATCAATGGACACTTGACATCAATGAATTTTTTTTGACACATTTCCCAACATCAAGGATTCTTGATAAAAAAAATTGAGTGCTAAGAAGATAGGGTGCTCAGTTTGCATTCTTCAAGAACCTAGTTTTGGTAAAACTTGAATAACTTGAACAATCTTCTTCAAAATTTGATGAAACTTGACCCAAAGAACTACAACACATCCCTCTACATGATCCATGGCTTGGTTTCTCATAAATGAACATGTATATTCCAAAAATCTCATTTATCTAAGCTTCCACTGCTAGTTCTCAAAGGTAATGTTGGTGAGAACTTGAATTTTTCCTCTAAAAGCTAAAGTAATCCCTATTGATGCTCCTACATACTCTAGAAAGTGTTCCTAGACTCCTATCATACTTACCTAGGATTTTCATGGCATCTATTGAGCTCTTACACCTCATTAGGATCTGAAACTAGGCCTGAATGAGTTAGTTACAATTGTGACTTACAACAATTGACCTGATGCTCACCCTAGAATCTTTTGCACATCCTAGAAACATCATTTCGACATGCGGAACACCTAAGACATGCACACCAGCCATATCCATACCTCCAAAGTGGGCACCTATCTCACCGACCAAGCCCAGTAAAGCACCCTAAGATCAACCCGAAACCATCCTAAGACCACTCGTGAGCATTTGCCACCATTGAGAAGACACTACCAATCAACCTTCATGTTCCTAACTAATCCTAACTTCACCACTCACACATTTTCCATTAATGCCACTTGACATCAATGACAACACCAATGCACTAGGGTTCAACAAATTAATCATAGTTTGCATCAAAAGGGTATTGTATTACATGGGTGACTTGGCTTATTGGGTTCTAATTAGACTTATGTATCTAAGTCTAGATTTCCTCCTCCAATCCCTATGTTCATATTCACCTCTCCAACTCAAACATGGCTATCAATGTGCCCTATATTCTTACCACCTCCTAGCTCAAGCTAGCCTTAAGTGGCATAGTCATAGTAATGACTCTACTATAGTGTATAAATGGTATTGCTTACATAGAATTACTTAGTATTATACAAGTTGCATGTGGGATTATTTCCCTTACTGATAAATGAGGTTTGATCTTACCAAGCTTCTTTGATAGCCAACCTAGTATTGCATGGTCTACTTTTTAACCGAGCTCATCATGTATGTCAAGCTACCTTAACTATGCCAAGTTGCATTATTGTCTTTCAAGTCAAGTTGAGTGAGACGAGATACATTCTAGTTCAATTCAAATTGCATTGACTACTGAGCTAGCTTGTAACTCATCAAGTTACTTATTAATTTAACCTTGTTGAGTCTATTAAGCTACACTCATGTCGAGCTCACTTTAATGTCTACATAGTTAGTTTGTAACTTTATCAAGTTGTTTATTGAGTCACATTGTGTTACATTCAAACTGAGTTGAGCTCAATTTGTATTGATCCAAGTTGAGATGTTTGAGATGAGTTGCATAATATTTGCTAACTGAGCCACTTTACTTTTCTTTTCATTGTATTGTATTATTTTAATTGACTGTGATAGTGTAACTCAGCGAGCCAGGAGTTAACTAAGTTGAGATCCTATCTGAGATGAATTACTCAATCAACCAACTCTCCAAGTTAGTCAGATAGAGTGGAGAGAAAAATTCCTTCTTAAGATAAGTCTATAAGAAAATGAATCATATATGTACTTGTACTTAGTGGTTTACACTCGCTATTATTTCGATTATGTTAGTATTGAAACAAATTATACAAACTAAAATGTATGACACAACCTGACTTAAAATGTTAGATAACTCTTATTATTAGTATATCTTAGTGTATTTCTTCTTGCATGTGATTTAATGTTTAAGAGTAGGAATGTGAAATTGAGAGGCATTAATTTCTATCCCTAGTTATGTGTAGGTAGTTAGGAAAAACTAGTTATAATAAAAAAATCTAGTGTGTTTTTCCAGCTAGCCACACTGGGGTCACTACGTGATGAGAACTCACCAACTATGGAGATTTTTCGTTCATCACACATAGCTCAAAATTCATCCCTTCATAATAGAAATGCATAAAAAATCATGGAAATTAATCTCAACAATTCCCAAGGTAGTAATCCATTGGACCCCTAACACAATGCTTTATGTCCCTATTGAAATGACATATATGGGAAAATCTAACATGTAATCTCCCATGGATAGCTTAATCTTATGGTACTTTTTTAAACAACTAATTTTACCTCCATCTGTAACCATGACCTGAAACTTTGGGATTTGGATAAACAAGGCAATTTAGGTGCAACACCAACTTATGATTGATGAAATTGTGAGTATTGCTAGTGTTAATCAATACTATCACCCTTTGTTTCTTCATGAAGTCGACGACCTTAAGGATTTTTGGGGTGTTAATGCTTGAAATTTCATGGCAAGAGATGATTTAGATTATTCAACTATGGTCTCAATAACCTCTTCCTCTTTACTAGTTGTTTCCTCCTCTTCGTCTTCCTCATTAGTCCCTTCAATGTAGATCAATTTATTCTTAGGAAATTTATGTCACTTGCTCCCCTTGCTATCACAATTGTAACATACACCTTTTTATCACTTCTCTTAAAAATGATATTCAATTGTGCTGGTTAGGGAAATGATGGTGTTGGAATCATGCACTCCTTCTAAGTAGAGATAGCCATCCATTTTACCAAATTTCTTTCCTCCACTCAATGAACAACTATCATGGATTCTAATATCGAACTTGGATTAAGAAGGAAAACATTAATTTGAATGTTATCATTGACTCCACCTAATAACATATCATTTAGATTACCCAGAGATTCCATCCACACGTAATGATAGATTTTGGAACAAAGTTGGGTATAATCCTTGACTATGCCTATTATTTATAGCTTTTCTATTTGGATAAAATACCTTTTTATAGCATTTTTATTGTAGTTTGTGTATAGAGCTCATCATTGAACATAGACCAGTGCAATGTGAGACCATTCTTTTTCTTTTGCTCACACATCCACCTATACCAATTGCATTATTTTTGTTCTAGATACAAGGATGTCATTGCCACATTTTGTCCACTTGGGACTTGATGTAGATAAAAAACTCCATTGGTTTATCCAAGTTATCAAATAATTCCCATAGAACTTGCACATTTTCACTTTTTGAAGCATGTTCTATCACCGACTAGAAGATATATTATGTCATGTAAATGATCCACCCTAATTGGTGTGATTTGAATCTAAGTGTGCATTACTTGAGGAGCCCATGTGACTTGAATGAAAATTCATGTCATACTTTATGAATGAGTTGATGAGCATAAAATACTTCCTCATTGATTCAAACACCACCTTCATTTCACCCTTCACTGAGTGTAAGCTATTGTCAAAATCTTCCTTCAATTCACCCTTTAGTTATTGAAGATCATGGTTGAGGTCACCCTTTAGTGATTGAAGATCGTGGTTGAGGTCATCCTTATTCACCATATTTTTAACCTTTTCCTGAAGTTGGGTGACTACCTTTGATACCCCAAAAGTTGAAGATTCATAATCCATATCTTCCTTATTTGGAGTCATTCATAGAGTGAATTTCCCTTCCCTCGGGATCAAGTTGATCTCCCTACTATAATGTAGGGTTAGGGTCTTAGGGTACATGGATTAGGGTAGGAATTTAGGGTTTGAGGTTTTGTATGGTTCTTGGCTGAATAGATAGAAACAAATAGAACAACCCCTTTCCAAGTTTTGGGAAGATTTCCAAAAATATAAGAAACTTAAAAAAAAATTATAGCCTAAGGAGCGAATTTATGAAAAAACCTAAAATGTATATAACTTGAGAAAAATATGTCAAACAATCTTAGAATTAGGAGAGAACCTTACTTGATTGATTACACCACTTTAATTAAACAAATTGCATAAATATTCACCACTATTTAGGAGATATAGCAAAAACTTCAAAATTGGGGTTTTAACCTAATTTTGGCCCAAATAAAATCTTTGTTGCCACTTATAATGAGATTAATTAGGTAGATTTTAATATCAATAGTAATAGAACACCAAAATGGAGAGAAAATATCACAATATGCAAGTATAATGACTTATCCACTTTTAGGGGGCAACCTCCAAACCATACAATAAGACTCAAGTGCTCAATATGATGATCATCTACTAGTTATTAACTCTTATATATACCATACTATGTTATGTAAAGCACCAAGGCCGACCTACTAAGCATATGAAAGTATAAATAAATGTGATATGACATGATAAGATATTATGCTAGCCATATATTGGTCATACATATACCAATATATGACACTAGATCATGGGCATGACAGACTTGTGCCAATAAATTCTTATTTCATTGTTTAAGACCCAAGATGTGAAATTTGCTAAATTTTTATGCAATAAACATTTGTTCCAAATTTATGTGTATAGATTTACCCCCTTAATCTAGTGAATGAACTTTTCTAGTTTAAAAGAGAAAAAGAGAATACATGGTAATGTTGTTTTTTTCAAAGTAGAGAGATTGTAGAGCTTGTTGCATTTGTGTCAATCAAATAGAAAGTAGCAAAAGCATGATAGATAATGTGAGTCATTTGTTGGATCACATGGAGATAAGAAGATTGTGCCTTAAGTGTTAAGGTAAAACCATCATCCCATGGAACCACACTATTGTAGATGTATTTGGATTCCAAATGTGTATATTCGTGAAAAGTTAAAAGGGAATGAAATACATTCATGCCCCCACCGTGAACTTTATTAGTGTTTAGGATCCAAATTTGCAAAGTCATGTAAATTCGAAAGGGAATGAAGTACACTCATGCCCCCACCGCATTATATTAGTACTTGAAAATTTGAAAGTATATGAACATTGATGCTTATGATTATGCCCTACTATGTTGATATCGATAAATTCCTAATAAGTATTGGAATTACCTAAAAGCGTAGGGACATATCATTATGCCCTCATTGTACCATTTGTAATTGTGAATTCTAAAATAAGATTGAATTTATAATTTGTAATTTTCCCCGCATTTGTGTTAAATATAGTGAAATTTGACATGAATTTTATAATTTTGATATTTGTGCACTATTATGCATGGATATTAATGTTGTGTCATTAGATATCTCATTGTGTTGATTTGTGTGGTAGGTTGGATCGATAACAAGCCTTGTAATTTTCCCCTTTCAATGCAATGGATGAGATAAAGTTGAATTGATTAAATCACGAGTAATTAATTGAAAGATTGTAAATATTGTAGTGATTGAAAGGATTTATATGGAGTTTGTAGTGATACAGAGTTGATTGTATTGAGATATGGAATCCATATAGATAAGTAAATCATTATATGGCATGGGACCTAAGGTTTGACAACAAGTTGAATTAACACATTAGTGTGGAAGTAAGTCAAACAATGATCCCAATGTCATTAATGATATAAGATTTTGATAAACAGAGCTCAAGATATCACACAAACAAGTTCGGGTGAAATAATCAAGGAGTGAATAAATTTGACTTAAATAGTACATAGTAAGTTTGAAAGTTAACTTACTATAAATAGTAAGGGTGAAAAGTCAATTGTAATTTCATTTATAAATTGCATGATAATGAGTTTAGCTTTGAAACAAACATGATGGATTTCTACAGTTTTCCTTGGAGAGTCACGTAGTAGGCTTAAGATTCATGACCATATTGTATGTATGTGCTTATGAGTATATATCATTGATTTGGTCAATGATAAGGTGATGAAAAATTGGGCTCACCCATTGGAATTTCCATTATGGTGGGTTATTACAAATTGGATAGGGATCAATATCATGAAGTATTGAGAAATGCTAGATAGGTTAACACCCAACAACATCATTGGATACCGTATAGGATTTTGGAGGCTAGGATAATGATGATGTGGAGTTGCACCATATCGAAGTTAGTATGTGTTTGTAGGATCGATACCCAAGTTAGGGGAACAATTTCAGTATGAGAGAGTGATTTGATAATTAGGGGTCATAGAGGATGTACCCCAAGCACCATATTCATGGAAAGACTCACAACAAGCATCTCATTAAGAGGGGGAAAAGCCATAGTCCACAAGAGTAGAGGTAGTTTTTACACTAGCTCGCAAGGTGGACCTACCAAAAATTTTCATAGTAGGAGATGATGTCAGCTACACAATTGCATATACATAGTGGTAGATGGGTGTCCAAGTAGTTATATTATTTCTAATGACAAGAGGGGGCCAACACGGGGTGTTGGTATAGTAGGAGGAGGTGCAGGGGCAGAGTTATGCCCCTACTAGTAAGAGGGGATGAGAAAGGTGAGGAAGCCATGCCCCCATTGACAAGAGGAGATGTGGTATAGCTAGTAGATGTGCCCCAACCAATGCAAAGAGGGAATCTATTGTGTAGAGTAAGTATGGTGTGATTTGAGACACAAAGGTATTTTATGGAAATAAGTGTTCTTGTAGGTGTTTACGTAGTGGAATGAGGGAATTAGATCCTTATGATAGATTATGATAGTGTGTTTTGGATTTTTTTGTGCACGAGTCATGTGTAAAGGATATAAGCCAAAAATAGCATTATCAAGTGCCAATAGACATATTTGGGTGTCTCGAAATATGTAATAATTATTGAATGTTATATAACAACATTTTAATAATCTAGATTAAAACCTTGGGAGTAGATTTATATAGGAAAGAAGAAACTAAAAACAAATTTCCCGGGCTTCATCCCTTTTTGGTATCTCATACGATTTGTACTTTATTTGATGGTGGAGCTAGCATACCATCATGGTCAACCATCTTCTTGGAAATCTATTAAAGAGCATGGTAGAGGGTAAAATTAGCAACTTGGCAAAACATATTGAAAATAGCAAAAATATAGGTCAATTTCATGTTGAAGCATTCCACTATTGATCACATCATCACTCTTAAGTGTTTGATTGAAAAATATGAGATACTCAAGGACAAGAAACTTTTTGTTGCTTTGCTGAATTCAAAAAGCATTTGACACTACTTTGAGAGGAAAAATTTGTAACATGATGGAGGACTTGGAGTTCAAGATGATTTTAGAGAAATAGTGCATAAGCTTTATTAGTAGGCCATGGCCAAAATCAATACGTGAAGTGATGTTTTAATGATTTAGAAGAAACATTGGGGTCAAAAAGGATGTCCCATATCCCCCACTTTGTTTGAGATATACATTGATAGTTATAGGATTAGATTAAAAAATTAGCAGAGGACATGTTCATGTGACTATGTAGTAAAGATGCTCGTATATGTGGACAATCTTCTCCTCATTGCAAAAATAGAAAATAGTTTGAGAGAGTACTTGAACGCTTATAACTCTTTTACCAAGAGGTTGGAATGCAAGTGAATACCAACAAAACCAAAGTCACGATCTTCTCATTATGAAAGAAAATGAATCAAATTAACTTCCTTTGAAAGAATCACATTAACTTCCTCTTCAAGGAATTTTATCGAGGTGGTGGAAGAATACAAGTACCTCAAGCTTGAATTTTTATAACAAGCTTAATTGTGAGACTTGTAGAGAAAGAGGAATAAAAAGGGGGTGGATGAATTTATATTTGACAAAATAGGCTTAGGAATGCATAATCATAGGATTGGAAAACCAAGAGAACCTTGTTTGCTTGTTTGTCACATCAATGTTCCTATATGGATGTGAATTTTGGGGCAACAACTTATCGGATATAAAATGGAGTCGATATAGAGAATTCAAAAACATCTAATCACAAAGTAGCCTAAAAATTAAAACATCAGTTTTTATGAAATTCTTTTATCTCGAATAGATACTTTCCTATCGGAGGCAACAAAAATGACTTGCATGTTAAATTATTTTAAAGAGACACAAAATATGAAGCCCCATCAAGGACCCAAAATGGCAAAAAGGAGGAGCTAAGTAGGAATAAGGACACATGAATGAAACAAAACATCAAGTGGATGAGAAAATGGGGCATCATCATGCTATAATGCCCAAACATTAACAAGGAAATAAAGAAACATGTGAAATAAACTTCAAGATAGAAATGTTGATAGAGAAACTTGGGCGTAAGAAAGAATACTATATTAAAGAGTTTAATCCCACACAAGACCATGAAAAGGTCTACATAGGTGTATACATCAAATAGATACTTAATGGCTCAATTAAGGACTATCTTGAATCATCTTAGATGTGGAACCGACATGTGGATGATGCCTAAAGAACAATAAGAAAATAGAACATGGATATTTTGTAATAAAGGGGTGGTGGAGACAAAACAACACTACATCATTGAGTTCACAACCTATAACACTATCCAAATTAATTACAAAGACAACCTAAAAGTCGACAACATAACCATATTGTTTGAGGAGATGAGGCCCTACAAAATAATAATTTTTCGATCAAAATCAATACTAGAATATCCGACATCATAACAAGAATGGGTATTCTACAATATTAATTTGACAACCCTATGTGAAGTGACTACTTTTACATGGATCATTCTTATCAACCCATTATTAGATTCTTTGTTCTCATGGACATTATTACAATCATTCATTTATTCAAAAATAAAATTAATCATCCTCCACACTAATTAGAATACACCCCACTTGATATCCATAGGATCATTAACACTAACTTGAAGCCAATTGTTCATGTAATAGATAACAACCGATGCTAAATGAATGAAAGATTTTAATAATATCCATGAGACCAAATAGTCTATGGGACCAAGAGCGGAAAAGAAGGGGCTCCACTATAACGCAACAATGCTGGACACAAGGGGTGCCTTATCAATTTGTAGACTTTCCAACCCTTTTTGATGTTGGGTCTTCTATTGTGTATCTTGATAAAAATTGGTCCGTATTTTCAAACCTTGCCTTCTCAAACAAGTCACACTTTTGTCAACTCTCATAGTGTCTTCATACTTTTCCACCTACCAGTCTCACATTAAAGATGATGTGAGCTAGTCCTCAATTGGGCCATCAACATCTTCGCCTTCCACTTGATTTCCACTCCTATGTAGGATTTTTCATTATGTTCCCATATAGGATTAAATTCTTTGATATAATATGTTTTCTTCCATCCAAGTTGCTTTGTCTATATGGTTGTTTTAAATTTATCTCTTACATACCTTTTGATTTCCTCTTATTGTCTGACACTCTTGCATACTAATGTCCCACTTGCTCATCCACTTTTTGTTTTGTTTCATCTCGCATATTCTTCCTTTTGCTTAGCTCTTCTTCCATCACCATTTTGGTCAATCGTCGATTCTCCATACTTTGTGCCTTTTTTAAATAACTTAATGTTTGAGTCATTTCCTCTGCCTCCATTAGGAAGGTCCTTATTTCAACTAAAATAATCTCATAAGGGACTAAAATTTTGACTTTGTGACAAGTAAATTGTATAAGGTTTTCTTGGTTTTCCAATCCCATAACTCTACACTTGTGCAATTGTTTTCAGAACTAATATAAATATTTCCACCATCCTTAAATTATTTTTTCCTTGCAAGTCTCCCAACTAAGTTTGTTGTGGAAATCAATCTCGAGATACTTGTATTCTTCCACTACCTCCAATGGACTTTCGTCGAAAATGAAGTTATTTTTCTTCTCAGTATCTCGTAAATAATTGATCATAACATTAGTTTATCGGTGTTCACTTGCATACCAACCTCTTGACATAAGCTCTAGTGCTCTAAGATGTCATCTCAAGCTATTAATTATTTTTGCGATTAGGATAAGATCATCCCGCATATAAGAGTAGCTTTATTACATGGTTGGCTAGGTGAACGTCGCCTCCACCAACTTTGTTTATCCATAGTTGAGCTTGTCGTGTATAGCCCAAACAAAGTGGGGGAGAGTAGACATTGTTGCTTGACCCTATTGTTGCTTCCAAAGTGTTGTGATATTCTTTCCTCCATTATGATTTTGGCCTCGAATTTCTCATAAAGTCTATGAATCAAGTTGCTCTATACTCGTCCTGAACTCCGAGCTCTTCCATTCTACTCCAAAGTTTGCCTTGTGAAATTGTGTCAAATGCTTTTTTAGAGTCAACAAAGCAACAAAAAGCTTCCTCAACTTAAGTATCCCATACTTTTTCAATTAAGTGTCTAAGGGTGACACAATAGTCAATAGCGAAATACTTTGGCTTGAAACCTCCATGTCCTTTTGCTCTTTCCCTTATTTTTTATCCAACTCGTTAATTCCCGCTCTCTCTACTATGCTACCATATAGCTTTCCAAGAAGGGAATTGACCATAATATTATGATACTTTGATGGATTCTTGCTATCTCCACTTTTGTAGAGATGAATAATGACACTAGTTGTCTAATCTATCGGGAAGCCTTCCTAGATGATACCATTGAATATGTTTTTGATGTGTGGTGTGAGGACTTCCGAATCCCATTTTTAATATTCCTTTGCATTCCATCTATGCCTTGTGCTTTACCCCATGCTAACCTCTTTATGCCCCAAGTGATATCCTCTCGTAGAAAAAAGCACCGTGGTTGTGTTGATTATAAGGGGAATGTCTTTATTGTGATCATGTTCATAGAGTAACTTTGCATATTCTAACCATTGAGCATATGTGATATTATTCTCTGTTTGTTTTCTTTTTTGTTGTAGCTCTCTCCAAAAATACATTTGGGATTGTATTGTGCTTTACCCCATGCTAACCTTTTTATGCCCCGTGTGATATCCTCTCAGAAAAGAGCACTATGATTGTGTTGATTATAAGGGGAATGTCTTTATAGTGATCACGTTCATAGAGTAACTTTGCATATTCTAACCACTCGAATGATGTGATATTATTCTCTTTTGTTTTCTTTTTTGTTATAGCTCTCTCCAAAAACACTTAGGATTGTATTTGCTAAGGGAAATCACTCCTCACCTTCCTTTGTACACACACATATATTTACCGAATCAACATTTCACAGGTCTTATTTCCTTTGTCCATGACCACGATTTACTCATAAACCTACCCGGGAAAAAACAAAACTTTTCAACATAACGAAACTTCTCAATGAAAAACACTTGTAAATTCTTAGGATGGAGCTTAAGGTTTAGAATGGTGCATCCGTTGCCACAACTTTTTAATTTCACGCCAAATAATACCGGGGTGTGGAACTTTGTAGAGTTATTACAATTTAGACGGTGGGAATGAAATATTCCTCCTGGCTGAAAACTGTTGAGTACCTGGTTGGCTTTTGCAATACTTTCACCCTCGCATTTAAAGATAGCCTTCCAAAGTCCATGTCTTCATGTGCTGGTGATTTTTTTGACCACAAACAGGTTCGAACTTTGTATCTTCTGCATAGTCCAGTTTGACTTGTCCGTTGATTCCGCAAACATAATTTTATATTCGATTATCTAAATCATTCCCGTATATTATTCTGGACTCTGTATGTGTTGTTAAGAGCATCTGTTATGTGGCAAAAATCGAGAATTTAGTTTTGAGCGGCCACTGAATGCAATATAATGCTCGCAGTTAAAATTTAGCCTGTGATAAAACCTATAATTAATTGGAATGCAAAAATGCTTAGCCGGTTTGAACGCTTTCCTTTTCCGTACTTTGTTATGGTTATCTAGGATTTACCGCACCTTATATCGAGCCCCGCGGTAAACATCTTCACACGTCAATGGGCCTTTCCACTGCTAGGGTTTGTGCTCAATTGTGGAGCTTTGCATTGGAAGTGTTAAAAATCTCCTCCAGAATATCCCTACTTGTTTCATTGAGCTCACATTTGCACTTTATTATAATAGCTATAATAGGTGAAACTAATTTTTTTAAGTGCCTTACTGAAGACCATGGCCTGGTATTTTGTAGAAATTTACAAGTAAATGTTTCGTTTCAAATCTCACAATGGTGTGTTCTACACCAGGCAAGTGAATAACCTTAGTTTAAGAAAGGCTACAATTAATCAAAAGCGCCTCACCTAAGACTCAGGTTTAGTCGTTTTGGTGTGGATTTACATATGGAAGTAAATGATTTGAGTAATGTAGCAGTAAAAACACAGATGTAACTTTCTTGCGAACTGTATTGTTGTTTGACAATGTTTGGTCCTTGTAAATCCTTTATGGAGAGGACGTACACCTATGGGGAATCGAATCCCTATTGCCTTCTTGAAAGAGAGATGTCCTTGGCCGCTAGACGTTAAGGGCCTACTTGTCGTCATAATAGTAAAATCCCCAGGAAATTGTCAAGAGTATGAAACAAAGATAATCTTTTTATGTTATTTAATATTTTATCTATATGATAAAGCCTCAAAAGGGGCTTTGTTTTTAGATACTCATATAAGGCTTTAGTTTAAGCGCCAAGATTTTTGGGGCATCACTATGGATATATCTATTACGTTGAATCAAAAGATGGAATAGTGATGGACACTATTTAGGAAATGCCTGGAGGAGACTTGTTTTTCTGTTATTAAATTGATTATCCTGACTGAGGATTCAATCTAGATGACAATGCACCCACTGTTATGACTTGGCGTGATATGATTAAGCAAACTACTATCTACCAAATAGATTGCAAGAATAGAATACATAGCTTGAGAGTTTCTAAAAAGAAGGAATCTTGTTGTAAAATATGTAAGTTATCCACTTGGCATTACAATGGGGTGAACTCATTATTTTGTAGCTAAACGATACTTAGAATAAGAATTTGCTTTAAAGATAAACAAAGATAATAATAGCCATTCAATATGCACATGCATGCAAATAGGAAAATTAAAAAACAAGAATTCTGTTCAAATAAGAATTGCTAATAATAACCATCTTGCGTAGGCCACTTTGTGGAGGTCAGAATTTTTTTGTGTATGCTCCAATTTTTGAATTGTTTGCATTTTATGAAAGCTTGACTCATTATCTAGAAATTGAGAGTGCTTAAGCCCTGTTCAGAGCCATTCTGAGTTTCGAAAATGCCCCAAAGGTCTCTAAAACTTCCATTATGGTTTGTTGATTTTTTTTCTAGAAAATTGTAATTATTCAACAGGCCCGAGTCACTATCGAGATCATTTGTCCCCCCTTGAGAAGCAATGAGCCCCATTGCTTCAAGTCTTAAACCAAATGTGGAAATTTCTTCGAATTGGGCTCTTGGTGAACCTTTTTTCTCAGTGAGCAAATTACCCTGCCTTGACCATTCGATAGAGTGAAATTTGGTAAATTCACATGCCTTTTGCCATACCATCTATGACCTAATCACCACCAAATAGCGTTGAATGGTCAGGATTTAACTATGTGACCTGCAATTGTTTGACACCATCTGATGTATATAAGAGAGATGGAAAGTATGGTCGGTTAATTGCACATAGATGCAACTCAAGATAGGGTGGCAAGTTGAGCTCAAAGGCATTGGTGCCCACTTTCTTCGTGATTGTGTAGGGCCTGTATCAAGGAGTTATGAGTTTCTAGTTTGGACCTTTCAAACGTTACTTTTGCAAGCACAGCCATATCTTATCACCAACTTGAAACTAGTGAGGACCTGACGTTATTCGTGATGTTGCTTGTACTTTTGGTTGCTTTTCTATAGGATTTCATTCACTTTTTTTTGAATTTTCCGTATTTGTTCAACAAATTTGGTGGTTTTGTTTGATTCTTTCTTTGCATGGGGAGATGCTTCCTCTAATGGAATAGGTAATGCCACATCAATTTGGGCCAGTGGATAAACCTTAAGACAGAACTGAAAGAGCTATGTCTTGTGGAGCCGTGGAGGGCCCGATTATAACTCTGTTGGAGAAATGGTGAGCTCTCATTCCATGTTTGTGGATGTTTTGAGTTATACATAAGAAGTAGATGCAAAATCATACGGTTAACACTTCTATTTGCCCTTCTGTCCATGGATGCAAAGCAGTGGACTTGGTCAACTTGGTGTCCATCATGGACCATAATGTAGATCAGAAAGTGCTAAGAAATCGGCTATCCCTGACACAATTGTTTGTGGTAAGCTGAAGTGGACCTACACATGGTCAAAGTAGAGCCTCAATGGATTTAGACTTGATCCCCTTTGTACGAGGCACCAACACTTCCATCTTGGAAAAACTTGTCAACCACAACAAATACACAATCATGACCATGCCTAGTCATGGGCATCACTGACATGAAGTCCTTTGAGATTGACTCCCAAGACTGATCAGGAATTAGTAAAGGTGTGTGGCTTTTGCTATTGCACATGTTGTGCATGATCTAATATACACGTTGAAACCATGATGGGTCACAAACCAGTATAAGTATTTATGGAGCACTGCCACTGCCTTTTCCGCCTCAAAGTGTCCTGGAACTTGAATATAGTGTCCCTACCAAACCATCTTCTGTTGCTCCACTATCGAAATACAAAGGCATCCCAAGTGACACAAAACCCATCCCATTGATGGTAGTGTACAACTAGGCATCTTCTCGTCAATGTTTGATATATGGTTGAAAAATCAAGATTACCACCATACAACAAGGGCCATTTAGAAGACTCATGGCCACATGAATCCAAGACTGTTGATACTGCTGTGATTGGAGGGCAGCTTAAACAATTAGTGACCTAATTGGAATTCCCTTTCTTGTGCTTAATATTAAGGTGAAATTGTTGTAGGTATGTTGATGACTTCTGATGGTGACTATCCTGTAATTTTCCTTGGGTTTGCATGAATTACAAAGGCTTGTGATTTGTATAGATGATGGTCTCCATTCCCAGATTGTAATGCTTCCATTGTTTGCATGCCTAGACAATGACATAGAGTTCTTTGTCATATGTAGGATACCAATGTATGATATTTGGGAATGTTTCACTATGATAGGCAATTGGATGCCTTTGTTGGGCGAGGACTCGCACAAAGTGCTTATTATGAAGCATCAATTTCAATCTTAAAGGGCTGTTTCAAAATTAGCAAGGAAAAGATTGGGGTTGAGTAAGGTAACATTTTAGCTCTGAAAAGTTTGTTGTTGTGTGGTGGTCCAGGACAAAACTTGGCCTTCCCCTTTTGGTTTCTTGGTTTAGGGGCCATGCAAGATGAGATAATCCAAGTATGAACTCGATAGTAAAAGTTGGCGAAACCCAAGAAGCTTATTTGTTCTATGAGTGTTGTTGGTGTTGGCCAATCTTTGGTGACTGGATCTTTTTGGGTGGACATGTACACAATCCTTTATTATGATGTATCCCAAATGTTGAAAACTCTGTAAACAAAGGAGCACATATCCCCATATGCCAAAAGTAATGTGCAAATGAGCCTATGCGACTCCTCTTATACCCTTAAATTAGTGCCAAGAGTCATAAGGGGTGAAGACCGACCTCTTAAGCTTGCTTTATCTTCTATTTCCATGTTGGAAACTCTCCAACCTTGCCAACCTCATAAGGAGCTTATTTTGTCTTTAATTTCATGTTGGGAGCACTAAAACCCAACCGACCTGCCTTAGGGAGAAAAATACCAAATAAAAACATTAATAACAATGAAAGAAAATGAAAATGAAACCCAATAACTCCCCTTTGCAATTCCTTCTTGGCCACGGGAAGAGAAAAGGCAAAAATCTTCAATCAGTATTAATTTGAAAAAGGAGATTACAGTCCTCCTTCCCAAAATTGCTTGTCCCCAAGCATTTGCAAATTTGGATGCTCCAATATCGCTGCACTTTTTCATGTAGCATCTTCAGGGGGCAATTTCTTCCAACGAACCAAATATTCTTTGATACTTCAGTTCCTTAACTTCTCACAAACTTCCAAGATACTTTTTGGAATTAGAACTATCTTACCCTCCTCGTCTAATGGTGGCAACTCAAGAGAGAGAGAAAGGTGCTGTCCAAGTGCCTTTTTGAGGCACGAAACATGAAAAACATTGTGTATTATACTATGTTCTGGAAGCTCAAGTTCATATGCAACATTTCACACCCTTCCTTTTACCTTGTAGGGACCATAGAAATGTGTTTTTAGTTTCTTTGCACCATTTTGTTTGAGAGAAGATTGCTGAGAGGGCCGAACCTCAAAAACACCATATCACCTACCTCAAATGACCTCTCTTTCCTATGCTGATCTGCATATGGATTCTGCTGATGTTGGGCACTTTGGTGGTTTTCTTTGAGCTCTTTCAAGATATCATGGCTTTGTTGAATTAAATCCTTGGCCCTTGGCACTTTACTATCTGTTATAACCAAATCAACAAAGGACGGGGCATCATAACCATACAAAGTTTTGAAAGGAGACATACTAATAGACATTTGAAAAGTGGTATTATAACAAAACTCAACCATGTATAACCATTTTATCCATGTTGATTGTTGCCCATCAATGTAATTCCGTAGGTAGCCTTCCACCCATTTATTGACTTTTTGTTTTTCCATCCGTTTGAGGATGGTAGCTAGTGGCTGGGAGTGAGTGAGTATGGTACCTGCCAAATGAAACAATTCTTGCCAAAACATGCTCATAAATTTGCTGTCCCTGTCACTCGCTATATCCTTAGGCAGCCCATGAAGTCTAAACATTTGCTTAAAAACACATCAGACACTACGGGTGCATTGTACTTAGCTGGAAGTGGAAAAAATGAGCGTATTTAGTGAGTCTATCAACCACAACATATAAATAATTTTTACCTTGAACCATGGGCAGCCCCGTGATGAAGTCCATGGAGATACTTTCCCATTTTTGAGTGGGAATAGGAAGAAGTTGTAGGAGCGCAGCTGGAAATGCATGTTCCGCTTTGTTTTGTTGGCACACTAAACACTCTCGGATGTATTGGAGTACTTCCCTTTTAGGCCTTTCCAATAGAATCTTTCTCTCACCTATTTGTAAGTCTTGAAATAACCCGGATGACCAGCTGATGGGTCATCATGAACAACCCTTAATATTTTACTCTTCACCTTTGATTCAGGCACCAAATAAACCCGGTTCTTGTAGAGAATGAGCCCATCTAATACCTTGTACCTTTCATCCATCATTTCACCCTCAAAAATAGCATTAACAAACTTATTTTTGACATATTCAGCTGTAATCAAATACTTCCAATCTGCTGCTATCTTAGATAAAGAACAAAAATATGATTCTCTTGACAAGGTATCTTCTACCAAATATTTGACTTGAGGATTTTCCGGAAGCATACCTTGAAGTGTCACCTTCTTGCCCATGTCCATAAAGCTTATTTCCATGTTTTGGTAATTGAAAGTGAGTTCTCCCAATGAATGCAACCATTGGACCCCAAGCACAAGATTAATACCAACCATGCTAATCAAATAAAAATCAGCACATACCTCATGCTTTCCCAATGTGAAGAGGAGTTGGGGGCACCTCCTTGTGCATGTCATAGAGTGGCCATCCACTATCTTAACTGTGAAGCCTTTGAAGTTTTCTACCTTCAAATCCAACTTGGCCACCAAGCACTCATCAATGAAATTATGAGTGGCTCCACTATCAATCAAAACTATGACCCCTTGCCCTTGTAGGTCACCTACCATCCGGAATGGATGATAACTAGGTGCACTGGACAAAGTAGCAAGAGTGCCATCCAAACTTTCTGGATCTTCTTCCGGTGTATTATCTTGCTTGGCCTCATCCACACAATTTTCATCATCTTCACAATCTGAAAATACCTCAATGTAATGCACTTTACCCTTACCTAAACAACGATGACCGGGAGACCATGGATCCTTGCAAGAGAAGCACAAATTCCTCTTTCTTAGCTCATTTCTTGACTCACCTACATTGTTGGTTTTGGGCAGCTCCTTGTGCACAATGGGCATCCATTGGAAGGGCTTCCTTGGCTGGTCCAAGGGAGGGTTTCTAGGCTGTCCCAAGGGTCCCTTGGGCTGTCCTCCACTCGAATTAACCTTGGAATGTCCGTTGATTGCTGCTGTTTTTGGGGCAGCACCTTCAAGGTCCAAAGACTTCTTAATTGCCTCTTGAAGAGACAAAGGATCAAAGGTTCTAACCAAACCCTTGAGTGGTTCGGTCAAACCCTCAATGAAAAGAACAACAAGTCTCCTTTCCGTGACATCCGTAATCATGACGGAAAGCCTCTGAAACTCAACCACATATTCCTCTACCATGCCTTGTTGTCTCAATTGTGCAAGCTCCCGAAAGTGAACTTCCGGATCAACTCTATCAAATCTTCCAATGAGTCTTCTACAAAACTCATCATATGAATGGATCTCATTATGCCCTTGTGTCACCAATCCATGGAACCACCACTCATGAGCAATACCCTCTAGGTGAAGGGTTGCAAATTTTATGGCATCATCCTCCGTCATAGGCCTCAAAGACAAGTATGTATCCAACTTTTGAATCCATGCTCTAGCTGTCCCATTATTCTAACCATCAAAAATAGAGAAAGAAATCTTTCCTAACACATTTTGTACTTCTTTTGGTGGCGCATTATGTCTTGGCTCCGGATTAGACCTCCCTTTACTCACACCAACGAACTTGGCAAGTGAAATTGCATCCCGTATCTCCCTTGGAAGTGCCATATATTCCTCATAGCTTGCCACAATACTTTGCCCCATAGAGGGCCTTGTTCCCGCCTCCAGAAGGGTTTCTTCCCTTGGAATGAAGGAGGGCATAGTGGCTGATCTGTGAGCTGATCTAAAGGGCTGCCGTGAAGCATTTGCTCCGGATGAGCTCCCCTCACCATTATGAACCCTAGGTTCATGAAGTCTCTTAAGGGTTAGGGCTAACAAGTCCATAGTGTCTGCCAATCTTTCTTACTCTTAAATGAGCTTGTCTATCTTGGCTTCTTGAGGATCCGATGAGCCATACTATCCTCCTCTCTTGGCTGGTCTGATTTTTTTCTCTACCGTGATAGTAGAGGAAACCCTTGTTGCCCTTTTCCATGAAACCCTTAGGATGGGAAGATTAAGCTCGATACCACTACAATGTCCTTTTATAGGGCTGAAACCTATGTCACAGGGTTCGGCGGATTTAATCCTTCAAGTTCGAAATTCGCCGTATTTTTTATGGTGTGAAAAAAATCGAAAAATATTTGATACAGTTCGGCTATAAAATCTGCCTGTGCCGGAACATGTCTAAAAAAAATAGCCAAGCCAAATCGCATAAAGGTAGGTCAAAATCGTTATAAATTGTACAACAGAGTGCAGACGAAAATGGCCCTAACCAGTGCACGGAATGCCCCCATGGCTAAAAAGCTCTGTTACTTGTCTCTTTGTGGTATGAAAAATCGTCTTGTCGGGCTGGAGCTGTCCGCAATGTGTGAGGAGGAATATTTTTAAGAATGCTCACGAAAACTACTTTCTCAATTATTTTCTAATGTTGAGCTTCGGACACGAAGGATTTGATGAAACCCTCAAAATTAAATCAATAATATGTTATAACTTACACGTGCTTTTAGTTATACGTTATATCTTTTTAAAGTTTTGTTCTATTTTTTAATTTGTATTTTATGTTTGTTTTGATTTTTGATTTATCTTTTAAGTTTTAAATTATATTTATTTTTTAAAGTTTTCATATTATTTATTTTATATGTTTATGATCAAATTGTATAGTAATGTTTTAGCTATTTTGAAAATTTTGTGTATTTATATCTTATTTTAAAAAAATGAAAATTATAACAGCCGAATTTAATCACGAATTTTTTATCCGAATTTTATCATTGCCGAACTTAATCCAAATTTAATCCTCGGCGAACACGAACACGAACACGACCCCACGGTGACTTAGGTCAAACACAAGAACAAGGAAATCACACAAATCTCAAACTGATTAAATCTGATTTTAGACCAACAACCTGATTAAATCTGATTTTAGACCAACAAATTGAAAAATTTAGATCAACATTGTACAACAGTTTGATTTTTGGAACAACAACTTGTAAACAACAAGATTTCACCCAAATATCACCCTAAAACTCATCCACAATATTTATAAACCTTTAGAAACACTTTAGGACAATTTTCATCATGAAATCCAATCTCAAACACAGCTGGCAATTTATTTATCAACAGAAGTACAACCAAGATAAATGATAAAAATGAGGTCTCCAAACCCCAACAATGGCCAAATATGAAAGATATCAGCCTTATAAATTATGACAAATTTGAATATCAAATCATAAGTGAGTTCTCGTGCCCTAGAAGGCACCCAAATTGACTCCAACCCTAGTTGTTCCCTAGAGTAGGGATCTAAACCATGCAAAAGCTCTTGATAGGTCTTCTCCTTGATGCCCTAGATACAAACCAACAAGAGGATCTTCATTATTTGTCTTCACACCACTAATTTTGGAGAGTTTTCGTTCTCCAATATTCCACAAGGAAGGTTGCCGTCCTCCTTGGATGCCACAATATGGATTTTCTCCCTTAGTGGAGTTGGAAATAGAGCAATCAACCCTAGAGTCCAAATTGATAAAGTATATATGCCAAAAGTGATGTGCAAATGAGCCTATGCGATTCCTCTTATACCCTTAAGTTGATGCCAAGAGTCATAAGGGGTGAAGGCCGACCTCTTAAGCTTACTTTATCTTCTATTTCCATGTTGGAAAGTCTCCAACCTTGCTAACATCATAAAGAGCTTACTTTATCTTTTAATTTCATGTTGGGAGCACTAAAACCTATGCCGACCTGCCTTATGGAGGAAAATATCAAATAAAAACATTAATAACAACGAAAGAAAATGAAAATTAAACCCAAGAACTTCCTTGTGCAATTCCTTCTTGGCCACGGAAGAGAAATGGCATGAAGTCTTGAATTGGTACTTAATTTGAAAAAGGGGACATTACAGAAAGGCATGACCAACCATTCAAATAGAATTTCTTTGGACTTAATTGATGTCGTCTAGACCTCGGAAGGCAATTGATGGTACCATGACTTTAGATCAATCTTTGTGAAGAACTTTTCTCCCTCGAGCTGCTCTAGGAGGTCATTAGTACGTGAAAAGGATGTGTTGTCCAATACAAAGTTTCCATGGCCCATCCTTCTTTTGGGCTACCATGATTGGGTTTCCGAAGGTGAGGTGCTAGGCTGAATATGGCCTTTCTAGATTAGCTTCTTGACATGTCATTTGCTCTCATCTTTCTAAAACATTAAAGCGCTTGTACATTGGTCCATTTGGTAAGGGGTCCCAATATCAATTCGATGGGATGTGTTGCTTGGTGTAGTGAAGATGTGCGTATTGTGTTAAGACTTAATCCACATGTTGTGTTGTATAATTTGATTTTGTATCGTGGCATGCATGGTTGCAATGATTTATCGAGAGCTCTCAGGTCTAATCAACATTAGCGCAATCTTTCTAGTATGACCAATCACATGCCTACACTACATTCTGCAAATCTAGTTCTTAGGAGGAACCTTAGGGATCTTTGCAATGTCCCTTTTCCCACTTAAGGATCAAAATTTGGATTTCTTGCGATTCCTTCTCCATGGCAAAGAAGTAGAGGAGTTGGAGAAGAACATTGAGCTTTTGTTTTTCTAATTTTTTATGTTTTCCCTCTTGAAGCAGGTCGGCCTGGTTAAAGGCAAATAAAAGAAGTTTAATGAAGAAATATAACATCTCCTATGGGTCGGCCTAGTCTTTCTTAGCCTTGGCACCAAAGGAGGGATATAAAGTGAAGTGAAGACCTCATTTTGCAAGCATCTAGATTGGCGCATTTTCTATTTTGGGCATTGTGAGCTTGTTGCTCCATGTTCATCCACTTGAGGACAAAAGCCCTCTTGTGTGGCTTCCTAGAAGGATGAAAACTCTTCTACTGGTTTTATTAGATGATGATAACCCTTCAACATTGTATGAACTTGAAGTAAATTGCAGATTGGAGGAGAATCATCCATTTCCAGATTTTTATTTGCTTTCTCTAGGTGGAACAAACTACCTTGGTGTAGGGTTTGATGTCTTTGAGGGCATAAATTAGATATTTCACTTCATAATCTGATTTGCCATATTTTATAAAGCCGGAATCTTCATTCTTATGAATTTTGAGGGTTGTTAGATCCAGATTTCATAATTTTATTGTCGCTGCTCTTTGCTGGTTATTAATTAATTTTTCGCTGTGTGCTGACTCAAATTTTTCATTGATTATTGGTCTATTGGATGCCTATAATACATATCTAAATTGTGGCAAGGATAATCGGAGTGCTTTCCATGTTTTACATACATTCTTATACTATTGTTTGGAGAAATTTGATCACTGCTTTTTAATTTCAGTCTGCTAGTTATAAAAATCAGATTTAGTTATTTGGTGTTTGAGCTAATCACTTGGTTCTTGGTCCAATCCCTTAAAAGGGATATTACAAAGGGTATAAAATCTTGGATTCTCAAAGGCCTAGGGTTTCAATTGATAGATTGATGAAGGTGCAAGAAAGACTAGCAGGTACCTTGGACTTTCTTGCCACCACCATGCAAACCCTGACAAAGAGGAAGGACATTCAAGGAAGAACTTAGGGGTTCAAAGGTCAACAAGGTGGCAACTTGCTTTGAGGAATATCAAATTCTTCCGGAGAAGATTTGTGATGCCCTAACCTTTTCAGAATTCATAAATTTGGAAACAGAAAGAGTGGGCATTGGAACTCGGTCCAAGCCTCGAGCCATGCACAAGGGTCATGGGGAAAATATCCCTACCCTTGTGGGAAAGAGCCCCATCTTGTTGGCAAAGCAAGGAGTGGCTATGGAGCTTGTTGAAGAAGGGACCAAAACCCAAGTTCACTAGGGAGGATAGCCATGCCCATTCCGCTAAGAATGAGGAAGACAGTTGTATTGCCGTAGCTGTTTATTGAGAGGGAGCAGCCCTTAGGAGGGTTAGAAACCTCCGATCTTCTTTGTCACAATTGATCTCTTTGCTGGGTCTCCTAACAACACCTTGGTGACACAAGGGTTTGATGACATAGTGAAGCACGAGCCAAGGAAGGATGAAGTTGCAGCCCTTACTCCCATTCTTTTTCCAGATATTCAACAATATGAGGTAATTTTGGATCATGGTTTGGTTAATACTAATTTTATTTTAGCACATGATGAATTTAGGCTTGAGCAAGTGGGAAAAGAAGAAGGAAACCTTTGTTTGAATAGATATGAGGACAACAAGCTTGCTGGACTTTTTATAACAGCGGGTAAAAGGGAGCATAATGATGAAGAATTGAGCCTTGGTAAGGGCCACAAAGGCATCCCAAGCTCAAGCAATCAAGATATGGAGATAGTTCAAAAAGAGGAAGATCATTTGATTGGAGAAACAAGGACCAAAGAGTGGGAACACCTTGATGGTAAAGGGCACATACACCCTCTCATGCAACATCCAAACTGGGTGAAGACCGCTTTATGTGCATGGGCCAAGATAGAATTGGTGAGAAGCTTCCCCCCTTCCAAAGACCATGGTATGCTTGTAAAGATAACCAATTCCTTTTTCCATTTGATTTATATCTCAGCTGTTATGCATGTGCCTAGAAAGGAATTTTGGGGTCACAATGATGAATACATTGAAGATAACTCACCCAAATTGATAAGGTCAGGAAGAGAGGAAGAATTTTTCCATGGGAAACCAAGGATTGCAATGGGTGAAGCTGTTGGTCTGTTATCTACAGCAGTCCAACATGGGAGAACTACCAATACATTTAGCCATAACAAGGTTCCATGCATAAACACCATTGCTAGCGTGAAGAGGCTAAAAGATAAAGCGAAGGTAAGCAGCTCTGGACCTAGAAACAATTCAGATTTATTGTCCAACATGTTACTATACCAAAATAATGGACATCATGAACAAATGGGAAGGAATGAGGACTATGTACTCTTTCTTATGTCGCTGCCATGTCCTCACCTCCACCCTCCACAAGGCCAATCTGTTTTGCAAAGGGTCCTCAAGAATGACACTCGGAAAGCGAAAGTTCATGGAGGTAAGGTGTTTTTGAAATATTTTTTGAATGCTGGTTCTAAATCAAAAATTCTGAGTTTTAGGAAGGTTAAGGACAGCTCATGGCTCAAAAGGGCTTAAAATTCATTCCTTACAACATGCCAATTTGTGGATCAACATGAGAGGCATGATAGAGAAATGGATATGGTTTGTAACATAAGGTATGTTAATCTCTTGATGAAAATTCAGCTGGGTACATGCATAACAAATTGGAATCCCGGTAATGTTTTGAAGAAAAGTATGTTTAACATAAAAGCCGCTCTTGTTAGTTCTTTGGTCTTTTCAAATCAATATGCAAGACAAAATTCAGATTTGGGCCTTGAAGGACTCGAGAGAAATATTGAGGATATGGTTCAATGGAAGGGAATCAAGAGAGCTAAGGGCAGCCAATGCAAATTTTATGAGGTGTATATAGTGGTATTTTCAGAACCGTAGTTATATCCTTATGGTATTCAACCCCAGAAGGATGAGCATGGCCTAATTCTCAGTCATCTAATTGGTTCTTACCTAAGTGGGGTCACTACACAAAGGTATGAAGCCACTTTCATTATTTTAGAGGCCATTTTGGGACCATTGCCTAATCTTCATCTTGCTGTCCTAAAGTTTCTAAGTGATGGGCTGTCAACTGTATGGTTGACTGTGGAAGTTTCAAGCACGAATTTGGTAAGAGTTGGCTTTCTTGAGGCTTACAATTGTCAAAATCTGATCGCTCTTGATACAAATATTAATCTTTGGGATTTTGTGCTTGCTGTTGAGAGTTTTTACAATATTGTTATCATCAATTTTGGACTGCCCTAAAACATGCTTGCTGTCACAATCAAGAAGGCAGACATGAGAGATGGCAATTTTTAGTTTTTCAAGACTATTCTAATCACTCGTGGTGAATGTTCAATTGTCGCCACTTCATTGGATGATAGGATGCATATTTTCAGTCATGAGTCGGACAAATTGTTGGGGTTATGGACAACGGTAAGTATGCAGCCCGGAATGTTTTTTTGGTGTTCCAAGCATTCACTTTTGGGCAAGAAAATGCTCTCCTACAACAAGGTAATGGTTTAAGTACATCTAATTTGTGGCACCATTACATGATGAATTTTCAAACAGGCATGATGGCTGATTGTTGTTGTGAAATGAGAAAAGTTTTGGCATGTATTTCTGAGTTTTTTGGGATAGCCTCTTTGCACCTCGGGCTAGTACAGAAAATGCACGTTCGTATGGCTCATAACTTGAGGATTCATGCCCAAGGACCTCAAAATATCACGAAGGAAGGAGAAAGGAGTATTCTACCTTTTTCTAAGGTTGGAAGGAGCTTGTTCAAAGCTACTGTGTGCTCATTTGCAGCCAAGGTTGCTGTCATCAATTACTACAGCCCCTTATATTACTCAATTGCTTTCATGTTCATGGTTAAAGAGCTCTCTTACACTTTGAGGAACATTATTGATGCATGGGCCGAGCTGGGAATTGATTTTTCTTGTCAAATTCATGATGACTTTTCAGACTTTTTGCCAATGTTGGGTATGATATCAGTTGGTCTTCTTGGGCAGCCTTGGGAATTCAAGGAAGATTGGGACAACCATTGCAAAATGTTGTTTTTACATTAGCTCACCCATTTGACCGGCACGGGAGCTCGTTTGTGGAACTATTACAACATGTTCTTCTACTTGGATACATTGGATTTTAGGGTGAGAGCTTGCAATTGCTTGGGGACAAACAATCTTGGGAAGGGAGGACTGTAATGTCCCTTTTTCCCACTTAAGGATCAGAATTTGGACTTCTTGCCATTCCTTCTCCATGGCAAAGAAGTAGAGGAGTTGGAGAAGAACATTGAGCTTTTATTTGCTTTGTTTTTCTAATTTTTATGTTTTCCCTCTTGAAGCAGGTCGGCTGGGTTAAAGGCAAATAAAAAAGCTTAATGAAGAAATATAACATCTCCTATGGGTCGGCCTAGTCTTTCTTAGCCTTGGCGCCAAAGGAGGGATATAAAGTGAAGTGAAGACCTCATTTTGCAAGCATCTAGATTGGTGCATTTTCTATTTTGGGCATTGTGAGCTTGTTGCTCCATGTTCTTCCACTTGAGGACGAAAACCCTCTTGTGTGGCTTCCTAGAAGGACGAAAACCCTTCTAGTGGTTTTATTGGAGGACGAAAACCCTTCAACATTGCATGAGCTTGAAGTAAATTGCAGATTTGAGGAGAATCATCCATTTTCAGATTTTTATTTGCTTTCTCTAGGTGGAGCGACCTACCTTGGTGTAGGGTTTGATGCCTTTGAGGGCATAAAGTTGATATTTCACTTCATAATCTGATTTGCCATATTTTATAAAGCCGGAATCTTCATTCTTATGAATTTTGAGGGTTTCTAGACCCATATTTCATAATTTTATTGTGGCTGCTCTTCACTGGTTATTAATTAATTTCCAGCTGTGTGTTGACTCAGAATTTTCATTGATTATTGGTCTATTGGATGCCTAAAATACATATCTAAATTGTGGCAAGGATAATTGGAGTGTTTTCCGTGTTTTACATACATTTTTATACTGCTGTTTGGAGAAATCTGATCGCTGGTTTTTAATTTCAGTCTGCTGGTTATAAAAATCAGATTTGGTTATTTGGTGTTTTAGCTAATCTCTTGGTTGTTGGTCCAATCCCTTAAAAGGGATATTACAATCTTGTAGGATCGTTTTCCCAATGCGACAATGACGCATTGAGTCTTGAATTAATAGATTCCTTTTTGTTTCCACATGTACAGATGCCGAAGAAAAACTACGAAACCTCTAGGGGTGTTGTATCACACAACACAGTCTTTGAATGGCTTGATTGTGTATGGTAGAAAACATTGTTGATTGACGGTAGAGTATGGCCACAAAGTAGGTGTTGTTTTTAGTTTCATCTTTCGAATAGTCTCTGTGGACATCAAATTCTTCTTTCTACTACTGTTCATGATTAAGTGTAGAGCTTGCTCTTACACCTACATCTGTGAATGAAAGAGACTTTCTTCTTCCTTAGATGATGATGTGACCTGCACTGTACCAACAATGGAATAGGGGTCAAAATCCATAATTTGCTTACTTGTGTTGGTTGAATGAGAGATGTGCTCCTCATTGAATGCTTATATTGGATTAGATTCATGTGCCTCAGTTAAAAATGTCCTCTTGGAATGCCATTTGTTTGTGGAGTGTGTCACGCTCCTATGGTTCTCACACTATTTTCTAGTCTCCTTTATTAAAGGTATTTCTGTGGGATTCCTTGGAGAAAACCTTGAGACTTGAAAACTTGACTTTTGCCTCTGTTGTGGGGTCTTTCTGGTCTGTTGCCTGGATTCATACTTGGAGTTGGCTGTGCATGCTTTCCTGCTAGACTTTTCATTATTAGTTTTAACTTCCTTGATGTGGACTGCATATCGATGGAGTGCACCCATTGTTTCAATGGTTAGGAATCCCATTTTTGTCTAGTTGTATCGTTGCAAACTGCTTTTGTATTTATGAACACTATGCTATTTAGAATCCTTGATGTTTATGTTCATTGATCTAGAGCATCAAAGGTGTTCGTGTAGTCTTACATAGGTTGGTCATGTGTTTCTCCTCATAGGCATCCTTCTGATAATTTTTATTTGTTATAAGTAAAACGTCAATGAATTCAGTACATGAGGGATTTGTGATTACTGTAATGTCATCCCTTGCATTTTCTTTAGATTGCTCAAGGCGAGCTTCCCACCATTGTTGGACTTGGGGTTCAACTTTTAGTAGGGAAAATAGTATTTTCTTTGAACTTAAGAAAGTATTTACAGAAAATTACGACTCTATATTTATGATCCAATTCTCAAGAGCATCTGCTTGTATTTTATCTTCAAGCATTGGAACATCAAAACTTACTTGTACCTTAAAGGGCATGGACCCTTTGAAGGGCTTTCATTATGGAGCTACCGATGTACTCGGTATTTGTTGGAGAATTTGCGTGAATCGGGTAATCATTTCAGCCCTTTGCTTTTCTAGAACCTCCTTGAGCAGACCCTTCATGGGGCTTGAGGAACCAATTTTCGCTCCTACTTTCATTGGAGGTTGCTAGCGTCTATCAAGAATATTGTCAGATGGATCTCTTCTCTTCAATCCAAGCATCTGATATTCCAACCTTGTTTGATGGTACATCCAGGGTTCAAATATTGCTCGAGTACCATTGATCCGGACTAAGGATTCAAAATCTGAAGGACAACACACCAACTGTTAGGAATTAACATGTTATGATAAAGCAAACTATTCTCTAGCGAACTGAAACAGGTGGCGAGAATAGAAAACAAAGTGTTATGGCAAAATAATATAATAAGAGAGTTTCTAATAAGAAAATAATATTTGTGGAAGAGATGCATCAGCATGCTATCCAGTTTGCTTAACAATGGGGTGAACCCCTAAATTTATAGCTAAATAAAACATAGAATAACAATCTGCTTCAAAGCTAAACAAAGATAATAATAACCAAATAAGAAAACTCTTTAGAATAAGAAATGCACTAAAATAAGAATCTCTAATAATATTCCTGGAGTGGGCCACCTTTCTGGGGTCATACCTTTCTTGGGTATGCTCTGATTTCAAAACCGTTTGCATTTCCTTAAGGTTTGACTCACAATCTAAACATTATTAGTGCTTTAAAGCTGTTCTGAGCCCCAACAATGGTATGAAAGCCTATGGAACTGCTGTTTAGGGTTTGCTGCTGAAATATTCCAGAAAATTGTAATTTTCCAAAAATAACCCTGCGGGCCTGAGTCATTGTCAGGATGATGAGGATTATAGAAAAGAAGGAGAGTTCCTGAGGCTGATTTAATGTGTAAATAAACAAAGACTAAATTATTGCATCTACTGACTTGGTTTTCTACAGCTTATAACCTGTAATTTATTCTCAGCACTTGTACTATTTGGTTGTCATACCATAAAAATTGTGAAGTCAAATTGTGCGACTTCGATTAAAATTTGACCTGTTAGCTATAACCCTAAACTTTCTTTGGTTCAACTATGCCAGTTAAATCCCTAAGCAAATTCACATTCTGTTTGCAGTTTGATTGCTTAGTGGCGAACAAAGACTTTGGGCTTGGATTCATATAAAGCATATATAGAATACCTACAAGGTATGCATATTAAATATAGATGCATGAATATTAAATAATAGAAAAGATAAATGGACGGATCATTGAATATGCAGTAGAAAATGCTGATTATATATGTACTGAAGGATTGTGTGGGTAGGGTTTTGATCCTACTGTATATTTTTATTTTTATTATTATTAATTAGGTCCATAATAGTCTATAGCTTGGAATTTTTGATTTTGGGCTGTGCTTATGCAGGGTACATTTAGGGTTTCAAATATTGGGGGTCCTTTTATTTGTATGTGGAATTTTCTTTTTTGACTTCCTAACCACTATACATTTTAAATAACCTAATTTGTTCTGGTGCTTCTGTACATGCAGGTTTTAAAGGCAGGGTACGTTATTTGTTTCTAGCATTATGTTTCAGTCTCTCATTTGAAGGTTGTTATACCTATGCTGCCCCCCGGCTTTGCATCTGGGCTGCAGATGCATTGTAGTAATCAAGGTCATGGGTTCAAGTGTATATAGTCAAGAACCATCATCATGGGAAGACCTTTATAACATTAACTGGACTCCAAAAGAGATTTTCGTAAAACTCAGGAAACAAGTTGAAGGTCATCAGCTTGGTCTGAATTTTGAGGTACTCTCATAGCAACACAGCTTTATAGGTAGAATTATTGGTTAATTTTAGATTTTAATAAACTTTCTTGATATGAAATTGTTGCCGGAAAGCCTGCTTCTTCCACTGGCTTTGAGATTTACTTCATCAGAGTTTGCATATTGTGCAAGTTCAATGTTCATATCTTTATTTGTCAGGACTGATAATATGAAGGGTGTGCTTGCCTAGGTTTTAACTTTTATGAGAAGTTTGCTCAATTTGATTTTGCTTTCTTTGATAGGCAAATGCTTGATTAGATTTAGGATTCCTAAGTGTTCTGATGATGATTCAACTTAATAATGTTCTTTTGCACATATTTAATAGTTTTCTATAGGTTTATGATTTAAGAATCTGAACCACAAATCAGCTGGATCAGTTACAAGAAAAAAATGAAGTCTAGTGTGTGTCCAAATAGACATGATGCCTACCAAGTAAAAGAAGCAAGAGAGAACTTCACTAACATAATACAATACTATGGCCTCAACGGCAATCTGAAGTCACACTCGAAACTCTAAGTCATTTGATGTGTTCATGGGTCTGGAGTTTTTGCAACTGACATTTCTTTGCCTGCCTAGCTACATTGCCTTTGGTAGGTCCATTGCTCTTCATCTCTTTGGTGCATATTCTAATTAGTGGAAGTAGGACATTGTCCAGCATTTGACATCTGTTCTAACCAAGGTTGTCTGGGTGCACAGGTGCAGGTACGCAGCACTCGATGCATATGAAATTTAGGGAAACACACCCAGTGCGCCAAGGTGCATAAATTTTCCTTTGGTTTTCGTTGGGTTTGTATTTGAGTGCGGGTGCGTTTTTGGTACAGGTTCGTCTATGGGGTGGCCCAAATATGGTCAGGGCTGAGCACCCAAACAACCTTGGTTGTAACAATTGTCTTGCTACCTATCTGCTAGTTGAGGTGCCCCATTCATAAGGTTTTTTTCTTGGGGGTTATGGTTGGGGAAGTGCTTGTTTTGGGCTCCTGCTCCCTTTCAGCTTGCTGAAATGCCATGTCAAGTATTTATTGTTGCTGAGATGGCAAGTATCTCATTTGACTATGGCAAAACTTATTTCGTACGTCCCACAAGAATGCAAAAAGGCTCTTAAAATCTTGGAGAGCAAATTATAACCTTATTTGGAGGGGCGCTAACATAAAGAGTAATACATTTATGTAGCTGTCAGGATTTTAGAGTAGATCTGGCATCTAGTATTCAGACTCAAGATCTTGGTTTCCCAATAGTTTGAATTATTGGCTATCCTGGAAATTACTTGATTACACATGTCAGCAAGAGAAGCCTGAAAATCAATGGCAATGCCGAAGAACTTAAAGATTTCTTAATGATGAATCCAAGGTTGTTGATAGACTACCTTCCAAGGTGTAAGCTCTTCAGAGTTGTGCATAAAAAGTTTCCCTTAGCAGAATTTTGGCACCAAAAACATCACAAAATTCTACCTGACGGTGTCTTGTATTCTTAACATAGCCTTTCTTAATTAATGGTTAAGAAAGAAGCATCAACAAAATAGCCATTAATCAATAAAAAAAGTTTTTTTAATGACTAGTCCTGAATAAACACTGAATTCAACATAGGTGGTCATCATGTCATTATATATCAATGTGAAATAAATATAATAAATAAATGTGTCGAGTTTACTGTGTTACTCTAAACTTCTCACTAATGGCTCACGCATTGAGGATTCAACCCTAGCAGAACACGCAAACTCCATGAAACTCCATGTATGTTTAAAAAATGCAAAAGTATTGTTAAGGAAGATCTTTATTGGCGAAGAAAATTGAGAACTATTGAAATAGAGAAGAGACTGCATAATCTTGACAGTGATAGTGGCTTTTTAACATTTTAGTCCCGAAGAACAATATTAAATGACATTAGGAGGATTTATATCGGAAAGTCTTGGAGACCAATATTAAATGACATTTGGAGGAGAACAAATGCTAGGATAAACACAAGTTAATTGATTAAGTATTTAACTAGTAATTTGGATTAATTATTTATTTACTCAATTTAAGAAAAAATATGTTAATAAATTAGGAGAGCCGATCATGATGTCTTGTTCCAATGAAGCTAGAGGATATCATTAGTATTGGAGACTATGCTACTCTATTTCCTTGGAGCAAGTTTCACGTTTCTTTCTCCTAGAGGATGGGTACACAGGGTACTCAAAACGCCTACATCAATGTCAAACTGAAAATTAATTTATCAAATAACATGATGATGATTCCTCAAACTTGTAACTTAAATTAATTTCATTATAAAAATCACTGATCTCATTCTCTGAAAGGTCCAAGGCATACTTGGGTTGTGAGACACCTATACTAGACTTGGTATGACTGATTTGGAGCCCAAGGAAATAGTTCAAAAGACCCAAGTCCAATGTTTCAAACTCTTCTTGGAGTGGTCTCCACATCTCGAATTAATGATGATGAGCTCCGTGGGAGCACATCGTCAACATAGAAGACCAATAGCTAAAGTTCACCATATTCCATTTAAGTGCAGACAATGGGATCAAAGAGACATCTAGAAAATCCACGATCAAGTAAAAATTGATCCATCTTTTCATACCAAGCCCTTGGGTTTGTTTGAGACCATATAAGGACTTCCTTAGCCAATAGACAAGTGAAGCATCCTCAACAAAGCCTTGGGGCAGTTCCATGTAAATATTTTCCTACAAGTCCATATGAAAAATGCATTCTTCACGTCCATCAAATGTACTATCCAACCTTGAGAAGCTACTAGAGAAGCAAACAAGTTTGATTGAGTTCATATTGGCTACAAAAACAAAGGGATCCAAATAGTTGACTACTTCAATTTGGAAAAAACCCTTGGTTACCAAGCAACCTTTGTACCTACTAATGCTATTGTCTACAACATACCTAGTTTGATAAACCCATTTGCATTGAACCAAATTTCTTATTTGTGGAAGGGGAGTGATTCCCAAGTGTTGTACTTCATCAAAGAAGAATACTCATCTTGCATTGCTGAATCCCATTTTGCATTTGCACTTGCTCATCTAAAGGTGATTGGATATGAACTTCTAGTGAATTAGACCATATTGTCAACATAAAGTTGTAATTGTGTTCGATGAGTCTCATTCGTATCACTTACAAAAGATCTGACATCATGCTTGACCTTTCAGACCCATTTTAGAAGTGGAGCAGGCGGTGCTAGAGGTGGTAATGGTGGAGGAGGATCACCATATTCTTCCTCAGAATCAAGATCATGAAAAATGGCAAAGTCTTTATATGCAATAAATGAAGTATGTTGGCTAGAAGAAGGGAGGTTAGGAGTTGACTATTGGCTGAGGAATTCTTCAAATTGAACACTTCTACTATAGCCAACTTGTTTGTATTAGGCTCATGCAATCATACCCCTTTACACCTTTTGGGTAACCAACAAAAATGCAAGGCTTGCTTTCCTTTAGTATTGGCTTGCATTTTCCTTGGGAATGTGTGGTCAAACATCACACCCAAACACTTTGAGATTGTCTATTGAAGGTTTTCACCCACTCCAAGCTTCATCACAAGTCTTCCATTGTTCTTCTTGGTGAGTTGTGCAGTTTTAAATGTAGTAGTTGATGGGTATTTCCTAAAACTACAGAGGGAAGTTCGTGAACTAAAGCACGTAGCTTGCCATCTCCTTTAGAGTGCGATTTTTCCTTTCAGCAACACCTTTCTGTTGTGAGATACATGTCAATGTGTGTTGCATCTGTATGCCATGTTTGGTGCAAACATATTTAATCTCACTATTGACATATTCACTGCCATTATCCATCCTAAGTACTTTGGTTGACCTCTTGGATTGCTTTTCGATAAAAGTTTTGAATTCCACAAATTTAGGAACAACCTTATTCTTATGCCTTAGGAAATAAATTCATGTTCTTCTATATAACTCGTTAATTAAAGTAAACAAGTATTTAAACCTCTTATAGGAAAAGGATTGTTGAGGTCCTAAAATGTCATTGTGAACACGTTGGAGAATGTATGATGCTCACCATGCTTTACTCGTGTCATACTTTGTCTCTAAATGCTTTCTAAAGTCACAACCTTGGAAAATACCATATTCAAAAGAGACATGTGGGAATATATATACACCTTATTTCTCTCTTACTAATGATTTCTCCCTGCAGGATGTTGGCGCATTAATCTCCTTGAGTGCATGCCTTAAGAGACGTCTTGGGAGTAGGGTTGTGTTGGTTAGCGGTGCTTGTTGAGGGTTGTTGTGCATGGCATTTCCCTAACATGCCTCCATATTACGTCCTTACTATCTCTCCTTGACCACTTGATATCCTCATTATTATCATCTTCACATCTACCTATAGCTCCTTGAGATCCCCTCCAAATTATCTTCATGCTTGCTCCATGTGTTTGCTCTACTTCCATTCTCTTTCCTCTTCTCACCTTTATGCCGGACTACTTGTGGCGAAGTAGAACTTTTTTTTCCCGTCGACTAGTCTATGTTGTTGGCTAAGAGAGATTGTGACTTCAAGTTATATTCCCCTATAAATAGGCGTCATTGTTGTCATTTCTCTATATCATCATCACATAGTTTGCTTGTCATTTTGTTGCAAAAATCTTCACTCAAAGGTTTAAGAGATTTAAAGTTTTGAGGAACTTATACTGGAGGTTTGCTTTGGAGCATTGGGTTACTAGAAGCAACACGAATAAGAGCTGTACCGACAAGGTCTACCAAGTTTTTGGAGTCCCCAACTTTGGTCTACTTAGGTCTTCTACCTATCCCTCTTGTGATCCACTCACAACTCTCTCACGAGGTGCTACCAACCCCTGGGACTTGATGCGCCAACAATGTCTTCACAAAAGTATCTGCAACCCTTCACTTTCTTTAATGCTGGTATGATTGATTATGTTTGATTTATCATGTATTAGACTAAGATAGAGTAGTATATCTTTGTCTATTACATTATCTCTTACGACCCAAGCTTAATCACAAAGAGCATTACAATCCTTAGTCTAGATTTAGCTCTTGCTTATTACCTTACTCTTACAGCTCTTGCTTATTACCTTACAGCTCTTGTTTAGGATTCTAAACAGACCACTGCCCTCCCCTTGTTCCTTACTCCCTTTTAGATCCATGAATGTTTCACCCCCTACATGTTATCTTTGGCTTGTGTGTTGTCCCTAGAATAGTCCTCGACTTGTATCCTAATCTATATTATTGAGGAGAGAGAGAGAGGAGAATCATATTGACCATCTTAGCTAACATATATTCTGGTGAACTCAACACGAATCTTACTTCCACCATTAAGTGAGTCATCTTCACGTTTATTGTTTATCTCCTATCACATCACCTTCTTATCATTTTATCTCCTCTTAGCTTCTATTACATCAACTTTTCATTGACCTTATTTTTCTTTTTGGCTTCTAACCAATTTACCAAGTATACCTTGCTTGCCAAATTTCTTTTCTTCCACCTTTAGAACACCTAAAGGCTATTTTCCCATTTCTACCATGGAATTCATTTATAGCACTCAAAATAGTGATTGGACCTCTGTACCACAATTAGAATCCTTGTAGACGCTGATTGTAATATGGCTGCTTCTAATTCTCGAAGTTCTTTACCTAACACATATGCTAGTAGGGTTTCCACTAGATCTCAATTAAATAAACCCATACCCGAGAATGAATCACAACAAGAAGGTGAACTAGAGGATAAATTCTATCCCAACTACATACAACTATGCAAATATTCATCCAATTTTTTCCCAAATTTGTCGGGGAAGCTCTTGAATCCATCTAACAACATATGGATGAGCTCCTCAATCATCTTAATCTTATTAACATCTTTTTAGCCATTGAGTGTTAAACACACGTTTATACTTGAGAGGGGGTGAATCAATATAAGATAAACTTTTACTTATTAAAACTTATATCCACAATTAAAACATTTAAAAACATTCAAATAACATAACATAGAGCAACAACAGATTTACGTGGAAAACCCTCTCTTGGGAAAAACCACAAAATAAGACTGCTTGGATCTACCGTCCAAATCCAGCCCAAAATTAATTCTTTACAAATGTTCGTAGGCACCAACCTACTAGAGACACCAATCCCCATGCCAAGCACCAACTCAACCAATTCGTGAGCACCAACCCACTGGAGACACCAATCCCCAAATTGTGAGGCACCGACCTCAACAAAATAAACTTCCACCTTCTGTAGTTGCTTCTTCAACCGGATGATGGCAATGCCACTTTTCTTCTTCTTCTCTTCACTATATTCGTCAATACATTTATGCTCTTTTCCCACACTTCTCTTAGACTTTAATGATATATCGATCTATTTCTCATGCTTGATTTTTCTCCATCCTTTCATCTATCTTTTATACCTTCACATCTCTTCACCAAGAGGGGCAATGTTCCCAAAGGATGCGTCCTTTCTTAAATTAATTTAACTCCTATAATCAAGTCAGCTGGCCCATTAATTAAATGCTGCCCCTTCATTAAATCGCTGCCCATAATGTGAGCGCCACTTGTAGACATAATATAATATCAATTAATTGTTGGTATACAATGTGATTACTTGTTCATTACATTCACTGTTTATTATATTAAATCTGATCACTGTACTATTTCTCTTTGATTGCTGTGCATTCTCCTTTATTAAATCTGATCACTGTACTATTTCTCTTTGATTGCTATGCATTCTCCTTTAACATCAATGACTCATTTGACATCAATGACAATATTTCCAACAATCTCCCCTTTTGTCATTGATGACAACCCTACAAAGAAATAATCATCTCTAACCAAAATACTCCTTCTTTTCTGGACTTCTTCCACTTGTTGTATTGCTCCCCTTTCTTTAACTCTCCCCTTTGACATCAATGGCAAAGGGATATTCAACACAATCACAATGTATATCACCAAAATATCCATGGATTTAAATAATGCAATGATTAGCTCCCCCTTAATTCATGCTTCTCTTGACGATTTTAATGACTAGATGAATAATGGATCACTCCCAAATTCTGCCTCAGAAACTCAAAAGTTTCTTTTTGGAGGGGCTTTGTGAAGATATTTGCCATCTGTTCCTTTGTGGCAATGTACTCTTTTGTTACTTTCGATCAGAACTTATTCTCTCCAAAAGTGATACTTGATTGGAATGTGTTTTGTTCTAGAGTGCATAATTGGATTCTTCGAAATGTTTATTGCACTAGTGTTATCACAAAGTATTGAGATTGGATGTTCATATTCTATCTTAAAATCTTTCAACATTTGCTTCATCCAAAGGACTTGTGTACAACAAGACACTGTTGCTATGTATTCTGCTTCAGCCGTAGATAAAGAAACTAAAGGCTGCGTTTTGCTTAGCCATGACACAAGATTTTTGCCAAGAAAGAATGCTCCTCCACTTGTACTCTTTCTGTCATCAACACTTCCATCCCAATCTGCATATCTGCATCAGTATATGCTGTTAGGGTGAAATCTTCACCTCTTGGATACCACAAACCAAAATCCAAAGTGCCCTTTAGATATCTAAATATCCTTTTAATTGCTTGCACATGGGTTTCTTTTGGTGCAGCTCTGAAACCGTGCTACCAAGCCTACAACTTGCATGATGTTTGGCCTTGATGTCGTGGTGTATAACAAGCTGCCAATCATGGATCTATAAAGTGTCTGATTCACTTCAGGAGATTCATCATCTTTACTTATCTTGCATCCTGTAACCATGGGTGTGCTAATAGGTGTGCAATCTTCCATTATGAACTTCTTCAACATCTCCTTTACATACATGGTTTGGGAGATAAATAATCCTTTGTTAAATTGAGAAATTTGCAAACTAAGGAAGAATGACAAATCACCCAACCTGGACATTTCTATCTCCTTTTGCATATCTTTTGCAAACTCTTGGGACATTCGTTTACAATCTCCTCAAAAAATGATATCATCCACATATACCACAACAATCAACCGATTCTCACCTTTAGTCTCGATATAGAGATTACCATGAGCAACACCCTTTTTAAAACCTTGTTCTTGTAGATATTTATCGAGCCTCGAATACTAGGCTCGGGGGCTTGCTTTAGCCCATATAGTGCCTTCTTCAATCTGCACACGATCCTTGTTTTTCGATAGAAGGAAACCTTTTGGTTGTTCAATATATACTTTTTCCTCTAACTTGCCATTTAGATTAGCAGATTTCACATCCATTTGATAAATTTTGAAGTTCTTAAAAACAACATATGCCAAAAACATTTTAATGGCTTCTAATTTTGCAACAAGGGCAAAGGTTTCTTAAAAATCAATACCTTATGAAAGCAAAGAATAACTAATTGAAAATGGAAGACAAACAAACAATGCAAACCTTCTTGTAGCTTTCTAGAGCAAATATCAAGTAAGGTTGTGGGAAGCTTAGCTTATGTAACCTTGTGAATGAATGTGGGTGCTCTTGAATGACCTCCAAACGTGGATTGTGACCATGCTACGAGCAGATTTAGCTTGGATTATTGCTTCCAAAATAGCAGAAGTTGGATAGCAAAATGGACAGAGTAATTGTGTTGTGAATCCAAGAGGATTTGTAAGAGGGTAAGCTGTGTTTTATAGAGGCTAAGTTGGTTACAGATAGTTGAATGCACATGCTAAAAATAACATTTGAGGAAGTTGCAACAGTGCAGGAAGATAAATGCCATTGAGGGGCAGTAAAGGGATTTAATTAGCGAAGTTACACTCAAAAAGGTGGTTGTACGTGCAATTGAATTGTCCCCACCTTTTTAAGATTCTAGAACTTGAGTTGACTGGACTGGTGAAGTGGAGTCCATGTGGAGTTGACTGGGATGAGGAAGTGGAGTCCAAGTGGCTGTTATAATGTGCACACTAATTAATTAATCATTTGTTTAATAAATGATAATTAACTTAGCTAATAGGGTACTAAGGATAAATCTAATTAATCCAAAGGGATGTAAGTGCATGACTAATAAATTTAATTAATCAGTCGTAAAGGGGGGAATAACAAGATGTGTACTAGGATAAGACTCGAGAACATGTATGAGTGATTTTAGGGTGTCTACATTTGTCCTTCTTTAAAATTTTATTGTGTAAGTAATAATTATTTAAAGATAGTAAACACATGCAAATCAACGAGCATAAAGCGATGAAGTATTTGGATTCCCCAACGAGTAGAATGGTAAAGGAATGACCCCTCAAGTGGGTGGATAACGTAGTGAAGGCGGTGGACGGCTGCTTGATAGGATGTAATGTCCCCTTTTTGCATTAATCTGAAATAAAAGATTCCTTGGCAAGCCATGGTTGAACAATGGAAGATCATGGATTATATTTTAGTTTTCATCATTCATATTCATGTTTTATTTTTGTATTTCCCCTCTTAATGAGGTCGGTTGGGTTTAGTGCCTTTAATGAGGCTTAATAAAAGATTATAATGACTTATTAGGGGTTGGCCTTACCTTTATGAGCTTTGGCGCCAAAAGGAGGTTATAAAAGAAGATTAGAGAGCTCATTTGAAGCATCTAGATTTGGTGCATTTTCCTATTTGGGCATTGTGAGCTTGTTGCTCTTGATTAAGCTAAAATGTGGAATAAGCGCCTAATCTAGTTCTTATTATAGCAGATAAAATAAATATACAATTAAGTACAAAAAATACACCTAAGCAACTAAGTAATAAATTATGAAACCCTAATTGCAAAGAGGAGAAAAAGGTACTTAGTTGATTCACAATTAATTCTGAATTGTACTAAAGTGATGACCAGGTGAACAGAACGGCAGGAGCGTCGCACAGAGACCTAGAACAATGCAGATATGGAGAGGTAGGCTGGATTGGGGCTCCTGGAGAGGGACAGGGCTTGTGGCGCCCCAAGGCTGTTTCAGGCGCCTGGGTCTGCGGAAAAGCTAAGGAAACCTCCTCTGAGTGGTCGCAAGATGTTCGTTGTTAGTCGCCTTTGGTCGCACCAAGATTGCCAATGTCATTAGAAACCTGCAATGAAATATGAACTTGTAAAACCCTCAAATAAACATCAAATCCTAAAAAAGAAAGATACAAAATGAGGGGTCGGACTATCCTTAGTTGTCACAATGGTGAACTTATGACTGAGCGTTGCACTACATCTTAGACCCAATGTAGTTCTATGTGTGTGTGTGTGCGTGTGTGGAATCGTGCCTTAGGTGGCTCTTGTGCGTGTCGCACTTGATAGCGAGCAAATAAGCTAGATGTAAAGAAATGTAATAGATGTGTGCATGGAATAGAATGAACTTCCTCCTATGAAGTGTATGCAGAATAACCAACCCTTGTGTCCCTTGTGATGGTGCTAGATGGATGCAATGGAGCTCTTAGATGCTTGATGGATGCAACCTTAGGTGGTGATAGCTAATGCTTAGTGCTTGGTCTTTATTATGATCACATAACTTTATATTTATATGATTCCTTTGCTTGAATTTCGTAATTAACCCCAAAAGGACGACTACCAAAAAGATAAGATGCTCAAATGGCTAGAAAGGACCCAAAAAGTGTGAGTAAAGTACAAAGGGGTCAAGGGCGCACAGAGGGGATGAGGCACTAGCATGCATCTTGGTTGGGCGCTAGTGTCCAAGATGATAAAAGCCAAAGTATAAAAAGACAGACTGAGCAAGGGGTGTAAGATCAAAAGTGGTAACAGAAAGCAAAGCGGGTGGCCAAAGACATGGGTTAATTAGTACTTTTCTTACTTAGGAATCATATGAATAGTAGTATGTAATCAAGACTAGATAATTACCCAAAGTGTGATTTTGTGTCTACATTTGCCCCCACTTTATGTTGGTGAGTGGAAAGCTCGGTAACATAAAGTAGATAGAGATGCATACTGATAACCATGTAGATCGATGATGAAAGCGTGTTGAGGGACTAGACAAAGCGTGGAGTGATAAAAAATGTGAAGTGTGATGCTAAGGAGGAGAAAGTGCAAAAAGTGATGATGAAAATGAACCTAGGGTGGAAACGCATGTGTAGATGTCGCGATGTACCTATTGTTGATGTCGATGTTGTTGTTGTGATGATGTTGATGATGTTGACTATACTTCCCATACGAACCTGTAAAAGAGAAGAACGAATAAGTAGTCAAATACGCATGTATATGTGTAAAAAGTATGTAAAAATGTTGAAAATGTGAAAAAGGAACATGTGCACCTGATCCGTGATGAGAAAAAGGGTGTAGAAAGGATCTTGAAGATGTAAAAGGGTGAGTTTTTTTGGGCGATCTCATGCCCAATTGTAGTCGGCCGCGAGTTTTTGGGGCGATCTCATGCCAAGTCATGGAAGAAGTGTAGGGAGAAAAGTCTGGTGTCGTCCTCTAACCTTTAACTGCTTCCCACAATGTAGGACACCATTGTAGATGGTGTGTCAAAATCGATGAAAAAGTAAGGACTCGTATGCCTGTAAAAGCCGCTGTGTGTGAGTTACTCAGAGACTCGTGTTGAACTACCAATTCATTGTGTGTAATTTCCCCAGTTACTTGGCATCTAGGAAGGAGGACATTGTTGTGCTAAGGACCTAAGTTTGATTTTGAGCCTCGTCCGAATTGAAAATTGTGTATATATGTATACAATGTATTGTGTTGTGTGTATAAACAACTTTTATGGGGTGACTTGATTCACCCAAATGATGCCCCCTCGTTTGGGGTGCATGCGACGTTGTTGAAGGAGTATGCAGCCCAAAAGAGGACCGACCATGTGTGCTTGAAATTGTGCCCTACAGGGGAAAGGAATGTGCTTGGTAGAAACCAAGGCACACACAAAACAAAGTGGCTAGAAGACAAGTGTTAGTAAAGAAAAGACAAACATGTATGTATAAGATGAAATGTAAGCTAAGCGAAAATGTGTAAAAGCTAAGACGCAAGTAAACACGTAAGAAGACAATGTAGACCATGAAAAGCGGGTTGCAAAACATGGGACATCACTCACGATGTCACAAGACAATCAAGGCCGTAGTGGCCGAAAGAGACAAGTGTGCACACAAGACAAAGGGCAAAGCCCGCAAACAAGAGCATACAAAGAGCAAACAATGGCAAACAATGTAACAGAAAACCATGGAAGCAAATAGTCCTGCATAAACAAATGTTGCACATGAAGCACCCGTTAGCATGTTAGAAAGATAAAAAGTATGTCAAAGCGTGTATAATCTGATAAAGTAATGTGTTATGAAATAAAATGAAACAATAACACTTGTAGTGTATGAAAGTGGATGCCCCAGAGCCTCTGTGGGATTGGTAATAGTATTGCATGCCAAACATCCATCATGTTGCGTGTAATAGATTTGTATAATCTGTGATCACAACTAGAAAGCAAGTGAACGCGCATGTGTGTATGATAAAGATAATGACATACAAGATATCTATCTAGCATGTGTAATAAAGTGAACATGTAAAAGCATAAGTAAGCGAGTAAAATGCAACCAAGATATGCAGTATGTTGTGGATGAGATGGAATGGAATGTAGAGTGAATGATAGGAGCAACATGTGCCCCGAGTGGATGTGTATGTATGCAATGAGGTTCATTTATTTATGCCCCCTCAGCAGTCAAGAATGAACCGTAAATGAGAGTGCGTCATCGAAATGGTTTGAATTGTGTGTACTAAAAAGATGTGATCATCAAAGCGCAAAGTGTAGAGTGCTTGTGAGTGTGTGATTAAACGTGTGAATGTGATGAGGTCCATTTGAGATGTATACCCTCAATAGCGGTTGAATGAGTATGGACCGTGGAACTAGAGTGCGTGCGTCATAGGGTAATGACCACAACATGTATAAGTAGATATAAGAGAGATGTAGCGTGAATGTGTGGAGTGAATAAGACGTAAAGTGTGTAGAAGATGCTGCGAGAGAAAGATGTCCTAAGTGTATGATGTGAGATGTGTAATGTGTAGTGTGACTAAACAATGCTAGAGATGTGTGTGGTGAATGTGTCTAGTGTAAAATGTGTGATATGGTCAAGTGTGTGAGAATGTGTGGTGTGTACAGTGTGTGTGTGTGTGAGTTCATGTGTATAGTATGCCCTCAATAATCAAGTGTGAACCAAAGCACAAGAGTGCGTCATTGGGAAATGATGATATGGGAGTTTGTCAAGATGCGTATGTCATGTGTGAAAGATGTAGATGTGAAGTTAGAGAAGAGTAGGAGACGCTTGTTGATGTTGGGGGGAAGAGATAAGTGCGATGCCCCCCAAGTATGTGATTGTGAGTGCACTATCCGATAAAGTAAAAGATGAAGGTCCTTCACCCGATGTTGGTCTGAGATGAAGGTGTATGAACATGCTCGAAGAGTGGTGGTATATGAGATAGATGTTGTGAGTGAATGAAGTCTATATGCATGCGACCAATGAGCATATGGTGGGCACCTTTGTGTAACAAAATGTGGGTGATGGAGACCTATGTGAAGTGGAGTGTTGAGGTGATGGACGCCTATGTGGAGGAGAGCGTGGAGGTGATGGACACCTACGTGGAGTAAAACGAGGTGGTGAAGTATGCCTAGATATAGGAGTTGTCCTAGCGATGGACCTAGACTGATGCACTAGACTAACAAAGTGATGAGATCATGTGGGCGTGTGTGCAAAGCGAACTAGGAGCGGATTGTGCTTTAGGTTCGATAGGCCGCGGGAAGTAGATGGACTAGGTGATGAATGACCCTCAAGAGGAGGCTGCGACCATGGAGTGGAGGAGGCACACCATTGATAGAGATGACCTAATTGTTGAATGAACTTCAGACACAAGTGATTCATGGAAATGATAGACTTGAGACCTGTGAATCTAGTTAAGGCCTAAGAGCATGTCACACCCTTCGATTGATTTGTGCTACAAGGAAGGGCACAAGCATGGTGAGAGGACCGATAATAACTTGAAGCTTGACGACCCCATATGAGTTATTCATTGGATATGAAATTTGTGAGAGTGGATAGCCAATAGCAATCAAGAAGTGGAATAGAACATGTGTTGATAGGCCATGATGGATCAACTTTGGTGTTATTGATAGGGATGGATCCGATAGAAGCACTAATGTGCAAGTGATTAGAAGAGAATGTAGCATGATGATCATGATCGAGAAAGAAATGATTGGTGGAGAAATGTTAGTATGAGCAACTAGGAAATCAAGATCCCCGATGTAGGAGGAAACACTGCGCGATATGTATGATTAGCTGAGGAATCAAATCCACTTTCTTGTCATGTTTTGGAAGCGGATTATTGAATATTTTGAGCTTATGATTTTCATTGATTGTGCAGAGGCCGTAGGCTCTGGAAGCTCAAGTTTGTTGTCATCGATAAGATCTTGGATGATATTGCGAAGTTTGAAGCACCTATTTATAGAATGTCCGACACATTGATGATAGTCGCATCAAAATTTCTCATTGTAATTTCGACCTTTTGGACGAGATGGGTCTAAGTCGAGTGGAGGAGGAAGCGTAATAAGATTGCTCTCAAGAAGTTGTTGTAATATAAGTTGTGGAGCAATAGTCAACTTTGTAATGTACGCTTAGGTGGTTGCCATTGAAGTTATTTGGTGTTGGAGATAACGTTGATAGTGACCTTAGCTTTAGTAGGTTTGGTGGTTGGTTTAAAAGGTGTTTTACTTTGAAAGCGCACAGAGAGATGACACTTGCTCTTGATATTTAAGTTTGCCTATAGATAAGAGTTTAGTTTCACGTAGCTTGAGAGTGTGACATAGTTGATCAAATGATGAAGATGTCTCAAATAGAACACTCTCTGAGAGGTGAAAATAAACTTTGAATGAATAAATCTTGAAGCTCAGAGTTTGCAAGCACATTAGACATCTTAGCTAGGTTGTTCTTGTATCGTAAGACATAATCCACTAGATGTTCATTAGACCCTTGTTTAAGTTGTGTAAGTTGCACATATGAGATCTTAGAGCCGATATTGATAGAAAAATGAGTAAGAAAAAGCATCGGCTAGATGCGTGAAATATGTTACCGAGTGGATAGGTAGGTCATAGAACCAACATCGCATAATCATGGAGACTGCGAGGAAAAAGCTTAGCTAAAAGAATGTGATCATCCACAAAATCTAGACAGGCCACATGGAATGCTCGGAGATGCTCTTGTGGGTCACCATGGCCATTGAAAATGGGCAGCTTAGGGGTGACGAAATTAGGTGGAAGTGAGTAAGCGGATGGGCAGGTGCGAATGGGGTGTGCAATAAGAGTGGAATCCAAAGATGGAGATGCACAAGAAGTAGCTATTGTTACAATTGGCGGATTTGCACTTGGAGGTCTTGATAGAGAGAGGCTAAATCTTGAGTGCCAGTAGAAGATACTTGCCATGTGTGAGAAACAAGGGGTGGGGTGAAGTGATTGGTGGGAGTAGGAACTGAAACAAGAATAGTGGATGTAGGCGGAAGAGTGGTAACAAGCGACTGAGTGGCGATGGAGGTGGGGAGGCAAGCGAAGAAGCGTAAGCTCCGCAAGATTGGTGGCCTCCTCATGAGCAACATATAAAAGCAAGTCTAGATCTTGGGGATGCTCAACAATATGATCATTAAGGGCTTTAAGATGGTCTCATAAATTCGTTAGAAGATTGAGCCATATTGATAAGAGGAGAAGAGCTCTAAATGGAAGGTGGAGTCGAAGGTCGGTTCACCAAAATGATTAAGCTAAAATGTGAAATAAGAGCCTAATCTAATTGCTATTGTAACGGTAAAATAAATATCAATTAAGTACAAAAAATACACCCAAGCAAACTAAGCAATAAATTATGAAACCCTAATTGCAAAGAGGAGAAAAAGGTACTTAGCTGATTTGCAATTAATTATGAATCTGATCAAGTGATGACCAGTGAACAAAACGGTAGGAGCGTTGCACAAAGACCTAGAAAAATGCAGATCTAGAGAGATAGGTGGACTAAGGTGCCTGGAGGGACGGGGTGCCTGGAGAGGGACAGGGGTGCCTATAGGTGCCCTAGGCTTGTTTCGGGCACTGAGTTTGCATGGAAAGCTCAAAATCTCCTTCGGGTGGTCGCAAGATGTTCGCATGTTAGTCGCCTTTGGTCGCTTTGAGGTCGCACTAAGATCGCCAATGTCACTTTGAAACTCCGTAATGAAATATGAACCTGTAAAACCCTCAAATAGACATCAAATCCTAAAAAAGAAAGATGCAAATGAGGGGGTCGGATTGTCCTCATTTGTCACAATGGTGAACTTATGACTAAGCACTACACTACATCTCAAACCCAATGTAGTTCTATGTGTGTGTGTGTGTGTGCGCGGAATCATGCCCTAGGTGGCTCTTGTGCGTGTCACACTTGATAGCGAGCAAATAAGCTAGATGTAAAGAAATGTAATAGATGTGTGCATGGAATAAAATGAACTTCCCTCCTATGAAGTGTATGCAGAAATAACCAGCCCTTGTGTCCCTTGTGATGGTGCTAGATGGATGCAATGGAGCTCTTAGATGCTTGATGGATACAACCTTAGGTGGTGATAGCTAATGCTTAGTGCTTGGTCCTTTATTATGATCACATAACTTTATATTTATATGATTCCTTTGCTTGAATTTCGTAATTAACTCCAAAAGGTTGATTACCAAAAAGATAAGATGCTCAAACGGCTAGAAAGGACCCAAAAAGTGTGAGTAAAATACAAAGGGGTCAGGGGCGCCCAAAGGGGATGAGGGCGCCTGCACTGGTGTCCTGGCTGGGCGTTGGTGTCCAGGATGATAAAAGCCGAAGTATAAAAAGGAAGACTGAGCAAGTAAGGATGTAAGACCAAAAGTGGTAACAAAAAGTAAAGAAAGGTGGCCAAAGACATGGGTTAGTGCTTTTCTTACTTAGGACTCATATGAATAGTAGTATGTAATCAGGACTAGATAATTACCCAAAGTGCGCAATTTTGTGTCTACAACTCCATGTTCTTCCACTTGAAGATGAAAACCCTCTTGTGTGGCTTTCTATGAAGGACGAAAACTCTTCTAGTGGTTTTGTTTAAGGATGAAAAACCTTTAACATTGGTGAGTAGTGAAGATTTTTGCATATTTGAGGAGAATACTTAATATTCAGATTTTTATTGGTATTGGGCAGCTTTATCTACTCATTTAGAGATTTCGGGATCAATTTTGAGAGGATTTCCATGGTTGGAAATTTATGATATTGGTCTCATTTGATTTTTGGTATTTTTATGATCATTTTGAGTATTCATATGTGTGGAGATTCCTTGTTTTCTAAGAGTTATTAAATTTACAAGTTTCAGTTGTTTTTGTGCCATAATAAATTCCAAAATTCTGAGTTTGATGATTTGATCACATTTTCTAGCTTCTAAAATCAAGGGCAATCCAAGGAATAACTTCTCATAATTTTTGAGTGTTTCTATGGTGGATTTCTCTCTCTCTAGTCGCTAGGGTTTGAGAGTGTTTTTTGGTCCTTTATTAATTGCTGTCATAAAAATCAGATTTACTTGTATTGGGGTTTGAGCTAATTTCCTTAATTTTCAGTTTTATCCCCAAAAGGGATATTACAGTGGTATCAGAGCACGGATTCTCAAAGGCCTAGGGTTTCAGTGGAAGAAGGCAACAAGGGTTTGATACTATCAAAGAAGGAGAACAATATGGACTCTCAAGAAGCCAAAGTTGACAAGTTGATTGCTGGCCAAGGGAGACTTGCGGATACAATGGATTTTCTAGCCCTATCCCTCAAAAGATCATTGAACCTAGGGTTCAAAATGGTGATGATAGCTCATCTAGAGCTAACACTACATGGCGACCAATGGGATCAGCCCGAGGATCTGTTACAAAGCCCACTTTCCTTCCTAGAGAAGAAGTTATTCCGGAGGAAGAAACAAGGCCCACTGCTGGACGAAATATTGCATGAGCTATGAAGAGTATATGGCTCTTCCAAGGGAAATTCGTGAGGCTATTTCACTCGCTGAATTCATTGGAGTGAATCGAGGAAGACCTAGGCCCAAGCCTAGACATCACATGCCACATGAAGAAAGCACAAAGTTTGATGAAGAGGGGGTCAAAACCCCAAGTTCGCCATGCAATAATGGAACCATTGAGGAAGAAGGGTTGGTGATCAAGGGACCTAAGGCCATGACACTTACACCCATTCCAAAGAGTCAACAACATGAGGTAAAAATTGCTCATTCTGTGGTTAATACTAAAAATGTTTTGACTTGTGATGAATCCAAAGATGAAACAAGGGGTGTGGAGCAAGAAGGGGAAGAGAAAGGGCTGGTTGGAAACCCTTCTCCAAAGGAACATGATGACAATAAGATTGCTGGTCTGATTATAGCAGCAGTCACTAAAGAGCAAAGTGGTGATAGATTGGACCTTGGTGAGAGCTACGAAGACATTTCAAACACACACAAACAAGGCAACTGAAGGTTTGGAGGTAACTCAAATTTATTTCTTTATGCCATGCCATTTCGGATTTATGATCATGGGAATTTTGTTAACCTTGGGGCAAATATGAACCTCTCGAAGGTGTCAATGAAGATTTTTCAGATGTTCACTTATTTCAAATGATGGCATGACAATATTCAACTCAGCCATCATTGTGTTTCTCACATTTTTAGCAGCCGGAATCTACATTTGGACTTAATTTTTGGGCTTGGAATCCTTCATTTCCAGCCACTTCTGTAAGGGCATTCACTCCTGTCATTTACTTTAATTAATTAAATTCCAACTGGGGTTGAAGGCATATTTCTTGGTTAATAATTGTTTTAAAAATTTCTAAGTTGCCCTACATGTTTTAGATGGTGCGAATAATGCCTTTTTGAAGAGATATTGCATTTTCCTTACTGCTGTTAAAAAAATCAGTGTTGTACTTTGCTGTCATAATTTTCAGTTGGCTGTTATAATTTTTAGTTTACTATCTATTGGGGTTTGTTCAATTTCCCTTTGTTTTCAGTTAGAGCTCGGAAAGTGACATTACATGTACTTACATCCATGTGCCTTGCTTACTTTCAAGGATCCCACGAAATCCAAACACTATCATTCAAACAACTCCGGGGTTGGGAAGGCCGTAGGGCCATAAAAACTCTTTTAAAAGTTTTCTCCATTCTTTGACGTGTATCACACCCTCGAACCCATTCCTTGGTGTCATGGAGCGATTTCGACCACCATAGCTTGCCAGAGCATTTTTCTTGTAGTTTCATATTCCTACCAGGTTGGTTCACGGGCTTCTAAGAGAACGTCTTTGATTTCCTCCTTCAATGTGCACCATTGCATGATGTGGTCCGAGCCTATCTTGTATAACAACCCATTTATCTATTGGAACATCTTGGCCTTTGGGGCGAGTTTTCTCCTCTCAATGGGCTACATATCCTTTGGAAAAAGTGCCATAGATAAATAGCCCCCAATATTCTCCTACGAGGTTGGTACAAAATCCAAGCCCCATTGTTCAAATAACTCATCGGGTTGGGAAGGACATAGGGGTATAAAGTTCCCTTTCTAAAGGTTTCTCCTTTCTTTGACATGTAGCAATTCCTTGGCATCATGGAGCAATTTTGGCCACCATAGCCTGTCATGAGCACTTTTCTTGTAGTGGCGCCACGTTCCATATTCCCTCCAGTTGGTCCTTCATGTGCTTCTAAGAGAACGTCTCTGATTTCATCCTTGTACGCCTTGTTGCATGATGTGGTATGAACCCATCTTGCACAACAACCCATTTATCAATTGGAACTTTCAGGCGTTAAGTGCCAAATTTCTTTTCTTAGCAGGCTGCATGTCCTTTGGAAAGGATGTCGCAGATGAATAGTCCACAATACTCTCATAAGAGGTCGGTACAATTGCAATTTGGAATAAAGGAGTATTAGGGAAATCTTCATTGAGATCCTTTGCGGTTCTCCTGAATTTATGTGAGGGAGTTGGTCAACAATTACATGGCTCTTACCTGTTCTGATGATGATCTTGAATGTGATATCTTTTACAACATCAGCTATTTACATATCCTACCTTGGATAATGGTCTTGGTGACCAAATATGATAGTGCTTGATGGTCTACATAAAATGTAAATGGAGTTGCTAGTAGTTAATACCAATACTTTTGCACTGCATACACCATACCTAGGGTTCCACGTTTTGTGGTGTTGTATTTTTTATCAGCACTGGAAAACAGTATGCTTGCAAAGAACACCAAGTGATACAACCTTGGAGTTACTAGTGCTAATGTTGCCCCAATAGCATAATTGGAAGCGTTTACATGGACATGATTCTCCCTATCCCAGTCTGAATATACAAGTATAGGTGAGATGATCATTTGAAACTTAAGTTCCTTAAATGGATGCTCTTGTTGGTTGGACCATAGGAATGAAGTTCTTTTCTTGTTAGAACGTTTAGAGGTGTGAGAGACTTAAACATTTTTAATGAATCATCAGTAGTACCTGACATGCACTAAGAATGATTTTGCCTTGGTGATGTCCTTGCGTACTTCCATTTCCATTATCAACCATCTTTGTGTGGGTCCATTTTCAATCCAACTTTGCAAACTATGTGACCAAGAAGCTTGCCTTGTGGAATTGAGAATAGGCACTTCTTTGGATTTAGGGCCAACTTTGCCGAGTGCATCATCTCATGCACTTTGTCAAGGCTCGTAGATGAGATTCGTGTTCCCAGTAGATTTACCAATCATCCAAGAAGGCTTTGAAGTTACCAATAGCCATCTTGTGGACTATGCGTAGGATGATTCGTTGGAAGATAACCGAAACATTACAAAATCTGAATGATATCCAGTTATATTCTTAAAATCCTCTTCCACAATAAAATTGGTCTTCATTTTATCTTCTTCCGCAATACAAAATTGGTTATATGCTGAGAATCTATTGATGGAGTAGATCTCCTACATGCCACTTCTACCAGGATAGAGTTTGCAAATGGGTCCTTGATAGTAAAAACATTCAGACTTCAAAAGTCGATGCACATCTTTATTTGTTATTATTCCTTTAGATTGATTACTATTGGGGACACCCATTCACTTGTCTCCATTCTGAAAATTATTTTTGCTTCAAACATCTTTTAAATATCTTCTTGGACTCTTCATGGACTCTGCGGCATAAATGTGATTCATTCTATAGTTTCTTCTTCGTACTAAGTGAGCTTCTTGGACTAAAGGGATTCTATGTATGCACATCTTTGGTGGTGCTCCTTTCAAGTATTTTAGGTCCAAACAAACACATCCGTATATTCCATCAATATTTGGAACATTGACTCCTTAAGCATAGGGTCCTAGTCATCCCCATCATGATCATTTGAGGTTCTTTATGGGATCCTAGGTTTACCTTGATGGTAGTTGGTTCCTTGTACCATATGTCTTCGACAATGGTATGAATTGGTGAGCATGTCTTTAATCTATCTTTTCATCACCTACTTGGGTATTCAAAGAGCTCTGGAGGGTACTCGCACAAGAAGGTGATGGTTTTGCCATGTTAGAGACTACAAACTTTAGTTTCGTTTCATTGTAGTGCCCCACCCTTGATTTAGGTGTGTTTGTTGTCGTATGCTCCTCTCTTCTTGAACCTTCACATTCTTCTATCTTGATGATCGTCACGAAGTTACACTTCCGTTAACATGTCGTAGTCTTCCATTTGCCTGTGGAAGAGACTATTGAGGGAGTTTGTTTCATCCTTTGAGAAGGATTGTAACTCCAATCGTGCCTCCTCGTTTGGTTTCATTGTGCCTTGTTTCAAATGTGGCGAGAGTTCTTCCATATTAAGAATCGATGAGTTAGACGAGGTTGCCTCATCGTTGATCGCTTGATTCTTCGATCTATGATGCATTTTTGGCCTTTTTCTCAATCAAAATCAGGTTCTTTTTCCAATTATGATTGATCTTGGCCATTATGAGCTAGTGTTTGTCGAATAATGCTATCCATGTGTCAAATAGTGGGTTTCGTGAGGCTCTTCCATGTGTCTTTTATGAGTTACTTCACCCCAAAAGCACCATCGACAATAGTGTTAGTAAGGTTCATGCCTAGAATCTCCACGTAGATGACCAATTGCCCCAAGCTAAACTCATTGTTAGAACATTAATTTGATTTCTGATCTCTCGACCGTGGAGGTTGAATGATTAGCTTGTAATTCAATTATTCATCCACCGTCTTCCTACCCGATGCTCTTCCTTCTAACACAAGGTGTGCCCGGGGGTCCATGTTGTGATCGGTGTTTTATAGAACAATGGTTATACCATTCCTAAGCTTTGGGATGCTTTGAAGTAGGTCCACTACTTTGATGGGTATGGTGGTATGTAGAATTTTCCTTGTAATTTCTTTGTCGAGATCCAAGCCAATTGGTTGATGTCCTTGTATGTTCACTGGAATGTCGTTGTCCTTCAATCACCGCTTGTTCAACCTCTTCTCTTGTGTCGCCCATTCGTGCTTTCTCTATACACGGTCTCAGTAATTTATCTTCTTTGCTTGGCCCCTAGTGATTACCATCCCCTCTTCATTTCTTACATCAATCATGTTGATCATAGTTACAGGTTTGAAAATCCGATTAAGTTCGGAAGGGCTAAAAATACGAAAATTCGGAGTTCTCGAAAAAGTTTGAAAAAATACGGAAAAATCCGGTTCGAATATATATACTTATATATTTATATTATTGTATACTTATATTATTATATATAGACAAATCATACAAAAAGTATCCATCTACCATCATCATCATCATCATAAAAACATAAAATTAAAGTTTGTAGAATTGAGAAATGCAAAAGAGTTTGAAATTTGATTAAAAGAGTGACATGGTTTCGAGCCTAAGCTCCACACTGAAATGAAACTTAAAAGTTTCAAACATTTGCAACATCAAAACCTGCTTCAACATCAAAGCCTTCTTCAAAATCAAAACTAGCACTAGCACCATCATCTAATCCATGTTCATCATCACTATCAATGATTTCTTGAATTTCTTCAAGGATGATGCTCCAAAGTGAGACTCGCCATCTTCTTTTGCAAGATTGTTCTCAAGCAAACGCAAATTGCTGTGGACAAACACAAGATCTGAGAGTTTTTTAGCTCCTAGTCGATTCCTCTTGTTGGTGTGGATCAAATCATGTGTACTCCAATTTCTTTCGCATGCTGAAGCACTGGCACACTGACTGTGAATACGCACGGCAAGCTTTTGAAGCTTTGAAGTAGAAGAACCATAAGTCTGCCACCATAAATGGGGATCCATGCAGTGGATGTCTTCTTGTGCCTCCTTACGAGAAAACATGCCCTCTTGGTTCTTGAATATAGTGAGTTGCCTTCTCACCTTAGCCTTCTCATCATCATCACGAACCAACCTATTTATAGTTTCCAATACACCATTCTTTACCTCCTCATCTGCATCATGATCCACCTCTATAAGCTTAGGATTTAAATAGCACCCCGCTGCATGGATAGGGCGATGTAGCATGTCCCAACGTATGTCCACAATGTCCCATATTTGCTGAACTTCAGAATCATCTGCAAGTACTTTTTTATTTGTTCCTTTGCTTGCTCCATGCCCTCATACACAAAGCTAATGCAAGGTTTCATGCCATCAGCCAATCTCAACAGTTGGACAAGTGGCTCAAACACCTTTAAGGCCTTCTCAACATTCTCCCAAAATGAACTTCCTAAGATGATTCTCTCAACATCTTTTGCAAGGCTTTCCTTAGAAAGCTTAGATTGTGCCCATTCTTCACTCACCACAACTTTTCTCAGAGCTGTCCTCTCCTCCACCTCTCTCTGCAAAGTGATAAAATTGGATGCAAATCTTGTTTCAGCAGGGGAAAGAAGTTCATGCTTTGCAAATGACCGATACAAACTCAAGGTCAAGCGGTGATTAAGTATGAATTTGGAAATTTGTTTCCCTTCTCTAACAACATTATTTACCCACTCTAACTTTGCTAGATCTTCAAGCAAAAGATCTAAAACATGAGTTGCACATGGGGTCCAAAACAGATGAGGAAACCTAGCCATAAGAAGTTCACCTGCTGCTTTACAATTTGCTTTGCATTATCTGTAATAACCTGTACTACATATTCTTCTCCAATCTCTAGAATGGCAGATTCAATGCATTTGAAAATGAAATCTGCAGTCTTTACCTCCTTGCTTGTATCAATTGATTTGATAAACATAACACCTTTTGGACATTGTGTCAGAATGTTAAGGAGGGGCCTTCGTTTTGTATCAGACCACCCATCACTTACTACAGTGCACCCTGATTTTCTCCAATTCTTTTTCATATTATCTAGTTCGCTAGATATTGATGACACCTCTTCCAACGAGAGTAGTTCTAAGGATTTCAAAAGATGGCATAGTATAACCTTTCCCAAAACTCGCAATCCCCTCTACCATGGCTTTTGTATGGGGATTTCGAACAACATTGAAAGGGATGGCATTTGCATAAAAAAATCGAGCCACCAATTTGTCAACATCATGCTTTTCTTGTGGCTTCCACAACGATTTCAATGAACCCTGAGACATCCCCTGTGCACTTTTACTTCCTTGGGCAAATGTTGATGAAGGAGCTGAGCTACTAAAAGAGCCAATCTGTGACATACTACTTTGGATTTTGGCTTTTTTTGAAGTTGTTGCTGATGTTGCAAGTGTCTTCAATTCATATTTGCTTCGAATTCGATTAACGAATTCAGCATACTTCCCTTCCTCTTTTGTTACTGGGCAAGTCTTCACATCTTTACCCCCAATGTAATGATTACGAACCCTTGTTATAGTGCCCGTGATATTTGAATTACATAGAGTGCATCTCATATTTTTGATATTATCTTCACCGTCTCGCAGGACAATGTATTTCATCTCCAACTGACGACTTGTCATGGTGTTGTTGATAAGGTACCCTTCCTGCAAAAAAACGAATAGCTTATCAATGACATATTAAAGAGAACATGTTAATTAATATTTAATAATAAAATGTAAAAAATAAAAATAGAGTACTTTATTTAAAAAAATTACTTGTCAATTTGTAACATGTATTTAAATATAAATTAAAAAAATTATAAAATGATGTGAATTGATAGCTAAGTTCTAACTAGATAATAATAATATGTAGTTAATGTTATAAAAATAATGTTAATAACTACTTTTTTATTTAGTTATTAATAATTAATATTATAAAAAATTATAAAAGAATAACATTATAAAATTAATAGTTAATTATTCATTGTTAATATTATAAAAAATAAAAGTGGAATAAAATATAAATATAAAAATTCAAAATTATAAAATGTAAAAAATATGTAAATTGACAACTAAAAAAATAAATAAAAAAATGTAATTGTTAATGTTAAAAAAATAATATTAAATTAATAACTACGTTTTTAGTTATTAAAAAACAAAATTAATGTTATGAAAATTTTATAAAAATAATGTTATAAATTTATAAAATTAATAGTTAATCATTAATTGTTAATAATATATTATAAAATATTAAAAACTAATATTAATATTATAAAATATTATTAATTATTAATAGGTATTATAATATTTTAAAAATGAAAACCCTATTTTTATGAAGTAATAGACTATCTATCTAATTCTTACGCAAAAGTATTATTTATAAAAAAGAAAGAAAATTTGAAATAAAGAAAAAACAAAATAATTAAAAATAAAATAAAACTATACCTATTTCATATTATATAATGTAAAGTTTAAACTACAAAGTATATAAAATAAAATAAACCTAAAAACAAACCTAAACGTATCAAATAAAATAAAACTAAAACATAATGATACAGATTAATACACCGGACGTGCTCGACTGGATGTGCTGCTGCTGGACCTGCACCTCGACCCACGATTTCCACCGCCGCCGCCGCCGTTGTCCTCCTCGGACCCTCGATTTTCCTTTGCGGTTTCCTCTTCCCACAATTTTCAAACAATGACTTGCCACCGCCCCACCGCTTTTCGACCCATGATTTTGCTTTGCCCCTTCTATCTGCCTCCAGTTGACCTCCAATGGCGGACTATGCTCAGATGAATGGAGCTCAAACCCACGACCTCTGCTCAAACGAATGGAGAATATTTTGTATTTTAACATTCGAAATGCAATATTATATAGGTTTTTTGTGTTGGTAACACGTTTAGGTTTAGGGTTTTTTTGTTTTTGTGCAAAAATGTGCCCGAATCGAACCGGATTTATTCGGTTACTTTAAAAAATGCGGTTCGAACCGGATTTCATACAAATCTGGCCGAACTTGGTAACTATGATGTTTATGTTTGCTTTCTTTGGGCAATTGGCGTCCTTATGATCTTCGGTTCCACATCATCTATAAAGAACTTTAGTCTTGATATGTGGGACAATCTTGTACAAAATGAGCCCATTGGTTGCACTACCAACATTGAATTTCCGGTCGACCTTGTTAATTAAATTGGATGCGGCTACCACCTCCTCCATATTATTCCGCGTCTTGTATTGTTCTATTGGTTTCTTTATCTGTAGGGGATGTACCTTGTGATACTCCCACATTGCCTTAGAACTTAGTTGAAAAGATCTGCTGCCTCATGTGCTTTTATTGTCTTTTTACATGCCATAAGAATACCCATCTTACTGAATCTATCAACAACATAGAGATAGTCATGGCCATGTTTAGACATAGGTAATCCTCCTACAAAATCCATAGAAATGTCCTCCCCAGAGACGAGTAGGTATTGACAAAGGCATATACAAACCCTCCTTCCTAGTCTTAGGCTTGTTGGTACAACAAAGTTTACATCCACGTATAAATTTTGATACTTCTTCTTGCATATTGGGCCAATACACATACCTTTGCAAGTGGGCTAGGGTCTTACCAACACCGAAATGTCCCGCTACTTTCGAGGTATGTGCTTCCCTCATCAATAGAAGTCTTTCTTCTTTAGGCACGCAAAGCTTCCCCATCGGTAGAGTGACCCATCCTGGATATACAATTTTCAATCCTGTCCTTTCAGTCCCTTGGGACTGCAACTGCTGAAATGTCACCCCAAAGTCTCTGTCCTGGGCATATGCCTCTCCGTAAGCTTCCTTCGTGAAGGGCTCGATCTGAGAGATAGTGGCCAAACAGGAGAACTTCTCCTGTGTGGGTGGCCTAGACAACATGTCTGCCACCAAGTTTGTACTACCCTTCTTGTATTTGATCACCAGATGAAATTGTTGAAAGGAACCCCATCCATTTGTAGTGCCTTGCTCTGCTGCAATTTAGACTGTGCTTGCAAATACTAGAGAGGTTTGTGGTCAGTGTGCACAATAGTTTCTTTACCCAACAAATAATGCTTCCATTTTTAATTGCTGAACTAGTGCATACATTTCCTTATCATATACTGAATATCCTTTAACTGCTGAAGTGAAAGTTTTAGAATGATAAGCATACGGGTTTACCTCCTTGAAGCAACACTGCGCCCATAGCGTAATCACTGGCATCTGTCTCTACTTCGGCTACCAAAATTAGGAAGTGCAAGTCTTTGAGCATGACTAATCTTATATTTCAATAACTCAAAGGATTTGTCTTGTTCCTTACCCTACCAAAAACCCTTACTCTTTGTACCACTGTGTGTAGAGGTGCTTGCAATCATGCGAGAAGCCCGGAATGAATTTCCGCATGTCTGTACTACTCCCGCAAAACTCCTAGTCTCTGTGGCTCCTGTTGGTGTTGGCCAATTAATGATGGCTTCCACCTTCTTTAGATCCACTCGTAAGCGCTCCTCCTCCAATCACGTGCCCAAGATAGACAAGTGACTGTTTGACAAATTCACATTTCTTCATATTACAAAGCAATTGTTTCTCCCTGAGAACTTGCAAGACTTGTTGTAAATGAGTTAGATGTTCTTCCCATGTGGCACTAAAAATCAAGATATCGTCTAGATATATAATGACACATGAATCTATGAAATCCCATAATACATCATTCATCAATCTCATAAATGTAGGGGGGCATTGTATAACCCAAAATGAAGTACTAACCATTCATACAAACCCTGTTTTGTCTTGAAGGCAGTCTTCCATATATCCTCCTCCTTCATTCTGACTTGGTGATAACTTGACTTGAGATCCAACTTCGTGAAAAATTTGGCATGCTGAAGCTGGTCCAAGAGATCATCTATGCGAGGAAGTGGATATCTGTTCTTTATGGTGATCTTGTTCAAAGCGCGAGTAGTTGATGCACATTCTCCAAGAACCATCCTTATTTGACACCATCACAATAGGCGAACCACATGGTGAGGTGTTCGGACGTATCACCCCTTGGTCTAGTAGTTCCTAGAGTTGTTTCTTTACTTCAATACTCTCAAGCAAGGATTGCCTGTACAACCCGATGTTTGGTAGAGGGGACTCTCAATAGCTGAATCTCATGCTTTACTTCCCGTTTTGGTGGTAACCCACTGGGAGCCCGAAATATTTCTGAAAAGACCGAATAATACTATCCAAATCATGATTTTCTTGGTTAGAAATCTCTGAAACTTCTACCCCGTCTTGTTTATCCTTTAACAAAAGTAAACAAAACTGTTATGATTTGCTTGAATAAGTTGTTTTGCTTTGTTAACACTCACCATAGTAACCCGTGTCTTATGCCATTTGGTGTGCCCAAATGTTGTAGTTGATCCCATCCTTGACCCATCTCATCTTTGGTTTTCCCTTCTCATAATTATAGATCCCTAATATACAAGTAAGGACTCCCGAATACAACACCAAAAGCATCGAAGCGGAATAACGTCGGCGTCCAAAACATCAATATACTGGGAATTTATCCCAAACTTGACCTTACATCTTCTTGTTACAATTTCAACACCCTTCTTCACCCAACCCAAAGGATAAGGGTGTGGATGATCATAAGTCTCAAGACCAAGCTTCTTTACAACTGCTTCAATAATCAAGTTAGACTGAGAGCCGGTATCAACTAAAGCATTTACCTTAGTTCTCTTGATCTGGAATAGTCTACTCATCTCCTCTTCTTCTGGTTGTCCATGTTGGTGGCCATGCATCCAAGCCTTTCGTCTACATCAGAGTCATCTTCGATTTCCACCTCCCCTTCTGTTTTTACAATACTTCATGGACTTCTTTGAGTCCTTGGTTTGGTTCTTCGGATGTAACTCCGGATGCAACTTCCAACATGTAGCATCAATATGACCATTGATATCATAGTTCTTGCAAAAATTCTTGGGATCTTTACAAGTATTTAAAGTAGTGGTAGCTTGTTTACCTTTCCCTTTCCACTTACCCTTGTTACTTGTTTTTCCATACTCTTTTATTTGCTGATTTGTCGACTGCTTTACCCTTGGCTCGCTTCTTGCTTCTTTTCATCATTTATGTAGTATGCCTGCACACACGCCTTGTTGAGATCTTTGGGCTTTGTGGAGATGACTTTCTTCGAAGGTGAGTGTGAAGTCCTCCCAAGTACTTAGAATATCCTCATCCTCCAAGTCCATGTATAACAACATGGCCTGCCTCCGAAACTCCGTAGTATAGTCCTGCACACTTTGACCACTGCCTTGTCTAAAATACTACCATTTAATCATTTGGTGGTCTTGTGGCCAATAGGATATAAGCTACCTCTAAGTAATTCTTTAAATTCTTGCCAAGATTTCACAATAGGACACTTCTTCTTTTCACAAGTGGTTAGATGGGTTTCCCATCAAACCAGAGCGTGTCCCTCCATTTTGAGACGTGCAAAGGTGACCCTCTGTGCCTCAGTGACATTATAGATGCTAAAGTAGACTTCTAACTGTTTTAACCATAGTTGGAATACTCACATTTGGCAAATACTCGCACAGACCCCAAAAAAATACTACTGCAATATTCGTGAATACTCGGCAACTTAAAAAATACTCAAATTTCTTTAAAAACATAAATTTTAAGCAACACATAGCTACAAAATGTATCAAATGAGCCCATAAAATGTTGGAGAAGTGTTTTCTATTAGATTTGAATACAAATACAATACAAAATCACATCATCATGCGAATACAAAAACCGACTGATAAGTAATATGAATTTATGATGATTGACATTGAAAAATATCATCATAAATTTCATATCTATGCAAGTTACAATATACAATAAATTACATTTTCCTCTTCCCCAATCTAGAGAAATATTGGGGAGAGGGTCTAAGCGCTCTACTAGTCCCCACACTCGGCCGCATCTCCACGCTCCTCCTGAAGGGCGCGATCTGCTCGATCCTCAACTAGATGGTGGTGTTGGTGGCTCCTCTACTGCATGTTGGAGATCACCTCCAAATATGTCATCCAATCCAATATCTCCTCGGAGTCCTGTTAGTGCTTCTCCCTCCATAGCCTCCCTCTCAAAAGAAGCAATCTCGTCCACTGTGAACGCAGGGTTTTCCTCTTCTTGCCCAGTCCACTCACTGTATGGATCTATCTCATCCAAATCAATGAGCTCCTTTGATGTGGCCTCAACTTTTTTGCAGCGGCCGGAGATCAGATTGCACAAAACCAAGTCGCTGAGCCTTTTTTGAGTCAACTTGTTGCGCTTTTTCGTGTGAATGGCCTTAAACAAACTCCGAGCGTTCACATCCGAAGCGCTACAAGGTTGAGATAAAATTCGAGGGCTAACTTTTTGAAGATTTGGGGTATTCCTCCCAATCCTCCCACCAAGAACCTATAAACAAGATAATCAAAATTTATAATTAATTAATAAAATCAAATTTGTAACTAATAAGTAACTTGGTAAACATTCTAATTTTTATTACCTGGTGACTGTGTGGATCTCCCTCGAATAGCTAGCACCGAAGAAAAGAGTCTCCCCCTAGCATGTTTGTAACTCTGCAGCTCTAAAATGACGAGGTCCCTCGTCTCAACATCCGGTATCATCCTCTCAATACATGTTGAAAGGCCCTCCATAACCTCTCCGTTCACATCTGTGAAGTTGTCGGAGTAGAAATACTTGGGGTTGAGGTAGTACCCCATTGCATGAATAGGTTGGTGGAGTTGATTGTTCCACCTCCGATCAATAATCTCCCAAAAGGGACCATATCTGACGATATCCCCCTGTAATAGTTTTGGATAGACTCTTTGGCCCTATCCATGGCCTCATATATAAACCCCATGGGGTTTTGCTCCCCATCAACCAAATGCAAAACTCTCACCAACGGCTCTGACACATACACACAAATTAAAATGTAAGATTGCAAACTTACAATACATTTTAGAAATGAAATAAAAAGTGAAAAGTAGAACAATATATTTATAATTTAACAAATTAAAATAAAGGAATGAAATATAAATCGAAGTTTGAAATTACCTTGATGATCTCTATAGCTCTCTTTGCAAAGATATCATCAAAAACTATCTTTGCAACCCTCTCTCCATCAGCTTTCTTTGAATATTGTGAGTCTAGCCATGTTTGACTCACAAACATTTGTTTCAAAAATGTTAACAAACTAGAAATACTTTCGCAACGTCAAAAGTTAGTTGCATGAAACCTCGACACACCGGATCGCATGAAGGTCTTTCCCCTTTGTGTGTTCTCTCATCAAGCTCAGAACCCAAGGGTGATTGTATATGTACTTTGTTATGGATCTTGCATCTTCTACAACCGGCCTCACCTAATCAATTTTGCCTATGTCCTCCAAAAGAAGGTCAAGGCAATGAGCTGCATAAGAAGTCCAAAAGAGTGATGGATGTCTCTCCTGCAGTAGTCTCCCAGCCACCACATATGCTTTGTTGCATTGTTTGTGACAACTTGCACAACATTCTGTACACCAACCTCTAATACAACTATCTCTAACATAACACTCAAATTTTCTGCATTTTTTATTATGTTAGAGGCATTAATAGATTTTAAAAACACCATCTCACCGTTTGAAGTTGCTAAAAAATTAACAAGGGTGTGGTTCCTTCCATCCGTCCACCCATTTGAAAGAATGGTGCATCCGAATTTTTTCCATTGTTTCTTGTGCTCTTCTAGCATGGTAGTGGCATCTGCAATTGCACCCTCAAATAATTTCCCACTCAAATCTTTTGGAGAGGGTGCCTTGTACCATTTCCTCGCAGAATCACAACACCGTCACCAAGTACTCCCAGTATGGGCTCTTTGCCACATTGAACGGCAGGTTGTAGTACCAAAAATTTGCACAAGCGTTATCCACTTCCTCGTGCATATCTTTGTGCCAGGTTGTACCTTCCAATGAAGGTTGTGCTTCAGGGGTGTTCCTTGCCACAAAAAAACTTGGTATGCCTTTGCTCGAACTCGATAAAGATGCGCCTCTTCCGGCTCTTCCACTTTGTATGCGTGGACCACGAGTAGAGCCCGTAATTGTTGCCGCAACATCGTCTAAATCCTCATCCATTGTAGCCCCAGGTCTAATAGCTTGTGCTATGGCTGCCTTCAGCCTTGCCTTCTCTAGTTTCTTCTCCTCTAACTCTGCCAGCTCTGCTCTCATCTCTCGCTTTGCCTCTTCCGACACGTTGGGGCAAACCGTAACATCTCGGCAAACAATACTTGAAAGGTGATATTTCAAATGATTGATGCCTCCATTCATTTTTCTGTTACAGAAATTGCAAAAAACTTCGCTCTCATTAGCTCCACGTACACCATACTTCCATGCTTTGGAACAGGCATTCGGAGGAACGGTCCCTTGCTAGTGATGTTGACTCAGATGCCGAGCCTGATGCCATTGTTAAGCTCTAATCTGCAACACAATGCACATTTAAAAAATTAGAAAATGTAAACTTAATTTAATTTTAAAAACAAAACGTGCTTGAATAACAAATTTGCGTAAATAAAAAAAATACATTACAAGCATTCAATTTTACATTACACATATTTAGAATTACAAAACGAATCGATTACAATACACATACATAAAATTTAACTAGTTTACAATGAATTTGCGTAAAAAAATATATATATACATATCTCTTGCAAATGAGTATAAAAAATTACAAGCATTCGATTTTACATTACATGTATTTAGAATTACAAAACGAATCGATTACAATACACATACATAAAATTTAACTAATTTACAATGAATTTGCGTTAAAAAAATAAAAATACATACCTCTGGCTGCAAATGAGTATAAAAAAATTACAAGCATTCAATTTTACATTACATGTATTTAGAATCACAATATGAATCTATAAAACCTAAATAATATACACAAAATTTGAAAAAACTTAAAAGATTAAAAAAACCTACCTCCAAATGCAAATCTCCAAATTATTCTCTTCGAATTCGCTCCAAAATCCACTCAACACAAGCAATGCAAGCTCAAATGGTTGTGTGAGTGACAATGAGGAGTAGAGAGCTTTTAAAGATCCAAAACCGTGTAAAAAAGTGGTTTTGCAGTGAAAACAAAGTGCTCTGCATGTAAAAGTAGCATGGGCGAGTTAAATGCATGAACTCGCCGAGTTTTGGCGAGTACTTGCCGAGTATTCTCCAAAACTCGGCGAGTTTTTTTTTACCTATTATGGTGAGTTTTTTGGCGGTTTATCCGTTTTACATTTTTTTTGAGTTTTTAATAACTTGGCAGTATTACATCTATGGTTTTAACCATTTATCAAGCAACTTTGCATTTACTTGTCCTTCAAAGCTTTTAATCTCAACTTTCGTCTCAACTTTAAAAGGAGTATGATCAGATTTTACCTTTTCTCTTGCGTTTGAAGTCTCTTCTTCACACTCTTTCCCATAATCTTCCTCATGATGGCTCTTCCCTATGCCAAACTTTTTAGCTAAGCCTCGAACCACTGAGTCCATGGAGTCTTGTTTGACGTGTCGTCTTCACAAATCTACAAGTGCTTCTTGCCTTCTAAACATCCTATCCATCATGGTCTCCAACATCTCGATTCTATGGACCAAGTTCTCTTCCTCCATTTGTCCCCGAATTCTCTGTTTCCACTTCCTTGTAGAAATTTCTGGATCGCAAGGTAAAGCCTCTTCGCCTTTAGATCTCGTCACTGTCATACAAATCCAAGAACGAATACCACAGTCCTGGATACTTGTTAGCTCTGATACCAAAATGATCTGATAAACTCTTCAACTTTGGAATTATCCACGAATCACAAATTAAACGTTGTTGTTCTACTTTCTATTAGAAAATGACAGAGATAGCTAGTGAATGAATTTTGCTTGTGCTTAGAATCAACAATTACAGAAAGGAAAGAATATAAACTCACAAACACCAACAAGTTTTATCCTGGAAACCTCCAGAGGAGGAAAACCAGTCGGGAAGGGCAATTGCTCTTTCTTCCCACTTTTATTGGCCAATTCAAACAATAAGTATAGAAATTACAATAAGTATGAAAGAGAAGTAGATAATATCTCACACTTCCTCCCAATTACTTGCTTGCTCTGTCTCAACACTCCTTTCTTCTACAAAACACAATTCCAGCACTAAGAACTTCTTGCTCACTTGCTTTCATGCTTCGATGATCTTATTCTCTTCTACAAACATGTATTTATAGCCTTTCTCATGTCCTCCCGTGCACTGGAGAATGGGAAAGGTCATGGAGGAGAAGAGACACAGACAACCTTTCAAATTCTGAGGGCTGTTCGTTTCATATTTTTATTTTCTGTCCGAAAGAGCCAGGACCGCCGCCCAATGCAAACCGGCGGTCTCAGGACCGCCGCCTTGGTTGGGCGGCGTTTCGTAACCGCCGCTCTGCATAGAGCGGCGGTCCTGTTACTATAAAGACAGAACCTCTGTGTATTTATTTTCCTTCTTCGTGCTAACTAATCTGATGAAGTAGAGTCATTTTGGATCCCTATGGATCATCTACCTCACAAAGCTGAGAAGTTTTCGTTCCCCAACCTTCCAACCTTGGAGGTTTTCGTCCCCAAAGCTCCTTCTCCTTAAGGTTTTCATCCTTAGAAGATTTGATGCAAGCAAATAGCTTAACATGTAATGATAGAAAATAGATTGGCAAAAGATGATCTCAAATGAATACTCAAACCTCCTTTTATAACCTTTCCTTGCCTTTTTCCAAGTTGGGTGCTCCATGTGGGACTAAAAGTGATTTTTAATTTATAAAGTGACTTCCTTATTTCTATTTTATCTTTATGAATACACTTTATCATAAAGTCACTTTAATAATAGAAAGTCCCCTTCTAATTAATCGTTATAACTTAAAGTTGTTTTTTCTATAAATATTACAAGGCTTAATAAAGCAACTTAAAAATATAATGATAAACTACTTCCCTTGCATTTCCCTTTAAGCCCCGAGAAATCATCTAGGGCAGAAAGGGTCTCATGGTGAGCTCATGTTGAATAGTGGTTCCCTTAATTAGCGAAGTAACCCTCAACAAACCATCTCTTTTTCAGCTGATCGATGGTTCCTTCTCGAGTTTTCCAAACAATTCTTTGAGTCCTCTATTGTAAACTATAATGTTCCTTTTTAATGGGAGTCATGAAATGACCAAGGAGTCGAGAAATCAAACTTGTAATCAAATTAGAGGGTGGCTGGAAGTAACTGTTGAAACCCTCAAAAACCTGAAATTTATTTCCGACTACGAAACGACCTAGTTGGGAAGGCAAACCCCTCAAAGGTGGGTCAAACCTTGCCAAAACACTTCAATTCTTATGCCGAAAAAATATTAAAAACCCTCAACAAACACAATCAGCTGTTTAAAATCAGAATTGAGCTTGGTAATAATTAATTTTGGAAACCTTCAATAGTAAACTTCAACAAGCTTGGAAAAATAGCAAATCACTTCCAAAATTTACGAAACTTTAGAACTTGGATCTTAAAAATATGGAGAATAAGATAATAAATTCAGATTGATCAAATTATCAACACATACCAAATAGTTCTTCCAGGTGGGTCGCCCCACTTCAAATGGATAGATTATTGACCGACAAGAGATAAATCATGCAAAAGAATGATAATTTACTACTCTCCAAACTAGTTTGCATACATAAATCCTTGTGAGAGGGTTTTCGTCCTCCACAAGCCCTCAATCAAGGGGTTTCCTCCTTGAGAGAGTCCTCAATCAAGAATTTTCGTCCTTGAGAGAGATAGGAAAGGTGCTTCACAAGCAAACCTTTACCAAGATATAAAATCCACCAAAAACATGATTCTCAATTGGCCAAACAACTTCCTTTTATAACAATAAGGGGTGCTACAATTCAAATGAAGGCCGATTTTAAAAAGTAATTTTTAATAATCTAATTTGTATTTGGAGCTTACATGATCAAATATTTATTTTCTAATTAATTAAATTCTCTAATGGAGCGATAGGCTTCCCAATAGCAATACATGGTAAAAGTAAAAACTGCCTAAATAACAACAAAATATCATCAAAGTTTTCCCCTTTCTTCCTTCTTTACACCCATTGGGAGAAGAATGGGTTAAGGTCTTCAAGAAAGATTAACTTTAAAAAAGGGACATGACAATCCCCCCTTCCCAAGATTGCTTGTCCCCAACCAATTGCAAGTACCCGGTTTCCAACTAAAATTCATCTGCTCCTTAATTCCTGTTCCTTTTTGCATAGCGTCCTCTCCTTGAGCTCTACTCGTGCCAAAATATCTCATATCCACAAGCATAGAAGTGGCTGAAGTATAGCTGTGATTTCGGGAAACGAAAGTGGAGTTTCATTGGGCCCTTGCTTTACTTCTTCTCCTTCTAGATATTTTCCAAATTTGAGTCCATTCGCAGCTGTGTATGTTTGTTTGTGACTGGACCAGCTCTTTAGAATTTATCCGATAATGATAGAGCTGACCTTCCTTGGTTTGGGAAGGTGACCAGCTCCATGTAGGGCCTCCTAACAATGCAATGAACTCAATTAGTCTCTCCGTTAGATGGAAAAAAGATCTCAGCTGTACCCTTCCCTTCCAACCTGAACCTACACATGAAACAAACTTATTAAGGGAAACCACAATACTTATTACTCTCCTTTCATGCCACATTGGTGAATGGAATGGCTCTCTTTTGTCTTCTTTTCCTGTGCTCAGCTGATATACCTCTCCATGATTATGAATTTGTATTTTCTTCCTCCGATCAGATTGAAATGGGCTGGTGATGACTGCTTAGGGGCTGAGTATCCCTTCAAAAACTGGGTTTCTTCCTCTTCCAAGTGGTCAATCTTTAGCATCATCATTTTGCTACCTTTCCAACCGCTGTAGCTATGCATGTTCCCTTGTAATTGGGCAGTATTAGTGACTGAAATTAATTTTAGGAGAGCTGGGCAGACCTCTTTAGGAAAGTTGGGCTGAGTGTCTACCATCCCAACCATTGGAATTTCACCTTCAGCTGTTGCAAACATGAGTGGAAGGCTGAAAGAGTAGTATGCAATAGACACATAAATGTTGTAGCTGCTACCTTTTTGGAAGTTCTTCTTGAGTGACAGCCTTCTATTGATTGTGAGTAAACATATATTAACTGAGAAAACTCCCATAACAGCCCTGCATATTTTAATTTCCATTTTATACCTCCTCATGATGTTGTTTGCCAAATTCTTCCTTGCACACTTAGCTATGATCAGTCCTTTCCGAACTGCTGGTAAGGAAATAAAATCAGTCTTTCCTTGCTCAACATGCCTACCTTTCCCATTCCCGATTCCTTGAATTCTGACCTCTTCATTCTGTAGGTGGAATTTCAACCCCCTCTTGTGAATTTTGAGGGTGGATTCCCTAAAGTTTGGAGCCATTGACCCCCAAGAACAATATGTGCCTTAGCTGAACTTAAAACAAAGAAGTCAATACAAAGTTCATACCTTTCCATGGAAATAGTGAGGCTGGGGTATCTTTCTTGTGCAAAGGAGAGATGTTCCATAGGCTATGGTGACCGTGTAGCCTTTGAAACCAACCTTACTTGGCCCCATCCTTCTTGCCAATTCTTCTTCAATAAATTGATGTGTATCGCCACTCTCTACAAGCATGGTGACCCTTTGGTCATGAAGAAGACCCTTCACCTGGGATGGGTGATAAGTATGTGTGCCACACATTATAGTAAGCGCTGCCCTTCCACCATATTCTTTCTAGCTCTTCCATATTCATGGAACCATGGGTTAACCACATATGAAACGGAAAATCAGAACCACCATCATGCCTTTGATGCCCCAAACACATCATGATAGAATTTCCCTCCATATTGATTTTGAAATCAGATATTCCTCTTTTTGTAGAGCTCAACATAGCACCTATATTCCACATGCGGAAACAACCTTGAAATTGAGCCCAAGTATCCATATGCTCTTTACTACAAGAAGTACTTCTTACCTCATCATCCCGTGAAGTATGATGTGCATGATGATATCCAATCAGTGGTGACATAGGAGGACACAACACACATGAAATATGATTACTCTTCCTAACCAGCTGTCCATGGTGACAACAAATCTGAAATGACATATTGGCAAAAACTGAGATATCCTCATACCATGGGCTGCCCATGACATTTTTATGACTCAAAATTTCTGAGTTAGGAACAACACTTAGAAAATATTCCAATGGTACCCTTCTTTCATGGATACAATCTTCCATAATGTCATCCTCATAGGTCCTTTGTAAATCTTTCTTAGGATGATGACAAAATTGGGATTGTTCTTTGTTGATACCGCCATCAATTTGCTCCTTAGTGACTGCTGTTCGGAACAGTCCAACAAGCTTACTGTCATCATGTCTATTTGGGCAAGGGGTTCCAGCCATCCCTTTCTCTTCACCCTCTTGCTCATCATGCATCCTTTCAACCTTGAACTCATCACATGCTAAAATAACATCAGTTTTAACCAAACAAGGATCATTAATTACCTCATAATGTTGACTTTCCGGAACAACAATGGGTGTTAGTGCCATGGCCTTAGATCTCTTGACCACCGAATCTTCTTCCTCAATGACTCCATCTCCTTCTTTGACTGCTGCTAAGGACATCTCAGCAGGCTGAAAGTGCTCAATTTCAGTTTGTAATTTGGTGTTATCTACCCAATCCCTCTTACCAAACTGAAATTTAGATTTTTCCTCTCCTTCTAAATGCAGACCTGATTTTTCTCCATCATGTGTGTGACCATTAGGGCTCAAAATTTTGTCATGGGAACTTAAGAAACCTCTACCTTCAAACCCTTCTTCATATGTAGTGTCCAAACCCTTGAGTGTGGTGTCCTTATGGTCACAAGGAAGCTCAAGGGAGAAAGTCTTGGGCTGAGTGGAATTCACTATGGGTGCCCTATGGAGTGCTGACCTCTTCCTTGTTGCTTGGGTTTTTGACCTTGTGCCAATTCCAACTCTCTTTGTTTCCAACTCTACGAACACTGCAAAAGGGAGGGCATCCCAAACCTTCTCAGGAAGAGCTCTATAGCGAACCATCAAATTTGGAGCCTTGGAAGACTTTGGAGTGGCTTCTTCTTTGATTTCCCTAGCTCCAACGAGTTTCTCCACGGCTAGGGCGAGGGTTTCCATTGACCTTACTAATTCCTCTTGCATCTTCTCGAACCTTTCTAACTTGTCTTCCATGCTTCACAGGTTGGGAGGATGATGCTCTGATACCACTATAATGTCCTTTTTAGGGGGACTTAGGAAATGACCAAGGAGCTGAGAAATCAAACTTGTAATCAGATTAGAGGGTGGCTGGAAGTGACTGTTGAAACCCTCAAAAACCTGCAATTTATTTCCCACTAGGGCAGCGACCCAGTTGGGGAAGTCAAACCCCTCAAAGGTGGGTCAAACCTTGCCAAAACACTTCGATTCTTATGCCAAAAAATATTAAAAACCCTCAACAAACACAATCAGCTGTTAGAAATCAGAATTGAGCTTGGAAATAATTAATTTTGGAAACCCTTAACAATGAACTTCAACGAGCTTGAAAAATAGCAAATCACTTCCAAAATTTACGAAACTTCAGAACTTGGCTCTTAAAATTATGGAGAATAAGATAATAAATTCAGATTGATCAAATTATCATCAGCACATACCAAATAGTTCTCCTGGTGGGTCGCCCCACTTCAAATGGATAGATTATTGACCAAAAAGATAAATCATGCAAGAGAATGATAATTTATTACTCTCCAAACCAACTTGCATACATAAATCCTTGTGAGAGGGTTTTCGTCCTCCACAAGCCCTCAATCAAGGGGTTTCGTCCTTGAGAGAGTCCTCAATCAAGGGTTTTCGTCCTTGAGAGAGATAGGAAAGGTGCTTCACAAGCAAACCTTTACCAAGATATAAAAATTCACCAAAAACATGATTCTCAATTGGCCAAGCAACCTCCTTTTATAACAATAAGGGGTGCTACAATTCAAATGATGGCCAACTTTAAAAAGTAATTTTTAATAATCTAATTTGTATTTGGAGCCTACATGCTCAAATACTTTATTTTCTAATTAATTAAATTCTCTATTGGAGCGCTAGGCTTCCCAATAGCAATACATGGTAAAAATAAAAACAACTACCTAAATAACAACAAAATATCATCAAAGTCTTCCCCTTGCTTCCTTCCTTAGACCCACGGGGAGAAGAATGGGTTAAGGTCTTCAAGAAAGATCAACCTTCAAAAAGGGACTTGACATAAACCCTGCCATCTTGTGCTGACCTGACGAGTGCTGAAAATTTCGGCAACAATCTCATTATTGCCCCTCCGGAGTTTGAATTTTGTATGGAAAGCCATATGGAGTGTTCTCCATGGTGCTTTGTTCATGCTTGTGCATATATGTACTAGTCAATAGCCATTCCCCATAGGGTGGTTGGAAAATAACTTAATCACATACGTACAGTCTTGATAGCGATGCATGTTTTGCATTGCTGTACCAAATCTTCAGATTTGTCGACATTGAATTTAGGAAGATTTTATTTTTCAGGTGATTGGGTTGGAGTACCCATGGTTGTGGGATTTTTGGTCTTTAGAGGTGGCCTGCGGAATATGATTTTCCTCCCTATGAATATTTGTTTCAGACATTCTTCTCTACTGTCAAGTACGTCTTTTCCTTGATTTGTCCTTCAGCAGTCATCCGTACTTTGTCTTGCTGATCTTCAAGCTCCTTTTTTGAGCTATTGCTACACCTTTACCATTCAAATTGTTGTGACTATGCTCGACACTGGACCTTCAGTCAATATTTTTTCAATCCCGTTGATATTTGATTCGTATGTGGCACGTTCTTCCTCCGAGAGGAAGCTATTTTCATTATCTCTATCAGAAGGAACACTTCTCTCAAAAGGAGTTTGAATCCGGTCTTCCTCATTGGATTCTATCAAAATTGCTGCGGTGCTTTCCAACCATATTGCGAGGGTCATATGCTTAGCAATCTCCGCCCATTGCATAACATGGAGTGGTGCAAGGTTTTGAGTACTTGTTTTGGTGTTGACTAAACCCTCTCTTGGTTCCGGCTTCATCTCCTGCTTGGGCCTGGGCTTGGGATTCAATTGTTGATTTGTCACCCTTTGTTTCTTGAGGTGGTCGCTTCTTGCAACCGTTGCCTTTGATCTTGTTGTTCTCTACGAGTCTAATAAGTCTTTGAATTTCCATTTTATATGTCCTACCACTTTGCCTTCTTCAACCACCTTTATTTGGTTCTAATGGCATTGATGTTGGTCTTCTGATCTTTGTTCATCTTCATGACTTCGTATTTCTTTGTATCTTTGTAATATGTGTTGCCTACGATTCTCTTGGTCATGTTTGGTCCAAAGGTTTTTAAAATTATACTGTTCCTAGAAATGAATCATGGTAGATGATCTGACAACTGCTCAACTTCTTCTGTTACTTCCAAGTTTCCGCAGATGGAATCTTCCAGCACTTGGGTTCTTTTGGCTTCTTGTCTGATGTGCTCATGCATGGAAAGGTCCCATAGATACTGAAAATATTTTGTAAGTTCTTTCTGCCGTTGATTGGTATCAACTGTCTTTTGCACAGGTTGACCCATTAGTTATTCATGTCATTGTCAATAGGGTTGTCAACCGAATTACTTCACGAATTAAGTATGGTTTTTTGTGTGTTCTTTTAAGGAATCAACACCAAAATGTAGAATGATTAATCTCTACAGAGATACTAGACTTGTCAATAACTACATACACAAACTGGTAATTGCATAACATACCATGGCACAACAGAGTATCTAAACAATAGCAGCTTTGTATGATAGAAGATAGTTCTTCGTACAATTCATATAGTTTAGGGAGGACTTGATACAAGCACCCCTTCCCTTACATATAATATGCCTTTCAAAGGATGACCCAATGGATGTTGGTTAACCCAACCGTCACAATCCACATAACTAAGAGTCTTGCTACAAAACTAAACAAATGCCAACAAAAGATCAACAAAACAATGTCAAATACAACAATATATTTATCGATAATTGACAGTCTGCAATCCACATAAAAGTGTGCTTGTTATATAAATGTTTTTAGGCTGTACCCTTGACGTCTGTTAGCTCTACCTACTTTGGTTGCCTATCAAGGAGAAGTTTGCTAAGGGAAAAGTAAAACAGTTACTCTTTCAAGCCATTCACCATTGTATTCAGGTAATTATGTACTTCGTTTACCATTTCATGTTTTCCTTATTTGCAAGAACAATCTTTGTACCGTGTTTGACCGATTTGAGGACATATTCCATTGATTTGTGTTTATGGGTTAGGTTCCATTACACTTGCAATCATTAGAGTTGTTCATTCTGATCATATTTGGATTGAAATCTGGTTGTGGTAGTCTATTTGCAAGTAATACCTCTTTCTTCTTTGCCATTACAGTTGGAAAGGCGATAACTTTTGTCTGGGCAACAACTCTTCCCTGTGTGCATGTGGAGAACTGATTATTGCCATGCAAGTTTTGTAAAATTTTCAAAGTGGATAACAGATTCCTCTGTTTATCTCTTTGCTAATTTCCTTAAAGTTTTCTGTCTTAAAATGTGCTATGCTATTGAATTCTATCAAACTTTTTGGGATGTTATTAAAGGGGAGCTTCTCCAAGTGGTGGAAGAGGTGAGAACTGCTAAAACAATGCTAAAGGAAATCAATAAAACATTCATAGCTCTGATTCCTAAAGCATCAGAAGTGGAAGATATTTCTGGATTCAGACCTATAGCTTTATGCAATGTTTTGTATAAAATTGTCACAAAAGTTACAGTGTATCGGATGATACCTCTTTTGCATAAAATCATATCTCCGGAGCAAGGGGGATTTGTTCTAGGCCGGAAAATACATGATGAGATAGTGTTAGCCCAGGAAGCTTTACATTCTATGGACATCCAAAAATCCCCTTCTATGTTTATCAAGCTTGATCTTTCCAAAGCCTATGACAGAGTGGATTGGGGATTTTATGTAAAGTTTTGGCTCAATTTGGCTTTTCTAGTGAATGGATTGAATGGGTTCGAACCTGCTTGACTTCAATTTCCTTTTTAGTCCTTGATAATGGCAGCTCAACTCAACTTTTCTCAGCTTCTCGAGGGATTCGTCAGGGGATCCTTTATCCCCTTTCTTATTCATTAATTTGGCTGAATGCTGTGGAATATTATCCACCAAGGCTTGTACTGATAAGAAGATTAGTAGTATTAAACTGGCTAAAGGGGTTTGACCTCTTACACACCTACAGTTTGCTGATGATTCTATGCTTCTTGGTAAGGCCACTTGCCTGGAAGCATCCTAAATGCAGAAAAATCTTCAGCTATTCTCTAGAGCTACTGGTCAATTGGTCAATGTTGCCAAATCTAGCATCATTTTTTTCCATTGTTCCAGGAGACAAGAGGAACAAATTCTTGATATTTTTCATTTTAGAAAAGGCTCTCTTCTGATCCAATACTTGGGGGTACCTTTGGAAGCTAAATAGTTAAAAGACTGGCATTGGTTATTAAACAAAGCTAAGTTGAAATTGTAGAAATGGACAAACAAATGGCTTTCTTCAAGAGGAAGAATGACTTTGGTCAAGGCAGTCCTCCAAGCTTTGCCGATATATGTCTCTTCTATCTTGAATATTCTTGTTGGGATTCTCAAACAAATGGACTCTCTATGTCAGAAATTTATTTGGAGTGGATCACAAGAAAAGAAAAAATGGTCGCTAGTCAAGTGGGAAATTCTTTGCCAACCAAAAAGAGGCGGATTAGGATTCAGATCATAGTTCAAAAAATCGTAAATCGGGATTAATCGGTAGGCCAAATTTTGAATCGAAAATCGGGAATCGGCATAAATCGGCAACTTTATCACTACTTTTAAAAACATTTAAATTCATAAAATATACTTAAATTAAATGTAAAAACAATGTTAAATGATGCGAGAAGTGACTCTGTACAGTATACAATATAGTATATACTATTATATTGTATACTAGTATACTATTATAATGTTAAATGATGTTAAATGTTAAATCGTTATGCTGTTAAATGATGTTAAATGTTAAATCGTTATACAATATACTATTATAATGATGTTAAGTTGCTTGGTCCAAAAAGGTGCAAAAATGGATTTTATGAAAATAATAAAAATATTGCCATCAATGCATAGAGCTCGAGAAAATATACACTTTTAGAGAAAACGACACCTGAAACGGAGCCACAGAATGAAAGTTATGGCACATGCAAGTTTTTATAGCTACATCTTCCCGGGCCCTTTCCAAAAATGGCAAATTTTTTTCCATACTTGCGATTTTTTCACCAGCTATGGAAAAAAATTTGCCATTTTTGGAAAGGGTCCAGCAGCAGAAACCCCTGTGATAGAAAACCCTTTTCTCTATTTGGACATTGTGGGCTTGTTGCTCCTTGTTCTTCCACTCTTGGATGAAAACCCAAGTGTGTGGCTTCTTCCTAGAAGGACAAAAACCCTTCTAGTGGTGGTTGGAGGACAAAAACCCTCTTTCCTTGGTTGGAGTAAAGACATATTGAAGACCTTTTTGCAGATTTGGGCATTGGAGGATCAAAGAAGTCATCTACAAACATTTGCATGCATTGTGGAGCCTCTCCCTTGTGGAGCGACTTGCATTGGAGTGTGTTTTGGTGCCATCTAGGGCATGAATTTGACATTTTATTTCAGATTCAGATTCCTCATAATTTATAAAGCCGGAATCTCCATTTTGGTGATTTTTGGAGAAGTTTATCTATTTTTCCTAGCCCTCGGATTTGGCTAGTTTGCTGTTGATTTAAATAATTAATTCCAGCTGTGTAATCTAATATTCCATCCATCTTTTGATGTATTTGTGATTTATAAATATTGCCGTGGATAGAATAATTGTTTTGTGGCATTATTCATTGATTTGCATGGTGAAAGGTGGACTTGAATTCCATAAACAGTTCGCTGCCCTTGTAGATTGCTGATTTCAGATTAATTTCAGTTTGTTGATTTAAAAATCAGACTTGCTAATATTGGGGTTTGAGCTAATTTCCTACTTTTTCAGTTTTGTCCCCAAAAGAGATTTTACTAGATTGCACTGTATACGGTACGGTTTCGAACGCTGAAACGGAAATTTTTTAAAAATCACGGTACGGTGACGCTTTTGGGTACATTTTATATATATATATATATAAATATGTACATAAATTATAAATTTAAATAAGCATTTGCATACTTATTGAAATTTAATACTTAGTCATGGTGCATTTACGCCTATATTTGGCGAAGTCTTTCTTTTCACATCACATCATGTAGTAGCAAGAAGAGGTCTTTTACCACTCATCTATAACAAATCAATTTACAAAGTATCAAATTACGATACAATGCTTTTCAAAATAAATAAGTATTTAGATTGTACATTCTAAGGAAATGATCAAGAAAACAAGTGTGGTAATAAAATTATCGAAAGGAAGGAGTTGAACATGACAACTCCATTTGCTTCATATTTCTCTATCACGCTTATTTATCTTAGTGACGTGATAAGATTCAAGGAGTTTTGATTGTTCATGGTGACCTTCCTTGATCCACTCAAAGACGATAGTATTGTCCGGCATATTTCTCGAAACATCATAACTAAGCAAGAAAAATATGGATCCAAGTCGCGGCAGTGGGGACGATTAGTCCGAGCATGGGAGAATACTCGTTGAGTTTGGAAAGCTATCTAGTATTTTTAATTACTAATCTGTCTACAAGCGATCAAAGCTCATGATTCTTTTAGAAGATTGCAAGAAGTTGCTTGGTCCAAAAAGGTGCAAAAATGGATTTTATGAAAATAAGAAAAATATTGCCATCAATGCGTAGAGCTCCAGAAAATATACACTTTTAGAGAAAACGACATCTGAAATGGAGCCACAGAATGGAAGTTATGGCACATGCAAGTTTTTGCTGCTACATCTTCCCGAACCCTTTCCAAAAATGGCAATTTTTTTTTCTATTATTGTGTTTTTTTCACCGAAAATCCAAAAATGGAAAAAATGCCAAAAAAGGAAAGAAACGCTGTCTTTGGCAAGTTTCTTTGGGATGGGTACGTCCGAAACGTATTGCACAGCATAGCCCTCCTCGTACGCACTGGTATGTTTCCAGGCTGGTACGAGGACCTATATGGCGTTTCCGTGCAGTCTAGAGATTTTACAGTTGGAGAAGAGCTCATAAAGAGGCATTGCTTTTGGATAATCAATAATGGTCAAACAACTAACTTTTGAACTGATTCTTGGGATGGACACCCAACCATCATTATTCAACACCTTGAGTTCAAGCCAACTATGGAATCTCTTCATGAAAATGACTGAATTAAGGTTGCCAAGTATTGTAAGCCTATTATTCATCAATGGGAAATTGGACAATGTTGGATACCCACTCATGAATGGCCAATTCAAATTTGGGAGGAACGTCAAAAGCTGGTGGATAATATGCTTTAGTCCCGACCTCTTTCTACTCATCCACTAGCAGATTCCTTAACTTGTGGAAAAAAATCCACAGGTATCTCCTTGGTTTCTTCTGGATAGACTTCTCTATGTCAGGTAGCTCCTCATCCTCTTAGGGACATTTTTCACCATTTGTGGCAGCCAGCTCTATGGCCCAAAGTAAGCTTCTTTGTTTGGTTGGTTTTAAGAAGAAGAATCCTAACTGGGGATAGGCTCATGAAAAGAGGGTTTAATGGCCCTTTTAGATGTGCATTGTGCTTGGACAATGAGGAAACCACAAATCATCTTTTTATACAGTGCCCTTTTGTAGTCCAACTATGGCAGCTTTTCTCCAAGTTGTTTGAGATACCCTGGGTTGGTATTCAGTCTCTTGAACATTTGTTTAGAGAATGGGGAAAATATTTGTCAAAGGGTCAGAATCTTCTTCCAGCTTTGTGGAATGGTATAACCCTCCTGATATGGAATACTTGGAAGGAAAGAACTAGCAAAATTTTCCAACAGAAAGGTAGGGACATCTCTATTGTGTGGGAGAAGATAAAATTGAATGTAGCAGAATCTATTAAGCACAAGATCTGTATACCTCACACCCCTTCGCCTGAGTGGGATCATCTTTTCAAAATGCTTCCTTTACAGCCCATGACATCTATAATGGTCGCTTTTAGACCACGAAAGAAAAACAGCTCCGCCTGGTTATGGAAAGCTGAACACTGATGGTGCTTCCAGAGGAAATCCGGGTCAGGCAAGTATGGCAGGGATAGGTAGATCTTCTAATGGTTCTGTGACCTTCTTCTTTTCTGAAAAATTGGGTTATTCAATGAATAACTTAGCTGAAATTAAGGCAGTCTACAGGGTGCTGCAAGAAGCTCTGAAAGTTGGATGGCAGAAAATTCAGGTTGAATAAGAGTATATGCTGATTGTTAGAATGCTATCCACCCCTGATACAGTTCAGAGTAAAAATTGGCTAATAGTTAGAGAGTTTGAGAAAATTAACAGGTTCCAACAAAATTAACAGGTTCCAACAGGTCCACTTTAGCCATGTTCCTAGAGAGCTCAATAAAGTGGCAGATGTGCTAGCAAATTGGGATCTTGACAATCATAATCTAATATGCTATGGTCGACCAAGATTCAAGAAGATTTGAGAAGAATTTTAGATACTAATATAAAAATGGTTTTTTTAAAAATAAAAATAAAATTGTGCTATGCTTTTTTGGGTTTTTTAACAAGTGACAACCACTTTTATCATGGTTTAGGATTTGACTTACAAGCGAGGTCACAATCTTCTTTTGTTCTGATTTATTTGGCTTTGAGGGCGCAAATTTTTCTTAGTCTCATGACCTGAGATTTTTCAGTCTTGCCATGTATTCACAAAGGGCCTCAAATAACAACCTTTCTGTATTGTTGTTGTTGAGGATTATGGGCTTTCTGCTACTTTTGTTGTTCCGTCTGCAGCTACCAAACAGTATGCAGAATCAAGTCTTGAATTGGCAGTTCAGTGATCAATGATGATGTTGTTGGTTCTTCTGGTCCGACCCTTGCTGCAGACATTTGACAATACTGTTTTTATTCTTCATCACATACCTTGATCTTCCTCAGCTCTTTGCCTCATTACTTCATTGCAGGGTCCTTCCCTCACTTGGATATCTTTAGTTAGATCTTGTGATGCTGGGGTTAACCACTTTTGGTTTACCCTCTCTTGCTTTTGTGTTTTCCTGTTTAGTTGCTTTCATAGCCTAGGTCCTCTTACTCTATTTTTTCTTTCCTGTAATTGGTGGTGCATTCGAGCCCCATTGACTTTATTTGCTCATTTGTGGGCATTACTATAATTTGAGTCTAGTGTTATATGAGAAAACGTCCCCTAGATTTTGGTGACGTTCCTGAACTTCGCATACGTTTTTGGGGTGCTTGGGGATCTGAGGAGATGTCCCCAATTTGTTTTTCCGGATATTTTTACTTTGAAACATAATCCCCAGAAGCTGTTCTTTTGTCAAACACATTGATTCTAAATCTTGAAAGTATCCTAAAAAATACTAATTAAAGTTTAACCCCTAAATTTTATCAAATAAAGTTAAAAATATTTAAATAATAATTTTTATATATTATTTTAATAGCCGTCCCCAAGTCTCACAATTTTTTTTTCTGTTGCGTAAACCCCGTCCTTGGGGCCTATGTAGCTAAATTTCTTTCTATAAACTAATTCAAAGGAACCAAGTGACCCAATAATGATTTGCTTTTGTACAACCTTGATATGATCTATTTGTAATACATTGTCAATTGTCATGATCATGTGCTACTGATCTATGTAGTTGTCCCTCGTGTTAACATGCAATTTATGTAAAGGGATTTTGACTGTACAGTGTATTTTAATTGTTTGGATGAAGGTTATGTGTTACCTTAATTTTGTTCAAAGAATGTTCTTTTGGCTGATTAAGGATATTGCAGTTCAATGAGTTACAGGACAATCCATTCAACACAAAGATGGTCTTTAAGCCCCTAGTACCAGAGAGGAAGTGGAGATTCATTTGTGAGCCTAAACTTGGTGACATACGTTTGCTCACACGTAAAATTCCGATCGGCAAATATTTGAAACTTCAGGTATGGATCTTTCTTTCTTGGACACATTCATGGGTTGTCTTCATTCTAATTGAGAGGCTTTAATCAATATGGATATTTCTTGATTGACAATATACATTTACGTGTTGCTGAAATAATTACTGGATGGTATCTGAATAGTAGTGTCATGTTATAAGATATCAATTGAATTAGTCTCAATGCCTACTTAGACCTATTTGCTTGTGGTTCCTGAGAATATTAGTCTCTTATTGATCTAAACTCTGCAACGTTAGATTAAACACTACTACCATGTAAAGGGATGCCATCCTTCTCTTACTCCGCAACTTCTTGTGTGTTATGCTAATCTTCCCCTTCAACAAACATGCTTTGTAATTCTATTATGTATGTTGTGACAACAAGCGTGCAAATTTTGAAATGTCATGCCTAAAGTTAACTGTTCTTTTTTGACTTATTAGCAAATGGGACAAACATTCTAACATATACAAAGACATTAAATTCAGAACTGATTGTTTTACTAAATGAGATTGAAATATTAAGCTAATTTAATTCGATCGACAGGTTTCCTACAAGATAGTGGTGAAAGGCAGAGTTGGGAGTATCTGATTATTCCTTCATCTTTTTACTTGCAACTTCTTCCTTTTTCTATAATATTCGTAACATGCTTGCTTGCCAAACCATTATCCGTGTCTCTTTTTCTCCTTCTCCAATGTTTTAGTCTATTTATCTGGATCTCAAGGAAGATCCGGTGGACACCAAAATAAATTGCAGAAATATATGTTGCACCAGTATGCTCCCCGCCGGCTGCGACCCCCACCCCTCTCGCCAACACTGAAACCCTACCGGTACGTGCCTGCTACAAATATGCCCCTGGTATGGTACGGCCCAGAGGTACCCGGGGTGTACCCGCCATGTTTTGGCTCTGTAGTTGCAAAATAGTTGATTATTTTTGTTGACTTGGTTGATGCAATTTCTAAAAACTCTTAAATTAATTAAAAATCAAATCCTAAACTCCTCTAAAACCTATAAAAAGGCACTCGAGCATTACCAAAACACAAACAATTCATTGTTGGTTTTTGCAAGTGTAAGAGCAAAGTGCCAAAGATGAATTGAGGAGGTGGCAGCCATTGCAAGGAGGATTTGTTTGGAGGCAGCTATTGCAAGGAGGACGAGATTGGAGGTTGCCATTGCTTGCAAGGAGGAAGCTATACTGAAAGTGGAGCTAGTGGGAGTGGCATGCAAGAATTTGATTTTGAGGAAAATCTAGATGATATAGTCTAGATCATAGTTTCAAAATCGTGATTTATCGGCGATAAATCGCGATAAATTGTTTGCCTTCATCAAAACGATTAAACTTCTGAAAAATCGCGATTTTTGTTATCCCGATAAATCGCGATAAAATACCCTGCAAAATCGTTGAAAATCGTGGCTAAAATCGCAAAAATCGTGGGGAAAAACGTGGCCTAGGGTTAAATACGAAAATAGACCAAATCGATTTGTTTTTTATCCTGTTTTCTCTTTCCACGAACTCGTTTTTGCTACTGCGACTTGCATTTACTCAATCCGTGTTCATTCGACGTCGGTAGGAGGGCATTCGACGTGGGTAGGACTCAGGAGGGCACGCAAGTTCAGTTCGCGGCAGGTTCGTGGCAGGTTTGTGGCCATTTCGTGCCCATTTTCCAACAGTTCGTGGCAATTCCGTGCCCATTTCGTGCTCATTTCCAACAGTTCGTGGCATCGTGCCCTAGCAGGTATTAATAGTAAATACTAAATACAGTAATAGTAAAACTAAAAATACAGTAATATTAAATTATTACAGTAAAAATAAAAATACTGTATATTAAGTATTAATATTAATACTGTATATTAATGTATATTAATATTAATACTGTATATTAATATTAATACTGTATAATATATATTAACATTGTTTTTACATTTAATTTAAGTATATTTTATGAATTTAAATGTTTTTAAAAGTAGCGATAAAGTTGCCGATTAATGCCGATTTTTTGCCGATTCCCGATTTTCGATTCAAAATTTGGCCTGCCGATTAATCCCGATTTACGATTTTTTGAACTATGCTCTAGATTATTTGTATTCATATTGACACGATATTCATATATCATATGTATTATGCCACATGATTATTGAAAATGTTAAATTTTAAGTATATTGAATGTTTTGAACCTTGATCCTATAATATATTTTAAGTTTTTAATTTCTTATGGACTAGTGTATATGTCCGTGTGTACGGATGTACCCAAACCAAGGGCTTTTGGAAATCGGCATATCCGCGTATCGAACCTTTACCCGTATCTTGGCAACGAAGGTAGAAATCTAATGTGTTATAGGATGGAAGCGGTTTGTAATATTACCTATTAACAACATTTACGAGTGCACAGATAAAGAGAACGGAAGCATAAAATCTGTACACATACAACAAATGAGTTGAAGCATGAAAGCACTAGAATCATAAAACTGTAAATCAAAATTGCAGGTTCTGAAAGTTCTATGCAGTAATCAATACTGATAGATGCAAAAATAAATACACAATACAATGCTTGGATCTCAGGGCCAAACCTTTTGGAATCACATTACATAACCATACAATTGCAGGCATGAAAGGTGGAAAGACATTAGTGAAGGTGGAATGGTTTGTCTTCCACTGTTAGAGATACTTGGCTTCTCCCTCAGGCGCTGGTGCTAGGGGGTTTGACATTGGTACTAGGATGCTTGGCATTGCCGTTGTACCTGGCTGGATACCAATGTTGGATCCTTCATGACTTGAATAGCCACCCTGGTCTGTCACCCCTCTTTGAGAAGCAACGGTCCCTATTGTGCCAAGATGAGAGACCAAGTGAAACTTCTTAATGCAAACCATTTCTTTCATTGGGCGATCTTACCTGCTCTGATTTTTTATTACAAAAGGTGATACATGATTTATGGTGTGTTTTATCGTCATGTCCATGATCTGATCCACTTATGCAGGTACACTGCAATAGAGATTCACCTCTTCTAGCTGCAGCTCTTCTGTTGCAGCTGATGCATCTGGCAAGGGTGGAAAGTATGGGCATGGATGTTCAACATTCAATATAGGATGTAAACTAAGGCAGGGCGGAAGATTAAGTTCAGAAGCATTATCTACTACCAGCTTTGTGATTCTATATGGTACATGGTGAAGGGGTCTGTTCTTTGCCAAATTCTATTGTGAACCTTGTCTTGTTGTAGTGCACCCAATGTTGCTTACGGCGTTGCTTGTAGTTGGCATTAATTTTCTTGTGGAATGTGATGAACTTGCTGCCAAATATGCTATATACGCTAAATGAACATTGTTAGATTCTTTTTAGCTGTTGGAGAATGTACAATTGGCAGCACTTGGTAAGATTCATCAATAGGTGCCAAAGATTGAAACCAAAAACATACTTCCAACAGTCTATGTCTTGTAGCATTTTGTAGAGCACTGTTGTAGTCGTGTTAAATGAAAGACAATTTTATCCAAAGTGGACTGTTTAGAATTGTAGATCTTTGGAAGATGTACTATCATTTTGCGTACCACTTTTTTGTCTATAGTTTTGAGGATGGAAAATTGTCTGAGCTGTTTAGTTTTGTATCCATCATGGGCTAAATGATTTTCCAGAATGTGCTAAATTGTTTGGTGTCTCTATCCATTAACATGGTTTCTGGCAAATCAATGTGAATACATACATATTGAAACAAAAGCTTTACAGTTTCTAGCACTGTGACTGTTTGCAAACACAAAAACAAAATAATGACCGTGCTAAGTGAGAAAGCTTGTGAGGAAGTCCATGGAGACTGATTCTCAAAGATTGGTTAGCTTTGGCAATGGATTGTACAATCGTTGTTTCTTGCTTACAACTTGGGTGGTAGAAAAAGCTATACAAGCTGTGATGTGCATGACAACATTAGCTCTGAGATTCAGCCAATTGAATTGTTTCATCAGAATTGCTAATGTTTCCTCTACCCCAAAGTATCAAACTGTTATGCTATATATATCTATATATTTATGTTCTCCACCTGTTGGTATACCAAGGTGTTCTCAGTGGTAGGATAGATTGTTCTTCAAGTAGAAATTAGGGATTGATTTACCAGCTTTAAGGTTTTGATATGTCTTAACAAGATATGGATCCACCTTATAAAATGTGACCAAGGTGCAGTCTTACGTCCAAGAGCTTTTTACTGAAGGGCAACTTAGATGGTCAACAACTGTATTGGCGCTTCCTCATTTGTTCTTGATGTTTAGGTGGAACTGCCACAAGCATGTTAACCTTTTTTCATGCTGTTCATTTTACAATTTGTTTTGTGTTTGAAGGACCTGCAGAGGTTTATGATCATGAATGATTTTTTCATTTATGTAATGGTTCAATTCATTGCGTGCTTGGACTATGGCATAAAGCTCCTTGTAATTGTTTGGATATCTCTTGACTATATCAGTGAATGTCTCACAATGATAGGTGATGAGATGTCCATGCTGAGTGAGAACAACATTGAATGCATATGCGAAGCATCAGTCTCTATCTCAAATGGTCATTGTGTGTTTAGTAAAGAAAGTACTTACTTTGAATAGAGTTAATGCTTCAATTCTTCCAATTCTTTACGTTGTGTTCTCAACCAAGTAAAAGTTTCTTTGGAACTGCCTTTAGTTGCTTAGTTCAATGGTCACACAATTGAGTAGAATCCAATACAAACATACTATAAAAGTTAGCCAAGCCCAAAAGTCGCAAAGTCTGTTAGGGTCTTTGGTGTTAGCCATTCATGAGTGGTCTAGGGTCTAGGAGGTGTGACCCGGTGGACAACATCCTAAACACGGATTTAGATGTGTTATATGTGTATGTGGAAGCTATTTAAAAATTTGTAGAGAATCAAGAGAGAGAGATAAAAATGGAATAGTGAATGTGTTTATTTATCTCGTACATCTTGTATGCAAGGCATATTCTTTAGAAAGGTGTATGGTTGTCTATCTTTTTCTCATATTGTCATCTAAAGCTACATGTGTATACAAATATATTACAACACTGCAAAGACGGGAACAAGCTGTTATGGAAGTTGACCCATTTCGGGACTCCATGTGTGATGCTTCACCTTGTGACTATCATGTGGCTAGATTGAAAGACGTGCGGAATGTAGAGACAATCGGCATAACATCAGCCTTGGGAGTGCCATGTGGCGTGGCGCGACATAACACCGAATTGCATTGAGCGACATCATTAGGTTTGTAGGTAGTAGGTTGTCGTCACTTTGCGATCTTGCACTATGTGAGGTGGCCTTTATGGTTTGGCATGGAGGTGTGTAGTACCTTGCCGAAGCCAATGATGTTTTCCATAGAAGGTTTGGCGTATGGTCGGGTGGTGCCATGGACACTTTGCACAAATTGCATTGCACCACTATAGGAGTGTATGCGGTATCTCCTGAGACAGTGGATGTATCACGCCACTAGTGGAGTGTGTACATCATCTATCGGAGATAGGAAGATGCTCTTGGAGGTATTGCAAACGTATGGGTCAATTTAAGAGTACTTTGTAGTCCTCAAGCAGAGCCACATGAACCTCAAGCTATGAAGACGGGCTTGGTGGCAGCATAGGGACTATTGGTGGTAGATACTCTTGGATCGCCGCCCCTCCCTTTGAAGTAGTCTGATTGTGTTAAGTTTAGGAAGCAAGTGCATAACCTTTGCATATAGTTGATACCTCGTGAACCATTTGGCTTGTTGCAAGCGTTAATCTGCTCTAACGATTTTGTCTATTGGTATAGAATAGTTCTTTGTATACGTGCTTTCCGAATCTTATCTCGCTTTTGCTTCGGAGATCATGCATCAATAGGAAGTGAAGTTTTGAATGCAAAATATGCATAGTAGTATGGCACAATCTTCCTGGGAGTTCACATGGCATGTGTTGAGCATGAAATCACTTTAGGAATTTGGTATCTCTTATTTCATAGAGATACAACTATTCCGCAAGGATCGGCGCTACATACACATTGGTAACCATGTATGTACGGTTTCCCTACGAGTACATCACAAACATCAATTGGTGCTACATCACAAACTAACTCTTCTTTAAAAGGATAGATAGAATATGAGAAGCGGCATTAGAGAGTGACGCGTATACCTTTGTTGTTCAAGGAAACGAGCCATCCCAATTTGTAAGGTTGTAGATGAGGCATGGTTGGAAGATTCATTTGCTTGACGGTTGCTTTAGAGATGAGGTTCTTCATGCTATTACCATTGATCAAAAAATCCACTGGCTAACCTTGCACCCACATTTGTGAGTGGAATAGATGTTATGCTTCAACCTTTTGTGCTATTGGTGAGTGTTTACCAAAACATTGGGATCTATGTTGATGATTCCATCCGAGGCGGATTCCATTGTCCAATGTTTCTACTTGCATAAGCAAATTCTTTTGAGCATGGTACTCTTCGTTAGATTGGCTGCTACTTTTTTGCTTGTCACACCATTTACCTGGCTTGGACGGTTGTTTCTTGTCCGAAGTAGGTATCTTCCTCGCGCAAACAATTTGTCCTGCTTGTCCTTCATTTGAGATTCCTCCTCAATGGCTGCCGCAAATTGATAGGCTTCTCCCATTGTCTTGACCTTTGCCAACTTTAGTTTGGACTTAATGAATGGTCATAGGTTGTTGCAAAGATTTGAGAATTTTATGCTCCTTTGACTTGAATGAGCCCAGTCCTCAACATAGGTCATGGAAGGCATTGGTGTATGCTTGGACTGATTGGTCATGTCCTTGCCATATCAAAGTCAAATGTTAGAGTATTTAGAATGGAATAATATCAAAGCTAGGGGTAGGTTGGCTTCGGGAGGGACTATCTAACTATTGACCATGTCTTTACTCTTTGAGCTATTATTGAGGAAGCTTGTCACAAGTCTTCTAAAATCCTTTTCCATTTTGTTAACTTTTGCAAGGATTTTGACTCAGTTCTGAAACTCATGCTTTTCTAGAATTTGAGAGATATCAACATCATGGATTCTTAGACTACTGCTGGTTGGAGGATTTATCAAATCCAACAATCTTAACTCTTATCTCATGCAACAAAAGACATCTCCTACTCAATGCATTAGCAACCTTATTAGATTTACCACTCCAATTCTTAACTAAAAATGAGTAACTTTGAAGGAATCCAACCTATTTCATATGCTTTTGACTCAAGTTACCTTGGCTGTTTATAAACTGCAGTGGTTGATGATCCGTGAACAAAAAGACTCCTTGGGTAACAAGTATTGCTTCCATTTCTTTAGTTCCCGATCAATTGCAAAAATTCTGTAATGTCCCCTTTTCCAAGCTAGTCACTATGGAAGACCGTATGCCCATTCCTCCTCTTGTGGGCATCAAGGAAGGAGCAAAGGAGGGGAACTTGCCATGGTTGTAAGTGATGTACCTTCATAATTAATTATTTTATTTACTAATCATGGCATTGGAATGGTTCGACTAGGGAAAGAAGACTTGTCAAACAAAGCAAGGAGAATTTCTATTTCTTCATTATGAGGTCGATCTTCTTAAGTGAAGATTAAAAAGTGCATTAGGAGGTCGGCCATGAAGGTGGGGCTTCTAATACATCATTGGCGCCAAAGGAGGGGTACTTAAGGAAGTTCGAATGGAGAGGAGGATTATCATCTTTCATCTATTTTGACATTTACTTGGAGTGGAGCTAGTGTAGCTTTTCTTCTTGCCATTGAAGGATGAAAACCCTTCCTTGGTCACCTATTGAGGACGAAACCCTTCAATAGGATCACACTTGGGGATGGAAACCCTCATTTGTGCATTGGTGGCTTCATACGGAGGTCACAAGTGAGCTTTAAGAGGATTTCATATTTATTTCTAACCGTAGGCGACTTGCTTGGGTGAAGGGTTTGATATCATCTAGGGCACTTTTGGACAATTTGAGTTGATATTATTGTTCTTCATAATTTATAAGGCCGGGATCTACAATTTGATAATTTTTGTGGAGGTTAATGAGCTATTTTTATTGTTGTTTAGGTAGGTATTTTATTGTATTATCATGTATCCTATTAGGATACATGATAATAAGCAAGGGGAAGATTTGGATTATATCTTTATTGTTGTTTAGGTAGGTATTTTATTTATTATCATGTATCCTATTAGGAAGCTTGGCGCTCCAATAGGACTTAAGTAGTTAGGAAATAAAGGTAGTAGGAGCATGTAGGCTCCAAATACCATTTGAATATTTAAAATTACTTACCTTAAGGGGTTGGCCATCATTTATATTGTAAAAGCACTCCTTGTGGTTATATAAGGAGGTCACTTGGCCATTATTGGATTATGTTTTAGTGAATATTCATATCTTGGCTAAGGTTTTCTTGTGAAGCACCTTATCTACCTTTCTTAAGGACAAAACCCCTTGATTGAGGACCTTTTCCAAGGATGGAAACCCTTGGTTGAGGACTTGTGGAGGACGAAAACCCTTCATGAGGTTTTATGTATGCAAGTTGATTTGAAAGGCAATAAATTATCATTTTCTTGCATGATTGGTCTCTTTAGTTCAATGATCTATTTGTTTGGAGTGGAGCGACCCACTTGGGAGTGATTATTTGGTATGTGTGATGCTAATTTGGCAAATCTGAATTTACTATCTTGTTCTCCATATTTTCTAAGGCCAAGATCTAGAGTTTTGTGAATTTTGGAGGTGTTCTACTATTTTTCCAAGCTTGATGATGTTCGCTGGTTAAGGGTTCCATAATTAATTATTTTCACTCAATTCTGATCTCTAACAGCTGATTGTGTTTGTTGAGGGTTTACTAATAATTTTGGCATAAGATTTGAAGGGCATTAGCAAGGTTTGACCCACCTTTGAGGGGTTTAACTCCTCTAGGAAATTCGTTGCCCTAGGAAGGGTTTAATTCGCAGATTTGCAGGGTTATATCAGCAGTTCCATAATCTGATTTGTGAGTTACATCTCAGCTTTTGGTCATTTCCCGAGTCCCCCTAAAAAGGGACATTACAATCTCATAAGAATCTAGGGAGGATATGTAGGTCACTCGTGGTAGTGAATGCTTTCAAATCAAGCACATACTCTCTCACAAATGAGATAACTAACAACTTGGCCCCACATCGCCAACTCTACATCCCAATTCACCCCCTGCCTAACTGCCACAAGCCTGCATTGGTCCACTACTAAAAGGTAGTGGAAATGAAGGAATTTGAAGAGCCAAAATCAAATAACATAGAATCAGAACACCTCCAATGCTACCTAAAGACTCACACTGTAGCTTGGTGTTCTGCCAGAAGTTGTTGATCGTTATGTATACTTACAGTCCCCCTTCCCAAGATTGCTTGTCCCCAAGAAATTACAAGTTCCCAGATCCCAAATAAATCTCATCTACTCCTTTGATGTACCTACACATGAAGCAAACTCATTAAAGAAAAAATGTGTCCCCTTCTTCATCCACTCTTGCTTTGTGGATATGATGACCAATTCTTCTTCTTTGCTTGCCAAGGCCTCATAAATACCATCCAAACATTGGTTGTTCCCAATTTCCCTCATGCTGTCCCAAACACCAATGTAATCTTGCTTTTTCCCTTCAAAAATCAGAATGAAGGTGGCTGGAATTCCACTTTTACTTGCATAGAATAGTACAAGTATGTTAGTGTGTAGTGAATACAACTCCCAGCTATTAAGATGTCTTTTTATGCTCCAAAACTTTGAAAAGAACAAACTGAAAATGCACCAAACAACAGGTCTCCTCTGTTGGACAGCCCTCAAATTGACCCTTGGGTCAAAGTATTTGTCATCCCACATTCCCTTTGGTTCTTTCATGGAACCATAGATTGAAAAATCAGAATTACAATCCTTACCTTGATGACCCAAACACATCAATTGCATGGCATAAAAATGATGCAAACAATTTCCCATATGAAGATGATCATATTGCTTGTGTTCCCCATAAGATTCATCTGGTCTTTCCTTCATCCCGACACTCATAATGATAAAATCATTAGTAGTACTGATCTTGAAATCAGAAGTTTCTCCTTTTGCAAGCCTCACAAAAACACCCATATCCCACATACGGAAACAAATTTGAAATTGAATCAAAGATGTGCTTCTTACCTCATCATTCTTTGTAGTATGAGATGCATGATGATACCCATACAAAAGTGATATAGGAGCTGGAAATGATCCTATATTGATTGCCAACAATGCTATGAACTGAAAACCAACACTTCCCATGGCCGAATCTACTTGTATGCTTACAAATGTCACTGTGCAAGCTGGAAGTGTGTATGACAACAATGTTATGATCAACAACCAAATGATTTTTGCCATGCTTACCATCTTCCCGTGTCAAACACCTTGTTGCCCTTGCAATGATGAATGAGGTGAGAAGGGACCAATCCCTAATGGCTGAAAATGCTTTGGGAATTTGGAAACTATCTCCTCTCATGGCTGTCCTCTTATTGATGACAACAAACATATTGTAGGGAAAACTGAAATAGTTGATAACAAGTTCAAAATCCCAAAAATCTATTTTTGCAACCTTCAAAGTCATACCTTCTATGAGGATAAGCAGCTGGAATATCTTCTTTGTGCATAGTGCATTCTTCAAGAAACATGGACCATCAAATTCCCCTATGTCTAAAATATGTACAGCTGCAATTCCATCATGATTTCTCCTCTTTTTCCACCTTCTCTCCAGTCCTTCCATGGAACCATGGGTTAGCAATCTAGGGAAAGGATAATCATAATTTTCATCATGTCCTTGATGCCCGAAACATACCATGATAAAATTGTTCCCCATACTGATTTTGAAATCAGCAATCCCTTTTTTATAGGGCTCAACACATCACTTATATTTCCTACATGAAAACAATCTTGAGATTGAATCCAAACATCCATACGCTCTTTGCCACAAGAAGTACTCCTTACCTCATCATCTCATGAAGTATGTTGTATATGACGATATAAAATCAACGGTGACATAGGAGGACACAACATGCATGAAACTAGCTGTCCACAGTGACAACAAATCTGAAACGACATATTGGCAAACAACAAAACTGAAATATTCTTATACCATGAGCTGCCTATAACCCTCTTTTGACTCAAATTTCTGAGTTAGGAACAGTACTCAGAAAATAATCTAATGGTGCCCTTATCTCATGCATAATATCATCCTCATAGGCCCTTAGTAAATCTGATTTGACTCCATTATGTGACTGTCCTGTGTAACCATTAGAATCCAATAAATTATCATAGAACATCAAAGGACTTTTACCTTTCTTTGGATGATGACAAAATTGGGATTGTTCTTTGTTGATATCCCCATTGATTGGCTCCTTGGTGACGGTTGTTTGGGACAGTCCAACAAGCTGAATATTATTAATTTCACCTTGAAATTTGAATTCAACTCTCAATTTCTTTTCCTCAACAAACCCTTCCTTTTCCCTTGCCTCATGCTTCATGGTTACTTCTTTTTCCTTATCAATAATGAAGAGTTCTTTGCCCTATACTCTTGTAAGTGTTGTTTCCCTTGAGCGGCTATCAATCTAGCAACCCTAGCTCTTCTTCACCACTCCTCACAATTCTTTTGAGTTTCCATCACATCCTCCACGCTTGCATATATGAATTCCTTCTCCTGTCTAATTTCAACATTTGGTTCCTTCAAAAGTATACCCTTTTCTATCAAGGGCTCTTCATTGACTATTGTTAGTTTTATGCAACCATTAGATGCCAACAATTCATCATTAAACATAAAAGGATTTTTACCTTGGGTTGCATTCTCCTTAATCTCCTTCATCCCGATGGAAGGACCTCTTCTCCCTAGGGATGAAACATTCTTCTTCTTGGCATGTTGTACTTCCTTTGGTGCTAGGGTTCTTTTCCCATTTTGCATTCCTTCCTGCTTAATCTAATGAAATCCGTGAGAGACATGGCTTCACGAAATTCCTCCGTAAGGCTTGGTATTCTTCAAACCTCGCAGCATAGTCATTGGCCTATCTAGGGGCTCCCATGTGGAGCAACCACCTCTTTTGGCACAAACTTGGGTTTATAGGGCTTTGAAAATGAAACCCATTCCTTCCTTGCATCACGAGGGTTGTAGGAATCCTCTTCTCCCTTGGTTGAGCCATTACCTTGCATATTTTGGATGGCTAGGGAAAGCCTATCTAGTGCATCCGCTATCCTTCCTTGTGTTCTTGTGATCTTTTCTAACTTGTTTTCCATGCTTCACAGGTTGGAAGGATGATGCTCTGATACCACTGTAATGTCCTTTTTGGGGACTTCCGGAAAATAGCTAGGGCTGAATGTGAGATGATTGAAATTAATTTTTAGATGGCTGTAATAAGACTTTCAAGTGCTGGATATGACTGAAAATGCACATTGAATCCTGCAATTTTCCCCTTCTTAGGGCAACAACTTGTTTTGAGAACTCCCACTCACTTTTGGATGCCCTAAACTCGCTGAAAATGTGCCCAATCAAGCTAAAAATTCTGATTAATTACCAACAATCAAAATATGAAGGAAAACTGATTTTTAGTGTCCTAGTCTCAGAGAGTTACTTTAAAAATTCATAACTTTACCTAAAAAGCTTCAAAATTCACGAAACTTGGGATCTTGGGGTTTAAAAACATGAAGAATGCAAATATCAAATCAGTTTTCTCAAACATCCACCCAAAAATGCCAAACTTGACTTACAAGCAATTCTTTCCTCTTGAAATAATGAATTAGTGGCTAAAACATGCAAGGAAATGACTGCTTTCACCTTTAATAATTAGTACAAGTCCATCCATGCAAGAATCATACTATACATTGATCAAAACACATGCATAATGCTCATGATGCAAGTCGCCTAGGGCTAGATTGAAAGATATTAGCTCCAACTTTCTTGAGATATTGAATAGTTCCAAATATCCTTGCTTGAGGGTTTTTGTCCCCAAGACAAGTTCCACTATCAAGGGTTTTCATCCTTGAAGTGGTCTCAAACAAGGGTTTTCGTCCTTGATGAGAAAGGAAAGGTACAACCTTTACCCAAAAGAAATAATAAGATTCAACATATCCATCAAATGGCCAAGCAACCTCCTTTTATAACAATAAGGGGTGCTACATTTCAAATGATGGCCAACCTTATAATTATCTAATTTGTTTTTATAGTTTACATGCTCAAAATACCTTGTATTCTAATTAAATAAGTTCTTCTATTGGAGTGCTTGGCTTCCCAATAGGAATACATGATAATAATGAAAATATCTACTTAGAAAATGTCATCCAAGTCTTCCCCTTGCTTCCTTCCTTAAACCCACGGGGAGGGAAAATGGGTTAAGGTCTTCAAATCTGCTAGCCTCCAAATAGAGACATAAGAGTACTCCTTACCTCATCACATCACTTTTTGGAGACTAGCGGATTTGAAGACCTCAACCTATTTTCCTTCCCATGGTTTTAAGGAAGGAAACAAAGGGAAGACTTGATTGACATTTTTGTCATTATCTAAGCAAATGTTTTTATTATCATCATGTATTCCTATTGGGAAGCTTAGTGCTCCAATAAAAGAACTTATTTAGTTAGAAAATAAAGTATTTTGAGCATGTAGGCTCCAAATACAAATTAGATAATTAAAAAGTACTTTTTATTTGGGTTGGCCATCATTTGAAATGTAGCACCCCTTATGGTTATAAAATGAGGTTGCTTGGCCATTTGATAATCATATGTAAATTCTTTTATCTCTTGGAAAGATTGTTTGTGAAACATCTCTCTTCCTCTCCTAAGGACAAAAACCCTTAGAGAGTCTTGTGTGAGGACGAAACCCTTCACCAAGTCTAGGGAAGACTTCAACATGGGAGTCTCCACCCCTTGAGGGATCTCTTTGCTGCTGTAATCTTCATTTCCAGCCCTAGGCGAGTTTCCCTAAGGTGCTTTTTGTTCTTAATTGAAGATTCTTTGCCCTACTTCTGGTTGTCAATACATATTTGTCCATTTTAAGGTGGAGTGACCTATTTTGTGGAGTATCCTTGCATATTTGTTGGCTGTTTTATGTGGAGTGGTCCACCTAGGGGAGCATTTTGGTACTTTCTTGCAATAATTTCATGGTTTTGAGATTGGAATAATATTATCTATATTTTTAAGAGCTAAGTTATAAAGTTTCATGAATTTTGGTGGTGATTTGCTATTTTTCCAAGCTCGTGGAAGTTAGTTATAGTTCTGGAATATTTAATTAATTTCTGCAATTGAGGGTTTTATCATAAAAATCAAATTGTCCACTTCTAAGCTTGCAATTTCAGATTTTATTGCATGGGATGATTGTTGGGAATTTATAATAATTTTATAAATTAAAAGGTAGCTGATTCAAGGGTTTTTGAGGGCACAAAAGTTGGTTTGAAACCCCTAAAATGGGTCACTGCCCTAGGAGGATGTTTGCTGCAGCAGTTAAGGGTTTCTATATATTTATTTCAGTCACTAGCATCCTACAAAAATATAAAAAGTGTTGTTTATTCTCAGCTTTGCATAGTTTCTTGAGAGTCCCAAAAAGGAATTGGAAGAGCCATAATCAAATAACATAGACGCAGAAAACCTCCAATGCTACCTAAAGACTCACAACGTAGCTTGGTGCTCTACTCCGGCAGTTGTCAATCGTTGTGTATAGTCTATATGCTCTCCTTGTCCCCAACTTTAGTTTTAGATGCAAAGGCCTTTACATTTTCTTCAGCAGTAGCTCTCTAAGGACATTTATGCTGCCACAAATATAACACTAGATTGTTTGGGGTCTCTGTTCTGTGGGGATTCCTCCGGACCTTTGAAAACTTTGTCCACTTGATGCTTTAGGCCTTGTCTCAACAACTACTATGAACATGTAGGCCCCGCTTGTCTTTGCGGCTTTTGATCTCGCCTCGGCCCTTGAGACCGCTAATTGGAATCTATGCCCCTCTACATATCCTAATGTGGGTGAAAACGTTGTTGTTGCGGTCGAGGGATGAAGGTTGGAGGTCGAAATCCATCCCTATGTGGTGGTGGTGTGCCCTTTGATTGACTATCTTGCATAACTTGAATTTGGAAGTCGACCTTGTCCCTTCTAGTTGGGTTTTACCTGTGTTCTCCTTTCTATATATACCTTCTCCACAATAGCGTCGAAGGGTTTGTAGAGTATGTATATGGATGGCTTTGGTTAGGTCAAGGTTCGATCCTTGTATAAGGTGATGAATCTTGATCCTCTTGTCATGCTTGTAGTTCACATATTGCAGAGATCCAATGAATTACAATCATACTCACCACTATGCCTCCCAATTGTCATATATCCTAAAACTCATCGTGTTGTTGAACAAAGCGCCTAAAATGTAACGTAACATGAATCACTCCTTGAAGAGCTCCTAGTCATTGTCTCGATCTATCAGAGCTTCTACTCTTCTCTTCCTCCACCGTACATTTGCATTGTCCCTCGGAAGACCAATCGCTACACAACCTTGGTGTTGCTTGTGTAGGTGCGTAGTTTGAAGCACTCAGTCAAACTGACCAGCTATGGCTCAGTCTCGAAACCAACAATGCACCCTGAATGAGTCGACAGGTGAAGTCACAAAAATCTTTCTAATATGGTCTATTATATCCTATTTATGAGGTCTACGCCTCTCCGTAATCTCTATCCATACGCTCTCGTGTCGTGATAGGGATTCTCTACTATGTGGATGTGGGGACCCAAAACCCTCTTGTGAAGGGTGGGGTGGTCACCCTTTATGATCATCTCGATCCCTAATGGACTCTCTCTCGCAGAGCTGCTACTACAACCCGAAGGGCCTATAAAATATGCATCTCTAACACCTTAGGTGCCTACTCTCTTGTCACCTTGACACCCACCGTGTGTGGGGCCCCGCTTGACCAATTCGTGCAATAACTTAGACCATGAGAGAGTTTAGTTCATCAGGAAATGAGAAAGCAAAAATTAAAATTAAATTCTCGAGCTTTCGATGTTATAACGAATCTTTGATACCAAGTGCAATGCCCAAAACTTCACCCCAAAACTAACCCGCAAAACCCAATTAATATGTTTTTATAGTTTAATTGTAGTTTACTAGAAGTCATAATACACGACTAAACCTACTTTATGTGAAGATGTCGTAGGATCTTTGATTTCACAGTTGAGTTAGGTTGACACGCAAGTCCAACATAGTGTTTAGGGTTTCAATCTAGGTAGCCGATGCACGTGGGTATGGTTCGAATGGCACGGGATCCGACGCGTCGGTGCACGGCAATTTTTTTGGGGGCCCGGGTATGGCACTTGGGTACGGCCAAAGATAATATACATATAAAATATTAAAAATATTTTGAAAAGTAACAAGATAAGCAAAATTCCAGCCTTACACATGCATAGATTAAACAAATCTGAAATATACATAGGTGAAATAGCGACAAAAGTTAAAACATATTGATAATTCATTGTTCGAACTTATAACCAGTACATTGTTCAAATCAAAATGTTACAATGTATTATCATTATCTGACATTGTAAACACAAAAATGAAGAATCAAGATACATCAACATTCTAATTAGTAATAGACTAATAGTCTGATGGCTCTGCATCTTCTCCAATGTCTTCAACGAGAGCATCACTACCATCACGTGGTTCATTAGAACCACAAGCACCAGAGTACAACCGTAACCATCAAGCAATGCCGCCTCATTAGCCCCACTTTGCAGCTCACGCAAAGTACTATCTAGGTCCGGGTCTAGCAATGAAAGTTGGGCAATGGGAACATCCAAGTTTGGAGTCTCTGGGTCTATATCCCAACACTTTGTTGGCCCTTTCCTGTACTCCTCCTTCTTATGTGATAGAAGGCGCAGGTTAGAATGCACAAAGACCAAATCCTCCGCCTTTTTTGCTCCCAACTTGTTGCGGTTAACTGAGTGGATAAATGAATATGTACCCCAATTCCTCTCAGCTGAAGAAGAACTCGCAACCTATTGAGGCAAGCCGCAAAGTCAATGCGAAATTACAATTTTAAACTTATAAATATAAAGTAAAAAAGAAAGAGTTAAGAAATTAAAAAAATTAAAATCTTACTTGTGATAAAACTTTTATTGCAAGTGGCATGAGGTGGGGGTATGCTTGCCCATGGAGGTACCACCACCACGAATAAGAATCCATTCTCGTATTTGTCACGAAGAGCGCTAATGGAGTGATCCCTGGAGGATATGAAATTCACAAACTCGCCTCTAACCATGTCTTCTACTTCTGGATCTGGGAAGATTCTAGAAAATGCTGCCTTATACCCCTCACTAACTTCAACATCCCTATATGGTGGGACCCTCCTAGGCAAAGAAAGGATCTCTGCGCTATAGTATTTTGGAGTCAAGGCAAAAGCAAGAAGATGCAATGGAGTAGTCATTTTGTTCCACCTTTCAATGAGATGTGCGTGCACTTCCTTGAAGGTCTCTGTAGGATCTTGCTCTTTGGCATTTATGATGGTCTTAATTGACTCAATCATTGAGTCAATTCCATCATAAATCTCACCCATGCATGGATGATCCATATCAACAAATCTCAACATACTCACGATGGGCTCAGTAAAACTAAGCAAGTAATCCACACGATCCCACCATGTTTCATCCAGGATCAACAATTTCACATTTCTGGCCCTCTCACTGTTTGCTTGCCTCCATATACTCCAAAGGTCACTGATAACCATGCCACTCAATGCCTCTCGCACCTTCACAAGCCGTCTCAAGACGAGCGTGTGCGAGGCAAATCGAGTCTCAGCAACCTAATAAGAAATCAAAAGAAATAAAATTAAGACAAGTAAACTTAAAACATTCAAAATTCTACAAATTACAAACTTACAAAATTAATTTAATGAATTTTAAAAACTAATAATTATTTTTAAAAATAAAAAAGAATGTTACGGGCTACCTTCAATAGCTGCAATGTTGAGAATTTACGAAAGATGGCTTGGGACATGTGGTGGTTGGCACGACAAACATTTGAATTTCATTTGCCTCCTCATATACTTGTTTGATCCAAGCAATTTTTGTGCCCAATTTTTGTAACATTAAGTTGAGGGAATGAACCGCACAAGGTGTCCAGAATATGTGTCCATACCGTGCCTCAACCAACAACCCTGCAGCTCTACAATTTTTTGCATTGTCCGTTACAACTTGGACAACATTTTGAGGCCCCACCGCCTCAATAGATTCTACGAGGATGTTGGCAATGAATTGGGCATCCTTCACTTGCCCTCACAATCAATAGCCCTAAGAAACATTGCCCCTTTAGGACACACGGCAACCACATTGATCAATGGCCTATTTGCTATATCTTTCCATCCGTCAGAAACGATGGACACTCCTGTTTCGAGCCATTGATTCTTGATGGGCAACAATGAGTCTTCAACTTTCTTTCTTTTGACAATAAGGTGGTGCGCACCTTTTCATACCCTGGGCTAATGTATCCGTTAGGGGCTTCATTAATACATCTCACCATATCATGCCAGTATGGTGATCTAACAACATTAAATGGGACACCACATGCATAAATAAAGCGTCCAACACTTTGGTTAGCTATGTCCCTGCTTTCATTCTGGAATGCCCTTTCCAATGGGCCTGCATCTTTTGTTCTTTTGCGAGAAAGAGGTGAATCCTCTTCCCCTTCAGTTGCAATAGGTGTAGACAAAAATGGGTGATCTGGAGCCACAACATCAACAGAAGGAGAAACAGGTGGCTTGCTAATGGTATGTGATCTTCCTTTTTTTGCCATAGGATGATTGGATTTTAATGCCATTGTTGCATCTGCTTCCTCTTGCTCTTTGATGTATGCAAGGGTCTTTGCACGTGGCAACCCCTTTCCATCCAACCCTCCACATGTTCTGATTCCGTGGCCAACAACCCCACACAAATGGGCTTTCACCCGACTGTAGGAGCTCTTAAATTGTATATTACATTGTGAGCAAACCCAAACAAAACCCCCTCCACCTGGTAATTGTTCTAGTTGTTTGACATGCCTCCAAAGTGGGGAGGATGGATCATTTTTGTGAAGGAGACCTTTACTACTTTGACCCACAGAACTAGAACTGGCAGCCATTTTAAGTTTTTAACTGCACAATGCATTTAAAAAAATAAAAACAAATTTAGTCTTGAGAAAATGTTGGAAGTTTAAAATTTAAATTTAAACGAAATCAAATGTAGAAAAATGAAGCTTAAAAGTTAAAACAATAACAAAAAACAAACCAAAAAAACAACTAAAAAATAATAAAATATTAAATACAACTAACAAACTAAAACACTCTAAAAAAATCACAAAATACTTACCTCAATACACCCAACACCAATAATGCAAGCTCCTTGAACTCCTTGTCACTTGTTGCAAGCTCCTTCAACTATATGGCACTTGAAATCAACCCTAAGCAATTGAAAATAGTGGAAAAATTGAAGGTGAGAGTCAAATATGCAAATAAGAGGCAAGAATGAAAATATGAGGTAAATGACTTGTTATTGTTGTTGTTATAGACTTTGGGCGCACAAATTAGGGTTGAAAAGAATATTTTAATGTTTAGAAAGTCGGTTTGACCTTTGTTTTGACCAAAAAACAAAAAAATTAAAAACGCTGTTGTGGTCGAAAAGGGTCGGTTCGGCTTGGGTTCGGCGGGGTTCTCCTGCACGCCGGACGGCGACGTCCTGGCCGCACTGCCGGCCTCGCAGGAGAACCCCGCCGAACCTAAGCCGAACCGACCCGAACCAGACGTACTCAGCCATACCGGGGCTGCGGGAGAACCCCGCCGAACCTGCCGAACCGGACCAACCCCGTGCCCGCGCCGAACCGGACCCGAACTCGCCGCCTAGGGGGCCGAACAAGCTACCTAGGTTTCAATTAATTTTCCATTAATTAACACACTAGGAAGATAACATTTATTTATCAATTTTCCTTAAGGTAATTTTAATAAATAACTACAAAAATATAGACCACTAAGTTGATTTTATTTTAAAGTCCACTCATTAAGTCTTTCAATAAGTCAATTAATAAAACACCTATTAATGAAACATATGAGTGCACTCCACATTAGTTTATTAAGTGGGTTTAATTAACCTTAAATTAGAATTAGAAAATTCAACATCAACTCGAAATGGATTTGTAGGGTTACATGCAAGCCATGGATTAAACCAATGCTAAGAGTGTTGCCCTGATTTCACTTAAGGGCTATAAGTCTCATTTTCCTTTGATTTTGGTCTTATTTGGTTATATTTGCTTTCCTATGTTGCATGAAGGAGCTTAGATGGAGTTTGCTTAACCTCATTATGCTTTCAAGGTTAGCATGTGTATACACATGTATATATACCCATTTTAATTTTTTTCCATATTTAGAGTTTAACAAACCCCTATATTGTAGATAGGGCCCCCTTAGATATATGGTAGGGTGTAATGTTCCTTACGGACTCAAATTTGAAGAATTTAAATTTTCCCCAAAACCCCAATGGAACATTACTGAAAATGATGCCAACCACATGTAGAAAACCAGATTTGTATGACAGCAAACTAATTTTATGCAAAAATTAGGGCAGTGACCTGTTTTAGGTCCACAAAACTTTAAGTGATCTAGGTAAAATTCAGATTTTAGCCTTTATCACACACAAATCTTCAAAAATACATCAACAATATGAAACACTAGATGAATTCATGCAAAGTGAATGCTTCAACAATAAATTACATTGTTGGAATTAATTATTGCTCAAAAACAACTGAAACTTCAAAATTCCATATCTTCATAAATACTTGGAGATAAAATGCAAATGATAGCTCAAATTGACCACAAAAATATCAGCTATCCAATAAAATTAGAATTGGATTTTCCAACCACGAAAACCCATTGAAAAGTGATCATGAAATCTCCAAATGGGTAGATCAAGCTGGAAATGAATGTGGCAGCCCCAAAAAAATGTGCCCTAGTACTGACACAAACCCTTTTCGTTATGAAATTCTGAATTTTGAAGCTCCAATGTGACTCCCAAAGGAAGGCACTAATGCAACAAATGAGGGTTTTTCGTCCCCTGGTAGGATCCAATGAGGGTTTTCGTCCATAAAGGGTGCAAATGAGAGTTCAATGCTCCAATTTCCAAAAGAGAAGTATATAATTCACAAAATGATGATTACAATGAGCCCCAACATTTGCTTTTATAACCTTTTCTTTTCTTTCTTTGTGGAGCACTTCATGTAGGCCTCTTTTTTTTTTTTTTTTTTTTTTTTAACATTTGCTTTTCCATCTTAAAGAGGAACGATCTCTCCCTTTTAGCCAACTGAAAATAATGAAAATAGGATAATGGTCGTTTTCTACTTTAGTATTTAAAAATACATTTTATTTTAATAATAATATTAAGTTGTCCCAAAATGAAGAATTGGTCGAGCCCAACTTAAAATATTATTAATTATTTTTAATTTAGAAAATAGGACATTACAGTCCTCCCTCCCCAAATTTGCTTGCCCTCAAGCAAATGCAAGCTCTCATACCCAAGTGCCAATGTGCCAAAGTGAAAGAACATGATGTAGTACTCCCATAATCTAGCTCTCGTGCCTGTCAAGTGAGAGAACTTATGCAAAAACAAACTTATGCAATGGCTGCCCCTATCTTCATTGAAGTCCCTTGGCAGCCCATGAAGTTTTATGGCTGCCTTGAAGAAAAAACCAGTTGTCCCAATTCTGTCCTAAAAATAGCAGTAGCAATTTCTTCCCTTGTACACTCAGCTGTACAAAACACTTTCCAGCCAACTGCAAGCTCAAACAAAGGGCAAAAAACTGAAAAATGCTCAGCAACTTGACCAACAAAAGCATTTCCCAATGGGGCATCTTCACCTTCCATCTCACCCTTGTCAACTATGGTGGAAGAACACCCTCTAATCACATGCATGAATGCAACTGAAAAAGAATGAGAGCTGCCAAAAATGATGTCAGCAATGCTATTGAGTACAAATGGGCTCATAGCTGTCATAAGGATGCTTCTTCTAACACTTGAGAGTAACCAAACATCACCCCTTATTTCTCCTATGCTTGGTTGGAGCCTTTTTGCAAAAATAACCAAATTATGTAATATCCCACTTCTATAATTTTAGAGCAAACTTGGAACTTCTAGGAAATCCCAACTGTTACACACTACTATGGCAACACTATACTTCAAACTTATCCTTCAATGAATTACATTTAAAGCACATGACCTTGAAGTAGCTCCAACTTACGATTGGATCAGGCAAGGTGCCTTGAACTCAACCGAGGTCTGGATCTAATCAGGTATGACTATTTGCATAATAAATTCAATGGCTCAATAAACCCAAAGAGAGGGGTTTAATGGCCTTAATCAGATTACACCAAATATGCTACAATAAACTGAATATAAACTGCTGCAATAGTACTGATCACTATACTCAACATGAAGATAATGAATACCCCAAACTACAACTCGCTGAAATATATGTGTAAAATCTGATTTAACTTCATGTATGGATCACTGCAAAAGCTTGATAAACAACTCAATAAACATACCAAATTACATCCAATTCCTTTAGTCCAGTTCACTACCCAAAAGAGAATCTCAACACCATAAATCATGCATTCACACACGCCACCATTAATCAGAAATATCAGTCATGTCAATCGCTGTCAACTAAATAAATGCAACCACACAAATACTCAGAAATAGATTATATTCATATCTGCACAAGAGACTTCAAAAGGACCCCAAACTATCACTGAATCATGCAACAATCAGACTGCCATACTTAGGAATAGCCCAGCCATAAGAGAGAATGCTTAAACAAGGTAAATCGCTGCCCACAGACTTCAAATCATCATTAGATCATACAACAATCCAGGTCGCCACACTCAAACATTAACAGTTCTAAAAGGAGGCCCTCAAATATGTGAAATCAATGCCAATTTCAGTCCTTGCACATAGCTATGAGCATTATTAAATAAATCGCTGGCAATAGGATGTATTTTGCATACAAATCAGTCCCAAATCAGTCATCAAACAATGTTTGTATTTGTTGGGGTTTAGAGGAAGCTTTTAATAAACTATTGCCACAAAACATATAGCTGTAGCTAGCAAATTAACATCCTCAAGTTCACTGCACATTTAGAGCACTTAAACATGCATTAAAACACCCAAGGACTTATCCAATGAAGTCGCTGGTCAAAGGATCAGCTTAGTTCAAACCAAAACCAGATCATTACAACATCAAATATTAGTCCCAAGCTTGCCTTCGCTGTAACAAGGGCACAAGAACATGCAAATATCTGATCGATTCACATAAAAAATGCTCTAAAACAGTCTACAAACACAATGAGTGTAATGTCCCCTTCTAGGACAAGTTAGGAATTAACACAAATCTGATCACACACAACTGTAAATAATTAATTTCCAAACCCCAACTGCTGCAAACTTCAAAAATTAATTCCCGCTTAACCGTTCATGCAAAAATCTTCAAACTTTGGATTTTGGGTCACAAAAATATGAAGAACAATATGCAAAAATCAGATTTCACACAGCCAACCCGAAACCCTAATTTTGACCTAAAAAGTAGGTCGCCCAATACTTTTAGGGCACAAAAACCCCTCCAATTTTTTTGAAATCAATTGATCCTTATTCCTCCTAATTTATATAATCAAATGCAATATTAAATCAACCCCAAACCGCAGATCTGAAATAAATATTAATTTATCGTACCCAGAAAAACTTGCAGACAACTGAAATATTCTAAAATTGATATCTCATTCAAAACTCAATATTTCTTCACCAAATAAAATGCAGATTGTTCTATAAATTAAGATCTTTTCAAAGAACTAAATATTTGAATTTTGTGAGTCGAAAACCCTCCAAAACAGCCCCCAAAATTCTCAACCCAAATTCTTGGGGTTAGAATAAGTTTACTTGCATTAAAAATCAGATCATAAAACACCCAAGAATCATCAATAACATCCAAATATCCTCCACAAATAAATGCGCCACTTATCCAAACAAGTCGCCAATGCTTGCAAGCATAAATCCTACAAAGAACATACTTCAACACAAGATAACTCAACAAATGGAACAAGAGAGAATACTTCAATTGATCAAACCAGCTTACTAACTTCCCACGCAAGAGAGAGAGAAAGCTTTAATGGGCATGCATCCCAACTCCAAGCATGGAGCATAAAATAAATATCATCATGACATAAGTCTAACAATGATCCTAACACTCTTTTTATTAGCAAGGAGACACAAAATTCAAATCCTTAGGAGAGGGAAACTATTAAATAAAAACAATTTATTTTCCTTAGGTGTGGCGTCCCCTTTTTAAAAGGGTGATTTTAATATTTAAAAGCCACCTAAATATTATTTAATTAATTCCCCTTTTTAATTTGCATTTTGGGAATTTAATTAAATAATTACTTGTTCCATAAATATTAAATAATTAAATAAATATTGCTTTATAATGTCAAATGATAAAATCACTCTCTAAGCAATATTATAAAATTATGTAATATAATTTTCCCCTTGCAACATCCCTAAAGCCCATGGGGAATGATAGGCTAAGGGTCTTCAAAAATGGGGACATTACAATGAGCAAAGTCACTAGGGTTGGAATGAAATACACACCCAAGTCGATTTGCAAAAGCACACAAAAACTCTTCAATTGATATCAAAACCAACTTCAATAGATCTCCAATGCAAAAGAGAACAAGCATCAATGGTGGGCATACATCCCTACTCCAAGCATGGAGTCAAATCGAATTCATCCATAGCATAACCATTACAATGATCCACTAATCTCCTTTTATAGGAAAGGAGTTACAAAATTCGAATTCCCTTTTGGAGGGAAAATTATAAACTCAAATTAAAAACACTAGGACCATGTGCACTTTATTATTTTAATTAAATAATAAACTAGCCTAGGTGCACATTGACTTAACTAAAGAGGACCCAATGGAAAAATAGATATCCAAGGCTATTTCGAACCCAATGGAAAATGCCTCGAAAAAGGGGGACATTACAAGTTATGAGTCATCATACCTTGCCTTTGCTGTGTTATTCTAATTTTCAAATGGATTGTTCTTTGAAACTCAGCATTTACTAATCTCCAATGGTGCTCTACTCTCCAAGATGAACTAGGAAGCAAACCCAACTGCTCTTCCTTCATCACACCTGTACCTGCACATGGAACAAACTTATTAGAGAAAACAAGAGTTCTCTTCTTCTTCATTTCATGCCTTGTAGACATGATGGCCAGCTCCTTTTTGCTTGCAAACTTCTCACAAACTTCATACAAGTGATGGCTGTCCAAAACTCAGTCATGCTGCCCCAAACACAACTGTAATCATGCATTTTTCCCTCAAAAATCAGAATGAAAGTAGATGGAAAACCTCCTATGATAGTTGTAAGCATGTTGCTATTGTTAGCACCCTTCACCCAAATGGTTGGAAATTCTTCTACAGTTGTTAACAATGGAAAGGGGCTGGAAATTGCATGGACAATAAGTGAAAAACAAGTACAACTGCTGTCATATTGAATATCCCTCATGAAATCTTGCAAAAACAACATAGTGGGGGCTGGAAACACTTTGTTGATGACTGAAAATACCTCAAAAGTGTGGAAACTATCCCCTCTCATGGCTGTCCTCTTTTGTATGACAACAAATAAGATTATAGACAAGCTGGAAATGTCTATGACAATAGTACAAAATCTTATGATAGCATGCTCAAAAATATGAAAATCAACATGTTTACAACTCACAACCATACCTTCCATGTCCGGTTGGGTGATGATGCTTTGGGCCTAAGTAGCCGATATGTTTTGGATACGGGAGCGGGTACGAAGTATCCGATCTGCGAAACGACAAAATTTTTTTGGGCTCGAGATACGACGTAGGATATGGCAAGACAAAAATATATAAATTTCAGCCTTCTAAATAAGAATTAACCACATATTATGCATATGAAAAACAAAACAAGCTAAATAGCCACAACAAACTACTCATACATTCATAATTTCAATTGTCCCTACCATATCTAGTTGAGGTGTTTATTACATTTATGATTTATCTCATACATGCTATTTTATCCATGTTTATGATGGCTTGTCTTGGGTACCTTTTGTAGACTAATGGTGCTGCGAAAACTGTAATTTCTGCAATAATGATATATTAAATTTAAAATATACCTTATGTAGAATAATGGTGTTTACTATGAAAACTGTAATTTCTGCTGTAATGATATATTAAATTTAAAAATACCTTCGTAGAATAATGGTGTTGTGAAAACTATAATTTATACTGTAATGATATATTAAATTTAAACTATACTTTCGTAGAATAATGGTGCTTTGAAAATTGTAATTTCTGCTTTGTAATGATATATTAAATAAATTTAAACCAAAATTTAAAATATAATTAAAAAAAAAAACACAGTTTTGGGCTAGGAAACGCCAGGAAACGGCCAGGATACGACTGGATACATCTGCAGAAGTATCCAGCCGTATCCGGACCTGCCTGGCCGCTCCCAAGCCGCTCCCGAAAGGTGCCGTACCCACTCCAGGGGGTCTAGGGGTGCCGTATCGGCTACTTAGCTTTGGGCAGCAAGATAACATCCATCTTGCTCATCTTCATACACAACAATTACTAATTCAACATTTACTTGAGCATGCGTATCACTTGGGAACTCAAAACCCTTATGTCTTGATTGCTATTTTGAAAATAAAATTTTAGATTTTACCTCATCATGTGTTTCCCATATACCTTGCCTTCTTTCGTAAGTTCCCCCCTTCTTCTTGGTTGTAGCAACTCTGATTATCTTGATATCCTCGCCTCGGAGTGTAGAACTTGGCTTCAAGAAACACTCTAGGAGTAAATCCTTCACAACTATAACAAGTTCAAAACAATCCTTCATAAAATTTCTTTCTAACCATATGCATGGAGTAGCAATATTGAATTCAACAAGGACTTCCTCTTTCTTATAATTCAAAGGATCAACCGGAACCCAAACTTTTATGTTCACATAATCTTGAACTTGCAAGAAAAGATCTATGTGCCCTATGTTACTCAATGAGTTCTTCACATTATTACCAATTATATTATGAGGCATCAAACATGACATATGATCATTCTTTTCAACAAGCTTCCCATAATGGCACAAGTATGGCAACGACATAGGAGGAGATAAAATGTGATCATTTCTATCATACCTTGGGCTGCCAACAAGGAGCTCACCCTTATTTTGTTGGTACTTGTCTGGAACATCTTCAGAACTCTCTCCAAGGTTATAAACTCCCTCAATCTGCCCCTCATTGACTGCTGTTTGGGAAATTCCAGTGAATTGAAAGTAATTATGAAGAACTCGGAAGTGCCCTTCCTTCATGGACATACCCTTCCATAATGTCATCCTCATATACTTCATGCAAATTTGATTTTTCTTATCCATTTTTTTGCAACATGCCATCATTAGAAATTCATGAATCATCATTAAATATCAAAGGATTTTTACCTTCCAACTCGTGCTTCATGGTTTCCTTCTCTTCCCTAGGCTCCTGCTGCAAGATTTCATTGAACCCTTGGCCCTCCATACTGTTGTTCTGTAAATCAGTCAAGGGCTCATCCTTAGGGAAAATGATAGGAACTTTTTCCTCTTTCTTTGGAGATACTGCTGCATTAAAAACCCTTTTTAGTTCTTCATTTAACATCACCTCTCCATGTCCTTCAACATGGTCTTCTTGGGACTCCACCTCAAAGCCCTCTTGTAGATTTGATTTTTCTTTTTCTTGTGTAGCTCATGACCTAGGCTTGGGCCTTGATCTTCCCTTGCTTACTCCCATGAACTCAGAAAATGACATGGCATCACAAATCTTCTTCGGAAGAGCCCTATACTCCTCATACCATGTAGCAATGTTGTCCACTTTGGATGGTGAGTATTATTGACTTCCTTTGAAGAGCTCTTTCCACCATTCGATCTTGAAGGGTATGGATCAACTGAGCCATTTTATTGGCCAATCTTTCTTTCCCTAGGGCAAGCCTTTCAAATCTAACATCACCAAAAATTCTATTCGCCATTTTATCTTCTTGCATGAAAACTTCAGTTTGGGAAGACTAAATTTCGATACCACTGTAATGTCCCTTTTGGGCTCAAATTTGAGGAATTTGGATTTTCCCCAAAATCCTAATGGAACATTGTTGAAAATGATGCCAATAACGTAGAAAACTTGATTTTTATGACAACAAACTGATTTTATGCAAAAATTAGGGCGGTGCCTGTTTAGGTCCACAAACCCTAAGTGAGTTAGGTAAAATTCAGATTTTAGCCTTTCCCACACACAAATCTTCAAAAATACATCAACAACATGAAACACTTGATGAATTCATGCAAAATAAATGCTTCAACAATAAATTACAGACTATTGGAATTAATTATTGCTCAAAAATAGTTGAAACTTCAAATTCCATATCTTAATAAATTCTTGGAGATAAAATGCAAATGATAGCTCAAATTGACCACAAAAATATTAGCTATCCAATAAAATTAGAATCAGATTTTTCCAACCATGAAAACCCACTGAAAAGTGATCCCGAAATCTCCAAATGGGTAGATCAAGCTGGAAATGAATGTGGCAGCCCCAAAAAAGCGTGCCCTAGTTGGAATGTGTGCCCTAGCATTGATAGAAACCCTTGCATTGTTCTGAAATTCTGAATTTTGAAGCTCTAATGTGACTCCCGGATGAAGTCACCAATGCAACAAATGAGGGTTTCCGTCCCCAAGTGTTGTGACTATTGAGGGTTTTCATCCCCAATAGGATCCAATGAGGGTTTTCGTCCTCAAAGGGTGAAAATGAGAGCTCAATGCTCCAATTTCCAAAAGAGAAGTATATAATTCACAAGATGATGATTACAATGAGCCCCAACATTTGCTTTTATAGCCTTTTCTTTTCTTTCTTTGTGGAGTGCTCCATGTAGGCCTCTTTATTTCTTTTTTAACATTTGTTTTTCCCTCTTAAAGAGGGACGACCTCTCCTTTTAGCCGACTGAAAATAATGAAAATAGGCTAAGGGTCTTTTTCTAATTTAGTATTTAAAAATACATATTATTTTAATAATAATATTATTAAGTTGTCCCAAAATGAAGAATTGGCTAGACCCAACTTAAAATATTATTAATTATTTTTTATTTAGAAAAGGGGATATTACAAAGGGTCGGCAGTGTGCTTGATACGAGGAACACAAACGATATAACATCGTGATAGCACCACTTCCAACCATATTGATACGTCATATGATCGATGAACTCCTAAAAATATTTGCAAGTCATCAACGCAGACTCCCAACGAACATATGAACTCCCATAGCATATATATTTCTTTTTAGGTGTATATACATTATATATACATTGTATTTAAAAAGAGGTATTTCTAAGAGTAATATATCTAGATGTATATATATACTTGTGTAAATATATATCTATATATATGTAAAATCCTAATTATTGAGTATATACTTATATATGTATATATGTGCACACACATATACATACATACATATATGTGTGTGTGTGTGTGTGTGTGTGTGTGTGTATTTGATGTAAAAAAAGATTGAAATAGAGGAGCCGCGGCCCTAATGGTGGTTGAGTGCAAAACAAGTGGGGTTAAGTCGCCACAACCCAGCCCCCATTCTTTTGTTTTAATTTTTCTAATTTTAAAGGGGATGGCCAAGGTGCCACCCCCATGGTTTTGTTTAATTTATGATAGGTGCGTGAGGGCGGCCAATACTCTTCCCATGCTATTGTTTTTGAAAAATGGGGGCGATCATGGTGCCACCCTTACCATTTATTTGTTTAATAAAGATAGGGGTGGGCATATAATTTTGTTGGTTTCTTTTTTGTTGTTTAATAAAGATAGGGGTGGGCATATAATGGCGTTGCTCCCTTTCATTTTTTTAAAATAAAACATTGGGTGGGGGTGGAGTGCCGCCACTGCCCCAACATTTTTACATATAAAATAAATGAAAGGGGACGACACCATGGCTGCCCCCACAAAAAGAAACAAAAAATGTCATGGCCACCCTTGTTTTTATTTTAAAAAATGGTAGGAGGCGACACCATGGCCATTCCTATTATTCAAAAGAAAAAATAAAGTGGGGAGAGAGTTGGCGCCTTCCCCACCGTCATAAATTAAACAAAACCATGGGGGTGGTGCCTTGGCTGCCTCGCTTGTAGTTTTTTTATAAAACCAAAAATTATAAAGATAAGTATGGGGTCGGGTCGTGACGACCCAACCCCATAGTTTGCACTCAATGGCCATTATGGCCACGACTCCTACATACATACATATATATATATATATATATTAATGAGTATGTATATACACACACACACAAACACACTCACTCATTAATTAGGGGTTTACATACACACACACAAGTATATATACATGTAGATATATATACTTTTGTTCAATATAGTATATATGCACACTCAAACCCGAGAAATATAGTGGAGTTGAGAAAACTCCATCCAAGCTCCTTCATGCAACCTGCAAAAACGAAAAACAACCAAATGAGACTAGAATCAAAGAAAAATGAGACTGATAGCCCTAAAGTGACATTAGGGAAACAGTCCTTGAATCCCTATATCCTAGGGTTAGTATTGGTTTAATCCTATGGCTTGGATTTAACCCTACAGCGTGTTGTCTTTTCTAGTTCTAACTTAAGGCCAATTAAACCCACTTAATAAATTAATGTGGAGTGCACTCATATGTTTTGTTAATGGGATTTTTATTAAAGTTGAAGATGGGTGTTTTATTAATTGACTTGTTGAAAGACCTAATGGGTGAAATTTAAAATTAAATTAGCGGCCTTAATATGCTGTAGTTATTCATTAAAAGTTCCTCGAGGAAAATTAATAAATAAGTGTGGTTTCCTATTGTGTTAATTAGCGGAAAATTAATTGAAACCCTAAACGCAACATTGGAGTTGCATGCCAACCTAACTTGACCTAAGGAATTGAAGATCCCACAATGTCTTAACGTAACATAGGTTGGGCCGTGTGCCTTGACTTTCCTATAAACTGCAATTAAACTATGTTTTTTTAATTAGCATTTTAATTGGGTTTTGCGGGTTAATTTTGGGGTAGAATTTTTTTGTATTACAGTTTCTTGAGGTAAAAGAATTTTTCATATAACAAGTTACCTCCAATTATAATGTATTTTCAGCTATATTAATGGGGAAGTATGCCGATTGTTAGTCTCTTGTACACAAATACACACCTATTTTTATTTTCTATGAATGGATTCTTTGTGTTTAAGCTGGTTTGGTGTGTACTCACCACATTCCAAAATTAACAGATTTATGGATGCCTTAACTTTTAAAGGTTCTTCTCATGAGCTATCGCGTTAGCATCAAGCTTCAATCTGGGTTATAACAAAACTAGCAAAATTCTTCGGTGACCAGAGAGAAGAAACTAACACTGCTTCTGAATAGTCAAGTAGTTTTTCTGTCTTGAGCAATCGAATGTTGTGAGTTTGAAAACAACTATCAGGTCCGAGTCAAGCAAAGTTGCAATTCTTTCCAGAATTAAAAGCAACAAGTAGTTGTTAGTTATGATGTACCAATATTGATATCAGAAGACATTGGAATATTTATCAAGTTTAGGCAGTGTAGGACACCTAGGATAGCTGTTCAGATGTTTTTCTTATCATAATGACCAGTTTTAACCAACCAGTTGCAATCTGAATTAGGCACTCCCATGTCTGCATTAATTACACCATTAAGTCATATTTTTTCCAATTAAACACATGCATGTATTCTTAATTGTGATTCATAATGCATATCTGGGCAATTGAAGGTTGTATCAATTGGTTAATTGTTTACAATGGCCACAATGCAAGAAATCTGTTAAAATGCTTGGTGGAAGTCCCATTAAGAGGGAGGCGAAGAGAGCGAAGTAGGGGGCGGGGGGGGGCGGGGAGAGCGAGACAGGAAGGACAGATGCCCATTCCACTCTGACATGTTTCCTTTCCACGTCAATCTGGTAATCTATTGCACCAAAGTGCTTTGGATTAAGGCTTAAAGCATTCTCATCAGAGTTTTGCAGGATGTGCTGAAGGTCGTAGCATATGTGTCACACCACTAGATGTATGGACCTCTTGAACCATGCAAATACTTACATCAAGCCCCTTTCTGGTTATCCTATTTGCCCTGGACATAGATCAGTCAGTCCTTCAGTTCAAACCCTTTCAGGAAAATCTATGATGTAGGCTTTGTTGGATTCGTCTAGTTTTGTAGTCATAAACTACTTTAGCTTACATTGTTTTGGATGCCTTCCATTTTGTATACCTTTCTGTTAACTGCTACCAAGATTCCTCCATGGTGTCTGCCCTAACATTACATTCCTATGCTCAAATCGATATTCTCGGTTTTTATTGGTGACTTTTAAATTTGTTCAAGCTTCAATGTCTAGAGATAGGGACTATCATGATGATTATGCTACTGTGTTGAATTTATATATGGATGTTGAACAGATTTTAACTTTTAAGTGATGAGCTATGGTGTACAAAGTGTATTGTCACACACATAATATATTAATATGGTATACAACCATTGAGTTGTACTTGATTGATCAATTCATTGCAGGTTGGCATGGGTTATAGTTTTCACAACCACACTGCTGGGTGGAATTGGAAAATCACAACATCACTCGGCGGAGATGGAATTTCCCAGATTCGACATAAGACATCACTGCCTATTTTCCCTGGTTTCGATGTCCGTATTGGCTGGAATGCAGAATATGTTCTTCCTGATATCCATGGGTAAGTTGTTGGATGAAAAGTATGAACTACATTGTATTTTTATTAATTGTGAGAATTTTATGAGATGCTGAGCTGCAGTTCCCACCGGATACTTCAATAAATTTCTTTGGATGCTTGTATTGTGCAGGGGAATGGGCACAGGTGACCCACTTATTGGGATGAATCTGGGGCATTTATATGCTTCTCTTGATAGAGTGGAAGCAATATTAACTCACGTGACTTGATTGATTGACTGTTTTGAGTCTTGACCAATACTGGCCTCTTGCAAAGGCCAGAAGATATCTCAAATTGAACAGCAAGGTGAAAGGCACCAATTACAATTAATTTATCATGGAGATAAAACAATTTAACATAAAAATTGTATCATCTCGACTATCGATTAATGTGGATAGTTTGCAAACCTTTCGCCCATGCACCCTATGGCGTGTGTGCATTTTAAGGAGGGATTTTATCATTTTAGACTCTTTAATAATATAACAAAACATTTTAGGAGGTTCAATAAGCTCAGAAGTATAGATCTGAAATACCTTCTAAAGGATAATTGAGTTCTATGCTAGGATTCTAAACAATAATATTGCTCGTCTCTATTCAAGTTGATCCATGTTTACTGTAAAAAGCAACACTACGGTACTTAAAATATTTGTATACACATGCTAAGGACCTAACATAGAAGAATAACATAAAGAATATATGAACCAATTGCTTTATCCAGCAAGGCAGTGTATTTACAATGCAAAGGTTGGGTACAAGGACCTGTCACATGGGTGCCCTTACCTTGACATTTGACCTGTTGAGAGACAATCATCAAACCCAATCATAAATAACCCAATAATGGTTGATATACTACATATACCGATACTACAAGAATTAGCAACATAACCAAGTGGGCTACAAAAACACTAACAAGCATACGTAACATGATAGAATACATTATCCGCCAAGAGATAAGTTGAAGCCCCTTCTGATCCAATCCAAATTCAAATAATTAAGAGTGAGATCGAGGATGGGAAATTGTCATGTCCCTTTTTCGAGATAATTCCGTTTGAAGACCTTGGCCCATTTTTCTTCCTCATGGGTCCAAGGGAACAAGCTAGAGGAAGCCAACAATGTCATCATGTGCTTAATTTTGTGTTTATTTCTCTAATTGGCATTGTATTTGTTGGTGAGCCTAGCGCCCAACAATAAATTAAAAATAAAAAGATATTGGTGAGCATGTAGGCTCCAAAAAGCAAAAAGAAAATAATAATAAAGCAAGTCTAATTGTGGTCGGCCTCATTTGAGAGCCCCAAGACTTGGCGCCACCCTCTTGTTATAAATAGAGGTTGTTGGCATTAGTTTAGATCATGTTTTGGTGAATATTCATATCTTGGTTAAGGTTTGCTTGTGAAGCACCTTATCTACCTTTCTCAAGGATGAAACCCCTTGATTGAGGACCTTTCCCAAGGACGGAAACCCTTGGTTGAGGACTTGTGGAAGACGAAAACCCTTCCATAAGGATCTATGTATGCAAGCTGATTTGAAAGACGATAAATTATCATTTTTTTGCATGATTTATGTCTTTGGTTCAATGATCTATCTGCTTGGAGTGGAGCGACCCACTTGGGAGTGATTATGTGGTATGTGTGATGATAATTTGGCAAATGTAAATTTACAATCTTGTTTTCCATATTTCATAAGGCCTAGATCTTGTGTTTCGTGAATTTTGGAGGAGTTTTACTATTTTTCCAAGCTTGATGATGTTCGCTGGTTGAGGGTTCCATAATTAATTATTTTCAGCTCAATTCTGATTTCTAACAGCTGATTGTGTTTGTTGAGGGTTTCCTAATAATTTTGGCATAAGATTTGAAGAGCATTAACAAGGTTTGACCCACCCTTGAGGGGTTTAACTCCTCTAAGGAAGTTGCTGCCTTGGGAATGGTTTAATTTATAGATTTGCAGGTTTATATCAGCCATCTAACATCTGCTCCATAATCTGATTTTTAAGTTACATCTCAGCTTTTGGTCATTTCCTAAGTCCTCCTAAAAGGGACATTACAATGGTATTAGAGCATCCTCCTCCTAGCCTGTGAAGCATGGAGAACAAGTCACAAGGATAGTGAACACATTGGATAGGCTTACCTAGCCATCCAAAATATCCGGAAGAGATCCGTGACGGCCTTTCCTTTAAATATTTTGTGGAAATAGAAAATTATAGAGTGGGAATGGACACAAGGCATAATGTCCGAACCTCATCAAAGAACCATGGCAGAAAAGTCTCAGCCATAGAGGGATGAAAACCCTCCACCAGTAAAGAAGCAGTCGAAGAGCATGTTGCAGATCAGCTACAAGGTGGAGAAGTCATGATGAAGCTTGAAGATACAAGTTCCCTTTATAGAAACCCTTCCGAGGTGACAAAAGAGGAAGATATCCACCATGCTTAGGAGAGAGAACCATCGCAGTAACTGCTTATGGTGGTTGATCAGCCTTTGGGAGTCCTAGAAGCACCCACTGCCATTGTCAAAAGTAATCCCTTGACTGATTTTTCATACAGCCCTATGAAAGAACAAGATGACGAAGTGAATGTTGGTTCTCATATGACAATAGGAGATGGAGTCGTTGAGAAAGAAGATTCGGTGGTCAAGAGATCTAAGGCCATGGCGCTAACACCTATTGTTGTTTCGGGAAGTCAACATTATGAGGTAATCAATGATCCTTGTTTGGTTAAAACTAATGTAATTCTAGCATGTGATGAGTTCAGGGTTGAAAGGATGCATGATGAGCAAGAGGGTGAAGAGAAAGGGATAGTTGGAACCCATTTCCCAAATAGACATGATAACAGTAAGCTTGCTGGACTGTCTATAACAGCAGTTGATGGAGAACATAATGATGAAGAATTAGGCTTTGGTAAGAGCCACAAAGACATCCCAAGCACATGTGAACAAGGTATGGAAGTAGTGCAAAAGGGGAAAGCACCAATTGTAGAAGAGGCAAAGGCAAAAGGAAATGAATCTCTTGATGACAATCCAAGGAACAAACATATCTCAGATTTATTGTTCCCTAGTTCGTCATTACATGGGGCTAATCATCATAAACAGTTTGACACAAATGTGGGCAAAATGGAGAGCACATTGAGTAGCAAGGGGTACTTACACCCTTTTAGGCAACCTCTGAGTTATGCATGCATCAAGACAAAGGTCGCTTTATGCACAAGGATTGAAATTGGATTGATAAGAGGTAACCCTCTTTCCCAAGGCCCACGGTATGCATGCAAAGGTAATTACTTCCTCTTTCCGTTTGGTTTGTAATCCATCTGATATACATGTGTTTGAGGGAAGAATTTGGGGTCACAATGATGGTTGTGTTCATGGTATCTCAACAAGTCTTATAAGGTTAAGAAGATTGGAAGAAACTCTCCATGGAGGACAAGATTCTGGGAAAGCACTTGATGAGGTGGCTGGACTGTTCCAAACAGCAGTCAAAAGGAGATCATTGGATGGAGTTCACAGCCTTAACAAGAAGCTAGAGGTTGCCCAAGACAAGCACTAACAAATTTGGAAAGAATGCAAGAAAGAAAAGATCCCATTCGGTGAAGATATCATGCAAATGAAGAGTGCTGATCCAAACTCAGAAGTTCTGAATCATAAGGACATCACGGGCAGTCCATGGTATGTGAATATTTCATTTCTCTTGCTGGCCAATTTGTCATTTCAGGTATGTTGCCATCATGCACAGCTGGTTAGGAAGGATGTCTCATGCTTGTTGTGTCTTCCAATGACACCATTAGTGAGATATCATCATGATAAAGGTATGGGTGTTGTTATGAGACTTGAGAAAGGAAGAATCACCCATTTCAAAATTAGTACTTGGGGTAAATTCATCTTGGTTTGTGCCGGTGTAAGGAAAATGTCAAAAATCACTCTTGGGGAAGGTAAGCCTAGTGGTTCTATTCCTAATGGATACTCCTTGCAGCCCTCTTTTGCTATGACATTGTTGCATTGGGACCATCAAAAGAAGGATCACAATTCTGATTTTTCTATCGATAAGGGGCTGACCCATGGTTCCATGTATGAGAAAAAGGTAAGGAGGATAAGGAGAAAGGGCAGCATTCTTGTTTTGGTACATGACATACATACTTACCAACCATTCCGGGTGAAGAGTCTTCTTTGTGACCAAGAAGCCACCATGCTTGCAGCTCATGGTACCATACATAATTTCATTGAAGGGGAATTTGCAAGAAGGATGGGGCTGAGTACGGTTGGTTACAAAGGCTTCATGACCACCATAACCAAGGGGATAGCTCTCACTATTTCCATGGATAGGTACGAACTTTGCATTGAATTCTTTGTTTCGGCTGGGATAGAAGTGGTTCTTGGAGGAATTCATGGTAGCAAAGCAAGGGGAATTTTATTATGGTTCTCCTTTTCATATATCAGCTCATGGGAGGAACATAATTACAGCTTGGGCATGCACAAATTGACCCACCGAATAAATTTATAAAGGAGAATTTAAGTTGCTGATCATGATGGTGAAAGTTGACAAGGTCAAGCAAATGGGAATTAAACTTTACCCCTTGCCAACAAATCCAGAAAGGCGGTTCGTGGCGTAGTTTGCAAACTCAAGTTTGGTGAGCAACATAATGGGAATGTGTGGAGAGGAAGTCAAAAGATGCAAGACTTATTTTTCTTTACTAACTCTCTTATATTTTATTTTAGTCATCATCTATCCCCTTCCTAAAGGTAAATTGATTAGTTACAGTTGTGTCATTGATAGTATGTATGCATATAAGCCAAATATAGAGAACAAGAGGTTTGATAGGCACGAGAGGAAGCTGATCATCATGCCTACAAGGCATGAGGGAGGATGGACAAAAGATCATTTTTTCTTGAATAAGTTTGTTTCTTGTGCAGGTACAAAGAAGGAGCAATTGAGATTTATTTGGGATTTGGGTACTTGCAATTGCTTGGGGACAAGCAATTTTGAGAGGGGAGGACTGTCATGTCCCTTTTTGAGATAATTCCGTTTGAAGACCTTGACCCATTTTTCTTCCTCATGGGTCCAAGGGAACAAGCTAGAGGAAGCCAACAATGTCATCATGTGCTTAATTTTGTGTTTATTTCTTTAATTGGCATTGTATTTGTTGGTGAGCCTAGCGCCCAACAATAAATTAAAAATAAAAAGATATTGGTGAGCATGTAGGCTCCAAAAAGTAAAAAGAAAATAATAATAAAGCAAGTCTAATTGTGGTCGGCCTCATTTGAGAGCCCCAAGACTTGCGCCGCCCTTTTGTCATAAATAGAGGTTCGCAACATTAGTTTAAATCGTGTTTTGGTGAATAGTCATATCTTGGTTAAGGTTTGCTTGTGAAGCATCTTATTTACCTTTCTCAAGGATGAAACACCTTGATTGGGGACCTTTTCTAAGGATGGAAACCCTTGGTTGAGGACTTGTGGAGGACGAAAACCCTTCCATAAGGATCTATGTATGCAAGCTGATTTGAAAGGCAATAAATTATCATTTTCTTGCATGATTTATCTCTTTGGTTTAATGATCTATTTGTTTGGAGTGGAGTGACCCACTTGAGAGTGATTATGTGGTATGTGTGATGATAATTTGGCAAATCTGAATTTACTATCTTGTTCTCCATATTTTCTAAGGCCAAGATCTTGAGTTTCGTGAATTTTGGAGGTGTTTTACTATTTTTCCAAGCTTGATGATGTTCGTTGGTTGAGGGTTCCATAATTAATTATTTTTAAGTTGAATTCTGATTTCTAACAGCTGATTGTGTTTACTTGAGCGTTTCCTAATAATTTTGGCATAAGATTTGAAGGGCATTAGAAAGGTTTGACCCACCTTTGAGGGGTTTAACTCCTCTAAGGAAGTCACTGCCCTAGGAAGGGTTTAATTTGCAGATTTGCAGGGTTATATCAGCCATCTAACAACAGCCCCATAATCTGATTTTTAAGTTACATCTCAGCTTTTGGTCATTTCTTGAGTCCCCCTAAAAAAAGACATTACAGAAATAAAATATCCATGGGGAGCTGTTGCTGAAAATATCCAGATTCCGTCCTTGCAAAGAAAAAGTGCAATTTCGTGAAAAATATCGTACGTGGGCTGATTGTTATAAAAGTTACTCCCAACATAATTTCCTCACATCAATTTCTGCAATAACGAAATTTGAAATGTCTCTGGTCAGGTTGCACCGTACACAAAATTTGGGAGACTGACTTTAATAAGGAATTCAATGTATTTGCCCAGGCGCGCAATTTAACAAAAAATTGTTTTCTTTAAAATCTTTGGCCACCAAAGTGTAATCTTAAACCTTGTATTGCATCATCAGAGCGAGACGTCACAACTCCGTGGTAGATCCACATAACACTATAGCAGATCTATATGACACTCAGTAACAAAGTTGCACAACACTATATCAAACTCAGATGGCATTATAACGTATCAATATGAAATCAGAAGCAGATGTGTATGACACTATAGAAAACTCGTATGGTGATAGAATAGGAGCATGTAACAAAGGAGAATGGGTATCGACACTGCACAATTGCATGTCAATCAAGTCAAACGCCTTATAACCTAGAAGCAAAACCATCGTACAATGGAGTCTTAGCAGACGACGGAAGGATAACAATGCATGGAGGAGCAAGAATGTATGATGGGAAAGAATGCCATACAAAGAATGTTTGTCATACAAAGGAAAAAGATTAGTGCATAGAAGAGCTGGTGTATGATTGAATGGAATTAACAAAGATTGATTGTGATTGTATGTTAAACTAGCAACTTTGAATAAGTACTCTTGAATCACCACTTCTATATGTCCACGACTCCACACAACAAATGTAAATCCCTTCCAAACATTTGTTACGACAACGTATTTTCAATCGTCCAATCACCTCCAATTCATTATCGACATTTTATTTTTTTAGTATACATGCCTTGGGTTTGAAATTCTTGTGCCTTAAATACTTATCATGCTTGTGCTTCCTCCATCTCTTTAACTTAATTGCCGTCGGTTTAAAATTCATGTATGATAAGTATTCGTTACGAAAATACTTCTTTTTCCTCAACGTAACCTCGCCGCTTGACATGCCATGGCTCTGTTTCATCTAGGGCAATCCTATTTGCATCCAACTGCACTTCATAAATATCCATGCTTAAGGTCATATATCACCTTCCATTGTAATTTTATCCTCGACCCCACGTTCACGTTGATTGTCATTGGCATTTTGAACTTCATACTAGCTAGACTTCCAAATTGGCCGGCGTTTATCATCAAGCTTTGTCTCACTCAACTTTTTTGTAAACTTGAAGGGTAAGTCGGCCATGGCATCGACGGTCTAGGAATCAACATCAATAACTTCGCTTTTGTTTGTCTCTCTGCAAGCCTTCGTATATCTCCATAATTTTAATGTTATTTCTATTCGGATGGAACACCTCATAGTCTTCCATCTCGTGAATCCTCCTTAGAGCACAGCTTGTAATCTAAGATCCTTTCATCGTTTGGCTCCATAAGTACTCGCCCCATCTTCCGAGCCCTCTTCTTTGGAGTTTGAGACCGGTGAGGCTAGTTCCTTGCTTATTGCCTCGACTCCATGTATCTCTATCACATGTTTCGAGTCTTTGTTATCAATAGAGAGTAGATTTTTCTTCCAATTGTGGCCGAATGATCCGGAGGACATTACGGAGGGCAGAGGTTCCCTAAATCTTCCAGGATCACTACAAAGACGAAAGAGCACTCCGAGAGCTTTCCGTTGACTATTTGAACGTCGAAAATGGAGTCCGTATGTGCAAATGGTGGTCGGTCAAAGTTTGGGTCAACCTTGGTCAATAGGTCAAAACATGGACCAATGGCAAGATGACACGTGGCAGTTGGCGACAAGGCAAAAGAAGGTTGTTGATTTGGTTTAAATTCTCTAATCTTCAACGAGCAAGAAGTTGTGCAGGGAACAAGAGGCTTAACTTTTTTAACGGAGGGGAGCCCAGCTGCTGTGAGAACTATGTTATTATTGCCGTCGTGGTGGGTCCTCAAGCCACCATGTGGCTTGCCACCACAAGCTCGATTTTACTCGATTTGCCTATCGAGAATCGACAAGTGACCTATATGTTGCAGAGTGCATTTGCATTGATTTTAGCTCGGCGAGCTATTTCCTTGTCTCGGTTCCGAGTTGGTCATATGCATATACTATGCTCAGTGCTACGTATTTACAAGTCTCGGTATTTAATTACCACGATGTTTGTGAGAGTTTAATTATATGGAGGATCGAATTTACCAACTCAACCATATGACTTGGTGATTAGTCCAATCGACAACTCGGCTCTGGTATGCATTATCTCCCACAACGACTCGACCTTTGGAATAGGCAATCAAACCACACAACTTGCTAACCGTTTGGCCCACACAATGGGCTAGTCGAACAACTCGGCATATGGTATGAGGCTCGACAAAAGGGACAAACGTGGCCGAAGCCACGTATACAATGGGTTGGCCGAGCCCATTTTAAACCGCCAACCCACCATTTACGGCAACCTTGTGGGATCTGCCCACTATGCAAAGCAGCCCACCGTCAAACAAAAGCGGCCGAGCTATGTGTGAGGCGGGATTTGATCCCCCGACCTCACCCTTACAAACGCAATGCGACCAACCAACCCGCCTATATAGGCGGTTGGGATAGGATTTGGTCAATAAGGCCTTTAAACAATATTTTCGGGGTCGATTTGGCCTATAAAAGGGACCCAATACTCTACATTCAATGACAAGCCTTAAGCTTTGAAGCTTTAGCAAAGGCATTATTGTGTAGTTAAAATAGCTTCTTAGCTATTTTTAAAAGTCCTTATTATTTTTAAGGCATTATTTGTAATATTTTGCATTATTGGCCTATTATTTGTTAGGAAATAATTGCGAAGGCCTATTATTATTTCCAATGTACTGAAAGCGAGCAAGCAGGAGTCTTCGACCGTTGGCAAAGGGAACTCATTTGAATCGTCGATGAATCGGTAAGGTGGAAGTCGAGTGTTGTTATCGCTCTTGTCTTTCAAAATTCCGCTTCATTTTTGCGGTTATTGTTCCTTTATTTGTACTGGGAAAGATTTCTAGACTTGTAATTATTCATTGGTTATAAATTGGTTCTGAACAAACCTGGAGACGTGGGCAATTGCAGAACTCCATAATCAATTTCTGTTGTCTTGGGTGTCTTTTACGATTTTTCATGAAGCTTTTAATCAAATATTTTTTTATATTTGATTAAACATTTTCATTATTAAATCGGAAGAATGGATTAAATGTAATACATTTCAGTATCCATAACCCACTTCAAAAAGTGAACCGATATTCAGGATTAAGTCAATTTAATTTTGTAAAGTTGATTTTTAGTTTGGATCCTTGTGAATGGTTGGAGTTAGAAATTTCAACTTACGTTTTCATATCACCGACTTTGGCTGCTGTCAACCAGCCATGACCTAACAATGCATCGTAGGCTTTCTTATACAATGAGATGACTACAAAATTCAATAAAAAGGGTTGGGTTCCAGTCACAGTCATGAGACGACAAAAATTTTGCAAGACGATTTTTGACTCGAACCCGCACTTGGTGTCAAAACTCAACAAAGCTCGAAAGTAAAATCATTAAAAAGTGAATTTTATGGGGATAAACTATTAATACATGTTTGATATCAAATCAAGATCAAATACACTCGAAACTAATCAGCTACATCCTCTGCTACCGAAACGCCTAGGCCCCCTGTTTCGCCCTCGAAACGTTTCCGAAACGAAAACTCCTTCGAAACATCCTAGAGATAAGTATACATGATTATAATGTATCATTTCAATGAATACAAAATATTTTGAGTGTTTTATCAGATATGCTTATCTCTTATGGTTTATGGAGTACAATTTTAAAATGAGTACTATGCATTATATACAATAGTTTGCAATATTTGTCTTGAAATTGCTATGTTGTACTTGTTTGCTTGAGCGTTTGCCTTTGTTCTTCAACCATGGCATTATTGACTTCTTCCCTTTCTTCAACAAGTCTTTCCTTCTCCATTCTTGGGTCATTTATATGGATTTATTTTCTTTTGCTCAAGTTTTAGCCATAACTTCTCCACCCTTGGCTATATTAGTCATGTTGAGACTATCCCCAGGAACTTCCTTTGGACAGTTGGCATCATTGTGATCCCTTGGCCCACACCATCTACAAAGAACTGTATATTATTGTGATTTGGGGTCAATCTCTTGCGAAATATCCCTACTTGTTACAATTTTGGCATTGTGTGAATGGCTGATCTTGGGAATCATATTGAATCTAATTATCACCTTAACTTTTATTCCGACATCAGTTATTATTCAGCTTTCTCAGTGTGATGGGCATTGTTGATTGCCCCCTTCTGTGAAAAGTACTTGGGCTCTCATGTTCGTTAAATTGTACGGGCAGTCCTTGACCGATTGCCACGTAACACCCTCTTTGGGAAATTCACCTTGGTGTGACCTTCTACCTTAAAGTTGGTACACCAAAGATCCTTACCTTCTTTCTTGGCATCTCCCTTTAGCTCTTTCATCATTCAGAGCATGTCTCTTATAAGGGCTTGCATTGACCCTGGTTCAATGTCATTATTGGACTTTAAATCATCATCTTCGCTCCACTTTCTCTAGCGCAAGGATCTTTTGTTTTTACTTTCAATATTTATTGCTGTGTTATAAGAATCTCCGTAGAATGAAGATGGGAGCACCTGCATCTTCCATTGCAATGAGGGTATAAATCCATCAATGAGCCACTACTTCTTCAGGTCATCTGGTTGCTTTCAAGTTTTGCCATCAATGCTTAAACTTTTTACCTTTTGTTTTTACTATTGATAAATTCTGCACCAGGATTCATTCCTCAACAATAATCCTCCTTGCGAAGAATTATATAGCTTAAACCTTATTAATTTTCCATACTAAAGAGCTTCCAATGCTAAAAGCTTCAATTAAATAAAGCTCAAACACTTTATGGCTATTTAAAAGGGAAAAGCACGTACATATAAATGTAAAAGCTCTTCTTTTATTAAAAGCGAAGTACATAAAGATAACCTTAAATATTTAAAAGCTTTATGGGCATCCATGGGTAATTGAAAAAAATTAAGCTACAAGTAAAGAAGATACTTCAAGGCAGCAAAATACAACAGACATACTCGCTGCGAAATAAACAAAGTTGGCTCCTACAAGCAATATGGGAAAATTCAAATTAGCAGGCAAAAGCATTAAATGCTCTTCCCGCTCTTCTTCTCGTCTTCCTCATTCTATAAAAGAGTTGAGGCTCCATTGTAAAAGGTTGTTGTCATTGTAACCTTGGGTCCTTAGAGCTCTGCTACATTGTTTGTATGTACTTAATCTTTGCTAATATAAGCTGAGTGACTTGACCGTGCTGTTCTGATAGGATAATTTGTGGCCGTAGTTCATCCCTTTGATTTGGTCCTGCTACTCCACAGTGTGGAGCTCACCTTCTTGTGTTTGTCTTGCTGAAAATGTTAGTTGATATTATTACATGCATGTCAATTGGTTCAGTGTTCATGAGGTGAAAGGTTATATGCTTCAGCCACTTCCTTCTTGGTGCATCACCACCATTTAATTTTCTTCTTCTCTGTCTCACTGAACTTTCCTTTCTGCACTTATGATAGGTAGATTAGATCACTTCTTGCATTTAGCATGCTGCAGCATTAGGTAAGTTAGGCACTAGGTAGGAACAATACTGGCTGTCTCTAGAGGTTCTCTGCAAAGTCGCAATCCCATAGTGCAGAGATCCCATGTTGATCTGATTTTTGTGGGTGCTGTTATCAGATAAATTCAGCCATCAACATTTATCTTGTCGGGTGTTGTAAATGTCTACGACAATTTTATTGTTCTCTATGAGGAGCTCCCATTCTTTTTCAAATGCCTTCTACAATTTGTCCCATGAGGACTTGTCACTTGTTGGTGCGTTCATAAACCAATCAACAACCACCCTTTAAGAGTGGCTGGAAAAGACCACAGCCAATGATGTTGGTCTGTTTTTCCATTTCCAGTCAAGGTGGTGATGAATTTAAAAACTGAGTTTTTTCTATAAGCAAATTTATCTATTCTTATGGACTATGGAAATATCATCTCTTATGGTGATACATTCTTCAGGTCCATTGCCAGTAAATTTTGGCATCTTTTTTTCTCAATGAATTTGGGCTTAGAGTGAGTCCCCATGACCATGATTGTTGGCCTTGTCTGACTTTGATTATGGCTTTGATGTGAATTTTCTAGTACAAGTCGCCTCCTCGGGAACTGTTTGTTTTGAATGTTCCTTAGTAATGTCACACATGTCACGATCCTTCACTCTTCCTTTGGCTTTGGGGATTCACACACCCTATTGCTAATGCTCGTGGTTAGGTGCCTCTTTTCTGCTGCTCACTCCAATTTGCCCTATTGACTTCCCTAGTGTTTTTAGCTCAACCCCATCAATCAATAAATCCTCAATGCAGTTAATATTTGTTTTGTAGGCCTCTCTCCTTCTCCTGAGAAGAAGTAATCAAATTTCATTTCAGAAAGAATACTTTCCTTTTGAATGAGGAGGTGCAATGGACTCTTTAACCTTTGATGCATCTTGATTGGCAAGGTCCACACTTACTTCCTCTAGAAGGGGAAATTGTGTTGCAAACTCTATCCACTTTTTGCTCGTGAGTGGCATTAAATACTTTTGTTCCAGTTGAACCTTCCCTTGGTTTTGTATTTGGCTTTGGCCTTCACGTTGGATTGTGCTTTGAATTCTGCTTATGCTCCAAACTATTTGGGATGGATTTTAAGAATTGGGTGCCTCTCACAGCCATTGTTTTCTTTCTCATTGTTCCACCAATTGAGTGGACCATCTTATTTCGCAATCCACTCCCTGACCATGTTATCTTCTCCCACTGCCTTTGTTCAGGCTCCAAGGCATTAATCCTTTCTTGTATGGCGTCAGTCTTTGATCCTCCTTTTGACAACGCTTCACTTTATTCAATCTTCTGTCATCATGCTTCACGGATACATTTGACATGATCTTGTAAGATAATGTAGTGTCTTGACATCAATGGTTATTGCTGCTGGCGAATTTTGCTTCTAGCCAACTTCAGCTTGACCCAATTTGGCAAAGGCAATGCCAGAAATGTTTTCTATAAAATGCTACATTACACTACTTGTAGAATTATATTCACATGCGACGAAGCTAATATAGAAGATTAACATGGAGAATATAAGAACCTATTGCTCTCTTCAACGAGTTAGTGTATCGTAAAATGCAATGCTGGGTATAGAGAGGACTTGTGACATCAGTACCCTTACCTTGACATTCGACCTGCTATTTAAGACCAAATGGTTCTGTTCAGACATAACCATTAGACCCTATCGTACATAACCAAAATATGATTTACACACTACCTAAGCTAACAATACAAAATTAACAACATAACCAAGTTGGGTACAAAAATGCTAATAACTATGTAACATGATGGACTAAACCACCAATATCTTAAGATATATTATCTATAACAAAAAGAGGGATACCAATAGTTGAAAGGGTAACAGAAGTTGAGAAAGTATTTGATGGGGTGAGGCTCAGCGCTTGTATTATTATATGCCAAAACTGAAGTAAAAATTTACCTATTTATATATTTTCAGATCATTAACTCGCACCACACTGAACTAAAAATTACCTATTTATAGATTTTTTGAGCATTAACTTGCACCACATAACTTCACATTGACATCAAAGCACCTATGGAATCATAGATATTTGATTTGCATTTTCACTTTTCAAACACAAGTCCATGTTACATTAAAAAAGGTGAACAAGTTTAAAAATAATGTTCAACCGTGAAAATAATCTGTGCAGCTGTTCAGTTACCCACAACTCCTTCTAAGATTCCTATTTGTAGGAGTTACAATAACTAGACCTAAATGTCCATATATCCCTGCCTTAATGTTGAGATCGGATTTTTGTTGGGTAGATAGATAAAACTATCAATTACAGATACATAGCCTGACGATGAAAGAACATGCTTACACAAGATCTAAATCCATACATCTCCCAAATGGATAAAATTGTCAATAGTTTACCAACCATTAGCATCCACTTTTCCAATTAATAAGCTAAGGTACCTGCAGCAGAAAGAAATTCATGTAAGGTACCTGCAGCAGAAAGAAATTGTTGCGTAAGGCTTATCTTACCAATTCAAGACAAATCAAGTCCAAGCAAAATTCGATATACCAGTGGAAGTAATTGCTTTGATTACACTATGAATATAATAAGTATTCCATCCAAACAACCAAAGATAAGTGACATTCAATCTCAGCCCTTGAATTGGATTCTCGATATGGTTCATCCTCAGATTTCATTTTCATCAAATCAGAACCAAGCATATGGATGTACTACCAAACCATTCAGAATATTATCCAAAAATTGAATTCATTTTTCAGTTCATTGGGTAAACATACTTAGCACACTTTCATTCTGCCACAATCCCTAGCGTGCAGTTTCCCCACCTTCACACCAATGTCTGTCTCATCCATTTGTTAACATGAATACTAGAAGACTAAAAAAGAGAGCAAGGCCCCTTGGTACCAATAGGTTGGCACAAGTGTATCAAGTGAAGGTGATGTGGAGGAATCTGCACAAAATATGGTAGAGCTTGATGATGCAAATGCCCAAGTAAGAATTGGGGCTGCCACCAAAAAAATCTCATTGCCAAGAGATAGGGCCAAAGCTGATATGGAGAGAGCCATCAAAGATGTTCAAGATGATGGTTATTCAATGTGAGCATCTGTCAAAACAAATTGGGCATCCTACCCTGCAGTAAATAATGCATTAGCTCTTTGGTCCTACACACACCAATAAAGAGGGGACTGCCCACCTTTCTGACCAATGGGGAGCAGCAGGAGATTGTTGCATGGTGTCAAGTGAGGGCTGACATGGGTTGGAAATTTTTATCTTAAGGCACATGTTGCACACATTTGTCATACCATCCCCCGCATGTTGGGGATGGTCTTATTGGGAAGTCATAGTGGGCAAGCTTTTCTTTTTACTATTGGATTAAAAGTTGATCTTACAACTATGCCTTAGAAGGCCAAAACACCAAGCAACAAATAGTCTAAATAACCTACTACCAAGTTCCAAAAGAGGTAGTCTTGAAAGAAGAGCAAGGTAGGCGTAAACAAACTAAAACAAAAGAACTAAGCATTTGACATAGTGGTATTTGTGCCTAAGCTTCGTCTAGAGTCGGGACACCGATTAGTAGTACCCACATCCATCTTCTCTACAAAAGTAATATTATCTCGTATGCTCAAACCTCGGGGCACACATTTACATCTTTGATATCTTCGCGTAAACCATCTTAGTTGCACCCTTGGAGCGTGAAGATCCTCTCGCCAAACTTCCCGATGTACTGCAATGTGAACCTATCATTGAAAGCAAACCTTTTCCCACACATCTATTGCAGCACAGTTCATCAACTATGCATGTGGCTCACCACTAGATCCATCAACCACCTGCTTTCCTTGGTCGAACATCAATGCAATTGGTTTAAGTATCTCTTTCATCTTATCACAGCTATCAACAAGATGCTTATCACCATCAGAGATAACATGCATGGTTTCTAGATACCAAGGAAGTATTACCATGAGAATTGAGAACCATCACTAAGTACAAACATGTATGAGTTGAACAATGTGGGGAGTATTAAGAAGAGGAGCAACAACAAGATTCTGATTATTCTCAATATTTTGCTCACCCATTACCTGGGAATGAACATACAAGAGCACAATTAATTCTACAACCTTTTCGAGAAGAGCCCATGTTATCTAATCCATCACCTGAAGATTTTCGGTCATGAAGATACCATACGAGATATTTTCCAGTCAACAAGATTCTCTTGCTCATGCTAAGAAACTGGAGAAGAGATATCATGGTCAATAGGAGAGAGGCTTTTGCATATTTTCTAGAGACTATTGATGGGCCTCACCTTAGACTCTTTTCCCTTATTTAGGATCCTAAAACTCATCACATGCTTTAACCCATGAAGAATAATCAAAACATATCAACTCCCAATCATCACTCTCACCCTAGTATTACCAACATGAGTCTTCATGTTCTTTTTTAGCTTACATTGTCCCTTGAACTGATTACTACCCTTGAGAACTTCATGGGCCAAAAGTTTATTAAGCTCAAATTCGAAACTTCAATTGCAGAGTAACCCGCAAGGTGACTACTAAAAGAGCAACTTTATCAATGTAGCCATAAAGTGATCTTCTTTCACCCTAATACACATCCAAATTTCTTTTTCCACTAAAAACCAAAGAACTCCAAAAAGAAATAAGCCATAACTTTCTCATAAATTGATTCACTTTCATATCAGCCAAATAGCCACACCGGATATCACCCAATATATATGCCTAAGGATAATTATAGACCAAGATTTGAGAAGTTTGGTCTAGGCACATTTAGCAAAGCTACAATCAAAGAAAGTGTTTTTAATCGATTCAAGTTTTTCGAACTGCAATTTTCAGCATTGATTCCAATTTTCTTCATTTCTACCCCCACGACAGTCCTCTGCGATAATGCAAGGTGTGTCAAGCAAGCTTTCTTGGGTTCTAAATAACTATTCGACATGAACTCAAAACCTATGGAACCAAGTGTTATGGGAATCATTGACTAACTAGTTTTGGTAAGTGTTGAACTTAGACTATAACATTTAATCAATTTTACATACAACTATTTAGAAGATATTCGAAAAGTTGTGGGCCCTTGATCGAATTAATGTGTTCCCATATTTCTAAGTCCCATTCCATAATGAGAATTTTATTCTATTTGTATGGCACCACAAAAATGATCAAAACCAATGGCATCTCGCATCCCTAGGAGAAAACAAATTGGCAAGAGATTAGATATTTAATCAACCCCTCAAACTTTCAAAATGGCGCGAGAAGATTTAGAGCCTATACGCTTAATTGCAAATGAACCAAACATAAAATCAATAACAAGTCCTTTCCACCACTGTTGCTTGTTGGGGAATTGTTCCCCCTCTCGCTTCTCTCTCCTCCTCTCCCTCACCCTACTATTGATTTTAGTTAGAACTTGCCAAGGAGCAAAGCCTTGAAAGACTCTAAATCCACTCAACAATGAAAGAGATACCTTACAATTCAAGGTCCTTGAGCACAAGCCCATCAAAACCAATTTCCTTGTTTGATAGCATGCTACCTCTTGTTACCTTTTCTAGCAAACCAAAGCAAGTCCTCACAATCTTATGAAGTTGCTCAAATTAATACTCACTAACAACTAACATGATGAATAGTACAAATTATAGGAAGACACCACTTTTGACATATGAGAATTCTCTGTTATAAAGAAGCAATTTTCATGCCACTAAGTCAAAATTTTAGCAACTTTTTCAATAACCCATTTCCACATTTACCTAAATACTTAATCATTTTTCAAGAACCTAACCAATTTAAGGGCTTTTCATCCATACTTAGAACTCTAAACTTAGCCACATATTTTAGATCCGGATTCAATACAATGGACAATTGGTATTCAAGACTTCATATTTATTCTAGTACATGTCTAAAAAGGGAAGTATCATGAACAAACCGGAGTTCAAGCAAGTTCTCAAAATGTGACTAGAAATTGCCTTTGACCGAGAGGTGGGAGGGGTTGATCAAGATGGGGGTCGAGGGAAAGGTAGTAGTATCCCTTAAAAGAAAATGACTATCTTCACCACAAGAAAAGAGAGAAGGGGTGAGGGAACACCCTTGTTTGATAGACCTTTTCAAGACATGATTTCAAAAGATGTTCATTTCGCTTCTATTTGAGGAATGGCATCGTTGAACATAAGCATGCCCATTCTAACAAAATTATCATGGATCCCCTAAGAAACCGTACTCAATTCTATTATATAATTTCTTGAAAGCATTTAGTGTTACACATAACTTTTGCCTAGTATAATTGGTGCAGACATGCCTTTCTAGGTGGTGATAAGATTATCCAAGACACATCTTCCTTACACAAAACTATTTTGTGATCTCGTGTTGAGCCCAAGAGGTGTAGAGGACAATGCTACAACTATTTAAAATAGGTTGTTTTGTGCAATTAGAGTTGCAAATCGTAGAACATGCAATGTAATTTAACAAAAGATGTGGAAACAACCATTACACATTCAAACACATGAGATTCACGAAATAATGCCACTTTATTCAATCGAAAGAATATGGAAGAGGACAAATGCATACAATGCACAATAAGACTAGGAGAGATGGATACTGTGATCGAATAGGAATGTTTCCTTACTAATTTGTTGAGACTAAGAGCGACAAGGAAGACAAAGAGCATGTTCATGTGATCATGAAAGGGAATGACACATCCTAATTGATTTATCTAGATTGGAAGGTGTCCAATCCAATGTTAGATAATCACAACATGTTAACATGTGGGAGAGATGACTAACTCATACCAATGCACAAAGCATGCACATATTCAAAATACATTGGGGGCATATGGTTAATTCTAGATTGATCCCCCAAAATATGAGATGCATTATAATAATAGTATTACAAGAAAATACTTGGTAAAGAGGATTGTTACAAAAGAGCATGGTTGCTAGAGTGACTCATCTTATGCTTGAGTGAGTGGCGCTTCAACTTCCAGTGTGTTATGTTGATAGGTGATTTGACATGGTGTAAGTGTGTGGAGTGCCACTTGGAATGTTGTGTGGAAACAAGATGCTAACAAGTGGACATGCATTGCAAAGGCTTTGCACATAACTATGAAGAAACATGTTATCCTAAGAAGAAAGACATAAGCATGAGGAAGTGCTATGAACCTACAATGTGTTGTATAATAATGCAAACATTGCGATATGATGCATATAATTACAAAAGATGCAAATATTGTGAGTTGAGTTGGCGCAAGATCGGGAGCTGCAAGTGTTGTGATATGCTTGCATGGAATCGTAGAGGTTATTCTCGGTATGCTTATGCAAAACTATAGAAGTTAAAGTAGTTCAAAGGAAGTGTGCGACATGAAGAAGCTATGAATTGTCGTGAGATGTGTGTGATGTTGCATGATATTGTGACGTGGGATGTATCTTGGCACAACAGAGTAAATAATGTCAGGTGATCCATATAGATGCAATAATGTTGATCGTCCTACAAAGAGCTAAATGAGGTGCAATATACTACAAGACATTGAGGAAGTGAATTTCGCAAGTTTATGTACATAAGGGTGTGATGCCGCAAAAGACCAATGATGTTGTGAAGATGTGCAAATATTACGGAAGTGCACAAGTGTGTTTTCCATTGTGTGATACAAACATCATGTCCTTAATGATTCTCCTCAACTCAAGGTAGTGCAAACAAGATTAGTGATGCCTAGGGAAGATCCACTATGTTGGAGTGCCGGCATGAAGGTTAACGAAGATCACATGTTTGAGTCTTTGGTGTCAGACACTCGCTTTGGGCGTGTCACCGACGTGGAACATCAAACGAGTCAAGTTGACTATGATGTTGTCAATCCAAGTGAGCCAATTGATAGTGCAAGCTAACTTGGAGTGCGTATAGCTAATTCTCAATACCTAATGCTCAATACGATGCTTCTTGGGATTCAAAAATAATCTAAAGCCTTACAAAAATTCCATATAAGTTGCAAAGTCCTTGTGCAACTTTACAATGATCTGTAAAGAACACAAAGAAAGAAGTTGACAGACTTAGATCATTTATCACCCTTAAAAAGTGATGGCCCCTCCCCATCATTGTTAGTTTTGAATTCTAGGGTGATGATTGTTGAACCAATGCTGTGAGGTTACCATTTCTCTTGATAGCATGACGTACAACCAACTATGAATGTCTTTGAATGCCAAAGGATGTATTTGATATCCTTGTACCTTAACATTGAGAAGAGAGGTGGAGGTGTACCTGCACTCCCCTTCTCGAGGGATGTGTAAAGGATCCCCATATGCAAAAAAGTGGATTGCATATGCTGCATATCTAAGTGAGATGAATGTTGTATGCTTAAGAACATGACAAACTTGGCTCAAGAATGTACCTTTATTGTAGACTCGTGTAGAATTTGGATACTAGTGTTATAGTGGCACTAATTTTGGGGTGCACCAATAAGAATATAATGAACTTGATACCAATTATGGCATCGCATAGATTTTGGGGTGAGCCAATCAAAATAGCAGAGTTTGATACCAAAATTGCTTAGCATAGGGCAAACCAATTGGGTCACACTTGATACCAATGCTATTTAGAGTAGTGTGACATGGCTTTAGTGTCCAATATTGAGGCTCTAAATACAAGAGTAAAGTTGATAAACTTCGCGTGTTCCAAATTTCTATGAAGAACCATAAGCTTGTTGTGCTTGCTTAAGACATGATGCAACAAAGTTGACCAACCGGAGAGGTGTTAGTACACAACACCATGTGGTAACAAGGTGTTCTCTGCAAATCCTTGTGTATGTGTAAGACTATAACATGGCTTTTGTTATCCAACATATTATTGATGTGGGATTCTTTGTGCTTGTAACGATGCTTGAGTGAGGAAGTGAATTTTCCTTGTGTGTCAAGGTCCATTCAACATTTTTCAAGAAATGTGCAATCCTTTTGCGTATGAATGTCTCGAGTACTAATAAGTGGATGGGGAATCACTACATCGTCCAAAATGACTATAAGGATGAAGATATCAACATTGTGTAGGTGTATGACTGATGTGATAAAAATGGATACATATGAATTGAGTGTGTGCTACGTGTCATCTTCGATGTGAACCTCTTTACGGTTTTCATGGATGAGTCATGTGGTAGTTTTTGCACTTTTGTTGTGTAAGTTGTAGTTGAGGTGCATGCCATCTTTGGCCTTGCTATTTTGCATATTTTCATTGGGGATCTTGTGTGTGTCCTTGTTGTTGCTTCACATAGAGCATAATTGTGAAGCTTGTACCTAAAACAATGACTTGTGCATGGAGTGTTGTTGAGATACTTACATGACTTCAAATTTATTTGAGTGATGTTGGGTTGAGAAACTTGATGTGTAAGTGGAAACACTTGGAACATTTGAGAAAGAGTAAAATAATAAAACAACAACCGTGCTTGATTATGGGGATAAATATATGAAAATTTCTATGCTTGAGACCCATGTTGCATGGTTTAATCTTTGGTAGGAGGGAATTGGTGATGCTTTAGCCCTTTTTGTCTTGGCCTTCATAATCCATTTGCATCAACAACTTAGATTCAACACCTTTGGTGTGCTTCTAAAAATTCCAAACAAGTATGTTGAATCAACTATGAGAAATGATAGGGATTACCGAATTCTCATCACAAGTCTCGATGGGGCTTGTGAGTGCACTCATAGCTAGTTGATTAGGTGGTTGTAATTGTGTACATCATGTAGTGAGGTGTGTCGGTTTATTTTCCTTTGCAAAAATATGTTGATGTAGGCATTGCATAACATGAAGATGTCTATCCTCAACTTGAACAAGGACATGTAAGATAGGGTTGTTAACTCAAGTGCTTTAAGCCATGAGATTTATTAGCTACTTCATGATAAGATTAAATCCTTTTTCTTTGACTGGAGAGCATATTGCTTTTGTTGGTTCTAGTGCATGAGATGTTGGATCTCTTAGATGCTTCTCCTCACCTGTGGATTTTGAAAATGATGCTTTCATCCTGGGGATGTTCATTTTCCCGTGTGTTTTCCCATGACTCCAAGAGTGCTGAGTTGAGCTTGTGTCTAATATCAAGTCTCTTGACTTAATGCAAAGAGTAAATGAAAAGACAATGTGCTAGATTTGTAGTGATGACACCAATGATTTGTCCCAAGCCAATGGGATTGTATGAATGGTAAACCTAATTAAACTAGACATGTTTATTCAAATGGATAGGTTCAAACAAAGCTATAGATTATAGAACATGTAATGGAATATAATACAAGATGTTGAAACAACCATTACACATTCAAAAAAATGAGATTGGTAGAATAGTGCCATGTATATTCAAATAAAAATTAGGGAACAATAAATATGCTATAATGCACAATAAGACTATGAGAGTCGGCCCGTGTGATAAGAAGGGGAATACTTCCTTATTTATTTTCCTAGACTATGAGTGACTAGGAAGACAAGAAGAGTAGGTTCATGTGACTAGAATGGTGGATGCCACATCTTAATTGATTTTCCTAGACAAGAAGGTAAGCATTTATATATTAAATACGCAGAGCTAGTTAACATGCGGGAGAGATGGCCAACCGATACAAAATGGGTGAAGCATGAAAGTATTTAAAATACATTGGAACCATGGTTGGTCCTAGATTGACATCCTTAGATATTAGATGTGTTACACTATATAGCCTTGTAAAAATTAGTTATAATAGATGAAAATTTCAAAAGAGGGTGGTCAGCAAGAGAGGTTCATCTTTTTCCTAAGTGATGGTTGGGATAATTGTAGGATCGGAAGTTGAACTTCTACCGTGCGCTACATTAGCCAAAGGTGCCTTGACACGACACAAGTGTAGAGAGTTCCATCTAACATGCCATATGGCAACATGATGTTGACAAGTTGACACCGATAACCAATGCTTTGTACAAAACTATAATGGCATAAGGTATGCTATGAAGTGTAGACACTAAAATTTGGTAACTTGTCCTTTGGTAATGACAATTTTGACTATGCTCCATCATGTTAAGGCAAATGATCACATTTGGAATCCAATCAGAAGATTTCTCTAGCTCTTTCAAGACTTTATCATCTCTACACTCTGCTCCATTAAAAATTAGGCAATATTAAATAATTAAAGCAATAAACTATCCATCTGCATCACACTACAACTTTTTGTTTTGCATCACACTTCTCCTCTCCTAGACTATACATTTTGGTCAGATGTGAAATCCAGTCTTGACCGACTTATACAGTCATGACATTTGAAATTCTCTAACTTTGTTTTCAATTTGAATATTTTTACTGTGTTGTTTCATCTTCCTATGGTCAACTTTATTGTAATATTTTACCTACGGAAGGCTAATAAATATGGTCCATACTATTAGAAATAATCTAATACAATAATAAAAACACGAATATAAAATACTATATTAAATTCATCCGGATAATATTTCATACAAAGAGTTCACAATATATAGGAGGATGTTCTCCTTAATATAAGGAGTCAACATCAATCCTCAACAACTCTCAATCCCACATATATCTCTCCATGAATCTCTCAAGCTTATCCCTAGGATCACTCACACTCCAAAATAGCTACGTGAGTTGTTTATCACAACACACTCACACTAACTATATTATTAATATGAGTTATATAAACTCATTATTAATAATATTACAATATATTAATAATGTTACACAATATATTTGTAACATTCACTCCCTTATTGTTAACATTATTAATTCCCAATATACACTCCCCTAATGTTGACATGGGAGAAAAAAACAATCACACTTCCTTTTATAGCTTGTCACCCATGCGTGCTCATGATCTAGATGGTTTTATAGGACAACCAACAACCTCAACAAGGATGGTTTTACAGATAACCAACAACTTCAACAAGGATGGTTTTATAAGACAACCAACAACCCAAATATCATGATGTTGCTTTTCCTTTGTGCTTTCTCCACTATGTCTTTCCTTCAGGGAATTATGTAGGAAACACTGCTCACTGAATACAAATTGAAAAGAGGGAAAAAATAAAAATGGAACATTGAGACCATGTTCTTGTTCCCCCTCAATGTGAAAATTTCACTTATTCAACATAAAATAGGAACTCTGAAATCATACTGCACACAACAAACTGCAATTATGAAATAAAAGCAAACTAACACACACTATCACCACAACTTCGTGCGGCCCTATGATTGGTGACTGACGAGAGGTCGTTGATTGACCTCCACCTCTTGTGCCTCCATCCTCCATGATAATGCACTCTTTACTTAATACAATAAGTATTCATCACTTTGCTGAGCATTTGTTTCCTCATTATCAGAGTGGGTAGACTTCATATCCCAATCACTTTCTTCGTCTCTGTTTTCAAAAATGAAGGATTTATCCTTCAATTTACCATCAAGTAAATCTTGTGCTCTTTTCTTACAATACATAATACCATGTCCAGAGCATTACAATAGTGACAAAGAAATTTTTGTGGACCTTGGGAGGTTGATTTTTGTTTAAAAGAAGGCTTGAATCTTCCTTTAGCATATGATTTATTTCTACCATACATTGCAGTTTCTTCTAGATCAATCTTCTTGGTTCTATTTTCTTCTTCTATCAGAGAAGAAATTAAATCCTCTAGACTCGGATTTATTTTTCTCAAAGTGAAGACCATATTAGAATAGCTAGGAGGCATGCTATTAAGTAATACTACTTTTGCATCATCATCAAGCACATCAACTTCTATTCCAACTAATTGATTTGAAATAGAACGAAACTTACTGATATGTTCCACCATATTTTCTCCTTCCTCCATTTTGAGTCCGAACAAATTTTGCTTGAGTGTCACTGTTGCGCTCTCTACTTGTGACCCAAATAGTTTTCTCAATGTCGTCCAGATAAAATGTGATGTCTTTGTTAGATTTATGTGATGCAGTAGGCATTAGATAAACCTAGGCCAATAATCGCCGTTGCTTTTTGATCCTTGCTTTCCCATTTTGCTGCTTCATCTGCGTTGTGTGGTTTCTTGATTTTTCCTTCCACAATCTCCCATAGATCTTTGTTGATCAACAACAATTGAGTTCTAACCTGCCATGTATGGAAATATTTGCCTTCGAATTTTTCAATTCGATTCAACTTGTCCATGTCAATTTAAAGAATTGACGTTGGTTTCAACCGAAAATGCATTCGTAAGGCAATTTATTTTTGAACTTTTGACTTGCATATTTTGACTAACTTTCACAATGACGAAACAATACAATGTCACAATTTGAATTTCTCAAGACTTTAATACTTCCTTTGCTGCTACCAAATACCCATGATTTGTTTTCTCCACCGAATCCAAAAATGGCAAAAAAGATAAGAAGAGTTATAACTCACGATTTCCACAATTGGAGCTGAGATTAAATAGGATTGCAACCGACATGATGAATGCCTCAATGTCAAACAACTTACATCACAGATCCGACGTTTATGTGCAGCGATGTATGTCTCCCTCCAAACCACCGATAATCAGGCACAAACTCGGTTGAACAGAGATAAACGCTTACATAAACAAATACACACTGCATGATGTGTAATCCATAATAGAAAATTTGTGCACGAATATTGGTCACAAAGCTATTTCCACCAAGTTATAGTGTAGCTGACAGGACGTATACAATCTAAACTACCTACGTGACTCCTTTGGAATGTCTCCCTTCTACCAGACTCTCATGGTTAACCTGCTCTGATACCAAATAATAAATTTGGTCCAGATTATTAGAAATAATCTAACACAATAATAAAAACACATAATATAAAATACTATATTAAATTCATCTAGGATAATATTTCATACAAAGAGTTCACAATATATAGGAGGATGTTCTCCTTAATATAAGGAGTCAACATCAATCCTCAACAACTCTCAATCCCACATATATCTCTCCATGAATCTCTCAAGCTTATCCCTAGGATCACTCACACTCCAAAATAGCTACGTGAGTTGTTTATCACAACACACTCACACTAACTATATTATTAATAGGAGTTATATAAACTCATTATTAATAATATTACAATATATTAATAATGTTACACAATATATTTGTAACAAAGGCTATATAAGCAAATCAATATCATTTTATGAATAACATGACATTCTTACAAGTCGCTATCAAAGTATCATTCCAAAAGCACTCAAGGCTCTCCAAAATATTCCTAAATCAGTTGCATATCATTTAGAGCATCCCATATTATAGTTTTTAAGAACTCAACTAGGTAAAATAGTCTAGCTTCCCCCATTTCCAAACATGCAAAGGCCCTAGAGCCATGTCTTATCCACTCCAAGCATTGCCAAAGGGACTCAAAGAACAAAGGGTTAGGTCACACTATTGAAGCACACCACCTCACTCTGCTACCGCACTAGATACATTCTATACTTTATAGTTATCCATCTATCTTTTTGACAAGAGACACAAGGGCACTCATAGGGTTGGCTTAGATTACACTCACACTTGCACGTTGATGATTAATCTTGCACAAGGGCATATAGTGTAGCACTTGGATTGGTTCATTTGGGTTGATCGCTAAGGGTAGTCCAACCTCACCATATGCATGATTTCTCCTTTTGGTTTTATAATTCTTTGATGAAGGGTATTACAAGTTTATATGGTTTTTACTTTATTGTAGAAGCGATTATACGTCATCTTGAGGTCGTGCGATCAATAGTGACATACATTAAATGCAATTTTTTTAAAACAAAACATACAAGAAGTCACAGATCCCAATTGTCAAAGGGTCCAAGACTGCACACTTCTAGTTAGGACCATACCACTATGGGTTTGGGCTATAAAGAATTCCTATGGTCTTGTGCCAACTTAGTTTCCAGCTTCTAGAATTGATATGAAAGAATTTCCATTTTCTGATCTAGCTTTTCGATTTATTTGCACATCCGGATCTTCTCTGTTCTAACTTGTACAATTAAGTCTTCATCTCCCCTTGTTTATTTGAAATATCATTTATCATTAATTACGCAAGTTTTAAGTGCATCGTTATGATTATGTATGATTAATTCTCCTATAATAAGATCTTAAATCCAATTTATTGTTGTGCACATTCCATAACATAAGTTAATTAGGGTGTAAACATTTGGTGATCCAAAATTTTGAATTGAATATATTTCTCAAACCCTAGTAGCCCTAGGGTTTTATCTTGTTGGTTTTGGTGTGCTCTAGTTCAAAGTATCATGGATCATTATCATTAACATCATCTCTATCTCAAGAAAAAATGTTCTTGGCCTTTCTCTAGTGGAAGTTACCATCCCTTTAACCATACCCATGCTCCTCCTTCATGTGAGGGTGGGGAACCATGTGTTTATTCTACTTTCCTCGACCATCTCTAACTCCTATGAGCATACATCTCCTACTATTGATATTTTTTCTCATGTTGTCTTCATTATTTTCACTAATAATATCAAAGGTAAGGATTCTTACAACACATTTGATAATCACACTCTATCGATGGTGAGGCACACCATTTTGCACATTTCTTGAAAGAACATCCTGATAATATTGATATTCTTCTTTATACCACTAGGGACCAACTTAAGAATATTGTTATATCCCCCACAACAGATCTCAACCCCTCACTATGTTATATGCATTCATCTACTTTTCCCACCTCTATGTTGTGTGTTTCATCGAGGAACCTAATATTATGATCCACAATAATGCTATGTCTATTCTTATGACCACTAGTATTCTTGCATCTCTTATCTATACTCATAGTGCTTGTCATTATTCTTCTCCTAGCATGAATTCTCTTGAATCCCTTTTTCATACTATGCAAGCTCAAAATTTACATTTACAACTAGGCACATCCGCTTCTTCCGTATTGTGGATTCTACTTAGTTGATTCATAACAAACTTGTACTCAAAGTGGATTCCTACTGTTTCATATCAATTTTTTTCTCCTAAGCTCCCTATCTATGATAGTAAGGGTGATCCTGAAAACACCTTCATACATTCCATGTTTCTTGTTTGGATTATTCTTCAAATGACACATTACTTACAAATCTCTACCCTCAAAGCATCAAATATTTTTCTACAATGGTTTTACGATCTATCCATGCATTATGTTCAGACTTTTAATCCTTTAGATAATCAATTTCTTGCATTATTCTCTATTAATATTTGAGAGAAATTTTCATATGCTCAAATGGCTAGAATGCGACAAGGTTCAAATGATCCCATCAGTGATTATGTTTTACGCTACAAGACCACACTTACTAAGATTACCAACATATTGGTAGATAGTGAATTACAAGATCTTTTTACAAAAATTATTCTTATGCCTTTACAAGAATCAACTGTCTTTAACAAGTTCAACTCATTCAACCATATTTGTCATACTTTGAAAGAACGTGAAGCTAAGCTCATCAACATGAACAATCTTAAATATGTTACTAATCCTTATACCACATCTAATCACAAGTTTCAAGGCATGGCCACTTTTAAGAATAAAACTAAGGATGGAAAATCTAAAATTATAGCCACGATCTAATTCTATATCTCATCCCACTAGCTACATTGCAACCTTCTTGGCAATAATTCACACATTTTCCTTGTGCACCACAAACAATGCTTAAATAATTACTTGAGTACAACCTTATATCTCTACCTCCACCACTTGAGGTGAATAAAAACACATATCATGGCAATATTTTTTATTCTAAGGTCCATTGTGATTATCATTGATGTTTTGGTCATATTGTTGGTTCCCAATCTAACACCCCAAAACAAGACTAAAATGCAAATTTGCATGAAGAAGGAACATGTGAGATTGATAAACATATTAGTTTGTCGTTTGCATCCGGGGATGTGTCTATCTCTTCCTCATGATCAATCCTTATGGGAATGACAAGGAGGCACTTTATTGAGGTTGTGGTTATTCACCTGCTACTTTATGGCTCTTCCCGGCTAATGTGAGAGAACCTATGGGGCGGATTGAAAGAGAGGATATTATTTTTCAGTCACACTTATCAAACCTCAATATAAGATCAAATGCAACCACATAATGCAATGCTCATTCAAAAGAATGGTCACACAAGAATTGCAAACACTTGATACATCAAACACCAACCACCGAAGACAGCTTTTAATGCGATCAAAAGCATCATTTTGAAAGAATTTGTTAACAACCTTGAGTGAAGTTATACTTGAGATGCTAATCTTCACAATTCATGGAAAATACACTCAAAATATGCAAGGTAAATGTGATTTGTAGGAAGATATCATGTTGGATATGCAAAGGGAGATGAAATCTACAAGGGGTAGGGAAAAAGGATAGTGTAAATGAAATTGAAGGTGGATGGAAATGAGGGAAAATATCTAATGAGAGGAAGTATATGCATTAACCATGTTGTCTTGGTAATTATTCATGTATTCACACCTAGAATTCAAGAAAGATCACACTCCAAAGGTTCATTACCCTCATGGACACCCAAACAAGGCAAAAATGTAGATTAACCCTTGAGACATCAACATAGAAACTTTAGAATGAAGCATTATGTACTCACCATACCAAACTTCTAATTCCAAAGGACACCCTAGGGAAGAAAAAATGCATTTACAGAAATTGCAGAAAGGGGATTTACAATTGAAATAATTGATGCAAAATAACACTACAATGTAGGAAACCTTCAACACCTAATCACACAATTAAATGTAAAATGATTCTCTGAAGTTATTTGGCATAATAAACACAGGATTACAAGGAAGAGTCATCATTTATTGATTTCAAAATCTATTTACAATGGGAAAGATCATAATTATTCATGGCAGAATTGATCTTGCATGTCCATTTGCAGAGAAGACAAGGGAAACATATAGAAGATGAGTCTCAAAGCTTGCTAATGGTTGTACATGAGCAACCACCTTAGCATGAACCTGCAAATGACAATTACAAGTATCCAGATCTTTGTAGAGCTACTACACAATCAAGAACCTCTTATTTTGAATTGATTGTGTCTAGAAATGAAAAATTTCATCACCTAATCAGCCAAGGGAATATAAGTGAGGAGAGGCCCTCACTTTTATGCAATAAAAATCCAAAACTAAAAGAATTTGATTTTTAGATGCCTAATCAATGGTCAAGATGGTGATCTATGTGAATTGAGATGAAATCGACGAAGGAACATGTAATCGAGGAGATGAAAGAGGGAAATAATGCCAATTGTCCACTCCACAATGCATAGATCATCCATTCTTTGTTTGGTGGGGTTAGGAGGGGCATATTCCATTTCTAGAAGCATCTAGGTTAAAATAGGATCAAGAGAGTGTTTCCAATTGTTATATTTTCCATTGCATTAATGAAAATTATGTTTTACCTGCCCAAACTTCTATAACTATAATATCCAAAACATTGCACCACGTTCCCCAAATTTGACATATATGGAAAACACTCGCCATAATGATCCTAATGCAATTGGATTGACATAAAATGGATGCCCAAATCAAAAGTTATGAGTAAATCTATAAATTTTCTTATCTGTTGAATGTTGGTTGTCTCCTTGGACACATGACAATCTTTGATTGGCTGTCCTGTTAAAGTGGAAAATTTGAGAAAAGGAGGAATAAGAGAATAGTTCCTTGAGTTCCCAAAATATCCGATATAACCGATTCTTTGTTTTGGGTGGTACATGTAGAGATGTGGGGAACTCAAGGAACACTATAATTATTCCCTTTGTTCCCAAAGCGACCGACTTAACTCGATTCATCGCCACATTTTCATTTTCTCTTGTCATCTCGTGCGGAATTGTAGAGGGAACCGATGTAAGAGAGGCACCATTCCAAAAGTTCCCGATCGGTATGAATTAATTTATTTTAATCACATCTTCCCTTTTTCAGAATTTTTGGGTCTCAAGGGGTACCATTGGAATAAGAAAATTGTTCTAGCAATTCCAACGAATGCCAACTTCCCTAACTCTTCTTGCTTTGGTCGGTGATTTCGTGTTTTCATAAAGACGAGGAACTCAAGGCCTATTCCCAAAGGGCAGATTATGCCAAATTATCCGATACAACTATCTTTGGATCAGTTATTTTGGAAATGTGGGGAAAGAAGTGAATCAGAACAAAGGAAACCAAGGAACAGCTTCCTTGAGTTCATTTCCATCCCAACTTAACCGAAAAGGTAGTGGCTCGACAAATGAGAGAACAAGGAGAAACATGGAACAAAAGTAGAGGAGGAACATTCTATTTCTTCCACCATACTTGACTTAACCGATAAGAGGAATTAATTTTTTTTGCAAAGGGTTAAGCGGTGATGCGGTGAAAGTAGGGAACACAGGTAAGAGAGGAATAGTTCCATGAGTTTTTAAAAATCCTAATTCACTCAAAAAAGAAGGAATTTTGGAAAAATGCTTGTGTATTTGGCTTGAATGGAGTATAAGAAGAGAGGGAAATGTAAATCTGTAATATTAAATATTTGCAAGAGGTTAAAACATTATAAACCCTATGAATCATCTCTATACTCCTTCTCATATGATGAAGCCACAAAACACTTAGGATGAAGATCAAACCTGTAATTTAGCCCTGAAAACCCTCGCTTCCTCTTGAACACTGCAAAACACACTTGAAACATCCCCAATTCTGCAAATTAGCCTTCTAAAAGTTCTTCAAAGTATGAACAAGGCAAGAAACCAACAAAGAGCACCATAGAACCAGAAATCATTCTTGGAGTCCTCCAACATACAAATGAACCTTAGGATCCCTTCAAGCCTTCTTAAAATAGAGTGACTATTATCTTAGGGAACCAGGGAACAAAATGAGGTTTTTACTAGGTTTATATCAACATGACCATGTGTAATCTTGCAAAGTAGAGGCACAGTGAGGAACAACTCTAAAATGAAAGGGTCACACCAAGAAAAAATGAATGATAATGCAAAGATAGTGGAAAATATACACGTGGATCAAAATGGGCACCAACATTGGTTATAGCTCAGGATGGATACCCCCTGCAAGGTATCCAAAGAACCACAAAAACTCATGGATGAAGTAGACCAGGTGTTTATCCATTGGGAAAATGAGTGAAATGGGAAAACACTTGGTTTTTTTGCAATGTTTGAACACATGAGTTACAAAAATGTGCCATGAACAACAAAAAGAGACAAAAGAAATACAAAAAAAAAGGGAACAAAAAGAAAATGAATGAAATACCATACACTGTAAGAAGGGGTTGATTTGGGATATACCTAATCCAAGAAGTGTTTGAGATGCCTACCATTGACAGGAAACTCAAGTATTTCAGTATCCAAATCTCTCAAGAAAAAGGTATGTTCCCTAATTATTACATCTATAGAGTAAGGGTGCATCCAAAGAGCTTCAAAATTTCCATGTTTTCCCTTATCTTCATGCCTCGCTTCCCATAACAACACTAGGTCTCTAATGTGAAATTTTTTTAGGGAGACATTCTTGTCAAATATCTTCTTCAGTTTTTCCTTGAACATTATTTGCTTTTGGTGTCATTCTCTCCTAATCTCATCAAGTTCAACAATCTGGTTGATCCTTTGTTGTATAAGGTTCAACTCATTCTTCCTCTTAAAAATGTTGCATGAATTGATACACTGATAACTTCAAATGAAGAGGAAGAACCACTTGGATGTCATAAAATATCTCAAATGGGATATTTCCAATTAAACTTTTGGGCATGATTCTGTTAGCCCATACTACAAATTTCAATTGCTCACCTCATTTTTTCTTGTTAACCTCCAAGGTCCTCTTAAGTATATTGAGAAAGTTCTTATTTCTTGATTTAGCTTTCCCATTTATTTGAGGGTTATAATTGGAGGCATAAATCAAAAATTTTCCATACTTTTTGCACAATGCCACTAAAGGTTTAGTTCTAAAACTCATATCATTATCAACAACTAACTTGGTTGGGACACCAAACCTACAAATGATGTTGTTCAAAAGGAAGTCCATGACTACTTGGTGAGTATCCTTCTTGGTAGGGATTGATTCAACCCACTTGGTGAAGTAATATGTAGCAACCAAAATCCACTTGTGGCATGCACTAGATGCCTATATTATTTCACCAATAAAATCCAATCCCCATTGTCTAAAAGGATCTTCAACTGAAATGGGTTGCAATGGAAGGGATCCTGAAGCTTTTAGCCCACTTGAGAAATGTTGACAACCCTCACATTTCCTCACAATTTGAGAAACATATTTAAAAAGGGATGGCCACCAATAACATGCCCCCAAGATCTTATGAGAAGTTAGAATAGTAACATAATGGCCACCAAAAACTCCTCCATGGAATTCATTGATTATCTTAGGAGATTGATTTCTAGTTATACATCTTAACAAAACCCCTTCTCGGGTTTTTCCAAGCTAAAATAAAGTCTCACAAAATGTATTTTTAGGACACTAAATTCAATGTCCTTATTTGATTCTTGTTTAGTCCAAAATGACAATTCAAATTCTTGAGCCAATAAAACATTTCCTTGTACCAAATAGAAGCACATACCTTTTCATGAGGATCATCCAAATCAGCCACAACATTGTTCACTTCCACAACCTGCAGATTTGCTTCTGCCATCAATCTTTCCAAACCAATGCCTCTTACCAACTTGGTGGTTTGAATTTCCATGTCATATTCTTGGAGTTAGTTAACCCACCTGCACCTCTTTCTTAATATTTTTATTTTTTCATAATGTCTTTGACCATGATGTGTGGCGCATAGAAATAACCCTTGAGCTTAAAATGTAAGGTAGATGGAAACTTTAATGGCCTTTACTAAGGAAAAATATTGTTTTGCAATGATTGTGTACTTCAATTCAGATCCTTATAAGGCATTGTTGAAGAATACAATTGGTTTCTCATGGCCTTCATCATCCTTTTTCAATAAAACCGAGGTAATGGTAAATTTAGATGTAAATGAGAAAATATGAAACTCCCTTTTGTAATCTAGACTAGCCAACACAAGGGAAGTCTTCAATGCATCTTTCACTCCTTTGAATTCTTGTACTACCTCATCTCCCCATTTGATAATATGATCTTCCTTCAACATAGTTTTAATAGGCAGAGTGATCTCAACAGAGTTAGATATCAACATTATTACAAAGTTAATTTGGCCAAAGAAAGATTGTATACCTTTCTTGGATTAGGGAATGTGTACTTTGTCAATTTCCTCCACCCTTTCAGGGTCAATCATAAATCCTTCTTGAGACACAATGTGCCCCAACAACTTTTCCTTTTGTACACCAAAATGGCATTTCCTAGGATTCAATGAAACAAAAAATTATTTATACCTAATCAATATTTTTTCAAGGTGCTATAAGTGATCATTTCTCTTCTTAGAGAAGATTGTTATGTCATCTTGGTAAACAAAAATAAACTCATTAACGAATCACTTCATATGATGCATTCATATGGGCTTCTATCAAGTGTATTAACTTGTCTTCTCTATGTAGCTTCACCAACTTTCCTTCTAAAGGGATGGTGGTTTAAGAAAGGCCCAATTACACACTACCTCCCACACTTGCTTCCCATTTTATTGACAATAGAATTTCCCATTTGGGAAGGAATTCAACAACAACAACATTCATTTTCAAGTACTTGCTAGGGTGAGCCACCAATTATACGACCAATCCCTTGACACATCCAATAACAAGTACTATTAGATCCATGGCATACCATCTTCCATAGGTTGCTGTTATCTTTATGCCAATTTTATTCATGACTACCAATGGCATTATATTGCAAGAAAAATTTGAGTCCAACATACAATTATGTAGGATCCAACCATTTACAATTAGTGTAGTGTAAAAAGTAACAACATCCAATTGAATATCAACCAAATATGTACCTAAATAAACATCAGGGGAAGGGTCAATGACCTCTTGAGGTTCTTTAACCTCATTTTCAGAAACAAGGGGAGGGGTATCTTTGTTTGTAATAACACCCTCATTGAATCCCAAATACTCAAATGTCATGTTTCTATGCTCAAGAATCCTAAGAAATTCTACCAAAGGAATAGTTATCTTCATTTGGCTTAGGATTTGGGCGATATTACAAACATTTTACTTGGGTAGTGATGTACTAGAAGGTAGAGTGATCACTTTCTCAAATAATATACATTATTTCAAAATAGAAACACCGGGAGAAACAATTGGATTTGGCTCAACAATAGGGTCTTGCACGGTATATTATTCTTGGGGAAATTTTATGAAAAATAGTCAAGATTGGAATCTTATCCTTTGAGGCTTGGGTAGGGATCTTCACTTTCCTGCTTATTAGATTCTACTCCTTTCCTAGGAAACAAATACGTTGATAAAAATTCCCTATCCTCTTTGGAAGGAACTTCTCCATCATACTTCTTGATCATCAAAGCTCTTAGATACTCAAAATCATGATTGGGAAATTCAAAGGATTAAGCCATATCAATTTCAACATTAACTTCATGGATAAGATAACCTACCTTGTTTACACTTGCCCAAAAATCATTAGCAGTTCTAACACATAGAAGATTAGTAGAGGTTGCACCTTGTTCAAATTTTACTTGATGATCAAGCACACATGCATCATCAAAGTATAATCTAGCAAACATTTTCAGCAAAGGAAATTTTTTCACAAGAAACATAAGGAAAAAAATCTATCACACCAATCAAGTATGTATTCTTCTTTAACAATTGTAAATCTTACACATAATGGACCAGAACTTCCTTATTATTTGTAGGTGAATGTTGCATATCATTCTGACCCATAGGTATCTTTTCTCTATCATCTTCTCTATGATCTCCTTTGAATCTATTTTTATTAGAATTTTGGTTTTGAACTTGAGGTCTATGATCTTCTCTATGATTTCTTTTCTCAACTCTTTTTAGATTGTAGGAGATTTCTTTAATTGCCACTGAAAAGGTCTTAACTACTTCTTCCCAATCAATAGAATAACTTTCTTGTTGTTTTTCAAGATCGATAAGTTTCACCCCTTTCCTTTTTGGAGGTTTTCCCATAGCCTTAATGTTATTCTCAATTTGAATGACCATGTTGAATGCTTGTCTCAGACTCATGGGGTATTTTTATCTCAAATAATAAGATTCTTTTTTGTCAAATGCATCAAAATACTTTATCAAACAAGACTCATCACTTGGCCTCAAATTAGCTGGCAATCTCATCGAGGTCTTGTTGAACCTTGTGGTGAAGTATTATACACATTCATTGAGATTTTCTTTATGTTTTTAAATTTAGACAGGAGGAACTCCGGGGTTAGTCTTTTCACCATATTGAATTCTAAAGGCATTAATAATTTCTTCACAAGTATCATTTGAACCATGAAGCAATGAATTGATCTTCTCCCTCGCACCTTCCTCTAATGTGTGCACAAATAACTTCAAGAAAAATCTTCATATTCCACTTCATATTCAAAATAATATTTTGGAACAAATTAAGATGCTGATCCCCACTAATAACATTATTTCCTTGGAATTTAGGGAGCTATTACTTATTTCATTAGGCATGTCATTTGGATACGCGCACATATCTCCAAAATCGATGGGTCCAAAGCATTAACTTTGAAAGGGGCACGTTGAAGAGGATGGTCGATGTTGTTATTAATAAGATTATCGATAATAGGATAAAAAATATTATGAACAAAAGGTCTATGAACCAAAGGAGGGTTGTTATTTTACAAATTTCTCAAATGAGGACCTCTAACAATTGATGCGCCTAGAAGATTGTTCAAACAAACTATGGAGTTGGAAAATAGGGATGCTGTGGATGTGACCTCTCAGGAGAACTCAAATATTCTTCTATCAAAGGAGAACCAATTTGATCATATGTTTGTATGTTCTTACCTTGTGAATTTTGATCAACAACTAGTTTCTAGAATTATCTCCTTTTCCTCTACAATGTACCCAACTCAAGAAATAGCTCTCTATCAGGGTATGATTTGAATGAAGATCTCAATCCTTATAGATTTGTAAATGTGGAGTCACCAATAAAATTTAGCAAATAATACAACATTGGTCAAACCCAAAACTTATAATGGATTCCCAATGTAGATTACATTATATACATGATAGATCAACTTAGAAATGCACCGAATCATACACTAAATACAAAAAAACACATGATGAATTGATAAACCTTTTTTAAATCACGGAACCGATAAATATATCTTCAATTCCCTAGAGTGACGCCACATGAGTGTTGGTGGTGTGGATGGGAAAATAGAGCATGTAAGAACACCACTAAATTATTAAATTTATATAATTCTTGATCAAAACACTGAAATGGTTTTAGAAATGAATTGAGACAATTCTACCCTTAACAATGGCATCATAAGAGTGTTGGTGGTGTTGACGGGAAAATAGAGCATGTAAGAACACCACTAACTTATAAATTTTGGATAATTCTTGATTAGAACCTCAAAAATGGTATCATAAATGAATTGAGACAATTATATCCCCGACACTTTGGTGCCACAAGAGTGTTGGTTCGCAATCTAACACCCAAAACAAGACTGAAATGTAGATTTGCATGAAGTGAGAATGAGGGATAATGATAGATCTATTAGTTTTTCATTTGCACCCGAGGATAGGTCTATCTCTTCTTCATGATCAAGCCTTGTGGGAATGACATGAAGGAAGCTTATTGAGGGTGTGGTTGTTCACCTGCTACTTTATGGCTCTGCTTGGGCCAAGTTTTGAGAAACTATGCGGTGGATTGAAAGAGAGAGGGAAATATTATGTTTCAGGCCCTCAAACTTGTTAGAACCTCAATCTGAGATCAAATGCAACCACATAACGCAATTATCATTCAAAATAATGGTTATGCAATCATTGAAAACACTAGATACATCGACAAAATCCATTGAATATATATTTAATGTGATCATATGTTGACAACATTGAGTGAAATGATTCTTGAGATGCTGATATTCACAATTCATGGAAAATACACTCAAAATATGCAAGGTAAATGTGATTTACAAGTAGATATCATGTTGGATATGTAAAGGAGATGAAATCTGCAAGGGGTAGGGAAGAAGGATAGTGTAAATGGAAGTGAAGGTGGATGGAAATTGGGGGAAAGAGATAGTGAGAGGAAGTAGATGCATTAACCATGTTGTCTTGATAATTCTTCATGTATTCACACATAGAATCAAAGAAAGATCACACTCCAAAGATTGACTAATCTCATGGACACCCAAACAAGGAAATCAATGTAGATTAATCCTTGAAACCTCATCACAGACACCTGAGAATGAAGCCTCATGCACTCACCATACAAAACTTCTAATGCCAAAGGACACCCTAGGGTAGATATATATGCATTTATAGAAATTGTAGAAAGGATATTTACAATTGAAACAATTGGTGCAAAGTAACACTACAATGCATCAAACCTTCAATACCTAATCACTCAATTAAATGTAAAATTATTCTCTTAAGTTATTTGGAATAATAAAAAATAGGATTACAAGGGAGAGTCATCATGTATAGATTTCAAAATATGTTTACAATGGGAAAGATCAATATTATTCGGGGAAAAATTGTTCTTGCATGTCCATTTGTAGAGAATACAAGGGAAACATATAGGTTAGATGAGTCTTGAAGCATGATAATAGATTTAAATGAGAAACCACCTTAACATGAACTTGTAAATAACAATTACAAGTATCCAAATATTTGTAGATCCGCTACACATTCAATAACATCTTATTTTCAATCATTGTGTCCAAAATGAAAATTTTCACCACCCAATCAGCGAGGAGAATGTAAGTGAGGAGAGGCCCTCACTTTTATGCAATAAATGTCCAAAACCTATAAGAATGTTCTTTTTATATGCCCAATCAATGGTCAAGATTGTGATCCATGTGAATTGAGGGAAACCAATGAAGGAACATGTAATCGGGAGATGAAAGAGGGAAACCATGCCAACTCCAAAATGCATATATCATCCATTCTTCATTTGGTGGGGTCAGGATGGGCATATTCCATTTCTATAAGCATCTGGGGTTGAAATAAGATCAAGAGAGCATTTCCAATTGTTAAATTTTCCATTGCATTCATGAAAATGATGTTTTACCCTACCAAAAGTTTATAACTATAATATCCAAAATCATTACACCATTTCCTCCAAATTTGGCCTCTATGGAAAGCCCTCACCATAACGATCGTAATACAATTGGTTTGATTGAAAATGGATTCCCATATCAAAATTTAGGAGCAAAGTTTTTAATTTTTTTAATTGTTGAATGTCCGTGGTCTCCTTAAACATGTGAAAATATATGATTGATGTCCAATTAAAGAATTTTTTTGAGAAATGTATGAACAAGAGAATATATGACATAATCAATGCTTTGTTTTGGGTGGTGCAAAAAGAGATGCGGGAAATTTAGGAACACCAAGATTATTCACTTGGTTCCCAAAGTAGTGACTTAACCGATTACTACCACATTTTACTTCATTCTTTTTAGCTTATGTGGTTTTGTGGGAACCGATGGAATTGAGGCACTATTCCATGAGTTCCCGATCGAACTTAACTCGATTTTAATCAACTCTTCCCTTTTCAAAAGTTGCGGGTTTGTAGGGTACCATTACAATAAGAGAACTATTCTAGCAATTCCAACAAATTCGGACTGTATTAACTCTTCTTACTTTGTGTAAAACACTATAAAATGCACCTTACACACAATGTATCCAATTCAAAAATACCAAAAACATTATAAATCATAATAATCCCACAAAAGAAACTAAAAATACAAAACCCCATAAAATGGTGATAAAAGACACCTCATCACTCATTTACTAACATTCACCCACTCATATTTAATTCCATCCATCCGACCTACCGATTTGTATGCCCAATCCACTATAAACCTTTATCATCTCATCTACCTATGCACATTACACCAAGTATGAAAAGAAAGACTCGGTAAGAAGGAGTGTAAGACCAAGAGAGAAAATAGAAAGAATGCAAAAGGAAAAAGACAATGGCCAATTAGTACTTTTCTCTCTTAGGAATCATATGAATAGTAGTATGTGATTAGGACTAGATAAATACCCAAAGTGTGTGATTTAGTGCCTATATTTTCCCCCACTTTATGTTTTTGAGTGAATGCTAAATAACATAAAGTAGATAAGAGATGTGTACTTGATAACCATGTAGATTGATGGTGAAAAAGTGTAACGAGAGACAAGGATAAGCGTGGAGTGATAACAATGTGAAATGTGGAAGTTAGAGAAGAGGAAGAGAAAAATAATGACGATGACCCTACAAAGTGAGAGCGTATGCGTAGATGTCACGTTGTTCCCGTGGGTTGATATCATTTGTTGCTTAATGATGTGTGATTGACGTGACTACCGCTTCTCATAAGGAAAGATATGCAAAAGAGAAGAAAAACAAGTATTCAAACATGTGTATATGAAAATGTGATCAAAACGCTTAAGCAAGAAGTATGTAAGAAAGTAAGAAAAAATGTGAAAAGGAACATGTGTAGCTGATCCATGATGAGTAAACAGATAGAAAGGATCTTGAAAATGTTGTAGAAGAACAATTTTTTTGGGTGATCTCATGTTAGCTACATCGAGTGTGGAAGAAGTCTATGGAGAAAGGTCCAAAGTTATTCTCAAAACTTTGACTACTTCCTCAAGAGTACACACCACCGCAGATGGTGTGTGTAAATCCAATCGCTTTCAATCAATTGTGATACAACATGAAAGTAGAAAAGAAGGTGTGATGCATGCATGCCGAATGTTGAAGGACTATGTGTCCAGTAAAATATGCTCTGTAAACTACGAAAAATTGTACTAAACCGAGAAAATGTGTGTAATCGCCCGTGGTCGAGGTTCTTAAGAAGGGTTAGGGGCACCTAGGTGCTACTGTCTATGTCTGAGTCTTTGGTGTTTGTGTTGTGTTGAAGACCCAACTCGGGCTCAGGATGTTTTTGATATCAAGACAATGTTGTAATGGTATTGAATTGTGGATCAGAATTTATATATGGGGTGAATGATTCACCTATTGATTCCCCCTTATTTGGGGTGCATGAGATGTCACAAGGAGTATGTGGCCAAAATGAGGACCGAACGCTATATTGAAATTAAAGATCTATAGGGGAGGAATGTACTTGGTAGAAACCAAGGCACACACAAACAAAGTGGTGGAAAACAAGTGTTAGTGAAAACATGACAAACACATATATATAAAAGTCAATGTGTAAGCTAACAAGAAACAAAATAATATGTAAGAAGAGAATGAAGACCGTGAAAAAGAGGTTACAAACATGAGACATCACTAACGATTTTGCAAGACAATTGAGGCCGACGTGGCCAAAAATACAAAGTGTGTACACAAAACAAACGGAAAAGCCTAAAAATAATGGCATATAATGACAAGCAAGAGCAAACAATGTAACAAACAACCATGGTAGCAAAGAGTTCTTGCAAAGAAAATGCTACACATGAAGCACCCGTTAACATGTTAGAAACATATAAAGTATTTCAAAATGTGTATGATCCAATATGATGTAGTGTGCTGATATGAATAAGCAAAGTGGTATAAAATGAAACAATAACACATGTGATGTGTACGAAAGTGAATGCCCCAGAGCTTGCTGCGAGACCGATAAGAGGTATAATGCAAAGAATTTATTCTACATGTAATGATTTGTGTAAAGTTTGTGATAAAAACTATAAGGAAAGTAAACTTGTATATGTGTATAGTAAATATAATGATATACAATGTATCCAACTATCATAGTAAGCAAGATGTATCGTGTAAGAATAAGTAAGCAAGAACAATGTGCAACCAAAATATGCCATATGTTGTGAGTGTGAAATGGAATGGAATACAGTGTGAGTGTGATAGGAGAAACATGCCCTTCGAGAAAATATGAATGAGTATGCATGATATAAGGTTCATTTATAAATGCCCCCTTAGCAGTCAAGAATGAACAATAGAACAAGAGTGCATCATTAGGAAATGGTTTGAATCATGTGCTAGATAGATATGACCAATTAAAGCATGAATCATAAAGAGCGAGTGAGTATGATGAGCTTTATTTTAGATTTAGACCCTTAATAGCCAAGTATGAACCGTGGAACTAGATTATGTCATAGGGAAGTGTGTTGTGATGAATGTGCGCCAGAGAGATATGTTGTGAATACGTAGTGTGTATTGTGATGTGAGGTTCATGAATGTAGTAAGCCCTCAACAATCAAGTGTGAATCGTAGCATGAGAGTGCGTCATCTAGGAAATGGTTTGATAGTGTACGCTAGAGAGATAGATGAATGAAGCATATAACACAAAGATGGGGCGGGGTTCTTATTGCAATATATATCCATCAACAATAATCAGAATAACCATAAGAACATGAGTGTGTCTTTGGGTAATGATGACATAATGCATGTATCAAAAGGTTTGAATGTTATTAGAAAGATTAATCATGAAGTTCAAAGCGTAATAGTGTAACCAAGAGACACCTAATAATGCTAGGGGGAATAAGAGTGATGCCCCCAAGTATGCAAATGATGGAGATCTATGTGGCGATGTGAGAAGGACTATGCCATGGTGGTGGAGCTTGTAATGTGTCTTGGCCACCATTATAAGGAATAGTTTTCTTAAAAAACAAATTGGAAATGAAAGTGGGGTAGGAAGGGAAGGGATCTTGAACGACGGAAGTCGAAAGAGGCCATTTAGAGTTTGTTCATCTTTCTTAGTGAGTGGTTGCTTATTTGTTAATGCCATAGAAGACTTAAGAGGAGAAGAGGATTGACCAATTTTTAAAGGCGGTTGTTTAATTTGAGTGGATTGCATAGGCAAAATTTGACCGATTGAAGAAGAAACATTATAAGTGATGGTATGATGCTCATTAGACATAGCTGAATCATATTTAGGAACCCATTTGGATGTAGTATTTGTAGATGGGCATGCGACATAATGTTGTGTAGAAAATGAGATAATGCCTCGATGCTCAAGAATCTTGATTCTTCATTGAAAAACATAACAATCATTGACATTGTGTTTTTTGATTCAATGATAATTACAAAATGGGAGAACTTGATATTTTGCAAGCCGATAAGGAGGATAACAATGAGTAGATGGAAATCGATCAAGTCTTTGAGTGAGGAGTTGCGAAGCATATCTTCTTACTTAGAATTGAGATCAAACTTGAGATATTCCAATAGTGGTAAGACTTGAGGTTCATCAATATGTGAACATGTAGAAGACATAGAATGAGGATGGGAAGAACTAACATCAGCCCGAGAAGCATTCTTAAGATGTTGGATTTCAAATTTTAGAGATGTAATCGTGGATTCCATAGCTTGAAATTTATCTTGAAATAAAGAATGTAAAGCTTGAATTGACTTGAATATGGGTTGATTGGATGGAGGAATAGGATGAATAGACTCATCAGATAGATGATAAAAATAACACTCACTTGAGCGGGTGGCATATCTCTAGGGAGATACATGGTGTCTAGGGATTTTTGAAGAACCTCTTTGCAAGGTGCATGCATTTAAAGTAATTGAGACAAAGAGATTTGATGAACCTTAGGAGCCATGATAGAGAATATGATATGCCAAAGAAGGATCTGCGTGTATTTGAAAGTGGGTTCACCAAATGATTAAGAAAATATTGAAATAAATAAATGCTAAATCTAAATATGTACCAAAGGTAATGATATAAACAATTAAGTATATATTTGATCCAAGAAAGTAATATATTAAAATATGAAACCCTAGTTGCAAAATGAAGGGATAAAAAGACTTAGCTAATTTGTAATGATCCCGAAGATATGTCAAATAGAAAATTGTTGGAACACGAGCTCATAGCTTTGCACACAAACCCAAAATAATTCGGGAGTGTACCAAGACTAGGGTGCCTATGCAAGGTCAGGGGTGCTTGGGGTGTTAGAGACCTATTCTAGGCACCCATGACTGCTCAAAAGTTGTGAATCCAATTTTATAGGGTCGCAAGATGTTCGTTGGTTGTATCTTTTGATCATGTGTATGTTGTTGCACTTCACTGTTATTCACATGAAACCTACAATAAGAAAGAAGCACTGTAAAAACCCCAAACTACATCAAATCCTAAAAATAAAGATGCAAAATGGGAGGTCGACTGTCCTCAATCAAGTAACAAAGTGAACTTATGAGTGAGTGTTGCACTATATCTTAGACTCCTTGTAGTTCTATGTGTGTGTGTGTGTGTGTAGAATCGTGCCCTAGGTGGCTCTTGTGTGAATCACACTTGAATAATGAGCAAGTAGCTAGATTTAAAATATGTAAGTAGATGTGTGCATGAAAACAATAACTTCCTCCTCCTGAAGTGTATACGTAAGAATGCAGTCCCTTGCCCTTGTGTGGATTCTAAATGGATGCTTGAATGCACTTGTAAATGCTTTTGGATGTAACCTTACGTGGTGATAGTAGATGCTTAGTGATTGGTCCTTTATTATTTCCACATATCTTTATATTTAGATGATTCCATTGCTCAAAATTTTTAATTAACAACGAAAAGTCCAAATAGTAAAAAAATGCCCAAAAGACTAGAAGAGATGAAAAAGATGTAAGAAAAGTACAAAGAGGTCGGGGTGCCCAAAGGGGACAGGGGCGCTAGTGTCCTGGTTTGGTGCTTTGGTGTCCGAGTTAGAAATGCCAAAGTATGAAAATAAATACTGGGAAAGGAGTGTAAGAACAAGAGAGAAAACAAAAAGAAAACAAAGAGACTAAAGACATTGGCCAATTAGTATTTTTCTTGCTTAAAAATCATATGAATAGTAGTATGTGATTAGGACTAGATAAATACCCAAAGTGTGTGATTTAGTTCATACATTTTCTCCCACTTTATCTTGTTGAGAGAATGCTTGATAACATAAAGTAGATAAGAGATTCATACCTGATAACCATGTAGATCGATGGTGAAAAGCATGTTGAGAGACAAGGAAAAACATGGAGTCTTTGAAGGACTTTGTGTGTCTAGTAAAATCCACTGTGTAAACTGCCAAAAATTGTATTGAACGAGAAAATTTATGTAATTACCCCCTTGTAAAAGGCTCCCAAGAATGGTCGGGGGCACCAAGGCACTACCGTCTGCTGCTGTTTCTATGCACCGATGTCTCTGTGATGTGTTGAAGACCCAAGTCGGTTCTAGGCCATTCTTTGAGACTAAAGAGTATGTTGTCTGGGTACCGAATGCATGATCGCAAACTATTATATGGGTGATTGAGTCACCCAATGATGCACCCCTCGTTTGGGGTGTATGCGACATCGAAAGGAGTATACAAACCAAAGGACAACCGAAGCTGTGCTAAAATTGAAGCTCAGTAGGAAGGAGGAATGTGTTTGGTAGAAATTAATGCACACACAAACAAAGTGGCTAGAAAACAAATGTTAGTGTAAACAGGACAACCACACATATAGAAGACAATGTGTAAGCTAAAAAACAAGAAAACAATACACAAGAAGACAATGTAGACCATGAAAAGAGGGTTACAAACATGGGACATCACTCACAATGTCGCAAGACAATCGAGGCCGAAGTGGCAAAAAGCATACAATGTGTACACAAGACAAAGGGAAAATCCCACAAACAATGACATACAATGTCAAATAATGACAAAAATGTGATATAAAACCATGGTAGAAAAGAGTTCCTACAAAGAAAATGTTGCAAATGAAGCACCCATTAGCATGTTAGAAAGATATAAAGTATGTAAAAACGTGTATGATCCGATATGATGTAGTGTGCTAATATGAATAGGAAGTAGTATAAATTGAAACAATAACACCTGTGATGTGTACGAAAGTGGATACCCCAGATCCTGCAATCGGACCGTCAAGAGTACAGTGCAAAACATCCATGCTTTGTGTGTAATAATCTATGTAATTTTGTGATCAAAACTAGAAGGAAAGTGAACGCATGTGTGTATAGAAAATATAATGACATACAATGTATCTAACTAACATAGTAAGCAAGATGTATCATGTGAGAATAAGTAAGAAAGAACAATGTGTAACCAAGATATGTAGTATGTTGTGAGTGTGAAATGGAATGGAATACAATGTGAGTGTGATAGGAGAAACATTCCCCCCGAGAAAATGTGAATGAGTATGCATGATATGAGGTTCATTTATAAATGCCCCCTCAAAGCAGTCAAGTATGATTTATAGAACAAGAGTGTGTCATCGGAAATGGTTTAAATTGTGCACTAGATAGATATGATTATTTAAAGTGTAGAGTGTAGAGAGTGAGTGCGTGTGGTGAGTTTCATTTTAGATTTAGACCCTTAACAATCGAGTATGAACTGTGGAACTAGAGTGTGTCACGAGGAAGTGTGTTTTGATGAATGTGTGTCAAAGAGATATAATTTGAATGCGTAGTGTGTATTGTGATGTGAGGTTCATGAATGTAGTAAGCCCTCAACAGTCAAGTGTGAACCATAAAACAAGAGTGTGTCATCGGGAAATGATTTGATAGTGTACACTAGAGAGATAGATCAATGAAACTTGTAACACAAAGATGGGGCAGAATTCTTATTGTAATAGATCCTTCAATAGTCATGTAAGAACCATAAGAACATGAGTGTGTCATTGGGTAATGATGATACAACGTGTGTATACAGGGTTTGAAAGTTCTTAGAAAGATGAATCATGAAGTGTGAAGCGTAATAGTATAACCAAGAGACACCTAATAATGCTAGAGTGAATAAATGCAATGCCCTCCAAATTTGTGAATGATGGAGATCTATGCGTCTATATGAGAAGGACCTTGCCATGGTAGTGGAGCTTGAAATTTGTCTTGGCCATCCTTGTAAGGAATAATTTTCTTGAAAAAATGAATTGGAAAAAAAAGTGGGGTAGGACTGGAAGTGATCTTGAATAGAGGAAGTAAAAATATGCCATCTAGAGCTTGTTCATATTGCTTAGTCATTGGTTTCTTATTTGATAACGCCGTAGAAGACTTTAGAGGAGAAGAGGATCGATTGATTTTTAAAGGCGTCGATTTATTGGATTAGAATGCATAGGCAAAGCTTGAATGATTGAATAAGAAATGTTAGAAGTGATGGCATGATTCTCATTAGACATAAATGAATCAGATTTAGGAACCCATTTGGATGTAGCATTTGTAGATTGGAATGCAACATAATGTTGTGTAATGAATGAGATAAAGCCTTGACAATCAAGATGTTTGATTCTTCATTATAAAGCATATCAATCATTGTCATTATGTCCGTTGATTTGATGATACTTGCAAAATGGGAGACCTTTATATTTTGCAAGCCGATAAGGAAGATAACAATGAATAGATGGAAAGTTGATCAAGTGATGAGTGAGGAGTTGCGAAGCATATCTTGGTGCTTAACATTGAGATTAAACTTTAGATGTTCACGTAGTGGAAAGACTTGAGGTTCATTGATATGAGAACATGTAGAAGACATAGAATGAGGATGAGAAGAAATAACATGAGCTTGAGAAGTATCCTTAAGATGTTGGATTTCAGATTTAAGAGATGTAATCGTGGATTCCATAACATGAATTTATCTTGAAATAAAGAATGTGACGCTTGAATTGAATAGAATATGGGTTGATTGGATGTAGGAATAAGATGAATAAAATCATCGGACATATGATAAAAAATAGCACCCATTTGAGCGGGTGGCGTATCTCTAGGGAGATACATGGTGTTCAGGGATTTTTAAAGAATCTCTTTGTAAGGTGCATGCATTTGAAGTAATCTAGATAAAGAGATTTGACAAACCTTAGGAGCCATGATAGAGAATATGATATGTCAAAGAAGGATCTCGAGAGTATTCAAACACAGTTCACCAAATGTTTAATAAAATATTGAAATAAATAAATGTGAAATATAAATATGTACCAGTCAATGATATAAACAATTAAGTACATATTTGATCCAAGAAAGAAAGCTAATAAAATCTGAAACCCTTGTTACAAATGAAGGTATAGAAAGACTTAGCTGATTTGCAATGATCTTGAAGGTATGCCAAGATAGAAAATTTCTTGAACATGACCTCGGAGCATCGTACACGAACCCATAAAAATGCACGAGCTTCATAAATATTGGACCATGGCGCCTATCTAGGGTCGGGGATGCTAGAGACCTATTCAGTGCATGCATGTGACTACTTCAAAGCTACGGAACCCAATTTTACAGGTCGGAGATGTTTTCTAGTTATCACCTTTGATTGTCTATATGTCACCGCACTTCGTTGTTATTAACACGAAACCCGCAATAAGAAATAAGCACCGTAAAACCCCAAACTACATCAATTCCTAAACAAAGAAAGATGCAAAATGGCATGTCGACTATCCTTAGTTTTCAACAAAGTGAACTTTTGATCGAGTGATGCACTACATCTCGGACCCCATGTAGTTCTACGCGTGTTTGTGTAAAATCATGCCCTAGGTGGCTCTTATGAGAATCACACTTGAATAATGAGAAAGTAGCTAGATGTAAAATATGTAAGTAGATGTGTGTATGGAAAAATGAACTCCCCTCCTATGAAGTGTATACAGTCCCTTGCCCTTGTGTGAATGCTAGATGGATGCTTGAATTCTATTGTAAATGCATTTAGATGCAACCTTAGGTGGTGATAGTAGATGCTTAGTGATTACTACTTTATTATTTCCGCATAGACTTATATTTATATGATTCTCTTGCTCAACTTTCATAATTAATCACTAAAAGGCCAACAAGTATAAATCAAGATGCCCAAACGCCTATAAGAGACCCAAAATATGTAAGCAAAGTAAAAATACGTTGGGGAGACCAGAGGGGATGGGAACACCTAGGTGCCGACATCCCGATAGAGGGTGCTGATGTCCCGAGTCGAAATGTTTGAAGTATGAAAAGACATACTTTGGGCAAGGAGTGTAAGTCCGAGAGAGAAAATAAAAAGCAAGCAAAGAGGCCAAAGACAATGGCTAATTAGTACTTTTATCACTTAGGAATCATATGAATAGTAGTATGTGATCAGGACTAGATAAATACCTAAAGTGCATGATGTTAGTGGCTATAAGGTGATACGGTGAAATCGGGAACACAAGAAAAAAGGGAATAGTTTCATGAGTTTTCAAAAATCCTGATTCACCAACAAGGAAGGATTTTTGAAAAATGGATGTGTATTTTCCTTGAATGGAGTATAATTAGAGGGGGAAAGGTAAATGAGGAAATATTGAATCTTGACACGTTGTTAAAACATTATAAAACCATACAAATCATCTTTGTACTCCTCATATGATGAATCCACAAAACACTTAGGATGAAAATCAAACATGAAATTTATCCCCGAAAACCCTCCCTTCCTCTTGAACATTGTAGAACAAACTTGAGACATCCCCAATTCTACATGTTAGCCTTACAAAAGTTCTTTAAAGCATGAAAAAGGAAAGAAACTAGCAACGAGCACCATTGAACTATAAAATAATTCTTGGATTCCTCTAACTTGTAAATGAACCTTAGGATCCCTTCAAACCTTCTCGAAACATAGTGACCAATAACTTAGGGAACTAATGAAAAAAATGAGATTATTACAAGGTTTATATCAACATGGCCATGAGAAATCTTACAAAGCAGAGGCACAATGAGGAACAACATGAAAATGGAAGGGTCACACCAAGGAAAAATGAATGATTATGCAAAGATGGTGCCAAAGATACAAAAGGATCAAAATGAGCACCAACACATACCACTAAATCTACTTTGGAAGTGCACCATGTTTATCATGTTGTATCACGTCCACCTACTTATGGTTACTCATTAGATGCTATGATTGGTACTAATACTACTACACTTATTTTCCAATTATTACTTTCAATGACACTAATATGGAAAAAAACTTTATTTTGATACACTTTACATTCACATTTTTGTTGATCAACATCCTATACATAGTGTTGATTGATAGTACTGCTCCACATAATATGTGCACTTTTTAGTTATGCTTTCTATTAGATATAATAAAATGTAAATAATATTCAACCCTAAAAAAACCATTGGGTATATTGTTCTTACTCTCATAATTGGTTCAACTACTTTGGATATTCCATTCTTGTTTGCCTCAATGGAATATATTACTCATGCTCCTTTCAGTTCTTTAAAATTTTTGGGTGGTGTAGCTACTAAGATTAATGCGGTGAATTATGTGTCACCTCAAATTTGGTTATCCACCTCTCATTTTTTTCTAGGATTTTTTTATTTTTGTGGGTCATTTGTGACATGCAAGAAAAGCTTGTGCAGCTCCAATAGGGATAATGGGCGTTGGAACGGTTGAGTTGGGTTAGGTGGGTGGCCCTAGAAATGGAAAGGGTCGGGTTCCTATCCATACCTTTCTATAGTTCAGGCCCCCAAATTTTTGATCTATAGGGTGGGCTCTGGTGTTGATGTTGGTGCCTATCGATCTATATATAGATGGGGTGGGTGGGGAGCTTCCGTCAATGGAAAGGCTCCGGAGCGTATTAGAAAACTCCGGTGCGAGAATCTATTCCACTTCTAGGGACGTCCCTAAAGTTCTAGGTGGAATGGAAATTGTAATTCTTTCTACTTCCTAAGGAATTATGACTGATAGATAAGCTCGACAAAAAAATAGGAGGTGAATTATTATGTATTTTATGGTACTTTGGAATGTATTACAAAACAAAAAAATAAACATAAGAATATACATAAAAATATGACATGAGTTTAGGTTGCTCTTAGATCCGTATGTTCGTAGCTATCCCTTCACTAATACATCAATAAGTTAAGTTCATTCATACTAAAAAAAAGTGGTTACAATTGAAGGTATACCATTTTAGGACCTTATACCTCAAAATATTGGCTTGATACATACAATCACTACTCTTAGTCCTAGTGTATATATGTACCGACCTTCTAGCTCTTATGATATGTTTAGTAAAATAGTCACTTATAATGTATATATGCATAGGAATTCTAGTTCACATATTAATCCTAGTATGTCATGTTTTCCTCGGACTTCTTCTTGGTCATCCATGTCACATATCACTTCTTCTTACAGGACACTTTTACCATGACCTATGACTAGGTCACCCGTTACGCATACCACTCATCCTAGGTCTTCCCACCCTATGACTTCTATGAAACATGCCATGGTTTATACAGAGATTTTACACAATCATCCTTCATCTATTCTGACACTTATGGGGCCTTCACCTCCTTTACCCTCTAAGTGTGATGTGCCTCATTATGAGTAACTTTCATGGTACCTCCTTTCTTATACACAACTATTTTCAAAACACTTCAAAAAAATTTACATAATCAAATAATACAAAAATATTCATGTATTTGTAAAAATACAAAATCAGGATATGTTTATGGTTTGGTTGACTAATTTGTTCCTTTATACATGTTGTTTATCAAATTGGTTTGATGGATAACATATATTTTATATACACTCTTTACATACATGCATTCATGGGATATACGTTGAACCCTGGTCATAGGTGTTGTCATTGATGTCAAGTGGCATTGATGGAAAAAGGTGTGAAGAAGGTCCCAAGGAAATGTACTCAAAGAAAAGAAGATGGTCTAAGTATATGTCAAGCTACATCAAAGATATGGTTTAAAGCATGGTGTAAAGGTTGAGACAAGATGTATAGTTACAGAGATAGATCTTGATGTCTACATGCTCGAACAGTTAAATTAACATACATTGAAGATTTGAAAAGCTTATTTCTAATCATATGCAAGATTTTGGAAATGGTAAAGGTATGTATCTTTTAGAACTCAGTGAGACCTTCGAAAGATCCAATTTTGAGAAATTTGGAGCTCTCTAGAGGAAGATATGGTCATTCAAAATTTTGTAGGAAGTGTCAAATGATAACAAGTAGACACAGTCAAAATTAGGGACATGTGGCCGAAGAGGAAGAAGACACAAGGCCAAAGATGGATAAGACATGTGGCAAGGCATATTAAATACTGGTAATCTTAAGTCAACTCACAAAGCTCGACAGACACGTGGCATGGATAAAACTGGATTAAATAAAACCTTCAGGTTCGTCTAACAAGGTGCGAAAGGCTACATGGAGCCGCTTGATTGGCTCGCTTTTCAAGATCTGACATAAATTTTACATAGAGCCTCGATAGTGCGAAGAAATGTGGGGCTTCCCCATTGGATCATGTGTCACATTGGTTAGATGTAGATTAAGAGAAATATGACATTACAAAAGAACGAGGAGTAGTTCTATTAGTTTAAGCCTCACATTGACAAGAAAGAAATCAAAGTGCTACGTGGAGTCTCTGTATTAGTCTGTGTGTCGCTGTGGCCAATGGAGGTTAATAATGGTTTGAATTTGCAAAGGCGTGGAACCTTCCTATTCGTTTAAGATTCACACTGACAAGCTCAAAACCTCAAAGCTACGTGGAGTTGTTTTATTGGATGAAGACTCTGACAAATACTGTCACCTAAAGAGTACATAGATCCAGTTGATTGGTTCACATTCCAAAATCCTGAAAAACGCAAAGTATGTGGAGCCTTATCATCAGACAAAATTTTGCAAATGGTACACAATTAAGACAAAAGATATGTCATGTGAAGATAGAAACAAGTGGACCAAACAGAGGGTGCCACTTGGCCATACGTGGAGAAAGTGACATGGCTGATTGCACGAACAATTGAATTCTCCTCAAGAAATTAGATGGTAACACATAAGGCTGAAACAAGTCAATAATTTTGACATCCGAAAGCCCATCAATGACCATGGTGACGACTGTGAAAATGAAAAATTGATCAAATCTCAATATTGCACAAATAAAATTACTCGATTTTTTTAACACAAATCTGTTTGAGGATCATGAAAAATTTACAAAAAGGAATGAGGCCGTTTCATCTCAAATTGGAGGAAAACTTCGTTTTAAAATTTTTATCTCAATCGAGAAAGTCTCATAATTAGTAATAGAAAATCATGTTAAAATTTTAAATTGAAGATAATTTTAGAAAGCAAATTCTTCCGCATTCATCGGTCGTTAAAAAAATCATGAGTCAAGTTAATCGGTTATGCTTGTCTATTTAAGAAAAAACTAGTGCATTAAAAATAGAAAAATCATGAGTTGGGAAAATCGAGTTATGATTAAGAATTTTTTAAAGCATTATATGCAGTTGAAAATAGAGCAAGGGGGAAATCGAGCTGAAGTGGTTAGAGAGAGAGAGAGAGAGAGAGAGAGAGAGAGAGAGAGAGAGAGAGAGAGAGAGAGAGAGAGAGAGCATATTGTGTTTTTCAAATGAAGATCTCATGATTGAATAAAGAAGTTTAGAAATAGAAAATCAGATCGGATGATTGCTTCAAGGACTGAGAGAGAGGTGCAGAGAATGTTGAATATCTAAATTTGAAGAGTGAGTAAAGAGAGCAATAGAAAAGTGATCATAATCCATTATATAAGCAATATATGACCTATAAGATAAAATTAATTACTTCTAAGTGGGTGCTTAGATCATAGGGGATGGGTTCTCCTGTAAGTTTTAACTTGCTAAACTTGTTGAGTTGGTGCTTAGCTTTCTTCAAGTGGGTGTTTTAATATTCTGACGTGGATGCTTCATAGGTTGAGTGGGTGCTAAAAATACAAGATCATTATATACTTTGGAATTGGTGTTCCTATTAAAGCCTTTGTTTCAAAGTGGTTTTCTCCTTTATGGGTTTCCCACATAAATTTTGTGTTATGATTTATCATCATCTTGTATGTTCTTGATAATACATTCATGTTACATCCTTCGTTCATAATCAACTTCTTTTTTGAAGTGCTTTAAAGTTTTGATCAAAACTAATTCACCCCCACTCTTAGTGTTTGTGATTTCTAACAATGACGTGCCTCTTTATGAGGCTCATATTGAGTAAATTTCATGGTACCTATTTTCATATACATAACTATTTTCAAAACACTTCAAAAAATTTACATAATTAAATAATACAAAAACATTCACGTATTTGTAAAAATACAAAATCAGAACATGTTTATGTTTTGGTTGACTAGTTTTTAACTTTATACATATTGTTAATTATATTGTTTTGATGGATAAAATATATTTTCTATGCACTCTTTACACATATGCATTCATGGGATATATTGAGATTGATACAGACACACACATGATGATAGATGTTAGCTTGGTTCCTTTCCAATGAAACTACTATTTGGGGGCATCTCCCACACTATATAGGTGATTTTGTTTCATTACATTTACTTTACACTTCCTCATCATGCTTGATTACATACATAGTGTCTATGTTATCTTTTGAGCTAACAAGACTAACACATGTGTCTTGCACAACACAAACCTATCTTAATATATGTGTTTGTATTGTCATTGTTTGCTATGCTTTCTTGATACAATATTGTCACTACTTGCGTACACAAATTATTTACTTGTTTGATTACTACATTATTTGGCTCCTTTCTTATGATGGATTATTTCCTTTCTTGATTATAATGTTATGATTTACTACTCTAGACAACCTAAGTGCCTTGATTTTATTATGAAACCTTGGGTATCCCATGTTCATGGATTTATGTCTATCTTGTATGAATATAATTGCTTACTCTATACGACCTAAGTTATTTAATTTTCTTATGACATCATGGGTGTGTTAGAGATCACAAGAATCGAGAGGGGGTGAATCAATGCAAATTAATTTTTTTCACTTTATGCCAATTTTAAACTCTTTAATGATGTGCGACATTAAACTATGATAAATCAACCAAACATATGTCATGCACACAAACATTGGACATAGAGATTTACCATGGAAAACCCTTTTGGGAGAAAACCCACCTAAATTATTTCTTATATTACAAAAAGATAACATTCATAAGAATATAACACATATTATAAGATTTGTTTAGTGAGGCACCAACCCCACAAGGAGCTCCAACCCCTACACCTCTGCTGATATTACACATAACAAAGGAATCTAGTGAATATTACACATCACAAGAGATTTATTTTGCAGGAACCCACCTACAAGGAAGCTACAACTCCATGAATGTGCTAAGCTAAAAACTTAGACTTGATTTATGTACAAATTTTGATCATCTAGTTACAACAATTGCTATTACAATGAATTATGATCACTTTCCGGCTCTATCTAGTGTTCTTCTTCTCACTCTCTTCTGCTCATCTGATTCAAACTCTTTTCTCAATCAATTTGCCACCCTTGATGCTCTATTCATCTGCTAAATCAATGCATCATCAATTTTCTCTCCTCTTTCCTCTCTCTTTTCTTTTGTTTCTCTTTCTTAGCTTGATTACATCATATTCTCTTTTGTAGTTCTCACTTAGCTTGAATACCCTTTTTTTTCACTTGAGAAACATTTTAAAAAGATCCTAGTTAAAACTATATTCACAATCGACCCAATTCTTCACTTCGAGTTGTGTGTCATACACCTTCCTACTTGGTCGCCTAAGAATCTGGACTATTAAATGCATGCAACTGACTCCAAATATTGTTCCTTCTATATTCGACTTGATTACACCACTTTCCATGCATTTCCAGAAGCTATTTATTAGTCGTTTCCCAAAATAGATTTTCCACATTTGCAACGTGACCAAGATGAGCGAGCCGTTTCCTTCTCCAATATTTTATTCTTCCTTAAGCTCGGGATCTCATAGATAATGTAACTCCATTTCCACAAAGTCAATATGCATTAAATTCGATAGCTCATTTGTAATAATAGTATTCTTTATTCTTAATGGATATCAAGTCGTATCCTCTGCTGTAATCACTGACAATTGAGTCACCATCGATTTTGGAGAACCAAATTTCACTTGTTTATGTTTGAATCAATTTTATTGCCTTCGACCTTTGTCCATTCCATATTCCATCATTTCATGACTTTCCTTTTCTCCTCTGACTTTCTCCTTTGTATTGCGGCACTTGCCTTTGTTCAATGACATTTCTTCTTACTTGGAAGATTTTTATTTATCTACGGCTCTTCTATGATTCTAATGGATTCTACAATGTCTCACGAATATCCTCATTGTCCTTCACCTTTCCATGGCTTGTTCCTCAGTATGCAACTCTTATCTCTTTTACCTGTGGATTTTGTAGTCTTCTCAGGTTATCTTATAACTTCCTTACTTTCGTGGATTTTCCTTATCATTTGTGGCTCTTTCTTCACATCCACACCTTGTCCTTTAGCTCCATGTTTCTTAGCAGAGTCTCATTCCTATGCTTAGGGCACTTACTTTCCTTCCACGGCTTCTTCTAGAGATCCACGGCTTCAGAGACTTTGCAACTACTCCAAGTCTTCATTGACTATCTCTAGACTTAGGCGTATATCTCCTCTTGTTCGCAAATTACAAAAACATTGAATAATTCCTTTAGAACTTATCTTGAGTCATCCTGAAGCCTCTGTGAGTTGACACTACCAATTAACCTTCATCTTTTCAACTTTCTCACTTTGCTAATTCACTCCTTTTGCCATCAATGCATCTTGACATCAATGACATCAATGAAAACACATATAACACATGACAAAGGTCCAAAATCTCCCCCTTTTTCATTGATGGTAATATTCCAACCTTCAAAATATTTTGATGAAAAATACTTGCATACCTGATTTCTATTTTCAGCTTTACTCCTCTGTCTCTAAGATTTGGCTGGTTCCATCATCTCTCCCCTTATATAACACATCAATTCTCCCTCTTTGAATGTAATAGGATGGTTTCTCATAACCACTTTTCTCTCCTTTAGCTATATTATTGCATCACTTCAATTTCTCTCACCCTTTGGACTTTATTCATTTGTTTCGACTTTCATCACTGTCCCCCTTTGACAAAAATGACAAAGGGCCAACTCAGTGCCGCATATTGCTAAATGTTCTGGTAAGCTACATACAACATGTTCTTACCTCAAGAAGCTACCCCTAGGCTTATGCTTCTCATACATCTATCTTAATGTGTATGTGACAATGCTCCCCTTGAGATGATGCATACTTTGATAAATTTAAGCTAATAGATTAGCTCCCCTTACTTTGGAGTTGTTTAGGAGCTGATACTACCTAAAAATTATCCCTTGCTTTGTCTATACATCCTCTAGTTATTGGCGGGATCTTGAATGACACCCAATTCATGTCTTAGGTTTTCAAATGTTGTTTGTGGGAGTGGCTTAGTCATTATATATGCAATTTCTTCTTTTATGCTTACATATTCTAGATTGATCTTCCTGTCATTCACTTGTTCCCTCAATAAGTGATATCTTATAGGTATGTTCTTGGTTTTTGAGTGGAACACTGGATTCTTGGAGACACTTATTGCACTTGTACTATCACACAATAGAGGAATTGGATTTTTAGATTTTACCTTATAATCCTCCGAACTTGAAATTTAGAGCAACATATTGTGGAAACTATGTACTCTGCTTCACATGTTGAAAGAGCCACTGATGATTGTTTCTTTCTCAACCAGGAGACTAGAAAATTTCCAACAAAGAATTCTCTACCACTTGTACTCTTCTTGTCATCAACGTTGCCTTCCCAATCTACATATGTATATGATTTTATGCTGAAGTAACTACTTTTGGGGTACCATAATCCATATTCAACTATTCCCATGAGATATCTCAGAATTCTCTTGACTACCTTGAGGTGTGTTTCCCTTGGATATTCTTGAAATCTTCCAACAAGGCCTACCACTTGCATAATATTAGGTCTTGATGTTGTGGAGTAAAGTAGACTTCCTATCATGGATCTGTACAATGTTTTTTCTACCTTAGGTGAGTTATCATCTCTATTCATCTTGCATCCAACTTCCATTGGTGTACCGATTGTTTTGCATTATTCCATCCAAAATCTTTTCAACATTTCATTGTTTTACTTAGTTTGGGATATGAATATATCTTGATCTATTTGGGTGATCTGTAAACCTAGAAAGAATGAAATATCTCCAAGCATAGAAATTTCAAATTATTCTTTCATCATATTGAAAAATTCATATGTCATCTTATCATGGTCTTTGCGGATATGATATCATCTAAATACACAATTAAAATGAGCAAGTGGTCTCCTTCTTCCTTGATGTAGATATTGTTGTCTGCAACACCTTTTCTGAATCCTTGTTCAATGAGGTATGAATCTAGTCTATTGCACCAAGCTCTAGGAGCTTGTTTTAATCCATATAACACTTTCTTCAACTTGCACACATAGTATTTATCTTCAGTTAGTGAAAATCCATCGATTGTTCAATGTGTACCTCTTCATTCAAAAAACCATTTAGAAATACTTGACTTCACATCCATCTGGAACACTCTAATTTTCTTGTATGCCATGTAAGATAGAAACAATCTTATTGCTTCCATTCTTTCCACTGGTGCAAATGTCTCATCAAAATCAATTCATTCCATTTGTGTGTATCCTTTACACTCTAACCTTGCCTTAGTTCTTGTCACTTCACCTTTCTCATTAAGATTTTTCTTGAATACCCATTTGGTGCCAATCACATTCTTGTTCAGCAGCTTTGGGTAATAGTCCACAGTCTCATTCTTTTCAATCTGATCCAGTTCTTCATTCATGAAATCTACCCAATGTTGATATTTTCTTGCTTCTGCAACATTTTTGGGTTCTATCATTGACAGGAGTGCTATGTCTTCATGGTTTTGTTGCTCTCTTAGCTTCCTTCTTGTGAGAATTCTACCTTCATTGTTTCCAATGACCCGATTAGAAGGATGGTCATTTTTGAATTTCCCGGAGGGTGCCGTAGTGTCCGGCCTTTCTTCTTCTTCTTCATCTCCTTCTTCACATGTCTTGCCTAACTCTTCATCATCTTCTTTCTCTTCATGGATGCCATTGTCTTTGAGTGATGGTTTTGGCATGTTGTGACTCATCCACCATTACATTTGTGATTTCAACAATTTTCTCACGTAGCCGCTTATTGCTAGCACTTTGTAATCTGCGCTAACTCTTGAGTAACCAAAGAATATCCTTGCATCACACCTGGAGTCAAAATTTTCCAAGTTGTCTTCATCTCTTTTGTTATAACATTTGCTACCAAATACTCTTATGTGCTTCACATTGGATGGTCTCTTCTTTCACAGTTCATATGGAGTCTTTTCACTATTTATTCTCAGTTGAGCTCTATTCAAAAGATAGACCACGATGTAAATTACTTCACTCCAATACCTATCTGAGAGTTTGGATTCATTTAGCATGGTCCTTTCCATCTCTTGTACAGTCTTGTTCTTCCTCTCAACAACCCCATTTTGTTGAGGTGTCCTTCTGAATTGATAATTGTCTTCTAATTCCATGTTCTTCACAAAATTCATCAAACTCATTTAACCAGAATTCTCCACCTCTATTAGATATTAGGAATTTGATCTTTATGTTCTTCTCATTTTCCACCAGCGCCTTAAATTTCTTGAATCTGTTTAAGGGTTATGACTTTTGTTTCAAATACACCACCCATGTAATCCTAGTGTAATCATCTATTAGAAGCATAAAATTTGACTCACCATTTATGCCTTGATTCTGGTGAGTCCACGAGAGGTATGTAGAGATAAGATCCAAAGGGCCTTGGTTGTAAAATACTATTTTGATTTGAATGACCTCCTTGTTTGTTTGCCATGCAAACAAGCCTTGCATAATGTATCCACATGTTTCTCAATCTTTGGCATATGTCTCACACAACCTTTAGCACTTAGTTTCACCAAATTTTCAAAACTCATATGCCCCAATATCCTGTGCCAAAACCAATAGTCAATCTTACTTGTAAAGCACTTCTCTTTATTTATTTCATTAAGAACATACATGTTGTTCTTTGTCCACTTGGCCTTTACAAATTTCTTTCTGTTTTGTAATTTATAATGTCACAACCTTTGTCATGGAATATCACATTATATCCCCTTTTGCACATTTGAATCACACTCAACAGATTGTGTTTAAGACCTTCAACATATAAAACATTTTTTATTTATAGTATTTCCATTATCTAGACTCAATGTTCCTTTCCCAACTATGTTTACTAATTTTTTATCACTAAACCTCACAACATTTGATGCATTATTAGACAAAGTAATGAATTTACGTTATTTACCTGCCATGTGGCTTGAGCATCCACTATCAAAATACCAGATTTTATCTTCATTTTGTACATGGAATGCAGTCTATACTATTGAGCATGACTCTTTTCTCTTGTTCTCATCCTTCTTTGCCACATATACCCACTTCTTTTGCTTGGGAGGTTCTTGTTTGTTTTCTGAAACCACATTAATCTTATTATGATGATCCGTGTAAGATGAGCCAAAGTTTCTCCTATATCCTCTAGAAAAATTTCTACACTTAGCAGCCTTGTGTCCAAATTGATTACATAAATAATAATAACCATAGAAAGAGTGAGTGTACCTCATAGCATAGGTGATCCTTGGTGTAGTGGTTCTTCTTCTCATGAATTTGTTGAATCCTTTGTTTGCAGCTAGAGGAGGTACTTGGTGTTGCCACAGACTTGTTTCCTTCATTCTTAGTGGATCCTTTTCCTTTGATAGCTTGCAGTCACTTGGTTCATCTCAAATTTTAGTTGCTCCATTTCTGAGTTCAATTTTGTGCATTCTTCTTCTTTTGATTTGTAAGACTGAGAAATATTCTCCAGTGTGTCTCAAGTTCCTTAAGCTCATTTTCCTCTTCTTCTTCTCTTTGGGATTTTCTTCCTTCAAATATGTGGATTTTTTCTTCATAATCCTTTAGTGTGCATCTTAGTTTCTGATTCTTTTTCCTACATAGTTTCAACTCTTCAAGAGCACATACCAACTCTACTTATAGATTCACTTAACATTATTCTTCATCCGAATCTTCATACTCAACTGTGTTCTTCCCTCTAGAACTGTATTCTTTAGCCGCATCCATGGCCATAAAAAAACTTTGACTGATCTTCATAATTTTCATTCTCAAAGTTTCCTGAATTGCTTGACTCTGATCCACTTGATTCTTCCTTTGAGTAAAAATTTCTTTTGTTTCTGAAGAACCTCTTCTTGTTATTTTTATTTATAGAATCATTTTTTTAAATTTTGTTTATGACCGTGCTCTTCATATTTATAATGATTATCTTTATTCTTGTTTGGAAACTTACTAGAAAAATGACCTACTTGTCCACATGCAAAACATTTGAAAGGAAGTTTTCCCTTATACTTACCTAAACCTCTTTTTAGTCTTCTAACAAACATTGCTTCAATATTTTCATCATTTAACTCATCTTCTAAAGCTAATTCTTCTTCTTCTTCTTGGCGGACTGAGTTTCATTCTTGACCTTAAATGCTACCTCTTTCTTGGTAGTTTTGGATGCAACATCCTCATCTCGTATGCTAACAAGGTTCTCTAAAGTTCATCCATCGTGAGAGTCTTCATGTCTTTGGATTCCTCTATGGCAGAAAATTTTGCATCATACTTACTGGTCAGGGATCTCAAGATCCTTTGGATAAACATTATCCCTTCTAGTGTCTCACCTAGGCCTCTGATCATATTAATAACTTCATCTATTCTCTGCATGTAGGCCACTATACTCTCATCATCCTTCATTTTTAGATTCTCAAACTGAGCTTTATAGGTCTCCAAATTTTCCAACTTGAATTTTTCATCTCCTTCATAGATATTTTGTAGCTTGGTCCATATCTCCTTTGTTGTTGTGCAATGCATTACTTTGAAAAATTAGACGTTAATTTCCCTTGAGTTGCATTCATATTATGCCTTATCCACGAGAAGAAGTAATTGGTGTGGATGGAAGAGTGTATCCTTTCTCAACACATTCCCAGATATCAAAACCAAGTGACATCAAGTATGTTTTCATCCTTATTCTCCAGAATGCATAATTCATTCCAGTGAAGAGAGGTGACCTTGATAGTGACAAACCACCTTATGCCTAATTTTCTACCATGCTTGTGATAAGAGGATCTCCTTGAAGATGTTAAGCTTCTTCTATAAGGACATCACTCTGATACAAATTGTTAGGGATCATAATCACTTAGAGGGGGTGAATCAGTGCATTAAAACTTTTCACTTTATGCCAATTTTAAACTCTTTAATGATGTGTGACATTAAACTATGAGCAGTCAATCAAACATATGTCATGCACAAAAACACTTGAACACAAATATTTACCGTGGGAAACCCTTTTAGGAGAAAACCCACCAAAATCTGTTGCTTATATTACATAAAGTAAGGACTCATAAGAATATAACACATATTACAAGATTTTTTTAGTGAGGCACCAACCCCTACACCTCTGCTGATATTACACACAACAAAGGAATCTAGTGAATATTACACATCACAAGAGATTTATTTTGCAGAACCCACCTACAAGGAAGCTACAACTACCTAAATGTGCTAAGATATAACTTAGACTTGATTTATGTATAGATTTTGATCACCTAGTTACAATAATTGTTATTACAATGAATAATGATCACTTTCCTAGTTCTGTCTATGTTCTACTTCTCACACTCTTCTTCTCATCTGATTTGAACTCTTTGCTCAATCAATCTTCCACCCTTGATGCTCTATTCATCTGCTAAATCAATGCATCATCGATCTGCTCTCCTCTTTCCTCTCTTTTTTCTTCTGTCGCTCTTTCTTAGCTTGATTTCATCGTATTCTCTCTTATGTAGTTCTTACTTAACTAAAATACCCTTTTTCACTTGAGAAACATTTTAAAATAGCTTTCGGTGCAAACTTTATTCACAATCGACCCAATTATTCACTTTGAGTTGCGTGTCATTTACCTTCTTGCTTGGTTACCTAAGAATCTGGACTATTAAATGCATGTAGCTGACTCTAAATATTGTTCCTTCTGTATTCGACTTGATTACACCACTTTCATGCATTTCTAGAAGCTATTTATTAGTTGTTTGCCAAAAATAGATTTTCCACATTTGCAACGTGACCCAAATGAGTGAGTTGTTTCCTTCTCCAATATTTTATTCTCCTTGAAGCTCGGGATCTCATAGAGAATGTAACTACATTTCCACAAAGTCAATACACATTAAATGCTAATAGCTGGAATAGTAGTTTTCTTTATTCTTCATGGAGATCAAGTCATATCCTTAGCCGTAATCACTGACAATCGAATCACCATCAATTTTGGAGAACCAACTCTCACTTGTACATGTTTGAATAAATTTGATTGCCTTCAAACCTTTTCCAATCCATATTCCATCATTTTGTGGCTTTCCTTTGCTCTTATGAATTTCTCCTTTGTATTGCGGCACTTGCCTTTGTTTAGTGACATTTCTTCTTACTTGGTGGATTTTTAGTTATCCACAACTCTTCTATGCTTCTCGCAACTTTTACAATGTCTCGAGATATCCTCCTTTTCCTTCACCTTTCATTGTATGCAACTCTATCTCTTTTACTTGCAGTTTTTATAGTATTCCGTGGCTATCTTATAACTTCCTTAATTTTGTGGCTTTGTCTTATCCTTCGGATCTTCCTTCACATCTGCGAATTTACCTGCTCACTCATGGTTTGTCCTTTGGCTCCATGTTACTTTTTGGTTTCATTCCTATGCTTACGACACTTACTTTCCTTCCACGAATTCTTCTAGAGATCCGCGGAGTTCTCTAGACTTCGACTGACTACTCAAGTCTTCAAAAATGTCTCTATACTTAGGCGTATATATAATTCTTTCCGCAGATTACATAATAAACATTTAATAAGTCCTTTGGGACTTATGCTTAGTCATCTGAAGTGTCTGTGGGTTGACACTACCAATAAAACTTCATCTTTTCAACTTGCTCACTTTACCAATTCACTCCTTTTTCCATCAATGCAACTTGACATCAATGAAAACACATATAACACTTGACAAAGGTATAATAGGGCGTCTCATTTTTATGGACATATGCCAATATTGTGTATATACACTTGCTTCTCTATATGTGGCCTACATTTCCTTCTATTACAATTGTCTTGTAACATTGTTGGTGTTCCATGTTTATGGATCTATGTTTATGTGTGACTATGTTTATATACTATTGATAATTTGTTTCTACATTGACGTTTCTATTCATGTACTATTGCTACTACAAATTATGAAATGATTAAATCTTACTACATGTATGTATCTATTTACATAATATTTCTAATCTCGATTATGACATGATTGAATATTAATACATTGATGTTTTTATTTATATACTATTTTTATTATCTTATGACATGATTGACTAATACTACATTGATTTTATTATTGCTACTATAACTTATGACATGATTGAATCATATTAAACTATTTTTTCTATTGCAACTTTGGATTGTGACATGATTGACTCTCACTACAATGATGTTTCTATTTATATATTAGTGCTCCTCTAAATTATGATCGGATTGATTATTTTTTACACCGTGTTACTCCTTCTAAACACATTTATTATTACTTGTTAGGTGTTGTATGTTGTTTTATTTGTGCATTATGGTTTCCAACATGCACAAACATTTTTATAGGTATAGGTTCCCAACGGTTGCCACCATTCCAACCTTCTATGCAATCCTATGCATATTATCAAACTTATCCCTCATGGGTACACATATATTATTTTGAGTTGCATGCTCAAATGCTTTATCATGCTGAACTAAAAAAGGGTGCATTCATCATGATATATTATATATCTACAAGAAAATTATATAATACTAGAATACATTTTTATACGTACATATTTTCAAAATCAAGAACATATACTAAATACTTGGAAGAATTCAATATAGGTTAAAATTATATATTTTAATTAAGACCATGGTACAATCTTGACCAAACTATATATGTTACCATACATGGGGGAATTTATAAAAAAAACCCATTAATATCATATTCTATCATTTATTCATAGGTTTCTTATACAATTTCAAATACATATTACTTAGTTCGAGATCATGATGTGAGGGCATATGAGTACTTCACTTCTTCTCCTCTATACTACTCGAGTCTAGTTTCAAGAACAAAATTTTAGGGCATGTGAATTCTCTATGTTATTACACAATCTATACACTTAGTCTCTATAATACAACACATGATGAGGGCATGTCATACCCATTCCTTTTGACTATGTGGTTCTATCTAACTCAACATTCTGAAAGAATTAAAATAGTTAATGAATTGGGCCTAGATCCATTTGTAGTGGTGGTCTGTGGGGGTTATGGAATGTATGAAAGTGACTAAGTAAGTTATTTTTACATCTTATAAAATATAAAATGGAAGATATTAGGGTTACTAAAAATATGATATGCTAGTCTTCTCTCTCTTGGCGGGGTACTTCAGTTCCCCTCTCTCTAGCCTCTAGTGTTGGGTTGTATGCACTCAATAATCCATTGTATCCTTCAAATTAATTAAGGACTGATCACCCAAATGATTTTACATTTGAGAAAAAAATCTAAATCTCTAATGTACAATAAGAACTAGAGGTCCTTCCTCCCCAAAATGAACAAAGTGTATTCCTTATATGTTTTGTATCTTCTTTACCTTATTACAAGTTTAAAGGTACAAAATTTATAAGTGCTATATATACATTAAGTTACCATTCATTTTTTAATATGGACATTGACTACACTAGGTGTTGCACATTTCACCATAGAATGTACCAAAACCAAAACATCGGAGAAAAACTATCGAGAGAATAAAAAGTGTGTGTGCACAATTAGATATGTTTCCCCTTTAAGCATGCAATTTTAAATTACACACTTAAAAGGGAGAAATGTAGACACTAATGATTAGTAACTTGTCCTTTGTAAATGATAAATTTGGATATTCTCCTTGCTAAGAAAAATTCTTACACTCAAAATCTAATTAGTGTATTTCTCTATCTCTTTCACAAATTTCTCATATTCATACCCTTCTCTATTGAAAATTTAGAAAATATTATTTATTTAAAGAAGTAAACTATCCTTGTGTATCATGTTACAACTTTATGTTTTAATCACACTTCTCCTCTCTTAGACCATACAATTTGGTTAGGATGTGAAATCCATTCTTGGCCAACTTGTATGCGGTCCTAACATTTGACATTCTCAAAATTTGTTTTCAATTTGAATATCTTTATTGTGTTGTTTCATCTTCCTAGGGTCAACCTTATTATAATATTTTACCTATGGAAGACTATAAGCAAGTCAATATCAATTTATAACTCACATGAAATTCTTACAAGATATTATTACAAATAGAATTTCAAAAGCACCCAAGATTCTCTAAAATCTTCATAAATTAGTTACACATCAATTAGAACACCCCTTAATATAGGTTTGAAACACTTAACTAGGTCAAAGAGTTTAAATTCCTCCATTTCCAAGCATGAAAAGGTCTTAAATCCATGTTTTAGCAAGATAAAAATTCACTCCAAACATTTTCAAAGGGTTTCAAGGAATAAATGGTTAGGTCACACAACTAAAGAACACCCCATCAAACTACTACCAAGTTGGGTATATTCTATACACTATAGTTATCCTAATATATTTGTGTCAAGAGACATAATGGAACTCATAGGGGTTTACTTAAATCACACTCACACTTGCACAAGCACCTAGGACAATTCCATGAGTAATGATCCTAGACAAGGGCATGTAGTGCAACACATGGATTGGTTCGGATGGGCTGACCAACAAGGGTAGTCCAACCTCATGACACATATGATTTATCCTTTTAGTTTTCTAATGCGTTGATCAAGGGTATTACAATTTTATAGGGTTTTTACTTTGTTGTAGGTGATTGTAGGTCATCCTAATGTTGTGCGAAAAAAAATGACATATAATGAATAAAAATTCTAGGAAAGTGAAGCATATAAGAAGTTGGAGAGACCAATTGTAAAAGGGTCCAAGAGTGTAATTTCTAGTTGGGAGTGTACCACTCTAGGTTATGTTTGTACAAAATTCCTAACGTATTGCACCTTTGTCTTAATTTCCAATTTCAGATTTTATATCAAAGGATTTATGATTTTTAATTCGTATTTTCCATTTTTCTTTACATTTGGATTATCTCTTTTATGAAATGTACTACTAAGTATTCATCTCACCTTGTGTATATGAGCTATTTTTAATCATATATTATTTTTGTAAGTATTAATTCATTATTTTGATTATGTATGGTTAATGGTGAATTAATTAGGTCATAATAATATCCCATAACAAACACTTACATTCTATTTATTATTGTGCAATTTCTATAACATAATTTAATTAGGGTGTAGACAAGAAGAAATATGTAATCATGTAGGAGTGCTACAAGTTTGCAATGTGTTGTAAAATATTATGAGAAGCTAGGAGGCTATGCTTGTGTAGACATAATGACATTATGAGTGTTGTGGAACAAGTGTGTGACATTACAAAAGATACAAACAAACTAATATACATGTGATGTTTGACAATATTGCAAGAATTTACAAAATGGTTATGAGTACATGAGGTATTGCGACACAAGATGCATCTTGGAAATTTATAAGTGTATAAATATGCAAATGATATCTATGGATGTGAAAAAGTGTTGACCATCCTACAAAGAACTATTTTGAGGTGCAATATACTATAAGGTACTATGGAAGTGCACAAGGTTATCACAAGGGTATGATGTTGAGCATTCAAAGTAATGCAACAATGATGTAATGTGCATGGAAGCACATGATTTAATGAAATTAAAATATAATGTAATGAAACTATTAATCAGATAAATATAACAACATTAAAGCAATATTTAGCTAAAGAAATCAAGTAATAGTCATAGATAGGAGATAAAAATGACTCGACTTGTAGAATCGTAGGTTTGGAATGAATCTAGGATGATGAACATGATGGAAAGGAAGATTCTGAACTAAGTTATGTTTATTATTCTATAATGTGACTATCTCATAGATAAGAGCATCTGGAATGGGACACAACCACATATACACTAGTTTCTATTATGGGAACTTGTATCTACGGAACAAATTTGGTTATTTTTCTTTCTATGTCTCTTCTTATCACCTTTAGTTTGTTGTAGGTCATGTAAGGTTTGCTAATAGTTTTCATAGTCACACTTGTACCTACAAAAGAAACCCTAGCTACCTACAAAATACTATAATGCACATTAGATGAATAAATATATACATATGCTTGATTTAGAATGGTCTCAGTGGTCACCCCAATGTGATTTTCATTGAGCACTACACTACATTTCAGAATAAATATAATTCTAGTGTGTGTGTGTGTGTGTGTGTGTGTGTGTGTGTGAGAGAGAGAGAGAGAGAGAGAGAGAGAGAGAGAGAGAGAGAGAGAGAGAGAGAGAGAGAGAGAGAGAGATTAGAATAGTGTCCCTTGAGCTAGGATTTCCTAGCGCCGATTACACAAAAGAATAGCGATCTAGAACTACTTTTTCCCAATGTAAAATGTGTGGTATGGAATTTAGAATAAACCCTCCTATGTAGTGAAGTATGCAATCCCAAAATGTAGTCCTTGATGTAGTAGTGTTGAATCGACAAAATATTGACTAAGTATAAGAGGGCGCATGGATAGGCATTGAATTTTGATAGAGTTGTGCCTTGAATATCCATGCCTAGAAAGACAAAGTTTGGTACTTAAAATATTTGTACATGGATCAAGATGGAGTTAAACATGGAGTGATGAACATGCATTGGATGAAGATAGAATACTTGTGGATGAAGCAATGGTTATTTTGGGAATAAGAGGAAGATGAAGAGTCATGCAAAGTTTGAAATAATAAGAGGATTAGGTCTAGAGTTAATTAAATATTATCTATTATTAGGCAAAGTTTGCATGCTTCCTAGTTTCTTTTGTAGCGATGCATGGCTATTCTTAGCATGCATCCTATTTTGAGAAGTGTATGAGTAGTGAAGGGAAAAACCCCACTACCTATATATATATATATTAATTTACATGATTTAGAGACACTAATTTGCTATAGAGTTATGATGCTGATATAGTTTTGAGCGCATGACTTTCGATGGTAATTGTAGTGTATTCTGCTATTGTGTTTTGATGGTTCAATATAATGGGTCTTTGTGGATGGATAATGATTTTTGATGTCTCTATTATTGGTTACTACATGGTAAATCTGATCTTGGTCCTTGTTTGATTCATTATGCACTATGGTTGTGATCTAGTTCATGTTATACTTTACCTTTAATTACTTGCTATGGGTATGGAATACTTGTGTGATCATGCTAACACCTTGACAAATTTGGTATTAAAAGAGGGACTTGGTACCTTTGCGTGCTTCGGGTGAGTGATTAGATCTATCTAAGTGATGGGCCAATGTGTCTAGGGTTCTCGAGTAAGAATACACACTACAAGTAGATAGAATATATTATCTCCTTGTAATAGTATGTGCCTATTGAAATGATTTCCCCCTAATGAGGTGAAATAATACATGTATATATATATGATTCATTCGCTTAAGTTTTTTCATTAAAAAGTGAAAGGCCCACCGTGGTAGTAAAGAAAGACATGAAAGAAGTAACATCCAAAAATTAGCAAAAGAGAGAAAGTGGACAAAAGCACCCAAAGGGGACAGTAGCACTTGGGCACTCCTATCTCTAATGGGCAATTCCATAAAGGGTGCTAGAAAGATAAATAGTGGAATCGAGTTGAATAAGATCTTGAATAATATGCAAAACGGTAAGGTATAAATCCGGGATCGACAAGTAAAGAAGATAAGAAGAATAAAGGAAATATCAAAGTAAAATAAGTGTTGTTAATGACTAATTCTCTTTCTTAGGAATCATGCATATAAATGAAGTATTTAGAGGATAGATGTACATAGTAAGTGCATGATTTAGTGACTACATTTTCCCCCACTTTATGCTAGTGAATAAGGATTTAGTAGCATAAATTAAAAAAGAAAAATATACCTTGGGGAGCCGAAGAAGATTGTGCCCAATATCATGATGAATGGAGTGGTGAAAAATGTGTATCATGGATTTATAAGGTAAGACAAGGATAAGGATCCTATGGGTGAACTTTGTGTGCATTTAGTTCACTTTGGAATATCATCTTTTCTAGAGTGTTCTTGAGATTTGATTCATGGTTACTTGTATGCTTTTTTTTCCTTGAGATAGGATAGGAATTGCAAAAGAAAACAAGTGTAGTCAATGATCATGGTAAATTCATTTGAACTTTAACTTGAAAAATATGTAAAATTGGAAATGTGTATTGGAAAAATCTAAACCAAGGGGTTAGAGTACACCTAAAATGTTGAAAGAGAAAGGGGTAGAAATTTGTTCCTGCTTATAGACTTGTTTCTTAGGAGCTAGTTGGAATAATACGAAGGATTTTGGTGTCCTATCACTAAACTAGGGATTTGAGTGTCCCGATGCTAAAATTTGGATTTAGGTGTCCTATTCATGCTAAGGGAAAGTGTATTGGGAGAGATCATAGGCCTTTCCCTCCAACTGTTAATGCTTCCCGCGGATAAATGCCACTACAGATGATCAAAAAATTGATTTGTAACTTACCTTGGGTGACACATTATTTCAGGCATATCAATTTCTTGCATATGCCCTAGGTGTCACTTCCTTATTTGTTCCTACTTTGGTTCTTGAGTAAATAGTCAGTTCCTTATTTATTTCATGTTAATAACTAAATGCAATCTAAAAATGACTCTGTAATTGCTGAAACTGAAGAATATTGTAACTATGTATCTTCTAAAAATTTCTCTATAATTTTTTTTACCCGAGGACAGTAGCGCCTAAGTGAGACACTAGTACCGAACACTCCTGTCTATACTAGATGGTTTTGTCCAAAATGATTTTTGTGTCCAAGTCTAATTCTAGTCCTATTCTATAACTAATTTTTGTTCTTTTCTTGTTTCTTGTGATTTTGTAACTTATTTACAGTAATTCTTTGGGAGGGTGAAAAGGTTCACCCAATGTTTTCCCCCACTCATTTGGGGTGCGTGAGATTAAAAAAGAGAACAAAGAACAAATGAGGAAGGATACAACTAATATGCATATTTGATATAGGGATTACACATGGTAGTTACCATGACGTAACAAACATAATTTGAAAATTCTAGCATACAAGTTTTAGTGATAAACAAGCAAAGCACATGGAAATAACAACTAGTAAAAGCATATAATAAAACCAAAAACAAGGAAAAATGAAACTGGTATGCATATTCGATACAGGGTTTACACATGGTAGTTACCATGATGAAAACAAAACAATTAGAAAATTATAACATACAAGTGTTAGTGATAAACAAGAAATGCACACAAAAATAACAACTAGTAAAATCATATAGGAAAACAACAAACAATGACACAATGAAATTGATATGCATATCTGATATAGGGATTTTGACAGGGGGAATAGGGATTACACATGGTAATTACCATGATGCAAGAAAAACAATTGGAAAATGCTAGCATACAAGTGTTAGTGATAAACAAGAAATGCACATAGAAACAACTAGTAAAAGCATATAGGAAAACAAAAAACAAGGACACAATAAGGAACTAGTTGCAAACATGTTACACCACTCAAGATGTCACAATACAATCGAATCCATCAATTATTGTTCAGAAAGAAAACAAATAAACATAGGGTATAACCCACAAACAATAACAAACAAGATACAAGCAAATTAGACAATCATGATTGGAAGGAGTCCTGTAAGGAAAATGCTACACATGAAGCACCCGTTAGCATGTCAGGAAGATAAATAATATGCCAAAATGTAAGATATCAATATAAGAATGAAAATGTGAAATATTTCAATGATAGAACTTGATAGTAAGTAGGAAATGTAGATTCCCCTAGGATCCTTAGTCGGACTAGTAATTGACAAGGCCAATCACCATACATCATGTAACAACTTGTAAGTGACCTGCATTTACCTCAAGATACCATGCGAACATGCATTTGTGTATGAAATAATGACAAAACATACTAGGAACTATTAGATATGAAATTCACACCATGCTGAAACTGGGTTCAACAATTTCGATACAACATAAAATGATATCTCGAATGTGGGACTTGACTGTGTGATATCAACATCCCAAGAAGGTTGGCTTCCTTAGATTAACGGGATCTAGTTCCTTTCATCCTAGCTTGCTATAACTATTCTAACCAGCTCCTACTTTATGTATAAACTAAGAAACTCCAAGGAGACATGAGGAGAGAGGGAAAGAACTAAAGGAAGGGGGTGATGCACCAAGCTATAAATGGGTCAATTTTGGATCTAAAGGGAACATATGTAAATATGCACATGAATATTTAAAATATGAAATTTTTTTGGAAGGAAATAAAATGGAAAAGAGTGAATACCTACAAGAAGATACAGGTGTTCACATGGAACACATAAAATTCAAAGAAATGAAGTCACACTTGCATAAATATCAACATCTAACTATTTTAGAAACATAGGGTCAAGGAAATAAAACTTCACAAGAAAATTACATAGGCCATGAATAAGAGTTTCAAAAGCTCATAAGGAGGAGCTTCGATTCATAGAAAAGAACCTGTAAAATATGCTTAAGTGTTACATGTATAACATTTGAGAGAAAGCAAGGGAAACAATATCGATCACCTCCAATGATCAATGAATTCAACTACCCTTCACCATCTAGGACCATTTACAGGCTAGGTATGGATATCTAAAATTTCCCCAAACACATGCCATGATATTTATAGGATGAGGATTATGACATCCATACTTCATTGAATTATGGTCGTTGAGGTGGTTACACATTTGGTTTTAAAAAGCGTGGTTTTTGCATGTGCCTCACAGAATCTCTATGATACATGGTTTCCTATAAAATTATTTGTTACTCGAAAGATGAGTGGAGTTATTTCCAAACTCCATAATGCATTGACCACCCACGGTCATTTTTTACAAAAAAGTCACCCGCTTGTCTTCTAACTTTTTTGGCCTTTAATTCTCGTATTATATTCTTCTCCATGTTGTAGTGGTATATTCTATTACCTTGTGGATTCACCTTAGACAAACTTTTCTCTTTTGCATTATAAGCGTTGGCATGTGATTTTATTGAATGAGGTGTGTTCCCTGGAAAATCATGCTTGTTATGGATAAATCATTTTTCTCTTGGATTCTTTAGAACAGAATGATATGGCTTGCAAGAATCCATTTTCACTTCTTATTGATAAGCTACAATCTGATTTTGAGAGTTGCAAACTTATCTCTTTTATTGACTCATCCTTGGATCAATTTCATTGATCCAAGGAATGTTTTAAATCTTCTTGCTGGACTAAATGGTAAATTGACATTCATTAGTTTGGGAGACATAGCGGACTGAACCTTTGTATGTTACAAATTCTTTGGTCTTGTATGAATGTGTCTTCATTAGGTTGTATGTTGTGCTTGGGTCTTTGGGATTGATCTCTGCAGGACATTAATGGCGTAAAAAAAATATAGTCTACTTCATGACTATGAAGGGGATTAGAATCCTAAAACTAAAGGATTATCCTAATGGTATCCTAAACTAGGTAAGAGCACCTACTTCCTAGCTACGTCTACTTATTTGGACTTCATTCTAACCTAAGCTTCTTATTCTATTTTGTTGGGATGGCGTCCTAACCTAAGCTCTTGTGCTAAATGAATAAGGGGAGATTACTAAAGTAATGTTAGGCTATATTAACCTAATGCCTAATACTATATGGATGTGAATTTAATCTAACCTAAGTTGGAAACTACCTATGGCAATGTTTTAAGACCTAAGGTAATTATTGTTAGACTAACCTAAGTTTTGGGGAAATCTATCCTAAACTATTAAAAAGGAACCTAAGGGTCGCATGACACCAAGGTGATGGTTCTAATGGAATTTAATTGATTTGATTGGGTTTAATGCATGGAGGTATTGCCAGTTTTGGCAAAGGCTAGTTAACTTTAGTGGGGCTTACGTGGAGGCTTCACTAAATATGGAAATGCATGTTAAATTAAAAATGGCATTCGCCAATTTTGGGAGGCGGTGGCAAGGAGAGATAAGCGGGAGATTTGGGAGTAATGACATTAATGGACCTCGGTTTTTGTGTGCAAACCATCTTGGAAACAAGGGAGGTGGATTTGTGGGAGGTTGTTTGGTTTTGCATGTCTCGTGAATTTTTCTCTACATGGAGCTATCTGGTTCTTTGAACCAACAGTTCAACTTCCACTTCGTGGCTATTTTTGGTTTCTCTGGTCTATTTTTAATCAAAGGAATGTATATGAGGCATTGGAAGAAAATTTGTTTGGTTGTTGATCTTTCGTGGAGAAGAAAAAGAGTGGGAAGCTCAGCTGGAAGTCTCCTTCAAATTTGCAGAAGCACTATCAGGCATGATAGGCTCTACCCATTAAGATTTCTTTCTTTCTTCTAAATGATTCATTAAAACAACTCTGCTCTCATGAGATAAATATTTGCATGATTTGTCTAGTTAATTACTTTCATGTTTTTATGAATCTCTGTGGTTTTTGGGATGTAAATCCATTGCAAGTAATGTTATTTTTTTGGGAAACTTTCTCTGTGCTAGTTTAATGGTGACATGCATGCGAAACTTGTATTTGAAGCTCTATATTTCATTCTAAAACTTGTATTCGAGGCTGGTGTTGTTTTGAACTGGAATTCGTTGCTTTGTGTGGTTCTGAACCTTTATTATAGCCTTGTGTTTCATTTGAACTTGTATTAGAGTCTTGGGTTTCGTTTGAGCTTGTATTGGAGCTTCGTGTTTGTTCTGAGCTTGTATTGGAGCTTTGTGTTTTTCTGAACTTTTGTTCAAAGCTTTGTGTTCGACACTATACTCGTATTCAGTACTCACGTATTTTGAACTTGTAGTTGAGTTGATGTGTTTGGTTCTGTACTTGTATTATGAGCTGGAGTTTTTACTCATATTCAAGGAGTTGAAAATTCTTTGAACTCGTTTGGGGACTATCTGCTCGAAAGGGACTTGAGAGATTAGTTTTGGTTTTAGTTGTTTTGGTAATCTCTTTTGAGATCTTCTCCATGTAGCTTCTTGAGTGGGAATGGTTGTAGTACTTCTGTCTTTTAGACTATACCGTGTTCTTGAACTGGTAAGGGCATGTAAGTTTGGGGGATATTCTTCCCTTCTCTACTATGAGAAATCCCGCGTCTTGTTGAAAGCTTGACTATTTTTTTGAAGGATTATTAGACTGTACCATGTTCTTGAACTGGTAAGGGCATGTAAGTTTGGGGATATTCTTCCCTTCTCTTCTATGAGAAACCCACGTCTTGTTGAAAGCTTGATTATTTTGTTTGAAGGATTATTAGACTGTAATTGTACCTTGTTGTGGGTTTGGTTTGATATAGAGTTCGTTGGAATAGTCACTAACAATTTAAGAGGTTTATGGAAATACAATATGCAATTTCCTTCTTGTGATCAATGTTGAAATGAATACCTTCTTGTCACAAGCTTTTTAGATGGAACTTGAGAGTCTTTGTTGTGATTTTGTTTCAGTCAAGTTGGAGGTAAGATTGGACAGTACTTGACTTAAATGTATATTGAGTTTTATTACTCTCTTCAGATCTTTTTAATTGATTTTTGGGTTTTATTAAAAAGATGGATTGAATACCTTAGTGTACTAAATTTTGTATGGAAGGATACATTATCTTTGTTCGATTGTTTTGTATTATTGTTCTTATTTGGATCGTGAACTACTTACTCTTTTGTATTGAGTTGTTGAAGCCTTGTAATGGGATTTCAGTTCTTTGAGTTCGTGAGTACTTCTGAACTTGTTTAGCTTATATTGTTTGGGGTTTTCTATTCCTTGTTGGATTCAGTGAATGAATCTCTAGGTCTTTTAAAGAGAAAGGAATATGTTCTCTTGGGGACAGTATACTATTTTTGGGATTGTCTTTTATGTACTTGATCTGAGAATTGAATTCAAACTTGTGTTTAATGAATGGGAATAGATAAACTAGTTGGTAAAGATTTGTAAGGGAAACTAGAAGTGTGCTTTCTTCTAACTGTGTGTTTGGTTTTGTGTTCTCTCTTGGGAACTAGTTAAGAACTTCTAAGTTTGAAATAGAAATGGTAATTCATTTGATAGTATAAATGAAATGAATTATTGATTGGACCCTTTCTAATTGAGATCCCTTTTTATTGTTGTTTGGATAAGTTCATTTGATTGAACTTCTCTTGTATTCGATTCTCTTCTGAGATGGAAATTTCTTGTGGATTGTTTGGTCTACTTTGTATAAGTCATTGGTTGTAATGATGTGGAAGGAGATTAGTTGAGTCGGTATGTTGGAAAGAAAATAATAACATGCTTAGACCAATTGTTTTTGCTTGATTGAGTCATACTCCATTTGGATTGATATTGGTAGGTTGTCTCTTTTTGCACTCTGTCTTATTATGAACCCTTCTTGGATGGACTGGATAGGAGATTAATTCTGTGTGAGTCTAGCTTGGATTTGTGGAACGTCTAGTTTTAGATCTATGAATTATATCTTCTAACATGTAGAAGTTAGTAAGACTTACAGTTAGACTGTTTTGATTTCCTATTATTCCTTGGATTGATTTGGGATTCTTGTTAGATGTTGTGCCTTTAATGTTGAATCATTATAATGTTATCTTTGAACTGAGGTAGTTTGGTGTGTTCTAAACTTGTTTCTATCTTTTAGATGATTAAGTGTGTAAGGAATAGTATGTATTGATTCTTCTTCTTTTCTTAAGTTGTAGGATGAATCATCCTAATATGAGCTATGTTGCATATAACTCTTTTGCTACTTAGTAAAGATAAATGTGTATTTCTATTCTTTTAGAATTATGAAACAATTGGATGATAGGATTTGTTGATTGTTTCAAAGTAATTGATAGGATCAATTAAACCTTATGATATAATGCAGATGTTGTGGATTATATTATGCTCTTTTCTTAAAAGTGAATTCAGAATCTTTAATCGTACTTCTTTTCTGGTTAATATTACTTATGCTTATTTGTATGATATATTAATTGTTTCATTAAAGAAGAGTTGTTTTAATGGAACAATTAGTGGAATGCACTTCACTTTAATGCTTAGTGCTTATCATGCTCAGTTCATTGAATTGACCCGTGCTAGAAATTTTTACAGATGGACATCGTAAGTGATAAAAGAAGGCAAAAACTTTTATGATGCATTGGTTTACTTAATTCTTGGATCTTATGTAAAGGTTTTGAATCATTCTTGAGTTGTATTGGAAAAAGAAAAGTGATGTTATTTTAAGATCTTAATTTTGATTGACATGCAGAATGTCTGAAATGCATAGTCTTGTAAATGTATATTTATCATCATGAATTGAAAGGTTTTGAGTTGGACTCTAATTTGTGGTATGAATTCTTTTGTACTTGTATGATGGAAATAATAGTGATATCTTGGTGGTATTCTTTATATCTATTTGTATACTATTGTTGTTATCAATTAATAAGTTGGATTAAAGGGATAGTATAATCTCCCTTATTATAATGAACTTGTTAAATTGCAAAAGATGTCATTCTCTAACTACACAACTATAGTTTAATAATAAAATATGCTTGGGACATACAATTAAACTATATGAGTAACAAATGATAAAAAGGTTATGTTAAACCTAACATCTAACCATGTAGAGGAAGACTCTTCCTCTCCCTCAAAGAATGAAAGATAAAAAGGAATAGTGGTTATGATCTTTAATATTTATACTACGTTTATAAAGTAAACACTAGCTAAATCTAGGTGGGTAACACATTTGATTTGGACAGCTAGGTTGCATTAAGAATTAAACGTTTGATGTTTGTTGTCCTATTTTTGGGATAACTACTTGTTATGCCACGTTAATGAACAACAATGAAAACTTGAAATAATGAATTCCTCCATATCTATTCAGGCTAGTTATGGATAAAGAACTTAATGAATGTTGGAATTAGGGTTAGGCATGGTTGCTGTAATCTGAATCTTAATCCAATATTAATTATGATAATGACCACTAAGGGGGTATGTACATCTTGATGAATCAGTTCTCATAGATGTTGGCACACGCCAACTACAAGACTGTACCCTTGAGAAGTCTTAGGACTTCTCGAGGATACAATGTTGCAGTTGACATGTGGCAACACCCTTCCGTATTTATTCATCTAGATCTACACACATCTGGACTTGAACTTAGTTTCTCTCTAGGTCAAGTTAGTAGCATGTTTAGGATAGGTAGTAGCTTCCAATGACTCAGGGTACCTTGGCACATCCGGTTGATTTAGGTCAGCTGAGTATGCCCATATACCCTAAGTCATCGTGAGCACCTTCCTATAATAAATTATGTTGCTAACTTGAGCTAGGGTCAAACCTTGGGCAAGTGGATTGACGGTAGTTAGTAAAGACCATTCTAGATAATAGAAGAGTGAGGTGAAGGACGTATTCGGAATGACGAGTATGTCGTCTAGGAATAGTAACATGAACAATATGTTGAAAATATTTGGCCAAAGTATCACAAGCTGTTAGTTATGTTGTCCTATGTCACCTAGTTTAAAGCAACATGATGTCAGATGAATATTGGTAACAAATATTTAGATAGGTTCTTTAAATAGATCACTTAATACCCAAAATAGGGTAGGAGAACCATGTATACGTAGTATACATAAAGTATTCTATACTTTAAGAAAAACATGAGAGATCGGTTGGTAACTAAGTCATGGAATGAGAGATCGGTAGTATACCGAGTCATTACAATTGCATATGGTTATCTGTTATGAGATTGATTGACATGGAATGTGTGTTATAAATGATTTTTATTTAGAATAGAGAACATTATGTTTCAAAATATTATTTTTTCCCTTGTTTCTAAAGTCTTAAAATGGGAATGTTACATGGATTTCAACCATAGCAGACTATGACCATAGTTTCATGAAATAGAATAATTCCATGAAATCTTGTATTTTCTGAGTCTGCATAACACTGTATTTCCATGTTGTGAAGCATTAAAATTCTCTAGTTCTACACTACGTGGATCCCGCACTTGGCTGATTTTCCAACTTGATTTCATTCTTATGTTGTATAAATTTCATGGTGCTATGACCTTGCCTCAACGCTGCGAAGGAATGCTATCATTTAAATCTACCTAAGTCTTGAGATCAAGCTTCCTTTTATGGTGGGTTAGGAGAACCTGTGGAACACTACATTTACGTACTCCATGAAAGACTAGTTTAGTGTTCCACCGCTTTCTTGAGTAAAATATGCCTAGGTTCCAACTTAGATGAGTTCTTTAAAATTTACATGGGGTGTAATTTTAGATAATAGTTTGGTGACCTCTAGGGGACATCTACCTACTAGATGATGAATATTAGTATCCTTGAAGCATCCATTGGGCATGAAGTCTAGCATACATGTTGAATCCAATCCTTAAAATTTTATGACTCTCCCTAAATTCACATGAAATCAACACTAATTTGAAACTTTCCCTAAAGCTGATCTTTGGAGCTTTAAATAAATCTTGAGAACCACCCAAAAATATTTGGATTTTTCCATGGAGTGAGGAAACTGAAATGGCTTGTGCACGACTATAATTGACTTCCAAAACCTATATAAAAAGGATAAGAGAATCCAAGACCATTCATAGGCTAGCTATGTGTATTTGACATTGACTCCAAACACATGCCATCATATTTATAAGATGATGATGACAACACCCATACTTCATTAAATTTTGGTTGTTGAGGTGGTTGCATGTTTGATTTAGAAACATGCATGATTTTTTCATGTGCCTCAACATAATTTCTATGATCCATGGTTTCATGCGGCCTTTGACGTTCCCTGAATGATGAGTGGAGTAATTTTCAAACTCTAAAATTCATTGGACAACCCACAATATTTTGTTACATGTCCCACAATAATTACTACACCCCACGGCTTAATCTAGTATTCTAAATTTTGTGGCCTTTATTTATCATATTATATTCTTCTCCACACGCCCAGTGGTATATTCCCTTTCCTCATGGATTTCAACCTTAGCAGGCTATAATCATAGTTTCACGAAAGATACTAATTCCATGAAATCTTGTATTTTCGAGTTTGCATAATATTGTATTTCCATATTGTGAAGAATAAAAATTCCCCACTTATATACTCCGCGGATATCTCCCTTGGATGATTTTATAACTTGATTTCATACTTGTGGCCTCTTGTGGTGTATAAATTTCATGGTGCCCCGACCTTGCCTCGGTGCCGCGAAGGAATGATATCATTAAAATCTACCTAAGTCTTGATATCGAGCTTCTTTGTTCGAAGGGTTAAGAGAATTTGTGGAAAACTACATTTACACACTCCATGAAAGACTAGTTCGGTGTTTTGCTATTTTCTTGAGTAAAATATGCCTAAGTTCCAACTTAGATGAGTTGCTAAAAATTACATGGGGTGTAATTTTGGACAATAGTTTGACGACCTCCAGGGGACATCTTATTGCTAGATGATGAAGAATAGTAACCTTGAAGCATCCATTGGACGTGGAGTTTAACATACAACTTGAATCCAATCCTTAAAATTTTATGACTCTCCCCGAATTCATATGAACTCAACACTTGATTTGTAACTTTCCCTTGAAGTTGATCTTTGGAGCTTTAAATAAAGCTTGAGAACCACCCCAAAATATTTTGATTTCTTCCATGGAGGGAGGAAATTGAAATGACATGTGTGCGACCGTAATTAAATTCCAAAACCTATATACAAAGGAGAAGAACCTACATGCTTCAAATTAAACATGTAGAGTGTGCAAAAGCACATATTACAAACAAGGATGATCACCACATAGATTGATTAAAAATCACCCAATCACCGATCAACACACAATGAAAGGAGGGAACCTCCAAAAACAAAAAACACACAAGTGTCTATAAGATGCGAAAAAATTAAAGAGAAGGTTTAAGATAAATCTCATTAATCTGTGATTTGAAGTGCATCCCCATTAAGTTTGAATGATTCAAAATAATTGGCCTGCTTATAGGAAGTGATGATATACGGCCCACTCAAAGTACATCAAACTTGGAGTATTACCCTATTTTTGTTCTTTTTTCATCCCATTTGAGGACCAGATCTCCTACTTTGAAATCCTCAACTTTGGATTTCCTCACACCATTTCTTATTTGATTTATAATGCTTCTCTAATATGATCATGGAATATTTTATTACTTCCTCAAGCTTAATTAATTCCATCATTCTAATTTTTCTTTGATCTTCACCCTCAAATTCTAACTATTGGGCCAACGCTAATGAAGGAAATTCAAAAGATAAAGGAATCCTAGCTTCTCTACCATAGATAAGGATAAAAAAATAGACTCCAATTTCTTTATTTGATGTGATTCTATCAGCCCAAAGAGTGTTTCTTACCTAGGTGTGCCAAATGCCTTTGGTTGATATCCATTGTTCTTTTTATGATTATGATCGCCTTCTACCCCAGCGTAATAATTGGAAGAGATATTTAATTATGTTCCAAGTTTATGAGCCTAATAAAAAAATTTCGAGCTTAGGAAGGTTTCTTTCATTATCAAAAATAATGGTTTGGTGAACCCCAAACCTTGTCACAATGTCTTGAAGAAAATCAAGGATGACTATTTAATAGCTTCCCTAAGTGCCACATCTTCTATCCGATTGGTAAAGTAGTCACTATTATCAATACCCATTTATTACTTACACTTTATGGAGGATTGATCATACCTATAAAATCAATTCCCAATTGAGAAAAGGGTTCATCCACCTGAATGAGATGAATTGGGAGGGATTCCATCCTCTTTTTACTAGTGAAGAAAGCACATTATTTACATATTTTGACCCATTGATGAGCATCTATGAATAAAGTGGCCGAAAGTATCCTTGTTTCATAATTTTCATTGTTTTGGCTTTGGCTAAGAAGTTTCATGAAAAGAAACCAAAGTGGAATTTTGCCAAGACTATTTTCACCTATTTTCCTTCAATGCACCTTAACAAGACCCCATCAAGGTTCCTTTTGAAAAAAATCCCACCAATAAATACATATGAAACTTATTGCAACCTTAAATGCCTTTTATTTTCCTTGTTTAATCCAGGAGGTTAGCCACCAATTACTAAGAATGTTCATATGTCTTTGATCTAACCATCGGGGTTGAGTTGATTTCCCATGTCTTGCAGAATTTCATTGTTGAGCAGAAATTCAACCCCATGTGGCTCTTCTCGCACTACACATATTTTCATCATCCAATAGATTTTTCATACTCCAAGAATATTCATCTTGAGGGTCCTCCAAATCCCACGAATTCTGTGTGGTTTTTTTATGCTCTTCCTCTATGAAGAACAAGGCCTCATGATTATCCTAAGAATCCAAGGCTAGTTGTTCACAAAGTTCTCTACCTCTTACCAATATTGCATCCTTTATGGTTACATCATACTTGATAATCTTGGTCACCCATCTAAATATTTTTCATTGATTTCCACTCCTATGATAAAACCTCTCACATTAGAGTGAGAGAATAAATTTTTATGTGGTTAGTGGCAAGCATGTTGTTGAAATTCTTAAGAGATCTCGTGAAGGAAAATACCCGCTTCTCTATATGACTATATTTTAGTTCATAATCCTTCATTTTTGAATAAATAAAGCCATAGGTTGTTCTAAACCTTTATCATTTTGTTGTGTCAAAACCTTAACAACATTGACCTCGATTCCATAATTATAAATGATAAAATATTTTGAATCATTGGGGATAATAAGAGTGGGATCCTACGTAATCTCCTGTTTAATCTTTTCAAATATTTATTTTCCTTCCATGGTCCATTTAAAATCCATGCCCTTCTTGAGCATTAGAGTGATAGGATTGAAAAATACCATAAAGTTAGGAATAAACTCTTTAACAAAGTTTATCTTACCCGGAAAGATTGCAACACATTTTGGTGAGATAATAATTAGAGAGAGAATAATAGAGATTCTTTCAAGGTCAATGGAAATTCCATCCTTATATAAAATGCGACCCAAAATCTTACCCCGTCATACGTAAAAAATACACCTCTTGGGGTTAAGAGATATCCTAAACTCCTTACATCTTTCAAATATTTTTTCAAGAGGATTGATATGGTATTTTACTCTCTTTTGAGAAAATAATGATATCATCTAAGTAGATAAGGATGAAATCATTTATATATCCTTTAAAAGAAATATCTATTACTCTTTGAAATGTGGCACCCACATTTGATAAACCAAAGAGCATATTCGATATGTATATGCTCCCGCTTGGTTGTAAATGTAGTATTATATTGATATTCTTCTCTAATTTTGATCTGATTGAAACTAAGTAGCCATCAAGGATAGAAAATATTTCAGCTCCTACTACTATCTGCAAAATTTGTTCCATAGAAACTAGAGGACAATGATATTTTAAGGAGCCTTTGTTCAAATCTATAAAATCCACTCATAGTCTAATATATCGATTCTTCTTCCTAACTGGGACCAAGTTAGCCACCCAATAGGATTACTTGGCCAGGGGACTATAATTTTTGCCTCAATAATAATGGTTAACTCTTTTCTCATGAGGGGCTCAACTTTGGGATTGATGCCTTTACTTGTTTGGTTGACTTAACATTGGGATCAAGGTCTATGGTATGTTGAGTAATGTTGGGGTTAAATCCTTTAAGATCTTCATAATACGATGAGAAGATATCATTATATTTTTACATAAGGAGATAAAATCTTACTTTTTTAGCTTCATCACATACCTTTCCAAGAAATAGCTCATTGTCTTGTGCAATAATGACTAGTTAGCGAGTTCTCTTGTTTTGCTATTATATTATTTTATCCTCCTTTGAACTCATCACCATGAAAAAGATGTGCTCAAGAGTGACCAATCCTTTTGTAATTTTTTTCATTCTTAGTTGAATAAGTTGATCACCATAGCCATCATGCAAATCATATTTCAATTTTGAGGATAAATCAAATTCATTTTTAATAAATTACAAATTTTTTTCAACACTATAAAAATCTTCTAGTTGACTTCATTATCTAGGATTGTTGGCCTTATAATCATCTTGACATGTTGTTTATTACCCTAGATGAGATCTTGAACTAGAGATAAATGTGACCCAATAGCCACCATTTGGTCTACTTCTTTGGTCAATTTCATTAGCACCAATTGAAGGTTGAAAGCATCAAAACCTTCCAAAATATCCCAGACTCAATGCCTATAAGATTTCAAAAGCTTATTCTTGGCAACACATTTCCTTCTAACTTGGTGGACGACAAATTTCGTGTCCCCAAAATTTTGCAAGGTCTTAATTTTTATCTTTTCCATAATAAGATTACCATGAATCAAAGCCTCATATTTCACCACATTGTTTGAACACGTGAAATTTAACCTATGAGAAAAATAATTTCTCATCCAATGGAGAAACTAGAACCATACCCTCCTTTGCTCCATTCACGATTCTAGAACCATCAAAGAATATTTTTCATAATCTAGAAGTATCAGTTTATTTTTTGTGCAACATGGGGGTAGTGAAATATTCTTCATGAATGTAGTAAGTGCCTAGGCAAAATTCCACACTTGTATCATAAGGGTCAAACTCATAGTGTTCTTTGGCTTATTCATTTAACAAAAGGGAACTAGAATAGGAGAAGTGGGCTGATGAATTATGCTATATGTAATATGGCTCAAATGCTAAGTCGATAAAGATTATTTCCCTATTGGAGAATTACTTAGAATTATAGAACACAAAAAAATAGCATTTGAATATTTGAGGCTAAAGGATGATATGGTTGTCAAAGAAAGGGTACAAATAATGTAGTAACTCCCCTAGTGTTGCTGATGTTGAGATAAAGGAAGACCCAAAGAACATGGAAGAACCCCCAAAAGTATATTTAGGAACATCCTAAATAGAATTCCAATTGGTTGTGGATCCCTTCTTTACCTCTCTCGATTGTCAATAGGCGACTTCTCCACAATTACATGTTTGATTTAGGAGCGTCATGCAATATCATTCCTTTAGAGGTCATGAATGAATTAGATATCAAAATAATAATAGATTTTAGAAAATGTTATGCCATGGATTTAAGAAAAGTACCTGTTGTTGTGTATGTTAGAGGTTTAGTAGTACAAATTACTACCTATCCTAACAAATATTTAACCATGAATATGGTTATAGTTAACTGCCCTACTAAATGGGGCAAGTTATTATCAAGAAAGTGGGTTCTAGTGTAGGAGTGAGTGTTCAAATGGATATGTCCTTCACTTCTATACCATTAGAAGGGAAATTAGTCAAGTTGCATAGAGAAGAAAAAATGCTCCATCTTATTGAGGATCTTATGAATGCTTCTTATGAGGTATTATTTGTTGATACAAAGTTGGGTAACTTCATTGGATGTTAAGATTTTAAAGATCATTATATGGATACTAATGCACACCTTGAAAACGTCAATGTCCCCTGGACCATGAATTTTTATAGAGCATGATTCAATGTTGGAAATGGATCTTGAGTGGTTTTAATTTCTTTAGATAAAGTTTCCTTTAATTTATCTTTCAAATTAAAACTTGAATGTACTAATAACATTATTGAATATAAGACATTTGTCGTCATTTCAAGAGTTGCATCGAGGTATGGGATTAGGAATATCAAATTCGAGGAGATTTTAAATTAGTTGTAAAGCAAGTCAGGAAATTATATGCAACTAAAAACTAGAGGATGAGATAATATAAGCATGCAGTTTGGGATATCACAAAATTATTTGATTCCTTCAATATCCTTTTATCATGAAAGAGATCAAAATGTGGCAAATGAAAAATTGGATATCTTAGAATATTAGTATGATAATGAGATAATGTCCCCTTACTTAAATTATGAAGTAGAAGTTCTAGTCAGACCATCAGTCCTTGATAAAATTCAACATTGGAAGGTTTTTGAGGATGATGCCCAGATTAAGAGGTTATTAAATTCTAAAGATGACTTCACAAATCAACTCATTGCCTTAGAATCATATGTTAGTGCTATGTGAAGGAAAGGAGATCCTCTTTGGAAAATATATAGTTCAACTAAGTTAGCTTGCAATTAAATTTTGACACTACGAATGAGTTGTGAGCAAGCTTATCCATGTGCATAGGGATGTTGAAGAATGTAACTTGGGAACTTATTAAAATCCTGAGAAGGTTTGGTTAGGATGTAGCATGAGAAAAGAAGAAAAGAAAGCGATGCCAAATTGTCGAAGAAATAGTAGGATTGCTCGACATGGTCTTATCCAGAGCTAATATCTTATAGAGAAGACATCGATTGGAGAACATGCTTTCTTTACGAAAGACTTAGAAGGAAATTTACTTTAGTTTCCTATCAATGACAAGCATATCAAACATTTCTTGGACTAAGACAGAGGGTCAGGTATGATCATTGTATAGTACACATATTTTTAGTGTTTTTTTATTTTTATTTTTCCTTGGTTTGTGTTGTTATTTCCATTTTTATTCTAGTATACAATGACCAGGTTTTGTGATATGTCTTCTCGTGTGAATGCTATGTATCTATTCGAAATCCTGTGTGTTTTAGCTCCGTGAATCCCTACACAATGGACTAGGCATCTCGTATTTATTTTGACATATTTATGAGAGGTTATTGTGGCACGCACAGGGGTGCCCATCCTCGAGAAGATGCCATTTTGGTGCTCAATCAAGGACCTTGGATTAAACTATTCTTTTCCTAGAGTCTTCGTAGATATAAATGTTATGTGTGTTTCATATTGTTCCACTTTCTTAAAAGTTCAGTTTGAGTAAACGAGGATTATCAATTTTAAGAAATTTGGTGCCTTGTCAAAATAGAAAATAAAGGATTCAATGAAAATTTTGAAGGAATAACACTATAATAATTCCCAGAGGATTGGTTAATGGACTAGTCGATCAAATTATAAAAGGTTCAGACTTGTGGGTGATCGGGATATGTTTACATCTTTTGCAAAGGTGGAAAACATGTAATTAAAACCAAATGAAAAATATAAAATGGAATTAGTCATTTAAAAAATATTGGGATGTTCAAATGGCTGTTAAAGATATGCACTACCAAACAATTCAAATTCCCGTGAAGGAGAGGACACATGGTAGGATTTCAGCCCTCTCTAAGCCATTCATGTTTTACAAACTTAAATTCTGTAGAATGTACAAATCCATATGATTTCAGGTTTTGGCGGGGAAGAAATTCAACACGGTCAGATAGATGACCCATGGTGGACACGCATCACCATTCTCGGCATAGGGTGAGCGATGGGCTCTAGTGGACCTCAAGTCCGTAGAATGAAATGCGTTTCATAAGGTTTCGGTCAGGTGGTTTTTCAAGTCAAGGAGGAGAGGTGGAAACATTTATATTAAGTCATCGATGAAGTCTTCCCAAATAGAAGTCACGATGGGAAGGCTGACCCCCAACCAATAAAAGATGAACACAAAAATAAGAGAACTTGAAATTGCAAAATCGTAAAGATGTGTGGAGATTTTCATTGGTTTATGCTTTGCACTCTGACAATACTAACATTACTAGTAGCATGGAGAGTTCTCATTGGTTTATGCTTTGCACTCTAATAAGGTATTTATAAATGAAAGTGAATTACGAATTAAGTGCGGAGCTTCCTTATTAGCTCACTTTTTGCGACGGTCAATGAAGCTTATTAAACAGATGACATTTCCAATAGCATGGATATTTTTCATTGGTTTATAATTCATAATCTAATAAGGTTTTTGTAAATGAAAGTGAATTGTGAAGTAAGCGTGGATCTTCCTTATTGGCTCATGTTTCGTGATGGCTAGACAAGGTTATTAAAAAGGATGACATTACAAGGAACATGGAACTTTCTCATTGGCTCACATCTCCCAGAGATCAATCAAGGATATCAAACAATATGATGTTGTGAAGGTGTGTGGAGCTTTCTCATTTGATCATATTTCACATGAGCCAGTACAAGTTAAAGAACAATCTGAAACTGTGAAGGAGTGTGGAGATTTCTCATTGGCTCAAGTTTTGTAGTGGTTAGTACAAGTAAGAGAACAATCTAAGAAGGTGAAGTTGCATGAAATTTTCTTATTGGATCAAATTTTTTAATGGAGCGTACCTACGTGGAAAGCCACATAACACAAAAACAGCCGGGAAGAAGAAATGTAGAAAAATATTGACCTACTGACCAACCGAGAGACCAACATGTGGCAGTGAAGGCATGGAATCAATCCCAAAATACTAACAGAAAATCGAGATATTTTTCAGTTAGACAAATTACATTCCCACTTTAATTAAAGCTATTTATTTATGAACAAGGAGGATATTCACTTACTATTTTTGGGGGGAAATCAAATTGTAAGAACACACCAAATTTGTATAAATATGGGGGCTTGTCCTCATATCAGGGGGGTTAAATTTTTCTATTTTTGAAAAGGTTGAAAGATATAATTGTAAGACTGCATGTTTCTTTTGTGAAATGCATATGGATTTCAGTTTCCCAAACTTATGTGTCAAGGTGGTTACAATGTACAACCATTGAAAAACATTGAGAGCATTTTCTTTATGTTCCCTTGTTAATAAATTCAAGATTTGAATGAAATATGTCCGCTTATGAGCTTTGATTTCTATGTTCTAGTTATGTATGTTGAATTGTTGATTGATGAGTTATATTTTCTGCTACAATTTTGTGCTTATTTCTTCTCTATGTAGTACACTAGATCAATCCTTAATGGTTGTGCTTTGGTCATTAATTCAATATTGTGGTGTGAGCATTTACTCTGCAATATTGGACATAATTCTAAAATCCTTACTGTAGCCATTTTGTCGAAGTGATTTTTGTTAGCCTTTGAGTGTATCTTGGGTGTACTAGAGTAGAAGCAGTAAATACTTTATTAGAATATTTGCACGATATTTTGTGTTGAGTATTTTAGAGATTGTGTTGAAAATTTTCATCTGTTGAGTATCAATGAATGCAAATATTCCTTTGGAGAAACTATCACTACTTAATCAAGTGTTTTGTACTTTCCTAGAATAGTAGGCTATTTTAGTAAGTGTTAAATGCTTTGATACAAGGAATCTATCATCATATAAATCCCCCCTTTGTGAAGTTACAACTACCATAATTGATCCCACCCCATACTAACTTAATTTTTTTGCTTTTTCTGCTCTATCTCTAAATATCATTGAAAGTGCCCTTTAGCTTTAATTCTACTTGTCAAGAGAATGCAAGAGCAACCAAAATTTACTATCTATAGTAACTTATGTCTGGTATGGTAAGCATATACAACATTTTTTGTGACAAATCATGAGAGTGAAGTGTTGTATTCATGGCCATGTTTATCTCAGATTGATCCATCATTTGAAAAATTGAGGGGAATAAAGACCCTATCTCCCTCTCTACATTCAGGTTACCATGTAGGCCCTCTCACCTTGGTTCAAGGCCGAACAAAAGTATATGGATGAGGCCATCCCCTTTGTACATTCCCCTCAATCACCTCAAGGCTTGATCCCAATGAATTTCTAGACCTCTCCCTAGCTACAAAATGACACATACTACCCAATCTACCACCATCCAAGCATCCCCCTTCCTAAGAGAATGATGTCAGGCCACCAAGAGGTGCGGAATTTGGGGACTTCTTGATGTATGTTGATAGGTATTTTGGCTCTCATAGTGTGAATTCCCATAACATGCCTTTGGTGTTTCTTCCAGGATTTCAAAGGGCATTGAGTCCAATTGAGGTTCGGATCTCCCGTCAACATGCCTCTCGGTGCCATTACCGAGGATTTCAAAGGGCATTGAGTCTAATTGAGGTTCAAATCTCCCGCCAACACACTTTTGGTATAGTTACTGGGGACTCTTTACTCTAGGAAAGGTTAAAAATACATACCTTTATAGAGATTTTCCAAAATTAGGAAAATACAAACCATTCTGAAAGTATTGTCTAAAATTTTCTCATTATAAACAAGATTTCCATAAAACCTATACTTATTTGAGTATACGATAAGTTGAAAACCAAAAACAAGGGAAAATTCATAAAGTTATGCAAATCTTAACCTTCAAGTTCGTGAATATATATTTTCAAGAACTTTTTCAATTAATCTATACATCTAAGGTGCAAGGCATTAGTGACAGATCCATATTTCAAAAAAATATGGGTCATCTTATATCACTAAATCACAACACCCTATGGTTTGCACAAGTGTGTGTGCTTGAGCTCACATTGTGATTGGATAACATGGGTACTATCTCCAAGTTATGGGACTTGCTTCTTGAGATAGACCTCTAGAGAAAGCTAGTTCTTACTCCTAAACTACCTACCACAATCTACTCTAATGCAGGAAAAACTATCTATTCTAATCTAACTTTCCAAGGGACCAGGGAGAGAGAGTGCATGAAAAAAATCCTACACTAAAGTGGTGATACACCAGAAAAGGAGAGTGTGAGAGTAGTCTTCCAATGTGTGGAAAGTAGAATCAAAGTACATACTAGAAGGGGTGATAACAGTTCTCCACAATCTAGCAAATGCATTCACATCAATATTCCATGTACAATAAAAATGAATCCCTGCAAGAGTATAAGATAGACACAATATATATGCAATAAGATTGAAGGGGCAAGGGAATGCAACAAACACAATAGGGGAAGATACATCCACAAACTTGCATCTATTGCTTCATGAGTATGCACAATCCAATCTATTACAAGAAAAGGTCCCAGATCACCATACAAGGAGTCCACTACAAGGGCCTATAGCACATTGGCTTCAAAAAACAACTTAGATAGAGTTTTGCTATATGAAACTATCTCCCTTACAATGAGCCCAACACTCCAATTTATAGGAATTTGAGAAGAGAGAGAGGGAAAATGAAAAACTCATAATTTTTCCTTCAACCACTTGCAAGATGTCATAAATGGATTGAAATGATGGTATATTTCTTGCAAAATACCCCCATACTACCCCATAACTTGCAATGCAGTGAGAAATGTCAGCCCATGCTTCATTAATGCATCCCAACTACCAAATACAACATTATTATAAACCTGGCCATGTTTTCTACAAAATCTCCATTGATCCCTCATCAAATTATGGATTTCTCAATTTCTGTGCCAATAGTACCAATTTTGTGTGTTTTCATTGAGAAATGCAAAAGTTATGGCCTTTTGAGTGTGGGCAACTATTTTGGGTTTACCAGACATTTATGTCATTTAACGAGAATTAGCATTTGGTTTTATAGATATGGAGATGTTTCTTTTATTTTTATATATCTACCCTCATTAAAAATAAGAAATCCAATTTTTTTAGCGCAAAGGATGTCATGCTTGTTCTAGAAAGTCCAATTTCATGAAAATCGAGCTTGGGGTTAAATGTTATGGCCGTTTGAAGTTCGGGGTTTGATTTACACTGTTTTCCTTTGTATGCGGGCATTTCAGCTATATCGGGTTCTTGTGTCCTAGCTATCCTGTACAAAAAACCTCTGATCCACCCGTAAGCCTCCTTTCATGGAAAAATCGAGAAAATTAGGTCCTTGGTGAACTCGTGTCACGTGTGTCCCACCGTTGACAAGGCCGTCAGGGCAATTGACTACCGCTTCACCCACATCTTTTTTGTAGTCGACTATTTTGGGCTTTCGAGTCCCGGACATCTTGCGCATACACTGTACAACATGGGCCGTGTTTACCCAACTTCACTGATTTTCTCTTGGTGTGACGATTTTGGCCTTGCGGCGAATTCGTGTCCCGACGCAACATAGACCACACGGGACAAAAATTTCTGATTTTGCCAATTTCTTTACAAATTGTCCATTTCAGCCATGCGGGTCCTAGATGTCCCATGTGTACTGTGTGGCATGGGCTCTAAAACCTGATTTATCCGCAATACACTAGCACAAGCTGAATTTTCTTACCTTTTGTAATTTTTTCAACTTCTTGGACTTTTTCCTTGGATGGGGAAGTTAGAGAGAAGCTGAAGGGACCCCTAAAACCTGATTTTTGCCTTCCATCTTTTCTACTTGCTCCAACATGGGGAAATTATGCAAGTTATCCTAAATTACCTCAAGGGGTGAATTTGGGATAGCATATACCATTGCAAATATTTTACACCTTCATGATTAACTCCCCCCTTTGTAAATCTAGAAGAGAAAATATCCTTTTTCAAATCTAATCCCAACAAAAGATTACTCCCAGAGCTAGAGAATACACAGTAAAAGGAAGTAGATATGGAAACCAGTGAGTGGTCAAAAGACAGGGAAAATATTGTTTAACCTGATGAATTTGATCCACCTTTGGTGGAGGATTACTCTAGCACATCTAACAACTCTGATTTAGGTATTCCTCAAACATATTTGCATTCATTATTTCAAGAAGGTTCAACATCTACAAATAATAAAGGTATTCCTCATCTTCCTTATTTGTTAACTCATAAGAACAAATTGTTTTGTGAAATTGAGTCCCCAAGAGATTTCCATTTTGTGGATCATACTCCTCTACCTTAGAGACCTCTAGTTCCCCATTGTTTTAACCCTCCTTTTGAAAATCCTCCATAAAATAATATGGAACAACCTCCACCCAAGGATCCTTTTGTAGTCACCACTTATAGACCAATAAGGTTCCATGGAATGGTGGGCTATCCGAATGAAGTAGCTAATGAAATCGAAGCATGCTACTTTGGTTTCAGGAATAATGATATAAGTGGGGATCAACATCTTAGATTTTTCCAAAATGTTATGGATGAATATGAAGTAGAGCATGAATATGTTTATGTTAAATTATTCATACATACATTAGAAGAAGATGCCAGGGAATGGTATAACTTGCTACTTGCAAATTCAATTGATTCTTGGGTAGAAATGAAGAATGCATTCAAACTCCAATATGGTGATAAGACTAACCCTAGGTTTCTTTTATTAGAGTTTGAAAATATAAAAAGAATCCTAATGAGTGTGTGCAAGAATTTAACACTAGGTTCAATAAAACTTTGACTAGATTTCCTACTAATATAAGGCTTAGTGATGATTCTTTCCTGATTAAGTACTCATATGCCTTTGATAAGAAAGAAAATTATTATCTAAGGGAAAAAAATCCTATAACTCTAAGGAAGGATTTCTATATGGAGGTCCCAATTGAGAACAATATTAAAGCAACCAAGAAGTCTCCAAAGAGGGAGGGTTTCAAGATGATTAATCTAGAGAAAACTTGGGAAAGTAAGGTAGTAGACTTAGCGGAAGTGCTTAAAACTTTTTCTAGAGCAATCAAAGAGATTTCATATAAGCTTTCTAGAGAAAAGAAAGGATTGGTTTAAAATCCTCAAACTCAACACCAGGCCCAAGGAAAAAATAGATTTGGGAATCATCCCAAAGGAGATCATCGGGATAATGATAGAGGAAAATGACCTATGGGTTCGAAAGTAAGTAGAAAGATTTCAGAGATAAAAAACATTCCCAGATCCATTGACAATAAGGGTATCTTTAGTGGAAGAGGAAAACATCATTCAATGGTGTGATAAATGTTTGTTTCCACCTACCCCTTGTGAGAAACGTTTTAGAGATGATGATATTACAAATGAAGCTAGTTTTGGTGACATATGCATCATGGAATATATAAAATATTCAATGCAAGGATCCACTTCAACTGATCTATTGTATGCTAAAAATGTGGAGAAATTTTGGGCTTGTACAAATCAGGTATTCTCCCTCCCTTCTATATTTAATGCTGATATAGATATGGCTCAATAATTTGAGCTTCCAAACCATGAATTTGAGAATTTAAGAGATCTAATGATTAAAAAGTATGATGGTAGAATCCCTTATGAAGAGTATAGGAGACTATGCCTCTTGAGCCCCTAAAATGACCAAGTATCCGAGGTGCGAAGGGTTGTGGTGCGCATGGACAAGGTGCAAAGGTACGTGCGAAGTAACATTTGGGGGTGTGTGAAGGCTCATGCCCATATAGGAAATGTTCGGGAATTAGTAACTTTTTAGCATTGATTAAAGTCACATTTGGAGAGCACGTGAAAAGGTGACCAGATTTAGTTTGTATAAGGTTAAGCTATGAAGCCTTATAGCTTAAGGAAGGAATATTCATGGGTATCATTATGATTATCATGAAAGGATTAGGGGATGGAAAGGTGGAGTTAGTTATAGATAGCTAGCACTTGCATGTTGAGGATACTTGATTAGGGAAACACATGATGACATTTGGCATGTTCTTGGGTAGTGGTTAGGTGATCATGAAAGATTCCTTTAGGCCTTTTCTTGTAATGAGTGGTTAGAGGAGATTCATTAACATTATTTATTTTTTATGGCTTGGGAGAACATTTAGATAGAAAAGAGGGTGTATGTGTAGAGGATGGAGTGTGTGTGTAATACGTGATTATAATCTCTATAGTGAAGCTATAATCAAGAGCATGTTGAGGCTCTGCTGTTGTATTATCTCCATCCATGGAATCCTTAATGTATATTTAGCTACTGTAATGTGATGAATTAATACAATGGAGTGGTTCTGAACATCTGTGTTATGGATCTTGATGTATGCTTTTTCTTTATTGTCTATGAATTTTAACCCTTTTCTTCTTGATATTGTTTAGGGTTCATATATGATATTGCTATAATGTGATCATGTTTACTTCCATATGTGGTGCGCTCGAACCTAGATCTAGTTCTTGATTTGAATTGTAAGAATGAATGTAACTAATTTCTATCTATGCAAATAAATTTTCTTTAATGGAGAACATTCTCATGAAGATCATATAAAGGAGGGGCTCAAAACCTATGCACACCTTGGGTGAGCTCCTAGTCAGGCTGGGTGATATGTCGATGTGATTAGGGTTTGAAGATAAGTTAGGGGTAAACATAGACTACATTTTGGTTCCATTTTCGGGACCTTTTTTGAAGCCGTTGTGAGAATGATGTGTGATGAAAAAGCACCTAACCTTTGACAATGTCGAGACCTAGCTTAAAAGCATGGAAGATGCGTTCTCTTAGAGGTTCGATCTTGGATCTGAGTTTTATGCATGAAAATGGGTGGAGGAGAAATTGTATCATGAACTCTATGAGACATTCTTCTGTTGTTTCCTAGTAGAGTTGTATGAATGGATCTCAACATATGCATCAAGGATAAGTTGGTACTATAGACCTTGTGTTTGGACCTAGGAGGAGTATCAACAGTTGCAGGATATTGATTTGACCTGGACTCATGTTGTTGATCACTAGTGGAGAGGTGTGTTGACTAGTTACACGTTGGAGTATGCAATCTCAACTTATTCTTGTTCGGAGGTTGCTAAGTTTGAGTTCTTGCGAGAACCTAGAGGATATTTCTTGTGTGATTTGCTATTAGCCATCAAGATCTTGATCATTACTTTTAGTTTGGAAGCCTTCCCCATGGCGGATAAAATCTGCTAAGCACGGGGCATGAAAACTCATGTGGTAGAGGATGGCATACCTTACGGTGGAAATGGAGAGAGAGGAGAGGCAACTCAAGTATAATGAAGCTCGGGAGAGGGAGTTGACAAGACAATGTGAAGTTATAGGAGTGATGGATTTATGGAGGTAGATGTTGCGGGAAGGATTTGAGGTTCGCACGAGAGGACGTAGAACTTGAGTAGTATGAGCTACCCCATCTTGGCAAGTGCGGAAGAGAAACCCCTCGGTTTTGGAGAGAGCTCGACGTATGAAGAAAGGAGGAGAGCCATAGGCATGCCTCTTAACCCACATGGTGAACAAAACCTTGAGCTTATTTTTCTAGTTCTGAGATAGGTTTTAATAATCCGATTAGTATCGGTATTGGTAGTTAAGTGAAACATGGTAGATATAAGTTTTCATTCAATGCATTTATGGCAACACATACATTTATGGTATTTGGAGGTATTTTGTCCGGCACATCGTTTGGGAAAGGTGTGGGTTCACAAGGTTTGAGTATTACATCTGGAAGTGGTGCGAAATACATCTAGGAGTGGTTTGGTATCACAAAATGTTGGAGTGAAGTTTAGCGCATTGGTGGCTTCGTAGGGTGCAACTTCTTGAGGATCCTTTCTTCTTTATGGGAGGAGGATCCGGTGGATCTGGAGGGATAGGAGCTAGCAGATCTAGTGGGTCTAGTGGTAGAGGTAGCACTGGAGGGAATCAAGGTTATGGATCTGGAAGACAAGGTCCACAACACCATAAATAGGTGTTTTATGAGATGTCACTCTACTTACCTGATTACAAAGGCATTGAGGATGCTGCATAACATGTACACAAGTGTGAGTTGCTATGGCACATGACAGGGATCACTGCCCTGGAGTAAAAAGAAAGTCATTTTGTAACCACATTTCAAGGTTGTGCACATAGCTGGTACCAAAAATATGATCCACACCAGACAATGGTGGATTATATTGCACTACGTAATGCCTTTTTGGTGTACTTCCACATAGCTAAGTTTTAACATAAAATCATCAAGGCATTGAATGAGATTAAACAAGGAATGGAGGAGAGTGTGTGGGAATGTGATGCATGTTTCAAGACTCTCCTATCCAAGTTGCCTTCCAACATTCACCCTTTGTATCATGCTCAATGGTTCATTAGAGGACTGATCACACCATTTAGGAGGGTGATTTAAAAGAAGAATTTCAAAACTCTACGTGAGGCCCTAGAGGTTTCCTTGTGTGCCAAGGCCATGGGAATTGTTAATACCGACATTAGTACATTCCTTGAAGACCAGATTTCTACCATGGTAAAAAAATTAGATAAACTATCTGTGAACTCAGCTCATGAGACCCAGAGTGGGCTATGGTGCATAGGCGTGAAGTAGAGGGGTACACTAAGGACAGTTACCCGTGAATATCGGTGTGGTCCGTGTTAGTGGACTGAGAGATTTTCCATAGGGATCATGATGCAAGTAGATGCCCATTTCTACAACATGTGATCCGTAAGAATGTGTCTTGCTTATTGAAAAATTACACCTCTACTACTCATGACACTAATTATTGTAGATTAATAGACTAGATACATGATGCCATTAATACTAGTGTGTTCCGGAGTGGCATCCAATAGAAGATAATGGTCTTTGTCACAAGATGCAGGCTGCCCAATAATGTAGAGTACGGTAATAATCAAAGTACAATAGGAATGTTGTAAAAAGTAAATATTTGTCGTAAGTGGTCCGGTAATGTTAAAATGTCAAAGTTGGGATAAGTAGAGAAGTAGGGTCTACATGATTAGGAATTAGAAATATTATATTTGTAATAAGGACAAAGAGTGATGTCATAAATATTTTGTATATTTTATTTGTGGAAAAGTCTAAAAAGGTGGAACCCATGTGAGATGATAAGGTTTATCTTATCTTAGAAGATAAGCCTACATGTAAAGGCAAGAGTTTAGGCATGGAATATGATTGGCCGGAAGAGATTTCCTATCCTATCTTAGAGATAAGGTGGATAAGCCTAAATTCCTATAAATAAAGAGGCCACCCCCTCATTTAGCATAGAGAGAAGTAGTGAGAAATATTGTATGAGTAAGTGTGTAAAGGAAGCCATCATTTTGAAGGTGTGTTAAAGAAGCCATTAAGAGGTGTAATTGTGAAGTTTCTCCCATAGTTATTGTTTGAAGGCAAGTGAAGTTAATAACACTTGAAGAACCTCATGGGTGAGATTGTAACAATTTCATGTTGATATTATAATTTACACTGATATTTTAGATTTATCATTATTCCTTCTTATCATAGTCTATGGTATTCTTGTGTTATGTTTGTTGTTGTGTTTCCAGATTACATCCACCAAACTAAGAGTTATGCATTAGTTAATAATCATAGCACGAGGAGTTCCCGGTGAAGAATTATCATAGTGCCGGATTGGTGTTGACATTTTGGTTCCGTTGTCGAGACCATTCCTCGTTGGTGGATTTTCTGGAGAAATATTCCCACTTAGTCAAAAAACATTTGGAGGGTAACCTTGTTTTTACTGTGCATAGTAGTTACCATGGTAAAGTCACTTTTTGCCATGAATAGTATTTACCGCAGTAAAGTCACTTTTTACCGTGAATAGTATTTACCACAGTAATTCACTTTTTTACTATGAATAGTGTTTACCACAAGAAAGTCAAAGCTTACCGCAAAGTAACTTCACTTTTACTATGAATAGTGTTTACCACAGTAAAGTCAGTTTTTACCATAGTAAGTCAAGTTTTACCATAGTTTACCGTGGTCATTTCTATTTTCTATTATAGTGATTCCAATTATTTGTGCACATAAGTCTTGTTGATTGTACTTGTGGGTTGGTATTTCACTGTGGTTACTTTTGGAAATGGGGAAGATTCCTATTTTTTCAGCCCAATCTAATGAAGATGCTTCCTCTTTCATTCAAGAGTTTAAACGATCTTGTATTTGTAATGGCCTTATAAGAAGGGAACAATGGACTGAATTTTTTCCTACCTTTTTGGATGGTTCAGCCCTTAGGTGGTTTGAAACACTAGGTGATAATGTGAAAACTCATGGGATTTATTAACTGAAAGTTTTCTTGAAGAATTTGGTGAACAACAGAAATATGCAGATCTCATGATCGATATCACAAAGCTAGCCCAAGGAGAGAAGGAGAAGATAAGGGATTATCATGCTCATGTTCTAGAGCTAAGGAGGAAGCTCGATGCCCAGATCCGAAAGGAAGGATTAGCGGATGGGTTAATGAATGGCGTGGATAATCTCCTCTGTAAGCACTTCATTCTTGGGATGAAGCCGAGATCGACAACGAGTGAAGTATGACCGCCCACTACCATCAACAAGCAAAGGAGATTGCAAGAAGGCAAGAAGAAAGCATGGAAGAGGAGCCCAAAGAAATTGTTGCTAAAGTAGAGCCTACACCAAAGACCTTTGGTCCGTAATCCACAACCACTCTCGGTGAGCACAAATCCTTTTCTCCTAGTACATCTACCGAGTATGAAGATCTCTCGTAAAGATGGGTCGCTTAACTATTAATCTTCTTCAAGGAAAAGAATTTAGTTCTCGTGGGAGGAGATAGAGGTCCAAAAAGAAATATTTCTGAAGTTGTATGTTATGGTTGTTATAAAAAGGGTCATTATAAGTATAATTGTCCAGATAGAGCTTCTACATCTGGTACAAGAGATAATGATAAAGGGAAAGCACCTGTGAATTCTTTTGATGTAGTAGATAAGAGCATAAATAATGAAGTAGATGTGTTTGTAACAAAAAGAAAGAAAGAAAAAGATAACCAAGATGGAAATGATCCTAAGAAGATGAAAGGAGAAACTAGTAAGAAACATAGGAGAAGAAAGTTGGGTGTGCAGGATTTTCTGATTTCACAGGGACAAGGACCATACTCCATCTTAGACGATCTGTCCAAAAGGCCTGCAAATATTACATATGGTCAACTCTTGGCTATGTCTTCTGAGAAGAGGCGGAGCTGCGAAGTGGACTCAATGCTCAACGAAGGAAGGAGGTTGAGGTCCCTATTTTAGAGGCAGAGGCGGATCCCTACGCTCCACAAGCTGAGGTATTATGTAATGGTATTTCAATTCATGATGTCTTAGTTGATGGAGGTGCTGCAGTTAATGTAATGACCGAGTCTGTAATGAATATGTTGGGTTTAAAAATTGATCGCCCCTCAACACTTATGTTAAGGTCATTAAATAAAGGAAAAACTAAACCAGAAGGTGTAGTTTCAAATGTGGCAATATCTCATGGGTGTTGTATGTGTGGTAGACTTTCAGGTGATGAAAAATGGTACTGTTGCATACCCAATGTTGTTGGGAAGACCATGGCTAAGGAGAGTTCATGCAAGAAACTACTGGAATGAAGGCTTCATGACACTTGGACGTGGTAGAGAGAGGGTGAAGATAAACGTGATCCCTCGGCATCATAAGGCAGAACCTGTGGATTCAAGTGATGAAACTGATGATTGACATCCTCTGATTACTCGAGTACTAGTGAAGTGGACACCGAAGATGAAGAAAGTGAGGTTGATGTTTCGGTCATGGATATCCTTCCAGTCACACCGACTCATGATCCCATAAAATTATCTGAAGAAGAAATTGATGATTGTCTCCAACAAATAAAGATTGGTGATGTCATGATGGAGAGTGAGAAGGAATCCTACCTCCATCTCTTTCGAAGGTACATACACATATTCACTTTTGATTACAAGGAACTCCATCAAGTAAGTTGGGTAGAACATTCTATTGAGCTGGTAGATGGTGCTAAGCCCATAAAGCAAATGCCATATAGAATGAATCCTAATTTTTCCAAGACTATAAAAGAAGAAATAGATAAGTTGCTTGATGCAGGATTTATATTTGTTATGGAGAATTCAGAATGGGTTTCTCCCATTGTGATCTCAATAAAAAATAATGGGAAGCTACGCATTTGTGTTGATTATAGGAAGCTCAATAAGGCAACAAAGAAGGATCATTACCCTCTTCCATTCTCAGATCAGATTTTGATGAAGTAGCTGGCCAGGAGTGCTATAGTTTTGCTGATGGATATAGCGGATACAACCAAGTTCATATAATAGAGAAAGATCAACTGAAGACCACGTTCACCACTCCTTGGGGAATGTTTGCTTATAGAGTTATGCCTTTTGGGTTGTGTAATGCTCCAAAGAACGCTTCCAACGCTTGATGAATAGGGGTGTTTGAACCCTACATTGGGAACTTCATCAGAGTATTTCTAGATGATTTTTACATCTATGGGAGCAAGATGGACCACCTGCACCAGATGGAGACAACATTTCAAAGGTTAGATGAAGCACAAGCCTCACTAAACCCTACAAAGTGTGTCTTTGGATGTTCTAAAGGTGTTTTGTTAGGGCATGTCAGATCCAGAGAGATGGTATTGGTACCGATCCCGATAAAGTTTCAAAATCAAAGAGTTACCATTTCCTATGAATAGAAGTAAGTTGAGATCATTTTTAGGCCATGTGGGTTACTATAGAAGGTTCATCAAGAATTTCTCAAAGATTACACATCCACTAACCCAGTTCTTGAAGAAGGATGTTACTTATGAACCAGGAAATAAGGCGCATGAAGCTTTTGAACAATCAAGGAAGCCCCGTGTCTTCACCTATTTTAAAGAATCCAGATTGAGCAAGCCATTCATTGTGTATAATGATGCCTCGATGCAACACTAGGAAGTACTCGAGCCAAAAGGATGAAAATGGGAATGATCATCCAATTTACTTTGGGAGCGCAGCATAAAATGAGCAAAGTATGCTTGAGGTAAATTATACTATAACTGAAAAAGAGGCTCTAGCTATCATTTTTTCTTGTAAAGAAGTTTAGAAATTACTTGCTAGGGCAGAAATTTATAGTTGTAATAGATCATCAGGCTCTAAAATATATTGTCAATAAGCCTAACCCATCAGGGAGGATAGCAAGATGGATAATTTTTCTACAAGAATTTGAATTTGATATTATAGATAGGCCAGGAAAGAAGCATGTCAATGCAGATGCACTCTCTCGAGCCTATGATGGTTTAGGTTCACCTTGTGATGATGATGATTTCCCAGATGCAGCATTGTTATCTCTTGACACAATCCCTAGTGAATACATAGATATTTGGAATTATCTAAATGAATTCAAGTTTCCTGATGGTGCCAATGCAAAGACTAAGAGGAAGATTACTCAAGCCAGTCATCCATATTCTATTCTGCATGGAGTATTATTTCAAATAGGACCTGATGGACAGTATAAGAGGGCAGTTGGACGTGATCAAGGGAAGGAGCTGATAGAAGAATTCCACAATGGTACATGTGGAGGACACTTCTCTGGACAACTTACAACAAGAAGGATCTTGGACGCAGGTTATCACTGCCCACTCTTTTTAGAGATTGTTATAATTATTGTAAGACATGTGATATTTGTCAAACACATGGTAACCGTAAGACTTCATCAGCTCCATTATGCCCTATTCTTCCACTTGGTCCCTTTGAAAAGTGGGGAATAGACATTGTAGGTCCACTTCCAACTACCCCATGCCAAAATAAGTATATTGTAGTTGCCACAGATTATTTAACCAAGTGGGTTGAAGCTAGGCCATTGAAAACAACTTCCATGGATGAAGTGGCAAGGTTCATATATGAACGCATTGTCACCAGATTTGGTTGCCCATTAGAAATTGTAATATATCAAGGAAGCCACTTCATTAATGAGGTGGTAGAAGCCCTAGTCAACAAGTTTTCTATTAAGCACAAGAAGGCAACAACATACAAGCCAAGCACAAAATGGACAGGTGGAACGAACAAATTTTGTGTTGTGTCAAATTCTAGCAAAAGATGCAACCTCAGTAGTACATAAGTGGGATAAAAGGATTCATGCAAAGCATTGTGGGCATATAGGGCAACATCAAAGTCAAGCAACAGATACTCCCCATTTCAGTTGGCTTATGGCATTGATCCAGTTCTTCCTATTGAGTTTGATATTCCCACTGTGAGAGTTATGAAAATGAAAGGATGGATGAAAGTGATTCAGTAAAAGAAAGGTTGGTACATCTTCATTTGCTAGAGGAAATGAGGGAAATAGCGAAGGATACAAGCTATAAGAAGAAAATGAAGCAGAAGGAATACTTTGATCAAAAGATCCGTTGGTCTCCATTTCATGTGAATGACTTGGTTCTAGTATATGATTCCATATATAAAAAAAGAAGACAGAAAATTTCTTCCAAAGTGGATGGGGCCCTACAAAATAGCAGTTGTGCATGAAAATGGTACATATCGACTAGGAGGAATTGGATGGTACTCCCATTACAAAATGGGTCAACCATGACAAGTTAAAGATTTTCCAAGCACCAACTTCAGAATGTCCATAAGAGTCTACTCCGAGGACGGAGTAGAAGTTAGGAAGGGGGAAAATGTCGACATTAAAATTTTCCTCCGTAATTTCTATTTTATTAATGTATGTATTAGGAATAGGATGTTGTTAAGTATAATTAGTAGTGGCGTCCAATAGAAGATAACGGCACCATCAGTACGGTGCCACCAATAATGTAGAGTACGGTAACAATCAAAGTACAATAGGAATGTTGTAAAAAGTAAATATTTGTCGTAAGTGGTCCGATAATGTTAAAATGTCAAAGTTGGGATAAGTAGAGAAGTAGGGTCTACATGATTAGGAATTAGAAATATTATATTTGTAATAAGGACAAAGAGTGATGTCATAAATATTTTGTATATTTTATTTGTGGAAAAGTCTAAAAAGGTGGAACCCATGTGAGATGATAAGGTTTATCTTATCTTAGAAGATAAGCCTACATGTAAAGGCAAGAGTTTAGGCATGGAATATGATTGGCCGGAAGAGATTTCCTATCCTATCTTAGAGATAAGGTGGATAAGCCTGAATTCCTATAAATAAAGAGGCCACCCCCCCTCATTTAGCATAGAGAGAAGTAGTGAGAAATATTGTATGAGTAAGTGTGTAAAGGAAGCCATCATTTTGAAGGTGTGTTAAAGAAGCCATTAAGAGGTGTAATTGTGAAGTTTCTCCCATAGTTATTGTTTGAAGGCAAGTGAAGTTAATAACACTTGAAGAACTTCATGGGTGAGATTGTAACAATTTCATGTTGATATTATAATTTACACTAATATTTCAGATTTATCATTATTCCTTCTTATCATAGTCTATGGTATTCTTGTGTTATGTTTGTTGTTGTGTTTCCAGATTACATCCACCAAACTAAGAGCTATGCATTAGTTAATAATCATCACCTTAGACACATGGAATCAAATGTGAAGGCCCCATTATAGCCATCTTCAAATGTGTTGTATATGGATAACAAGACAAAGGCAATGCCCATTGGTGTTTTAAAGGATGTTGCTTATAACTATCCAAGGGGTGAAATTCATTGGAGACTTTGAAGTCTTGGTGCTTGTTGAGGTAGAAAAATTTCCAGCATTACTTGGGTGCCCCTGGTTCTATAAGAACAATGCTGACTTATGTTTCAATAAGGGGTATATAAGTTTTGAGAACAAGGAGGAACATGTTATTATTCCTCTAACGGATGGAAAGTCAGTGCACTATACTTGAGCCCTTGGGAGAAGAAGACCTAGACATAATCTATGTGCACACTATTAGAGACCCCAAGGTTGTGTAACTAACAAAAAACGATGTTATTCAGTGGGAAGACACTCAATCTATACGTGATACAAATAGTGTGGCATATGAAAATTTGGCACATGGGACATATGAGTTAGTCAGAAGGAGGTTAAGAGGCTCTGTGATGAGAATAAAAACCGTGTGCTTAGTCAAGCACCTAGTATGAAAATAGTTTCCAAGTTACACTAAGGGAGGTAACCCTGATGTTTTCTTATGAGAAATGGAGACCTAGTGGAGATGTGAGATCAAAAGAAGAAGTATGCTTAGCTATACATTTCTCGGGACCATAGCACATTGGTGGGTGACCCATCAAGATAACCTTCTAGAATGAGGCGAGGTGAGAATCACGTTGTATGTTAGGTGACCCTTCGAGATAACCTTCTATACAAGACTATTATGGGAAGGAATCTTCCTATTTTCACATCTGAAATGTGAGAATTCCTAGATGGAAGGCACGTATGCCTTGCCTCCATCCTTATGGGTGCATAATCTTTACTCCACCTTACAAGGCTGCATGTGTGCATGGTACATTCATTCATAGCTGCGCCCTTAGATAGGAAATTGGTAGGAGTCGATGGCTGATCTCATTTAATATTTTGAGTATTTGAGTACTAGGCCTTCAAGTGGATAAGGTGCTAGAGGTTTTAAACACCTAACTATGGGAGATAATGCCTTGGAAGAGGGAAATGTACTTGAGTTATTAGATGAGTCTATTTTGAGGTGCATTTCGATGAGGAAGAGTTAGAGGAGGTACAACTTGAGCGCACATGCATGGAAAAGGAGAAAGGAAGGTTGGTCTACGTGATAAATGGTGAAGAGGTAGAGAACTTGGATGTTAACCATATGGTGGGTATGCATGAGGTTATGGATAGTGCTGATGAGAAAGTGCACACTTACCATGAACCCCTGAAAACTAAGAAGGTTAACATTGGCTAGGAGCGGAACCTAAGGAAGCTATTATTGGAGATTACTGGTCGGAAAGGGAGGTTTCAAATATTATTGATCTATTGTGTGAATTCTAGGATTTATTCCCGCATGATTACCACAAACTCAAGGGATTTTACCACTCTTTAGGAGAAATGTGGATCAAACTAAAGGAGGGCACATGCCCAATTCAAAAGAGACCTTATCGAATGAATCTAAATATGCACATCAAAGTCAAGGAGGAGATTGATAAGATGATCACCTCAGACATCATTGAGGTTGTTAAGGAATCAGAGTGAATAAGTTTGATGGTCATCAATATTAATAAGGATGGGAGGATAAGGATTTGTGTTGACTACAAGGATTTGAATGCGGTGTGTGTCATCAATCCCTTCCCGACCCCATTCACGGAAGAAATTTTTAAAGGTGTCACAGGACGAGAGATCTATTCCTTCATGGATGGGTTCTCAGGATATCATCAGTTAGAATTGCTAAGGAGGATCAGAAAAACTACTTTCGTGACAGAGTGGGGAAGTTTTTCTTACACTGTTATGCCCTTTGGACTGAAGAACATGCCTGTTGTGTTTTCATGCATTGTAATTCAGGTGTTTTAGGACTTCATCCACAAGTTTTTGCAAGTCTACCTAGATTATTGGATGGTGTATGGATTTGTGAAGGACTATTGTGACAATCTGAGGTTGATTGAGAGATGCAAGTAGTTAATTATATCCCTCAACATTAAGAAATGTGTCTTCACTACTCCATTTGGCACCCTGTTGGGACATATCATATGTAAATAAGGCTTATTGGTGGATCATGCCAAATTTGTTATTGTGGGATTGGGGGAACCTACCAACTAGAGCATGGTGCACGGATTCCTTGGACATATAGGGTATTACAGAAGTTCATCAAGGGCTATGCCAAGATTTCCACATTGTTAGAGGAGTTTCTAAAAAACATGATTATGTTCCATTGGGGAGAGGTGTAACAGATGGATTTTGACACACTGAATAATAGACTCATTACTACGCCCATATTATGCTTTCCCTCTTGGGATAAATTTTTCACGTGCATGTTGGCGTATCTTGGATGGAGATTAGAGTAGTATAAACACAACTTGGAGAGGGAATTGTTGATGATTCCTTATGCTTTGCTAGTAGGAAGGTAACCCTAGCGAACAAAATTATACTACCACAGAGTGCAAGGCATTACCGATGATCTACGTGCTACATAAATTTAGGCAATATTTTCTAGCGACTCCTTTTATCTTTTATATAGGGACCACATGTCATTAAAGTACTTAGTGAATAAGCTTGTCTTACAAGGGCACATATGTAAGTGGGTCCTATTGTTTTAGGAGTTTGATTTTACGGTTTTTGTAAAACCAGGTAAGAGTAATTTGGGGCCTAACCATTTATCAAGGATTGACTCGGAGAGGATGTGTAGAGCATGGAGGATACAATTCTAGATGCATAATTGTTTATATTATAGCGCGTGCCCTCCGACTTGGAAGATATCAATGTGTTCTTAAGAACAGGTGTGGCACCGTGAGGGGATGAAGGCCTTGAAGAGGAAACAATTAGCTTCTTACGCCGTGCCCCTACATGTTAATCGGGAGACCTATACAAGTTAGGTCAACATGAGGTCTTGCACTTTGATGTGTACTAGAACATGAGCATGTCGTAATCATGGAGGAAAGACGTGGTGAAATTGTAGGAGAGCACTATACAGGGAATACCACCGTGTGAAAGATGTTATTGGCAGGTCTTTGGTGGGAAACCCTTTACCAAGATTTTATTGATTATTGCAAGGCTTGTAATCATTACCAACGCCTTGGTAAACCAAGAAAAAGGGATGAAATTCCATTGAGACCAATAACTAGTGCTAAACCATTTGAGAAATGGGCAATTGACTTTGTAGGCCCTATTTCATCTACCGTGCATGAAGGACGAGTTTGCGGTACTTCATTATTTGTACTTGATTATATAACACATTGGATAAGGCAACACCTACAAGGGATTACACGATGGCCATATCAACAAGATTCCTATGGGAAAATATAATCAGCAGGTATGGGTGCCCTCTAAGTTTGACTAGTGATTGGGGTACTCATTTTTTGAATGAGACTATCAAAATTTTGATGATAGAGTTCATGGTGGCTCATCACAAGACTACGCTTATCACCCTCAGGCTAATGAAACTGCTGAGGCATTTAACAAGATATTAAGTCACTCGTTGACCAATATTTTTGATCTTGGGAGATAGGATTGTGATGAAAAAGTCTCGGTCGTGTTATGGGCGTATAGAATAACTTATAAAAGATTGAAAAAATCCACACGATTTTAATTGGTGTTTGGAAAAAATCTACTTTGTTGGTAGAGTTCATGCTACCCTCTCTCGTATAATGCACGCATAGGAGTATTGTCCGATGAGTTGGTGTTATAAGAGTGCATTGATAATTTAATGTAGTTGGATGAAAGAAGATCCCTTTCTAGATGGATTCAGAGGACTGAGAAGACATGAAAAAGGCATGACATGATCGTCACATTAAGAATAAGTAATTTGAGGTTGGGTAGATGGTTTTACTTTATGATTATAAGTTTTTGTACCATCATGGGAAGCTCAAAGTCCATTGGTTGGGGCCGTATATTATATCCTTCATACTGGATTTAGGCACGTGTCGATTATAATAGCGTTGAATGGGACACAATTGTTAGATTATTTCAATGGGAGTAGGCTGAAGCCCTACTATAAATAAGGCTTCTATGTGTTCATAAATTAAGTAGTATTTCCAATTAGATTAGGTTACCCTTAACACATTTCCCTTGTATGTGTTTCCTATTGTCGTCACTTTTCTTTGTCTTCTCTATTCGGTGTTATGTTGCACATTGGTGTGCCAATAGCTAATTACATTATAAGTGATTCCATGCATAGAGGACCATGCATACATTTAGTGTGGGGTGGATGGATTAGCAGATATGTTTAGATATGGTTGAAAAATTATTTACAAAGATGGACTACATAGCGCAAAGATAGAAGAATGAGCGGTATGGTGTATAAGGTGTTTGAATTTGTGTGGTTATAAAGGTGTGTTGAGAAAATTTTTTTAAAGACCATGTAGAAGAGAAACAACGATCACACAATATAACAAGAGGAAGGTGACACCATGGGGAACTACTTAGTGAACAACACAAAGGTTATGTACTTTGACATGGTGACGCACATAAAGGAGATCTATGGTAGTGAAGTAGTGTTGGAGTGCCAGAAGGTTATAATTATGACACATGAAGGGAGTCACGAAAGTTGATTTAAGTGAAATAAAGTGCTTTATTAAAAGAGACGTTAAGACACGTGGTCAAAGGAACTTTAAGGTGTTGAAAAAGTATAAATAAAGGGTAAAGGTAGTCATTTCAACTACTTTTCCTTAGTGAATTTTTTTGCTCTTGACTTGAAGTGTGATGAGGGTTTTGTAAAGAAGAGTGAGGTACTTGTCACAAACTAGTAAAATTGTGCAAGTTGTGGTGTGATCTTGTAGTATAGAAAACATGGAAGAAGACGATAGAGCAGGAGGGGGTTGTATGAGATAGAAGTGTGGAGGTCATCAAGTTAGGGTAGAGAAAGGAAAATTGGAATCACCTAAAGCACGGAGAATGAAATAAAAAGGAGATGACACCCAAGAAATCTCATACAAAGAGACCAGTGGTGGAAAAGGAAGAACCCATGGAAGTCTATTCGAAATGTAGTATCCCCCAGGGGTTATTAAGGTAGAGAAGTGGAGCTCAAAGTTGTATAGATGAAAAATCAATGAATTCAACCACAGAACCAATGAATATGATGAGTTAATGCGGAAGATCTCTACAAGGAGCTACTAGGGTTGGATGAACAAGGAAACCCTAGGGTAGATGATTTAGTGAAGAGGAGTTATGAAAAAACTAGGGTCTTGTAACTTTGGGATATGCCATTTTTTTCTAAAATTGACCTCTGTTCAGATGGTTGATGTCACGAGTGCATGAAGACCTTTTCTACTTTACAGGGAGAAGAATGAGACTCATAAGAAATTTAATCCATAGGGTAATGGGCCTACAAAACAAAGGTGAAGACATGGCCCTTAATTTAAGTGCCACTACAAAGGTAAAAGAGCTAGCCAAACAATTAAACTATGAGAAGGGGGAAGGGCACAAGTCATTGTGGATCTACCGAATGAGCATTGAGAGTTTCTTCTCGACTCATTAGTTGCAAGTTTGGTGCATCTGAGAGGTGGATGGACATAAAGAAGAGGTTCATGTACGTTACATTCAGGGTGTCCAAGAAAGCACATTACAATTTTGTACAGTTTATCATGGATAGTATCATCAAGGAGGCATGAGTGTAGAACAACCTAGGAGCAAAGATAACTTGGGGGTCCATTCTGTTAATAATTGTATTATGGGAACTTGGTGTCCCAGATGGACTAGATGATAACATGTGGGTTTACCCACCGATGCACCCGTCTCCTGTAATACAACTCAAACAATTCACTTGTGACGGAGTATATCTAATGCGATAAGATGAACAAATGGTATGAGAGACTACACATAGCTTTTGAAAATGAATGGCACATCCCACATGAGCTTCTAAAGATCATTGGGGACCAAGTTCAATTTGTAGTCATGCAACATTTTAGTCTGGCATGGTTTGTGATGGCCAAAGGAGAGAAAGGGGTCATGGTGTAAACTCCCATTTGCATTCACCGCTAAGTACCTAAAGTGTGCCATCAATTGGTTGAAGGAATCACAACTTTCGACCTTTGATGCAGATAAGGTAGATGTAAATGTTCATACCCTTTGCACAACCTATAGATACAACTCGAGACCAGAATATCTAGAGACCCTGGAGGTTGAATTCTTAGATCTGCACCCGACAGATAAATGTTACCATTAGGGATACATCCACAGGGTGTTCGTGTAGCAAAGCCGTAATATACAAGGAGAGAATTTTATATGGATGTTAGAGACGCCCCCTTCCCCAAGCCACGAGAAGCATAGATCTCCTATGAAAGTGATTCGGGAAGATGAGGAGGTAGTAGTGGGAGAAGAAGAAAGTGAGAGAAGTTCAACACCTCCTAGAAAAAAAAATACAATACGCACCAAGGTAATAGTGGGGACGTAAGTTCTTCATAATAGTCGGGCGAAGGCTTGAGGACACCGTATCGTCGAGGTGCAAGGGAGGAGAGTTACATGAATAAAAGGAGCTAGAATGGAAGAAACACAAGGTACACAAGGTTTCTATTTCATCAATAGAAATAGGCTCGGAGGAAGATAACACAACCTTTAAGGAGGAAATTAAGGCTGAGCTCAAAGAATAAGGAAAGAGAAGAGTTGAGGCGACACCAAGGTAGATATTGATGCATGTGCCTTGAGGGAGGAGGCTCATTCTATGGAAGAAAATGAGAAGATCCCAACGTGAGAGTCTTCTCCTACATGACCCACCAATCTAGAGGAAGAAATTAAGGGAGAATCCTTCATCACAAAGGAGGATAAGCGGTTCAATCCTAGATCGAAGATGAAAGGTTTAAAGAACAAACCGATAAGAAAAAGTGGACACCCGTGTCCCCCCATATGGACTTTGTGGATGATCCCACAAAGGTATTGCATGTGAGGTTTAAAGCCACCCTTCCCTAAAGAAACTACATGCATGGGATATCTTGGATCAAGAAGGGGGTGTTCCTAGAATGAGGAAGATGATAAGTTGGAACCTGCACTACCACATAGAAGAGCTAGAAGTTGAGGTTAGCGATCACACGATCAAGAAAATTCACCTGAATAATAAGGAAGGAGATACATACCAAGTGGTGGATCCTAGCCACCTCATAGATGAGAAAGATTACAACACTCTACAAAAGATGTCCTTAGAGGTGGTGTGACACAACTTGGATGTAGGGGCCACTTTAACCTTAGTTATGGTGAAGAAGGAAAAATAAAAGGAGATAGAGAGATTGCACTAAGGACTGAAAGGTGATCGAAAAAACCAAGGAGGCCTATGATCAAGTTGATGCCCTCGTTAAATGAATTTTGGGACAATGTTTGGCACTAGTGAGCCAGGCCAAGATAGATTATGGTGATGAGATGGAATATTTAGAAGATCCGATGGGGATGTTACTTTGACCAATAGTAGGATGAAATGGGGTTGATATCCTTAGACCTTGCCAAGGAGAAGGAAGAGAACAAATTCATTGTTGAATCCTAAATCACTGAGTTGGAGGATTTACTTACTCAACTCAAGGAGGAAGACATCTTGGAAAATATGGGTTTCGATAGCTGCAGGAAGTGCAAGCCCATAATCGATGCACGAGTAGCTAAGGAAGAGGCTACTCTCAAGACATTACATGAGAAAATACCTAGTAATAAGTCCGAGCGTACATAGTTAATTGTTGAAACTTATTTGTAGAAGGCTAAAATAAAAACAAAGCATGAGAAAATGGATTTTAGGATTGGTGAACTCAGGACTCCATCACTAAGTGGATGGATGAGTTTGAAGGTATCTCGTGGAGCTATTGGTAGCCATAAATGAGCTCAAGGGGAAAGTGGAGGAAGTCACTCTAGACCAAGTGCCCAAAATTATAGGAGAGGTGCCAAGAAAGGTGTTAGAAAAATTGAAGGCATGGAGGAATCTAATGGATGAAATAGACGTGAGAGTTCCTTGAATTGATCCAATTAGTCATTTAATGGTTTAACCATGCAACATTTTTTCCTTAATAATTTTTGGTCGTTGAAGTTTTTTTGGAAAATGCAAAGGATTTCCATGGGTGGAAATCAAATTAGTTTGGGGTGTCGTTGAGCCCTAAAATGACCAAGTACATGAGGCAGGGAAGGGTTATGACGTGTAGGAACATGGCGCGAAGGTACGTGCGAAGTAACCTTTTGGATGTGTATGAAGGCTTGTGTCCATGAATGAAAGGTTCGATAATTAGTCACTTTTGAGCCTCGATCAAAGTCACGTTTGGAGAGCATGTGGAAAGGAAATAATATTCATTTTGAATAAGGTTAAGCTATGAAGCTTTGCAACTCAAGGAAGGAATATTCCTGGGTATCATTACGGTTATCATGAAAGGATCAAGGGCTGGAAAGGTGGAGTTAGTTATAGATAGTTGGCACTTGCATGCTGAGGATACTCGATTAGGGAAATGCATGATGACATTTGGCATGTTCTTGGGTAGTGGTTAGGTGATCATGAAATATTCCTTCAGGAATTTTCTTGTAATGATGAGCGGTTAGAGGAGATTCATTACCATTCTTTCTTTTTTATGGTTTGGCATGACATTCAGATAGAAAAGAGGGTGTATGTGTAGAGGATGGAGTGTGTGTGTGATACATGATTGTAAGCTCTGTAATGAAGCTATCATCGAGAGCATGTTGAGGCTTTATGCTTTGTATTATCTCCATCCATGGAATCCTTAATGTATATTTGGCTACTGTAATGTGATGAATTAATACAATGGAGTGGTTCTAAACATCTGTGTTATGGATCTTGATGTATGTGTTTTCTTTATTATCTATGAATTCAAACCCTTTTGTTCTTGATACTATTTAGGGTTCATCTATGATATTGATGTAATGTGATCATGTTTAATTCCATATTTGGTGCGCTTGAACCTAGATCTAGTTCTTGATTTGAATTATAAGAATGAATGTAACTATTTTTATTTGTAAAAACATTTTCGTTAATGGAGAAAATTCTCATGAAGCTCATATAAAGGAGGGTATCGGCACTTGCGTGCACCTTGAGTGAGCTTCCAGTCGGGATAGGTGATATATCGGTGTGCTTATAGTTTGAAGAGATAGGGGTAAATAGAGACTACAATGCCTGATAAAGGTTTTGTCAATACTTCAAGACTAAGTACTTTTTCATCCACCCAAGTTATAAGGGATAACATCCCATCAGAAAATAATGGCACCCTTGCCTCTAATAAAACCCTACCAAAGTATGTTGTATGTGATATGGTTCAAATTCTAAGTCAAATAAATATTACTATCCCTATTGTAGAATTACTTTCCATAGAAAAATAGCATTTGAATAATTGGGGTTGAATGATGATATGGTTGTCAAAGAAAGGGGTAAAAATAATGTAGTAACTCCCCAAGTTTTACTGAAGTTGAGATAAAGGAAAATCCATAGAACATGGAAGAACCCCCAAAAGTATATTTAGGCACATCCTTAGTATAATCCCAATTGGATGTGGATCCCTTCTTTACCACTCTGATTGTTAATGAGTGGCTTCTCCACAATCAAAATTTTGATTAAAGAGCTTCATGTAATATCATGTCTTTAGAGGTCATGAATGAATTAGATATCAAAATAATAGTAGCTTTTGGAAAATTTCATGCCATGGATTCAAGAGAAGTAATTGTTGTTGGGTATTTAAGAGGTTTAGTAGTATATAACTTGTTGCTTATCCTGAAAAATATTTAACCATGTATATGGTTATAGTTGACTTCCTTGCTAAATGGGGCATGTTATTATCAAGAAAGTGGGCTGCTAGTGTAGGATGGAGTTTTTAGATGGACATTTCCTTCATTTCTATACCATTGGAAGGGAAATTAGTCAAGTTACAAAGAGAAGAGAAAATGCTCCATCTTATTGAGGATCCTATGAATGATTCTTATGAAGTATTGTTTATTGATATAGACTTGGGTAACTTCATAGGCTATGTGGATTTTAAAGTCCATTGTATATATACTAATGCACACCTTGAATATATCAATGTCCCATGGACCATGAATTTTTATGGAGCATGCTCCAATGCTAGAAATGGAGATGGAGTGGTTTTAATTTCTCCAGATCAAGATTCCTTTAATTTCTCTTTTAAATTAAAATTTGAATATACTAAAAACATTGTTGAATATGAGACATTGATCCTTGTTTTGAGAGTTACATGGAGGCATGAGATTAAGAATATCATCGTCAAAGGAGATTCTAATTAGTTGTATAACAAGTAAGGAAATTCTATGCAACTAAAACCGTGAGGCTAAGACAATATAAGCATGTGGTTTGGGTTCCCATATAATTATTTGGTTCCTTCAATATACTTTATCATGAGAGAGCTCAGAATGCAGTAGCTGAAAAATTGGATGTCTTAACACCTCGGTATTATAATGGGACAATGTCCCTTTACTGCAATTATGAAGTAGAAGTGGTAGTGACCATCAATCCATGATAACATTCAACATTGACAAGGTTTTGAGGATGATGCCCATATTCAGAGGTTCTTAAATTGTAACGACAAGTTCACAAATCAACTCATTGACTTATAACCTATTGAAGTGATATGTGAAAGAAAAGAGACCCTATTTAAATCAAATAATATTCCTAGAGGTCTTGCCCATCTTGAAATCAAATTTTGATAGTACACACCGAATTGTGAGAAATCTAGTCCATGCACCTAGGGATTTTGAAGTATGCAACTTGAGAACTTCTCAAAATACTAGAAAGGTTTGGCTAAGGTGTAGTATGAGAAAAGGACAAAATAAAGGTTATGCCAAATTACTGAAGAAATACTAGGATTTCCTGGCACGGTATTATCTAGAGCTGAAATCTTACAGAGAAGACATCACGATTGGAGAAAATAATTTCTTTCTAAAAGACTTAGAAGGACATTTACTGGAGTTTCCCATCAATAGAGGGCATTTCAAACATTTCTTGGACTAAGCCAGAGGGCCAGGTATGATCATTTTACAGTATGTAGTTTTTTTGTGTTGTTTTATTTTTATTTTTACTTTTGTTTGTGTTGTTATTTCCATTTTTGTGTTCTTATCTATAGTGACCAGGTTTCATGATACATCGTATTCTGGTGTGAATGTTATGTATTTATTCGAAAGCCCTGTTTGTTTTGTCTCCCTGAATCCTTACCCAATGGACTAGGCATTTGGTCTTTGTTTTGACATCTTTATGAGAGGTTCTTGTGGCACCCATGGGGGTGCCCATCCCTAAGTAGGAGCCATTATTAGTGCTCAATCCAAGCCCCTGGATTAAGTTGGTATTTTCCTAGACTCTCTGTAGATGTAACTATTCTATGTTTCATATTGTTCCCCTTGCTTCAAAGTTCAATCTGAGTAAAGGAGAATTATCAATTTGTAAGAAATTTTGTTCCTTGTCAAAATAAAAAGAAATTATTAAGTGGAAATGTTGAAGGATTGGCACCATAAGAATTCTCGAGGGACTGGTCAATGGACTAGTTGATTAAATTATAAAAGCTTCAGACTTGTTGGGATCGGGATATGTTTACATATTTCAAAAAGGTAAAAAACATGAAATAAATACCGAATGAAAAATTTAAAATGGAATTATCCATTTAAAAATCCTGGGATGTTCAAATGGCCATTAAATATATGCGCTTCCAAACAATTCAAATGCCCACAAAGGAGAGGACACATGGTGGGATTCCAGGCCTCTCTAAGCCATTCGGGTTTCACAAAATTCAAGTATGAGGAATATACATAATCCATACTATGACAATTCAAGTAGGGAAGAAAACTTCATCATGGTTAGATTAACAACCGATGGTGGACATGTATTGCCATTCTAGTGCAGGGAAAGTAGATGGACTCTGGTGGAACTCAAGTCCACATAATGAACCAAGTTTCATAAGGCTTTGGAGTGGGTGGTCCTGGAAGGTTAAGGCGGATACATGGAAATATTTATAGGAATCCAATGATGAATTCTACCTAGATATAAGTCATGATATGAAGGACCGACCCCACAACCAATGAAAGGAAAATAGGAAATCAAGATAACTTGACACTGTGAAACCAAAAAGGTGCATGGATCTTTATCATTAGTTTATGCTTCACACTCTAAAATGATTGACATTTGCAGTAGCATTGAACTTTATCATTGGTTTATGCTTCACACTCTAATAAGGTTTTTGTAAATGAAAGTGAATTGTGAAGTAAGCATGGAGATTCCTTATTAGATCAATTTTTGTGAAAATTAGTCAAGGTTATTAAACAAAAAAACATTTCTAGTAGTGTTTATATTTCTCATTGGTTTATGCTTTGTACTCTAGTAAGGTTTTTGTAAATGAAATAAAATTGCAAAGTTAGTATGGATATTCCTTATTGGCTCATGTTTTGTGACGATCGAGTTAAGGTTCTTAAACATATTGACATTGTGTGGAGCATGTAAATTTCTCATTAGCTCACATTTCATGACAATCAATCAAGGTTATCAATTAGTTTGATGTTGTGAAGGTACATGGAGATTTCTCATTGGATCATATTTTGTGTGATCCAATACAAGGAAAATAACATTCGACACTGTGAAGGAGTGTGGAGCTTTCTCATTGGCTCACATTTCATAGTGGCTAGTACAAGTAAGAGAACAATATGAGAAGGCAAAGGTGCATGGAATTTTCTTATTGGATCACATTTCGTAATGGAACATACATGCGTGCAAAGCCACATAACATAGAAATAGTTAGGGAAGTAGACATGTAGGAAAAATTAACCTCATAACCAACCGAGAATAAAGCAAGTGGTAGTGAAGGCATGGAACCAATCCCAAAATACTAATAGAAAATCAGATATTTTTAGTTAGAAAAAGTACATTCCCGCTTTGATTAAAGCTCTTTCTTTATGAACAAGGAGGAGATTCACTTACTATTCAGGGGCAGAAATAAAATTGTAAGAACGTACCAAATTTTTATAAATATGGGGGCTTGTCCTCATATCAAGGGGGTTAAATTTTTCTATTTCTAAAAATGTCAAGAGATATAATTGTAAGATTGCATGTTTCTTTTGTGAAATGCATATGGATTTCGGTTTCCCAAAATTATGTGTCAAGGTGGTTGTAATGTATAACCATCGGCAAACATTGAGATAATTTTCTTATGTTCCCTTGTTAAGAAATTCAAGATCTAAATGAAATATTTCCTCTTATGAGCTTTGATTTATGTGTTCTGGGTTCTGTATGTTGAATTGTTGATTGATGAGTTATATTTTCTACTACAATTTTGTGCTTATTACTTCTCTGTGTAGTACAATAGATCATTCCTTAATGGTTGTGATTTGGTCATTAATTTAATATTGTGGTGTGAGAATTTACTCTGCAATATTGGACATAATTCTAAAATCCTTACTATATCCATTTTGTCAAAGTGATTTTTTAGCCTTTGAGTGTATCTTGGGTGTATTAGAGTAGAAGCAATAAATACTTTATTAGAATATTTACATGAGATTTTGTGTTGAGTATTTTAGAGATTGTGTTGTAAATTTGCATCTGTTGAGTATCAATGAATGCAAATCTTCCTTTGGAGAAATTATCACTACTTAATCAAGTGTTCGCACTTTCCATAATAGTGGCTTACTTTAGTAAGTGTTAAATGCTTTGATATAAGGAATCTGTCATCATATAAATCCCCCCTTTGTGAAGTTACAACTACCATAATTGATCCCACCCCATACTAAATTCCATTTGTTTATTTGTTTCTTTGTTTATTTGTCTCTAAATATCATTAAAGTTCCCTTTAGCTTTAATTCTACTGTATCAAGAGAATGCAAGAGCAACCAAACTTCGTTGTCTATAGTAACATGTGTTTGGTACGATAAACATATACAACATTTCTTGTGATAACTTGTGAGAGTGAAGTGTTGTTTTCATGGCCATGTTTATCTCAGATTGATCCATCATTTGAAAAATTAAGGGGAACAATGATCCTATCTCACCCTCTGCATTCAAGTTACCTCATGGCTACTTGCACCCCGGTTCAAGGAGAGAACAAAAGTAGCAGGATGAGGCCATCCCCTTTGTATGCGACCTCAATCACCTTAAGAATTGACAAAAAAAGAACTTATAGACCCCTATCAGGCTATAAAATGACACATACTACCTAGTATACCACCATCTAAGAATTCCCCTTCTTAAGAGAATGCTTTCGTGCCACCGGAGGGTGTGTATAATTGAGGAAAACCAAGAATAATCATAAAGAATACTAGAAATCCCAAGGTTTCATCCTGAAGAAAGGATTGAATGTAGTTAAGTAGGGTCCAAGGTGACTTGGGTCGATTGCTTTAGAAACTACACCGAGATAGGGGTGGAGTTATGGAGAAGATGTGGATTTTGATGCAAAGGGGGAAAAATAGGTTTAAGGGTGTGTTAGTAAAGCATGAAGGAGAGCAATGGAGGGTGGAATGATGAGGGGGTTAACGAAGGTAGTGGGAATCTTACGAGAGGGTTAAATAAGGCCTAATGATGAGATATAGTGGGGGATCTAAGGGTTTGTAGTAAATGAAGGGTGATTAGGGTTAATTAAGTAGGTTTAAGGGATATGGAGAATAATAGGGAATTAATTAAAAATAAGGTTTCAAAATGGGAAAAGGGGGAAATTATGGAAAATAGGTGAGAAATATAGATAATAGGATTTTAGGAGGGAAAGTAGATAATTTTGAAATATGGAAGGGTTGGATGAACACACTAGGGGATGACAAGGGGAAAACATTAGTTGAGAGCATAAGGGGTGCCAAAAATGGGTGTCTACATTTTCCCCTTTTTGTTGAGTGATTTACGTTAAAGCGAACTATGAGACAAAATTTATAAATGATGAGAAGATGATAATTGAGGTTCTCCCCCTCAAATTAGGGATCGACGATGTGAAGGAGAGTTGATTATGAATTTTAAATATATAGATGGAGAAAGGCGGGGTAAAAAGATGAAGGGCGGGGAAAAGAGAAATATAAAGATGCCCCGGGAAAAGGGGGATGGCTATCGAAAGGGTAAAATGTAAAACAAAAGTATGGTGGTGATCTTGGAAACACATCGGTAGGGAAAAAGCACAACATGCGGCGGAGGCAACGTGAATGGCCTATAGACCCCACGAGTCGAAAATATCATTGCAAGATGGAGGGATTCCAAAGGGGAAACCAATTAGATGGGTGTTCAATACGTGTGACCTTCGAGTCAAAGGAAAAAATCTAAAATATGCATAAAAAATGTGAATATTATCAAAGTAGGATGACTAGGAAAAAAGTGAGGCAAGGGATATGTACTATCCTCCAAGCACGGGGAAGTGTAAATATGTGTCTTTGGTAGGATGAAGATGAAAAATATGTCCACAATGGTGGGCTTAGGATGAGATATGGTTCCCAGGGAAAACATAGAAATGGCCACATAATAGGAGGGAAGATGCGATAGATAGGTCAAAAAATAGTGTAACCAAATTAGTGTGTTATGTGTGACACATAAGTTTGAAGGGTAAGAAAGAGAGTGTGATGGTAAAATTGGATAAGGTGAAAAAGACAGAAAGAAGGGTTAAGTCGATGATGAATAAGATGGTTGGTGGCGATGGCATGGGGTGACAATGAATAGTGCGGGTTAATGATGATTAGCTCGATGAACACTATATAAGCACCGGGGTGGCTAAAGAGGATCATTTGGACGACATGACTTGTGACAATGACAATTACGAGAGAGGAAAGCTATGAGATTTGAGAGTGATGGAGGTGTGCGGAGTAGTAAGGAAGTGCCGAAAGAGACGTAAAGGATGGTGAGTACAGAAATACTCCCTTATTTTTTAAGTTTTTATTAAATTTTTTTTAATTTTTACATTCTTTGATTTTTGGATTGGCGTCGAGGGGTGGTCGGCGGTAAATGGAAATGATTGTCATCATCGGGGAAAAATAGCATCGACTCGACCTAGGAAATATGGACTAAGGGTAGGAAGGTGTCGAATAGAGCGTGGTTAGTGTCGACTAGGTAGATAGAGGATTTGAATGATTAAAATAGATGGGAAAATAAGGATTTGGGGTGACCGAATACTAATGGATGAATGTTATATTAGATTTTGCAAGCCGAGAAACACTATATCTCGTAGATAGAGTCCCTATTTTATATGATCGATTAGTGGGGATGTGATATACGTGGAGTGGGATCGCTTAGCCACTTCTAGATGATACCAAGGATGCCAGGTTGATAATTTATTTGATTGATAGATGAGATGTGAGGATGAGGAAATTTTGGTTTAGGACTAGAGAGATGACAACCACATTGGAGGATGTATACCACATACAAGGCTTTCGATATAGGGGATCCTATAGATCTGATTATAGTAGATAGGAAGAAGGACACATTGACGTGGTTGTTTGGGGATGAGGTGTAGGGGATAGAGTTTTGTTCGGGGCCTTTCATATAAATTCCCGATCTGATGCCAATACACCAAGGAGTAGGTTGATTTTCTTAGTTATGATGGCTATTTCATGTTATGCGCTCTTTCGGTTTAAGAGGGAAATAGATTCCCATAGGAATTAGTAGAGTCTTGTGCAGATGTAGTAGAGCACACAGACATTATTTGCATTTGGTGCAACATTACTAGCACAAGTATATAATGATCTCTGATGGATGTATGTACGATAAGAGATCAAGATTATACATGGGATTTATATTACACTCATTGGGAATATGAGCACATTGTAGTGATTAGGCCACCAAAGATTCCATGGGTAGATGTAGATCATATAGAGTTATAGTTGGATTTCTAAGATGGAGGTCCAATGAGGCTCATGGTGAAAGGGATGTGCATGGCGAGGTTGTTATAGAGACAGATTTGGGAGTTTTATGTTAATGATGTGAGGTGAAGGCCATATTGAGGATTCCTCACATGTCCCAATGTAGATATAGAGTTATATGGGATGAGGTAGATGAGATGGGTATAAGGGAGGAGGCTAGAGATGGTTGAGGTCATTCGGTTTCCACGGGTGAGGAGGCGGTTTGGATTGTTTTAGATAGTGGCATGGATATCCATCATGTATAGATGAGAGGATATAAAGAGGTATCTAAATATTCTAATGATGGTAGACCCATTGGAAGAGGAAGGGCAACATGGGATGATGATGACAATGTGGGAGTAGGAGAGGGGTTTGTGGAGTGGTGGGATGAGGTGTGGGCAACACATGTAGTAGAGGAGAGAGTGCATGAAAGATTGAATTTGAGGTACCAGCTAAAGGAGAGGAGGCACCACCTAGGGGAGGAGGGGATGGGAATGGAAAAGATAGCTCACCAATAGGTGGAGTTATATGTGACTAACCAAGAGAGAGACATTGCATGCAAGGAGAGGGATCTTGCAATACAATAGTGAGATAGGTACCATAGATTAAAAGAGGATTATAGGGCCAAATATGGGGCTCTAGGTCCTATATTGGGAGTGATAATAGATGAGGCTCATGTAGCCATGTAGGGATCCACATAGGGAGTCGGGCGATGGCACCACCGATGATGGTGATAATGGATCGAATAAGATCTGGGAGTGTATGTATGCTATTATGAGCACATTGTGACCACCCAGATTACCTAAGGTACCTAGATATGTGGCATATATATCTAGAAGGAGAGAAATATATCTAGAGGCATTAGGGAATATCACTAGCGTGGTGCAACCAAGGTGGGATGGAGGCATAGAGGAGGCGCGGTGAGTAGGCATACACTAATGCTAGGAGGATTTAGATTATCTAATGTAGCATTCACCGACTAGTGGAGACCATGATATGATGATGTATAGATTTTGATGACATGATGTGTAAATTTTGAGATAGAGCCCAATAGAGGCCTATTATGATGTATAAAAACATTTCATTTGATTGATATATATATATATATATATATATATATATATATATCGATGTTTATATGATGTTTATATGTGTTATTATGATCATAGATGATATATGTGATGACTTATGGTTATGTTTATGTTTTGATGTTGATGTTTGTTTTTGATTATAGATGTGATTTAGATTATGTGATGTAAATATAGAAGTGATGACACAATTTAGATTAGATGTGATGGATATGGATGTTGGAGATAGAAACTAGATATTAAATATAGATTAAGCAAGGTAATGCTATAGAATAATGAAATATGATGGGTTAGATTAAAGGATAGAACTTGACCATGACAGGAGGGAAATATTGAATATATGAGAGGCAATACACTATAGTAAAAAACGTTTGTGGAAAGAATGATCCAAACTAGATTGGAGGTAAAGTGAGAAAGGGAATACCATAAAGCAATGCACTTGCCACCAAAGGAAGGTGTTAACACAGAACCAATGGTATTTAGTCACACTTATGATCAAGAAAGGAAAGGTGGAAAGGATAGCTTATAGACCCATTGTAAACACAAAAAGGGGTTAAGATGATAACATGTACAAGGGAAACAAGGTTCTCCTTATCCGGTGTTCCTAGGACTATGCCCGAACTCTTGATAAAATAGCGCAAATAGATCAATGTGGGAAGTTTGATTTTGATGGGAAAGATGATCGATGTGGGAAGCTTTCCTAAGATGCTTGATTTTTAATTTCTTCTTTACTTTGAGATTGTGAAGGCTGATCAATGTGGGAATTCTTTTTACTTGTCATGATCTAAGAAAATAGCCATCCTTTGAGAGAGTGGTCTACATTTTGGGTTTTTGATTTTCTTATTTTTGCTTTTGATTTTTGATGTTATGATAGATGCTAGTTGTTCTTGGGGATCAGTCTATATTTACATTACATGAACAAATATCCTTCGAGGGAGAAGTCTATTTTTTTAAGGATAAGATGACTTTGATGAAAACATTTATGATTTTGATTTTGGGTTTTGAAAAGAGAGCGAGGATAGCTGAGTATACCACTTGGGAAGGGGATGATAAAGACATTCAAGCTGCACTTAAGGACCTTTATCATGGTTTTAGAAGGTAGATAAGAAGGAGATGGAAATAATGATCATGGAGTTCTAACCTAGGAGGAAGAAGCTATCCATAAGGAATATGCTATGAGCAGAGATTTGGTGCCCATATTTAAGCTCATAGAAAAGATAGTAACGGTAGACCACATAATTACACATCATTACAATGATATATGGAAGAGGCTACTGATGGAAAGAGAGGATCGCTAAGGTGACTGAGGTCAAATGGATAGACATGTTAATAATAGGAATGTTGCAAGTGCAAGGAGTTGAGAGGTTTTGTTTCTGATTTACCATTAAGAGAGGCTAAACAATAAGAACCAAATCCATACTTATGTGTGATTATGCATGGTCTTATCCTATTGGGAGAATTTTTTTACGTTGGATCCTTTCTAGAGTACTTACATTCTGATTTTATTTCAAGAAAAAAGTCACTGATCTTAAAGTCCCAAGGCTTAAGATGATTTTTATAAGAATTTTTGATTCATCTTGGTAGACTTGATGATGATGAAGGGAGATGAATCAATGTTCATCTAGAAACTAAAGTTGTGCTAGAATTTCTTGACAATAGACTTCTTCAGAGATGAAGTCATAGATAGAGACGCGTAAGGATGGAATTTGAACTTCAAGAGGAAATATGGCTTCAGAGTCATAGATAAGAGAGAAAGGAGTAGAACCCGTAGGGGTAAGGATGATATTTCGGTAGGTACATAAAGCAATGAGGATGTGAAGATTCCAATTACGATCTGACCTATCAATAGTATTAGCAAGAATGTGCAAAGGGTCTTATTAGAGGCTTCAGATTGGTCGTTAGCGTGGATATAATAAGGAGAAGAGAAGTTAGGCGTGATATTGAAAGAGTCACAAATAGTCTTGAGGCATTTATTTTTAAATGACTTCTCGTTATTGTCTATGATGAAGTTATTAGGGACACCAAATGTCGAGATGAGTGAGTGGAATGGATTCCACCCATTTGATGAAGTACTCAGTAGTGGTGATGATAGAATGATGACAATGAGAAGAGCGTGGATTGATGAGGCTAATGAGGTCAAGTCCTCATTGTGAGCAAGGCCAAAGGTCTTGAGCCGATTGTAAAGCCTATCTAGGAACACGATAAGATTGGAATGTTACTGGAATTTAATGCACTTTTAACATACTCATATATATTTTGATTAAGAGTAGGCCAATAATAGCCTGAGTGATGGACATGTTTAGTAATATCCAATCTAATAAAGTTTCCACCAAAGATGTGATTGTGGAATTCCTAGATAGTGCAAATATCTTTAGAAGATTTAAGAAAACGTAGGAAAATACCATGAAACCCATGTTTGTAGAGGATTCCTCCAAGGATGACATAGTGGGTTGCACTTCAAGAAAATATCTCTTACCATTTTTAGATAGGTTGGAGGTAATTTTGAATTGGGACAGATAGTCGAAGATATGAGAATACCAAAGATCAAATAAATTAGTGTTAATGTTATTAACATGAGGGAGATCATGGACATGAGATAGATAATTAATATGATGAAAAAAATTGAATAGGTTGGATCCTTCTTTTGTGCAAGGGATGAGAGAGGAAAGGGAATTCATGGTATCTAGAAATAGGTTAAATGAGTGAGGGATGGCTTGGTACACTGGTCAAATGATCCAAGAAGAAAGTTGACGATGTCCTTGTATTACGGAGGACTTTGTTTTTACAATGATAGGTTCTTTTGACTTTATTAAAGATGACTTGATAATCCCCATAGATGACAAGGATTTGAACACCGAACATGATGGCGGTTTCAAAGCCCAAGATGAGGATTCATACTCAACCATGTTATTAGTACATTCAATGTTAAATTTGTAAGAAATGGGGATAAGGGTTTCCCAAGGAAGAATGATGATGATGCCAAGGTTTATATCCATCAAATAAAAGTGACATTTTAAGAGGAGAAAACTCCCGATCTATAACAAAGATAGATTCGTCAGAAAATGTTTTTGGGGAGGTTGATTATCAAGAAGAGGGGCTTAATAAAGTTTATCAATGATAACCTAACCCTTGATTGATTTTGAGAGAGGAACTCTAGGTCAAACTCGGTCATGAGCATGATCCATCGAGTGATGTGATCGCTATGATAGGGTTTATAATGCATGGTTTTAAGAAGATGAAAACTAGTGATGACAAAGGTTTTGTGTTTGAGGAGATATTGATGAAACTTAGAGGTGGAAAAAATAGATTCTCAACTTTAGTATAGCATGTTACGTAATCATGAAGGGTGCACGGTTAATATACTAGACATCCTACTCCCTGCCTTGCTCATTTTGGTGTGTTAACAAAACACCTAAAGCATGATCGGAGGAAGGGATATAAAGATAAAAGGACCCCCTCAAGTGGAGGTGTGAGGATGGGTAAAGATAGAAGGCCTTCTATAAGTTGGAATCCTAATTGAATTAGGTTTCTTTATGAAGGAGATGATAAAATGGCTATTAATGATTAGAGAGATACAAGATGAAACAATGGACTGATTGAAGTTAGCCTTGAAGACTATGAAGCTACTTAAGATCATAGGAGGGGGAATCTTGAGGATGACCTTGGTTTTAGCGGGGTCAACTTCAATACCCATAATAAAGATGATGAAGCCAATGATTTTGCTAATTAAAAATCCAAACACACACTTGGTTGGATTAATATGGAGGAAGGAGTAGATGAGGTGCTTAAAAATTATTTTGAGGACAAAAAGGTGGTTGTGTCGATGATTGGATTTACCCAAGAGGTCATCAACATAGTCCTCTATGATTTTATGGATAATATCATGGAAGATATAGGTCATAACACACTAAAAGGTTTCCTAACATTTTTCTAACGTAAAGGCGAGAAATGATAGAAAAAGGTCCCCCAAGGGGTGATGAAGGAAGTCTTATGTTGGTCTTATGGGGTGATAAGGATCTTATTATAGCCAGAAAAACCATCTGTTAGAGAAATAATTTTGTGGCCAATCGTGAGGTTTTTGAGCTGATTGATGTTGGGAAGGGGAAGCCATCCTTAGGGAAGGTGAGATTTAAGTCTCGAAATTTGGTATAGATGTGGAGATTTACATAGGATTTGGAAATGGGAATGATGCTTGAGACCCATTATAGATAGTCGATCCGTTGGATGAAGTTAATAGAAAAGAAGATGTTGTGGATATTATTTTATAAGGATGGAAACACGGGATGCATGCGACACAACTTATATTTAAAAATTTAGCCTCGGGGATAGTGACAATGTTATGGATAATAATGGAGGGATCGAGGGTTGGAATGTCAATGTACGACTATGCAAAAGGATTGGAAATACTTGGATAAGAAGGAGGTGAAGGATTCAAGCTCTTGTGGGTTAAGATATTGTCCAACCTTGAGGGTGGGAGGCTCTTGCGGAGTCCCTATGTTGATGTTGATAGTGGATTCATCGAGAAGGGAGGATGTGTTAGGAGGTAAGGACTTATAAAGATAAGTATCTCCTCTACCCAAGTAAGAAATGATGGAATCATCATCGTTGCACCAAGGACATCAAGGATAGGGTAATCCTCCTCTATCATCTTAGGATATTTAAGAGGAAATTACCAAGTCTCATTTTAAACGTGATAAGTGACCGGTCTAAAGGAAACAAAGGAGATTAAAAAAATTTAGAGGGGAGAGACGTTGTTGTTCGCATCTCGTGGGATGGTCGAGATGAAGAAGTGGATGATGACTTAATGGCAATGTGAGATGAAGAAGAAGTGGGTAGGGGAGGATTGGAGGGATTCTAGAATCCCAAGCCAAATTTCTCATGAGGCTTGTGGGATTGGTCAACAATAAGATCATGGATACCTTGTTCATAAAGTCCGAGACCAAACCCTTTGAATTCACAACAGTGAAGGCATATATAAGAAAATGATTTATTATAGAGGAAATCAAAATTAGTGGTGTATGGTTTGGTGTGAGGATGATCATCTATATGAGATAAAGGGTGATTGATGCTTCCATAGATAGGATTGGTTTTCGATGAGGAGGGTCAAAGGAAATGATATGCTCGCCATTGATTGATACATAGGGCCTTATCATGGCGACCAATATGATTGAGAGAATAAAGGGAATTAAGAACAAGGATTTGATACTCCCCTAGAGAAATACAATGAATCACATCATCAAAATATCCATCATGGGGTAACTTAGATGCATGCATAGAAGAACTAGTGGATGCTCCTAAGAAGATTATTGCTTAGGGGCAAGTATTTCATTTGGTCTATAAGTCATGTGACATGCTTTAAAGGGAGGAAAGTCAATGATGAGAGTGTGAATATTCCGCTTGTGTTCATATTTGATACAATGGTGGAGGGTATATGGGATGAAACGCATGGCATGAATCTAAGGGCATCCAAGAAAGACATTATACTGAAACTCCCCTTCTATAATGTAGAATATTTCATAAAGGAATTTATGGCCAACATGTATGGTAAGCATAATCGTGCCCAAGGAAGGGGGAATAGCTTCATTAAAATCATGGAGGACGATAAGTGATTGGGTGACAATAGTGTTAGGAAATTTAAGTTGATTAAAGGTATAGGAAGAGATGATGTTAATACTAGCATCATTGTCAATAATGGATCGTGAATGAAGATTTCATTGATACAAACTATGATAAAGAGAGGAAGATACTTGGTATTTTGGGAAGAATTTTAGGGATTTTAAAATCCTCAAAGGATATAGCGGCGGAAGATGTAAGATCTCTAATAAGGGTTGCACGGTGTTGAGGCTCATAAGATGAGATGAGAATACATTTTAAAGCTTCAATAATAGATTTTTTGTGATTAGGAGAGTTTTGGATGAGCTCATAAAGGGACACATTAACAGGAGCTTACTTGAAACTACTGTATGATGATCTGTTTGATGGAGGTAGGATTGGGAACAGATATGATAGAGACCTTGGCCTTCGAAGAAGAGGGGATGGGAAAGGCTCACTAGGAGCATCTATGATGACCTTATATTTGGATGAGGTGGATGGATGGGTATCATGAGGGTGAGACCGGTGGTAATACAAATTACATATATGTAAAGAGGAGGGACATCTAGAGAAGTAAGAGAATCTAGATATGGGATATTGGCGAAGGCAAATTTATAAGTTGTGGATTTGGTTGGAGGATCAAATTTGGATGCATATCTATTAGGGGACATAAGAGTGTGATATTCTTCAATGATAATATCTTATTCTTTTATAATATTTTTGATAAGGGTGCAAAGGGATTTACAATGTTCTGTGTCATGGCCAGGAACATGGTGGTAAGCCCAAATGTTATTAGAATCAAACCACGTGGGCTTATTCCTACGTGGGGAAAAGGGTTGGATATGTGTAAGGATGACCGTGGATACATGGAGGATACACTCAAGGATCTCGGTGTAAGATCTGATGGATGTCTTAGAGGATGAAGTCCTAAAGGCTTGGGATGGGTTTGATTTAGAAGAAGTGGATGAAGGTATAAGAGGGGTTCTACTCTTATGAGGTTTAGATGTGGAGGGAAGAGTGGAGTTGGATTGAGATCAAGATAAAGGGGAAGAGGATTTGGATGTGGATTTAGAAGAAGTTTGTGGTTTGTATGTAGGTTTCATGGGGAAGGTGAGGGTATAGATGTAGAAGGAATGAGTGATTTAGATGAAGGAGGGATAGATGGTTTGGATGTAGGTTTGGAGGGATGGGTGGTTGATTTTGATTATGATTGGGTGATGATGGATGATTTGGATGAAGGGCCTAATCCTAAAAGAGATGGAGGAATCTCCAAGATGGATGTATGGATGCTAGTTTTTTTGGATCGAGGAGGCTTCGAAGGGGTAACATTTAATTTATTATGTGGATGGGTGAGTGATTTCTGGATAGGTGTACCAATATTCTTAGACTTACACTGTGGGAGATTACTCTTGGAGGGAATGATGATAATTTCTATAGGAGGGTAGATGTAGATGGCATGGATGCTATGATAGATGTTAAGATTGGGAGTAAGGTGGATTCATGAGAAGATGATGTAGATGTTGGTTTGATGGAAGTGGATTCAAATGTAGAGGATGGGGATGGAATAGGGACATTACTTGGATGAGCATCTATGGAAGGTGTTGATATAGGAGAGGGATTATATTCAAATGTAGATATGTGTGAAGGCTATGATGGGATTGTTTAGATAGGGTTAAATGTGATAAGTGTGGTGAGAGGTGTAGAATAAGAGGTAGTTTAAGAGCCTGATGTAGAAGTAGGTATAGGAAGGAGGGAAGGAGGTATAATGGATGCAAGGTAAGCATGTATAAAAGTGGTAGATGTAGAAATACTAGATGCAGATATGATAGACATAGAAGTAGGAGATGTGGGTGTGACGGATGTAGATGAGTTGGATGTGGTGGATGAGGTGATCATGTGTGGGCCTAACTTATGGTATTGATTGCATAAGGGTCGGTATTTTAGATGTAATGGTAGTGTCTTGATTACTAGATAGTTGATTGGGGAAAGGTTACTTGAAGATGTCAAGTGGTTTATTAGGAGGGGGAATGAGGATTATTCAATTGGAGGTCCTCTCGGTCGATGAGTTATTAAATAAGGTCCTTAAAGGTATGACATATCTCAATGTCATGCCTGTGGGACTTGATGATGTTTATAATAATATTCCTCACGATACCAAGTAGGTTTTGGTCTTAATTCATTGACAAGTCAAATTTGAGGAATTTGGATGAGATTGGAATCTATAAGATTATCAAATATTGAGCTATAAGGCTCCCTAAGGGGAGTATATTTATGGGTAGGTTGAGGAGCTCTTTGTAAAGGCTTGACATGAGAGGTAGAGGCAATGAATATTTAACAAAAATAAAGCTTTTTGTACTCTTGGATTTTTCATGATGAGAAGATGACAATTTTATGAACTTTGTCTTGGGTTTGTCGCATATGAGTTTAATGTGGCCTTGCTCAATGGCGTGGATTTCTAATTTACAAGCCATGGTGAAAGCTACTTAGAAGATCTGGAAGTATTAAATTTGAAGGGTGTAAGAATGTGCTTAGTGCAAGATCAAAAAAAGAGCTCAATGAGCTTGGTATGAGGAAGAGAAAAGGATAGATGGTTGATTATGCCATGCCATCTTACGACGAAATCCATGATGGATTCTTCTTCACACAATTTAATGGTGTATAGATTAGTAATAGTGATTTTACGAGTGATTTTGATGGAGAAATTTTCTAGAAATATTTGGGAAAGCTATGTGAATGAAAATAGAGGTGTTGGGGGATGCAACTATATCACCAATGTGAGGCTGAACAATGACATGGGGAAGGTTCTAAGCTTAAGGTCCTAATCATGAGTTATGAGGTAATGTGCATGTCCAAAAGCATAGAGGTTCTTAAGGGTCATCCTTGCTGTTAAATTTGGAGAACTTAGGAAGTTCCCAATGAGGAGGATAAGGTTTAACGGGGACAAAAGGATGGATGGAATCATTGAATATTTTTCATAAGTAAATGAGATCTTAGGATCCAGAGTAGTAGCTTCCAAGTTTGCCAATCTACTCAATAATTATTTCATGGGGTCATTAGAAATAGGTGGATGAGAGGTCAAATGATGTGGCTTCTTGATGTAAGATGTGGATGGGTTAGATTGATGATGATATTGATGATGTTGAGAAAAGGTAGGGTCCGAGGAGGTGGTTAATAAGTGAGAAGGTAAGTGATGGGTTGCGATTGGATGGTTGAGAGATAGGCTATTGAAGAGGTATGTAAGTAGTGGGAAAAGATTGAGGTTATTTTTGATGAATGATAATGGGGTTGGATTAAGGATGGGTATGATAAGGAGGTGAGATGTGTGGACAAGTTTATGATGAAACATGTGATAAAAAGTAGTATGAGCAAGGGGTTCATGTTTCAGAGTATATTATAATGGAAATGGTTGTGAAGAGATGAAATTAGCATGAACTTGGGATGTAGGAATGGGGATGAGCTCTGAATATGGCACGCATATGAAGGAGGAATCTAGGTGGATTATGGAAGAGAATGAGTGAGGAAATCAACAACAACAAAGTGAGGATATGATGGGCATAGATGACGAAGGGATGGTATTGATATGAAGAAAACCAGATGGGATGGGGAAAACCAACTAAGTAGATTGATGAGTGGAAGAGTCAAGGGAGACATGCTCACACTGGGCCATGTCTATATCGTTCATGGATTGAGGGAAGAAGGCAAGATGAGAGGTGATAACATGAGTGGACATAGGCTGGGAATGACAGGACATAGATATGATAAAGAGGATGTATGTCAATGGGAAGGCTGGTGGATTTATGGATATGAGGTAATCATGAAGGGTGAGAGGATTAACGTCCATGAGTTCCTAGAACTCCATGCATCCGTGAGGGATAACATGGGGGAAATGACTTCTATAGAAGTGGTAGATGGGGAGTAGCTGTTACGGAAGGGATAAAATGGATATAGAAGAAGGGGTTGGTCTTAACATGAGAATGGGCATGAACTATGGGTGGCTCACTAATGGGGGTAATATAAGTGAAGGGTTGGGTAACCACACAGGGGAAGAGACAATAGTGAGGGATGATGTCTATAGAAGAAGAGTGGTAGAGATGGGAATGTTAGATGAAGAGGCTTATTCCATTTTCCTAATATTTGACCAAGTAAGAATGGACATCAAACAAACAACCAAAATCTTATGTTGATTATTACTAAGACAAGAAAGTCATGAAACACAATTTTGATTATCTTGATTATTAGAAGAAGTGTGAAAAGAAAAGAAAAAGACTCAGAGGGAAACTAGGAAATGGTTGATATAAGGATTGTTTTAGGATTTTTTTATGGAGTCCTCGATATAACTAAAGGTATATGAGGCCTGAATATGTGATGACTACCAATATGGGGCCTAATATAGGGGCCTTCCCTCACAATTCATGTAGCACAACAATAAGGGTGTCAGGCACTTAGCAAATATACTGGTAGCCAAAAAAATTGTAATGCGACCAAAACATCATGGTGGATTTCTTATTAGGTGATGAAATCCCAATAGTTCAACTTGATAGATGATGTCTCACATGTGTAAGTTAATGTGTGAGTTTGGATGTGTGTGAAAGAATGTGGATGCAAAGGATTAACCCCCTAGTTATATTATGTGAGAAAACAAACAATGAGGGTGTTCTTTTTAAGACCAAAGTGAAATGTATATATTCAATTAAATTAGAAGATAAGAGATTTAGTGAAAGGATATGAGATGGGAAAAAAGAAATACTTAGATAATGTTATTCCTTATTTTACTTTTTCTTTTAGAGTATGAGAGTCAACAATCCATAGAGTGCATGAAAAAACAAGCACTACATGCAGATTAGGGAAGAAGAAAGATAAAAAGGAAAATGAAGATGATGGAAACTAAAGAAAATAATCACTAAATAAGAGTGGTATTGTTATCACCAATCCGACACTATGATAATTCTCCACTAGAAAATCCTCGTCATATGATTATTTACTAATGCACAAATTTTAGTTTTGTGGTAGTAAGATGGAAACATAATAACATATATAACACAAGAATACCATAGACTATGATACAAAGGAATGATGAAAAATTTGAAATATAAGTGTAAATTATATTATCAACATGAAATTGTTAAAATCTTACCCATGAAGTACTTCAAGTGTTACCAACTCCACTTGCCTTCCAACAATAACTATGGGAGAAACTTCACAATTACACCTCTTAATGGCTTCTTTAACACACCTTCTAAATGATGGCTTCCTTAACACACTTTCTCATACAATATTTCTCACTACTTCCTTCTATGCTAAATGAGAGGGGTGGCCTCTCTATTTATAGAACTTTTAAGCTTATCCACCCTATCTCTAAGATAGGATAAGAAATCTCCTTTGACTAATCATATTACATACCTTAACTCTTATCTTTACATGTAGGCTTATCTTTTAAGATAAGATAAACCTTATCATTTCACATGGGTTCCACCTTTCTAGACTTTTTACAAATAAAATACACAAAAAAATTATGACATCACTTATTTTCGTTATTACAAATATAATATTTCTAATTCCTAATCATGTAAACCCTACTTCTATACTTACCCTAACTTTGACATTTTAATATTACTCGGACCACTTACAAAAATATATACTTTTATCACAACATTCCTATTGTACTTTTCTTGTTACCATCTTGTACAATATTGGTAGCGTCGTATTGGCAAGCGTGCCGTTATCTTCTATCATACGATAGTACTAATTATACTTAAGAACATCCTATTTCTAATATATACATTAAGGAAATAAAAATCATGGAGGAAAATTTTAGTGTCGACATCTTCCCCCTCCCTAGCTTCTACTCCATCCTCGGAGTAGACTATTATGGACATTCTAAAGCTGGTGCCTAGAAAATATTTAACTTGTTGTGGTTGACCCATTTCGTAATGGGAGTACCATCCAATTCCTCCAGTCGATATGTACCATTCTCGCACAAGTGCACAAGTACTATTCTGTAGGGTCCTATCCCATTTGAAATAAGTTTTCTATGCCTTTTCTTTTTATATCTAGAATCATATACTAGAACCAAGTCATTCACTTGAAATTGATACCAGGGGATCTTTTGATCAAAGAAATCCTACTTCATCTTCTTCTTATAACTTGTATCCTTCGCTGTTTCCCTCGTCTCCTTTAGAAATTGAAGATGTACTAATATTTCTCTTACTCAATCACTTCCATCCATCCTTTCATTTTTAATAACTCTCACAGTGGGAATATTAAACTCAATAGGATGAACTGGATCAATTCCATAAGCCAATTGAAATGGGGAGTATCGTATTGCTGAATTTAATGTTTCCCTATATGCACATAATGCTAAATGAGTCCTTTTATCCCACTTATGCACCTGAAAAGTTTCATCTTTTGCTAGGATTTGGCAAAATACATAATTTTTTCACTCTACCTATCCATTTGTGCTTAGCTTGTAAGTTTTTTCCTTCCTATGCTTAATAGAAAAATTGTTTACCGGGGCTTCTACCACATCATTAGTGAAGTGGATTTTTTGATCTATTATAATTTCTAATGGACAACCAAATATGGTGATAATACATTCATACATGAACCTTGCCACTTCATCCATGGAAGTTATTTTCAAGGACCTAGCTTCAACCCACTTGGTTAAATAATCGAGTGGCAAGAAGTATAATATACTTATTTTGTGTGGGGTAGTTAGAATTGAACCTACAATATATATTACCCACTTTTCAAAGGGACCAAGTGGAAGAATAGGGAATAATGGAGCTGATGAAGTCTTATGGTTCCCATATGTTTGACAAATATCACATGTCTTTCAATAATTATAAAAATCTATAAAAAGAGTGGGTTAGTGATAACTTGCATCCAAGATTCTTCTCATTGTAAGTTTTACAGTGAAGTGTCCTCCATGTGTACCATTTTGGAATTGTTCTATTAAATCCTTCCATTGATCACGTCTAAATTCCCTCTTATACTCCCATCGTGCCCTATCCAAAATAATACTCCATCTAAAATAGAATATGGACATTTGTCTTGAGTAATGTTCCTCTTAGTTTTTACATTAGCACTATCAGGAAATTTAAAACTGTTCAGATAATTCCAAATATCTATGTATTCACTATGGATTGTGTCAAAGGCCAAAAATGCTGCGTCTGGGAAATCATCATCATCATAAGATGAACCTAAACCATCATAGGCTCGAGATGCAGTGCATTTGCATTGACATGCTTCTTTCCTTGCCTATCTATAATATCAAATTCAAATTCTTGTAGCAAAATTATCCATCTTGTTATCCTTCCTAATGGGTTAGGATTATTTACAATATATTTTAGAGCCTGATGATCTATTACAACTATAAATTTCTTCCCTAACAAGTAATTTCTAAACTTCTTTACAACAAAAATGATAGCTAGAGCCTCTTTTCAGTTATAGTATAATTTACCTCAACACTACTCATTTTTCTGCTCCCAAAGTAAACTAGATGATCATTCCCATTTTCATCCTTTTGGCTTAGATTACTCCCTAGTGCTACATCTGAAACATTAGTATACATAATGAATGGCTTGCTCTAGTATGGATTCTTTAAAACATGTGAAGACACCAAAGATTCCTTTAGTTTTTCAAAAGCTTCGTGCACCTTCTTTCCTAGTTCATAAGTAACATCCTTCTTCAAGAAATGGGTTAGTGGTTGTGAAATCTTTGAGAAATTATTGATGAACCTTCTATAGTAACCCACATGGCCTAAAAATGATCTCAACTTAATTTTATTAATAGAAAATGGTAACTCTTTGATTTTGAAACTTTATTAGGATCCGTACCAATGCCATCTCTAGATACACATGCCCTAACAAAAGACTTTTAGAACATCCAAAGACACACTTTGTAGGGTTTAGTGAGGCTTGTGCTCCATCTAACCTTTGAAATGTTGTCTCCATCTCAAAAGGTGGTCCATTTTTCTCTCATAGATGTAAAAACATCCATGACTACTCTAATGAAGCTTCCATGTAGGGTTCAAACACCCTATTCATCAAGTGCTTTGGAATGTTGTTGGAGCATTACACAACCAAAATGGTATAACTTAATAAACAAACGATCCCGGGAGTGGTGAATGTAGTCTTCAACCTATCTTTCTTCATTATACAAACTTGGTTGTATCTACTATAGCCATTTGTAAAACTATATCACTCCGGCCAATTACTTTTTCCAAGATCTGATATGAGAATGGAAGAGGGTAACGATATTTCTTTATTGCTTGTGTTGAGCTTCTTGTAATCGACACAAATGTGTAGCTTCCCATAATTTTCTATTGAGATCACAATGGGAGAAACCCATTCCAAATTCTCCACGACAAATATGAATCCTGCATCAAGCAACTTATCTATTTCTTCTTTTATAGTCTTAGAAAAATTAGGATTCATTCTATATGGCATTTGCTTTATGGGCTTAGCACCATCTACCGGCTCAATAGAATGTTCTACCCAACTTACTTGATGGATTTCCTTGTACTCAAAAGTGAATAAGTGCATATACCTTTAAAAGAGTTGGAGGTAGGATTCCTTCTCACTCTCCATCACAACATCACCAATATTTATTTGTTGGAGGTGGTCAACAATTTATTCTTTAGATAATTTTATGGGTTCATGATTCGGTGTGACTAGAAAGATATCCATGACTGAAACATCAAACTCACTTTCTTCATCTTCTCGTGTCCACTTCACTTTGTACTAGAGTAATAAGAGGATGTCCAATCATTGGTTTCATCACTTGAATCCACAGATTATGCCTTATGATCTTTGAGGATTACGTTTATCTTCACCCTCTCTCTGTCATGTCCAAGTGTCATGAAGCCTTCATTCCAGTAGTTTCTTACATAAAACATCTTTATCCATGGCCTTCCCAATAACATTGGTTATGAAATAGTACCATTCTTTGTCACCCGAAGTATACCACACATACAACACCCATGATAGATATTTCCACATCTGAAACTACACCTTGTTTTAGTTTTCCCTTATTTAGTGACCTTAACATAAGTGTTGAGGGGGTGTTCACTTTTAAACCCAACATATTCATTACTGAGACTTGTTAATTACATTAACTACAACACCTCCATCTACTAAGAAATCATGAATTGAAATATAATTACATAATACCTCAGCTTATGGAGCATAGGGATCCATCTCTACTTCCAAAACAGGGACCACAACCTCCTTCCTTCGTTGAGCATTGAGTCCACTTTGCAGCTCCCGCCTCTTCTTAGAAGACATAGCAAAAAGTTAACCATATGTAATATTTATAGGCCTTTTGGACATATCTTCTAGGATGGAGTATTGTCCTTTCCCTATGAAATCAAAAAATTATGAACACCTAACTTTCTTCTCCTATGTTTCTTACTAGTTTCTCCTTTCATATTCTCAGGATCATTTCCATCTTGGTTATCTTTTTCTTTCTTTCTTTTTATTACAAGAAAATATACTTCATTATTTATGCTCCTCTCTACTACATAAAAAGAATTCATAGGTGCTTTTCCTTTATCATTATCTCTTGTACCAGATGTAGAAGCTCTATGTACACAATTATACTTATAATGACCTTTTTTATAATAGCCATAACATACAACTTCAGATACATTTACTTTTGGACCCCTATCTACCTGGGAATTTTGGGAACTAAATTCCTTTTATTGAAGAATATTAATAGTAAACTGAACCATCTTCCTAAGGAGATCTTCATACTCAGTGGAGGTATTAGAGGGAATATTTTTTCTCACCAAAAGTGGTTGTGGTGTCTGTACCAAAGGTGTTGATGTAGGATCCGCCTTAATAACAACTTCTTTGGGCTCATCTTCCATGCTGTCTTCTTGTCTAATAGCAATCTCCTTTGCTTGTTCGAGGTTTTCTCGGTGGTCATACTTAATTTGTTTTTGATCTCTGGCTTCATCCCAAGAATGAAGTGTGTTGGTGCCATTTTTGCGCTTACACCGTGTTGCCCTGATTTCCAAATTTGTATTTGCTCAGGAGAATTTTACCTTTTGAATTGATGGTCTGAAATTATTCCCCTCTAGTTGAATGCTTTAAAGTTCTTGTTATCCAAAATGTGCCCTTGCTCATTTTGTGGCTAACTCCTTTTATTCTTCCCTCTCTTGCGCCTCGATCCACAATTTTTGCTTTTCAGCACTCAATTTTTTTGGAAATGGCACCATTGGATAGAACTTTTCTCAGCTTTCCAGAAAGGTAAAGTTTTCCTCCTAACTCCATGTATTTTTGAAGTTATGGCCCAACAGAGTTTTGTGGGAAAATTTCCCCTGAAAGGCCCGCAGCCAATGAAATGGCGCCACGTGTCCAAGGAAGTGGTGGGGGTCGAGAGGTAGACTTGGTTTTTTTACCAAGTGTTTGGAAAAGTTTTTCAAAAGGAATATTTTCCTGTAGGCTGTCGTGCAAGTCAAATGATGCCACGTGTCCAAGGGTGGAAAAATTGAAAAATCGACTAAGTGTTAGCGCCATGGAAAATTCCAGAAGGAAGGCCCGTGCCCAATCATGTATTGCCACGTGTCCTATGGCATCAGACCAGTGGAGAATGGGGGAAAGATTGGAATTTTGGTGAAGTGTTTTGGTAAAATCAATGGAGGAGTTTTTGGTCCGCTTCCCCGCCAACCAATCATGTTATGCCACGTGTCCCCGGGGGTCGGAGTTGTGGAGTGCGGGGGAAGATTTGGATTTTTTCCAAAGGCTAAAAGGGCAAGAAAAATGTTTGCCCCAAAGGGCCCATGGCAAATGAGATGATGCCATGTGTCCCGGACCAGTGGAAGGTGGGGAGAATTTGGGAAATTTTCCCAAAGGAAAAAGAAGGAAATTTCAAAGGAAAAATCACCCCCAAGACGAGCCAATGGAATTGTGCCACGTGTCAGGTGGTGGCAAAAAACTCAAGACAAGCCCGCATGGAAAATTTGAAGGGAAAGGCCCACAAAGAATGAGGTTTTGCCACGTGTCTGAGTCAAGAAATAGGATCAAACAACGATGGAAAATTTAGTAAGACAGGCCCGCACCCAATGAGCACATGCTACGTGTCCTCAGATCATTGGCTCGGCGGGGAATTTTTGGAAAATTTTCCAAAGGGGAAAACAATGGAAAATGAAGCAAGGAAGGCCCGCACCCAATCAAAACATGCCACGTGGCACCCGAAATGGTGGAGCACGGGGAATTTTTGGAAAATTTCCCAAATGACCAAAAAGTGAAAAATTTAAAATTTTTGCCCGCCAATCCGATTTGGCCCTGTTTTGCCCTAAAATTTCAAACGGCCATATCTTTCGATCTAGAGCTCGGTTTTTTGCGTTATTTATATCAATGGAAAGCTGGTGAAATTCTCTACAAGATTCTGGGGTCATTTTTGCATTTTTATGGAGTTTGGAGAGAAAAATTGAAAAACACCTCTGGTACGTGGTCATGGACAGAAATGACATTTCAACCACCATTTTTAATGAAGAATGGCTCGCATTCTCTCCCAGCATGGCGAAAAATGTTAGGGGATGGGCTTGTAAGGAATTCCATGTTATTTTAATGTGTTTTGGGTCACTATTTGAAGCTCTCCATGTTTTCCCATGTTTCTCCCTCCCGGGCGTGGCTTGCACTGTAAAAGCTAGAATGAGTTCATTCAAGTGAAGGGAGACACTTTTTTAGCTATGCAACTTCCCTTTTCTTCCTTTTTGGTAGAATTTGTGGAAATTTTTACCTTTCCATGCAATACAACACCCCTTCTACCTCTTGATCACTATAATGCATTGTATTAGATCTGGAATGTTAATATATGCTTTGTGATTAAAATCCCTCAATCCTTTCATATATCTAACATGGTTTCCTGATCTTTCATTACATCTTGAGCAATTTTTGCATGCTTGTGTTGTGTTTTTCTTATGGATTGTGTATGTATTGTAGTATTAAGTGTCTGTAACTCCTTTGGTGTATCACCTCATTAGCATTAGCTTCATTTTCTTACATTCCTTATCTTTGTCCCCTTGGAATTTAGAGTAGGAACTAGGAATTTAAACCTCTGCAACTTGTAAGTGATATATCTAATCAGAGGAGTTGAGGAACCAACCTCTAATCTAGAGATTCCTCTCCCATTTCTACAAGTCCCACACTTGGGGAGAGGATTCAATGTTGTGCAATCACACTGGATGTCCAAGATGTCAAACTAGAAGTCTGATCAACATCCAGGGGTGTTGCTGATTTGCAACAACAGTTTTGGCACACCCAGTGGGACCTTAGAGGTCTTCATCTTCATTGCAACAAATTGATGTGCATTTGTTGCAAGTTTCAAGTTTAAAGATCCCTAAATTGCACATCTGGCGACTCCAAGGAAGAAGAATCAGTTGGTTTTAGCAGTGCAGACCTGAAAATTCATGAGAAGGATCACCACAAGGTCAAGAGATGGAGAAGAAGAAGTGATGTTTGAGTATCTGCAGTTATCCCCAAGGAGAAGAAAAAGAGGGAGGAGAATTCAAAGGTATCCATCTCCATCAAACAGAACTCTCTCAACTCCTCCACCTGGTAGGCCTTTTATTTAATCAACAAGGGTTCTAAGGCCAATCATAATGGCACAAAACAACCCCTATGTCAATTTCATTGGTAGCAGCCCACTTGCTCTCAATGCACAAAATCTAATCCCAGTTGCAGCATTGAAGAACATTCCATACTTTACTAGAGAAAATCAGACCACTCCTGGTGATCATGTTAAGGATATTGCTAATATTTGTGCAATCCATGAGATCAATGAGATGCAAGTTGCTGTCAAATTGCTGGCATCTTCATTCAAAGGGAAAGCTTTGCAATGGTTCAAGAGTCTTGCCTCAGGTTCTATCCAAAATTGGAATCAGCTATGTATATCCCTCCATGAGTAGTTTGGAGAAAAGGGAGACAACTTGTCCCTTTTGGAGCAGCTGACAACCATCAAGAGAGCTCCTAATGAGCAACTGACTGACTTCAACTTCAGATTTCAAATGACTTGGGAGAGAATTCCAGTGGCAGTAAGGCCAGTAGTAGAAGGTGCTTTTCTATATTACCTTAAAGCTTTAAATTCTGATATTTCTATGTTAATTCAATCCATGGGAGGCACAACTATCCTTGTTGCTTATAACATTTCCATTAGAGCTGAAAATTGTTTGATTCAAGCTGGCAAGCTAGCTCCTAGGCCTCCAATGCCATTGTTTCCAAGTTTAGAGAGCCCAAGTACTAGCCAAGTGCCTAATTTAGCTCCTATTCCCACTCCTAGAAATCAGAATTCAAGTGAAGCTTCTACTTCATCTCCTAATGCCTCAAATGAACTTCAAGAAGTCATGAAGCAATTGCAAAATCTAGGCAATGAGTTGGTTACACTCAAGAGGCAGCAAGCCCAAGGTTTTAGACCTCCTTTCCAGCCTCAAGCTTAGCCTAACAGAAGCCATACCAACCTCAAAGACCACCTAATCTAGCTGTAAATTTAAATCAAGCAAGACCTCCTGTCAACAGACCATTTCAGCCCTATAATCCCAATGCCATATCTACCTCTAAGGCATTAGTGCTAGTAAAAAACAACATAGCTCAAGAGTATGATTGGTGTTTCCCATGCAATGAACCTCACAACCAGTCTATGTGCTTCAACGGTGCCTTAAATCAAGCGTTAATGGTGACTACAATGAGTGTGGAGGGTGAAATTAGTCAAGGAATAACCAACAATAAGACACATTCCAACAAAGAATCGGTTCCAAATGATACCACACTTGTAAACCGGCAGAGTAAGATTTTTGTGGCATGAATCAAGAAATTCCCCAAATTGTTGCAGCCAACACAAGGTCAAAAAGGAGTAATTTGGGTGAAGAACATCCATTGGCTCCAAATAATCCATAACCTCCTACTATTCCACAAATTATTGGCAAACAAAATGCAGTTCCAAACACACAGGGGCTGCCTAAAACAACTCCTAAGCCAACTCAAATGCTAGTTGTTTCTGCCCATATGCAAGGGATGAATGTGCAGGCTAATGGACAACAAAGAGATGCTTCATCCCCATTCAACATCATTGATCAGATGAAGAAGACAAACGTAAACATATCAATGTGGGAATCACTATCTATCCTAGGCCAAAGAGATTTTCTACAAGCTGCCATGAAGGACTGGTCAACTTCAAACAAGCAAGTCCAAATGCAAGAAAAGGTGCTCAGAAATGTTGCCCAGCCTAAAGGGAATCATGGAGGATAGCAAGGTAAAATGTTGAAGCCCCCTCCATTCTATGTATAATTAATCATTGAAACCAATCAGCACACAATTTTATGATTGATTAAGGGCAAGTAGTTCAAGTAATGCCAAGCAAATAGCTAATTAGTTGGGAATTTAGTATGAAGTCATAGCGAAGGGGTAGTGCAATTGGATGGGAAAATAGTAAAAATAGTTGGAGTGATAAAAACTTGAGTCTTACCTTGGATTCCTACCCCAACATTGTTGTTTTGCAAGATGTCTTAGTAATAGATCTTCCACCACTCTTTTCCCTATGTCTATCAAGAGATTTCACAGCCAAGATTGGAGGCTACTTATCTGCGATTGGTCACACATGTTGTTCGAACAAGATATGGAACCAAGGCCACAATTAGATCTGAACCTACTACAAACTTTCACATTGAGCCTTACACTCCAATTCGGATCGGTACCAATTGTTCAACGTTTGATCGGGAGGATTATCCAAGCACTGATGAAACTGACATCAAGGTAGGAAGCATCCCAGATCTAACTCTTGATGAATGGGAAAACAAGGTGCATGCTTTTGATCCTTATCAAGAAATAGAAGAATCTGAGCTAGGAGTCTATTGCATGCATGAAGAAAATCAGCTTACCCCTAGCATCACCAAGCCAAACCACAAGGATGACAATGAGGTATGGCAGTTGTTTTTTGATGGATCAAGGAGTAGACAAGGTGCAAGAGGGGGAGCTATGCTGGTTTCCCCTCAAGGAGTTAAGTATTATTCAACTTTTAGATTTCAGTTTGCATGCTCTAATAACACTACTGAATATGAAGCCTTGATACAAGGATTGCATTGGTCAATCAAGAGAGGAATAAAGAACTTGCAAGTCTTTGGTGACAGTGAGTTGATTGTCAACCAAGTTAAGGGGCAACATGCTATCAAGAATGATCTACTCAAGTGCTACAAAAATAGGGTGTGGGACCTCATTGAAGATTTTGAGGGTTTTGGCATAAAATCCATTCCTAGAAAAGAGAACCAAGTTGCTAACAGGCTTGCAGCAGTTGGGGCAGCCTTTGACGTTGTTGAAAGCATTTAAAAAGACAAGGTACAACCAAACATCCATGTGATTGTAAGGCCTTCAGTGCCAAACAAAAATGTAAGTTGGAAAGTGTTTGAAAATGACCAACAAATCATCCATTTCTTGCAAGAAGAGGTTGAGTTCTCAGCTAAAAATCAGGAAAAGTTGGAACAACAGTATGGTGACCAAGTGGTACAGCTGAGAACCAAAAAACTACCAAAGGGACTTATTAATTTGGAGTCCATTTTCAATCCTATTGATCAGTTTAGGAAGGAGAAAGAAATCATTCAAGTCAAGGAGAAGATTCAAAGTGTCCATCTTGGTGGAAGAAGGCAAATCTCTCTCGAGTTGGTAAAGTGACAAATGAGCAAGAAAGGTATGATTTCATACAACTTTTTTAATAATTCCCTAATGTGTTTGCTTGGAGCTATGAAGATTTGAAAGGTTTAATCCCAAATTAGCTCAACACACCATTGAATTGGATCCAAGTACTAAACCCATCAGACAAAAACAAAGGCGATCCAATCCACACATGGAGCCTCTCATGAGAAAGGAATTGAATAAGTTGATAGAATAAAGAATCATATTCCCTATCAAGCATTCTAGTTGGGTATCCAACTTGGTTCCAGTTAGAAAGAAGAGTGGGGAAATCAGATTGTGTGTTGATTTCAGAGATTTGAATAGAGCATCTCTCAAGGATCATTATCCACTTCCTTCCATGGAGCAGATTTTGCAAGTTGTTGCTGGCTCTGAGAGGTTTTCACTACTTGATGGCTATTTGGGGTACAATCAGATTATGGTGAAAGAAGAGGATCAGTTCAAGACAACCTTTACAACCAAATGGGGAACTTAAGCATACAGGAAAATGCCATTTGGGTTGTCCAACACTAGAGCTACTTTCCAAAGGGCAATGGACATGGCGTTCAAGGATTTGATTAACAACATTGTGCTGATATATCTTGATGATATCACTATTTTTTCAAAAAATGCAACAGACCATCTCTCTCATTTGAGACAAGTGTTCCAAAGGTGCAGAAGATTTGGAGTATCCTTGAATCCTAAAAAGTGTATTTTTCTAGCCCATGAAGGAAAACTCCTTGGCCACATTGTCTCCAAAGAGGGATTAGCAATTGACCCAGAAAGATTTGAAGCCATAAGAGCACTACCATTGCCAAGCCACAAGAAGGCCCTTCAAAGTTTCTTAGGGAGAATAAATTTTGTTTGGAGGTTTGTCCCAAATTTTGTAGCCCTAGTCAAGCCTATCACCAAGATGTTAAAGAAAAGCATGGATTTCAAATGGATAGCAGAAGGCAAGGAAATCTTTGAAGCAATCAAAGAAGCCATATCTCAATTCCCAACTCTCATCAACCCAAATTTCTCCAAGGTTTTCATCCTCTATGCATTTGGGGGTGATGATACTATTTCTGCAATTTTGGTACAAAGAGAACAAAGATAATGATGAGCAGCCAATTGCTTTCTTCAGCCAAATCTGGAGGATTATGAGGTGAGATATTCTTTAATCGAGAAGCATGTTCTTTCAAGAATCGAAGCTTGAAGAAATTCAAGCATCTAGTTTCAAACAACAAGGTTCAGTTGCTGGTTTCTCATGTGGGAGTTAAATATTTCCTCCTCAACAAAGACTTGAATGAAAAGAGAGTAGGCTAGATTACTCGTGTCACGGAGTATGACATCGAGATCAAAGTCACCAAGTTGGTAAGAGGGAAAGGATTGTGTGAGCAGCTGGTTTTGAGCAAACAAAAGGAAGCATGTAATGAGAAGGAGGCTGTTTTGGCGTTGCAAGACAACCATGAGCAAGGAAGCACTCAAAAGGAAAATGATGGTGTCCTCACTCCTTGCTAGACCCAAGACATAATTCACTTCCTAGACATAGGTCTATGCCCTCCGAGAGATGGACAAGACCAAAAGAAAACACTTTAGATTGCAGGCTGTCCTATATGCCCTTGTTGATGGCGTGTTGTTAAAAAAGGATGTGAATGGAGTGTTCTTTGAGATGCATTGGTACAAATCAGATTCATAGGATGTCGAAGAGTTCCATGGTGGATCAGCCGGTGGTCATTTTTCACCGAGAGTAACGGATCTAAAGATTATGAGGGTGGCTATTATTGGCCCAAGATTTTCGATGATTGTTATGCATGGATCAAAAGGTGCAAGAATTGTGCCTTCTTCACAGAATAACTCCCCATTCAAGCTTGTTTATGGAAGAGAGGAAATTTTCCCATGTCACTTGAGTTTCTAACATTGGAACTCATGAAATAGTTAGAGTTGTTGGAGTTTGAGCCCATGGAGGTTAGATATGTAGAATTGATGGAGCTCCAAGAAATCGAAAATCGACATCCCAAGCAATGGAGAAGGATCAAGCCTTGATCAAGAAGACCTTTGATAGGAAGGCCAAGAATAAATCCTTACAAGTTGGAGATTTAGTGTTAAAATGGGATGCAGACAGAGCAAAACCGGGAAGGAATTAAAAATTTGATGCCATTTGGAGTGGCCCATACATTGTCACAAAGTGTAAGGGCAACAATGCTTTCTAATTGTCTTCATTAGATGGCGAAGAACTGTAGTTTCTAGTCAATGGGATCTATCAAAAGCATTGCTACTTTGAAGGGAAATTCTCCACCATGTACATATTAGCTTAGGTTTTCATTCCTCCAAGTGCTTATGCACATTTTTTTGCTATAGTTTAGTTTTGTTTTCCGTAAGTGCTTTGGCACAAGCTTGTTGTTCTTGGAAATGTGTCTTGCAGGCCTTGCTTCAATCAGATGGTGTTCGATCCTCCATCTTTCTCCTTACAATGTTCTAGTCCACTTGGGGTACCAAACAGAATTTGATGACTCCATGCCCAATGGATTGCTTCAGAAACTGCAACTTCATCCAACAGGCAAATGACCCCTCCGAGTCGCCAAAATTGTTATCCAAAATGTGCCTCTTTCTCATTTTGTGGATAACTTCTTTCATTCTTCCCTCTCTTGCACCTCACGGTCATGATTTTTTTATTTTTAGGCACTCAAATTTTTTTGGAAATGGCACCATTGGATAGAGATTTTCTCACTTTCCGAGAAGGTAAAGTTTTCTCTAACTCCATGTATTTTTGAAGTTATGGCCCAGAGTTTTTGTGGGAAATTTTCCCCTGAAAGGCCCGCAGCCAGTGAAATGACGCCACGTGTCCAAGGAAGTGGCAGAGGTCGGAGGTAGACTTGGTTTTTTTACCAAGTGTTTGGAAAAGTTTTTCAAAAGGAATATTTTCCCCGCAGGCCCACCGGCGAATCAAATGATGCCACGTGTCCAAGGGGAAAAATTTAAAAATCAACTAAGTGTTAGCGCCATGGAAAATTCTAGAAGGAAGGCCCACGCCCAATCATGTTTTGCCACGTGTCCTATGGCATCAGACCGGCAGAGAACGGGGGAAAGATTGGAATTTTGGCAAATTGTTTTCGTAAAAGCAATGGAGGAGTTTTTGGCCCACTGCTCCCACCAACCAATCATGTTATGCCACGTGTCCCTGGGGGTCGGAATGGCGGAGCGTAGGGGGAGATTTGGATTTTTTCCAAAGGCTAAAAGGGCAAGAAAAATGTTTGCCCCAAAGCACCCGCAGCAAATGAGATGATGTCGCGTGTCCCAGGACAAAGAGTGGAAGGCAAGGAGAATTTGGGAAATTTTCCCAAAGGGAAAAAGAAGGAAATTTCAAAGGACAAATCGCCCCCCCAAGCGCGAGCCAATGGAATTGTGCCACGTGTCAGGTGGTGGCAAAAAACTCAAGACAAGCCCACATCGAAAATTGGAAGGAAAAGGCCCACAATGAATGAGGTTTTTCCATGTGTCCAAGTCAAGAAATAGGATCAAACAATGACGGAAAATTTAGCAAGATAGGCCCGCGCCCAATGAGCACGTGCTACGTGTCCTCAGATCATCGGCCCAGTGTGGAAATTTTGGAAAATTTTCCAAAGGGGAAAACAATGGAAAATGAAGCAAGGAAGGCCCGTGCCCAATCAAAACATGCCACGTGGCACCCATAATAGCAGAGTGTGGGAATTTTTGGAAATTTTTCCAAATGACCAAAAAGTGAAAAATTTAAAAATTTTGCCCGCCAATCCGATTTGGCCTTGTTTTGCCCTAAAATTTCGAACGGCCATATCTTTCGATCCAGAGCTTGGTTTTTTGTGTTCTTTATATCAATGGAAATCTAGTGAAATTATATACAAGATTTCGAGGTCATTTTTGCATTTTGATGGAGTTTGGAGAGATAAAATTGAAAAATGCCTCTGGCATGTGGTCATGGACAAAAATGACATTTCAACCACCATTTTTAATGAAGAATGGTTCGCATTCTCTCCCAGCATGGTGGAAAATGTCAGGGGATGGGCCTGTAAGGATGCCCATGCTATTTTAATGCATTTTGGATTGGTGGTTGAAGCTCTCCATGTTTTCCCACATTTCTCCCTCCAGGGGCATGGCTTGCATTTGTAAAAGCCGAATGAGTTCATTCAAGTGAAGGGAGACACTTTTTTATCTCTGCAACTTCCCTTTTCTTCCTTTTGGCGAATTTGTGGAAATTTTTACCTTTCCATGCAATACAACACCGCTTTTGCCTCTTGATCACCGTAATGCATTGTATTAGATCTGGAATGTTAATATATGCTCTATGATTAAAATCCCTCAATACTTTCATATATCTAACATGGTTTCCTGATCTTTCATTACATCTTGAGCAATTTGTGCATGATTGTGTTGTGTTTTTCTTGTGGATGTGTATGTATTATAATATTAAGTGTCCGCAACTCCTTTGGTGCATCACCTCATTAGCATTAGCTTCAGTTTCTTGCATTCCTTATCTTTTTCCACTTGAAATTTAGAGTAGGAACTAGGAATTTAAACCTCTGCAACTTGTAAGTGATATATTTGATTAGAGGAGTTGAGGAACCAACCTCTAATCTAGAGATTCCTCTCCCATTTCTACAAGTCCCACACTTGGGGAGAGGATTCAATGTTATGTAATCACACTAGATGTCCAAGATGTCAAACTAGAAGTCTGATCAACATCCGAGAGTCTTTGCTGATTTGTAACAACAGCTTCTCACAAACTTCTTGTTTTGCCCTAATTTGAATGAATAATCCAAGTTTTCCATTTTTTTGCGCTAGATTTTCCCTTTGCAGATCGTGAAAAATTGAAATTGATCAAATCATACTTGTTTATATTTTAAAATCCAAATCCTAGATTGAAAATGTTCGGAAATCATGCTTCAGTTGATTTAGAATCAAAAAATCTACCATCCTTGGTGAAAAAATTGAATTCTAGGGCATCCCTAGAATTTTTTACATTTTGATGGTCAGACAGGCATCATTTTCTGTCAAATTCATCCTCAGAAGGTATTGGCAATGTGGTGGCTTTTAATTGGCTGAGGAAAAGTGGGGAAGTGTTGTAACTTTTCATTTTTGCCTTTTTGACAAATGGGGCATTTTCGCCCAGGGACCCATTTTTTCCAAATTTTCCTATGTGGCATGTTTTGATTGGCAGGGGGATGGTGGGTGGTCAGATTCCCTTGGAATTTTTAGACTTTATTTTGCAAAAATTTAAAGTCAAAAAATGGTCCGAAGCCCCGCAGCCAATCCGAAGTGGACATGTGTCCTAAAAAACCAAAAAGGGAGGAGCGGGCCGAGGGGGACTTAGAGTTTTTGGCTCTAATTCTATAAAGTTTCAAAATCAGTTTTGCCCCGCTCCAATCAGAGGAGGACATGTGGTAGCATGGAAGGCGCAGCGTCATCGGGCCGACGGAGGTAAAAGGGGATTTTTCCCCTTTTTCACAAAAAATATTAAATTAAAATATTTTAGCATGCCCCGTGAGCTACAAAGGTGGACACATGTCCAATAGAGTCAAAGGGAAGTGCGGGCCATGGAGGGAAATGGGGATTTTTTCCCCTTTTTGGAAAAAGGAGTTAAGGAAAAAATTTAAGCCGCGGGCCCGCAAGCAAATCATCGAGCGACACGTGGCAGAGGACAAGGCGGGTCGGTGGAGGCAGGAGATAATTTTTTCCCTTTTAAAAAGAAGGCTTAAAATAAAAATTTGAAGTCTTTGGCCGCTTATCGAATCATCGAGCGACACGTGGCGGGGAGAAATTGGAGGTGCAGTGCTCCGAGGCAAAAAGTGAAAAATTTCCAAAAATTCAAAAAAGGTCAAAATGCGTAGAATTGAAGCACAATCCCAATGGGACCCACCATGTGCCACGTGTCAGCTCCAAAATTCAAAGGCGGAGGGGTGGGGGAAAAATTCAATTTTTCCATTTTTCAAAAATGTCAAAAAGTCAAAAATAAGCCCGAATTTATTCCCAATCATAGTTTGACACGTGGCAGATCAAGGGCAACTGTGCATTTTCATTTTTGGCCGCCATTTTTCCTCCAGAAGCTTGGAATCACAAATTTTGCATCAAATTTCATCAAATTTATAGTGATTTTGTGTCGTCTTGGCCTTCCAGGATCATTGGCATCACTTTTATGGCTCAATATTTTGATTTGAGATGTTTTTGAAGTAATTTTTGCCCCATCCCGAGAAAACACGTGAAATGTCAAATTAAAAGTTGTAGAGGTAATTTTAAAGGGTGAAAAGGTGAAATGATGAGTGAAAAGGTGTTTGCATGCCTTAATGATGAAAAATGTGCCTCTAGGAAGGATAATGATCTGAATATTTGCAATGATTTACCATTTTAGAAACACCTGGCAACTCTCATTGCAAATTTGTTAAATGTCATTTTCAGTGAATCATGAAGAATTGTTGTAACAGAATTGATCCCTTGGCATATTCTTTTCTTGGGAAAGAAGGATCAAATGTGGCAAGAGATATATAATGCATTTTGGAGAAATGTAAAGGGTTGGGAAAAATTAAAAATCATGAGTAAATTATAAGAAAAAAGAACCAATATAATTTCTTTTGTGTTAGATCTTCATGTATGTGAGTTGGTTACAACTTTATAGCCATCACATAGCTCGATATTGTTCATGAAACTCTCCCCGTTGATGAATCTAACAAGATTTTGAGTTCATCTGTGTTTTTCTAGGCAATATGGTGTCTGCTATCATTTTTAAATGCCTGCAAATACTTTTCATTGTTCTTGTTGTAATCTTGCATTGAAAGTCTTTAAAAATCACACAAGATCTCCATTTCTAGGTTGATAGTTTAGTGGCATTTTCAATCTCATATTTCGAAGAGTCTTCATCTAATAAGGAGATAAACAAATTTAAAATCAATTTACCTTCCTTGATTGTAGAGATTGCTTGTAAGCCTTTGGGGGCACCTTAGGTGTGGTTTGATCAAGGATTTTTGTGTTTAATTGAGTTCTTTACTTCAATATTTTGTGGTGAGTTCTCAAATATTGTGTGAAGAGTGCTACCTAGGCTTCCATTTATGCCTCTTTTGGTTGAAATAATGTCTTGATTATTTGAAGCATTTTATTTGATAGTTGTTTCAAGTATTGTAGAGGTTGTCAAAGATCTGATATATCCCAGTTTGTCTCATCAATACCCCACCAAAAAATCATTCTAAACAACCCATCCTACCCATACTACCCCTGCATCTACATTGTGTGTCAACAAAAGAATACAATCCATTTACAAAAATGCACAAGGAAAATCAGGATTATACAATGTCTTCAGTAACCCTTGCCTTACATTGAAAATATCTCCATAATCTGGGAGTGACAACTTGTGAAAGTCATATTTGGAGTGTTGATCATATTTTCCCAAGGCCTTTTCATACTATTTGCATAAATTGAGGGATATCTTCATCTCCTTCACCATTTGGGGGTTACAATGTAGGTTCTCTTACCTTGGTTGAAAGGCACAACCTAAAATAGTGAGGGTCAGATCAAATCCTTTCAAGGTGTTATCCATCTCTCCACAAATTTGAGTGTCAGTTAGATCACATCCCCAGCTACAAAACGACACACATCAAGATCTATCTAACTTCAATCTTCATGCCATATCTCTGATGCTACTCAGACTAAAAAGGAGAACAAATTTGGGTACCAACACTTTTTGGCGTCATTGCCGGGGACTTCTTGGAATTTCTTGGTGTTTGTGGAGTGTTTGAAGAGTTTGAGCATTTGTGTATTCAAGTATTTGAGCTGCTACATTGTTAAAATATCATTCTATGCTTCAGATCTGTAAGTTTTAAACAAGGGTTTCAAGTTTTGTCTGCCCTTTTTCCATTTCCTAGCAGTTCATACACTTTGGGTGCATTATGATTGATTGATTTAAGAAGAAGAAGGTCTGATTTATAAAGCCTTGTAAAGGTTTCAGTACTAGCAAACATTTGACAGATTATTTTAGTGCATTCTTACACAACTAAGGTGAAATTCCTTAGTGGCGACTCCATGCTGATTTGATCTTGAAAATACCAGTTGTCTTACCTTTCTGTCATTTATAATTTGTTGCTCAAATCTACAAAACTGGAAGGAAGAAGATCTCTCTTCATCAAGGAATCTGCTAAGAAGTTGTTTATAGATTCAAGAAACTTAGAGCTAGAGGGGAGAAAGGTGTGGAAGGTTGTTGGAGACTTGACTACAAGAAAGGAGATCCCTATTGTTGAGTTTGAAAGTGAGTAGCTTGTTATTGAGGACTGCAATTCTTCTTCAAGTGGATCTGATTCAAACAATCCTATTGCTGATTTGAATTCCTCATCAGGTGAGGGACCTTCTTGTGCATTTGAAAGGATTGCTCCTAAATCTAATCCTGTATTTTCTAAATTTGCTAGAGATCATCAAGAAGGAGAGCCCTTAAGAGAGATTTGTTTTGAAGATTTCATTCCCATTCCCCAAAGACCTCTCACTCATCATTTTGTTTCACCTCCAAGATCACCTCCACCAAACAATATGGCTCAGCCTAGACCTCCATTTGTTGTTAACACCTTTGGTCCCATAGATTTTAGAGGAATGGATGGTTACCCAAATGCTGTTCCACAAGATGTCAGAAATAGATTGCCAAAATTTCAAGGCAACAATGCAATAACTGGTGATCAGCATCTCAAACTCTTTGTTAATATGATGGAATATTTTGAGATAGAGTTTGAAGATGTGTATATTAAGTTTTTCATTCATACACTAGAAGAAGATGTTAGGGATTGGTATAAGGCTCTACCTGATAATTCTATTGATTCATGGATTGAAATGAAAAATGCATTTAGGTTGCAATATGGTGACAAGAATGATCCTAGATTTATTTTGTCTGAGTTTGAGAATATCAAGAAGAACCCTAATGAATCATTCCATGACTTCAACACAAGGTTTAAAAAAACTTTGAGAAGGCTACCTGTTGGTTTGAGGCCTTGTGATGAATCTTGTTTAATCAAATATGCAGATGTATTTGATAAAAGGCAGCCTATTACCTAAGAGATAAGAACCCTACCAATCTAAGACAAGCTTTCACCATGGCACTTCAAATTTAAAACAATATCAAGGCTATTGGGAAACCTCTCAAGAGAGATGGTGTAAAATTGATAAACCCTGAAAAACCTCAAGCTAGAAAAGGTGCTGATTTAGAAGAGGTTGTGAAAACTTTGGCAGGGGTTGTCAAAGAAATCTCATACAAGTTGGCAAGAGATGAGAAGGGAATTGGGTAGACTTCACAAGGTTAGCCTAGGTAGTAAAGCACAAGATAGATTTGGCAATCACCATAGGAATGAGCAGAGGTTTGATGACAAAGGTAAAGGGCCTATTGGGTCTACAAATAGACATCCTCAAGCACGTGAAGGAAGAGTGTTACCTGATCCCTTAACTACTAGGGTTGCTTTGTTGTTGAAGAGGTTGCTGATATTGATTGGTGTGATAGGTGTTTTCTACCCCATCCTCCATGTGAAGCAAACCAACAAGAAGGTGAAGTTAATAATGATGATGGTACTGATGATGATATTTGCATGATGGGTTGTTCTTCAAGCTCATAAGGAGGAGCAACATCTACTAAAGTAATAAGTGCTAGGAAAACTGCAACTTTTTGGGATTGCATCAAATGGGTACAAATATTTCTTCCCCCTCATGCTCTTGAAGTTGATGTAGTGCAAGATTTTGAAATTCCTAACAATGACTTTGAATACTTAAGAGCTTTGATGATTAAGAAGTACGATGGTGGTATCCCTTCGGAGGAAGATAGACAATTGTTGATGAATGTTGTTGTAGCTCAAGAGAAAGATTATAACACTAGAAGAAAAGTTGTTAAAGGATCTGGTCTTCAAACCAAACCTAAAACACCCTTTCTCACAAGTATCCAAAAAAAGCTTGTAGGAAAGAAACAATTGCTAAAAGCTCTACTATTGTCCCAAGAAAAAATTATAATCCTCCTCATGCCCAAGCTACCAAGAATCCCTTGCCATCTAATGAATCTTCTTGTCTCCCTTCCAATGTTGTTTTTCCAAAGAGTGTCCCCTATGACATAGCCCAAGTATTGAGCCAAATCAAAGTAAGTGTTCCAATCATTGAGTTGCTTAGAATTCTTGAGCATAAGAAGAGAGCATTTGAGTACTTGGGGTTAAAGGAAGAGAAGATCACTCCAGGCAGAAATGTAAATGTTGTTGAGACTCCTCCTCAAATCATTGATGACCTTGAAACACCACCAACAGTAGAAGATCTTAGAGAGACACCTTAGGTATATTTGCAGACATCTTTGGTTGATTCCCAATTGAATGTTGATCCATTTTTCACAACTTTGATTATAAAGGATAGGCTACTTCACAATTATATGTTTGATTCCGGTGCATCATGTAATGTCATGCCTCTATAAGTCATGAATGAGTTGGATATCAAAGTGAAAACAACCTATGGAAAGTGTACTACCATGGACTCAAGAGAAGTTCCGGTAGTTGGTTGTGTAAAAGGTTTGGTTGTGCAGCTTGCATCTTATCCCGAGAGGAATTTAAAATTGGATGTTGTGATTGTTGATTGCCCTGCCAAATGGGGTATGCTTTTGTCAAGAAAGTGGGCTGCAAGTGTTGGAGGGAGTGTCCAAATGGATATGTCTTTTGCCACCATTCCCATTGAGGGAAACCTAGTCAAGCTCTATGGAGAAAAGAAAATGTTGCATCTAATTGAGGACCCAAACAATGCTACTTATGAAGTATTATTTGCTGATGTTGATGTTGATAATTTTATTGGTTTTGCTGATGGAAAAGAACACAAAATGGACCAGTCAAATTTCCTTGAACAATTATGTTCTCCTTGGACCTTTCTATTTGATGGAGCTTGCTCCAAATTTTGAAATGGTGCTGGTGTAATTCTGATTTCTCCTAGCTTGGAAGAATTTGTTTTTTCCTTCAAGCTTAATTTTGAATGTACTAACAACATTGCTGAGTATGAAGCCTTGTTGTTGGGTCTAAGAATTGCATGGAAGTATGGTGTCAAGGACATCATTGCAAAGGGAGATTTAGAGTTAGTTGTCAAACAAATAAGAAAACTATATGCTACAAAAAATCAGCGGATGAAGTAGTATAAGCATGCAGTTTGGGATCTAGTTGAGATGTTTGATTCCTTCAATATTATGCACCATGACAGAAGTTTGAATGTTGCTGCTGACAAATTGGTAGTTTTGGGGTCAAGATTTGGAGTTTTCACCGTTTCACCTTATTGTGAGTACAATGTTGAAGTGTTGACTAGGCTAGCTGTCCCTGATAATGTGAAACATTGGCAAGTTTTTAATGATGATGCTCAAGTGCTAAGGTTCTTACAAAACCAAGGTGAGTTTGCAAATCATAATATTGATTGGGAGCCAATGGTATGCATGACTGAAGGAAGAGAAACTTTGTTTGAGAAAGACATCATCCAATTGAAAACAAACACCATTCCTAGAGGTCTTGTTGCACTTGAGTCAAATTTTAACAATGTTGATTGCATCATAAATAGAAACATGTCTGCCTTAAGGGATGTGGAAGAGCATAACTTGGGCACTAATGGTAAACCAAGGAAGATTTGGTTGGGTAGCAATTTAAGTAAAGAGGAAAAACAATCCTATGCCCAACTCTTGAAAAAATATCAAGACTACCTTGCTTGGTCCTATTCCAAGCTAAAAGCATATAGAGAAGACTTGTTTCAACATGAGATCCCTCTTAAGGCCAAGACTAATCCATTCAAACAAAGGAAAAGGCCAATTAATCCACTTCTCTCCATGAAAATGTAAGAGGAGTTAAAGAAGTTGAGAGATGGAGGTATTATTCAGCCCACTAGATATTCATCTTGGGTTGCAAACCTTGTGCTAGTCAGAAAGAAGAACAAAGACATCAGAATTTGTGTGGATTTTAGAAATATAAACAAAGCATCCATGAAGGACAACTATCCCTTGCCAAATATGGAAAATATGTTGCAGCTTGTGACAGGGTTTGAGTTGCTTTCTACATTGGATGGTTTCTTTGGATACAATCAAGTGGTTGTCAAAGAATAAGAAAGACTTAAGATAGCATTCACTACTCCTTGGGGAACATATGTTTTTGTTAGGATACCCTTTGGTTTGATGAATGCTGGTACCACTTTTCAAAGAGAAATGGATGTTGCTTTTTCTGGTTACATCAATGAGTTCATTGCAGTTTACCAAGATTATGTGACTGTGTTTTCAAGTCAGAGAGGTGATCATTTGCAGCACTTGAAGAAGATGCTGATCAGATGTAGGGAGTATGGAATTTCTCTTAATCCAAAAAAGTGTCATTTTGGCATGAAAAAGGCCAAGTTTCTTGGTCACATTGTGTCAAAAGATGGTGTTATGATAGACCCTGAGAGAGTGGAAGCAATCAGCAAAGTACCTATCCCAAGAACCAAGAAAGGAATCCAATCTTTCTTTGGTCAAATTAATTTTATTAGAAGTTTTCTTTCCAACTTTTCTGAGTTGACTCTTCCAATCACAAGCATGCTAAAGAAGGACCAAGTTATCAGGTGGGAGGAGGCTGCCATTCAATATTTTGAAGGAATTAAGGATGCACTTAAACATGCACCTATTTTAGCAGCCCCAAACTATAAGAGGCCTTTCCAAATATTTTCCTTTGCCTCTGAGTATACCATTACTTCTATTTTTTTGCAAAAGGATGAGAATGGGGCTAAGAGACCTATTGCCTTCTTTAGTAAGGCTTTACAAGCAACTGAGTTAAAGTATACAATAATGGAGAAATAAGCATTTGCCTTGGTGAAAGCAACAAAAGTTTTTGCTTACGTTCCCCACACCATGGTAAAAGACATCTTATCAGAGATGGATATCTCAAGAAAAAGATGTAGGTGGGTGAACAAGCTATAAGAGTATGATATGGACATCCAAACCACAAAGTTGGTACATGGTTTGGGCCTTGCTAAGCTCATGGCTGAGAGAAACTTGCAGAATGTGGAAGTGAATCAGCTAGAGGAAGAAAGGGTAGATGTTCTTGCAAAGTTGGTAAGTTATGAGTGGTACAAAAATGTGATCTTCTACCTCAGATACCTGTGATGCCCTAGTCACTTAAATAAAAATCAGAAAAGAGCCCTCAGCTAGCTTCTCAAAAATATATCATCACAGACCTTGGGTGGCTTGGAAGAACCTTGAAGGTGTCCTCTTGAAATGCATACCTAAAGATGAAGCTCCCAAGACAGTTGTTGATTTCCATGGGGAGTTTGTGGAGGACATTTTGATGGAAGAGTAACAACAAATAAGATTTTGAGAGCTAGTTATTGGTGGCCTACTCTCTTCAAAGATGCAACCCAGCTGGTTAGAAAATGTGATAGTTGCCAACGTTTCTCTGGAAGACTGAAAGTTTTAGGCTCCCTCCCTTTGTAGCCTGTATCAATTGAATCTCCTTTCAAGCAATGGGGGATGGACTTCATTGGTGAGATTTCATATCATTCTAGTGCTGGCCATAAGTGGATCCTTGTAGCCACTGATTATTTTACAGAGTGGGTAGAGGCAATCCCAACCAAGAAAGTAACACACCAAATAGTTATGGACTTCTTGTTGAATCAAATCATATGTAGATTTGGAGTCCTAGTCAAGATTGTAGCTGATAATGCCATGTGCTTTAGAGCCAAACCTTTAATGGCAATGTGCAATGAATATGGAATCAATTTGACTTATTCTTCAAACTATAACCCCAAGGGAATGGACAAGCTGAGTCCAACAATAAGAATTTGTTGAAGATCATTAGAAGAACCTTGGAGCAAAACAAGAAGAAATGGGGTGAATAATTAAAATTTGCGCTTTAGGGTCGATAGGATAACTCCTAAAAGAGCTACTGGTAAAAGCCCATTTGAATTGGTGTATGGAACTCAAGCTTTGCTTCCCTTGCACCTGCAATTATCTTCATTTTAGTTTTCCCAACAGTTGGAAGATCAAGAGCTTGGCCCATATGAATCAAGGATCAATCAGATTATTGAGCTTGATGAGGAGAAAAGAGCATCCCATCAAAGGCATGTCGATTTAGCGAAAAATTGAAGAGATTGTTTGACAAGAAGGTCACTCCTAGAGCCTTCAATGTTGGAGATCTGGTTTCTCTATGGGATAGTAGGCATGAAGACAAGGGAAAGCATGTCAAATTTGATGCATTATGGATGGGCCCTTATGCCATTGATATCGAATTGGTGAACATAACTTATTTCTCAAGGATTTAAATGGGGAATTGCTTGTACTGCCTATTAATGGCTAGCATTTAAAGCATTTCTTGGATTAATCCCAAAATTTTAGGTATGCACCAACTTGTACAGTGTATAGTGTTTGGTTTTTCACTCTACTCTCTTCAAAGATGCAACCACCAGTGGTTAGAAAATGTGATAGTTGCCAATGTTTCTCTGAAGACTAAAAGTTTCGAGGCTCCCTCCCTTTGTAGCCTTCGTATCAATTGAATCTCCTTTCAAGCAATGGGGATGGCCTTCATTGGTGAGATTTCATATCATTCTAGTGCTGGCCATAAGTGGATCCTTGTAGCCACTGATTATTTTACAAAGTGGGTAGAGGCAATCCCCACCAAGAAAGCAACACACCAAATAGTTATGGACTTCTTGTTGAATCAAATCATATGTAGATTTGGAGTCCTAGTCAAGATTGTAGCTGATAATGCCATGTGCTTTAGAGCCAAACCTTTAATGGCAATGTGCAATGAATATGGAATCAATTTGACTTATTCTTCAAACTATAACCCCCAAGGGAATGGACAAGATGAGTCCAACAATAAGAATTTGTTGAAGATCATTAGAAGAACCTTGGAGCAAAACAAGAAGAAATGGGGTGAATAATTGAAATTTGCAGTTTGGGCTGATAGGATAACTCCTAAAAGAGCTACTTGGTAAAAGCCCATTTGAATTGGTGTATGGAACTCAAGATTTTCTGCCCTTGCACCTGCAATTATCTTCATTTTAGTTTTCCCAACAGTTGGAAGATCAAGAGCTTGGCCCATATGAATCAAGGATCAATCAAATTATTGAGCTTGATGAGGAGAGAAGAGCATCCCATCAAAGGCATGTTAGATTTAGGGAAAAATTGAAGAGATTGTTTGACAAGAAGGTCACTCCTAGAGCCTTCAATGTTGGAGATCTGGTTTTGTTGTGGGATAGTAGGCATGAAGACAAGGGAAAACATGGCAAATTTGATGTATTATGGATGGGCCCTTATGCCATTGATATCGAAATTGGTGAACATAACTTATTTCTCAAGGATTTAAATGGGGAATTGCTTGAACTGCACTGTTAATGGCAAGCATCTCAAGCATTTCTTGGATTAATCCCAAAATTTGAGGTATGCACTAACTTGTACAGTGTAGTGTTTGGTTTTTCACTCTACTCTCTTCAAAGATGCAACCCACTGGTTAGAAAATGTGATAGTTGCCAATGTTTCTCTAGAAGATCCGAAAGTTTCGAGCTCCCTCCCTTTGAGCCTGTATCAATTGAATCTCCTTTCAAGTAATGGGGATGGACTTCATTGGTGAGATTTCATATCATTCTAGTAGTGCTGGCCATAAGTGGATCCTTGTATCCACCGATTATTTTACAGAGTGGGTAGAGGCAATCCCAACCAAGAAAGCAACACACCAAATGGTTATGGACTTCTTGTTGAATCAAATCATATGTAGATTTGGAGTCCTATTCAAGATTGTAGCTGATAATGCCATGTGCTTTAGAGCCAAACCTTTAATGGCAATGTGCAATGAATATGAAATCAATATGACTTATTATTCAAACTATAACCCCCAAGAGAATGGACAAGATGAGTCCAACAATAAGAATTTGTTGAAGATCATTAGAAGAACCTTGGAAAAAAACAAGAAGAAATGGGGTGAATAATTAAAATTTGTAGTTTGGGCTGATAGGATAACTCCTAAAAGAGATACTGGTAAAAGCCCATTTGAATTGGTGTATGGAACTCAAGCTTTGCTACCCTTGCACCTACAATTATCTTCATTTTAGTTTTCCCAACAGTTGGAAGATCAAGAGCTTGGCCCATATGAATCAAGGATCAATCAGATTATTGAGCTTGATGAGGAGAGAAGAGCATCCCATCAAATGCATGTCAGATTTAGGGAAAAATTGAAGAGATTGTTTGACAAGAAGATCACTCCTAGAGCCTTCAATGTTGGAGATCTGGTTTTGTTGTGGGATAGTAGGCATGAAGACAAGGGAAAGCATGTCAAATTTGATGCATTATGGATGGGCCCTTATGCCATTTATATCAGAATTGGTGAACATAACTTATTTCTCAAGGATTTAAATGGGGAATTGCTTGAACTGCTTGTTAATGGCAAGCATCTGAAGCATTTCTTGGATTGATCCCAAAATTTGAGGTATGCACCAACATGCAGTGTATAGTGTTTGGTTTTTCACTCTACTCTCTTCAAAGATGCAACCCAGATTGGTTAGAAAATGTGATAGTTGCCAACATTTCTCTGGAAGACTAAAAGTTTTAGACTCCCTCCCTTTGTAGCCTGTATCAATTGAATCTCCTTTCAAGCAATGGGGGATGGACTTCATTGGTGAGATTTCATATCATTCTAGTGCTAGCCATAAGTGGATCCTTGTAGCCACTGATTATTTTACTGAGTGGGTAGAGGTAATCCCAACCAAGAAAGAAACACACCAAATAGTTGACTTCTTATTGAATCAAATCATATGTAGATTTGGAGTCCTAGTCAAGATTGTAGCCGATAATGCCATGTGCTTTAGAGCCAAACCTTTAATGGCAATGTGTAATGAATATGAAATCAATCTGACTTATTCTTCAAACTATAACCCCCAAGGGAATGGACAAGATGAGTCCAACAATAAGAATTTGTTGAAGATCATTAGAAGAACCTTGGAGCAAAACAAGAAGAAATGGGGTGAATAATTAAAATTTGCAGTTTGGGCTAATAGGATAACTCCTAAAAGAGATACTGGTAAAAGCCCATTTGAATTGGTGTATGGAACTCAAGATTTTTGCCCTTGCACCTGCAATTATCTTCATTTTAGTTTTCCCAATAGTTGGAAGATCAAGAGCTTGGCCCATATGAATCAAGGATCAATCAGATTATTGAGCTTGATGAGGAGAGAAGAGCATCCCATCAAAGGCATGTCAGATTTAGGGAAAAATTGAAGAGATTGTTTGACAAGAAGGTCACTCCTAGAGCCTTCAATGTTGGAGATTTGGTTTTGTTGTGGGATAGTAGGCATGAAGACAAGCGAAAGCATGTCAAATTTGATGCATTATGGATGGGCCCTTATGTCATTGATATCAGAATTGGTGAACATAACTTATTTCTCAAGGATTTAAATGGAGAATTGCTTGAACTGCCTATTAATGGTAGGCATCTGAAGCATTTCTTGGATTAATCCCAAAATTTGAGGTATGCACCAACTTGTACAATGTATAGTGTTTGGTTTTTCACTCTATTTTTGGTGTTTTGTTGGTTTGTGGTTTGCCTTGTTGTGTGGCAGCCTTTTTGTCGGGTTCTCAACTAGTTTTTGGTGATTTTGGCTCATGACTCCTTTTCCCAATGGATATTTTGGAACTTGGTCTATGTTTTGTCCTTGTGGCACTCACTGGGAGTGCCCATCCCCAAGCAAGAGCCGATGTTGGTGCCATTTTTGAGCTTGCACCATGTTGCCCTAATTTTCCAAATCTGTATTTCCTCATTAGCATTTTACCCTTTGAAGTGATGGTCTGAAATCCTTCCCCTCCAGTTGAATGCTTTAAAGTTCTCACAAACTTCTTGTTTTTCCCTAATTTGAAAGAATAATCTAAGTTTGCCCTTTTTTGTGCCCTATTTTTTCCAATTTTGTGGGCTGTCCTTTTTCCCTTTGCTAGATCGTGAAAAATTGAAATTGATCAAATCATACTTTTTTGTATTTGAAAATCCAAATCCTAGATCGAAAATGTTTGGAAATCATGCTTCAGTTGATTCAGAATCAAAAAATCTGCCATCCTTGGTGAAAAAATTGAATTCTAGGGCATCCCTAGAATTTTTTACGTTTTGACGGTCAGATGGGCATCATTTTCCCGTCAAATTCATCCTCAGAAGGTAATGACAATGTGGTGAATTCTAATTGGCTGAGGAAAAGAGGGGAAGTGTTGTAACTTTTCATTTTTCACCTTTTTAACAAATGGGGCATTTTCGGGCCCAGGGACCCATTTTTCTAAATTTTCCTACGTGGTATGTTTTGATTGATAGGTGGATGGCAGGTGGTCGGATTCCCTTGGAATTTTTAGACTTTATTTTGCAAAAATTTTAAAGTCAAAAATGGTCCGAAGCCCCGTAGCCAATCCAGTGGACATGTGTCCTAAAAAACCAAAAAGGGAGGAGCGGGCCGAGGGGGACTTAGAGTTTTTGGCTCTAATTCTATAAAGTTTCAAAATCAGTTTTTCTCCCACTCCAATCAGAGGAGGACACATGGCAGCATGGAAGGCGTAGCGGGTCAACGGGCCGACAGAGGTAAAAGGGGATTTTTTCCCTTTTTCATAAAAAATATTAAAGTAAAAATTTTTAGTGTGCCCCCGTGAGCCAGTCACAAGTGGAGACATGCCCAATAGATTCGAGGGAAGTGTGGGCTATGGAGGGAAATGGGGATTGTTTCCCCTTTTGGCAAAAGCAGTTAAGGCAAAAATTTAAGCCGTGGGCCTGCAAGCGAATCATCGAGTGACACGTGGCAGAGGACAAGGCGGGTTGGTGGAGGCAGGAGAGAATTTTTTCCCTTTTACAAAGAAGGCTTAAAATCAAAATTTGAAGTATTGGCCACTATTGAATCATCGAGTGACACGTGGCAGGGGAGAAATTGGGGGTACGAGCCCGCGGGGCAAAAAGTGAAAATTTTCCAAAAATTCAAAAAAGGTCAAAATGCACAAAATTGAAGCACGATCCCAATGGGACCCACCCTATGCCACGTGTCAGATCCAAAATTCAAAGGTCGAGGGGGGGGAAAATGTCAAAAAGTCAAAAATAAGCCCGAATTTGTTCCCAATAATATTTTCCCAAGGCCTTTTCATACTATTTACATAAGTTGAGGGATATCTTCATCTCCTTCACCATTTGGGGGTTACAATGTAGGTTCTATTACCTTGGTTGAAAGGCACAACCTAAAATAGTGAGGGTCAGATCATATCCTTTCAAGGTGTTACCCATCTCTCCACAAATCTGGGTGTCGGTTTGATCACATCCTCGGCTATAAAATGACACACATCAAGATCTATTTGACTTCAAGCTTCATGCCATATCTCCGATGCTACTCGAGTGTAAAGGAGAACAAATTTGGGTCCCAACAAAGTTCTTAAAGAGGATATTATCCATGCCATTCATCAAACCATCTGCTAATCCTTTTTCTGGATCTGGGCATTGAACTTTCTCCTTCACTCCAGAACATGAGCATTGTAATATATGATCTTCTCCTTCTTTCCTTGGGCTAAAGTTGTGATCTCGATCATGAAATCTGCATACATGTGTTCACCAAATTATTCAAGAAAAAATTCGGTTAATAAATCCCATGAGTTTTTAACATTATCACCTAGTGTTTCAAACCACCTAAGGGATGAACCATCCAAAAAGATAGGAAAAAAATTATTTTATTGTTCCCTTCTTATGAGGCCATTAAAACTGCAATATCATTTAAATTCTTTAATGAAAGAGGGAACATATTCATTAGATTGGGCTACAAAAATAGGAATCTTTCCCATTTTCAAAAGTAACCACAATGAAATACCAACCAACAAGTATAATTAACAAGACTTATGTGTATAAATAATTGGAATCATTGAATAGAAATTGACTTTACACCTTTCTACAATAAAATAGGAATGACCACAGTAAACTTACATTTACTATGGTAAAACTTGACTTACTGTGGTAAATACTATTCACAATAAAAAGTGAATTTACTACGGTAAATACTATACACGGTAAAAAGTGAATTTACGATGGTAAATACTATACATGGTAAAACCAAGGTTACCCTCCAAATTATTTATGACTAAGTTGGAATATCTCACCAAAAAATCCACCAATGAGGAATGGTCCCAACAACGAAACCAAAATGTCATCACCAATCCGGAACTATGATAATTCTCCACCAGGAACTCCTCATGCTATGATTATTTACTAATGCACAACTTTTATTTTGGTGGTAGTAATATAGAAACACAATAAAAAACATAACACAAGAATACCATAGACTATGATACAAAGGAATGATGAAAAATCTGAAATATAAGTGTAAATTATATTATCAACATGAAATTGTTACAATCTCACCCATGAAGTACTTCAAGTGTTACCAACTCCACTTTCCTTCCAACAATAACTATGGGAGAAACTTCAAAATTACACCTCTTAATGGATTCTTTAACACACCTTCTAAATGATGGCTTCCTTAACACACTTTCTCATACAATATTTCTCACTACTTCCTTCTATGCTAAATGAGGGGGGTGGCCTCTCTATTTATAGAACTTTCAGGCTTATCCACCCTATCTCTAAGATAGGATAAGAAATCTCCTATGACTAATCATATTCCATACCTTAACTCTTATCTTTACATGTAGGATTATCTTTTAAGATAAGATAAACCTTATCATTTCACATGGGTTCCACATTTTTAGACTTTTTACAAATAAAATACACAAAATATTTATGACATCATTCCTTGTCATGATTACAAATATAATATTTATAATTCCTAATCATGTAGACCCTAATTCTCTACTTACCCTAAATTTGACATTTTAATATTATCGAGACCACTTACGACAAATGTTTACTTTTTATGACAACATTCCTATTGTACTTTGGCTATTACCGTACTGTACATTATTGGTGGTGTCGTATTGGAAACGTCGTTATCTTCTATCAGACGCTACTACTAATTATACTTAAGAACACCCTATTCCTAATATATACATTAAGGAAATAAAAATCATGGATGAACATTTTAGTGTCGATCCCATCGGGCGTATCAAAATGTTTAACAATATTTGCACTCTTCTTGTTTCGATTAGCGAAACAAAATGAGAAATTAGGAAAACCTTGAAAATATGGGATGGTTTAAGCAACCTCCTAATATGGATGACGATGAAGATGGTACAGTGCACAAGAAGATATCCTCTCTACTATGAGTAGATGAAATTCACAACAAAAGGGAACTCAACATGAAAAATATTAGTAATAAAGATGGAGGGTTTCCCGACAAAGTCGATCCCGAGAAGTGAGAACTTCCTAGGATGGATGTCAACCCTCGTAATAAAAAGACATAGATAATCGATAATGGATGTAAATATGGAAATGGTAAACAAAAGAAGATATTGGATATACTAAGAAATACCGAAATGATAATCTAATAATGAAAATATGCTAGAAAAAAAGAACTTGTGTTACTCAATGGAAACCCGATTTGAATGACATAGTTGATGATGACCGGTGTAGAGACAACAAAAAGTACTTAGTAATCGAAATGAAGGTTGATGCCAAGATGATGGGATGGAATTCAAGATGAAGATGAGAAAAGAGGCTATGGTAGATAGTAAATATGATAGAGAGATAGAAAATATAATGACCTAAGGTAAATTGGCATAGTCGATGACGATCATGTAGAGTTGAATAAAAGATGTAGAAAAAGGGACTAGGGTGCTAATTCTAGGATGTATATTGGGAGTTTAGGATGTTGATGGGATGGATTTGGATACAAAATATGGAAGAATTGATAGAGATAGGGTTGAGTTTACAATGATTAGGTTGAGTCAACGGTGATCGGAGCGGGGTATGAGAAATTGATAAAAATGATAGGATGTAAGGATGGATCTCGAGGATGATTGTGAATGGTTGAAAGCCTAGAAAAATCTCCAAGAAGACTTGCAAACCTACAAAACAGAATGAAACATGCATGAACTAAATCTCCAAGTAATCCTCACAATTCTCCAATCTCTAAAGATGACATGCAAGAGGATGCCAAGGTAATCCGGATGATGGCGAAGCTTAAGAGATGATGTAGGAAGCAAAAATCACGAAGAACACAAGAAATCTCAAAGTTTAATCCCGAGAAAGGAGGAGTGAATGCAATTAATTAGGGTCAATGGTCACCCGGTTCGGTCACCAATGAGTGATGTAGAAAATGGTGGAGTTATGGAAAAGATGTATATTTCGATGTAAAAGGGGGCAAAAATAGGTTTTAGGGTGTGTTAATGAGGCATGGAGGGGAGTAATGGAGGGTGGAATGATGAGGGGGTTAAAGAAGGTAGTGGAGAATCTTAGGGAGGATTAAATGAGGCCTATTGATGATATGTAGTGGGGATCCAAAGGGACGTAGTAAATGAAGGGTGATTAAGGGTTAATTAAGTAGGTTTAGGGGATATTGAGAATAATAGCGAATTAATTAAAAATAAGGATTTAAAATGGGAAAAGGGGGGGAATTGTGGAAAATAGGTGAGAAATACAGAGAATAGAGTTGTAGGATGGAAAGTGGATAATTTTGAAATAGGGAAGGTTAGGATGAACACACTAGGCAATGACGAGGGGTGAATGTGAGATGAAGGCATGAGGGGTGCCTAAAAATGGGTGTCTACAGGGGATACTTGTGGATTTGTGAATTAGGCGTGTGGATTATTACTTTATTGTATATTGTATCTATAATGGATTTTTAATTGGAATAATTTTCATGTTCTGAAGACCTAAAATGTTCTACAAAATTCATGTACTCTGCAGATATTATTTTTCTTGTGGTTGTTAAGTGATTTGTGGCTAATCTGGATGAATCCAAACTTCCTCTTAGATCCCAAAAATTTATTATATATAGGTTGTGGAATTGGTGATGAATGTGATGGAACATCCATCTCAATATGCCTATGCTTTGACCTTGTGTGATATGCTACATAGATTTTTGGCATGTTTAAATTAACTACTACTTGGTTAAATGCATAAAAGTCATCGGACCCAAGAAACATAAGGTTATGCTCGGGAGCAGCCTCTGGAGTTTTTTCAATACTAGAACCGATACTTCCATCAATGGTTCATGTTGAATCAAAGAATTTTGAACCATAAGGGCTTGGACTTGCAATCCATTTACACAATTATTCTAGTTGTGTGGTTTATTGTATGGAAACACCATTATGCTTCTTGTATTACATTATTTTCATTGGAACAAGTTCTTTTCTTAAGTTGGTGGAAGGAATTGGTAGTGCGGGAACAAGCTGTTTGAAGGAGAGATGCGGGTTTTATCCTTGTAATCTATGAATTCCATGATTTTGGACATATCTCGATTTGAATATTGGGTTCTATATGAATGACGACCTTGATAAAAAAATTCTTAAAGATTGTCCTTGGTTAGGACTTGGATAATTCTTATAGGATTGAGTTTATTGCCTCTTTAGAGAGATAATTTCATTGGACAATTTTCTAATCATGGTTCTAAGATCATCATCATCCTTCTATTTTTGGGAAGGATAGGAGGCGAGGGAGGTTAATGGGGCATTTGAATTAGGAAAGGGAGAAAATGAATGATGAGAAGTTTGAGGTAATTTAGGAAATAAGGGCATATGCAATCTAGGGGCTATTTTCCCATCTTGTGTCAAATAATTTTCAGCCCAATGGCTATTGGGTGTGCATTATATAATTGGAAAACACCCATTTATTATATCATGAAAACTATATCAGAATTCAAATCTCTTAAGAAATAAAGAAAATCACCTTGAGGAGTTGGTCTTAACATAACTAAAATTTTGTCCCATGTTTTCTAAAAATCTAAAGCTTAAATCCACCATAGGTTCATTGGGGGCCATTTTCATAGATGTCAATTGTTCTAATAGGGGTATGTTATCTAATTTCTCATCAAATTGTTGAAAAAGTGTTGTGCTAAGCTAATCCCATGTGCGAATGGAAGAAAGTCTCAATCTCTTATACCATTGAAGTGTTTTTCCTTTTAATGAAGAAGAAAAAATCCTAACTACAACATCATCCTCAATAATTAGATGAATTGAGCACACATTACCAATATCATGGATATGGTTTATAGGGGTAGTAAGGTTTTTGACCAAATGCGAAAGGAATAAATTTTAGAGCAAACATTGGTATATCATTTTGTACATTTAGAGCTAAAGGACTACCACCATTAAAGCTGACAAAGGACAAATTTATTTTATGTGACATGAAGGGAATAAGCCTTAAGTTTCTACTGGGAAACACGAAGGGTATACTAGGAGGATGAGTGGAAATACTTATATTTGGGAGTGTTTTATATTTCCACAATGATCTTTCTCTTCTTATTTTTGGTGAGAGTTGTAAATACTCAAAAGGTTCACTTCTGATACACCTTTCCTTATTTGTATTCTTCTCACGAAAAAAGGCACTAAATTTCATAATCAATAGATTTACACTTGGGATTCACCATACGTGTTCAAGGATGCCTCCAAATGCAATAATCCACTAAGACACACACCAATATTAGTGAATATGTTATAGATCTCAATGCACTTCTCCCATCGGGATCACACCTTATTGAAACTAGGTTCAACAATTTTAGTGCAACATAGGATTATCTCTTAATGTGGGACTTAACTACATGAGATCAACATCTAGAGAAGGTCAAATTCCTCATATGAAAGGGTTGGTTCCTTTCATCCTAGCTTGTTGTAACTATTCTAAACAACTCTTACTCTTTGTCTAAACTAAGAAAATCCAAGGAGATAGGGTGAGAGAGGGAAAGAACTAAAGGAAGAGGGGTGATGTACCAAACTATGAATGGATAAATTCTAGATTTAAAGGGCAAAAATGTGAATATGAAAATGAATATTTAAAATATGCACATAACTTGGAAGGAAATAAAATAGAAAAGAGTGAAGACGTGCAAGAAGACAAAAGTGTTCACATGGAATGCATAACATTTAGAGAGATGAAGTTTACCTTGTATAAATATCAACATATAACAATTTTACAAACACAGGGCTTAGGAAAGAAAAATTTACAAGAAAATTATAGAGGTTATGAGCAAGAGTTTTGCAAGCTCATAAGGAGGATTTTCGATTCAACAGAAAGAACCTATAAAATGTGCCGAGCACTTACATTTATAACATTTGAGAGAAAGGGAGGAAAAGAAATCAATCACATCCAATGGTCAAGGAATTCAACTAGTTGCCACCATCTAGGACCATTTGTAGGCTAGGTATGGGTATCTCGACATTTCCCCAAAAACACACCATTAAATCTACACGACAAGGACAACGACACCCATACTTCATTATATTCTATTTGTTGAGGTGGTTTTACATTTGGTTTTAAAAAAGGCACAATTTTTACATGTTCCTTTCAAACTCTCTATGATCCATGGTTTTACAGACCTTTGACATTCCTTGAATGATGAGTAGAGTTATTTCCAGACTTTGTAATGCATTGGACCACCTAAATTCATTTGTTACTTGTCCCATAGAATTTTTACACCCCCATATTAATCTAGTCTTCTAAATTTTTGGCCTTCACTTCTCATATTATATTCTTCTCCACCCGCATGGTGATCTATTCCCTTACCTTGCAGATTTCAACCCTAGTGGTATATAACCTTTCCATGGAATATTGTATTTTTCGAGTCTACATAACAATTTATTTCCATGCCGAAATAATTAAACTTCCCCACTTCTAAACTTCGTGGATCCTTCCCTTGGATGATTTTACAACTTGATTTCATACTTGCGACCTTTCTTGATGTATAAATTTCATGGTTATCTAACCTTTCCTAAACACTCAAAGGAATGATATCATTGAAATACACTTAAGTATTCACCTCGAGCTTCTTTGTTTGGTGGTTAAAGAGATCCCGTGGAACAATAAATTTACGCACTCCACAAAAGACAAGTTCGGATCCAAAAACATTCTTGGGCAAAATGTGCCTAATTTCCAACTTATATGAGTTTCTCAAAAATTGCATGGGGTGTGATTTTGGACAACAAGAACATTAGCACCATGATAAGAAAAGGTGAAACATATAGTAATATAAGGAATCATAAGTACATCTAATCAAGTCTAAGAAAACATGTTTTTGTATTTTTAGTCACAAATATGTGAAAGAGAATAGCTAGAAGGGAGGAAGAAATATGTGTGTGTGTGTGTGTGTGTGTGTGTGTGTGTGTGTGTGTGTGTGTGTGTGTGTGTGTGTGTGTGTGTGTGTGTGTGTGTGTGTGTGTGTGTGTGTGTGTGTGTGTGTGTGTGTGTGTGTGTGTGTGTGTGTGTGTGTGTGTAAAGTGAGGTTCATGTAGGTAAGGATTCCCTCAATAGTCAAGTATGAACCAAGAACAAGAGTGCGTCATTAGGTGGTGTGGGGGAATTAGGATGCCCCCAAGTGTGAATGCCAAAATGATCTATGCAATGAGAGTACTAGGTAAGGGCCCATGACTGACTATTATAAAGAATCACATATGTGAACATGATTTAGGAATTGATGGTCAAGGGAGAGTGCATGTATATGGAATATGCCTAGACCGAGCACATGGAAAAAGAGAGCACAAAATATGTCCAAATGGATCATGTGAAACATATGAACTATGTGAAGATATGCCTCTATGAGGTGGGCTATGTGATCTAAAAATGTGACGAGGCCAATGAGTAGGATCCATATGCGAAGGAAACTAAGATGGATGTGAAAAAGGTGTTGTAGGAGGAGAAAGGGCTCTAGATACCAAAAGAGGTGTTAAGTCTAAGGATCCATCATGAGTAGTAGAAGATGTACTAGGATTAAGAGAGACCGCATTTGGGATGGATAGAGGATAAAAATACAAATGTGTCCATGATAGAATTCTTAGAATAGTAATAAGATGATTCTCATGGATGAACTTAAGACATAACTAAACAATAAAAGGCATTACTTTGGTAGCTCGAAGCTAAGGGAGTCCTAATAACATGTCACAATGCTTAATAGTATATCCAATAGTAAATGCCCTAGAAATATTAAGAGGCTCAACAAAGTAATGGGTAGAATAACATGGCCATGAGAAGTGAGAGATATGCGCGTCATCTTAGATAAAGGGAAGCCAATTTACTACAAGAAAAATAATGAGAATGCATTGTGTTTGAATGTAGGACATACCATAACATTGTTGATGGCATGGGGCCCAAAAAAAGCATTAATATGTAATCTATGGGAGGAGAATGAGGCATGGAAATAAACATATATGAAATTGATAACATGTGATGGGAGATTCATAGCACCGACAAGGAATCCAAGGGGATGATATGAAAAATTAGAAGGAACTACATGGTAGGTATGATTGGAAGATGAATTAGGGGATGATTTGTCATGCTTAGGTAATGGGTCATTGAATATTTTTAACTTTCCATTGTCATTGGTAGATTTGGAATTGGAAGTAGTGGATTCAAGTAACTAGATATCATTATTTTTAATGATATCTTAAATCAAATGGAAAAGATAGAAATTTTTTTAGTATAATGGACATTGAATCTATGGTAATCATAATGTTCATGATCTTAAATTTTTTTCCATGGGGCCTATTAGGATCATACTCAAGAGGAGGTGGAAGAGAAATCATATTTCTTTCAATGAGTTGGGGCAATAACATATGGGGAGGATAAGGAAATTGATTAAATGTACACCAAGGGGCTTGGATATGAAGCTTAAGAGGTTGAGAAACAAAATTGATAGTAGGATTAACATCATTAGACTTGGGTTTAATGGGAACCTTTCCTAGAAATTTAGAAGAAGCATAACAATATTATTAGAACCATATTTGAATTTTCCCAAAGAAATCAACTTAGTCTCATGGGTATTCAAGGTATGGCATAGATGGTCGAAAGAATAATAGGAATCAAAAGCACACATTCTTGCAAAAGAGGAAAAATAATTTGAATAAATAAATATTACACTTTAGATTTAGCTAATACGTTGTTCATTTTAGAAATATTGTTGTTGTAACAAAATACATATTCACTAAGATGTTCATCATATCATTTTTAAATTTATCCATTTGTGCATAAGATATTTTCATTCCAATATTCATAGAAAAATGAGCTAAAAAATAAACAAGAGTAGTAAATGATTTTAAAAATGCAAGGGAAAGTCATAGAATTGTTGCAAAGCATAATCCTGTAAGCTCTAGGAAACAAATTAGTTAAGAGGGTGTCATTACGTGCATAGTCCAAGAAAGCAACGTGAAAGGATCTAAGTTTCTATTGAGTATCTCTATGGCCATCAAAGAGAGGAAAAATTAGTGAAACAAAATTGGTAGGGAGTGGATAAGAAGACACTTTGGGTACAAGAGGACTATGAAGAAGAAGGGAAGAATCAAGGGATGGAGAGGAAGAAAAAGTAGCTTGTTGCAATTGATGATTTCACTTTTTAAAATAATGATAAAGAGACTCTAAAACATGGGTGCTGAAGAAGAACTAGGATGAATATAGGAGATAAGAGGAGAAGAAATATTAGGATTGGGTATGGAAGTAGGAATATGGCCGTAGAAGCTTGCATATTAGTAGGAGGAGGAAAGAGGGATAAAAGATTTGGTAGCAGTAGAAATAGTGGTACCAAGAGAAAGAGAGGTAGAAATCCTTTGGGATTAATCATGGAAATAAAAAATTAATAGATATAGGTTTTTAGGATGCTAAAAAGATAATAATTAATTTCATTGAGATCTTGATACAAAAGTCATGAGAGGTGCTAGCCATGATGGAAAGGGATTTGATAAGATAGGCATGAAAGGATGTTGGGTTCACCAAATGATTTAATGAAATTTAAATAAACATAAGGACACTACTAATCGAGATAAATACAAAAATATTCAAGCTATATATAGCTAAATAAATACAAACAAGAGTGACAAACATGACATAAATATGACTCATCTTGTAAGCTGTAATGGGACATGACCGCTGAGCACTAGTGTCTATCCTCAACACTCGTGTTTGCGGAAAAAAATCAGTTACGGTTCATTCTCTATTGCTTCTTATCACCTTTAGTTTTTGAAGTTCACATTAAGTTTGCTAAAAGTTTTCTTAGTTGCACTTGTACCTACAAAATAATCCCTAGCTACATGAACAATAGTCATGCACACATTAGATGAATAAAAATATGCATATGTTTGACTCAGAATGACCTCAAGGGTCACCCTAATGTGATTTTCACCAAGAACCGCACTACATTTCATACTAAATGTAGTTCTATTGTGTGTAATATTCATATCATCCCTTGAGCTAGGATTCCCTAATACCAATCACATAAACAATAACAGACTACAACTACTTTGTCCCAATGCAAACTATGAGATATGGAATTTAGAATAAACCCTCCTATGTAATGAAGTATGCAGTCCCAAAATACAGTCCTTGGTGTAGTAGATAGAAAATATTAGCTCCTTGTAGCATTATGTACCTCTTGAAATACTTGCCCCCATAATGAGGTTAAATAATACATGTAAATATACAATTCCTTCAATTAAGTCCTGCCATTAAAAAGTGAAATGCCGACCCATGGTAGTAAACAAAGACATGAAAGAAGTAACATCTGAAAAATCAACAAAAGAGAGAAAGTGAACAAAAGAGCCTAGAGGGGAGAATAGTGCCCGAGTGATTTTGTCCCTAATGGGAGGTTCTATACGGGATAATAGGAAGACAAAATATATGAATTAGAGTTGAACAATATGTCAACTAGTGTGCAAAATTGTAAGGTGTAAATCCAAAAATACAAGTAACAAAGATAAGAAGAATAAAACCAATATCAAATAAAAAAGTATTGTTAATGACTAATTTCATTGCTTAGGAATCATGCATATAAATGAATTATTTAGAGACTATAGATTTAGTGATTATAACACATAAGCATGTCAAAGATAGTGTGTCTATAGTTCTTCCGCTTAACGTGGGGTGATTTAAACAAGCTCCATGATGCATAAGGAAGCGTAAAAATAGAGTGATGAAATAAATGTTATTAAGGATAAACATTTCTAATTCCTTGGTGTCATGTGTTTCCTCGAGGTGTGCTAATTGAGTGGAGAATTGAACTAGAAAAGATGATTGTAATGTTGTTGATTTTTTAATCCAATCTAATGGTGTGAGCCAACTTGGAGTGTCATGAAAATGGACTATTATATTATTTTGGAAATATTATATTATGATCTAATTATTAGCTAAATATCACCATTGATGATTATTGATCTCCAAAAGAATTCTCATGCTTCCAAAAAATCAATTTGTTTTACAAGGTATTTGTGCACATTTACAAATATTTTAAAAAAAATTAGTTTGTAGTTGCACTAATGATCCGAAAATTGACCGAATTTTTAAACTTGGCCACAGACCCTATAGGATTTAATTTATTTTCCAAATTTTCCCCATTAGAATCAACCTTATAAAATGTAAGAAATAAAAACACACAACACAAATATTGATAATGAATTTTGGTAGAAATCCTACGTCTTTGGGTTCATTAATAGAATTGATATATTATCCACTTCCACGACTATAACAAATAATACAATCTAAGCATGATAATACTGAATAAAAATGGAACAAGAACACTAGAACACAAAGTGGCTACCCTAGTAGATTCGATCCAATATTCTATCCATGAATACCTCTATGCCTCCACTGTATGGTGCTAAGTATTCTTCCAAAACCTCCACGCTTCCATTTTATGGTGATAAGTCTCCAGATGTTAACGAGACATCGATTGTTTCCAATCAGATCATACTTGAATAATGACCCTCCTTCGAAGTTAATGATCTGATGATATGTCCAACGTAATGAGGCTTTGAGCTCTACTGCTTCTCTGATGCTCTGTCACGTCCCTCGGCTCTATGGCGTCTCGAGATCCAGCTTGAGAAGTCTCTTTATCGGTGAGTTAAAAAAATAATAACTCCCAAACCATAATGTGCCTATTTAATAATAGGTCTTTCCAATAACAAATAATATCAGTCCTCAATATGCCTATAAAATAAATAGGTCTTACTTTATCAACATGCCGATAACAATAATATCGGACTTCTGTCATGTGCCTATAATGAATAATATAGGACTTCTTCATTTTTCATATTGCCTATAACAAATAATATAGGCCATCATGCTTATACTAATAAGATATAAGCATTTATATCTCTCCATAATGTCTCCATTACATTGCCACGATCATCTTCAAACTTCACTAGTTGTTCGCCACGGCTCGGGCATGGATCACTGCTTCTTGGAGAGAACTCGGAGCTTCATCTTCAAATATTGCCTAATAAATAATAGGCCAATAAAAATAATGCCTTAAAAAATTAATTAAGGCCTTTAATATAGCTTAGAAGCTATATTTAATAACACCTCGAATGCCTTTACAAAACTTGATAAGCTTAAGGCTTGTGTGTTTTACAATGTACCCGGGTCCCCTATTTATATTGATTAGGAGCCCAAAATATAAGGATATTTGATAATATCCATGGCTTATTTTTAAAGATCCCATAATAATCCTCAACGGATTGGGCTTAGCCAAAATTTCCCGTGGCATAATAATAATTTAGCCACCAAATATTTAATCTGCTTCAAATAATATCAAAGCCTTAATAGGCTTTGAGCGGATTAATAGGGATTAATTTCCTTTTTAAGCTTTTAAATAATATTAAGCCATATTTTTACAAAAATCAACCCCATAATAATATCCAATCTTCATGTGGATGGAGAAGATTTATGTGGGGAAAAATCCCACATTATATGCAAGCCTTTTTAATAGGCTTTATCCACCATAATTTGTTTTCACATGGACTTTTTTTCTTCTTTTTTTTAATAAAAATATTATAAAACCTTTTATGTGGGTAAAAAATATAAACCCACCTTTAATGCCACATCCACTGCTACTACGGGTTATAGAAGATTCAAATGCAAATTTTCCACATGTCAAATGCAGTTGTGTGATGTGTCACCATGTCATTTGTCCATTTGGCGCATCCTTTGGTTGTTGACCACTAATTAACTAAACTTTGACCAGTCATAACTTTCACATACGAACTTGGATTTGGTCCATTCAAAATGCGTCAGAAATTTCTTGGTGAGTTCTACGCAATGGTACTAATATTTGATGATTTCAAAATCATTCATTTTCTTCTAACCAATGTTGACTAGTTGACCAAAATTTGACCATCCACCAGATGTGTGTATAGACCCCATTTGCAGCATTCAAATAGTCTCCAAAAATATCTTGGAGTGATCTTACGTATTGTGCCAATCATGGGAGATGTAGGGAACATCTATCCTCCGAAATTTCCTATAGATCAACTAAGATCAATTTGTGTTCCTAAACCATGATGTGTAAGCACTTTTTATGTTTGTCTACAAGAGTTTTAGAAAAAAATTAATGGTGACATCCATTGAGATAATTAATCTCCAATTTTTATCTTATCCCCAAGCTCTAGGAGAATTTTAATCAAAACTACCTTATCAATATCATGGTAACAAATTCTATCTTGAATAACCTCTTGATAACATTTTAACAAGTTATGGGCAATCTAGTCAATATCAAATTTATATAAAAAAATTTCCCCATCAAACCATGATGTTTTATCATCCTTCATAGATCTAATCATGTACTTTATTTTAGTTAGGAACATTTAGGGATCAAAGGAAGAAGTTTTTTCTACCCCAATCTTTCCAAGAAAATCCTAGCACAAAATGCTATGTAGTTAAGCATGATCCATGAGAACCATAAGAGGTGAAGAATATTTTGATAAAATATAAAAATGCCTTTCTAATATCCTATGATTGAGATGTGATAATAATATAGAGGCTTAAAAAAATAAACTATTTCAACAAATCTCATAATCTCTTCTATAACTATATTAGACTTTACATAAAACATGAAGGAAAATATAAAGAAAGTTAAAAAAATGTATCTACTAGAAAAATTTATATACATAAATTATTATGAGATATCATGCTCGAACAACATTATCTCCTACCCTTAAAAAAGTATAGTGGCCTCTCATGGCTCTTTAAGCCCCTCTCATATAAAAAAATTCAAGTATATGATGAGTATTAATAAATAAAACTAAGCTTCCCATCCCTTTTTTTATTGGAAGGGGAATGATATAACTCTATTAGTCAAAATAATTTGTATGTTCTTATTATTCCATGAAAATTTACTATTTATAAATGTAAAATAGTTAAAATATAACCATAGGTTAAATCAATAAACCTAAGTTGAAACATAGATGTGACAAATGTCTACACCAATAACCTTAAGCAAAAATTAGGGAGGTTGTTCAAAAATATGAATGTGGAACTTAAAAATCGATCTTAATAAGTAGGCTTGATAATGTGCCCATGTACAATAAATAGTAAATATATTTCTTTTGAACAATGAAATATGTGATAAGGATCCCTCCAAAGAGTATTATAATAACATAAAGTGCTCACAAGTGAAATAAAAGTGTTACTGAGGATAACTTTGATAAAACATTACAAGAACACCAAAAGAAGTAGTGTAACAACATGATATTCCTCCCCATCCCCACCCCATAATGTTGAATTAGGTGAAAAATATAGAAGAAGACATTAAAAGGTGAATATGTTTCATTTTACTTGGAATACACCGATGAACAAAACTATCAAGATGTGCATGAACACAAGAGATACACCACAAAGATTTTACTCTTGGTGTTTGGAATTCTGTTACATCGATCCCAAAAGGACACTAAAGTAGAAAAATAAATGTCAAGGCCAAATAATCGAATGCACACTCAATTGGATATGGTCAATTTATCAAATAAGCCATCATGAAGGAGATATTTTATGCAACAAGGGAACATTATAGAACATTATAATTGGTACAATAGTGAAGTTGAAAAATAATACATGAATATAATTGAAACAAACCATTGAGAAATTTTTGTTGTTGTTAATACATTTTATATCCATTCAATATGAACATGAATGGTAGAAGTGGATATGTGCATGTGATTATGTGTCATGTGTTCAATCATTGCATGCAAAGAAGCATGAAAATAATCCATTGATGAAGACTTGGGAGTCTCCCATATGGAAAAGTCTAAATGGATAAGAGAATAAATATCAAGGATCTCATGCTTGAATGAGTTTAAGGATTAGTTTTAAGAACTTATAAGATGCTCATTTCTGAAGGAGTTGAGCATAGAGATAGGTGTGTCATGCTTGTGTATATCGGAATCAAGATAAAACATCACATGCATGAGTATTTATAAATGAAAAATAAATGAATATCTCAAATATCTAGGTGTAATGAGGTCATGTTTCTAAAATACCTCTACAAGTGTGGACCATACAAAATATGTGATGAGTTCATGTGAAATTGTCCTTGAAATGAAGCATGTGCTCTATAATTAGTGTTACGGTGAGTATTCCAGGGAACAAGATAGATGGGAGGAACAATGACCTATAGATTCTTACTAATGCCTCACATGAATAACCTATAGAACAAAGTAAATTAAAATTTAAAGCAAAAGTGATCTAATCGAATGAGGAAAGTACATTTCTATGATGATTAGGAAGGTGTGCCAAAATATGTGCACAAATAACATGAATTGAAGGTAACTTATGGATGAGTAGACCTTAGTTTAGGAGTTCATTGAGTGGAATTATGTCGGGTATAGTGAAATGTCTAATGATGGAATATGTTCAATGGTTTTGGAGTCCATAGTGGTGATATATTGTTGAAATTATGTAACATTTTCTTGTAATGATGTGAAGTGGGAATATTTATTAGAATGTTGAAAGAGAAATACCGTGATTTTTTTTGAGTGACCTATTCTCTTAAAAAAAGGTGACCATGTCCACCTAAAGTGTGATGATCTTAGTGAATATAATATCATTTTTCCATTGTAGGTTATAATTTACCTTGTTGAGTGTTTGGAGGTGCTGGATTATTGGAGCCATTATGAAGAACAAGGTGACACAATGTGATCTAGAACATGATTTATGAAAAGGTCTTTATGGAAAGACTTGAAAATCTATTTTTAGTTGTTTTTGAAAGCTTTTAGTATTTTGTATTTTTGGGGAGTTTTGGAGCATTTATGGGCTTCAAATTTTAATAGAATGAGTGAAGTACTATGGCTATTAAAATGATTTTTTTCCATCATATTTCCAATGGTTCTTGTGGTTAACACATCAGGTCAAGAGTGCTAGGAGATATGACCAAAGCAATGAGCACTAAAAATAATGATGATGATGATGATGATGATGATGATGATGATGATGATGATAATAGTATAGATTTTAGATTTTGTTCACTTTCATATTTTTGAATCCATCCCTAAGGTGGATATGAATTGTCTCCATGCATGATGAACTTTTGGTTCCCATCCAAAACACGTAGTATTTTTGGAGTTAGCACACCGATTGTATAGATAATATATCGATCTAAGCATACATGCACATAAAAATAGATATTCTACCAGAATAAATATACAAAACAAGATATATAAATCAACACTAGATTTAACATGGTTCACCCAGTGTGGGCTACATCCACTAAGAAACAAGCCAATCTATTATCCAAATCTTTGACAAGATATATAATTGAAAATTTATAATCTTCCACACCTCTCAGATGTACAATACTATATTTCACCCAAGCTTTTTCTTCTTTTCCAATAATTCTCACTCTCATAAGTACTCTCACAATAATCATCAAATTTTACAAGTTTTGCTTGATTCTTACTTCTAAACCCTAGATTTCATGCTTATATAGGCATATACAAACTTAGGGAACTTAACCATGCAATTACAATCAATAGATCTGATTTAATACTAAAAATAGATCTAATTCCCATGAGTTAATTAAAACACCCACACACAGTAATCGACACTTTGGTTAGACCTAACCGATGCGGTTCCTTCTTGCTTGATCGATGAAGGTCCCTCCATAACTGATGCCAGTTACTATATTTTCCAAAAGTTTCATATTACATGTTAATCCAAAGTAATTGAGCTCCAAAACTCAACAATATCCCACTTGGAGATTAATTACTGCACCATACATGTACAATGTCATTCTTGGATCCTTCCTTAGCTTTGTTTCTTCCTCTTCAAGTCTCAAACTCGAGGATAAACCAAATTGGAGTATAGCTCCAAATTATCCTTTGCTAATGGCTTCGTTAGCATATCCATAGGGTTTTCACTTGTATGAATCTTTTCCAGATTCAACTACCCATCCTCCAATACCTATCATATGAAGTGATACCTCAACTGAATGTGTTTCATTCTTGAATAAAAATATGAGTTCTTTTCCAAATGAATTACACTCTGATTGTCATTGAATGGTTTGCAATCATCTTCCTCCTTTCCCAACTCTTTCATGAACCTACTCATCCATATCATCTCTTTTCTAGCCTGTGTAGCTACAACATACTACGCCTTTGTAGTAGAAAAAACCAAAACCTTCTGCAATCTTGAAATCCATCTAATCACTTTTCCACCTACTATGAAAATATATCAAGTAGTGCTCCTTCTACCATCCATATCTCCATCCATATCCGAATCAACATAGACACATAATGAAGTATCGAACCTCCATAACATAACTGCATGTTAGAGGTCCCTTCAAATACTTGAGTATCCATTAGATCCTTGCTTTCCTAATGCTCTTTACCTAGATAATCCATATATCTACTCATAACTCCCACTGCATGTGCAATGTTTGGTCTAGTACAAACCATAGCATACATGAGACTCCCAACTGCTGAATCATATGGTACTCGTGTCATGTATTTGACCTCCTCATATGATGAAGGACACTGATCTTTTCTCAATTTGAAGTGTCCATCCATAGGTGTACTAACAAGTTTTGCATTCTGCATCTCGAACCTTTATAACAACTTGTAGATATAATCCTACTGAGACAAATACTATTTCTAGTTCTTCCTATCTTTGTGTATTTACATGCCAATGATTCTTTTTACAGGTCCTAAATCCTTCATAGAAAATGTGTGAGCTAACTTTCCCTTAAGCTCACCAATGTCTTGCATACTATATCCTGTAATAAGCATATCATCCACATACAATAACAAAATAATATAGTTCCCACTTTAAAGCTTATTGAAATAAAAACAATGATCAAATTCACATCTCAAGTAACCATGCTCATGCATAAAACTATCAAACCTCATGTACCATTTCCTTGGAGCTTGCTTGAGCCCATATAGGCTCTTTTTCAACCTACACACTAATTTTTCATTACCCTTGACTTCATACCCAAGCGGTTTGTTGCATATAAATCTATTCATCCAAATCACTATGAAGGAAATTCATCTTCACATCTAATTGCTCAAATGTAAATCTTCTACTAAAACTAAACTCAATACAAGATCAATATATAAGTCATCTTTACAACAAAAAAAAATATTTCACCAAATTCAATACCTTCTTTCTGTGTAAATCCCTTTACTACAAGCCTTTCCTTGTACCTTTTCTTTCCACTCTCTTCTTCCTTGATCATGTAAACCCACTTGTTCTACAATTTCCTCTTACCTACTAGAAACTTAACCAAATCCCAACTCTAGTTTTGTTCTAAGGAGTCCATCTCCTCATCTATGTCATGCTCCCAATGGACATGAGTCTTATCCTACATTTCTTCTTCAAAATTTTCTGGTTCACCATTGTCAGTCAATAATAAATAAAATACAAGTGTAAATATTTCTAGAGGTTTACTTACTCTCTTTGACCTTCTCACAGGAGTTTGGGGTACCAGAGGCTCATTACGGACCTCCTAGACATTTTTATCCAACTCATTAGTGATCAATGTTGGTCCCCTGTAATCAACGTCATTTTTCTAACTGATTTTAGATTGAATCTTTTATAACCGATCTGGTTCTGTTGACCGATTTCAGTCTAGGGTCAACCGACACCGATTCTTGTGTAACCCTAAGCAGTATTAATTTTAAAGCCACGAGTTCATTTTCATTCACAAAATTCTCAACCGGTTCATCCTTGGGTACCAAAATTTGATCCCTTTACATTATCTTTTCATTCCATTTAATATCATGACTCCTAATAATTTTAGAATTCTCTAAATCCCAAAAATCGAATCTAAAATCACGGATCCATAACCAACGAAAGTGCATCTCTTATATTTTACATTTATTTTTTTCCTATTTTCCTTATCAATATGCACAAAAGATTCTCAACCAAAAATTAAGAAAAAAATATCTACCTCTTTTCCGATCCAATATTCCTTTGGTATTCTTTCATCTAGTGAACTTGAAGGCCCATGGTTAATAAAATAAGCCACCGTATCAACTGTTTCTACCCAAAAATGCAAAGGTAATTCAGAATGTATCCTCATACTTATAATACATTCCATGATTGTCATATTCATTCTTTCTCGAACACCATTCTCCTATGGTGTTCTTGAAACTATTCTTTCTCTACATATCCCATTCATCGAATAATAATCATTGAAATCCTTGCTACAATATTCACCAACATTGTTAGAACTAAGGCACTTCAACTTTGAATTTGATTCATTCTCAACAAGGGCTTTCCATATTTTAAAAGTCCCCAAAACATCAGATTTACATTTGATACAATAAACTCATACCTTTCTTGTAGCATCATCAATGAAAGTAACATAATATTAGGATCCTCCATGAGAAGCTACCTGAGATGGTCCCCACACATTTGAGTGTACAAGCTCCAATTTTTGCTCCTTCTTAGTTGCCCCAACTTTGATAAATCTCACTCTCTTTTTCTTTCCAAAGACACGATGCTCACAAAATCAAGATCTAAATCTTTTAAATCGATAAATTACCATTGGCCTTTAAGATTTGTATTCCTTTTTGACTAATATGTCCCAACCGATTATGCCACATGCATGCATCTAAATCTAAAGTGGATAATGCAGAAAATGAATTGATAACACGGTAGATAAATATAAAATTCCTACTTTCTTACCTCTTACCACGATAAAATCACCTTTGGTGACTTTCCAAGAGTCTCGATGTGAATGTAACCATGTAACTTGATTCACCTACTTGCCCTACTGAATAAGATTCCTCTTGAGGCTAGACACATGCCTCAAATCTTTTAATACCCATGTATTTCCATTATGCAATTTTAGATGAACTTCCCTTTACTAGTAATACTACAAGGTTCATCATCACCCAAAATTTCCCGGACATAATTTCTGAAATAACCCTTATTAAAGGTTGCATGGAAAGAAGCCCCGAATCTAAAACCCATGATTCAATTCTATTATCTAAAGAAAGAATAAGATCCTCTTGCATTACCTCTCTCATATAGTAAGATTTTCTTTTTATCTTTGTCCAGTTGTTGGTTCTCTTTATCCTTTGACAAACAATCTTTCTTTGCATGTCCTTTCCTTCCACATTTCTAATAGGTAATTCCCTTACCTCTAGATTTAGATCTACTATCCCTTGAATTTGATTTCCCATTACTCTTAATCTTGGATATCTCCTTCTTCCTTCCCCTTATTTCTACATTCAAAGCATTCCCGATGATTCCTTGGTACTTTTCCTACGAATTTCTTCATTCAAGATTATACTAACCACATCATCAAACTTAAAATATTATTAGAAGATGTTGTATTACTAACATAAATTACCAAGTTATCCCAACTATCGGAAAAGAACATAATAATAAAAGTGCTTTCACTTCAATATCAAACAAAATATCAACCGATTTTAAGTGATTTATAATAGATCATAAATCATTCAAATGACTAGATGCGATCCACCTTCATGCATATTAGAACTAAATAGTTTTTTCATGAAATAAAATTTATTTAAAGTACTAGGTTTTTCAAATAAATTAGCAATATATTTCATTAACCATATCGTAGAAGTCGCTTATGTAATATTGGAAGCCACAGATGTTGTGTCACCCAAATCTTATAGATCCCGAAGCCTTTCTATCAAGAATATTCCATTCTTCATCACCATCTCCATAGATCTAGACTTCTCATCCAACGGTAAATAAAAATATCTTTGATACAAATTATCTTCAATTTTCATCTTCCATAATTGATAATTTTGGTCGTCAAACTTATCTACCTTGTATTTGTTTTCTTACGCCATTGTTGTAGTTCCCACTCAATTAGAAAACCCTCTATGAGTAAATCATTAACACATAAATCCCTCAAACAAAGCTCACATACAAGTTGTTGGGGTTAGCACACTAGTTGTGCGAGATAATATATTAGATCTAAGCATACATGCAAATAAAATGTAAGGACCTCGAGAACCGAGGTCCAAATTTTTTTTCTAACTCCCATTATTCCCGTTATTAAATTGATATGTTGATTTCTCACATAATCAAATCATAAAATTATACAAACAAATCATATGTGCTAAACATATTGATAAAAATCAAAGTTGAGTCCAAAGGACATTTCATTATTTTCGATATCTCAGTATAATCTTATAAGTCACATGCAATGGCAAAGAGCCTCATAAGCTTATATAATATACTGATTATTCCAATAGTACATCAAGTACAATTTATTCCATAACTGAAATATAAAAGTAACTAATCAAGATCTGAAATCAGCTTGAATCCCTTGATTCTTTCCTTTCCCTTATCTCCGAATGGCTTTGTATTTTCCACAAAGGGGTCACTCAAATCGAATCGGCAAGGATTTCCATTTTCATATATGTAGTATTCTACAAATGAAAACGTATTCAGAATATACAGTCATGCATCAGCATACTATTTCATTCATTATTATAATAATGATTTCAAAAAGCATGTATACATGCACGAACTAACCAAGTTCAGAATATCTTTCAAGAGTGGTGTCTTAACCATCTTACATGAAAATGCATAAAACTTACCTCACGTAAGGTTGATTACATAATGCATTTCATAATATTATTTCATGCCAAATCAAATCAGCATACCAACTATTTGAAGAAATGTCACATATAGGCTCCATGTAAAAAGGAGAAGGCATGATAAGCAATTGTCAAAGCTTCAACATGAACTTCACTTTACAATTCTTACAATGAACTTTATGCCAAATCAGATCAGCAACATAACATAATTTCCAAGAGGAACAAAATATCCTTTATACCCAAGAATGCATGCCAACCATATGACAAAATGTCATATAATGAACTTCACATATATCCAAGGAATGCATACCAATTGTATGACAAAATTTCATGTCATGAACTTCACTTCACAAGCTCAGAATGAACAATATGCCAAATCAGATCAGCAACATAATGCATTTTCAACAAGCACAACAAATCCTTTTATACTCAAAGAATGCATGAGATCCATATGACCAAATGTCATAATATAAACTTCCAATATAATCCAAGAATGCATTTCAGCAGCATGACAAAGTGTCATAAAATAATTTCACATAAATTCCAATGAATCCAATCCAACAGCATAATAAAATGCCATGAAATAACTTCACATAAATTCAAACGAATTTGTTCCAGCAGTATAATAAAATGCCATAAAGATATTCACTTCAATTCCAACGAATTCATTTTAGCAGCAAACACTGCAGCAAATAGAACAACAATCAAAAGATTGCATATCAACTGTTTGACGTAATGCCACAACACATGATTCTTTAAATATTCTAGCCAAATGATTGTACACTAATCATTTGACAAAATGCAGCGTATTAACAGCAAACACTGCAGCAAATAAACAACAATCAAAAGATTGCATATCAACTGTTTGACGTAATGCCACAACACATGATTCTTTAAATATTCTATCCAAATGATTGCACACTAATCATTTGACAAAATGTCATAGCAAAACATTCTTTCAAATGCTATGCAAATGATTGCACATTAACCATTTGACAAAATGCAGCGTACTAGCAGCAAATACTGCAGTAAAGAAAACAGCAATCTAACAGCAACCTGGAGCATAGAAATCACCCCAAAGCACTGTGTTTTGACAGCTAGTGTTACAGCTAAATAACACATCAAATATTAACTACACATAGTAAGGAATTACCCAAAACTCGGCATTATAACAGCCAACACTGCAGCAAGAAATGCAGCACTAATTTAATAAAAAAAAGCACTTCCAACAGCAAATAACCCAACTTATAACAGCTGAAGCAAATCAACGAATCAGCAAAAATACAACATTCCAGCATTTAAAAATGCAGCCTAGAGACCAGTCCAAAACCCATAGCGAAAATGTCAAGAAATCTTCTCTCAACAACCAAATGAATAACCTCATGGATTCCATTTATCAAGTAAAGATAAAAAAACGAGATCTTTGGCTCTCATACATGAGAGATCCAAAATATAAAATGCCCATATTAAAATAAACATATTTTCCAAATACCCATACAGGATCAACTCGAAAATATTAATACCCACAATAGATAATCCATATTTCTCATTACCCAGAAGAGGAATAAACTGAATATGCATTTACTTGTAAAATATTGCATAGACAAAAACAAGAAACCCTTGCCTGAAATATTCGAGATGAAGAAGACCAAAAACCCTTTGTGATTTCCTCTTTCCTTCTCTATTTTTCTTCCTCCAGCTTCTTAGCTCCACACCACACAAAATAAAACTCCAAAACCTTATTTATTTTTATAGAAAATTTCTCCCCAACATTGCTGCAATAAAGAATGGAAAGATCCCCAAAATACAGGCCCAAAATCAGCTCCAAATGGCCGTAAAACTTCCATGAAATCCTCCAAAATTTTTTTTGACATGGTCTCTCCTCTACTTCCTCCTCTCTTCACGGCATGCTAAATGGTAAAAATCAAAACCTAACTCTCCTTTATTCCATGGATTCCAAAATCCATTTAAACATAATTAAACTTCAAAAATGCCTCCAATTAGCTTTTAGGCTAAATTTAATTTTATTTATTTATTTTAAATGAAACTATGTGCCACATTCCAAAAGGAATAATTAACACATAAGTTAATGCCAAAATAACTCATAAGTCGAATTCCACAAAATATCATTCCAATTAAGCCTTATTAAAAATATTGAGTTCCAAAAGTTGGGATGTTACATCCTCCCCCCCTTAACAAGGGTAATGTCCCGATTACCAAGACTTAAAAAGAAATGGAAAGTTCTTTCTTACATACTCTGCATCTTCCCAAGTGGCACTTCTTTCACTTAGGTTGTCCCATTGGACCAAAACTTGTTGGATATCTCTATTCCGCAACTTAATGCTTGACGTGATAATATCCTTACCGGCTCAAGCTGAAAATTTAGCTTATCATCTACTTGCAAGTTCTGCCAGGTTAGCACATGTGACGGATCATGCACATATTTTCTCAAAAGTGAGACATGAAATACATCATGAATTTTAGAAAGTGAAGGAGGCAATGCTAGCCTGTAGGCTACAACACTAATTTTCTCTAAAATTTCAAATGGACCAACAAATCTGGGTGCAAGTTTAGATGCCTTTCCAAACTTAATTGAACTTTTATGAGGTTTCACCCTCAAAAACACTTTTTCACCCACCTGAAATTCTTTTTCAGTCCTTTTCTTATCAGCATAACTCTTTTGTCTATCACTTGCAGCCTTTAATTTTTGTCTTATAACAATCATTTGTTGATCGTATTCTTTTAAAACATCAGGACCTGTGGTTACCCGATTTTCAAGGCCTTCCCACCCCAAGGGTGTTCTACATTTCCTACCATATAAAGCTTCAAAAGGAGCCATTTGCAAAGAAGTATGATAAGTATTATTATAAGCAAATTCAACTAAGTGCAAAAAATCTTCCCACTTGTTTTGCTGGTCCATAACATACATTCTTAGCATGTCTTCTAATACTTGATTTACTCTTTCAGTTTGCCCATCTGTTTCAGGATGATAAGAAGAACTAAAATGCAGCTTTGTGCTAAAAGCAGCTGTGCAAGCGTTGCCAAACCGAGATGTAAACAAAGTATCTCGATCGATAATAATCGAGTTCAGAAGCGCATGTAATCTTACAACTTCCTTCACAAATCTATCAGCAAGTACAGGTGCATCATCTGTTAGATTACCAGGAATAAAATGAGCAACCTTTGTTAGCTTGTCAACAACAACTAAGATAGTATCATGCCTCTTTTTAGATTTTGGCAAACCAGAAATAAAATCCATAGTTATAGTTGCCCATTTGTCTTTTGGAACGTCATGGGGAAAAAGCTTACCACCGGGATGGCAATGATCAACTTTCACCTTTTGACATTCTAAACATTTAGAAACAAATATAGCCACATCCTTTTTCATACCAGGCCAAAAATAAAATTGTTTCAATTCATGAGTCATTTTAGTGACCCCGAGATGTGCAAAATGAGGAGCTTGATGCACTTCTTGCATCAGAACAGTTCTGAAATTTCCTTCAAAAGGTACGTAAATTCTACCTTGGAACCTTAGAAGACCATCTAAGTCCAAGGAGTACCCAACATACTTGTTATCCGCTATTTCTTGCAACATATTTTCAGTCATTTCCTGACAGAAAGTATCTATTTTCTGTTGTTGTAATAGCTGATCCTTTAGCAAAAATTTAATTCTAGAAACAACAGCAAAGTGGACTCTACGGCTGAGTGCATCAGCTACTCGATTCTCTTTACCTTTGACATACTTTATGTCCATATCATAGTCACTAATCAATTCCAGCCATCTCCTTTGTCGGGCATTCAAGTTGTCTTGAGTAAACAGATGCTCCAGACTTTTATGATCTGTTCTAAGTTTGAATGGCTTACCCAACAAGAAATGTCTCCATTTCTTAAGAGTGTGAACTACTGCAGCCAACTCTAAGTCATGTGGGGGATAGTTCATTTCATTAGGCTTTAATTTTCGTGACTCATAAGCCACTACCTTTCCTTCTTGAGTTATTACACCCCCTAAACCATCTAGGGATGCATCAGTCCAGACCTCAAAAGGGTTGTTTGGATCTGGAACCAATAAGATAGGTGCTGTAGTGAGAGCATGTTTCAACTTTAAAAAGGATTCCTCACACCTAGCAGTCCATTCAAAACGTTTACCCTTTCGCTGTAGCGATGTGATAGGATGGGCTATTCGTGAAAATTCATTCACGAACCTTCTATAGTACCTAGCCAAACCCATGAAACTTTAGACTTCTGTCACATTTTTAGGAGCTGGCCATTCTTCAATAGCTTTAATCTTGGATGGATCCACAGAAATACCATCCTTAGAAATGATATGTCCTAAGTAGTGCACTTTATCTTTATAAAATTCACACTTAGACAGTTTTGCATATAATTTGTGGTCCCTAAGTCTTTGCAGAACCATTCTTAAATGTTTCTCATGTTCTTTCTCATCTATAGAATAAATTAAAATGTCATCCAGGAAGACTAATACAAACTTATCCAGAAAATCTCTGAAAACACTATTCATTAGGTTCATAAAAGCAGTCGGTGCATTGGTCAAACCAAAAGGCATAACCGTGAATTCATAGTGTCCATATCTTGTACGGAAAGTTGTTTTATGCAAATCTTCCTCTTTGATTCTAAGTTGATGGTAACTAGACCTTAAGTCAATCTTAGAAAATACAGCTGCCCCTTTCATTTGATCAAATAAATCATCTATCCTGGGAAGTGGATATTTATTCTTAATGGTAACCTTGTTGAGCATGCGGTAGTCAATACACAACCTTAATGTACCATCTTTCTTTTTAACAAAGACCACTGGTGCTCCCCAAGGGGACACACTTGGCCTAATCATTCCTTGCTCAAGAAGTTCTTGCAGTTGGACTTTTAGCTCTTGTAAGTCCACAGTATTCATTCGGTAAGGTGCTTTAGAGGCAGGGGCTGAACCTGGCATGATATCTATTGAAAAATCAAACTCTCTTTTTGGGGGCAGACCTGGCAATTCCTTGGGAAAAACATCTCTAAAATCATTTAATACTGGATAATCATGAAAACTAGGTTCCTTCACCTCAGAAGACTCTTCCATGTGTAAGGAAAATAAGAGACATCCCTTACGGACTGCTCTTTTCAACTGTAAGGCAGAAAGAGTGGGTAAAAACTTGCTATTTTTTATACCAAACAGAACTTGTTCAAAGCCAAAATCATCAAAACAATGTATTCTTTTGTCAAAACAATCAATCTGAGCTTTATGGTCTTGCAACCAATCCATGCCAATAATCATATCATAAGATCCCAATGGAACAACATGCAGATTTAATCTAGTTTTAAACATCCCTAGATCAACGTCTATTTGATCTAAATATTCAGAAATCTGCACTTTTTTACCCGTCCCAAATTCTACTTGCCATTTTTCTTTCATAGGAACAGTTTTCAGATTTAGCTTTTGCACTATTCTAGGAGACACAAAGCAATCAGATGCTCCAGAATCAAATAGAACAGAAATTTCAGCATCAAAGATTTTACCTCTAGTCTCAATAGGGGTTGCTTGGTGCTCAGCCTTGCGGTTATCTACCACTGCGTAGACTGGTGGCTTGTTGTCTTGCTTGCAAGGAATTCTGGGCAATCTCTTTGGTAATGGTTCTTACCACATGTCCAACAACCTTGTTGAGGTTCATTGTTTGCCACTGGAACCTTGTTGGCTCCTGTAGCAGGTGTGTATCTATTGCCACCAGCCTGCTGATTATTTTGTTGTTGTTTAATGGGAGGCCTTGGCCCTCCTGGTTATTATTTCCATGAAACTTTCCATTGTTCTTATTGCCATTAAAAGCAGTCCTTTTGAAATCTGGTTTCCGGTAAGGTCCAGAAGAGGAAATAACAGTCTTCTTACTGTTTGTTGCCTTCTCTTTCATTTCCTGGCGGTATTTTAATCGAGATTGCTCTTTTTCTTCCGCCCTGTAGGCTGCACTAACTACTTGTGCAAGACTCTTAGGGTTGACCATATTTACATCTTGCCGGATAACCTCTCTCAAACCCAGTTTGAACTTGGTTACCTTAGATTCTTCATCCTTCATATAGTCCACATGACGGATCAGATCTAAAAACTGAGCTTCATACTCAGCTACAGTCATGTTATTTTGTTTCAAACTATGAAACTCAGTTTGCTTCCTTTCTCGGTGATTAGCCGAGACATATCTAGTTCAGAATTTCTTCTCAAATTTTTCCCAAGTAATGGTAGAATCCACATAACCCTTAACTTGCTTCAAATGAGCCCACCATAGGACAACATGCTCTTCAAGGTGGTAAACTACAATACGGGCCTTGGTATTGGAGTTGCAATCATGTAGCCCAAAGTATTGTTGCAAGTTAAATAACCAATCCTCAGCTTTATCACCCGAGTCAGTGGATAACCCTTTGAATCTAGGAATAGGCACTTTCTTCAATTCCTTGAGGAAGGGATCTATTACTCTATTCCCTATGGGTAAATCTTCATGAGCATGCAGCTGGTTATTCAAGTCTCCCAGGTTTACCTCATGTTGGTCATGTCTTACATGATTACCCCCTAGGCCATTATTTTGCTCTAGGTTCATCTTGTGAGTGTTAATCTATCTTGCAAAGTGTTGTGATCCCGAGAATTTCATTTAGGACTTCTTCGGTGGGGTTGAGGACGGGGTTGATGTTTCAACCAACTCCTCTACTGTACCTCTTCCAGCTCCTCCTTCGGCCACCACGACCTTGGTTTGGATTATTCACACCACCACCGCTCCGAGTTCTTACCATTGTTCTGATAAGTACAAAGAGAAGTATTAGATAATGTTCATGTTGGTCGTCGAATAGGACTTTTAAGAAGAGCAACAATCGGGGACAAGAAGTCCCTCCTCTTTAATGGGAGAGGTTCCCTTATTCAGAAACGAACTTATTTACAAATATACAAAACATGATTTTATGGTTGAACTTGGATATTATGAAAGTGTTTTCCACAAGGATCATCGATTCTGAAAAGGACTGAGGAGGAAAGGGAATACGAGGGTGAGCGGAAGAGCAACATGCAGAATTATAGATAGCAGAATAATCCTTTATGTATGCGAAGTTGCAGTGAATTTAAAACAAGATCGTTTGCATTGGATGAACAAGATGAGATTACCAGACACAAAGTTCTGTAAATAACCTTCTTCAGATTCATTAATCAAGGACACAAAGTTCCTTCTTGGTTGTACAAGATCACTATACTCGCAATATTTGAAAATATGCAATCAGTGAGACTAACGAACTAGAAACAAATGATCTTCACGAAATTAAATGAAAACACAGAGATAACAAAGATTAGATAGACAATGAATGGAAAGCCCTTTTGTATTGATTTCTCTCTGATCTATTTACACTTCCAGAAAATATGCCAAGTTCTTCCTCCTTTGAATGGCGTAGAAAATACCATTATATAGCTTACAAGTCAGTTACTTTTTGTAACCGTTTCTTTTAACTAAAGAATAGTTAAGGACTTATGACTCAACTGATACCTCAACCTATTACAAAGAAAACGGAAAAAGAAAGGGAAGAAGAGAAAAGAATGGGGAAGAAGACAGGTGTCCGATCACTGAGAGGGACCCACTGACTTCAGAATCCGCTGTCTGAATCTCTTCAACGCCTCAGCTATGTCTCTGCCACGGGGAACTGACGTGTTGGCTGCAGACTGAGTCCAAAATCCCAGACACTTCTCCATCTCTTTATCAAACTCGACATGAGTATGATAATCTTTATTTGCTTCTTCGATGGCAGATTGAAGAGAGCAGATCTCCTTCATTTTTTCTTTGGAGATGGAGCTTTCCTTGAATAAATTGTCTTTTACAAAAGCTCTGAACTGAGCTTTGATCTCTTGTAAGGAAAGGGGAGCACCAGAAGTTTCATCTTGAAGATGACAATGTATATCTTTGAAAGCCGAGACAACCAATGTCTTGAAGGCTTCGCCCTTCTGCCAGCTGTTTTTCATTTCTCCCAAAGCCTCCTCCAAGACTCTGATCTTCCACTCCACGCTGTAGACCCATGATTTTGATAGATTGTCCTTTGCATCATCAAAAACTTTATTCGCCAGCAAAATGTTTTCGTCTGTCTGTCCCATAAGGCGAAGGTCTACTATGCAACTGCTCCAGATTTTGAGCTCTTTATCCATGGTATTGATAGTGGAGGAGAGCTTCAGTTGCACATTGTTCACCTTTTCGTGGAGTTTGAAAGCTTCATCGATGAAGTTTAACCCAGCAACAAGCATGTCTTCCACCATGGCTTCAATAGCTCTGCCATAGACAGAATGCTTGTGCATATCTTTAATACTCTGCACTTCATCTTGGCTTAGAATTACAGGAGGTGGGAGAGCAGTCAAGGGGGTAGGGTCCAAAACTTTGTCCTTAGACAAAAGGGACTTGATGAAACCTGTGAGAACTTGGGCCTGTTCTTCCAACTGTTCAATAGTTTGCTGGCCCTTTTCTACCCTCCCAATGACTCTTGTGACTGTTTCCTGGAGGTTGTGAATTTCACCTTCAGGGGTAGACTCTCCCATTGGGATTCTTGAGAGCTCCAAGTCAGATGCCTGCAAGTCCTGCTCTGATTTATCCATTGTAGGCTTGGCAATCTCCAGGAATTGCTGACCTTGAGCATCAGACACTATTCTGGAGGTGACTTTGGCTCTCTTGGCACGAGAAGGGGTGGTGCCCAACAAGGCTGCGACAGCATCAAAATTTGATCCCGAGCTTTGAGAGGAGAATTTTCTCTTCTTTTTGTCGACCAAAGGTTGCACCCACGCGAAAGAGGAAGAGGAATCAGCAGGAGGGGCAAGGGGACCAAGAGACAGGGAGCTCATGACGCTCAAGGTCTGTGCAGCTGTTGACTCGAGTTGAGATGTGAGCGGGGCACTGGAGGCAATTGTGGTAGAAGAATCTACAGCACCTGGAAGCTCAGTGCTCTGCACTTCTTTATCTTTATCAGCTGGGTCTTCAGGAGCGTTTGCAGGGGTTGGCATTTCACTTTCTTCACTTTCACTAAGAACAATGATGTTCTCTGGCCCTATAGGCAAATTTGCCTGTTTTTCCTGGAGATCTTCTTCCACAGGTTCTTTCTTTACTTCTTTGAGTTTCTTCTTATATACCTGGGTGGATGAGGAAGGAGTAGATTCTGCAGGTCCCTGAGTTGATGAGGCAGGAGGGGTCTTCACTGGTGTCTCAGACCTTGGAATAGATGCTTCTCTTCTCGGTGTTGAAGCGTCCTTAGAAGAGGATTCTCCTGAATGCCTCCTGAACTCTCGAACTTTCCTGTCAAACCAGACCCTAGTCCTGACCAAAACTGGAGCAAGGATCTCAGCCAGGTCGTCCCTCTCTTTCCTGTTCCAATCCACGTCCTCTAAAGGAGTGTGCATAACCACATTTTCATACTCATACGAGTATAGATCAGAGTTGTCATCCTTTAGCCCTTCAGGAACTTGATATAGGCCGAGTTCTTCAATTAATTGCAAGGAGAATCTGCCATAGTGCCTCCTTCTAGCCTCAAAATCATCAGCACAATCAGCCCAATAGTCTTCTGTATCAGCTCTGTGATAATAGACTATTTTGATGTTCTGCCCAATGAACCTCTTCAAGTCGAAGCAAGTCCTTGGCTTGAAGAAGTGAACCGTGATGGGAACCAGGGCTCTTTCTACATTCTGTGCATCTAGGGCTGTTTTGCAGGTATAATTTCCCAAAGAGATGGGAAAGTGTAAACCAGTGATCCTCTTATCCCTGCAGGTTCTATGCAACTTGTCTAGTTGCCTGCATATCTCTATCAAGGCCATTTTATCATTACAGAACATGGGCAGTCTCAGAGGGGAGCCCTCATAGCCGGCTAACCTGATATAAGAGAACTTTCTGAACTGGATGAAGTAGGCACCGTAGTGCGATATCAGAGTCATAGCTTCATCAGAAAACCTCCTGGCAGTATCGCCTTCGAGCAGCCTGACCACGTACATGGTGAAAGCGTCGTTGACCCTTCTGAAGTTACGATTGCTGGTCTCCAGGGTGAACTGCGGGCAGTATGCATATATTGGATCATCTTTGTGTTCATCTATGTAAGAGAAACCAAACCACTGCCTTGATGCTGCCAGAGTGTACATCAGGTACGAAGTCATATAGAACTTCTTCGTTTGCTGCACGTTGGACAGTTGCTCCGCCAAATTCATGCTGATGATCTCTGCCCAGTTGATGTTCTGCGTTCCTTCGCACACCATACTGATGAGCGGACACATCCAGAAATGGAATTCGTTGGTAGTGGGCAAACCCATAACCCGAGCCAACAGAATTATGAAATCGGACAACTCTTCATTGAAATCTGCCCGCAAGAGGGTTTTGGTCAGACGAGAAGCTCCTTTCTTAGGGTTCTTCAGCCAGGACTTTGCCACCCGTGCTTTGTATTTGTCGTTGTCCTGATTGAACAGGGCCTGTGCTTGATCCCGGGAAATGACTATGGCATTATCCATCTCTGGGATTCTCAGAGCAGTGCTAATGGCGGCAGCATCTAGTTTGGCAATGAGTTCCCCGTGTATATTGGTCAATTCGCTCGAGGCGGGGTCGAAATGAGCTCCGCACGAAAGCACGGTATCAGCACACTGTACCGAGATCGGGAAACCGCCAGCAAAGGCCAAACCGCTGTCGTGAATCATTTGTGCCATTGGAGTAGGGTTTGCATCTGCCATCCTCGCCCAAAAATCACCGAAATCGAGATGTCAAGCTTCACTGTCTCCGATGTTGAGAACGGCAGACTCTAGTGGTGAAACTTGCTCTTGTCCCTGGAATTTGATCTTCATACTGATAGTAGCTGAGAGAGAAATGCAATCTAGACTCGGGAAGGAATTGCAGTAGGGAACGGGTTTGTGCGCAGGAAATTAGATTGCAGGGGTTCGAGCAAAGAAGCAGTGTGAAAAATGTAAAAGGGGGTCTGCCCGTTATATAGCCATTTTGGAGAGAGAAAGGGAAATCAATGCGCATTAAATTCATATCTACCAATTTTAAAGGCAACATATTCGCGGAAAAAACCAAGTATGGATAGCCCTTGGTTCATCTGGGACATGTGAAACACGAATGCGCGAAACACGTGGCTCGGGCGAAGCGGGAAGAAGGCGCATAAATGCATTTCGGGACTTTTGGGACGAAAACGCTGAGAAGTACGTCGTTGGGGCATTTCGGGCGAAATGGAAGAGAGCGCACTTTTGAAATTGGGACATTTGGGACAAGAAAGCGCAAAGTACGCGGTTCGGGTGTTTCGGGTGAAATTGGAGCAGAGCGCACTTTTTTTGACTCGGGACATTTGGGTCAAAAAGTTCCGAAGTATGCGACTTGATCAATCCGGAGAAAACGTGACAAAAGGTCCGGAAGTGTTTGGGACATTTGGAATGCAATCGCCGAAGCACGCGGCTCGGGCGTTTAGCGAAAATGCAACACGGGGCCCGTTTGAAACTGGGACATGTGGGACAAAAATACGCGAAGTACGCGAGAAACACACAAAATGACCCAGAATGCGAGATCATTACAACTTCTTGGCTTTTAACATTTCAAAGACAACGAGAGAGACATTCAATACTCAAAATTTTGAAAATTCACTTTTAAGTGCGGGAAATTTTGAGTGGACAACGATTCCCAGAGGCCTAAGTGTTATACAACCTCGGCTCTGATACCAAGTGTAAGGACCTCGAGAACCGAGGTCCAAATTTTTTTCTAACTCCCATTATTCCCGTTATTAAATTGATATGTTGATTTCTCACATAATCAAATCATAAAATTATACAAACAAATCATATGTGCTAAACATATTGATAAAAATCAGCGTTGAGTCCAAAGGACATTTCATTATTTTCGATATCTCAGTACAATCTTATAAGTCACATGCAATGGCAAAGAGCCTCATAAGCTTATATAATATACTGATTATTCCAATAGTACATCAAGTACAATTTATTCCATAACTGAAATATAAAAGTAACTAATCAAGATCTGAAATCAGCTTGAATCCCTTCAGATTCTTTCCTTTCCCTTATCTCCAGAATGGCCTGTATTTTCCACAAAGGGGTCAGCTCAAACTGAACTGGCAAGGATTTCCATTTTCATATATGTAGTATTCTACAAATGAAAACGTATTCAGAATATACAGTCATGCATCAACATACTATTTCATTCATTATTATAATAATGATTTCAAAAAGCATGTATACATGCATGAACTAACCAAGTTCAGAATATCTTTCAAGAGTGGTGTCTTAACCATCTTACATGAAAATGCATAAAACTTACCTCACGTAAGGCTGATTACATAATGCATTTCATAATATTATTTCATGCCAAATCAAACCAGAATACCAACTGTTTGAAGAAATGTCACATATAGGCTCCATGTAAAAAGGAGAAGGCATGATAAGAAATTGTCAAAGCTTCAACATGAACTTCACTTTACAATTCTTACAATGAACTTTATGCCAAATCAGATCAGCAACATGACATAATTTCCAAGAGGAACAAAATATCCTTTATACCCAAGAATGCATGCCAACCATATGACAAAATGTCATATAATGAACTTCACATATATCCAAGGAATGCATACCAATTGTATGACAAAATTTCATGTCATGAACTTCACTTCACAAGCTCAGAATGAACAATATGCCAAATCAGATCAGCAACATAATGCATTTTCAACAAGCACAACAAATCCTTTTATACTCAAAGAATGCATGAGATCCATATGACCAAATGTCATAATATAAACTTCCAATATAATCCAAGAATGCATTTCAGCAGCATGACAAAGTGTCATAAAATAATTTCACATAAATTCCAATGAATCCAATCCAACAGCATAATAAAATGCCATGAAATAACTTCACATAAATTCAAACGAATTTGTTCCAACAGTATAATAAAATGCCATAAAGATATTCACTTCAATTCCAATGAATTCATTTTAGCAGCAAACACTGTAGCAAATAGAACAACAATCAAAAGATTACATAACAATTGTTTGACGTAATGCCACAACACATGATTCTTTAAATATTCTAGCCAAATGATTACACACTAATCATTTGACAAAATGCAGTGTATTAACGAAGAAACACTCGCAAAAATAAACAATAATCAAAAGATTGCATATCAACCGTTTGACGTAATGCCACAACACATGATTCTTTAAATATTCTATCCAAATGATTGCACACTAATCATTTGACAAAATTTCATAGCAAAACATTCTTTCAAATGCTATAAAAATGATTGCACATCAACCATTTGACAAAATGCAGCGTACTAGCAGCAAATACTGCAGTAAAGAAAACAGCAATCTGACAGCAACCTGGAGCATAGAAATCACCCCAAAGCACTGTGTTTTGACAACTAGTGTTACAGCTAAATAACACATCAAATATTAACTACACACAATAAGGAATTACCCAAAACTCGGCATTATAACAACCAACACTGCAGCAAGAAATGCAGCACTGATTTAATAAAAAAACAGCACTTCCAGCAGCAAATAACCCAACTTATAACAGCTGAAGCAAATCAACGAATCAACAAAAATACAACATTCCAGCATTTAAAAATGCAGCCTAGAGACCAGTCCAAAACCCATAGCGAAAATGTCAAGAAATCTTCTCTCAACAACCAAATGAATAACCTCATGGATTCCATTTATCAAGTAAAGATAAAAAAACGAGATCTTTGGCTCTCATACATGAGAGATCCAAAATATAAAATGCCCATATTAAAATAAACATATTTTCCAAATACCCATACAGGATTAACTCGAAAATATTAATACCCACAATAGATAATCCATATTTCTCATTACCCAGAAGAGGAATAAACTGAATATGCATTTACTTGTAAAATATTGCATAGACAAAAACAAGAAACCCTTGCCTGAAATATTCGTGATGAAGAAGACCAAAAACCCTTTGTGATTTCCTCTTTCCTTCTCTATTTTTCTTCCTCCAGCTTCTTAGCTCCACACCACACAAAATAAACTCCAAAACCTTATTTATTTTTATAGAAAATTTCTCCCCAACATTGCTGCAATAAAGAATGGAAAGATCCCCAAAATACAGGCCCAAAATCAGCTCCAAATGGCCGTAAAACTTCCATGAAATCCTCCAGATTTTTTTTTTTGACATGGTCTCTCCTCTACTTCCTCCTCTCTTCACGGCATGCTAAATGGTAAAAATCAAAACCTAACTCTCCTTTATTCCATGGATTCCAAAATCCATTTAAACATAATTAAACTTCAAAAATGCCTCCAATTAGCTTTTAGGCTAAATTTAATTTAATTTATTTATTTTAAATGAAACTATGTGCCACATTCCAAAAAGGAATAATTAACACATAAGTTAATGCCAAAATAACTCATAAGTCGAATTCCACAAAATATCATTCCAATTAAGCCTTATTAAAAATATTGAGTTCCAAAAGTCGGGATGTTACATAAAATTGGATATTCTACCCGAAGAAATATACAAAACAAGATATATAAATTAACAAAAATTTAACGTGGTTCACCCATTGTGGGTTACGTCCACTAAGAAACAAGCCAATATATTATCTAAAGCTTTGACAAGATATACAATTCAAGATTTATAATATTTCACACCTCTCGGATGTACAAGTACTATCTTTCCCCAACCTTTTAGGTCTTCTCAAGAATTCTCTCTCACAATTTTCTCACAATAATCATCAAATTTTGTAATTTCTTCTTTATTCTTACTTCTAAACCCTAGATTTCATGCTTATATAGGCGTATACAAACTTAGCGCACTTAGCCATGAAATTACAATCAATAGATCTAATTCCGTGAGCAATTAAAACACCCACACACAGTAATTGATGCGGTTAGACCTAACAAATTTTGGTTCCTCTTTGCTTCACCGATTCCGGTCCCTCCATAATCGATGTCGATTACTTTATTTTCTAGCAAGTTTCATATTACATGTTAATTTGAAGTAATTGAGCTCCAAACTCAACAATATTATATTTTTAGCATTTTTTCATATTCTCCATTGTAGAGCTATAAAGTATCTTGTTTTGAATAAAAAGATAGATATCTAGTCCTACATCTCTCTTATGGAGTTTTCCAGTATTTATACATTATGAATTGCAATAAAATTAGTTTGTTTCTACAAATATTTCATTATGAATTGATTGTTAAAACACATGAAGATCACTACTAGTGTTTTTTCACCATGTTGTAACTCAATCCAAATCAATGTTATTAGACCAAGTTCATTCCACTCTTACATTTCATATCACACGATGTAACATTCCTATTTTAAGACTTTAGAAACAAGGGATTTTTTTTTAAACAATGTTCTCTGTTCTAAATAAAACATCATTTAGAACACACATTCCATGCTAATAAATCTCATAATAGATAACCATATGCAGCTGTAATGACTCGGTAAATTACCAATCTCTCATTTCATGACTCGGTTACCAACCGATATCTCATGTTTTTCAAAAATTATAGAATACTTTATGTATACTACATATACTTGGTTTTCCTACCCTATTCCAAGTACTTAGTGATCTGTTTACAAAACCTATCTAAATATTCATTACCAATATTCATCGACATCATGTTTCTTTATACTAGGTGACATAGGACAACACAACAAACAACTTGCAATAATTTGGCCAAATATTTTCAACATACTGTTCATGTTACTATTCCTAGACAACATACTCGTCAATTGAATACGTCCTTCACCTCACTCTACTATTATCTAGAATGGTCTTTACTGACTTTTGTCAGTCCACTTGCCCAAGGTTTGACCCTAACCCAGGTTAGTGACATAATTTGTTATAGGGAGATTACTCATGATGACTTAGGGTATATGGGCATACTCAACTGACCTAAGTCATCTGAATGTGCCTAGGTACCCTAAGTCATAGAAAGCTACTTCCTATTCTAATCATGCTACTAACTTGACCTAGAGAGAAACTAAGTTCAAGTCCAGATGTGTGTAGATCTAGATGAAAAAATACGGAAGGGTGTTGCCATATGTCAATCAGAACACCGCATCCTTGAGAAGTTCTTAGTCTTCTCGAAGGTACAGATCATGCGGTTGGTGTGTGCCAAAATCATGTGAACTATTTCATCATGATGCACAAACCCCTTGGTGGTCATTACTTCATAATTAAATTTGGATTAAGATTTAGATTGCAGCAACCATGCCTAACCCTAATTCCAACATTCATTAAGTTCTTTATCCATAATTAATCTGATTTGATATTAAGAACTTCATTAACCTCATGATTTATTTTATGTTCATCAACTTGGAATAACAATCAATTTTCCAAAAATAGGGTAGAAAACATCAAACCGTTAATTTTAATGTAACTTAGTTATCTAAAGAAGGTGTATCATCCACCTAGGTTCAGCTAGTGTTTACTTCATATAAAACGAAGTACAAATATTAACGATCATAACCACCATTCCTTTTATTTTTCATTCTTTTGAGAGAGGAAGAGTCTTCCTCTACATGATTAAATGTTAGGGTTAACATAACCTTTTTATCATTCACCACTCATATAGTTTAATTATATGTCCAATACATATTTCATTATTATACTATAGTTGTTTAGATAGAGAACGACATCTTATGCAACTTAGCAAGTTACACCTTAGTAAGGGAGATTGAACTATTCCCTTATTCCAACTTATTAAATGATAACAATAATAGGTATATAAACAAATATAAAGAATATTGACAAGATAGCATTACTATTTCCTTCATACAAAGTACAAGAGAATTTACACCACAATTTGGAGTCAGTCTCCAAAACTTTCAATTCATCATGATAAAATATACACTTTACAAGACTATGCATTTCAGGCATACTGCATGTCGAACAACATTAAGATCATAAAATAATATAACTTTTCTTTTTCAATACAACTCAAGAATGAATTGAAATTCTTTACAAAAGAACCAGACTTTAAATCATCCAATACATCATAAAAAATTTTACCTTCTTTTATCACTTACGAAGTCCATCTGCAAAAATTGCTAGCGACGGGTGAGTTCATCCGAGCATGATAAATACTAAGCATTAAAATGAAGTGCATTCCGCTAATTGTTCCATTAAAACAACTCTACTTTAGTGAAAAATTAATATATCATACAAATAAGCATAATTAATAACAACCATAAAAGAGGTACAAATAATGAGTCTAAAATTCAGTTTTAAGAAAAGAGCATAATATAATCAGCAACTACTACTTTATATAATATAAGAATTGATCCAATAAATTACTTATTTAAAACAAATAACAAATCTTGTCATCTAATTATTTCATAATTCTTTCTGAATTGAAATACAGAATTTAACTTTACTATGTAACAAAAAGAGTTACTTTCAGAACCAAAAACCTTATTGTCGTTTTACCAAGTTTCTAGGATCATGTATAGACAATTCATTTCAGCATAGTACATGTTTAGGATGATTCATCCTACAACTTAAGTAAATAAGAAGATGAATCAATACGGACTATCCACGATTCACCATTCACCTAAGAGATAGAAAACAGGTTCAAAAAGTACATAACTGAGTACCTACATAACTACATTAATCAAGGAAACCAATAAAAGGATTCACCATTTAAGAGACAACATCTGATAACAAGAATCCCAAACCAATCCGAGAAGGGAGAGAATCAAAACAATCATCATCCTACTTGCAAGCCTTAAATAAAATTCAATATTATGGAAGATATCATTCAGAGATCTGAAACCATACATTCCAAAAATAAAAGCAAGACTTACACAAGGATTATCTCTTACTCATGTCCATCTAGGGAAGATTCATAATATTATAGAGTGCACAAAGAGGAGTCCTTCCAAAACAATATCCAAATGAAGCATGACTCAATCAATCAAAACAATCGGTCTAAACATAATTACGTTTTTCCTTCTACATGAGAGGCTCAAATTTGTACACTTTCCACATCAACACGACAATTGAATCAATACAAATTAGCTGAGATCAAGAAAGATCAAATGGGGATGATTTGGTTTTCCCAGTACCAAGAATGATAATCCCAAAGTTTCCTAATCATACAACTATTCCCATGAAATTTCCACAATCGACAGTAACAACTTAAACTAAACAATCCACACGGAAGTTTCCAAATCTGAAGAGTGAGTTCACATTACTTTATACAAGATAGAAAGGGCATAAAAACTAAACTCAAGAAGTCGAACAGGCCTATGATAGTAATCACTTCTACAATATGGAAGAGATTCGATCTAAAAAGAAGTTTGAATAAACTAAACTTAACTTTACAAAAGTTAAAGGAACTTAATAGAAAGGATCCGATCCTAGGTTTCTTTCACCTTTGTATTATCAATTGAATTCCAAATTCCATTTCAAACTTAGAAGTTCTTTCACTAGTTCCCAAAAGAGAATACAAAACCAAACACACAGTTTATAGAAAACAATACTTCTAGTTTTCCTTATGAATTCAAACCTTATCGGAACAACAATATCAACACTACCCCAGTTCGTATACAAAAATAAATCTAGGACGCAATAATAATGCCAAATCCTTATTCATCTATTCGTCATTGTTTAAACACAAGTTAGGGTTTCTAGTATACATCACCCCAAAGTAGAAGTACAAATCTTGGCAAAACAAGATACATTCCACAAGAGTATTCAACTCCTATCTCCTTTAAAAACCAAAAATCCATTCAAATGGATCTAAAAGAGAACACGAAAAACCCAACACAAGTCTAAGTAAAACAAAGTCTCTCCATTACTCATGAACTCAAATAGTAACAGAAATACCAACTAAAATGATTTTCATAGCTCCTTCTAGCACATAAGATCGAGGCAGAGAAGTTCAGTGCAGAGAAGGTAATTGTTAAAGTCAAATTTAACACAAGTTGAGTACAAACACAACATTTCCATATTCTTCAAAAACTCATTTTCGATTGAATTCAAATGAGATGGAATTCATACCGAAAGGTAAGTAAATAATACTGTCTTGAACTAGGGTTCTATATCCTCACAACAAGATACAGTTTCATAAAAGGTGAAGCATCCTTCTATCAAAACAATCAAAAGAATTTCAAACAAGACATGGGTTTCCCTGAGAAGAGGAGAACATAATATCCTCAACCATTTTCACACCATTACATATTCAAAGAAAACTATACGATCTAAGACAGGAGGACTACAACTTTTCCACACTCAAGATGCATCCAGGACAAGATTTCAAAAGAGACTACCAGGTTCAACTCAAATCAAAAACATTTTATCAAGATCTTTTCAAGTAGACAGGTCTCGAATACGAGTTCAGAACAAACACAAAGTGTATAAAGTTCCCTATGCATATCACCATTGAAATTGCGTAGAAAAAAATCCAAAGACTAACATTATCATGCAATGGATTCATATCCAAAAATCACAGAGATTCATTCAATCATGAAAGTAAATAACCAGACAAAACATGTAACCATTTATCTCATGAGAGCAGAGTTATTTTAATGAAACATTTAGAGGAAAGAAAGAAATCTTAATGGGTAGAGCCTATCATGCTTGATAGTGCTTCTGCCAATTCGAAGGAGACTTCCAGCTGAGCTTCCAACTCTTTTTCTCCTCCAAGAAAGATAAAAACTAAACATCTCTTTCTCCAATGCCTCATATACTTTCCTTGGATCAAAAATAGACTAGGGAAACCAAAAATAGCCACAAAGTGAAAGTCGAACTGCTGGTTCAAAGAACCAGATAGCTCCATGTAGAGCAAAAATTACAAAGCATGCAAGACCAAACAACCTCCAACAAATCTTCCCTCATTGTTTCCAAGATGGTTTGCTCACAAAAATCAAGATTCATTAATGCCATTACTCCCCAATCTCCTACCTATCTCTCCTTGCCACCACCTCCCAAAATTGGTGAATGCTATTTCAACCTCTGCATGCATTTCTAAGTTTAACTATGATTCCATGTAAGCTTCCACCAAGTTTACATGTCTCTACCAAAACTAGAAGTACTTCCTATTTATTCAAAAAAATCAAATCAAATAAATGCCTTTGGAACAATCGCTAACTTGCCATGTGACCCTAGGTCCCTTTCATTAGTTTAGGATAGATATCCATAACTTAGGTTATGACCTTAGGTTAGTCTAAAAAGTAATTACCTTAGGTTTAAAAACATTGCCTTAGGTAATTTTCCAACTTAAGATAGGGTATAATTCAAACCAATTTAGTAGTAGGTAATAGGTTAAGAGTATACCTAACATCACCTTAGGTTTTTCCCATCCCAACATAGAATATGAAGCTTAGGATAGATTGTCACCCGAATAAGTAGACATAGCTAGGAAGTAGGTACATTTACCTTAGTTTAGAATACTCATTAGGATAAATCCCATAGGTTTAGGACTTAGATTCCCTTCATAGTTGTGAAGCAAGCTTCGTTCCACTTAATGCCGTTAAATGTCTTGAAGAGATAAATCCGAAATATCTGAGCACAAACATACAACCGAATGCAGGCACGATCTTATAAGACCAAAAAGAATTTGTAAACATACAAAATCTCAGTCCACTACGTCTCTCAACCTATGAATGTTAGTTTACCATTCAGACTGGTAAGGAGATTTAAAACATTCCTTGGATCAATGGAATTGATCCAAGGATGAGTCAGTTAATAGAGATAAGTTTGCAACCATCTTAACTAGATTACAACTCACCTATCTGAAGTGAAAATGGATTATTGCAAGCATCAACATTTTAGTCTAATGAATCCAAGAGCATAAATGATTTATCCTTGGCAAGCATGATTTTCAACAAGCAAAGGATCACATGTCTCAAGAAAATCACATGTCAACGCTTGCAATGCAAAAGAGAAATATAACAGTTTGTCAAAGGTGTTACATACTTCCCTTCTAAAAAGAATCATCATTCCGATGATTATCTTATTTGACCATTGCATTAAGTACAATCAATTTATTCATTTTCTTATCATATGTTTGTAACAATATCAGAATGTTTAAGTCCTAGAAATCAGCATTCACATAGCTATTTATTTAAAAATAAATAGTTATCTCGCCCAAATTGGTAGATTTGTTGTCATATAAAGATAAAATCACAAATTTGTATTAGTCATCAGAATTAGTTTTGTTCAAATAAATATGGAAAAACAATTTTCATGTCTTTCAAAATTTCCCGAGTTACACTTTCTTCATTAAACTAGTTCCATCGGACCTTACATTGACTTATTTCACGATTTCTTAAATGCAACTGGTGAGTTTACAACACTTGTATGGGTTTAACCACAATTATTCCTAGGTCTTGGACCTACAAGGAATTCCAATTTAACACATCTGATAAATCTGAAACGTATTTCTTAAGCAAAGAAATATGGAAAACATCATGCATTCATGACAAAGCAAGAGGTAATGCTAAACGGTAAGCTACAGGGTTGATTACTTCAACTATTTCAAAAGGTCCCACGTAATGAGGTGATAACTTGGAAGCCTTGCCAAAAGTTATAGAGCTCTTTTTCAGTTTAACCCGAAGAAATACCTTCTCACCAAGTTCAAATTTCCTATCAACCCGCTTTAAATCAGCATAACTCTTTTGCCTATTTGTTGCTTCTTTCAAGTGTTCATGAATCATTTTAACTTGTTGTTCTATTTCTGTAAGGATTTCAAGTCCAATTACCTCTCTATCCTCAATGTTGTCCCAACTAATGGGGGTTCTGCATTTTCTTTCATATAGTGCTTCAAAAGGTTCCATCTTAAGAGAGGTATGATATGTGTTATTGTAAGCAAACTCAACTAGTGGAAGGTACTCTTCCCACTTATATTGTCGATCCATACAATACATTCGTAACATATCCTCTAAAACTTGATTAACTCTTTCAGTCTATCCATCTGTTTCTGGATGATACACAAAACTGAAATTCAACTTAGTTCCTAGAGCTGCATTAAGTTTTTTCCAAAACCTTGAAGTCATTCTAGGATCTCTATCAGATATGATTAATTCAGGTACTCCATGTAATCTGAAAATTTCATGTACAAACCTCCTTGCCAAAATAGGAGAATCATCCTTCAAATTACTTGCAATAAAATGTGCTACATTTGTTAGTTTATCAACAACTACTAAAATAACATCATGTTTATTTCTTGACATAGGCAACCCTTATACAAAATCCATGCTTATTACTTTCCATTTGTACTACGGTATGCTATGAGGATATAATAAACTAGCTGGATGCATATGTTTAGCTTTAACACGTTGACATTCTAAGCAATGTGTCACAAAATCAATAACATCCTTTTTCATCCCCTTCTAGAAATATTACTTGTCTTATATCAACAAGCATCTTTGTAATACCTAGGTGTCTAGAGAAAGGTGAATTGTGAAATTCTACTAACAATTTCTTTCTTAAATCATTTAGCGAAGGTATGTATACTTTGTTTTCAAATCTTAAGATTCCTTTGTTATCAAAGTGAAAACCTTTATACCTCACATCATTTGGATCTGCAATAAGCACTATTTTTACTTGTTGAAAGTAAGAATCAGATTCCATAACACTTTTTACTTCATCCTTAAACTTAGTTCTCAATGTTATAAGAGTAGAAATGTGCTTACTATGACTTAGAGCATCATCTACTCTATTTTCCTTACCTTTAATGTAATTTATGTCAAAATAATATTGAGACAAAAAATCTAACCATCTTAGCTATCTTGCATTTAGATTTGGTAGTGAAAACATACTTCAGCCAAGGGTCAATGCATGGTGTTGTGTCCCACTTGTTGTCCCGAAAATGTGAGCAAAGATGGTAAATGGGCGTGATCCAAGGCGGGTTCGCGCGAACACACCATTTGCGCGAACCCATTTCGTGTGAAGAGACACGCAAGCCGTTATCTTGCCACGTGTCGCAGTTGATCAGGTTCACGCAAACATATGGTTCACGTGAACCCCTTTCGCATGAAGGGTGTTCGCGCGAAACCACTGTTTATATGGTGGAGGCGCTGCAGAGGAAATAATTTTCCTACGCCTCACCTCCTTTGTGTGAAGTTTGTGCAACCGACCAAAGCCCACCACACCAGCGACGAAGCCCAACAACGACGAGCCCAGGTATGTTAGCAAAATTGTACCCATTTTTTAGCAAAATCATAGCCATTAAAATACCATTTTTTGCAAAACCCTGGCTCATTTTTTTGGTAAAACCCCATTTTTTCTCCTAGAAATGAATTGAATGTGAAGGTCAACTCTGAAAATACCTGGTTGGCCGTTTTGTATGCTACATCCTTGTTACTTGTAAATGGTCTCTTTGAGAAACTCTGAGGGCAATAGGCAATATTTATACCCTTCCATTATGTACGTCCAATCAGACAATAAAAGTATCCTTTTACCAGGTTCAGAGAAACTTGTTTTTTACAATGGACGATTATACTGTAGTTTCAAGTTAATTTTATCTAGCTTTATTTCTATTAGCTTTGATCCACGACTAAGGAAGAATTCATATGGTTGTTACCTGTACATTTTTCCAAGGTCCTTTTGGTTTCCCCTTTGTTCAATGTATTTTTTGAAGGGCTTCTTTTATGTGTCTTTTGTAAATTGTAACATAAAGGATATTTTTAGTTTATGGAAAAATGAGTCCTATGCCATACTAAGATCCCAATAGTGGCATAATTGTTGATTGGAGCCGAGATTGCAGAGTGCATTGCCAAAATACCGAAGGGCTCTTTGGCCAAGAATCAGTCTTAAGGGTGTCTATCGATGTTATATAAATATTGATATCGTTGCCCATATTTACATATCAAAGATTGATTTACAAGTTTAAAAAGTGTGAGTCTGTATCAAAATCGACTCAAATATAAATATATTTAAAAGGATTTGTACCGTGGTGGATGGTTAAATGCAACAATAACCCAAAACCACAAGTTTTTCAATACCTTAAACTTATTTTTCTTCCAATGGGTTTTTGCATGAGGTGCATTGAACTTTTTCAGTTGAATCGAGGCATGAAGTATGGAAAAGAGGTATAAAGATCTTGAACACCCTGTGCATTCTGTTAAGACTCGCTGGTAATGCATCATATGTTTCATAATTTTTTAACACCTTCGAGTGTTAAACCCTGTATATTCAAAGCCATTCATACCTGGCTATTTACATGACACCCAAATGAGGATAAAGAAAAAGGCTTCTGGGACTACAGGTAACACACAACTCTTGTTGAGATACGAAGTGTTGAGGAAATGCCATTCATTAATTAATTGGTTATTACAATCAGAGCTTATTTTCACTATCATTTATTAATTGGTATCAGTGCTGCTGTAAATCATGCCATGGTTTTTGATAAGTACATACGAGTGAATGATTGCAACTATTAGTACACTCATTTGAGATACAAATACATGGGATCAAGATGATACAAATGCATGGGAACTAGATATTTGTAACTTGGTCAACTGTGTAAATGATGGTTTAGAATGACAGGAATGTTACAAATATTGGAGAGTAAACCCGGTTTTCATTCTTTCTTTTTACCCCCTTTTTTCTGTTTCCCAAGATAGAATTCGTGAATACAGTTAATTTGCAAAGGTAACTGTATTTTTTTAATCTAAAATTATCATAGCAGATACTCAAGGAAGGGCAATGAACGACACACAGACAATAATTCCTAATGTCATCAGTGTCTGTAGAATATCCAAACTCGCGTATTCAATTATACTTTTATTTCTGATGTAAAGTTCACGGCAATGAATTTTAGAATTAGAGATCTCAGAGATTTCAGGTAGTGTGAAGCATGGATTTCAAAGCAAGAATACTGACTAATTAGAAATCTTTCAAATATTCATTACAAAAATAGAATACTGATCCAATGGGGTGAATTGTTTTCCAACCAAGGCCACAGAATAAGACTTGCATTATGCAGGAGGTTACACTAATAGATTATCAGAGCATAAGACATGGAAGAAGTGCAAAAGAACTAGGAGTTTGTATGATTGTTTTGACCGAATTGTTCCCTGGCTCTTACGTTGGTGGCATCATGCATAAATTTGTGTTTCCTAATAAAAGAGCGTAAATATATGGCATGGGTTATAAAATAGAAAAATTAAAATAAAGAATTTGGGCCTATATTCCCCTGTTTGACCTTGTGTGGTGGATAACAATTTGGGATTGGCATTCATAGTTGCACTGTCATTTTGATTCAAGCACAGTCCTGTTTTGGGATAGCTGGCAGCAAGTGTGATGGCAGGAGAAATCGAAGAAGTTTACTGGTGAATACATAAGAGAATGGTAGAAGAAATGGTGATGGCATTTTTTGCTATACACCAACCACAACCTTGAATGTAAAACCATCAAATGCCTGCATCTTTGTCATTTCACTTCCACAAAATTTGATTTTAGAGCTTTAAAACTCTTCAAATAGGCTTTATATGGTGTTATAACCACCTAAGTGTAGATATGGTGAATGATGGTGAATTCCAAATCTGGAAATGAGTGGAATGGTTGACAAGATGACTAAAACAATCACAATGATCAGGTCCAAAATAAGTCAGATATTGTCAAGAATGAACACATTTTTTTGTCATGAGGCCCCATTATTCCAATAGTCGTGATGCTTGAAAAAAAAAGGAGGAATGGTGCCGATGGGACTCTTGAGAGCAATGGTTGGAAGATGCAAATGCCTAAAGACTTGTCACCTAAAAGAGAGGTCGAGTAAGAAATACAACTATTTCCTGAATCGTCATATCAAACACTGGTTATAAAGATAGTCCATTTTGGAGTCTAATGAGGCCTAAAGACAACTCCATGGTTTGTTGGAACACAAAATGACATTGACGTGAGTGCATTGATTTAATAAAATTAAATCTAAAATAAGGGCACCGCTTATTAAATAGATATAATAGTATTCAAGCAAGGTTATGCAAACAAGACTGATAGATAGGGTTTGGAAAATAACTTAGCTTGCCACCGTAGGTATGACTTGATTCTGGGTTGATGAATGACATGGAAAGACATATTCTAGACTATCTTAGCTCTGTGATTGATTCTGAATTGTATTAGCTTTAAATACAATTGCTATAAATAGATCTAGAAGCCATGAGAATGGCCGACATGGAAGAGCGACCTGAATATGTTTTCCTTGACTGAAATCAACATTGCTCACTCTTGTGGAGCTTCTCAAGATTTCCGATCTACAAGTCGTAAACCCTGCACCCACCCTTCCTCACGTACGACTAAGGTTCAGTTTACGACAGCTTTGAAAACAGGAAACCAGAAAAAACTGCCCTAAAATGATACATCAAGCTACCCCGGATTCGAATTCATCAAGAACATTGATTTGAGTAGCCTGCGTATCCAATGTAAGTTGATTGTTATGGGCATGAACCTGGGTCATCATCATGGCAGCATTAGGTCTTTATTGGTAATGGCATTTTCTCATCATTTGGAAGGTACAATTGTGCTTATTATGGCAAAGCCAAAACATTCTTACTACAAGTGTTATATAATAAGGAAGAACCGTGAGCATTGTGGTAAAACCATTCTTTTCAGAAATGTTGGGTTAAGCTTGGTATTCAAGTGAGTGTGAGTGTGAGCCAAGTGTGAGAAAAATAGAAACATAACCCACCAATCAAATCACTTCAAAAGCATTTATAAGAGTCACTTTTCAATGATAATGAATACAAATTCAATCAACTGCCTATTTAGCCAGTAATTTGAACTTTTGCACTACACTATGTCAAGACCCGAGATCAAGTCAGAATACATTAAACTGAATCCAACTGGAAGGTAGGTTATTCTTAAAGCACATCATTTTATGCTCCAAGAAAATTGCTTGGCATTACTATAGTATATATTGCAAAAAAAATCAGTTATCACCATTGAAGTGAACCCTATATGTATCTAGAATTGTTTTTTTCTAGGGGTGAAAAAAAGTTTGATCTAGAAGTTCGATCTATCCAATGTAAGTTCCATTATTGTTGCCTTAAAGCTGTAGAACAATTAAAAGAAAATAAAAGGCAATGAAAAATACCTGAACATTCATTTATTGTTAAGAAATTTTCTTACTTAATTACTAGAAATAAACAGCTTCCTTGAAATGTAAAGTTGATTTATCCCTAATTTTGTATACAAACACTGTGATGACATCAATAATAGATTACAAATAATTTCAATGTTTTTGTGATTTTTAAGCATGCATAAGTGGTCAACTTGTACATGTGGAGATATAGATGCATTAGACATGTCTTTTACCGATGTGTTTTGTTGTTTAAAATTGGATTGGTGTTCTATTTGATTGTGCTAATTCTGTATCATATGCACAAAAATTGTGTTCTAGGGAAAGGTGAATCCCACTCAATGTGAGGCTTTGACAATGGTTTGTGCCCAGGTAAACTTACATTCTCTTCTAGAAACATTGCTTTGACTTTAAGATCATCTAAATGTATTCCAAACTTTTCATTTCTGAACTCTGCAACATCACTTGGTATATTTTGTTATCATTGTGATTTGTAATTTATGTAATTTATTTGATTTTGTAATTTATTTTCTATATTAGTTGCATTGAAGCTTGAAAATTTCATATTTCTGTTTTCATTAATATAGGAGAATATCTTAGGAATTTTTTTTAATTAAAAGTACTATTAATTAGAATTTTACTTTCATTTTTTTTACAGTCATGGCTTCTTCTGGAACTCCTAATTTGTTTGAGAGGACCGATTTAGAGATTGCAAAATTGCAATCTATTCTCGAAAATCCAACTACAGTTGGGCAGTATAAAGCCCATTGTGAAAAAATACTGGTTGATCTTCATAGAATAGAGACAAGTTTGAAAACATATAATCCATTTGATTATGAATCAATAAAAAAATTTATGGATTCACTAAAATCAAGTGTCTCAGGAGATGTAGGTTATAATGAGATTACATCACGACTTTCCAATAAGGAAGTCGTTAAGAGGTCTTGTTGGAGTTTTTATGCAGACAAACAGAAAATAAGGGCATATTATGTAAACAAATGTTCATGTCCTTTATGTGCCCCTTTGATTTATCCTAGATTTGTGGCCTCTCAAGGCCAATTTCCAAATAATGACCAATTACCGTTATACTTCATAATGATGCTACATGCTTTGAGGTTCACTTAAACCTAAAGGTGAACTATTTAGACATCCCTAGTTATTTGGGGTAGGGGGCGTGGCCGTATTAGCCACAGGCAGGCATATAGAAAGGAGGGAGCTCCTGTAGTTGTTGACGTGCGGCAGCTTGTACCAAGGCCACAACCATTCTTATCAGGCTTTCAGGATGTCGCAGCACCTATCGTTATGACTGCACATGAGGCTATTATCGAGGGTCTTGCTGGCATTGCTCACGAGACCCAATTGATCTCTTCTAACCGTGTGGGTCAGTACCTTCAGAGACGCGATACTAGCAGTGGAGGTGCTAGTAGCACCAGTGATGCACGCAATGAGGTATACGCTCGTGCATCTTTGATTTCCCCAGATGACTTTGAGCTAGTTACAGATCCCACTCAGGCACGTTGGCTAGGATGCATCATGGCTGCTGACTTGTTGCGTGCGTATGAGGTGATTGCTCGGCATTGCAGCATTCCACTATCGGGGGTTTTAGATTTTATAGAGCAGAGTGGGAGTGTATCTTCTAGTCAGGGTACTACTGCCGCTGCTACAGATAGACTTCCTATTGTTGGGATTGTCACACCTGATGTTCAGCACATTTCTGTTCCGGTGTGTGAAAATTAAACCTTTAATATAATTAAAATTTATTTTAATTGATCATTACTTTACAATTTATTAATATTAAAATTAAACATGTACTTTTGTGTTTAGGCTTCTGCTCCAGTGTGTGGAGCTTCACATCCCACACCATCTACCCATGTCACATACACACAGCTCTTGACTGAGCACAACATGGATCTCGATGTTCCAGGTCTGAGTCAACTTGGCTTAGTTGGCGACATATTTGCTGGTGTTGAGGTCGTGGATGACAATCCCATACATTTGGAGACGTGTTCCATAGAGGTATAAATACATGTGTTTTAATATAATTAATATTTAATCTAAATTGAAATGTTAGGAATTAATGAACTTTATTCAAAAACTTATTTATCAACTTCTTACATTTTATTTATTTTGTTTCACAGGGATCTACGGGACAGAGATCTACGGGTAGCGTAGATACTCCCAACATCCGCGCAGGGACAGATACTGAGGTAATCAATTGTACATATCAGTTATATGATGTATTGAATTAATCAAGAAATTGTTGTAGATTTTTGCTTATATATTTTAATATATGGTACATGCTATATATAGTTTATGACGTGTATATTCCTTTTTTTTAACATGCAGGGTGCAGCAGAGCGTAGTGAGGGGTCTGGCACTCGCCCTAGTGCACGGAGGAGACTTCAGTGATATTTTATAGATTTCAAACATTTTAGACATACTTTTAGAGATTTTAGACATGTATATATATTCATACTCATTCTAGACATTATTATTATATTTTGATATATGTCTTAGACACGTGTATTATTAATATATTTTGATATATGTCTTAGACACGTGTATTTACAATTATGGATGTGAATATAAGACACCCCCTTATCTTTCATTTTTGTCTCTTGATGATATCATAATAGGTATATAACTAGCAATCGCATGTGTTTCATGAGATGTGAACGCCGAACGGTATATGTTATTTGATTTAGAGGCATAGTTATGTGAAGGTTGTTTCTACATTTTAGTCTTGCTCCTTGCCAGAGATTCCTCATTTTCAACCATTGACTAACATCCTTCCAAATCTGTTGTGAGAATGGACCCTGTACAAATAGATGGGTGGTTCTCCATGCTAAATAGATGGCTTGTTCTCCATGCTAAATTTATAGATGGCTTGTTCTCCATGCTAAATTTATCAGATGAATCATCAACAAGTGATTACTGGTTGTAAAGCTAGGTTCCCTGCAATACATTCATTATTTCTAGGTTTTACACTTTGCTGGTCTCCAGGAATTTAGTGATGCTCGAGATGCTGACGAGGCAAGATATTATCTGAATGGAAGAGATTTGAATGGGAGCCGTATTGTTGTGGAGTTTGCAAGAGGGGTAATGTTTTCAGATTTTAGTTTTGTAATTTCTTCTATTATTCAGACATATGTCATTCATACCTTTGATCAGACCTCTTGGTAATTCACACCTTATTGGTTCGCTTTGTCACTTGTACCTAGTTGCAGCAGCTAAGAATAATCCTTAGGGAGGAGTTAGTTGTTTATAGCTAATCCAGTTTCAATTTTGGGTTTTATATTTTTGTTTTGATTTTCCTTTGTTCATCAATATTGACGTGTTTCCCAAACAGTTTCCCAGTCCCCTCCAAGACCCAATTGTTGTGTTGTTTCCACTCTTGACTTCAGATGTCCGTAGACTCTTGATCAGCCACTTGATACTTGTTTCAAATGACTCCTTTCAGCTCTGTGATTTGATTGTCTGCCAATTCATTAGGCCTGTGTAACTGTCACAATCTTGTGTATGCAGCCTGGAATTTCTTGTAAATTTGCCATCTATCAGACAATATTCAAGTGGATCTTCTAAACTCAAAGGCAATCAGAGAGTGGATTCACCATATGAGCGACTCATGTCTATTATGAAAGAGATTCTTTGATGATGCTGTGAAGAGTGGAGAGAAGTAGATTTCCTTGAAAAGAAATAAGAGAGCGAGGTTTTCTTGAGGGAAACCCAAATCTATTTTGAAAAATAGTAGAGAGAAAGAAGCTTGTGAGCAGCCTATAGAAGAAGAAATCTTCATGGAAGAGGATATGGAAGTGATAGGTTGTGAACCAGAGCAAGGAGACCAACTATTAAATGATGGGCGAGAGATTGTGGTATTCCCTTAGTGGGAAGAGGCAAAATAATCATGGAAAAGAATATGTGCCAATTTTCATTTTCATCTTTCCAGGGGAGGATGGTTGAGGACAACCAAGAAGAGTTGCAGGTTTCCATGAAGGAAACAATAGAAGTGAATGAAGTGGACAGAGAAGGAGAGTTGCAGGTTTCCAAACTAGGAACCAATGAAGATGAAGGAGGTGCTACTTAATGAACAGGACAATGTAGTTGAAAACCCTCTATGGGAAGTAGAGGCAGAAAATAAAGTATAGAATGGTATTCTGGCGGCGGTAGAGTCTGCTTTGAGAATGGACATTTGATAATCCATCATATGACTACAAGCTATGAGAAGAATGCAAGTAATGGTGAAGAGTTGGACAACGTGCCTATGGGGCATGGTGAATAAATGCAAGGAGTGTTTGTTGGATCATTTGATTTATAAAATGCAGTTGATCAGGTCCAGTAATGAAGTATAGAAAATGAACAAGTAAGGGAGAGTGAAGAGAGGTTTCTACAAGCGTTAGGGACACATGAAGAAGGAGAGACGATAGAAGAGGAGGAATCTCACTCATGTGGCGTAGAGGCAAAGAGGGAGATAGAGACGGTGGATGTGTTTCTACCAAGATGAATGAAAGAAGAACGTGGTGGTGTATATGTAGAAGCATCTCACATAGGAATTTAAGAAGAGACTCTTATGAGTCAAGAAATGCATTGCTTTCATATGGGAGTGCAAGTTTCTTTGCACGTGACATTCTTGTGATGCGCAAGAAGATGAAGAGAGAAGGAAAAGCAGGAGAAGAGAATGATGATGTTATCAGCCAAAGCATATGAAGAAGAGGATTATGTTGCAGCTATTATTTTTACTTGAAATACTAGAAACGTGATTATAAACAACCCTAATACAGCTGTGACCATCTAAATATTGTCTAGCTATGACCCTGCCTTATCCAATCTGTAACCAGATACAAAACAAAATCGGTCTATTGAATACGTACATAATATGTAACTGTGTATTGCAAACACGTATACAGCTAAGACAGGTACCCAGGAGTATCTGATGGCTTATTAAAAAACATATGTCAAAAAATATATTTAATTTTAGTTATTGTTGACTCTAGGGTTCGTTTTTGACACAGACTTATTCTTCATGTTTTTAAATTTCCACACATGAACATTATTACTAATGATCTCATAGATACCCATGTGTTGTTTTTAAGGCAAGGCTTTTTGAGTTGCAACTTCTCAACTCATCATCAGCTGTGAGAAGAGAATGGTATTGATTTGAAAAGACTGACTTGTGATTTTGTTTGATCAATAATGTTATCTTGATATTGATTTCTTCATGAAATTTAAATTGAGTTTGATTAGTATGAAATGAAGTTAACTTTATACACATTCACGAAACTATGTGCCTTTACAAAACTCAATTCTGGAATTAAGTTCCCTCCCTACACCCAAACCACAAAGCTAAGCAAGTTTGGTTCCTCCTAATCTAGCTCCTCTACCCAATGCATGTGACCTTAAGATTAAATTGCTAATAATAAGCATTTTTTCTTGATCAACGAGGGATTTTGCTTGGAGTTGCCGTCACAAAGGCTATTTATGCATTGTACACTCACTATGCTGGCGAGCTCAAAAGGGTTATATTAGCTTGAAAATGGGTGTTGCATTATGGTACAACATTTTGTTTGTAAAAAATTTCTTTTCTGCCTAAATTGTGCTTTTTATCTGTCTTGATTTCCTCCAGAAGTTTATTATTATTGTCTTACAGATCGTAACTCCATTTACATTTTAGGTTTCTTCAGAAAGAGATTGCTGAATCATGATGTAGGAATGTTTGGTCCGTGTACCCTCTTTGTGCCAACAAATGAAAGTTTTTGTATCGCATTTCTCTGATTTTCCAGCCATACTCGTGGGTATTTTCCAGCCATTTTTGCGCGTATTTTTCTTGCCTTTTTCGTGTCTCTTTTTTTTTCTTCCATTTTCATGGCCATTTCTTGCCATTTTCGACCCTTTTCCCGCCCTTTTGTTTTTGCAGTTAGGGCAGATATCTGGGCAGTCTCGAATCAGTGAATTACAGTTAGAGCAGATTTCTGAGTGGTTTCAAATCCACGATTTGTATTTAGGGATAAATTTGTAAGAATTTACTCCCAGGTTCCTTCAATCCACAACTTGGTTGAGAAGTGGGAAGCACATTTGGGTATTGAGCTGAATTCAGAGGTTTCTACAGAACACAGAGGCTGCATTCCACATGGAGTTTTGAACTCCTCGCCTTCATAGGGTTTTGTCACCCAAAAATAAATACACCTGTCTTTGCAGTCAGATATCTGGAATTGAGACATTAGGATCCAAACTTCAAGACCTTTTGTCACCGTTCTAGGAAAATTCATGCAAGAAAGATGGTATTATTGCTGATTCGCAAGCAAGAATAGTTAAACTTGAGCAGATCCAAGTCACCCCCGCTGATTCCCCATGCTTTCAGCAGCATGATGAAGTAGTTTTAGAAATTAAGAACATGAATTCAGAGGTAATCATTCAGCACGAGCACTTGAAAAAGGAAACCACAGTTTGACAACAATCTATTAAAAACAGGTCGAGGAATAAAGAATGTGGTTGCGAGGGTTAAAGCTCTTAAGGCCCAAAAAACAAACTCTTTTATGTCCCTCAAAAAAATTATTAAGATTACAAGATCTCACACGACTACAGGGGAAGGAGCTTTAGAAAGCTTGTATTCAAGTTGTGATTCTCCCCTCCTAGGTGGTCACATTATGGACAGTCAGGATGATGGCGACCTCAGATCTAAGTAGGCAATGGTGGCATCTCCATTGTTTATGGGAACTACAATGGTACCTTATGGTCTTCTCCAAGAACCTTAGGGATGTTGTTGCTTCACAAGATATCATCTTTCTTTCAGAGACCCACGAGATCCCTAAGCAAGCCCTCCCTCCAATCAAAGGTTATAATTGGGTCTTGGCATGAGCCCACTAGATCTGGTGGTATATGTGATAAACAATGGCACAAATGATTTCTTAGTTTCGAGCATGGTTAGAGATGTAAGATGGGATTAGCATTTAGTCTTTCCAACTTTCGTTAGCCCATGCTCTTTGGGGGTTCTTGCTCCACTTCACATAACTATTTGTATTGGTACCTTAACCACATGGGTTGGGGCTTTAGTGCTTTGGGTTTACCCCTCATGTATTTTTCATTGCTTTAGTTCCTTTCTTTATTTAGTCAAGATTTGATCTGAGGGCCCTTTGACCTTAGTACTTTATATTGTAATTGAACATATTCTCAAGTCCCATTAACCAACTTTTGGTCCTTCGTGGACATTAACATATTTTCTTTCTTTCATTCTTTCATTCTTTCTTTCTATAGACCCACATCCTTGAGACAAAAATTGAGACTTGATCCCCAAGTATGGAGTGTTATACTCTACCAATATGCTTTGGGGCCCACATTATCATGAGCAATGTGAGCTTGCATCCAATAGTTCCCATGGTGATTTGAACCTAGGTCTTCATTGTGGCAACGCTCATCCCTTACCATTCAATCGAACTGTTTGGACTTAATAATAAGCATTAGTCAACACTTATAGGTAATTTTTTTATTCTAATGTTTGTATTTTATGGCAAGGAAGGTGCAAAGTTGCAAATGTGAAATTTGTCTCCTGGGCAAATATCATTTAAGCTTGGTGACAATTTTCCTCTCACCATCACCTTTCACGTGTACTTTAAAACAAGTCATCTTTATAAGTTATATCCATATTAAATATTTTGCTATATGTATGTCACATATACTAGATCAAGATGTCTATAACATGTAAATCTCTTTACTGGATTTTGCTTTATCGTGTTCTTTTAAGCGTATCATAAATCATTTTGGAAAAATTCAGTTAGTAAACATTTTACAGCGATAATTAGCAATAAGTTGCATGTTAAAAAAGATTAAAAGATGTCAAATGGGATGAGCTCAAGTGGGAAAAGCATTAAGGCTTTCCATGTGGATCCCCAAGTTTAAATCCTGGGAAGACACGATAAAGTATTGAAATTGGGTATAGTACCACATCCAACTTGTTGGGTCTACGACATACCCAAACAGATAAGTCAAGTGCAAGCCTCGTGTGCTTTTGATGGAATGGCATCTAAGTTCAAGGTTACCCCGCAATAGAAAAAACACAAAATAAAAAAAGATTAAAAAAAACTAATCAACTAATTCAAATCTTGCATCTTAATATTCAAATATAATAATATTGAGGATGATTTACGTTAACAAAGAGAAAGTTCACCATACACCTATTCAACACATTATAAGCAATTTGAATTCATACATTGTGTAGTGAGAAAACCAAGGAATGTGATCACAAGTGACAAATGAGGCAGCGACATTTAGTATACCAACGTTCATGCACTCTAAATATGAGCAATTCCAACTTGTCCATATTGTAGTGACAAAACCCATAAATATGTTCACAAGAGATACATTAAAGAGCAACATGTAGTATATCAACCTGCAACCTAGTGCGCACCAGCCTATGATTGAGCTTTAATAAAAATTGGGATTTAAAGCTCACTGTTGGGATTTAAAGCTCACCGTTGGCAACAAAAATCAAACACGTAAAGGTTTAGCCATCCACTCAAAAAAGAACAAGTCCATGCTTTGAACAGAATTTGTTTTTCCACTTTCTGTACTTCTCCAATTAGACTACCCCAACCTATTAAGCAATGTAATTTTTTGCTTCTGTACCTCATGTTACTCTTTAATCTACCATTGTAATACAAGGATTTCTTAAGTGATAAAGAATTGTCGATTGAAATTAAACCATATAATATCGTATAGTACATGTGCTTCATTTTTTACAGCTTTATCACTACTCAATAGTTAACCTATTTGGTTCTTCCACTAAATTGTGTTTGGTCTAGTACTTTGGCATAAGTGAATCTATAATCGGTGGATAGGCAAGGTGATCAATGAATACATTCAACAAGATTCCAAAAGGCCCGAAGGACTGCGCATCATAAAGGAGAGGACTGGAGGGCCCAATAAAATCAATCACCACGAAGCAAAAGTTTTAGAAAAAATCGCATGCAAAGGTCTACTGGAAAAGTTACTAGGATGTTGTATAGCTAACCAACATTTAATTCGTGCTAAGAGACCCTCTGGAGTGCGTCCCTATCAATGGAAAATGTGATGAGGCCAAATCCAAGTTCTCGGCGTATTTTGGAGGAATAGTTACCATCCAGACCTTGGCATATAAACCAAGAGGGAGGCCTCATAATTTTAAAAACAAACAAAATAGATGTGCAAGTGATCTATAGTAGTCTCTTTCACACTCGAGTCTATATGTGCTATATTTTACCTCGTTCTGCCAATCTATTCATATGTTTGGAGAAATTGTTTGCAATGGGAAGGTGACTCCAAGTTGGAATCCTCTGACCTTAGCATCCATAGACTACATATGAGAATTACATGTTCCATGCATTACATCTCGACAAGAATCATAAAGTTTGCGTTGCATCCAAAGATGTTAAAGCAAAAATAGACATAACCACTTCGGGATGAGATACAGGATTGATGACCTTGCGGTTTGGTGTGTTAGAATATGCAAAGAGAAGAAAGAACTCGAGAGAAGGAAAACTGCACTGCTCAAATGACATAGGCGGTTTTTGGGTTTATTTATATGTGAAGAGGTGGTTACAAAGTGGTTAGAACATTATCAACCAAACAACTACATAATTGTTTCACATGCTATATAAAGTGCTATATTTTAACACCCCTCTCTTAATGACTAAACCGTGAAACAAGACAAAGTTTGTACCAAAATTTTACAATTTTCCTAAAGCCCATATGTTTAGTCATTACATCTACAAACTGTGTCATAGGTTGTACTTCAAAATCATCAGTCCATGATTGTGTTGTGGTTGTCGAATGAAGAAGAACCACAAAACAAAAATCTGGTCCCATGAACAAAGGATATGGCAAGTGGTCTGTTGGTTCTCTGTTACATTATTCATTGACCAGTGATGAATCACCAATGGTTGAGAGTGCCAACCCCATCTCCAAGGTGCTGAAATCAGAACCTTGAAGATGTGGATTGAAAAATCTATTCTAGGCTTGTGTAACTTATCATTGGAGTTTGTACAAAGACTCAATTATCCCTGCAATCGAAGTCACCTCGATCACGTCCTTTCGTGTAGTGCTCATCCAACTTTCTCAATAAGAGAAAGTGACCATCTATGCAGTAGGAGTTAGAACCAACTCTGCAATAGTAGGAGAAATACCCATCTTGTCTCCCACATGTTAGCATGCTCCATAATGAATCAACACAATTCCAAGCATATTGAAATATGATAAACTTGTACAGTGATAAGGGTACTCCATATACAACCTTTTGGTTCACAACTAAACAAATAACATATATCAAAAACTATGTACATCTAAATTCCCAACTAACATTTCCACATTAAAAATAATAATGTAACATACATCCACATCATAAATCATGTTTATACCATACATACTTCCATGTAACAACCATATCACAATACTTGTAAACCATAAACCATCTCACAACAAGTAAGAATCACAAGTATTAAACAACTTTATTGTATAGTGGTCTCCATAGTCCCTTCAAGTAGAAAATACAATGCTATCTAGCTTAATAGTTTATTACCAACAAGGTTTAGTAATTTATTCCATGTCCTTCTATATAATACCAAGTGGCTCTACTCGTTGTTCAATGACTTGTAAAAGTTTTTCATGGTCTTCTACATCTAGTCTCCATTTTTTGCGTTTACTATTTGTAGTCTTCACCTGCTGCAATTGTAACCCTATAGCAATTATGTGATGGGTGTAATGATACACCTTTTTGTCTGGTTTGTAATCAACAAAGTGAATCCCACTTTGGAGGGCTTTCACTTGTTGTAAGTATGTTCCCTGCACTACAACCGAGCCAGTAAAAAATGTTGTCACTTCACTTGTTATTTCACATGTTAGCTTTGTTCTCTCCTCTGTGCAACGCAACAAGTAGTACTCCACTTTCTCAATATTGGCTTCTTTAGTAATGACTGCAAATACATCTCCTACAAAAAAATGCAAAGAAACATTCAATGATCGGATGTATAGTATAAATTATATACATATATATTTAATTATCAAATTATACTTGATCCTTTCAAATAAAACATACCTTGTTTAACCAGTCCAGATATGTGGTCATAATCAGTTGAAATTAATGGCACATCTTCAAAACTATCATCATGATCTGATCCATATGTGTCATCCACAACTAAAGGAACTTGCTTCCACTCACCTACATACCCATGTTTTTGACTATTGCACTCTGAATATGATTTGTTCATGCATTCATAACAAAAACAAGAATAATCTCTTATACAGATTGTCTAGTTATTACTATCCATAGTCATCAAAGAGTGCAAAGACCTAGAATTGGGAATCCTTTCACATCCATACTTTGTCCTCCGATCAATACCTTCATTTAATCATGCTCAAAAGATCAATAAAGTTTAAAACAAACAACAAAAATCAGAATAAAAAAATTTAAAGTTAGTAACTTGTAGTTCACTTAATAAATCACATCAAGATTTACATATCTATGTTTTAAATGTGCATGTACCTGTTATCTCCCAAAACACTCTGTGTGGGGTTGAAGCCTGTGGGGTTGAAGCGTGTGATGTTGAAGCCTGTGAGGTTGAAACCTGAACTCAAAATGTTTCTTACACCATTCAACAACGGTGTGGGCATCAATCAATCGATCTCCCTCATAATCAAAGCTTTGTTTCTTTAGAGCACGTTTGATGCATGCACCCACACCATCATGTTCTCCCTTCCCATGACCACTCTAAAAAACACCATAAATGAGGAATTTTGTGATGATGATGATAATGATTGAGTGCAAAGAAAGGGTGAGAGGATTTGAATTTTGATGCGCAACCATCCGACCAAACAAAATGTTGATCTATTTGTATTCCTCGATGAAGATATTGAAAGAACAAACCAAAACAATGTTGCATAAAGTGGGTGTCATGTTCCTTGTCATCACTTATATAGAAGTGATACTCCTTGATCATTCGCTTCACATATGTACTTTCAACCCCATCCAAATCCAATTGTGCATGCCTATAAAATAATTGAACCATGATAGTAACCTGGTCAGTATGATAAAACCGTGTTTGAATTTCTTTTTGTGAGAAAATGAGTAATTCTCAAAGAAAATCAACCACGGACAATATGGAACCAATAGGGAATGTGTCCCTATTAGTCTTGAATTGTGTATCCTGCCACTTTGAATAGTGAGAATTTTTGATGTACGGACTAATTAAACTTTGGAAACTTTGCATGAATGTAGCAATGGGGATTTCCTCTTCTACAAAATCCAACTGTTGCATCTTTTCCAAGCCTTGTTGAATATTTTTGTATTTGAACCTACAAAATCAATTCATAACATGGACAAATTATCATGTATTCATTTGCAATAAAATAAAAAGCAAAATAAAATCTAACATCCAAATTTTAAAACATAAATTTATATATATCACCTCTTACAAAAACCAGTTAACTCAGTGTCTAAATCTTCATTTGTTTTTGGCAATAATTTCAAGTCCCCACACTTGTCACAGACACCTTTGATGCAAGTCATACGATCATCGACATGATCATCAGATATGTTACAAATAATTGAAGTTATGAATTCTTTGACACGTGTAGGTGGGGCAATTTCTTCTCGTAACTTTCTATACACCTAAAAAAACATAGATTTTGAAATACATTAATTTTAAATCACATCTCAAAAAAGATATTTAAACAAATTTTAAATATATAGATATAAATGAAAGCACGCCTCAAAATATATATACATTGAATCTATAAATTTTTATGTACCTGATAGTGATAATCAAACTCAACGTGATAGTGACAACAACATGTGTCAAGGACTTTATCAGCTCGCACATACCAAGGCTTCAAATTTTCAAACATTCGTTGTCCAATCTTAACATCTGGATTTTCTTCTGTAAACTTTATGTACATCTCATGTTGAGTTATTTCAAGCCAATGTTTTATATGTTCATCATAGTTATTGTGAGTTATCCTATGTTTTAAAACATCCCTCACATTCGGAGAAGGATGAGTCCTCTCAATCCAAAAATCAGAAACTATCTTCACAATATTATCCTCTATTTTATCATAACGTGGATTTCTACACATTAGTGCCCAATTTTCTTCCATAGTAGAGTCATCCAATGTCTTCCTCCTCTTTGCATACCTACTAACCATCTTTCTAGATAAACCCAATGCCTTGCAAAGGCGGTAACATGACGATTCTTTTTCGTATCTTCACTTACAACTGAAGTTAATATTGCTCTACGAGAAATACTCTTATCAATGAGACCTAGTTTTTGTACCCAAATAACTTATTCCTTTAAAAACATTCCCAACAAATTCTTCTTCTACACGTTTTGAATTTTTCCGTCCAAAATCAACACCTAACAATTCTAATGTTTCCTTCATATCAACATGATTCAAGAATGTAACCAACAAATGTGCTCTAGCAACTGTAGTCAAATTAACAAATTCACCATATACTATCTCTACACTTTTTGTTGTTTTCTTTCGTGATAGTGGTTCTTGTTGGGAAAATTCTTTTAATTTTTGTAAATCCATCTTCACCAAGTGTTTCACATTTTTTTGGGAAGTAATTCCATAACTTTTGTTATCACTTCAGCATAATGTTGTGCATCATGATCTATGTCCATAAACATACACATGGGATCCTATCAAAACCCTTGCCTTTACCCAATCTAAAAAACATAAATTATCATATTTAAACCTTAGAACTAAAAAAAAATTAGGATCTATCAAGGGTTTCTATACATATGTACCAATTTTTGCAGTGTTGTCTTTCACTTGTTGTGTCTTCTCTCTCTCTCTCTTTGTGCCCTCCTACGAACAGATCTTCTAGCATTCTTCTCTGCATTCTCTTCCTCGGTATATTTTCGTTTCTCATTCTTTGCATTTCCCATGATTCATCCACTTCAATAATTTTCACCCGCACACATAAATCGTGATAGATCTGAATGTCTAAGAGTAAACTCGATACAAAACTATATGTGCATGCAACTCTATTTATATACAAATCTCAGTAGAAATTAGGTTATTTTTAATTTTAGTTTTCTATAACTTTAAAACAACTTTTCTAATTTTAATAGAATTTATATTTAATATGTAAAACAACTTTTCTAATTTAATATTACATATTTTTGGTTAAAAACAATTTAAAAAAAAAAACTTAGTTTAAAACACAAAAAATATGTAAAAAACTAAATTTAAAACATAAAAAGCGAACAATATTAAATAAGTAACTTGTAAAACATTAAATTTAGAAGGGGAGACACAATTGTGAATCATTAAATCTAGAAGGAGACGTTTTGGCGGCGCTTTGGTGGCACGGAGGGGGTTCGCGCGAACCACATTCGCCCGAACGGTGTCACGCGAACCCCTCTGAGTGGCAGTGACGTGGCACCTGAGTGGCACATTTTGGCTCCAAATCCTTTTGGGGGACAATTGTGAGCCAAAATATGCCACTCGGGTGCCACGTAATTAGGGTAAACGAAATAGTTAACTTACAAAATTTTGACACAAAATTCATATTTTTATTGGCTTTCTAAAAATGTAATTTTCATTTTTAAAAATCTATTTTGCTATTTATTTTTTAATTTTTATTAACATATGGTATTTTAGGACAATCAATAATACACAATCAACCAAATTTGAAAAATAGTAGAATATATCCAAAAATTTTGAAAAAATATACTTAGTATTTGTTGAATTCTTCTTCTTACTTGTGAAAAAAATAATAATTTCGATATAAATATTAAAAGTTATTGGCATTGAAATATGGACGCCATTTATTTTAAAATATAGTTACTAAATAATTAATTAAAAAAAAATATAAGTAAAAAAATATGAAAATTTGACAGCACGTCAAAATTATAATCTTGAACATATATCTAAAATTTCATAGTGAAAAGATAAGTTTTCATTTTAAAAAACCACCGGGGGACAGTCATTCCTCTTTAATAACATAAGAAACAACATATGAATAAAATTAAGAAAAAGACTATATTTTTTGCCAATTTTTTTTTTTTAAAATATACATGTATTCTACACTCTAAACACAACATTTCGTTAGTTTGTGGAATATATGATGTATTCTACACTCTAAAAATCACAACATTTCGTTAGTTTGTGTGAATTTCTTTTATGAATGTCAATTTTTAATTCAAAAGGTTTACCAAGTGGCTATTACTTCTTTAGTGATTCCTTAAAATTGAGATAACCATCGATTTTTGATCTAAAAATTCCGTTTGAAGGAGATTTTGGGTTTTTCCATAGAAAATCAATTAAACTCGAAAATTCATGTTTACTAAGGTACATACCATACCAAAAAGTGGGACATTTTATTGTGCTTTTATTGGGCAAGATGATCAATTTTTAATTCAAAAGGTTTACCAAGCGAGATAATTCCTCCAAACTTCTAGTGTATGAACAATGGCAAAGTAAGCTCGAATCATGTGTGTTATCTCATTTTTAGTGATTCCTAAAATTGAGATAACCATCGATTTTTTTGACAAAACCTCCTAAAAATTCCGTTTGAAGGAGATTTTCGTTTCCATCGCATGGAAACATGTCTTTTACATGCTTCATGTTGAGTGTCTTCCAAAACCTGAAACCCGATTACATGCCAGTGTATCAGGTTTTTGGAACCTAGGAGCATCAGAACATACCTTACAAAAAACATGTTACATGTTGCTTGTTTCCCGAAACCGAAATGATCCTTTGTGTCAGGTTTTTGGAACTCGATAGCATCTAAACATGTCTTTTACATGCTTCATGTCGGTTGGTTCTGAAACCTAATTTGTTAAGAAAACCTTTGTTTGGGTTTTAGAAGTGTTAAACATGATGACATGGCATTAATGCCAAGTTGTCGGGCTTATTTGACACACGTGTTGGAGGTGTAATAAATGCTAGGGTTTTATAAATAGCCCAATTTTACACGTCATTTCTACCTGACATTTTCATTGTGTGGATTTTTCGTACATTCTCCTTCGACCTCCAAACCTGATTGAACTTCTTGATCGACATCGTGATCCATCTTCGACCATTTTTCGAATTTATTGAAGGTATTTTTCTCTTCTTATCATTTTGTGGTCTTTGGGTTTGTTTTTGAAGTGTTCTTTTGGTGTTTTTCCTCTTTGCTTTTTCTTGCCTCTGGGTTTAGGGTTTAGGGTGGTTTTCTTCATTTTCTGTTGAATTTCCATGAAACCCCTTGTTTGAAAACTCATCCTGGGTGTTTTCTTATTTTCTTCCATGGATATACTCTTATAGTTTTTGGGAATAATCTATACAACCTAAATTACAAGATTGATGGAAATATATGTGTTCGACATCCTAGAAACCCAACGCCTTTGTTTCAGGTTTTACAGGGGTGTCGACATCCTCTCGACTTCCACAGAGTATCGAATTATAGAAGTGCTCAACATCCTCTTGGCTCCGCATATATCGGGTTTTTGAAGTGCTTAATATCTCTAGACTTCCGCCTTTGTATCGGGTTTTGTAGTGTGCCCGACATCATCTGAACCCTGCCAGTGTTGAGGGTCTTGATCGGTGTTAGAAACTCTTCTGCTTCCACAGTGTGTCGAAGATTATCACTTGCTTGAAATCATCCAAATTCCACTAGTCCTTCAGGTTTTTCGAGGTTTTGACACATTCTGTTTCCCGACACACACAATTCAGTCTATCGGGTTTCCAAGGTTGCTTTGCAAGTTTCAACATCCGAATAGTAGGGTGGGTCTATTCACTTGTTCAACAAACATCCAAACTTAATTACTTTTTCAGTCATTTTCAAGACTCCTCATGTCAGACCCGAGCCCTTCTAAGTCTGGAAAGATGAAGTACAAATATCATAAGATAGATTCTTCTTCTTATATAAGTTGCAATTATGACATTCGGGACACAGAGCTTGGCAATATAGACATGGAAGACTTCTGGAAAAGGATCAAGGATTCTTCTCAGAATTCATGGATGAAGTCAATAGCCAGCAATGGTCTCCCACTTGCAGCAGGGTTTCTAGTATCATCCCAATGCCCTGAATTCATTCTGGCATGTGCTTCTAACTATGACTCAGCCTCCCGCTCAGTGAGAAATCAAGCAGGAGAGTCTATAGTAAAATTAGACGGAGATTACTTCGATCAACTCCTAAAGTTGCCAAACTTTATGGAATATGTTGATTTAAATATTAATTCAACACAAAAGCCTAAGACAAAGATCAAGAAGACTGCATCAAGCACGTGAATAAGAAATTCTTGATCAAGGCTAAGACAATTGTTTCTAAGTTTCCTAAGATGGTTCTTAGAAGTGATTTTATACTCGAAGTCAATGATATCATCACCCTACTAAGCCGGTTATTTGGGCTCCCAGAGTCAAAATAATTCCAAGGGTGGATGTATCAGTTCATGGTCATCATTAAGAAGAATGACCAAGGGATTGGTTGGGGCACTTTAATAACTCGATGAGATAGACTCTCAAATGAAAATAGTCTTATCTACTTGCAATTTCTACATGATGTCATACATTACCTATGAAGCGGCGCAGGTATGAGAAACTACACGGGTTGGATGCAAAAGGGAACCGAACAAGTGATCACATATATCAATACTTCCCTCAGTTGACAATAAAAGGATCTGAAGATTAGTTTAGGAGAGTGAATGATGCCTTCTTTTATGAAAATATTTGTAGGTGGACCACATGAGAAAGAAAAGAGTTTCGATGAGGCATGGGGGAGGTGTCAAAATGGGGCTGCATATTCTTACAATTCAAGAAGTTTACCTATCTCTGGGTGGTAAGGTTCCACGATACTCCTTCCCATTTTCCTAGGTTTCCAGGTGATAAAGTCATCCTTATGGAGTTGGTTAGACAACTTTTGGATTTCCACAAGTTCCAACAAAGTAGACACAAGACCGCTCTCCTTCCCAATTTCCATCATAAGGTACACATGTTCTACAAACCAGAAGGCCAAAAATGTGGTGTATGAACTTTAGGATAAACTAAAGAAGCATATGAAGTTCAGAGAAGGATTTGATATTTGAGGAGTCCTTAAATCCTATGGAACCTTGTATCTGCATGTGCCCCATGTAGAGGACATCTGGGTTGATCTTTGGGATGAGGTTGTCATCCAAAGAAAAGACAATAGCAAGTTGACTCTTGAAGAAATCCAAGCATTAGATCTAGCTGATATCCTAGAAGGCACCATAGATAATGAAAGTGTCTTGGAACCTAGATATGAACAGTCATATGGAGATCAACTTGGATTCCCAGCCATCGATTGGTCTATTGCTGAAAAGGATTCTATCACCGAGAGAGCTGCTCAAACCCTTGTTCACACTAAGGCATGGCTCATTTCTTGGGGAATGAGTTATAAAGAAAAGATATTTTCAAAGATAACTACTCTAGAAGTGATACCCTCAAAGGGAGAAAATAAAAAGATAAAATCCCTACTAAGAGACAAATAAAGTTTAAATTTGTCAGAAGAGAAGAAAAGCAGAGGGCTGAATCATCTACTCCCACACCAACAGTTGAGGTATTGGATTCTCCTCCTCCTCTGCCGGAACAAGAAGAAATTATTTCAGAAATCGAGGTTAGCCAACCTCTTATTTCTCCTTTTGTTGATTTCTCATTAGAGGTAAGCCTTTCCCTTGCTTCCCAAGCTTTGGCTTTAGAGTCTTTACCCCCTCTCCCCCAATCTTCCTCACCACATATTTCAACTCCACTTTCATTAGCCATGACCAACATTTTCTCTGAACTTTCACCTCTCTCCGTTGGGCCTACATTGGCTATAGAAATGCCTCCTCCTTCTAAACCTTCATTCCCTCAGTCTACTCCCATAGTCACTACACTTGCAATCATCACGATTCTGCAAGAAAATATTCCTCCACCCATAGATACAACCATGACGCCTCCAATAGGAGCAATTTCTTCCATTGTACCTCAATGGTTGGTCAACCAAACTCCAAGGAAGAGGAAGGTGGTAGTTCCCCTACCAGCCTTTGATTTCAGTTCACTCAAGGTATCTCCTACCAAATCTTCTAAGAAACCTAAAACAGATTCAAGGGTTTCAGTATATGCCTTAGGACATAAGTTTTCAGAGATTACCACTCATGTAGCCGATAAAACCAAGGAGAACATAACAGCTTCCAATTATCATATTACAAGGGTGGATCTGGGAAAGGTAACAACAGAAGGGGTATAACAAGATTCACAAGATGCCATGAATGTGCTATGCCAAAAGATGAAGGAAACAAAGGTGAGAAGGGATGAGCTAAAAGAGAAAGTGGAACAGTTGACAGAAGTATTGCTTAAGCTCTCAAAGCCCTCTCAGTCAACCCCGTCATCTTCTACTCCTACTCCTATCAAGTTTGACTTCTCATCAGTACATGTTATTGAGAAGATAAATGAGAAGGGGAGAATGGTGGATGAATGGATTTAGAGGTTACTTCTCTAAGGAAGGAAAGTCATTGATGACATGGTAGAGGTATACAAATCCTTGGAGGAAATGAAAAAGGATGGTGATAAGATGAATGATGAATTTTCTTAGGAGGCTGGAAACTTAAAACTAACTTTGGAGGCCCTCAACGCACTGAAGCAAATTCCATCTCGGGTCTTAGTGGAAGAAGGAATCATTCCACATGGAGATAAACACTTCCAAATGACCAAGGCTATTAGGTTCAAGATAAAGATTCTTAGTGAAGCTTGCAGCAAGTTGAGAGAATCTAGAGATCGAGTTGATTGAAGCCACCAAAGGTGATATTGAAGAAGAGTTGATCAAGATCTTTCCCAAAGTATTGAATGAAGGCTCAATCATTCTACCCGCTGATGGTTTCTATAAAAAAATTCAAGAATCAATTGAGTAGGAACCAGCTTCCATCTTTAATTTGAGCGTCATTGATAAATTTATAAAGATCGAGAATGTTTTGGAGTCTTTGAGAAAAATCAATAAGAGATTGAAGAAACTTCCTGGCAACACAAGTGACACATATGAAACTTGTGAGATTCTAAGTGATTATTCTAGTACGCCAGATGAAGCTGAAATACAAGACATAATCTAGAAGTTTCAAGAGTTTCGAGACAAGTAGTTGTCGCTTAGAAGAAGAAAAGGATGAGGAAACGAAATAAGAAAATGGTGTTACATGTCATTTCCTTCCACAAATTGACATGTCTTTTTCATTTTTGTTTTGTCACGCAGGAAGTAAATTTTGACTTGGTCTTCTGCGTGAGAGTCAAGTAAAATAAGACTCTTATTAAAAGGCTATCTTCTAGGAATTTATCCTATTTTATCTCTGCCCTTTTATTATAAATAATGGATGCTTGTGCATTCCAAAGGGTTGAGATTTTTGGAATATTGAGAACTATTGTGAAGAATAAAACTTTTGTGGTTTCTTTTAATCATTTGAGGATTAGAAATTGATGATATTTTGTAAACTTTTTATTGTGAGATGTATCTTTCTTAAGATATTGTTCTTATGTTCATAATATTAAGATATTCTTTGTTTAGCATCTTGATTGTTCTAATCATTTCAAACATTACATTTTTATCTAAAACTTGTATGATTATTTTGTGATCTACGTTTGCTCGAAAGAAAATACGTTCCTCTCATTTCCTTTTGTTGTGTTTCTTCCATAATAATAATTTCCTTTCTAATCCTTTCCATTTCAAAAACAACAATATTTTCACCTGGTGTGGATATGGATTTTGGGATTCTATCCCAACCCCAATGGTTAGATTAGTGTGAATACTGTATATATTATTTTTGATGTGTTTTAGATTAGTAATAAACACGCAGCCTCACCTGTCTTTGAGGAGGGATTTAATCCCATGTATTATGGTTGAACCTCATATTTTAGTTTGACAAAATATCCAACCAACAATGTGGAGCATAATTCAACTCATGTAACTTTAGTTTTCTACTTTCGTAAGCTATGACATGATCATTTTGTAACAAAATACCTCCTAGACCTTCCGCAGATGTGTCTGTTACAACAGTAAAGTCTCCATTAGGGTCTAGTACCGCTAGAATAGGTGCTGATGTTAACTGTTCCTTTAAAGTTCTGAATGCAAATTCACATTTCTCATTCCACACAAAATTCTTATCCTTTTTCTGTAATGAAGTTATTGGTGCAGCCACTTTAGAAAAATCTTTTACAAATTTTCTATAGTAACCAACAAGACCCATGAAGCTTCTAACTTCATGTACATTCTTTAGTGCAGAGCCTCTCATTATAGCTAAAATTTTAGAAGGATCTATAATAATTCCATTCTTACTTATTACATGTCCCAAATAGTGCACTTCTATGTCATAGAAAGAAAATTTAGACAACTTACCATAAAACCGTCTCTTTCTCAAAATTTCTAAAACTATCTTCAAATGCTCATGGTGTTCCTCAATACTTTTAGAATATATGAGAATGTCGTCCAAGAATACAAGTAAAAATTTGTCCATGTATTCTTGAAAGATATTATTCATTAAATTCATAAAAGCCGTAGGTACATTTGTTAATCCAAAAGGTAAAATTGTGAACTTATAATGTCCATACCTTGTTCTAAAAGATATTTTATGAATTTCCTCATTCTTAATCATAATTGATGATATGTAGATCAAGGATCTATCTTATAATATAATAATGCTCCATGCATATGATTAAATATATCATCAATTCTAGGGAGTGGATATATATTCTTGATTGTTGCTTTGTTTAACATTCTATAATCAATGCACAATCTAAGTGTTCCATCCTTCTTTTTCACAAAAATTACTGGTGCTCCCCAAGGTGAAACACTTAGTCTAATCAAACCTTTAGAAAAATTTCTTGCAATTGAGCCTTAAGCTCTACTAATTCTATAGTAGTCATTTGATATGGTGCCTTAGAAATAGGCTCGGTTCTAGGCTTGATTTCAATTGTGAAGTCAAATTCCCTTTTGGGTGGAAGACCTAGTAACTCTTCTAGAAACACGTCACTGAAGTTTTGTAACAGCGGATATCATTCCATGACATCGCTGTTCTCTTTAGCGATTCTGAAATCTTTACTGCATATAAGGTACAACCTTTATTTTTGGCCTTTTAAAGTTGCATAGCTGATAGTTTCCTAACAGAAATCTCACGTTTCACACCCTGAATCTATGCTATTTTCTACAGGTCATCTAAAAACTAATATGTTTTTCAAAATAGTCCACTTTTGCCTTATGTTTAGCTAACCAATTAACACCTATGATTACATCATAAGACACTAAAGGTGCAACATAAAGATAAAATTCAATGGAAAAACTAGGTAAGTCAAGGACTTATCCAAAAAGACACATAGTAACTGTATGAACAAAATTGTTTCCATAATGTATAGTCCATGTTTTATCCATGTTTCCATCTTTTCTTTTTAGCTTTGATTCTAATTTACTAGAAATAAAACATTCAGTAGCTTTGGTATAAAAACAATAGTTATAGGTATGCCAAATAACTTACTCGAACCTCTATAGGCATGGCCTATTTTTCAGCCTGCTTGTCAGCTACTGCAGCATGTATCTTGTGTTGCTGATTATGATCATCCTTTTTCAAAGGAAATTGATTTGTGTAATGATATTTTCCACAGTTATAACAACCTCCTACAGGTCCCTTTCTAGGCTCAGATTTATTTCCAACCTTAGAGTTATCATTCTGACCTCCATAGGACTTCTATCTCATTATTATTATTCTTGAAAAAGTTGTTTTGTGCATTACCAGCAGACTTATTTGTTGTTTCTTTCTTACTATTTTCAGCTGAAAACTTAATTTTTATTCCAAATTTCTTCCATGTTCCTTTCTTAGGTGCAAGAGATGATGAAGAGGATTTGGGGACTTTCTTCCTTACTTCCTCCTTATGAGTAAAAATTGCCTTCAATTTTGTTCCTACCTTATGGATTTTTCAACAACCCCTTCCATTGTGGTTGGGATGTGAACATCTACCTCTCCTCCTATAATGGGATTCAATCCCATGATGAATTTCTATATCCTAAACTTCTCGTCAGTTTGATACTAAGGTACATACTTAAGGAGTTTAGTAAACCACTCCTAATACTTAGTTACAATTAGCTTTCCTTGAGCTAAGTTCTGAATTCAGTCATTTTCTGATCATAGTAAAGTTGTGGTAGCCAAAATTGCCTAAAGTAACCTTTAAATTGATCCCAAGTGATATTAGTTTCATCAATATTCAACTCAACCTTACAGCTGTCCCACCATGAAGATACCTCATGGGAAAGCTGATATGCTCCCCATATTGCCTTTGTTTCTTCTGAGAAATTCCTTATTTCAAATTACTTCTCCATTTCGTTGATCCAATTCTTAGCTCCATATCATAATTTGGTGCAATCAAACTTGGGTGGAATTATCCTTTTATATCATTAGTGAGTTCAAATTTCCACCCTAGCCTTTTTGTTCTCGGGTTGATAAGGTATTTTCACATTGTTATTATCAACACCTAAATCGGCATTGTCCTCAAAAGGTGGTTGATTATTATTACCAGCATCTTCTTCCTCTCATTACCCATTACTTACGGTTCAAGTACAACCAAATGATACCTTGTGTCCAAAAGGGCAGCAAGAGATCTCATCAAGTTTTTGGGCGATTCTTGCTCCTTCCTCGGGTGGAGGATTATTTGCAACATTTCCTCTTATTCTAACCATTTTCATAACAAGAAAATTTAAGTTTTATCAGATTATAGACACAATAGGTCCAAGAGCTGCAACCTTTAGCTCTAATACCAAGATGTAACATTCCTATTTTAAGACTTTAAAAAAAAGAGATTTTTTTTTTTGTTTACACAATGTTCTCTGTTCTAAATAAAACATCATTTAGAACACACATTCCATGCCAATCAATCTCATAATAGATAACCATATGTAGCTGTAATGACTCGGTAAATTACTGATCTCTCATTTCATGACTTGGTTACCAACCGATCTCTCATGTTTGTCTTAAAGTATAGAATACTTTATGTATACTACGTATACTTGGTTTTCCTACCCTATTCCAGTACTGAGTGATCTGTTTAAAGAACCTATCTGAATATTTGTTACCAATATTCATCTAACATCATGTTTCTTTAAACTAGGTGACATAGGACAATGCAACCAAGATAGCTTACGATACTTTGGCCAAAGATTTTCAACATATTGTTCATGTTACTATTCCTAGATGGCATACTTGTCAATTCAAAATACGTCCTTCACCTCACTCTCTGTTATCTAGAATGGTCTTTAGTGATTTTTGTCGAGTCCACTTGCCAAAGGTTTGACCCTAACCCAGATTAGTGACATAATTTGTTATAGGGAGATGCTCACGATGACTTAGGGTATATGGGCATACTCGACCGACCTAAGTCATCTGAATGTGCCTAGGTACCATGAGTCATAGAAAGCTACTTCTTATTCTAATCATGCTACTAACTTGACCTAGGGAGAAACTAAGTTCAAGTACGATGTCTCAGAGATCTAGATGAAGAAATACGGAAGGGTGTTGCCACATGTCAAATACAACATCAGTATCCATGAGAAGCCCTTAGTCTTCTCGAAGGTGCAGATCATCACGCATTGGCGTGTGCTAACATCCGTTACAACTGCTTCATCATGATGTACACACCCCTTGGTGGTCATTACTTCATAATTAAATTTGGATTAAGATTCAGATTGTAGCAACCATGCCTAACCCTAATTCCAACATTCATTAAGTTCTTTATCCATAATTAATCTAATTTAATATTAAGAACTTCATTAACCTCATGATTGCTTTTATGTTCATTAACTCGGCATAACAAGCAGTTATCCAAAAATAGGGCAGCAAACATCAAATGGTTAATTTTAATGCAACTTAGTTGTCCAAAGAAGGTGTATCATCCACCTAGGTTCAACTAGTGTTTACTTCATATAAAATGAAGTACAAAGATTAACGATCATAACCACCATTCCTTTTATTTTTCATTCTTTTGAGAGAGGAAGATTCTTCCTCTACATGATTAAATGTTAGGGTTAACATAACCTTTTTATCATTCACCACTCATATAGTTTAATTGTATGTCCAATACATATTTCATTATTATACTATAGTTGTTTAGATAGAGAACGTCATCTTATGCAACTTAGCAAGTTACACCTTAGTAAGGGAGATTGAACTATTCCCTTATTCCAACTTATTAAATGATAACAATAATAGGTATACAAACAAATATAAAGAATATTGACAAGATAGCATTACTATTTCCTTCATACAAAGTACAAGAGAATTTACACCACAATTTGGAGTCAGTCTCTAAACCTTTCAATTCATCATGATAAAATATACACTTTACAAGACTATGCATTTCAAACATACTGCATGTTGAACAACATTAAGATCATAAAAGAATATAACTTTTCTTTTTCAATACAACTCAAGAATGAATCGAAATTCTTTACAAAAGAACTAGACTTTAAATCAACCAATACATCATAAAAGTTTTTCCTTCTTTTATCACTTACGAAGTCCATCTGTAAAAATTGCTAAGACGAGTTTGTTCATTGTGACTTGAGCATGATAAGAATGAAGAATTAAAACGAAGTGCATTCCACTAATTATTCCATTAAAACAACTCTACTTTAATGAAACAATTAATATATCATACAAATAAGCATAAGTAATAACAACCATAAAAGAAGTACAAATAATAAGTCTGAATTCACTTTTAAGAAAAGAGCATAATATAATCAAAGAACTACTACATTATATCATATAAGAATTGACCCAATCAATTACTTATTTAAAACAAACAACAAATCTTGTCATCTAATTCTTTATGAATTGAAATACAAAATTTAACTTTACTATGTAACAAAAAGAGTTACTTTCAAAACCAAAAACCTTATTGTCATTTTACCAAGTTTCTAGAATCATGTATAGACAAATTCATTTCAGCATAGTACATATTTAGGATGATTCATCCTACAACTTAAGTAAATAAGAAGAAGAATCAATATGGACTATCCATGATTCACCATTCATCTAAGAGATAGAAAATAGGTTCAGAAAGTACATAACTGAATACCTACATAACTGCATTAATCAAGGAAACCAATAAAAGGATTCACCATTTAAGAGACAACATCTGATAACAAGAATCCCAAACCAATCTAAGAAGGGAGAGAATAAAAATAGTCATCATCCTACTTGCAAGCCTTAAGTATATTCTACATTATAGAAGATATCATTCAGAGATCTGAAACCATACGTTCCAAAAATACAAGCAAGACTTACACAAGGATTATCTCTTACTCGTTTCCATCCAGGGAAGATTCATAATATTATAGAGTGCACAAAGAGGAGTCCTTCCAAAACAATATCCAAATGAAGCATGACTCAATCAATCAAAATAGTCGGTCTAAACATGATTACGTTTTCCTTTTACATGTCGACTCACTCTAAATTTTCCACATCGACACGAAAATTGACTCAATACAAATTAGCTGAGATCAAGAAAGATCAAACGGGGACGATTTGGTTTTCCCAGTACCAAGAATGACAATCCCAAAGTTGCCTGAACATACAACTATTCCCATGAACTTTCCACAGTCAACTAGTAACAAGTTAAACTAAACAATCCACAAGGAAGTTTCCATTTCTGAAGAGTGAGTTCACATTACTTCATACAAGATAGAAAGGGAAGAAAACTGAACTCAAGAAGTCAAACATGCCTAGGATAGTAATCACTTCTATAGCATGGAAGAGAGTCGATCTACAAAGAAGTTAGAACAAATTGAACTTAACTTTACAAAATTTAAAGGAACTTAATAGAAAGGATTCGATCCTAGGTTTCATTAACCTTCGTATTATCAATTGAATTCCAAGTTCCATTTCAAACTCAAAAGTTATTTCACTACTTCCCAAAAGAGAATACAAAACCAAACACACAATTTATAGAAAACAATACTTCTAGTTTTCCTTATGAATTCAAACCTTATCGGAACAAAAATATCAACACTAACCCAGTTCGTATACAAAAATCAATCTAGGACACAATAATGCCAAATCTTTATTCATCTATTCATCATTGTTTAAACACAAGTTCGTTCCTAGTATATAATACAGTCCCAATGTAGAAGTATACATCTTGGAAAAACAAGATACATTCCACAAGAGTATTCAATTCCTATCTCCTTTAAAAACTAGAAATCCATTCAAATGGATCTGAAAGAGAATATGAAAAACCCAACATAATTCTAAGTAAAAAAAGGTCTCTCCATTACTCACAAACTCGAATAGTAATAGAAATACCAACTAAAATAACTTTCACAGCTCCATCTAGCACATAAGATCGAGGCAGAGAAGTTCAATGCAGAGAAGGTAATTGTTAAAGTCAAATTTAACACAAGTTCGAGTACGAACACAACACTTCCATATTCTTCAAAACCATATTCGATTGATTTCAAACTCACTCGAATTCATACCGAAAGGTAAGTAAATAATACAGTCTCGAACCAGGGGTTCTATATCCTCACAACAAGATATAGTTTCATAAAAGGTCAATCATCCTTATATCAAAACAATCAAACAAATTTCAAACAGGATGTGGGTTACCCGAATAGAGGAGAACAAAATATCCTCAACTGTTTTCACACCATTACATGTTCAAAGAAAACTGTAGAGTCCAAGACAAGAGGACTACAACTTTTCCACACTCAAGATGCATCCAAGAGAAGATTTTAAAAGAGACTACCAGTTCAACTCAAATCAAAAATAATTTTCTCAACCTCTTTTCGAGCAGACAGTCCCAAATACAAGTTCCAAACAAATGGAAAGCCTATAAAGTTCCCTATGCATATCACCATTGAACTTACGTAGAGAGAAACATCCAAATACTAACATTATCATGTAATGGATTCATATCCAAAAATCACAGAGATTCATTCAATCATGAAAGTAAATAACTAGACAAAACATGTAACCATTTATCTCATGAGAGCAGAGTTATTTTAATGAAACATTTAGAGGAAAGCAAGAAATCTTAATGGGTAGAGCCTATCATGCCTGATAGTGCTTCTGCCAATTTGAAGGAGACTTCCAACTGAGCTTCCAACTCTTTTTCTCCTCCAAGAAATATCAAAAACCAAACATCTCTTTCTCCAATGCCTCATATACTTTCCTTGGATCGAAAATAGACCAGGGAAACCAAAAATATCCACAAAGTGAAAGTCGAACTGCTGGTTCGAAGAACCAGATAGCTCCATGCAGAGAAAAAATCGTAAAGCATGTAAGACCAAACAACCTCCAAAAATCCACCCTCATTGTTTCCAAGATAGTTTGCTCATAAAAATTGAGATTCATTAATGCCATTACTCCCCAATCTCCCACCTATCTCTCCTTGCCACTACCTCCCAAAATTGGCAAATGCTATTTCAACCTCTGCATGCATTTCTAAGTTTAACTATGATTCCACGTAAGCTTCCACCAAGTTTACATGTCTCTGCCAAAACTGGAAGTACTTCCTATTTATTCAAAAAAATCAAATCAAATAAATGCCTTTGGAACCGTCGCCAACTTGCCATGCGACCCTAGGTCCCTTTCATTAGTTTAGGATAGATATCCATAACTTAGGTTATGACCTTAGGTTTAAAAGCACTTCCTTAGGTAATTTTCCAACTTAAGATAGGGTATAATTCAAACCAATTTAGTAGTAGGTAATAGGTTAAGAGTATACCTAACATCACCTTAGGTTTTTCCCATCCCAACATAGAATATGAAGCTTAGGATAGATTGTCACCCAAATAAGTAGACATAGCTAGGAAGTAGGTACATTTACCTTAGTTTAGAATACCATTAGGATAAATCCCATAGGTTTAGGACTTAGATTCCCTTTATAGTTGTGAAGAAGGCTTCGTTCCACTTAACACAACTAAATTTCTGAAGAGATCAATCTAAAAGATCCGAGCACAAACATACAACTGAATGTAGGCACGATCTTATAAGACCAAAAAGAATTTGTAAACATACAAAAGCTCAGTCTGCTACGTCTCTCAACCTATGAATGTTAGTTTACCATTCAGACCAGGTAAGGAGATTTAAAACATTCCTTGGATCAATGGAATTGATCCAAGGATGAGTTAGTTAATAGAGATAAGTTTGCAACCATCTTAACTAGATTACAACTCACCTATTTGAAGTGAAAATGGATTATTGCAAGCATCATCATTTCAGTCTAATGAATCCAAGAGCATAAATGATTTATCCCTAGAAAGCATGATTTTCAACAAGCAAAGGATCACACCGCCTCCATAAAATCTTATGTCACCGCTTGCAATGCAAAAGAGAAATATAACAGTTTGTCAAAGGTGTTACACACGAGGTCATAATATTAGACGTATGGTGTCAAAACTTGTGACCATTAAGATTACCTTCCTTGTCACTTCAAATAACGTCAAAAAAGATAGAGGAAATGGGAGACACCTTCAAAGAATTAATTACATCAAGCTCTTGATAGGAAGAGTAGGAGATGATAGCATAATTTATTGATGTCATATTGTATGTGGGAAAAATACATGTCTCAATATCTTGCACTCCTAAATAATCCACTCTACAAGGGTATCAAGGAAACAAGTGGGAGATACACATATACCAACATATAAGGGGTTAGACTTAAAGGGGATACAATGAGAATTAGGGTCATATATATAGATGGTAATAATACCATGCTAGGTCAACGTAGGGTTTCCAAGGCACGCGGTTAAGATAAAGGAAGAAACCCTAATGAGATATTGATATTTGGGTGTGGAGGAGTATAGATACACAATAAACATGCATGATATAACTAGTGATAGCTAAGGATATGATAATGGATAAGAGTATTATGTTAACTAACATCCAAAAATGTGTAATACTAAGCTAACATAGCACAATGAGGAAAGGAAATAAACTTATCTATGTAAAATGACAAGAAATGGTTAGATCACTCACATTGTACCTATAGGGTGGTCATTGATACATCTATCTCTCACTAATATTAAATCACTATTAGGTAGAGAAGGGGAAAATTGTTCCTATCGTAGACTAACTACAAGTAACCTAATAATGTAAGCAACTATCTAAGAAGAAGAGTATCTAATCCAATCCAATCAAGATGTAAGATGAACAAAGAGCTAGGTGAGTAGAGAAAATGATAGTTTGAATGATAGGATTCTTTTCCTTTTTAATGTCAAACGAGTGGTAGGTATATATAGGATGCCATCATATATAGGAAATGGCATCAACCATAGGGAAACATAACATAGAAACCATTTCCCACAAGAAATGGCGTTGACCATGTTGAACCTTTGTCATTATGGTATGTGTTGTCATTGATGTCAAAACTATAGAAGATGGAAGAAGTGACATTGATGGCAAAAAGGTTAATTGGTAAAGTGAGAAAATAATGAAGATGAAGGTTGATTGGTAGTGTCAGCTCATAGAGAAAGCATCAGATTCAGAAATCAGCTCAGGAAAGCATATGGAGAAGGTTGAATATTGAACTAGGTGATTGCATGATAGTGGCATTGAAGGATAACAAATGTTTCATCAATATGCAATAGCCTCGGAAAGTGAATTGGGCGTTCAAAAGTCAAATAAGGACATTAAGGGTTAGTTAGATGTGAAACAAGCTTCAAATGATCAAGGATAAGTTCTAAGGGACTTAATTAGTTTTTGTGCAAGCCACGAATATAAGGAGATAACCGACAAAGTCTAAGGATATCCACAAAAGTCTAGAAAAATTTGTGAGCAAAAATAAAAGTTGCAAAGCACTGGAACTAGCCACAAGCAAAGTCACAAATAAAAAGGAAAGCCACGAGGCATGAGGACTTAGCTTGAGCTCATAAGAAACCAAGGAAGTGTAGTGGAAACCACGACAAAAGGGAAAGGTTAGTGAAAGCCGTGAGTAAAGGGATGAAGCTGCCAAAGCAAAAGGGAGCCAAGGGACAAGCCGCGAGTGAGATTGGTGAAGCTGCAGATGTGAAGGAAGAGCCAAGGATGTAAGAAGAGTCTCAAAGATAAACCACAAAAGTAAGGATGTCGGGAGGAAATCATGGATAAAGAGAAAAGTTGTGAAGAACAAGAGAAGTCGCAAAGAACGTAAGATATACGCGGAAGACTATAAAAGCCACAAACAAAAGGGATAGAGTTGCGTATAAGGAGGATGGCTACGTGACATTGTAAAATCCATGAGAAGCATAGAAAATCATGTGGATCACTAAATAACCACCAAGAAATGAGAAAAGACACATATCAAAGGAAATTTCCATGATACAAAGGAAAAGGTCACAAAAGCCAAGGGAAGCCACAGATCAAGAAAATATGAACTAGAGATGGATCAAGGACAATCAGATAGAGTTTAAAATGGAAGAAGTGAGAGTTAGTATCCAAAATTGATGATGATTTGATTGATAGAATATTGTGGCTGTGTGTACAACTAGAACTCCACAAAGAACGATGAAGTCCATTGTTCCAGCTAAATTTAATGCTTGTTGAATTCAAAGAAATTCAATTACACTCTCCCTAAATATTCTTGATTCCAAGGCATAAATTAAATATTGGAGAAGAAAGGGGCTCATTTATTCCTAATCACGAGGAAATCCTAAAAATTCAAAAATCTATTTTTAGGAGTCGACTCATAAATAATTTCTGGAAGATGCATAGAAGAAGGTGAAATTAAGTCGAATATAGAAAGAACAAAATCTGGAGCTAGCAGCATGCATTTAATAGCTCAGATTCTTAGGAGACAAAGTAGGAAGTGTGCACGACATGTAAATCGAAGAAAGGGAATGGGTTGATTGGAATATAGGAATGACTTGGAGCCAAATAGAGTAGTTTCTTGAGTGGAAAAATGATGCACTAGAACTGAAGGAGTGATAGAAGAAAGGGCATCTCAAGAAATAAAATGATGCAATCGAGCTAAAGGAGACAGAGAAGAAGAGAGAGGTCAAAGAAGTAATGCAGATATGAGAAAAAAGTTTGAGAATTAATTAGATGCATTACAAATTGATAGATGCAACAAGAACACTCTTGTGAGATGAAGGGAAAAAGAGTTGAAGATCAAAAGAACAAAGAAAAGAGAGAAAGTGCAGTCGAGCCAAAAAAATTTTTAGAGAAGGATATGACATAGAGTTGTAATTGAATATCTGATGTTGATAAAGGAGAGACGAAAAGAGAATATTTTTGCAAGGAAAGAAGATGCGAAATGCATGGTACAGATTCATTGAAGAGAAGAGAAAGAAAAAAAAAAGGACATAGTCACTTTGTTGAGAGGAAGAAAGAAGACACGGAAGAATAATTAAGATCTAGTGTAGAGAGAAAGAGAAGAGTTATGTGTGTAGAAGGAGACAACATTATTAGATGAAGAATGGATGTGTAGAGAGAATAAGAAAGTCTTATAAGTCAAATGTGAAGAAAGGATAGACCAGAAAGAGATAAAGAAAACATTGCATATCTAACTTTGAAGAGTGATTATAAATGAATGAAACAACAAAGTGATCATAATCAATTGTGTATGCAACACAGAGACTAAGTGATCAAAATGTGTATGAACAATAAGTATAAGTTGTAGCTTAGCATATTTAAGGGGTTAATGCTCCTTGTGTGGCTCGGGACTCACTAAAGAAATCTCTTGTGATGTGTAATATTCACTCGAGTTATATGTTGTGTGTATTATCAACAAAGGTGTAGGGGTGGGTGCTTCTTATGGGGTTGGTACCTCGCTAAAAAGATATTGTAGGATGTGTAATATTCTTGCAATTCCTTTCTTTGAGTAATATGAGAAATGGTTTCAGTGGGTTTTTGTCCCAAAAGGGTTTCCCACATTATATCTAGTCTCCTCATGTGAATGTGTGTATATGCTTCTTATTTATATAGTCTCATGGTTAATATTACATGCTTGTGACAATCAATAATAGTTAACAACAATAGATACAAAAAAGAGGAAATTGATTGTAAGTTTTATCTACATTGATTTACCCCCTCTCGAAGGCTCGAAATATCTAACAATTGGTATCAGAGTGGTGGTTCTCTTGTGTAAAGCTTAACAACTTGGAGTTTATCCTAGAGAAAGATAAGCATGGAAAAATCTACTTACAAAAAGTATCAAGATGAAGCTCATAAAGAAAGGTTGATGATGGCAATGGAAATTTGTAGCAGCTCTAGAAATGATTCAGATGATGAAGAAGTTGAGGTTAATCTAGAGGCCGAGCTAGAATGTGCTCTAGAAGAATTAGACAAGATCAGGAAGAGAAACAAGAAGTTGAAAGCCTACATCAGTGCCTATGAAAATCACATCACTCTCCTTGAAAATAAGTTGAGTAAACAAGAACAAGAGGATGCTCAAGAATGTGTAGAATATGATTCTCAATTAGATAAAGTATTGAACTCTCTCAAACTCAAAGATGAAGAAATCACCAAGCTAAAAATATTTGTGAAGGAACAAGAAGATAAAATCAGACATCATGAAGTGGTGGCGATCCAAATGGAGAAATAACATGAAGAAAATATTGAGGAACTTGAGGAATAAGTCAATCTTGATCTCTAAATCTCTCGGGAAAAAATTGAATAATGTGACAAACTCATCTTAGCCATGAAGATATTCGAGAAAGATCTAGACTAGGAAAAGAAAACAAATGTGAATAAAAATATGGATAAATAATATGTCTGCAAGAAGCTTGAAGATGAACTAAAAACTCTAAATACTTGAGATGGAATAGGTTACTAATCAACATAATAAATTGTTAGGAAAAAAATATAGACTGGCATAATAGAGCACGGGGAACGTAACACATAAATTTATGCCAAAATCAATGAATGTGAAAGATTGAATGTTAATCTAATGGCTCTCAGAGAATAAATGGAGCAAGTAAAGCAAATAGGTTTGAAAGATGAATCAAGACAAACATGTTGTCAAAGATGCTTAGAAAATAAGGAGGATGAAAAGGCTAGTTCCAAAAGATGCATCCAAACAAGAAGTATACTAAGGTGAATAAAAATGGACAATTAAATTTAATCGACAACCCAACACATCCAGGTATGAGAGAAAATTTAATAGATATTGTTACTCATGCTATGGTTTTGGTCACAAGGCCACGGAGTGTAAATGGCTCAAGATAGAAAAAGAACATCCATGGAGGGATAACAGATCTAATTCTAAGAAGAATAGGACGCGTTTTACTTGTCATGAAAGAGGACACATTACCTAGTACTGCTTAGATAAATCCTCAAGACAATTTAACAATTATCACTCACATTCAGATAAAATAATATTTCATGTAATGTGTTATACATTTCATAAAATTGGGCAATATTCAAAGCACTGTTGTCAAAATGAACAACCTAAAAGCAGCAAGTAGACCTCATACCTTCATATGACAAGAAAAGAAAGATTCTAGCATAAAGATGATTCCTAAGAATCATACAAAAACTACAAAGACTCAAACAACTTCTGAAGAGAAGAAGATGAGATGGGTATATAGGATCAAAAAAGAAAAATCAGAAGTCAAATAAGAAAAGAGGGACACGAAAAATAATATGGGCATATGATGTAGAAAATCAGATATCTAGAACAGATCGTACACCAATAAATGATGACAAAGGCAAGAAGAAAGCATAAAATCCAAGAACAAGTGTGAAGAGTTTCTTCCTCAAGCGGTAATAGAGAAAATGCAACATATGTGTCTCACAGGCATACATTCAGGAAATGAGAACTCAAGTAATGAAATAGTGATACTAAAGGATACATCTAGAGTAACTGACAAGAGAACAAGGACCATAAAAGATGAAACTGATTCATCATGTTATTTTGATGACTTCTGTTGTTTTAACCAAGCCTAAGAAGACATGATATACCTTCTCTAAGATTTTAGAAGGTATACCAAATCTAAAGGAATCATAGTTTAGAGTTCATCATGGTGAACTTGAAAAATAAATTCAAGAATGTCACCTGGTGCACAGCACTGCTGTTGTTGTGCAATGTCTCATGTAAGATGTCAAGGTATTTCATATGTGATTTTCTCCATGATAAAACAATATACATTTAAGTCCTTATGTATTCCCCTAATCCAATGTAGGAAGAGAAACTTGTAAATCGTATACTCATCCTATATGTGTCTCCTTAACCTTGTCATTAGTACAGCTTAAGTGAGCAAAGTGATTCCATGAGAAGAATCTTAAATCAATGAACAAGATGTTTGTATGGTAAAATATATATAAGAAAATTTTTGGCTTTCTTGGTGCATAAATGGATGCAAGTGTTCATGACATAGTTGAATCATTAATTGTTTGGTTATGATCAACAACATGTATTCATGGTTGAAAATGAGTCACGGTGGTTATAAAATCCTTGTACTTGGAGTTGTAAAAAGAAAATTCTATCCTCTGTCAAAGTTTATCATGAAAAAATGAAACCAAGTAATGTCAAATCTGAATTTAGCATGTATTGGTCATATGTGGGCCTTGATGCTTGAATAGTCCAGTCATAAGTGTCATGTGTTAAGTCTGATGTCATGATCCCTTAATGCAAAATGTGTGAAGTCCACGAATGTATTCACAGTGTAAGTGCATGTTCCAGAATTGGTTTTGTCACACAACCTATTTATATGAATAAAGTGATGCAAGATCTTAATAGTCCGCAAGTCTGAGAAAAGATGATAGAATGTGTGCATGTAAATAGTGATGATTACGGACTACATGTATGTTAGAATGTGACAATATCATTGAATGCTAAATGCATAGATTAAGCTCTCAAAGATGGTGTTGAAAAATATTAGATGACTTGATGATGAGATAGCTTCAAAAAATACTCTTGCATGACAATTGATGTCTCCAAATTGAATTGGTTTTGCAAATTACTCAAAGAGGTGATATTATGCACAACGCATGCTCGGAAATCTATTTTGAAAAGCTTCAGGTTGATTTAATGAGTACCTATGAATGAGTTGGAGAAATTTGATTAGTCTTTCTCTCAATAGGAGACATTAATTATGGAACACAATTCTAGGGGGATCATTCCTAGGTAATATTAGCTCCTATTCAGTGATAAACAATATCTATGACATGAGGACCTAGTTTGCTAGCTCAAGATATCAAAGTATGCATAAAATCTAGGAGAGCACAACTATGAATAACATAGGTCAAATGGATAAAAATGTAAGCCTAGGGGGAGCTTATTGAGGTAAGAACATGTTGTATCTAGCTTACCAACATATTCAGCTTTATGCGGCATAGTTGGCCCTTTGTCATTGTTGTCAAAGGGGGAGAGAAAATAAAGTCGAAACCAAATCATATGTCAAAGGGGGAGAACAAAAACCATGATTGTATATGTTTTTTCCATCAATGGTTATAGGTTTTTGGGTGTGTTGCCATCAATGAAAAAGGGGAGATTGTTGAACCTTTTTCATTATGGTATGTGTTTTCATTGATGTCAAAACGTAGAAGATGGAAGAAGTGGCATTGATGGAAAAAGGGTTAATTGGTAAAGTGAGAAAATAATGAAGATGAAGGTTGATTGGTAGTGTCAACTCATAGATAAAGCATTAGAGTCTGAAAGTAGCTCAGAAATCATACAAAGAATATCGAAGATTGAACCATTTGATTATATGATAGTGGCATTGAAGGATAAAAATGTTTCATCGGTATGTAATAGCCTCAAGAAAGTGAATTGGGCATTCAGAAGTCAAATAAGGACATTAAGGGTCAGCTATATGTCAAACATGCTTCATATGATCAAGGATAAGTTTTGAGGAACTTTATCATTTTTGTGCAATTCTTGAATATAAGGAGATAGCCACTGAAGTCTAAGGATATCTGCAGAAGTATAGAAAAATCCACGAGAAAAAATAAAAGTTGCAAAGTTACTGGAGCTAGCCGCAAGAAAAGTCACAAATAAAAAGGATAGTTGCGGGCATGAGGAGTTAGCTGGAAAACTCAAAAGAAACCAAGGAAGTGTAGTGGAAACCATGAACAAAAGGGAAAGGTTAATGAAATTCTTGAGTAAAGGGATGAAGCTACCAAAGCAAAAGGGAGCCAAGGGACAAGCTGTGAGGGAGATTGGTGAAGCCTCGGATGTGAAGGAAGATACACAAAGGTAAGAAGAGTCTCAAAGGTAAACTGTGATAGTAGGGATGTCAGGAGATAAGTTGTGGATAGAGAGAAAAGTTGTGAAGAACTAGATAATCCGCTAAGAACGGAAGATAGCTGTGGAAGACTATAAAATATGCAAGTAAAAAGGGATAGAGTTGTATATGAGGAGGATGACCACTTGACATTGTAAAATCTGAAAGAAGCATAGAAAATCCATAGATAAATAAATAGTTACTGATAAAGGAGAAAAAAATAGATCAAAGGAAATTACTGCGATACAAAGGAAAATGTCACAAAATCCAAGAGAAGTCACGGATCAAGAAAATATGAACTGGAGATGAATCAAGGACAATCAGATAAAATTTAAAATGGAAGAAGTGAGAGTCAGTATCTAAAATCGATGATGATTTGATTGATAGAAGATTGTGGCTACATGTATGACTAAAACTCCACAAAAATGATGAAATCCACTATTCTAGATGCCAAAATTTAATGTTTGTTGACTTCAAAGTAATTCAGTTACACTCTCCCTGAAGATTCCTTATTCCAAGGCACAAATTAAATACTGGAGAAGAAAGGGGCTCATTTATTCCTGATCATGAGGAAATCCTAAAAATTCAAAATCTATTTTTAGGAGTCAGCTCATAAATAATTTCTAGCAGATACATAGAAGAAGATGAAATTAATTTGAATATAGCAAGAACAAAATCTAGAGCTAGCAGCATGTATTTAATAGCTTAGATTCTCAGGCGACAAAGAAGAAAGTGTGCATGACAAGCAAATCAAAGAAAGGGAATGGGTCAATTGGAATATAGGAAAAACTTGGAGCCAAATTGAGTAGTTTTTGAGTGGGAAAATGATGCACCGTAACTAAAGGAGCAACAAAAGAAAGGGAAATCCAAGAAATAAAATGATGTAATCGAGCTGAAGGATACAAAGAAGAAGAGAGAGGATGAAGAAGTAATGCATATATGAGAAAAGAGTATGAGAATTAATTAGATGCAACAAGAAAAATATCGTGAGATGAAGGGAAAAAGTGTTGAAGATCTAAAGAACAGATAAAAGAGAGAAAGTGCAGTCGAGCCGAAAAAATTTTAGAGAAGGATATGACATAGAGATGTAATTGAATATTTTAAATTTTGATGTTGATAAAGGAGAGATGATCAAAGACAAGAGTTATGAAAGGAAAGAAGATGCAATGCATGATACATGATTTGTTGAAGAGAAGAGAAAGGAGAAGCTGAGGACATAGTCAGTCATGCTGAGAGAGGAAGAAAGAAGACACGACATAATAATGAAGATCTAGTGCAGAGAGAAAGAGAAGAGTTGTGTGTAGAAGGAGACAACATTATCAGATGAAGAACTGATGTGCAGAGAAAAGTAGAAAGTATGATAAGTCAAATGTGAAGAAAGGAGAGACCAAAAAGAGGTAAAGAAAACATTACATATCTAACTTTGAAGAGTGATTGTAAATGAATGAAACAAAAAGTGATCATAATTAGTTGTGTATGCAACACAAAGACTAAGTGATCAAAATGTGTATGAACAATAAGTCTAAGTTGTAGCTTAGCATATTTAAGGGGTTGGTGCTCCTTTTGGGGTTGGTGCCTCACTAAATAAATCTCTTGTGATGTGTAATATTCACTTGAGTTATTTTTTGTGTGTAATATCAACAAAGGTGTAGGGGTGGGTGCTCCTTGTGGGGTTGGTGCCTCACTAAAAAATATTGTAGGATGTGTAATATTCTTGCAAGTCCTTGCTTTAAGTAATATGAGAAATGGTTTTAGTGGTTTTTTGTCCCGAAAGGGTTTCCCACATTATATCTGGTCTCCTCATGTGAATATGCTTCTTATTTCTATAGTCTCATGGTTAATATTGCATGCTTGTGACAATCAATAATAGTTAACAACAATAGATATAGAAAAGAGGAAATTGATTGTAAGTTTTATCCACACTAATTTCTCCCCCGAGGCTGAAATCTCTAACAAATGAAGGGTAGTGAAAAGAGGTAATGTTTTATAAAAAGTAAAAATAGTGTGTCGTAGATCATGGATGTAGATAAACAAGGTGAAAAGTGGTGGAATGCAAACAAGAAGTTGTGAATGTGATGTGTATGATACCTAGGAGGACAAGAATAACTAGTGCAAGAAAAATTAAGGCCATGACAAAATAGAGACAATTTTTCCATGTATTGTCTCTAACCCATAATGGTTACATGAATAACCATTCCTCATTCCCGGCATACCCCTTGAGACGCCCACTCTAGAAATAGATGCATTAGTGACCCTTATCTGCACAAGGAAATTGTTAGTAACATGTATGAAAGATGAAAAGTGAAAAATTAGGTGTATACATATGCCCCAACCATTGATCACCACATGTCGCAATAGCAAAACATGGGGTGGTCAATGGAAAAAACATTCGTAACATCACTACTAAAAGTAAGTAAATAAAGAAGTGCTGAAAGGAATAACACAAATGAAATATACGCACCAATACGTGCACTGATAGTGTCGCTCGTCCTACCACAAGGAGGTGCAATCCATGATACAAGAAACTTGGAGAAGTAAAACTAAAAGGAAACACTAGAGGATCATCAGTAAAATAAGACATAAATCACCTAGCTAGGGGCCCATGGGATGGATGTTGTGTGAAGATGTTATATGATAATATGATGTCAAAAATAGGTCAAAAAGAAAATTCATTGAAAGTATTCATGTAATAGGTTGAAATAAATGGCGTGATATTATGGTGAAGATGCAACAAATTCCATGTGTTACGAGTTTGAGAGTGAAAATATGGTCGATTGAAGATTGAGATTGATCTCGATCAATTTTGAATAGAAAATTGAGTTTTATATAGTGATTTTGAATTTAATTTACTTATTACTATTTTTGGAATTGAGATAACTGAGCTCTGGAATTCCAAATTTGTGGCATAATTCAACATCATAGCACAAGTATGAGGTGGTGATAATGGAAAAAAAGGAAGAGTTTGCGGTGAGGATCGACCACAAGTAAGTCATTGCATTTAATTATGTTGAGTAAAATATGTGCTATTACTTATTTTTTATTTTTTAAATTTGTTAAGACATCAAACTTAGTCAAACTTACATCATGCGGTAGGTTAAGATGAAATACAAGTGGGTTTCGGAGGGATTTAATATTTATTTTTCTCTTTGTTGCATTTTGAAAGTAAAATTTGAGAATTCGTGGCCATGATTTGGCCGAGATGCCATTGACCCTTTTGTAACAGGATGGATAATGGCGTTGGGATGGGACAGAGGGAGCCGGATAGAAGATGTCATAGGGGTAGGTTTTCTTGGGGCTGATGGTGTCTGTCAAGGGTTGATAGCATAGGGATTTGGAAAACATAGGTTGTAAGATTTGTTTTTTCAATCCAAAATTGATTTTTCAGAGTTTTGATGTTTGTTTGTTATCACTTTGTGGATGCAAGTAGAGTGGAGGATTCAACTATGGTTGAGCATAAATGTAACATGGCTTGGTGGGATACATTCTTGATTTTCACAAGTAGATATTATCGAGTTACGGGGTTGGGGATTTCAAGGCATCATGTAGATGAACATGATACCATTGTATATAGAATTATTAAATATTTTTTTAATTGCATGGGAGACTAGGTCCAACAACTTTTAGTGGTGGAAAAGACAAGAGATATAGGAGATGGCCTTTACATACGAGGATGTACAAGGGATTTTGTGACATTAGCGATTAATAACACATGTATGTATTGAGATATTGTTTCCTTCTTTGTTTAATTTCATTAATTTCATCGAGCAATTGATGGAAAAGTAGTCCTAGTCAAGCTCATAGTGTCTTAGGGTGTTGAGTCTAGGTGATGGTGGTTGTCAGCACTTAGGTGGTCCAGAGTTATGTTTGGTCTTTATAAATTTTCTCAAATAGCTTCTTGGTGCCAAGTATGGATGGAAAATGTAGTAAAAATTATCTACATATACTATCGAGAGGTTTCTAAGGCTCAAAATATTAGAAAACATGAGTTAGAAGAAAAATGTAAGTCCTAGCCAAAACTACCCTTGAAAACTTGAGTTGCACTTGTAGCCAAATGAGATGGTATAGAAAAAATTAGGAGTTATCTTGGAAAAAAATTTTATTGGAGATAGTGGAGGCATGTGTCTTTGATGTTCATGCAAAATTTCATAACTCAAGGAGGTCATTTCTACAAGATATTCAAAATTTACTAAGACCGGATTTTGTGGAAACTCTATTTAGACCACCAGACTCCTTAGCTATAAAAAAATTCTCAAGAATTTCTCAAATAAATCATAGAATAAAATTTTGGATTAAATTCTCATAAAAACATGGTACAATTTTATTTTTCGATTGATCAAGTTTTGAAGGAGTTATCATCATTTTTCAAATCTTGTTTTCTCTCTCCAAGCCTCCTTCTTAGATCAATGGAAGTAAAATGGTTCTAGTTGTATTAAAATCACTAGCATAGTTATTTTAATATTATCAAGGTTGGTTAATTATTACTCCAAGTTATATTATTTTCTTAATGCTCCTCAAATATGGCAGGTTCAATACAACTTCTACTCAACATGTGCAAACTGTGTGTCTATAGGTATGAGGTGTGAAAGAGATAGTCTTGAGGGTTGTGGTTGAATAAAATGATTGAGATTGAAAAAGGAATTAACTCCCTCTACTATTCCTTGGTAAATTATTAAATATCAAAGTTTGTTCTAGTAAATAAGGGTGAATCCAAATTCTTCAGTGACCTTAAGTTGCATTATAAGCCCATTGAAGGAGTGTGTATTCTGAGTTGAAGAGTATGATATTTGTCTTCAATGCATTTTTTCAGTATATTGGAAGTGTTAATGTGGTCTTCATACCAAAATATATGTATTCAAGATGTTGGAGCATGTAAAGGTCTAAGTTATAGGTAGTGAAGCTCAATTTTGGTCATATTTTGAATTGTGGTTCACTGTGCAAGGGCAATTACTCAATAAAAATTGAAACACTAATCTTTAGAATGCTGTTTTATGTTACAAAAGTTTTTAGAACTTAATATTCATTTAAAGATATGCAACATATCCAAAGTGAGGATCAAAGAACAATCCATCATAAAGTAGAGCTCTGAAATTACAAAGCAGCATGGTTTTCTTGTTGTTGATGGGAATGTAAATCATTGTTTCAAGAGATGGTTTGACATTGAATAGGTTATCCATGTGTTGTCATACAAATGTGCAACAAGGAAATTAACAATTTTTGAGCATGAAAACTATACCCATGTGTCAATTTTTTCAATTCCTATCATTCCAAGACACCTGAGGTATGTCTAGTCAGTTCAAGTGACCTCCCCACTAATTTTCTATCATCCCCTAGGTCATTTAGGAATTTCCATTCATTCCCCTAGGTGATTTTAGGAGTTCATCAAAAATTACAAGCTATAGGTAGTTTTGGGAAGGGCTATCATTGGCCTTCCTAGGGTTGGAGTAACCTCATGGAGTAGAGAAGAGGAGCAAGAATGGATATGGAGGTGATTCAAAGGTCTTGGGACATCATGGAAATGATTCAGAAGATTTTGGAAGGGCTCGGAGAAGTTGGGGCAGTTTTGCCATAATTAGGGTTCATGTGGCTCACAAGACACAAGCCAAAACAATCATTGAGATTCGAAGGTGATTCAATGATATCCATATGGATTTAGGAGAGAAAAAAAAACATTTCTGGAAATATAATTCCAAGCCCTACATGATGGTGAAATCATATTTTTCACAACACTTTGGCGCATCAGGTCTACAGGCAGTTTTTTTCAAGAACAGGTGGAGTACCAAATCAAAATCCAATTTTCCAGGATCAAATGGATGAATCAAGACATGATACCCCCACCATTGGATTAAAAATGCCATTTCCAGTCAGGATCATATAATTTTTTTTTCAAAAAAAGTCCATTAGGAGCTCAAGATATCATTGTCGCAAGTTGTCCTCTCGGAGCAAGTTTGGGACTTAGCAAAATTTTGGGAGGACATGTGTTAGCTCAAGGAGCCTGGTGGGATTTTATGTCCTTGAAGTCCCTAAGGGTAAGGTACATCAACCTTGGAAAAATGCACCCAGCCCCCATGTGACCTCTAGAACCCCATATGACCATCAAGATTGCAAGTTTAGCCCCAAGGTGTAATTGAAGCTCAAATCCCCTACGGTCGAATCTTCGCCACATGTCACTCCAGACCCTATGGAATTTGATGTCCCTCACATCCCTCATAGGTTAGGGACATAAAATATTAAAAATGTGCCTGTGCCTCTAGGTGATATTTGTGGTCACCCATGTGACCCACTTCCACCCCTCGGTGCTTTAAAGCGATTTCGAGCACCGATTCCCCGTCGTCGATCAATGCCACGTGTCACCTCTAGGATCACCATGGAAAATGATGTCCCTCACATCCCTTTTAGGTGAGGGATGTCAAGGACAATAAAATTCTCCCATCCCTCTCTCATCATGATTTCAAAAATTTAAATATTTACCTCCTTCCCTACTTCTAACTTCTAACACTCTCGTGCACAACCTTATCTCCATACTTTCTCTACAAATCCATGCCATCACTCTTTCATTGCTGAACCTTGAACCACACCTATCACAGAAATAATATCCTTCACTCCATGAAATCATACAGGTCTCAGAAGGAATTTTGAGCAAACAAGGAAGGAGAAATGAAGAAAAACAAAGAAGAAAATAGTGAAAATATTCATTGCTTAGTAAAACAAAAATTCATTGAAATATTCCAAACCGGTGCACATATTGAAAAATTGTTTATTGTTGAGTTCTTATTTCTTAAAGGCAATTAAAAAATCATATTCAAACCTCCATTTGTAGAAATTAATTCTCACAAAGGTGAACAAATTTCACTTCCACTCCACGAAGAACAAAGTTCAATTTCCTTCAAACCGATAACCAAATTGAAAAGAAATTTCACCAGTGAGATAAGAAGCAAAAACCTATCACAATGGAATTGATATCATTGTAAACGGAGAAAAAAACCAAAACTAAAAATTTCAAGCTCCATTAATGGCCACCATGACATAGTACTGGAAAAAATAAGCGAGCTGCCTCTCCACTTCTCGTGGTTCCAAAGGGCGAAATCACATGAAACTTGGATGGAATGATCGTTGAAAAATAAAGTCTTGCATGAACTAGTTTTCGCACCATAAGTCCATATTTTTTATGGATATGGAGGGATGTGTTTTTTATCAGAATTCTTCCCTCTTCGAAGAAATTTTCAAATTCCCAAAGATCCGGCAGGAGAAATCATCTGAAATTCAGAGGGAAGGGTCTCCAAAAAATCTAGTTTCTCTCAAACTAGTTTTTACATGATGAAGTTGCCAATTTCTCAAGATATGAAGGAATGATTTTTATCAGTATTCTACCCTAGTAGCTCCATACCCAAATCTCTTACAAGACATAATTTTCATTTTTCATTTATGAGCTTTCTGGAAAGCGAATCATGATGAAAATTGGAGCACGAGTTCGTGACGAAGAGTCAAATCCAAAAAGTTGTTCCTGTCAAACAGAGGTCATTTTCACCACTTACTAAAAATAGCATATGTTATATTTCCTCACATGTTATAAATGACGATTCCCACTAAATTACAATTTCTATCACTTAGGACAATTAAAAAGGGGTAAAATGAAAAGTAAGAGAGAAAATGACTTCTTCCCAAAATAACAGGTCCCCAAATAAGAACCTGCTAAAAATCGAAATGTGCTAAAAATAGAAATATATCATAAATAGAGAGGAGGTTGGAATATGGTAGAAGGTTCAAAAGGTGAAACTGGAGCAAGATAGGCAATATGTCCCAGAATAGTAGAGCATGGGCTCATATTTTAAAAATAGTAGGTTATTTTAAAAGGGCAAGTTTGGCACAAAGGGACATAAAGGGATGATCATTCGGTCAATAACATCATTCTCAATCATCCATGGTCATTGATAATAGGGAATTTTAGGTCCATCTTAGGGAAATGGAAAATGTTTTTCAACACTCACTACATAGTTCAGGGGCATAGGTGTATCATTCACATGTTAGGAGTTGCATTCATCAAAAAACAATTCAACAAAGTGCTTTTAAACACTCATTCCAAAGCATTTGTGAGCCAATTGGAAGGGTTTTCACATGAGTTTGAAGATTTAGAGTTTCATCGCATTGAGCTTTCCATCAATGAGGATCAATGGACTTCATCGGGAATGAGATATCCTCTTCTTATTCTTTCACTCTTTCTCTCTCCTCTTCCCCTAACTTTCTCTCTCTTCTCAATGTTATAATATTATGTTGGGGTTGCACTTTTTCATATGTATTAATGTTCGTAATGTAATAATCAACTTTATGTTATAAAAAGGGACTTAATGTTATCATAGGAAGTTGAAAAATGTTAAGTTGCATGAGGACATATGAAGAACCATTGGGGGTAGATGATGAGTTATCTCTCATTCTATAAATTGTAAAGCCATTCTCTTTTCAAAAGGTTAGCAATTGATCTTGTGAACTCAAGAGTGCATTGTAATTAGAGAAAGCAAAGGAGATAGCCATTTTCTTCTACTTTCCTCCACTCTCAAATTTATTCCATTCCCACACTATGTACAACTTTGGTTTAAGAAATCAATACAAGAAGAAGGCGTTTTAGATTTCTTTGACTATGGTGTTTCTTTATACTTTGCGATTAATAAATTCTATTTGGTCTTGTTGTTATTTATAAAGTTTTTTCTTCTCATGAATGCATGTGTTGAAATTTCGACTAGTGTGTGCAGGAATCTGATTTTCTACCTACAACATTAGTTCTCCTACCTCTTTTCTCACTCCCCTTTCCCACTCTTCAAACAGAGAGTCTTACCTAGCAGATATTGCTATATTTTTACAGGTCGGTGGAGTTCCCCTATTGGATCCCTAGTCACAAGGCCATTAGGAAAATCCACCTTTACTCGTACATGCATATACAACAGCTGCACTTGTTAAGTAGAGGGACTTAGATTCCCAGAGCATTGGCAAGAAATCCACAAGTTTGTCCACCTAACAAATTTTCTCACTGATAATTTATAAGCACCTACTATGGAGCAGACTTAGTAGCATCTACACCCAAAATATGACCGCAAGGTCCAAAAATTCAAAAAATATATATCGAAAAAACCAAAAAAATAGAGTTCATGAAAATCCATTGCTGAAAGATACACTGCTGTCGATTCTTGCACGTGACCTTTCATATTCCATAGTGTCTTTTCATATTCCCATGTCAATAATTTCTAAAATATGGTAGGAAGTTACACTAAGTTGAATAGGTCAAGAGGTGGTGTTAATTCCAATTTTGAGGCTTTGTAAAATCAACAAGAACTAATTAGAGATAACATGTAATTCTTCTCTCAAGCCTCCTCTTCATCCTGCTCTTCAATAAGTTCACTTGGCAACCCTATCCAAACTCTTGTTGATAACCCCCTTCAAATTATCTTATTTTTCAATCAACTTTGAGCATTGAGTTCCCAAAAAAAGAAAAATTTGAAGAAGAATTTAGAGAAGTGAGAGCTGAAGAAAAATCATAAAAGACAATGGAAGATGAATTAGAAAGACCCCAACCCATTGTTCCATGGGGAAGAAATACAAGCCCGCTTACTCTTGAACCTCCTCTTCATGATCTACTAACCAGTTCATGTAAGAAATTTCCAAATTTCAAATGTGATGGCACACAAGTCCCTGAAGAGAACATATCAGATTTCACCACATCATGTGGGATTCTTGGTGTCCAACATGAAGATGTCATTGTAATATTGTTCATGGAGTCTCTCCAAGAAAAAGAAGTGGAATGGTTCTACCTCCTACTTGCCCGATCCATCACTTGCTAGAATGACATCAAAAGGAAGTTTGAGGAAAGATTCATATTTACTAAGGACTGTCAAGACCTCCTTATTCAATTAGCACAAATAAAGAAAGGATAAAATGAAACTATGAGAGACTTCATGGCTCATTTCGATCAGTTGCTTTGTAGGATACCTAAGAGGATTCACCATCTAAAAACAATGTTAAGATATTCTTCATCAATTCTCAATCACCGGAGGTAGGATTTATCCTACAAAGAGTTCAACTAAGGAACATTGTAGAAGCAAAAAGGATGGCCATTGAACTTGATGATGATCTCATCCTCTCTAGAAAGATCAAGAATCCATCAAAGGGAAAGACACAACATCCTAGAGACAAGAGAATAGATCCATTGCTATAAAAATTGGTGAATGAGATGACATCATTGAAGAGGGAAATATTTGAATGAGTTTCTTCTCAAAGAAGCAATGGAAATCAAATTGCAGGAGCACCTCAAGGCTTTCCTTAGAGGCCCCACCTATCAATGAAAATTGTAGGAGTAAGGAAAATGAAGAGGATCTTGAACCAGAAAGTGAAGGTGGTGATTTCCTAGAAAGTGATGAGTTTGAGAACGATACAAAAATCAGATTCTGTGAGTATTCTGGAGGTGATGAAGAAGAAGAAGAAGATGCACCCAGTTTCTCATGTGTGGTATTCACTCATTCTCAGTCTGATAAAGGAACATCTCCCTCCACTGCTTGTAAAGAAAAAGAAGACTGAAGATCCTCCTATGGTGACTCCACAAAACAAAATAATCAGTTGAGGATCTCCACTCCCACCCTCTATGGAGTCTGCATTGTTAAATCCTGATCTTGTAGCAAGTAATAAGGCTCCCAAATCCCAAGTAATTCTTCCGATGCCTCTTCCAAGTCTAAATCTAAATTTTCCCTATAAAATCTAGTACTTTGAAAGCTCCTAGTGTACCTTTCAAAATACCCTCCATTCCCCAAAAATATACTCCTACTTCCAAACTTGTCCTAAATCCAAAAGCAGTCCCTTCATCACCTTCACCCACATATTCTCCTTTTGATTTCATAGAATATGTGAAAAAAGCCAAATTCCAAATTACTGAAACTGAATATTTGCATGGACTCATCTTGAACAATTTGAGAGGTTTGTCTGATATATTAGGAGTGGTAGTCTAACACCAAATGTTGTAACTTCTGGTTCCAAAGGTATTTTTCCAAACCCACCTATGCCTCGCCTCATAAAACATGTTTTCCTTAAGTGCATCTAAGACCGACAGGGTCAATCCTTTCTACATCTCCCTTCTTGTTGGAGAATATGTACCGAACAATTACATAATAGATTTTGGTGCCTCAGACAACATGATGCCTTTGAAGGTCATTAAGTCTCTCAAACTTACCATGACTCTACTTGGTGGCTCTTTTTACTCTTTGGATTCAAAAGAGGTCCCACTTGTAGGGAAGGTAAAAAATGCATAGGTGGCTCTTTCTAGATTTCCAGACAAGAAAGTTTCAACGATGATTTAGGTAGCAGAGATGTCCCAACCTCGCTCGAATGTTGCTAAGTCAAAGTTTTTTCCAATACTTGGGAGGGAAAATTCAGATGAATTGGTCATCCAAAACCATACCAATGAAGGGAGACATGGAGAAATTTCTTCTTGAGAAGAAGATGAGGTATATGGTACGAATTTTTGGGATCCCAGAAGCTAACATTTTGTACCAAGATAGCAAGTGTATGAATCACTTTGTGAAAACTGACGAAGAAGAGGATATTACCATCTTGATAGGGCATAACATGCCTTCTCAGAGAGGCATGGACTTTAAATAACCATTGAGGAGATTTGAGTTGTAAGAGGGAATCCTTGAATCACCGGATGATGCAAACCGTGAAGAAGAGGAAATGGTTCTTGATGATTTTCAAGTAGAAAAATAAGCTTATGTGCTTATCTCGTGATGAGGATTTATTCTCATTCCCATTTGGGGATGAAGATGACCTCAGCCAAGCCATCTATGGAGAGACAAGACCATCTTTTGATGAACTCGTGTTTGAAAGAACTACCTGTACAAGAAATTTTTAGAGCCATAGAAGAAACTGAAGATCCCGAGCTCAATCTCAAACTCCTGATGCAATCCATGAACCTACAAGATAAGTGTGAATCTGATTTGAAATATTTGATCAATGTGAAGGTGGGCCATGTTGAGACAAATCAAGATGAGAAATATGATGCCTCCCTAATCCAATGATTGATGGATACAATGATTCCCAAGATAATGAAGTAATCCCTCTAGATAGTTGCCTTAAGATGCAAAATAAATATTCTTTGAAGGCATACAAAGATGAGATGTAAGAAGTAACAAAGGATATCTTTATACAAGGGCTATTGAATTTAGTGGAAGTTTCAGAAGACCCCAAGCTGATTCTTGATCTCTTAAATCATTCCATGGCCATACAAGACAATTATGAGGTCGCTTGCAATCCTTCCGTCAGTACTCAAGCACCTCACAGTGGAGTAGAGAAAAAGGATAAGTCTGAGGTTTCTCATGGAAAATAGGTCAAAAAACATAAACTTGGGATGGAAAAGAATCCAGAATGTTCAAGTAATTTGAATGAAAACCAAACCCGGGGCATCACCAGCATGTTCAATGAAGAATCATCTATGAGAATAAATGCAGAAGGAAACTGGCACTATGAAACTGATTTCAAAGAACATGAAGGAAATGGAATTTCTAAGTGAAGGCCTGAGCATAAAGAAGCTCATGTAGGCTCACTCCTACAAAGTGTACATACAAATTTGAAAGCACCTGGATTTCATAAGCAACTAAGGAGAGGAGGCTACTTTTTGGAACTAGTCAATGGCTTCACAGAACATCATCATTCGGTGTTGCCTCTTCAGGGGTAACTTTTGAGGAATAAAAAAATGCTTCAGTGAAAGTGGGTTATCCCCGCCTTATACCATAGGTGATTGCTAGGTGTGTTTCCCCGTTTTTGTTTGTGTCGTTTCCTTTCCTTGTGTGTTGTGTGTTTCCTTTCATTGTTCTTAGTGTTTTTTGGTTTCCTTCCTCTCTCTCTCTCTTATTGTAAGTTGTACATGACTCCACAGGGCCCAATGGATAAGGCACTAGTTAATTGATTATATGGTCTAAAGCGAGATTATGGAGTTCTCATGTCATGTCCCCAAGCTAGAGTCAAATTTTTTCATGTAAATGTGCAACAAGGAAATTAACAATTTCGAGCATGACAACTATACCCATGTGTTAAGTTTTTCAAGTCCTATCATTCCAAGACACCCCGGTATGTCCAGTAAGTCCAAGTGACCTCATAAATAATTTGATATCATCCCCTTAGGTGATTTAGGAAAGTCCATTCATTCCCCCTAGGCGATTTTAGGAGTTCATAAAAAATTGCAAGCTACAGGCAGTTTTGGGAAGGGCTATCATCGGGCCTTCCTAGGGTTGGAGCAACCTCATGGAGTAGAGTAGAGGAGCCAAAAAATACATGGAGGTGGTTCAAAGGTCCTGGGACATCATGAAAATGACTCAAGAATATTTTGTAAGGGCTCGGAGAAGTTGGGGCAATTTTCCCAGAATTAGGGTTCACAGGGCTAGTTAGTACACATGCCAAAATAACTGCTGACCTTTAGAAGGTAATTCAGGTAGCTCTGGATGGAGTTAGGAGAAAAAAACATTTCTATAAATATAATTACAAGCCCTACATGATGGTGAAATCATATTTTTCACAACACTTTGGTGCATCAGGTCTATAGGTAGTTTTTTTCAAGAACAGTTTAGTACCAAATAAAAATCCAATTTTCCAGGATAAAATGGATGAATCAAGACATGAGACCCCCACCATTGGATTCAAAAGTAAATTTACAGTAAGGATCATATAAAATTTTTTTGAAAATGTCCATTGGGAGATCAAGATATCATCGTCGCAAGTTTTCCTCTCGGAGCAAGTTCGAGACTTAGCCAAATTTTGGGAGGACAAGTGTCAGCTCTAGGAGCATGACGAGATTTTATGTCCCTGACGTCCCTAAGGGTCAGGTAGATAAACCTAGGAAAAATTCACCCAGACCCGATGTGACCTCTGGAACCCCATATGACCATCAGGATTGCAAGTTCGCCCCCCCGAGTGCAATTTGGAGCTCAAATCCCCTGTCGTTGGATCTCAGTAACATGTCAACTCCAAGACTATTGTGGAATTTTATGTCCCTCATGTCCCTCACAGGTCAGGGATGTAAAACCTTGAAAAAAATTTCTAGCCCTCTAGGAGATATTTTTGGTCACCCATATGACCCGCTTCCATCCCCTCGGTGCTTTAAAGCTGATTTTGGAGCACTCATTCCCTGTCGTCGGATCAATGCCACATGTCACCTCCAGGATTGCCATGGAAACTAATGTCCCTCACATCCCTTTGAGTTGAGGGATGTCAAGGATAAGAAAATGCACCTAACCCTCTCTCAACATGATTTCAAAAATTTAAATATTTACCTACTTCCCTACTTCTAAGTTTAGACACTCTCGCATGGCCATATCACCATACTTTCTCTACAACTTTGTGTCATCACTCCACCATTGTTGAACCTCAAACTAGACCTATCACAAAAATACTCTCCTTCACTCCATGAAAGCATATAGGTCTTAGAAGGAAGTTTGAGAAAACAAGGAAGGAGAAATGAAGAACAATGAAGAAGAAAATAGTGAAAATCTTCATTGTCGTAAAACAAAAATTCATAGAAATCTTCCAAATTGGTCCACGGATTGAAAAACCATTTGTTGCTAATTTATTATTTCTTCAAGGCCATTAAAAAATCATATTCAAACCTCCTATTTGCAGCAAGAAATGCTCACAGCGAAGAAATTTCACTTCCATCTCTATGAAAAAGAAACTTCAATTTCTGTCAAACCGACAACCGGATTGAAGAGAAATTTCACTAGTGAGACAAGAAGCAAAAACCTATCACAATGAAGTTGATTTCATTGTGAATGGAGATAAAAACCAGACCTATAAATTTCAAGCTCCATTAATGGCTTCCATGACATAGTAGTTGAAATAATCAGCGAGTACCTCTCCACTTCTCAGGGTTCCAATGGACAAAATTGCACGAAAACTGGAGGGAATGGTCGTTGAAAAATATAGTTTTGTGTGAACTAGTTTTTTCACCATGAAGTGATCAAGGGATCATTTTTGATATTAAAATCTCCCTAAAAATCCCTAAATTATTTCAAAGTGCAGGATATATTTTTGAGAGATTTCCGATGACTATGAGAACACAACAAACGGACATTGGGAGCTCCAGCTTATGTTTAGACATAGGTCGACCAATGGAAATGTCAACTCTAGTCAACTACTGGTCAATGGAAAAATGGATTATTTTTAAATCATCTAATTTTAGAACCATTGCGTGGAGCTTTCTAAGACATTTCTGACACATTTTGAATGGACCAAATCTGAGTTCATATGCGAAAGCTATGACCAATCAAAGATCAGTCAATTGGTGGTCAATGAGTAGAGGATGTGCCAAGTGGACTAATAATATCGTGACATGTCGCATACCAGTAGAGTTGCACATGGATTTGGGAACATGGAATGTGGGTTTATGATTTACCCATGTAAAAAGGTTTAAAATCTTTTTATAAAAAGAAATTAATTAAAAAAAAGGAAATCCACGTGGGGGTTGGTCAAAGCCTTAAAAAGGCTAAAGAATATTGAATTCCCACAATATGTGGGATGGGATTCATATCCACCTAATGTGGGATTTAACCCACTTCAAAATATGCCACTCCATATGGGATTTTAATCCCTTTTTAAATGCATCCACCTCACGTGGAATTTTGTAAGGGGATGGATAAGAGGAGAATTATGTGGGATTATACACCCACCTACATGCTACAGACTAGGCTATTAAAAGCCTTAAGATAAAATATGGATGCATTATTTTAGGGCCCCATTTGGGTATAAATAGGGGACCCATTTCTTTGTAAAGACACACAACTTCGGAAGCTCAAAGCAATAGCTTGAGGAATATTTCCCAAGGAAAGTGGAGAAGAATGGTTATTTTATAAGACCTATTTAATAGGCTTATTATAAAGTTGTGAAGACCTATTTATTTAAATAGGCATTATTGTGGCTAGGAGTTTTTAATACTACCTAGTCATCCCATAACACCACACTAAATTATTGTGAATCCTGAAGTTTCACCAGGAGTGGCATAGGGTGTTAAGAAGCGTCTGGAAAGCCGATCGATATCTGGAGGATTCTGAATAGTGGAGCTGGGTACACAAAGCTTGCCGAATACGCTAGGAAGGTGGAAGTCGGGTGCTATCTTTCACCCTTGTCATCTGAAGGTCTGGATATTATTATAAGCAAGTTCTTAATAGTTTCCATTAGGTTTTCTTGTGAAAGTACTATTGTAACTTACAAGTTTTGACTAGTGGAATGGTTCGAAAGAACCCGGAGACGTAGGCAATTGCCAAACTTTGTAATCAACCTTTTTGCAAAGTGTCATGCTTATTGCATTATTTTAAGTTGATTTTAATGGGGTAAAAATTAAATGGTAATTTGATAAGCCTATAAGGGTTCAAGATTGAATAGATTAAAGTTTCAGTCTATTTTCAGATCAAGTTTGGTATCAGAGCTAATTTAGCTCCATATTTGATTTAGTAAATCTAATTAATAGAGTGATTGCTTCAAGTTGGTGTAGTTGGTTTAGTTTGTGTGAATAGGGTACATGTGCACCATGGGAAAGATGTCTAAACAAGAAAATCTTGAGGAAATTGAAGCTTATAATCACCAGATCTAGGAAGAGAACTCTCTCTTGCGATCAATGTATTACTCTTTGGAAGAGGAGAATACTCGCTTAAAATCAGAATTACAAACCAAGAATGAGCTCTTGGCAAGGTTGCAATGTGGTGATAAGAGAAAGTAAATACCTTCAACTTTAGATGTAAATACCATGATAGATGAGTGCACTGTAAGTTGTTCACCACGTGAATCTTCTTCCTCCCATTTGGTTTCAGATTCAGGTAATTAAGTCTTTGGTTTGTTTGAAAAGAATACTAGAGGCATTGGATCCAAGTTACTAGATAACATGGGATTTGATGGAAGAGGCCTTGGTAAAAATGGCCAAGGCATTGTTAACCTAATACAGGTCGAGGATTGTCCTCGTTTTGTAGTTTTGGGTTTTCCTAGTGTGGGAATGGAAATTAGAGAATGCTCCAAGAACGCTAATGGGAGACAAGATTCCAAAAGAAAATTGAATATCCCATTAGTCTTGCAAGAAGATTCTGAGTAGGAAAGTTGTGCTTTATTGTCACAGGTAGGATGTGGTAAGAGAAATCAGCGAAGAGGTAATGAGATTCCACCTCTAGTTTCTTACCATAATCATAAGCACAATAAAACTTCTAATCCACTTTTTTAGCTTAAGAAGTATGGTTATGATTTTCAAAAGATGTGGAATTCCTTTCCATGTACTTTTTGTGGATTGCATAATCATTCTGTGGCTAGATGCTGGAAGAGAAGGACATTGATGAAGAAGTTGATGCCATTCGTTAGGAACAAGGAAAATTAGAAAGACCAATCTCATCATGCAGAGTTGAGAAATGGTAGAAAGAGTTCCTCATCCCAGAAGAAGGATATTAAGAGGAATTTTTGTGCTCATTTCCAGAGGAATGGGCACCGGGTGGAAAATTACTGGAAATTGCATCTATCTTGCCATCAGAGTTATGGCAAGACAAAAATGGAATGGAGGCCTATTGCAAAGGCAAAGGAAGTTTCTACTCTGTCACCATTGACAATTCAACCAAGGAACAAGTAATACCTAAAAGTGAAAGTCCTTTAAAATGGGTAAGTCAAAAAAATTTCAATTATATATTGCATAATTCATATTGATGAATAGTATGTAGTATTTGTTTGGAGATTAGATTCTGTGAGAAAATGCTTTGAGAGAAAGGTTTACCATACTCAGTGGATTTTCTTACTTAGAAAATTTGATTAATGCTCCAAACATATCTCCTAATCAACTTGTGAGTACTTATTACAGCTTGAATACAAGATTTGACTCATATAAAGCTTGGAGATTGATCTTCCATTTGTGCAGATAGTAGAGTTCGCAAAAGTTAGCTTGAAACTTCATTCTGTGTAGAGGCATTGTGACCGTGCAACAAAATGGTAGCTGAATCACCATTGGCATTGATGTTGGGTCAGAACTTCATTATGTGGAGAAGCCATCATGGGCATCTAGCAAAATGGTACATGATATTGTTTGTCAAACAAGAGGAGATCTCAAAGGATTAGCTCGGAACGTTGTTCAGAGTCAAGGCATTGTGACCACAAATTTGAATGGTAGCTAATCATCACACTTAGCATCATGTAGCAGAGGCATTGAGGTATGAAATAGACTTAGCACTGCACAACAGAGGTGTTGAGGTCTGCAAGAGACTTAGCACTGCACAAGGAAGTGTTGAGGTCTGCAGGAGACTTAACACTGCACATCAGAGGCATTAAGGTCTACAAGAGACTTAGCACTACAAAAAAGAGGCGTTGAGGTCTGAAAAGGGAGAATTCATTGTCCATCATCGACATCAGATTAATCATAGCTCTAAGTATCATGGAGTTCCTTGAACTAGTTTGGATTATGCAGAATCAACTTGGAGCCAGGAGTTGTGTTATAGACTAAAAGAAGATCTTTGTTGTCATATATCTGGAAGCTTAGCACCGTACAAAGGGAGCATTGAGGTTTCATTCAAAAAATTAGCACCGTATAATGGAGGTGTGGAGGTATTCTTCAGATATCAGAGGGGTGCAATAGGAGGTAGTGAGCCCAAGTGCCATAGGTCCTAGAGTTTGAACCATCATTTTTTGATTGTGGAGTTGGCAAAATACTGCGATGATCTCTTCTCAGCAATGTGATTTGGAGTTTACAAAATTTTTGGGATAAAAAGCCTTTCTTAGTGGGGAGGTGTGATCAGGGGATCATTTTTTATATAAAAATTTCCCTAAACATCCCTAAAATATTCCAGTGTAGAATATATTTTCGAGAGATTTCCGACGACTATGAGAACACGAAATATGGACATTAGGAGCTCCAGTTATGTTCAGACAAAGTTTAGTCAACGAGAAAGTCAACATTGGTCAACAACTTGTCAATGGAAAAATGGATTATTTTTAAATCATCTAATGTTAGAACCATTGTGTAGAGCTTTCCAAGACCTTTCTCGACACATTTTGAATGGACCAAATCTGAGTCCATATGTGAAAGTTATGACCGGTCAAAGTTCGGTCAATTGGTGGTCAACGAGCAGAGGACGCACCAAGTGGATGAATAATATGGTGACACGTGGCATACCAGCAGATCTGCACGTGGATTTGGGCACATGGAATGTGGGTTTATGATTTACCCACATAAAAGGTTTAAAATCTTTTTATAAAAAGAAATTAATTAAAAAAAAAGGAAATCCACGTGGGGGTTGGTCAAAGCCTTAAAAAGGCTAAAGAATATTGAATTCCTCAATATGTGGGATGGGATTCATATCCACCTAATGTGGTATTTAACCCACTTCAACATATGCCACTCCATATGGGATTTTAATCCTTTTTAAATGCATCCACCACATGTGGAATTTTGTAAGGGGATGTATAAGAGGAGAATTATGTGGGATTATACACCCACCTAAATGCTATAGAATATGCTATTAAAAGCCTTAAGATAAAATATGGATACATTATTTTAGGGCTCCATTTGGGTATAAATAGGGGACCAATTTTTTTGTAAAGACACACAACTTTGGAAGCTCAAAGCGATAGCTTGAGGAATATTACCCGAGCGAGCGAAGGAGCAGTTTTTTTTGTAAGATGTATTTAATAGGCTTATTAAAAAGTTGTGAAGACCTATATATTTAAATAGAAATTATTATGGCTAGGATTTTTTAATACTACCTAATCGGCCCATAGCGCCACACTAAATTATTGTGAAGCCTGGAGTTTCAACCAGAGTGCCATAGGGCGTTATGAAGCATCTAGAAATCTAATCGAGATATGGAAGATTTTGAACAATGGAGTCTGGTACACAAAGCTTGTCGAATACGCGAAGGGGGTGAAAGTCAGGTGCTATCTTTCACCCTTGTCATCCAAAGGTTTGGATATTCTTATAAGCAAGTTCTTAATAGTTTCCATTAGGTTTTCTTGTGAAAGTACTATTGTAACTTACAAGTTTTGACTAGTGGAACGGTTTGAAAGAACTTGGAGACGTAGGCAATTTCTGAACTCCGTAATCAACCTTTTTGCAAAGTGTCATGCTTATTGCATTATTTTAAGTTGATTTTAATAGGGTAAAAATTAAACGGTAATTTGATAAGCCTATAAGGGCCTAAGATCAATTAGATAAAAGTTTTGGTCTATTTTCGATCATGAAGTCACTAATTTTTAGGAATATGGAGGGCTATGTTTTTTATCAACATTCTTCCCTCTTCGAAGAAATTTTCAAATTCATGAAGATCCGACAGGATAAATTATCCAAAATTCAGAGGGAAGGGTCTCAAAAAAATCTAGTTTCTCTCAAACTAGTTTTTACATGATGAATTTGCCAATTTCTTGAGATATGGACTAATTTTGTTATCGTATTCTACCATGGTAGCTCATTTATGAGCTTTCTAGAAAGTGAATCATGATGAAAATTGGAGAACAAATTTTTGACAAAGAGTTGAATGCAAAAAAGATATTCCCATCGCAAACATAGGTCATTTTCACCACTTACTAAAAATAGCATATGTTATATTTCCTCACATGCTATAAATTACGAGTCCCACTAAATTTCAAGTTCTATCACTCAGACAATTAGAAAAGGGGTAAAATGAAAAGTAAGACAAAAAGACTTCTTCCCAAAATAGCAGGTCCCCAAATAGCAACCTGCTAAAAATAGAAATGTGCTAAAAATAACAATATCTCGGGAATAGAGGAGGTTGGAATATGGTAGAAGGTTCAGAAGGTGAAACCGAGCAAGACAGGTGATATGTCCCAAAATAGCAGAGCATGGGCTCATATTCTAAAAATAGCAGGTTATTCTCAAAGGGAAAGTTTGGCACAATGGGACAAAGAGGGATGATCCTTCAGTCCATACCATCATTCTAGATCATCCATGGGCATTGATCATAGGGATTTGAGGTCCATCTCGTGGAACTGGATAATGTTTTTGATACTCACTACATAGTTCGGGTCACGGGTATATCATACGTGGGATGGGAGCTGTGGTCATCGACAAAACCATTCAAAAGTGATTTTAAACACTCATTCGAAATCTCATGTGATCCAATTGGAAGGATTTTCACACGAGTTTGAAGATCCAAAGTTTCATCACATTGAGCTTTTCATCAAAGAGGATGAATCGACTTCATCGGGAATGACATCTCCTATTCTTCTTCTCTCACTCATTCTATCTCTTCCCTAACTTTCTCTCTCTTATCAAAGGTATAATCTTGCATTGGGGTTTCAATTTTTCATATGTATTAATGTTCCTAATATAATAAGTCACCTTTATTTTATTAAAAGGGACTTAATATTCTCCTAGAAAGTTGAAAAGTTTTAAGTTGCGGAGGACATATAAAGATCCATTGGGGGTAGATGATGAGTCATCTCTCATTCTATAAATTGTAAAGCCATTATCTTTTCAAAAGTTTGGTAATTGATCTTGTAAAATAAAGAGTGCATTGTACTTAGAGAAAGTAAAAGAGATATCCATTTTCTTCTACTTTCCTCCACTCTCAAATTTCTTCCATTCCCACACTATGTACAACTTTGGTTTAAGAAATCAATACAAGAAGGAGTTTCTAGATTTATTTGACTAAGGGGTTTATTGATACTTTTTGATCAATAAATTCTATGTGGTCTTGTTGTTATTTACAGATTTGTTTCTTATCATGAATGCATGTGTTGAAGTTTCTAACTAGTGTGTGTAGGAATCTGATGTTCTACCTGCAACATTAGTTCTCCTACCTCTTTTCTCACTCCCCTTTTCCAATCTTTAGATAAATTCTTACCTATAAATACATTGTTATCTTTGTCGCAGAGTCGTGGAGTGCCCTTGTTAGATCCCCAGCCACAAGCCCACTAGGAAAATCCACCTTTACTCATGTATGCATATACGACAAGTACACTGGTTAAATAGAGGGACTTAGATTCCTAGAGCATTTGTAAGAAATCCACAAGTTTTTCCACCCAAAAAATTTTCTTGCCAACACCATGCTTGTAAAGTCCTCTAGAATCTAAAACATCTAAAACCATTGATTTAAGTTCAAGTATTAGCATATTTTTCCCTCTCGAACATGTACAATCAACCAAACCCTCTATTTAGGGTTTTGAGAGAAGTTTTTACACATATATCAAGTTCAAACCATTAAAAAATATTGAAATCCTGAAGTTGTCTCTATCTTGGGATCGCCCATCATCATGTTCAATTTTTATTATGAATAATCAAATTTCTACCGAGTTCTTCGCGATAGTCATAGATGTCATGGGTTAAAACACATCCACAAAGTGTTGTTAAGTGAAATTTTTCCTTTTTTCTCTATATATTAATATTTGAGGCTTTTTGCAATGCTCCATAAGGATGATGATTGGTTGAATTGAAGTTGAATGTAAAGACTAATGAACTGACAGAGAAGACATAACTAGGTTATGGTGTTCACAAGTATGGTGAAATGTTGATGATGAGCTTCAAATATTTATGTAATGGATCCTTAGTTGGTTGAAAAGAAAACTATAGTCTTGCACTTAAATGAAGTTTTGTAAAATTTCCTATCCATGATTTTTTCAAGTCTTTGTCCAAAAAAGTGAATTCCTTATCAAGTCCTCAAAGAATAATTCTTGTTCAAATGAAGTTGAAAAGTCTCCTGTAAGAAGTGAAGAGTCCAAGGAGGTTATGAAACATTTCCTAACTCTTTGTAGCATTACAAATGTCTTAATTATTCCTTGTAACTTCCCTTACATTGCCAAGTAATCTATATAGTTAGGTTTTTGACAGTTTCATAGCACATTCTAGGGAGAGGGAAGATTTTTAGGTTAATCGATGTCGTAGTTGAAAAGACTCGAATTTATTGTCATTTGAAGAATTAATAGAAGAAGGAAAAAACCCTATATGTTGAGGATGATGTCAGTTATGTTAGTTACTCAAAAAGTCTTCTTAGTTTCCTTTGTATGGAAAAATTCCAAGAAAGAAGAGATGAAAAATTAAAAAAGTTACAAATTTGTGATATTATTCTTCTTACTTGAGCTAATTTAGGAACAAAGAGAAATGAAGAGTATTGTTTGAAAATTTGTAGAAGTGTGTGATATATCTTACTACTAATAGGAGAATTTGAATATTCAAATCAAGAAATATAGTGTGGTGAACAAAAAGAAAAAGGTGTTAATGAAATTACAAAGAAGGAAGTAGGGATTTATGCTAATGTGAAGTTGAAGAATAAAATATAGGTGAACTTGGGAATAGTTGTTCAAAAATAAAGGATTGCTGATACACACTAAAGCCTAAGAGAACTAAGAATATACATGTTAAACATATAACAAAATTAGATACTTTTAAGATGTAGAGTAGATGACGAAATCAATATGGAGAGTCCTCAAGTCAATAAAAGATCATTTGTCTATGAATGTAATTGCAGTTGAAACTTTGAAGGGTCTTGTAAATGTAGGTTGAAAGTAGAGAGATATATGAAAGTCATAGGTGGTTTTTGAATGAATAAGAAGGTGATGAAATCAGTAGAGAGAGCTCAAGAAGTGTGAAAGGAAGATACTTGTAAAGGTACGAACATGTTTTAGAATTTTATTCTTGCACAGCAGATCAACATATCCTTAATAGAAGATTTTCTGTAGAAGAGTGAGGATATCAAGAGTAAAGTGATCATAATCTATTGTATGAGAAACATAGGAGCTATATGATCACAATTTGGTTGTATCTCTCTAAGTAGGTGCTTAGATCATAGGGGTAGGTGCTCCTTGCAGGTTGAAGCTTGCAAAACTAGCTAAGTGGGTGCTTAGCTATCTTTAAGTGGGTGTTTGAGGGTTTTGAAGTGGGTGCTTCATAAGTTGAGTGGGTGCTCAACCAAACCGAGATCATTGTATGCTTTGGAATTGGTGTTCCTAATAAATACTTGGTTTCAAAGTTGGTTTTCTCCCTCCACGGGTTTCCCACTATAATTCTTTTCTTGTGAATTATTGAATTCTTGCATGTGATTGATCATATGTTCATATTTTAATTCGTTCAAATAACCAAGTGGATTTGAACTTGAAATTCTCTAAAGTTTTGATTGGAACTGATTCATTCCCCCCTTTAAGTACTTTTGATTTCCAAAATATCTAACACATGATGTTGAAAAGTGGAGAGCATTGGCCATATGGGCTATGGGGAGAAATACATATGAAAATTTCATGTTGTGCATTCGATTAAGAACAATGCATTAAAAAATCATTCCAAATATCTAAAAGGTGGTTATGGGGATTGTGGTGGCAGAAATAGTTTGCCACAAGGTAGATGGAGCCATCCCATTGTTCTTAATTACTATATGCAAAGATATGGTGCATCATGGGGTTTTATTTAGTTAGGGAACCACCATATGGGTGTATTTAATGCACGATTTATACATGGTGTGATACAAAGGTTAGAGGGTTATGAAACCCATGATGTTATTGAAAGTTTGGATATATGAGTTGTTCCCTAAGTAGAGGCCAATAGGGAAATTATAGGAAATGGTGGTGCATGCCCCATGAGTGCTTTAGTGGGGACAAGTACCGTAAGTGAGAGAAATTAGAGCATATTGGAGACTAGAATAGATGGGACCAGGTGATTATACATGAAAACACTACATAGATAATGTGGATCAGGTGGCTTAGAGAATATTTCTTGGATACTATGATAGAGGTAATGGGACATTATGTTAATTACGTGGAGACCACGCAGTGAGTCTGGTCCCGAGGAATTTTGGGTGACCAACGCTAGTGGTGATACAATGATTTCCACCCTACCAATGTCATCATAATAAAATAGGTTGGAGAAGAATAGGTGGGGTACCAACACTTTGACCTTGTATGTAATGCCCATGATATTATTACTCTAAATTAAGAGATTTAAAAAACCCTTAAATATAAATTATTCATTTAATGATTTTCATTATGCAACAAATAAAATCAATCATAATTAAATGTTTACAATCAATCTGATAATAAATGATAATTGTGTGCAGATGTAAGGGTTAATTAGATCTACTTGATCCCCTTTAATTCACTCTAACAGAGTGTGTATAACTTTTATACATTTGGTTAAACCTTTCTAACAGGTCTTAAGAACCATTTGCATTCCTTATGTGTCAATCTAGAAAATAAATAACTATAATCTATCTGGTATTCGACACTACAAGATAGGAAAATGGTGAAAAACTAGTGTTATCAACTAGCTACACTAGGCAAAATTTGTAAGTGTTTATTTCCAAGATGAGTTTATTGACTACACATAATCCATAGAAAAATGTCTCCGTCACCACACAACCAACTCTTCATAGTTATTTGGATCTGATTTCATTTTTTAAGTAATTAAATTTGTGTTTTGAAGAAGCGAGTGATCATGACTCATCCTTTTGATCAAAAGGATCCTATCAGATCCAATCTTAGGATCCCCATGGGAAAGATAGTGACCAAATAATTACTTACGTCATTATGTACCCGCTTACCCTTCCCATAGCCATCCTAAGATAACGTATTTAGTATTATGTCGATAAGATTGATGGATCATGATATCTATTATTCATTTATAATTTAGTTAGTTGTTTAAGATGTTAGGTTGTGGAGCCTGTTTTCATGTGTGAAAGTGTTAAAGATTGTACACTAAGAGTACTGTACACTTTTCATGTATTCTCGCCGGGTAAAATTTTTGGCCTCGAAAAATGCACCCGACATATCGAAACGTGCTTTTCTCATATGGGCAAGTTTTTTGACCCATAGGTTTATGGGACGGATTTTGCCCATGGTTTTGATACCCACGGTTTTGTAAAACTGCTTAAGTAGTTGTCTATTTATATGGTCTTATGCATATGATAGATGTACAAGCAAATATATTGCAGATGTGTTTTGAATTCGGCTGTGAATTCTGTAGAGTTTGTTGAGCATAGCTCCAAATGGATCTGGGTATTGTATTGAGAGAGCGGTGGCTTGTAATAAAATCTGAGCAAGTGATTCTTGGTGGACGTAGCCCAAATTGGGTGAACCACGTTAAATAATCTCTTTGTGTTGTGTTATTTTATTCTGTAATTTTATTTGAGATCTGTAATAATTTCTGCATATTAGTTTCTACTATTACGATTCTGTGAGGGATTATTCCGCATATTTTATCCCTTATTTCCTAACATAAGATAAGTAAATGAATTCAAGATGTATCATTCTACAAAGGTTTATTTAACCATGTCACGCATAAAATAATATTTGTAAAACTTATTGAAGATATAACTTGATCTCATATGTTTTTCATTATTCATGAACAACATAATTTAGTTTGTAAGTATAGTAATATATTTCATTATTTTGTCGTATTGTTTTCATCATCATACTATGACCATTATAAACATAATTTTTCATTATAGATGAAATAATAAAAACAAATATAATATCACAACGTAATCGCATTCATACTCTGCTGTAAAATAACATTATAACACTTCCATATTTCTCAAACATGATATTAAAACAAGTATTTAATTAATATTTAATAAAGATAATCCATGTTTCTGAAATAATATCAACAGATATTCATAATAGTACAATAGGCCAATTGCCTTCATTCATCTTGTGAAGTTATTACATTCACATTTACAAACAAGTACAATAATCCAAATCTGATATTAAACAATAATACATTATGAAATCATGTGTAATCAGTCCAACCATTCTCTTCATAAGGTTACTTCTTCCCGCACACTTTAGGAGAGAGAGAGAGAATTGTATACATGGTCGGGTTATATGAGCTGACATGAATTATCTATTCATATTCATGTTTTGCTAAAATTAATTAAAATAATATGTTAAGGTTTTCCTATTTGATAACTCATAATACTATTATTAAATATATATATCATTAATCAATTAAACTTATACTACATAGTGTAAATTATGTTTCCAATCAACCAATTTCCAAGATACCCACCGAAAGTAAAGTTATTTAGAATTATTTAAAAATTACTTATAATGCGATTATCATAACAATAAGCAAGACCATAATTTCATATTAGCGACTCCCAATCCCACATACTAGGGTACAAGAATAATATCAAATTTATGTGGTTCATCTAGGTAAAAAAATAAATTTTAATTAATGAACTAGCATATATCCCAACATTCTCCTTCATGATATTTACTCAATTACATTGTTTAACTAAACAATCCACAATCACCAAAAGAAATAATGCTTACTAAGTTCTTTCAAATTATTTACGTTCTAAACAATACAAAAATATGGAATGTTATCTCTGCAACAAGAATACATCCACTTATAATAGATTCTAAATTACTTTAGTTACAATCAATACAATATAAATGATCCTCAAGAAACTCAATATCAACATTTAATATGCAATTTGTTTCTCCTCAAAGATTTAAAAACTAGAACATAGATCATTTCCTTCACTAATAAAAAACCAAGTTCATTATTAAGTAAATAATAGAGTGAAATTTTAAGAAATGGACATCATCAAGTCACATAATCAAAGTTTTCCACTTAAAGAACATAAGATATGCCTTTCTAAATAAACATTTGAGACTCAACTCCTTGAGAGTCTAACAAAAACTACCATGAGATTTTCACCAATGAAGGCATTCTCAAATGAGCTACAACATTTTAACTACTAATCTTGTAAAGGGATAAAACAACCATTTCATACAATAAGCCAACATTCTTATCAAGTACTTGCATAATATATCAATAGTAGATAGTCAAATAACATTTTACTTTTAATCACTAAAACAGATAAGTAAATGATGTTTTTATATCATCTAGTTTCTCCTAATTTGTTATATCTTTAGAATATTTGTCTCATTAGACCTTGCATTATGTAATATCTCTATTTTTGAGATGTAACTTGTGAGTTTCTAGCACTCTAAGTGGTTCAACCACGACAATTCATGAGTCCCGATGTGTAAAGAGTTCCAATTTATGACATGTGTTATATCTGATACATATTTTTTAAGTAATGAAATATGAAAAATATCATGCATTCTAGACAATACGGCATGTTATGTTAATTGATATGTCATTAGACTTATGATTTCAAGGACTTAGAAATGTCTTGCATATCTAGTTGACAATTTGGAATCCTTTCCAAATTAAATTGAGATCTTTTTGGGTTTTAAACTCAAGAAGACTTTATCTCCTTGCTCAAATTTCCTTTCAACTCTTTCTAAATCTACGTAGCTCTTCTTCTTATTAGATGCTTCTTTTAACCACTCACGAATTAACTTCACTTGCATTTCCATTTATGCTAACATTTCTAGGCCTACTACCTCTTTTTCCTTCATGTTATCCTAGATGATAGGAGTTCTACACTTTCTCCCATACAATGCTTCAAATGGTGACATTTTTAGCAAAGAATGATAAGTGTTGTTATAGGAAAATTCAACCAATAGAAGATATTATTTCCATTTATATTTTTGATCTATGTAATAAATTTTAAGCATATCCTACCTAACCTAGTTAACACTTTTTGTTTGACCATATGTTTATGGATGGCATGCTGAAGTAGAGTTTAATTTTATTCCCAAACTGGAGTTTAAATTTTTCTAAAATTGAGAGGTCATTCTAGGATCCTTGTCAGAAATAATCAATTCCAAAACTCGTGAAATCTAAATTTTTATGCACGAACTGTTTTGTAAATACGGGTGCATCATATTTTAAATTACCTGGTATGAAGTAAGCTACTATAGTCAGTTTATAAACCACTAATAAGATCATCTCATTCTTTTTTTTATACAATGGAACATCTTGCATGAAATACATGTTAATTACTTTCCATTTTTAATGTGGAATGCTTTGAAGGTACAACAATCTAGCAGATGCATGCACTTTGCATTAACACATTGGCACTCAAGACAATGAGAAACATAATTTTTCATGTCTTTCTTCATTCCTTTCCAAAAGTATTATTGTTTTACATCAGAAAATAGTTTCATCACTCTGGATGCTCGAAATAAGGAGCATCAAGAAATTCCTTCATGAATTTTATTCTAAGTTCATTACCCAAAGGAACATAAACTATGTTTTCATATCTCAAGACTCCTTCATTATCAAACTTAAAACATTCATATCTCCTATCATTCGATTTATTGCTAACACAATTTTCACATGATGATAATACGATCAATTTGCATTTACTTATTTAATTCATCCTTAAATTGTGTTCTAAGGGTTACAATAAGCGAAACATACTTCCTACAATGCGGTGCATCAACCACTCTATTTTTCCCTTTAATGTAACTTATGTCAACATCATAATGAGAGAAAAACTTCAGCCACCTACATTATCTTGTGTTCAAATCAGGCTACATAAAGATATATTTCAGCCCTAGGTGGTATATTTTCAATTCGAAAGGATTTCCTAGTAGGTAATGCCTCAAATTTTTCAAAGCGTGAATTATGGAAGCAAGTTCTAAGTCATGGGGAGCATAGTTCTTCTCATGCACCTTCAATTTTCTACTCTCGTAAGCAATTATATGATTGTTTGGTAGAATTATTCCACCCAAACGTTCACCGAGGCATCAATTACCATGGTGAAGCTTCCATTGGGATCCAAAAATTTCAAAATAGGTGTTGTAATTTTTACTTTAGCATATTAAATGATATTTCACACTTGTCAATCCATAAGATTTTTTTCCTTTTTTTTTGCAAAGAGGTTATTGGTGCAACCACTCTAAATAAATAATTAATGAATTTTCTGTAATAACCATCCAACCCCATGAAGCTTCTAAATTCATGTACATTATGATGTGTTGCCAATTTAGCTATGGATTTGATTTTCAATGGGTCAACTAAAATCCCATATTTTTTTATTATGTGCCCAAGGTACTACACTTCGTTCTAATAAAATGAACACTTTGAGATCTTACCGTACAATTTTATTTTTCTAAGAACACCGACACTATTCTCAAGTGTTCATTGTGTTCTTCTATGTTCTTAGAATAAATCAAAATGTCATCTAAGAAAAATAACACAAATTTATCTAGATATTCCTGAAAAATATTGTTCATTAAGTTCATGAATGTAGTTAGTGCATTAGTGAGTCCAAAAGGTAACATTGTAAAATCATAATGCATGTATCTTGTTCTAAACATTGTCTTATGAATATATTCATCCTTTATCCTTAGCTGATGATAACCATATCATAAATAAATATTTGAGCAGATAGATGCATCTCACATCTGCTTAAAGAGGTCATCAATCCTTGGTAAATGATATCTATTCTTGATTGTAACCTTATTAAGCATGCAATAAATGATGAATAGTCTTAACGCTCTATTTTTCTTCTTACCAAAGATAACCGATGCCCCCAAGGAGACACACTCCGTCAAATAAATCCTTTAGAAAAACTTTGTGAAATTTTTCTTGTAATTCAACTAATTTCATTTTTGTCATTATATATGGTGCTTTAGATATTGGTTCAGTTCCATGTTTGATATCAATGGTAAAATCAAACTCATGTCTAGGAGGAAGTCTAGGTAATTCCTTTGGAAAGACATCCCTATACTCTTGTAACAAAGATAATCCTCCAAGGAATTCTTACCTTCCTCACTAAAATCAGAAAAATTTATTGCATACAACATGTAACCCTTGTTTTTAGCTTTCTTAAGTTGCATAGCAAAAAATCTATCTAACTTTGAAATCTATTTTTATACTATGAATGCTAGTTGTTTTTGCATATCATCTAGAATTCAATCCATTTTTGAAACAATTGATAGTTACTTTATGTTGGGACAACCAATTTACACTTATAATAATGTCATAGGACCCTAGAGGAGCTACATATAGGTCCAGTTCTGTGGTGAAGTTAGGTAATTCCAATGTTGTGTCAAATAGACATTGGTCTACAGTTTGAACAACATTATTCCCATATTGTACAATCCATGTATTTTTCATATAACCAACTTTCTTATTCAGTTTTTCAACTAATTTACTAGAAATGAAGCACTCGGTTGCACCAATGTCAAATAAAATAGTAACATGAAGTCCATACAACTTACTTGACACTTCAATGGGAGTATCTTTTTTCTCAAACTTGCGGTTAGCCACCGCAACATGAATCTTTTGATAGTGATTTTTACTTGATTTATATAGGGACAATTATTGGCATAGTGGTCACCACCACATTTGAAACATCCAAAAAGGTCCCTTTCAAATTTCTTATCATTTACTTGCATCATTATTTTTTCCATTTTTCCTTATTGGAAGAATAATGGACCGAAGGTGGGTGAATCATTCCTTCAAAACTATATCTTCAATTACTTAATATTTTGTTAACCATTAACATTCAACCATACATTAATGTGAGATTAACAACATATAACAACCATTCATAAGAGCATAACCATGAGAGAGTACACAAGAACACAAGATTTAAGTAGGAAACCCTCAAGGAAAGAAAACCCACTGAAATGTTTTATTATATTACAAAAACCAAAAGACTTGCATGAATATGACACATCACACAAGATTTGTTTAGTGAAGCACCAACTTCATAAGGAGCACCCACCCCTAGAAACCCTTGTTGATATTTTTCACAACAAAGGACTTGTATGAATATTACTCATCACACAAGTTTTGAAATTAGAATACCACCAATAATATTTTTCTTAGACAGTTGGTAGTAATCACAAAATTTATCTCATACACATTCAAACCCTCTTCAAATTCACATTCTCATGCTTCTCTCAAATTTTCTCAATCATTAGCTGATTTGGAAAATTACCCTTGCATACTAACTCTTAAAAATATTCATACATTTTACAAACTCTCATATCTTTGTCTTGATTCCCTCATATAACTTTCACACTCACACCTAGCTCACACTTTTCCCCTCTCACAACTCTAGTTAAAAATGAACCATACATGCACTTTATATAGATGAATCTAACTAAAAAAATAACAAGGTCACCCATGACCATTATAGGTGGGTCATACCAACTCGAAAAAATATAAACCCTCATATTATTTCCTATAACACCATTAAGTAGGATTATTTCCTACTCAAACTAGGCACTTCCATGAACCAGTCTTCAAAAATGGAGTCCAAGATCACACCAAAATAAATAAAATATGAAATGTAACCACTCATTAGAAATAAAATGTTAGATAACACTTTTAATCATATTATACTTCATGAAATAACCAACAAAGTAAATATAACCACTTCTCTTCTTCACTAAACCGAACCGCCTAATAACTAGTTTTTGAAATGAGACCTTCTTACACCCTTTATAGCATTTTAAAACTCTCTAAATACACTAAATAGGATAAAAATTTATACTTATTCACTCTCTAATGAATATGAATCATAAGCTAAGCCAATATATTGGTCTTCCAAACTAATTTCTCCAAGAAACTATCTTTGTCCTGAACCATTCAAACTAGGTTAACTTGCCACCTCAATCATGTCACCTCAACTCACTTTTAGAGCTCATAAAAACATGAAACATGTCACATAGGATGTCTAAAATTCCTCCATTCTCATCAGGCTCAACAACATAGGCCACAAGTGTTGAAGAAAACTCATCCACCTTGATTAAACATGTCCTTTTAGCCCAAAATCCAATCAACCTCTTTTAACATGTGAAAGTCATAAAATGACTTTACCAAGATCTGAAATGACTTAAAAATGTATTATAGCTCCCAAAACTCATAACACCCATTTAGTTCATAGGTCTAATGGAAAACTTGAGAGTAAAACCTTCTTTCCTGAAAAAAGACTTTTGAGTGGGCTCCACTAAGTTCCAGGATCTAAAACCACAACCATTTGAAAGTTTTGATAGTAATCTCCATCATCCAATCATCACATTTGATGATCCAATCCATTCTGGGCTCAAACCATCAATATTTATTCCATCACTAGAAAACTAGGGTTTTGAAGGGTTTTGACCTTCTTACCTTTTTAACAATCGTTCATAAAGAATAAACCCTAAATTAAATTAATTAAACATCTTAGACCTTCTTATATCCATGATACATCATCCCTAAATGGATCAGGTTCCCATGCAAATGTTACACGTGTCATCCAAGTACATTTCTCTCATATCGAGCTAGAAAACATGCTCTCTTGAACCCTATTTTTCTCAAAACACCATATCTTACAAAATTCTCACCATGGTGACTTGAAAATTTTCCCAAACCTATAGAATTTTTTTATAACATCTCCAATCATAAAATTTTCACAGCTTAGTTCTATATATTCACCACCACTAGGACTTGAATGACTATACCTTGGGGTTTTGCATCGTTTAGGCCATAACAAAGTGTAGTAACACCAAATGATTCTATAGTAGTAGTAAATAAATGATGCAATAAAATATAGAAATATACCAAAGTGAACTAAGTAATAAATAATGAAACACTAATGTGTAAAGAAGGGTAAATAATGAAAGTGCAAAAAGATGGCAAAAAGAAATGAGAAGCACTGACCGTTGCACTAGAGCTCGAAAAGTTCATAAATGGAGGAACATGGGAACCTAGAGAGGGAAAAGGGTGCTCACAGTGCTTGAGTATTGATTCTCGGCGTATGAGTCTCAGAGAAAATCTCAAAAACCCAAATTATTAGGGTCACAAGATGTTCTCTGATGCTCACCTTTAATCATTATGGATTCTCACAATGATCATTGGAATTGCCCAAAGCCTCTAATGATACAAAACCTCCTATGAAGTGTATGTAGATGAACCAAATCTTGTGATGGAGCTAGATGGATGCAATGGAGCTCTTAGATGCCTTGATGGATGCAACCTTAGGTGGAGATAGTAGATGTTTAGTACTTAGTCCCTTATTATTATCACATTATATTTATATGATTCCCTTCCTTGAAATTCAGAGTTAACCCGAAAAGGCTGAATACAAAAATATAAGATGCTCAAATGGATATAAAGGACCCAAGAAGTGTAAGTAAAGTAAAAAAGAGGACAGGGCACCCAGTTGGATGAGAGCACTGCGCGCTGATGTCCTAGTCTGAGTACTAGTGTTTAGGATTAAAAATTCTGAAGACCGATGAAGTAAGGGTGTAAGACTGAAAGTAGTAGCATAAAGAAAAGAGAGGTTGCCAAAGACATGGGTTAATTAGTACCATTCTTACTTAGGAATCATATGAATAATAATATGTAATCAAGACTAGATAATTAGCAAAAGTGCATGATTTTTTGTCTACACCAAACCAAATCATGAAACCTCTTCTAAATGAATTTACAAACTAAAACTAATGTGACTCACCTATCTAAGTATCTTCAAGGGCTTAGTAGCTGTTGTAAGTGACTATCGTTCTTTATTAGGCCTCCATGCACTAGGATTAGGTCTAATTTAGACCTAGAAAAAGTAGAAGAACACCATAACTCTTCTTCCAAGCTCTGAAAAAAGTACCTAAAATAATTTAGAAAACATTTCTCATGCTTTTAAACGCTTCCATGAGCTCATATACCTAAGCACTTCACTCGATGCTTCATTTTGCCTTCAAGCACCTAGATCTATATGGTCACCTATAAGCCATGCTCAAACCTATACCTACACTCTGAGACTCACATGAGTTTGTAAAAAATATCTAATGATTATTTCCAAGCCTCTATCATGCTTCTTAAGCCACCATTTATCTCATATCATCGTGCTTTATTACCCATACCGATTAGATCACCTTAATAGGCCTACTAGACCAAGCCATTCTCACTATTTCTACTCTTTTCATCATGCTACAACTTTATTTCTGATGTTACCATCCATACATCTTATAAAATTCCTAGATAATCCTCTTTATCATCAATGAGCTTTTACATCAATTACAACAGTATAACTCACTCATGCCAACAATCTCCCCCTTTGTCATTGATGGAAAACAACCTAGTTCTTCTCTCCCTTTTTACAACAATGACTAAGTACATACTTGGGAAGACATTATTCATCTTCCTTCAACTTATTTAGAGAATTTATTGGTTGGAATCATCAACAAAAATCATCATACAAGCATACAAATCTTGTTTTCCTTTACTAATCTATGTTTTTGACCTCTTTCTCATTAAGGAATCACTATAGCTCCCCACAGGGTAGAAGTACATACTCCTGCCAACAATCATTCTAATAATGAATCATCTTTCCTAGAACCTATAAAGAGCATTCTCAGCTAAGGATACCCAAAAAAGACATAACTTCTACCACATATTGATTGTAAACAACTTTTAGGGATGAGATCCCTAAAATGCAGACCTTCAAAGGCAAATTGGCCCAACTTTACCTTGCTATAATAACCTTTATTCAACATGAAACAAAATTATATTTCTACCCTTGGGTTTATAGCATCTTCATCTATCTATCTATACAAAATCCAAGCTCTTACCTTAATCATAGATATAGAAATGAGTCGAGACAAAACACCAATTCCTGATACACCTTTTCAATGGTCATAGCTTCCTTTCATGATATAATGACTTCCTTGGTCATAGAATTTTCTCTTCTTGTAAACACACTTGCAAATACCATTATCTCTACCTAACCATCATTTTTCTACCTATAACACCTAATTCAAGATCAAAATTATCTCCCCATACCTCAATAGACCTTCACACTCGTATCTCATCATTTTAGGGCTTCAACAATCTCCCAAAGTTATTCCCCATGGAATAGTGTGTCATCCTCTCATAAAGAATGAAAATTAACCATGTATACCCTACAACAATGTTACTTTCATCTTCTTGGGATTATGAGCATTCAAGATCCTCTTCAAGATATTTCATCATACTAAAGCACCACGATTCTTCAAGCATAGTCATATACTTATCCTTGAAACTTTGTATCAACTTAGGAAAGACATAACTTCATAACATACCTTTAGCTTTTGAATCTTCATCACAATCTCCATGAACCTGTATCAAGATGCACAACCTCATTTAGACTTGTATACCCTAAAAAAAAATTAGACTTCACATATCCATGTTTAATACACCATTTTAGTCCTCAATGACCATGTACACAAACCTTTATCCATGTCTCATACCATGAATAACTCACTTTTTCACTTCCACAAATTTAGTCATGCATTAACTCTCCATTCTAGGCATAGATAGCCTACCAAATCCTCTTGATACTCTTCACTCCTTTCTTGAGGCTATACTACAGACCTCAAACAACTATGCACAGGCTTGACATAATGCCTATCAACCGAGAAACTCACTTCTAACCTTAACAACACCTGAAATTGTTTCATACTCCTCCATACAAACTTGATGATGCATAGGTAGGTATCGAGCCACCTCAAACTTGAATCAAGAACCAAATATACACCTAGTAGACTCTGTCAACTCATGAACATACCTGAAAATAACCATTTCACCTTCCTTGTATGGTTTGATCAAGTTGTGAAAATGAATGACTTCTTATTCTTGAGACATGTTACCCCATTTGAAACATTTGGAGAACATACATACCTTTTTTCCTACTTCTACAAATCTTAATATTTTCTTGGAGTTAATGATTCATTTTTCTTGCTCCCTCTCAAAGTATTTGATCTCTTAATGACTGTCAGGGTAGGAATCACTCCCAAATTTAGCCTTAGGAGTTCAAATGTTGGTTTTGGAAGTGGCTTTGTTAGAATGTTAACTATCTCCTCCTTGGTGGATACATATTCCAATTTGATCCTTTTCTCACTCACCTGATCTCTCAAGAAATGATATTTGATTGGAATGTTCTTTGTTTTGGAATGCAACACAAGGTTTTTAGAAACACTAATAGAACTTGTACTATCATAGTAGATAGGGGTAGGCCCATCACACTCCACCTTATAGTCTTCTAGAGTTTGTCTCATCCATAAGACTTGTGCACAACATAGTGTTGTTGCAACATATTTAGCTTCACATGTGGAGAGATCTACTAAAGATTATTTTTTACTCATCTAAGAAATAAGACACTTACCAATAAAAATTCTCCTCCACTAGTACTCCTTCTGTCATCTAGGTTACCTACCCAATCAACATCTGTAAAATCCTTCAACTCATTTTTTTCACTCTTTGGATACCATATACCATATTTAGCAGATCCATTGAGATATCTAAAGATATTATTCACTTCTTTGCAAGTTAGTCTCCTTTATATCCTCTTGAAACCTTCCAAAAATACCTATAACCTACAATATTTCTTTTCTAGAGGTAGTAACATACAATAGACTTCTAATCATGGATCTGTACTTAGTTTGGTTTACCTTAGGTGATTCATCCTCCTTTCTTAGTTTGCACCATGTGACCATGGGGGTCCCAACATGATTGCAATATTCCATTTGGAACTTATTTAACATCTCCTTTATGTATTTATCTTGAGATATGAATATACCTTCCTTAGACTGATTGACTTGTAGTCCTAGAAAGAAGGAAAAATCTCCAAGCATGGACATTTCAAACTCTCTTTTCATAACATCTACAAATTTATGATTCATAAGTTCATTTCTCCCCAAAAATATGATATCATCCACATATACTACAACAATTAATAAATGTCCTTCATTTTTGATATACAAGTTACTATCAACAACTCCTCTCTTGAAACCTTGTTCAATCAGGTACTTGTCAAGTCTTCCATACCAGTCCTAGGGGCTTGCTTTATTCAATAAATTTACCTTTTCAGTTTGCATACATAATCCTTCTCATTTTTCAAGGAAAAACAATCAGGTTTCTTAATGTACACTTATTCTATATTACCATTCAAAAATTCAGATTTGACATCCATTTGATACACCTTAAATCCTTTAAACCCTACATATGCTAGAAACAATCTAATGGCTTCCATTATAGCTACTGGAGAAAAAGTTTCATAAAATAAACTCCCTCAACTTGTGCATATCCCTTATAGACCAATCTAGCCTTGTTTCTTATAACTTCTCCATTCTCATTGATTTTATTTCTAACACCCATTTAGTTCCAATAACATTCTTATCCTTAGGTCTAGGCACCAATTCCCAAGTTCTATTCTTTTCAATCTGATCTAGTTCTTCATTCATATCCTTGACCCAACATTCATCCTTTCTTGCTTCTTCAACATTTTTAGGCTCAAATTTAGATAAAAATGTAGTATTTTCTTGGTTTTGAATACTTACCAATTTCCTTCTTGTTGTTACTCCAACATCCTTCTTCCCTAGGATTTGATCTTTAGGATGGTCTCTTCTAATATATCTTGATGGAGCTTTGGTGTCTTGTCTTTCTTCTTATTCATCTTATTCTTCACCTATCTACACAACCTCTTCTTCTTCTTTGGGATCAGTCATTTGTAGTGCCTCTTTTGTCTTGAGAGTGGACCTCATGGGGTAGGATTCATCAAATTTCACACTTGCACTTTCAACTATTGTCTTCAACCTTTTGTTGTAGCAAATGTAAGTTGAGATCCTTGAAGAGTATCTAATGAATATACCTTCATCATACCTGGATTCAAACTTACCTAGATTCTCTTTAGTCCTCTTGATAAAACACCTGCATCCAAAAACTCTAAAGTGTTCTACATTTGTTGGTCTACCTTTCCATAATTCATATGGGGTCTTATCACTATTTACCCTTGCTGAAATATGTTGAGGATATAAATAGTTGTATAAATTACTTCCTTCTAATAACCATCAGTTAACTTAGATTCATTTAGTATGGACCTTTCCATCTCTTTAACAATCTCGTTCTGCTCTTTCTTTCAACTACACCATTTTGTTGTGGTGTTCTAGAAGCTGAAAAAAATGACTTCTAATGCCATGAGTTCTACAAAAATCATCAAATGAATCAGACCAAAACTCACCTCCATTGTCTGATATAATTATTTTTACCCTCCCATTTTTCTCATTTTCAATAAGATCCTTGAATGACTTGAATACCTCAAATGTATCTGATTTGTTCCTAAAACAAGAAAAAAGTATATATTATGTAATCATCAATTAATAACATGAAATAATAATCTCTTGATGTAATTTCAGTTCTCATAGGTCCACAGAGATCAGTATGGATTAGTTGTAAAGGTCTAGTGGTAGAGTCATGTTCTTTGGTCTTGAATCTTCTTCTAGTCTACTTTCCATGAAGGCATGCTTTACATAGAGTATCTTCTAGTTTTTTGATTCTTGGCATGTTCTTCACACAATTATTAGAACTAATCTTGACAATATTATCAAAGTTTACATGGCCTAATATCCTATGCCATAACCAACTATCATTCAAATTTCTCATAAGACATATTTCTTTGTTGACCTCTTTCAATATGTACATGTTATTTTCAGTCCTCTTGGATTTGGCAACAAGCTTACATATTTCTCTTTTTCTGATTTTACACCCCTTATCATCAAAGGTTAGGATATACCCTTGTTTTCACATTTGACTCACACTTGAGAAGGTTTTGTTTCAGTCCCTCAACATACAAGAAATTCTTAGTGAGAGTCTTCCCATTATCCAAACTCAATGTGCCTCTTCTTGCAATTTTTATAGCAATGTTATCACCAAACCTAATAGACCATAATGAATTTTTCTATAAAGAATTGAATTTAATTTTGTCACTAGTCATGTGAGCAAAATACCCATTGTCAATATACCATATCATATTTTCATCTTGAATATGAAAGGTAGTTTGAGCAATCTGACACTCTTCATCTTTTTCCTTGATTCTACAAGACCTAAAACCAAAGAACTCTCCTCCTTGTCTTCTTTGCATTCTTCACCAACCTTAAAAGTGTATGGAGATGGATAACATACATCAATTATGGAATCCCATCTTTCAAAACCTAGGGTTTCAAACAAGATATCATTCTGATCATAGGAAATTCTTGAACTTGAACCAGTCTACCTACCATATTAGTGCTTCAAAGGATATCCTTTCAAGTGATTAAAATTCTACAAAAGGACCAAATATTATATCAATTTTTGGAATAAAATGGACTGAGAGGGGGGGTGAATCATTCCTTCAAAACCTTATCTTCAATTACTTAAGCTTGTGTGAACCATTAACATTCAACCATGAATTAATGTGAGCTTAACAACATATAACAACCATTCACAAAAGCATAACCATGAGAGAGTACAAAAGAACACAATATGTAAGTGGGAAACCCTCAAGGGGAATAAAACCCATTGAAAATTTTGATTATATTACACAAACCAAAAGACTTGCATGAATATGACACATCACACAAGATTTATTTATTGAAGCACCAACTTCATAAGGAGCACCCATCCCTAGAAACACTTATTGATATTACTCACAAAAAGGAATTGTATGAATATTAATCATCACAAAAGTTTTTAAAATAGAAGACCATTGATAATGTGCTTCTCACACAACTGATAATGATAAAAAAATTCAGCTCATACACCTTCAAATCCTCTTCAAATTCACGTTCTCCTAATTTTCTCAACATTTCTCAATCATGGGCTGATTTGGAAAATTACCCTTACATAATAGCTCTTCAAAAATCTTTATACAATCACAAACACTCTCAAATCTTTCTTTATTCTCTCATATCACTTTCACACTCACACCTAGCTCACACGTTTTCCCTCTCACAACTCTAGTTCAAAAATGAACCATACATACACTTTATATACATGAATTCAACTCAAAAACACAAAAAGGTCAGAAATTAACATTAGATTTTGGTCATACAAACTCAAAAATAAATCTACGGACTCATATAAATCATCTTGAAGGACCCATATCGGTTGGCAATTCACCAAGACATCTAGTAAGGACAACTATGCCAAAATGACTAGTTTCTCCTTCACCAAAAATCCAAGACCTCCAAGGACTTCATAAAACTATTTAAATCCCCAAAGGATTAAAAAATTTCAATAATATCCTTAAAACATCATACATAATCTCAAGGAACTTTTGCACATGGAAAATTCATCATAACACCATAAAGTAGGATTGTTTCCTACTCAAACAAAGAACTTCCAAGAACCAGTCTTCAACAATGGAGTCCAAGATCACACAAAAACTCAACTATGCCATGTAATAACTCATTATAAATTCATTACTTGAAGAAAAATTATAATAATATTATACTTCATCAATTAACCAACAAAGAAAACATATCCACTTCTCCTCTTAAGAAAATTGAATTGCCTAGGAACCAGCTTTTGAAATGAGACCATCTTGCACCATTTATAAAAATTTCAATCTCTCTAAATTCAATTAATAGGATAAAAATTCATCTATATTCACTCTCCAATGGATAGGAATCATCAAATAAGCCAATATATTTTTCATCCGACCAATTTCTCCAAAAACCTTCTTTGTCCCGAACCACAAACTAGGTCAACTTGTGACCTCAATCACACAACCTTAACTCACTATCAGAGCTTAAAAAAAAATGAAACATGTCACATAGGATTTATAAAGTTCCTTCATGATCATTATAATCTTCAACTTAGGCCACAAGTACCTAGGAACACTCATCCACTATGACTATTAAAACTATCCTTTTAGCCCAAAAACTAGTCAACCTATTTTGACCTTTACACATCATCAAATGAACTTTCTAAGATCTGAAATGACTTTAAAAATGTATGATATCTTCCCAAATAATTAGAACAAAAATTTAATTTATAGGCCTATGGAAAACATGAGAGTAAAACCTTCTTTCCTAAAAATAAGGACTTTTGAGTGGGCTCCATTAAGTTTCATGACCTAAAACTACCACCATCTGAAAGTTGGGAGAGTCCTCTCCATCATCCAATCATCACATTTGATGATCCAATCCATTCTGAGCTCAAACAATCAATATTTCTTCCATCGCTAGAAAACCATGATTTTGAAGGGTTTTGACCTTCTTACCTTCTTAACAATTGTTCATAAAGAATAGACCCTCATTTAACCTCATTCCAACTCTGAGAAATTCTTATCTCCATGCTTCATCATCCCTAAATGGCTCAGGTTCCCATGAAAATATTACACATGTTATCCAAGTATATTTCTCTCATATCGAGATGGAAAACATGTTTTCTTAAACATTGTTTTCCTCAAAACACCATATCTTACAAAATTTTCATCATGTGACTCACTTGAAAGTTTTCCCACACCTCTAGGACACAAATAAGACTTACATGACTTACACCATATTAGATTGTGACAAATAGGTCTACATATTCACCACCACTAGGACTTACATGACTAGGCCTTTGGGTTTTGTATATTTTAGGCCATAACTACATGTTATGACACCAAAAATTAATTTACCTACGTAATTTATCCAAGGGATCATAAGCTTCTACAAGTGACTATTATGCCTTATTAGCCCCCATGCACTAGGATTAGGTCTAGTTTAGACTCATACAAAGTATAAGAATTCCATAAATTTTCTTCCAAGCTCTCCAAAAGGAAATAAAATAATTTAGTAAACATGTCTCAAACATACTTCCATGATCTCGTATACCTCTCGCACTTCACTCTCATGCTTCATTTAGCCTTCAAGCACCTAGACTAGGTCTAGATGATCACCTGCAAACCATGCTCAAACATGTACTTGAAATATGAGACTCACATGAGTGTCTCAGCACTTTCCAAGAATTATTTCCAATCCTATACCATGCTTCTCAAGCCACCATTTAACTCCAATAATCATGCTATATTACCCATGCTAACTAAGTCACTGAATAGGCATGCTAGGCCAAGCCATTCTCATTTTTTCCAATCCAAGAATAATGCTACAACTTGATTGAGCATATCACCATCATACCTTTCATATTCTAACATTCCTATATCACCCTCTTTGTCATTAATGAGATTTTACATCAATGAAAACAATCTAACTCACTCATACCAACATTCCTTATATTTGTAATAAGTTTAGCTATTGCATTATTTTTGGAATTCTTTTTTTTATTTCATACCTTCTTCCACCATGTTTTTTAATGAGATAATGGTGAAGGTGATCCAAGTTCTACTTTCTCTTTCATGTCTATGAGAATAAATTGTATTTAGCTTCTTCTCTTTCCTAATGGATTTATCAAATATAACTTCCATAATAGAAGGCCCATGCACATCTACTTCACCTTGAATTATTGGGTTCAGTACTATAATAAAATTACATATTTTGAATTCATAGTGTGGTACATACTTTAACAACTTTGTGAAACATTCCCATTATTCATTCATATTCAATTTACCTTGTGTCAGGTTTTGGAACTCATAGATTTTCTTAGCAAAGTATAGTTGTGGTAACTAATGTTGACGAAAGTAAAATTTAAATTGTTCCCAAGTGATACTAGTTATATCAACTCCTAATTCCATCTTGCGGTTGTCCCACCACAAAGATGCTTCATTGGAGAGTTAAAATGCACCCCAAATTGCCTTGGTTTCTTTAGAAAAGTCTCTTATCTCAAAATATTTTTCCATTTCTCTCAGCTAGTTCTCAACTCCATCTCCCAAGGTTGTTCCATAAAACTTGGGTGGAAAATACGTTTGATATCTCTTGACAATTCAAATTTAAGTGGGATATTTTTTTTTCCCGGCTTATTTTCAGCATTAGGTTATTCTTCCTCATTTACTACAGGTTGTTCAACCTCATGTTCTTCTTCTTCATTCTCACCCACAACCTATTGTTCCAAGGAAACTACTCGGTTTCGAGTGTCCTGATGGACTAATAGTATTTCATATATCTTTTCAGCTATTGAATTTTAAGCTTCATTAGTTTGCCTTCTCCTAATCATCGTATTATGTTAAAAATAATAATCTATTTTATTAGTGTATGAACCCATTAAGTCCAAGAGTTGATAACCTTTAACTATGATACCAAAATGTAACACCCGTGTTTTTAATCATCTAATTTAAGGGAAAATTTTTAAAACAAACCCCTTAATCACAATTAATGCCTTTAATGACTTTCATCTTGTAGCAATTAAAATATAGAACAACTAAATGTTTACAATCCATATGATAACAAATGATAACCATGTAAAACTCTAAGGGTAAATGGATCTACTGGATCCCCTTAATTCACTCTAACCAAGTGTTTATAACTTGTATAATTTTATTTAAACCTTATTAACATGTTTTGAGAACTATGTGTAACTCCTAAGTGTCAACCACAAAATTAGACAAGCTGCAATCCATACAGTCTCGACACAAAATATAGGGGTAAGGTGAATAGACAATGTAATCAGCTAGCTACACTACTTTGGTAAAATATTTAAGTGATGTCATGGAGGCTTAGTTTTTTTACTACAAACAATTCATCAAAACTTATCTCTGTCACCACACAACCATCTCTTCACATTTATATGGATCTCATTTCATTTTTAAAGAAATTTTTAGTTTCTGTTTTGATGAAGTAGGAATCACGACTCATCCTTCTAATTGAAAGGATCCTATCAGTCCCATATTAAGATCCCTATGGGAAATATAGTGACCATGTAATGAATTTTGTCATTATGTACTCACTATCCTTCACGTAGCCAACCTAAGCTCGTACAATTATGATTCTCAATAATAATAATGATGATTAAAGATATACTTCATTTACCTATTTAGTTATATACTTAGGATATGCACATAAGTTTATCATTATGATAGGTTATAAGGTATCATAACACGTCATTCATTTCTCTATAAAGAGTCATATTTACTCACCTAGTTACTATATTTAATAAGTTCCTCTTATCTTACGGTCATAACATAGTGTTGTTGTTTAATTTTGGATTACTTAACTATGTCTCTCATTTATATGATCAAATAAGTTCAAAGTTATTATTGGTCTCATTCTCTTAATTACATCATTTAATGTCATTAGTTCACTTAATCTCATTTAATTGTCATTAAATATGAATCGCACAACTTATTTACAACATACAATATTAATGTAGCATATTTTACATTATTTCGTTTTTCCATAGTGTACCATGTTCGTTAATGACACATTTTTTCATCCATAATGAAACTATAAAATCAGTTATGATTACTTAACAAATATCAATAACTTATATTTATACACTGTTGTTAAAACAACACTTAAACACTTTCATTTTAATAAGGTACAATAAGGATATAAACGTTGTTTTCATTGTACTGATTTCCATATCATACTATGTTTATCAATCATCATATTTGTTCATCCTTAATGAATCAATAAACTAGATATAGTTTCATAACATAATATTAATAAATTTAATTCATACTCTATTGTAAAAACAACATTAAAAACACCTTTATATCTCACAAAATGTGATACGAAACAGTAAGTATTTTTATTTAAATATAATAAGGATAAGTCCTTATTTTCCTAAATAATGACATACAATAAATCATGATAGTACAATAGGAAAATGCCTTCAATCATCTTATGAAAATAATACTTTTGCATTACAATTAAATACAATAATCTTGAATGGATTTTTAAACAATAATACATGAAGAAATCATGCAATCCAGTTAATCACTTCATAAAAGTCACTTCGTCCTACACACTGTAGGAGAGAGAAATGTATACATGGTTAATTCTAGAACTGGCATGAGTTATCCAACTCATAATCTTGTTGTATTTAATTAAAATAAAATAATATGTTAAGATCAACTTAACTGGTAGCTAATAAACTTTTAGTTTATTTAATTAAATTAACTATGTCATGTTCAAATGGATTGTTATTTCATAATAATGCCATGGTTTCTAATATCACATGTATTCAATAGAAATCATAACCTTCAAGTAAATAAGGTAACATACTATTGTAAATATTTATTTCAATATTCAAGAGTAAGATTTATATTTATAACTATCAAATCAATTCAAACAATATGCAAGAACAATTCCAAAGAGGTATCTTTTAAGATAAATATAATTTTCTTGTTCAACGAGAGAGAGAGAGAGAGAGAGAGAGAGAGAGAGAGAGAGAGAGAGAGAGAGAGAGAGAGAGAGAGAGAGAGAGAGAGAGAGAGAGATCATATAACTCGCTATTTATGTCAGTCAAAGTTTAATTTCAATTATGCACATCCATTCCTTCCCATAAGCTCTATTCCTGGATTGATTAACAAGGAAATAAATCAACATTACTCCTACAAGTAGAACATATAATACCGCTACTACCCAACTATCATTTCATGATTTAAGGAGTCAACAATTTATTTACAAGATTCACTCTTTGCTATAGAGATAAATAATAAGTTGTTATAAAAAATTTAACATACCATTTCATCCACCTCACTTTGGCTCAAACTAACAGTCATTTCATTTAAGCTTTGCACATATAAATACATATATATCCTTTAATAATTACATTCTCAGTAATAACTATAAAAGAGTAGTACCATCAATCTACAAATAAAGTGAAGGATTAATAATATACAAAAATGCTTTAAGAAGACATTCTAACAATGAACCATAATAAAAGTGTTCTAAACTAAGCTAAACTTACAATAATGACAAGCTCCCAAACTAGAACAAGTTTCAAACCCACAATAGAGAACTCAACCGAGTTGGCAATAATAAAAGAAAATAAGTTTCAATCCCTTCACACATAATTAACTACAACAACAAAAAAATCATCAAGTAAACCCATTTCTTCCCCAATCTTGTTTTGAATACCCTTATAAATTATTATTATTAAAAATAAGAAAAATCATTCTCTATTTGGGACATCATGTTAATTAGATAAAGAATGCATTTTTAACAACAAAAACCAAATCTTATTTTCAATACAAGGAACTAACAACAACCCACAAACTTACAAAGTATAAACTTACATTTTTCAGAAAGCCTAGTCTTATTTTCAATATGCGACTCATATTATTTTACTTCAAACTAGACCCAGATTCCCAAAATAACCAACAACTACAGATCAATTTTTTTTTACAAACTAACAACATTTTTTCATTCCTTTCACCATTTATTTCTAAAAATTCCACATAGAAAACGAAGGGAAATTTCTAGTATTTAATAGTGAAACTCATACCTATATTTTTATGACAAATTGACTACTAGTAAGCTCAAAATATTTAAGGAGTCAACCATTTATTTACAAGATTCACTCTTTGCTATAGATAAATAATAAGTTGATATCAAACATTTAACATACCATTTCATCCACCTCTCTTTGGCTCAAAATAACATTCATTTCATTTAAGCTTTGCACATATAAATACATATATATCTTTTAATAATTACATTCTGTAATAACTATAAAAGAGTAGTACCATCGGTCTTCAAATAAAGTGAAGGATTAATAATATACAAAAATGCTTTAAGAAGACATACTAACAATGAACCATAATAAAAGTGTTATAAACTAAGCTAAACTTACAATAACGAAAAGATCTCAAACTAGAACAAGTTTCAAACCCACAATAGAGAGCTCAACCGAGTTAGCAATAATAAAAGAAAATAAGTTTTAATCCCTCACACATAATTAATCGCAACACAAAAAAATCATCAAGTAAACCCATTTCTTCCCAACCTTGTTTTGAATAACCTTATAAATTATTATTATTAAAAATAAGAAAAATCATTCTATATTTGGGACATCATGTTAATCGATAAAGAATGTATTTTTAACAACAAAAACCAAATCTTATTTTCAATACAAGGGAACTAACAACAACCCGTAGTATAAACTTACATTTTTCGTAAAAGCCTAGTCTTATTTTCAATATGCGAATCATATTATTTTACTTCAAACTAGACCCGATTCCCAAAATAACCAACAACTACGATCAATTTTTTTACAAACTAACAACATTTTTTCATTCCTTTCACCATTTATTTCTAAAAATTCCACATAGAAAATGAAGGAAATTTCTAGTATTTAATAGCGAAACTCATACCTATATTTTTATGACAAATTGACTACTAACAAGCTCAAATGGAGCTAATAATGGAAATAAAATAAAATATGTATGCACATTTTCCAGTAAAGGAAAAATAGACCCAAAAAACTCAAACTTTCCAACTTCCTTCTGGTTCCCATTAAAATCTTATGCCCAAATTTTTATCAAAAACCCATCAACATACAATATATTTCTTCAAATATTTACTTTATTTTCACTTTTTATTTTAAAACCAATTGAAAACATAATACATTCCAATATTTTAATAAAAAGGATAAAAGTGAGATAAACCATGTCTCATCATGTAATATTCCTTTCCATATTTTCTCTTGTTGAACTAAAACCTATTATTTGTATGCATAGCAAAAACAACTCCTAGAATTTCCAAAGAGCTAGAATAACACAAAATGCCTATTTTCCAATAAATAAAGCTTATAGATTTTGCATGCAACTTGCAAAAACATACTTCCATATTTTTCTCCTTCAAAATAATTGTGTAGAGACAAAATAACCAACAAAACTAAAAATGTGAATGGGAGAAGTGAATGCATGCCTTGGATTTCTAAGCAAGCTAATGGTTCATGAGATCCTTACCTATTTTATTAAATACATTTATTGAATGGTTGTTACAACTCAAAACCTTCTCTCCAAAATATCTTGCATGCAATGTGTATGGTCTAAGACCAATGTAATAAAATTTGAACATTATAATTACCTTTCCCATGGTCCATGACCATTCCAAATTTTAAACTCTATTTAGTTCCTTTTACTTTGAAAAGTTGTTGTTGACCAATTTAAACCATAATTTATAATATTTAATATTAATATTTTCCAAGGACTATGGTTAGTGACCATCATTACTAATAAAAATGAACACTTTAATCAGCTCGTGGTCTATGACCATTCCTTATAAATTAAACATTAACTTTAAACCGTGTCAATGCCAAGTAATATGGTCAATAACCATTGATAATAATATAAAATTTAATTTCCTCGTGGTCTAATACCAAATCCTTATCCAAGTGTTCAAACAATTAACTATTCAATATGGTCTAAGACCATTATCCAACATAAACCATTTAATTTCTCCATTGGTCTATGACCATTTGATAAAACATAACAATTACTTCACAAAGTAGTCAACATAAATAATGCATTGTAGTCTAAGAGTTAGGATAGTATCACCGTAACTATTAATCAATTTATGGTATTACCCTAAACAATGCAAAGTAACATTAACAATTGCAAATATTATTAATTATTGCAAACAGTGATGAAGTCCTACCAACAATCATCATACAACAATGCAAACGAAAGGAGCTATTCATAAAAATTAAACAAACATTAGAAGGTAAATGAATATATATGGATATGTATACATCTATATATGTGTATGTATATGTTTCTACATATACATACATACATACATACATACATACATACATACACACACACACACACACACACACACACATATATATATATATATATATATATATATTAACGTTCATCATTAATTTAGTCATTTGTCAAACATTTACTGCGACAGATCATACATCAAATGTGTGTTGAAAGAAACAAACACCAAGGGGGTGAATTAGTTTTCAATAAAACATTCAATCATATCAAATTTAACCATTAATTAACCATTCATCATCTTAACCATTCATCATCCATCATGTATTCAATAATCAAAGAAAAACATGAGAAAGGAAGAATACATCAACACATGGACACAAGATATAAATGGGAAACCCTCAAGGGGAAGAAAACCCACTGAACCTCTGCATATATTACTCAACACAAAGGAATCATGTGTATATTACACAACACAAGATATTTTTTTAGTGATACACCAACCCCAAAAGGAGCACCAACCCCTAGTTTTATAGATTACCAACCCTAAAAGGAGCACAAACCCCTATTTTAGTAGAGCACCAACTCTACAAGGAGGAACCAACCCCCTAGATGATTCGATACAAAAAAAAAAACATATGAAATGAATTCGATATCTGAAATTTCACTTCAACGACTGATGATGAATCTATGAACCACACTCTCTTCTCTATCTTGCTCAAACCATCTCTCTAGCCTCTATGCACAATAATTCTTCCTTCAAGTTGATTTCCACATCTACCTTAGCTCTCCCATATTAGATATCTCTTGAGAACATCATCATATCCTCATTTCTCTCTCAATAAGGTGACAAAGACCTTTTCTTCCTTCAAACACCCCTTTAGGTCACACTTTTCTCCCTTTTACACAACTACCTCAAATGAGCCTTCTAACTTGCCGTTATACTTGTTTCTTCAATACAATTAACTTGGTTCATTCATCATAGAGTAAAAACACTCCCCAAATCTTAAGAACATGAATATCACCCATAGGAACATATAGGTAACCAACATAACCTAGATCCTTCTAAACCACCATTAGGACTCAAGAAGCCCTAAAACACCAAAACAAACCAACTTGACATAAGAGGAATGTTCTAGACTAAAAATAACCCCAATAAAGCCTCGCAACACACTTAGACATGTTTTTAATCGTCATAAACCTACAGAAATCATGAAACAAACTAGAATAATCATCTCACCTCATGAAACCACTCAAGAGCATGCACAACCAAACACCCCAAAATTAGTCCTCGAAAAACAAGCCGTAACTTTCTCAAATCTCACAAAAATCAAATTGTTGTTAGGTAAATTACGGGAATGTATAATTAATGAATTATAAATCCACAAAGTAATTTCCAAAGATTATAGATTATGATGTGCAGTTAAATTAACCATATATTTATATGTTTATATATTTTATATTACATAATGTAATAAAAAGAGGTGAAAGTAAATAAAATTGAAGTAAACGATATAGAGAACACCGATTTATAGTGGGGAAACTTGAAGTAAAAAAATTGACTGAAATAAAGCACTACTTATGCATGGGCATCACTCTAGGGTTAGGAAAGAGTTAGTCAAGGCATATGATTTTTGTGTGTCTAGGTTTTTAGTGTTGTCCTTGAGTCATTTTTGGTGCCCATCAAGCTTTGGAGATTCAAAATTTAGTTATGGAGTTTCCCTCCATTTTGATCTATTCAAAATTTTGAAAATCTCTTAAGCCATTTTTGGCTTCTTTGGTATTTGTAGGAGGTCTAGTTAGTTTAATAGGTTCCTTAGGATTTTGTAAGGTCTTAATTATTGTTTGGAGGCTCCAAATTATGACCTATAGTGTGAATTTGTAACTCCTTTCCTTAAGTTCACTTCTTCTTGTTAAGTAATTTGCATACATGATGTCATCATGAAGGATAATAGGTCAGTTACAACCCAAAATTCGAGCCAATGAGTATTTGAAGACATTTTGTAACTGATTTTCTCATTGATCAATCAATTAAAACAATCTTGGTGCTCCAAAGTTTGAGGGTTTTAGTTTTCTATTATTTTTCATAGTTATCGCACCATATGGTACAGCTTTTAAGTGGTGTATGATTGCTATTGTGTGATACATTGATGGAATAGGTAATAAATGAGTCTACAAAAGTGTGTAAGCATGAATATTGAAGAATAAATATTGAATCCCTTTATTATGAGTGCACATTAAATCTTGGACAATTGTAGTAGGGTTTTATGTGAGCCTAGTTCAAGTTTTTGAGATGAATGAGACAAGATTTTATGAGGGATGTTGATCTTAGTGGTGAATTAGGAAGTTAGAAATTTCTTGAGTGTGAGAAGATATATTGGGACTGAGATAAGGAAAATCACAATTGTCTTAACCAAGAAAAACCTTAGTGATCGCTAAAAATCCTAATTTCTCGTGTCGAGTAGGGTATTTTGAAGGAAAATCATGTGGATCAGGAAAGAAAAACGTTTAATGGTAAGGTTTATTTTTTTTGAGTACTTACTTGAACTTTTACAAAGTGAATTAAAACTTATAATAGAAGTATAGACGGTTTGGGAGAAGAAATTTCATTTTCGAGCTCATTGTGCATACACAATTAGGATTTATAGAAAACCATATAGTTGAGGGTTAAACATTGCTTCAGATATAAAATTTAGTACAAGTAAACTCTTTAGCCTCCCAATTGAGAATCAAAAGGAATTATTCCAAAACATGACCTGAACCAATATATTTTATGACAAGCTTGTGATGATGGTACTTTATAAAATTTAGTACGAGTAAATTCTTCCAAAGGAATGATTCTTGAAATTTTGCACAAAGGGTCTTGGGCATAATGGGTATCTGAATTGACAATTTGTTATAGAAAAGAGTCTCATAATCACAAATTGTATCAATATTTGTATAGGGATAGGCCTGGTAAGAAGGAATAAGCTTGGGGTGACGAGTTGTGAAGGAAGTAGTATAAGTTTAAGAGTTGAAGAAAAAAATTCTCACACCTCAAAGTCAATAAAGGGTGCTCAAAACATGCTATAACTTGTGTGTGTTCATTGTAGATTATTCAATCCTATACTTATCCAAGAACAAAGTTATCAAGTAGCCCAAGTAGCAAATTTTATAAACAAAGGTTAAGGTGATCAAATCTTGTGTCTCCAAGGTTCTGAATGATTGAGATAGGCTAGATGGAGGATAAGAAACATGTTTGTAGCTTTGAATGAGTTTATTTGAGCCTAAAGGACAAAATTTGCAAGTTTTGATGTTTCAAAGTATAGAGAACAAATACAATTACAAGACTTGAACTGAGTTGAATTTTATTATCTGAATTTTCTTGTTATGAGTGTCAAGATACTAGAAATGACTACATAATTTTGGTATCAGAGATAAGAAGAGGAAGTAATTGACAAGAAAGTGGCAAAGAGAAAAAGAAAGAAGCAGAAAATAAGAACAATTGAGAGATAAGTTAAGATTTTGACAAAATGCCACCAAGAAGAGTAGGTGGAGGTGGAAATAGAGAAAAACTCAGAGGTTCGAGTTGGAAACAATGTTAATAAATATTCAAGACATGTTAGGAGCATTAGAGGTCTCCTAGAGAAGAGGCAAGGCATTCAAATAAAACAGTGATGATGAGAGAGAAAGACTAGTGGAAACAACATAAGGAGAAAAGAAGAAGAAGAAGGAACATAAGCTAGATACTAAAGGTAGTCATGGGAGTAAGCACAAAGCCAAAGATGAAAGTTCCAGAGTATGGAGGTAGCCTACATCCAAAAGATATTATAGATTGGATAGATAATATGGAAAATATTTTGATTTAGAGAACATTGCAGAGAACAAGAAAGTGAAAAATTTTAGTCACTAATCTTACAGGACATGCAATAGTATGGTGGGATTTTGTGTAGAAAAAGATATTTAGTAGAAGAAAATAAAAGATAAAGAAGTGGGACGATATGGTTGCCAATTTGAAAGTTAATTTTATTACTATAGACTATCAAACTGTTTTATTTAAGAAATTACAAAATTTGAGAGAAAGAGAGTTGAGTGTCACAAAATATACTGATGAATTCTACAAGTTACTTATGAGATCTTATCATATACATGATGATGCTGAAGAAGTGGGTAGGTATGTGATTAGTTTGATGTTGAACATCCAAGATGAAATCATTTTATTTAATTTGAGATCAATATAAGAGGAATATCAAGAAGCCTTGAGGGTAGAAGAATTTTTTTCAAGGAATCAAACTCAGTATTTGAGAGGTGGAGGAAGAGGGGTAAGAGTAAGAAATCAACATACATGAAGAGTACAACAAAAAAAAACAAACAAGTGAAGAAGTGACTAGTGATTAACCACAGAGCTCATTCGAGGTGTGTATACTCAAGAGGTGGATATGGAAGAGGTAGAGGTGAATTTATTGGAAGATGCTTCAAATGTAACAATTTTGTTAGACATAGGTCATTTGAATGTCTTGAGTACCCTCAAGCACGCAGAGTAGGGGATAGTGAATCAAGAAATCAGTAGCTCATGCAAAAGAAGAAGAGAGTGCAACATCACCATCTTTGGGAGAAGAACCTGAAACTAGAGAATCTTTGATGATGAGAAGAGATTTGGTGAATGCAAGAAAGCAAGAAGAACCAATGCAGATGATAAATTTGTTTAGGATAATACGAAAAACAAGCAAGTAAGTGTTGTAAGCTTATTATTGACAATGGAATCACTAATAAAATAGTTTCCACTGAAATGGTAGAAAAACTAGATTTGAATAAGTTCAAGCATCCTAATCCATACAGAGTCTTTTGGGTACAAAAATATCATCAAGTGTTGGTGAATCAACAATGTTTAGTTTATTTTAAATTGGGAATATATCATGATCATGTTTTATGTGATATATTGATCATGGATGCATGCCACCTTCTATTGGGAAGACCATGGAAATTTGATAGGAGAGCCATCCATGATGGGTGGAAAAATACATATACATTTTTGAAGGATGGAGTGAAGTATAATTTTAATCCACTGAAGGATAGAAGTGCATGGCCTGAGCAATAGTCAAGGGTGGTGTTTAAGGGTATGAAGGTATTCTTTCAATAGAGACTAGAAGGTAAGGTGAATGAAAAAAAAGGAAACACAATCAAGACAACGTGGAAGTGGCTCAGTGGAGAGAAATAATATCAAAACCACTTGCAAAAAAAGTGAGTATGGAAGTGAGAATTAAATTACAAGTCATGATGAGTGCACAGGTAATAGTGAACCTGATAAAGGTATAAAAGAAATGTTCTAACTTAGTATATAAGGCCAAATCAAAACTTATAATGGAGAAACTTATTGCTAGAGGAGGAAGTGATAAACTAGTCCTAGAAACCATAATGTTGCCAAAGGAATGAAATGATAAACAATAAGAGGAAGATAAGACAATTGGGAATGAGAAAGAGACTCATATTTTGAACTCTAACCTATGTTTTAGTGTTGTTAGTGAGAGTCTCGATGAAAGAAGAAAGAATGGAGCAGTAACAAGGAGAGATAAATGTTAATAAAACACCAAATTTTCTCAAACTAGAGAGTCAATTAAGACAAGAATAGGCATATATGGTTTTGGAGAAGAAATTTCATTTTCGGGCTCACTGTGCATGCACAGTTATGATTTATAGAAAACAATATATTTTAGGGGTTAAACATTGCTACAGGAGATAAAATTTAGTACAAGTAATATTTATATCCTCACAATTTAGAATCAAAATGAATTATTCCAAAACATGACCTAAGTCAAGATATATTTATGACAGTTGTGATGATGGTACTATAGCAAGCAGAGTAGGTCTAATTTGAGACTCAAATTTGAGATTTCCAAGAAATTTTTCCAAAAGGAATGAGCCTTGAAATTTTGCACAAATGGTCTTGGGAATAATGGGTATCTGAATTTCTATTTTTAAGAGAAAAGAGTCTCATAATCACAAGTTGTATCAAGATTTGTATAGGGATATGCCTGGTAAGAAGGAATAAGCTTGGGGTGGTGAGTTGTGAAGGAAGTAGTAGAAGGTTTAAGAGTTAAATCAAAAAAACTTGCTCACACCTCAAACTCAATAAAGGCTGCTCAAAACATACTACAACTTGTGTGGGTTCATTGTTAGTTGTAGATTATTCAATCCTATACCTATCCAAGAACAAAGTTCTCAAGTAGCCCAAGTTGGAAATTTTGCAAACAGAGGTTAAGGTGATCAAATATTGTGTTTCCAAGGTTCTGAATGATTGAGATAGGCTAGATGGAGGATAAGAAACATTTTTATATTTAAATGAGTTGATTTGAGCCAAAAGGATAATTTTTGCAAGTTTTTGATGTTTCCAAGCATAGAGAAAAATACAATTGCAAGACTTGAACTAAGTTGAAGTTGATTATATAAATTTTCTTTGTGAGTGTTAAGATAATAGATTTGACTACATAAACTTCCCCGTATTAAGAATTTATCAACACTTTAACCCAAAACTTCCACTTCACTCCTCGGTCTCATAGAAAATAATTAGAGACCTATGTCTCACGCTTTATAGTTCGCATATATAAAATAGCTTGACCATATATCTCACATTCTTATAGATCCCATGAGCGATCATCCTATATATATATGTATATATATATATATATGTATATGTATATATGTATATGTATATATGTATATACATATATATGTATATACATATATACATATACATATATATATATATATATATATGTGTGTGTGTGTGTGTGTGTGTGTGTGTATATATATATATATATATATATATATATATATATATATATATATATATATATAGATGGGTGATCGGTCATACTGTTTCACTCTTAAATCTATGGAATACTAATATAATAAAGTTTATTAAATAAAATTTAAAATAACATGGGGCGAGAAGTGGTGGTCCACCTAAACAGTATCCCCACTTGACATTATCACCCCAACACTCCCCCTTAATGTTAAGTGGGAAGAAAAAACAAAACATGCCAAATTACCTTTTTCTACAAAAGGATTTACAGATCCATAAATCATCAATAATGATTCAAGCTAGCATGTAAACAAGGGAAATCATACAGATCTTCCCATACATAAATTCTTAGGAAAATTGTTTTATATATGAAGACTTATATCAGATTATGGATCCTTTTATAAACCAAGGCATACCCATAACTAATGCTTCATTGGGATTTACAAGTAAACTCACATATTGTGATTATTTACTTATTACAAAATGGAGGAAGTATTAGAAGTTTACAACAATCGTTAAGAGGTGGCATTGTCATGCACACTCCCCCTCAATGGAAACTCTGATAGGCACAACAAGGAATGAAACTTGAAAAATTCACAACATATAATGTCTTGGTGAATATATTTGTAACTTGATCTTCAATTGAACGTAAACCGAGATCAATATCACCATTCAGGACTTCCTCTCGAATAAAGTGCATATGAACTTCTATATGCTTGGTCCTTTGATGTTGAACTAGATTATTTGCAAGAGAAATGTAACTTTGGATATCACATAGAAGAGTAGTTCTCCATTTTTCCCATATGCGCAGCTTCATCCAATGTCTTTTCACCACATAGCTTCCTTTGTATCTTCTATAACACTTTTATACTCGCTCAAGAGAAGAGATAGAAATTGTTGGTTACTTCTTGCTACTCCAAGTGATGACACCTGTACACAATAGGAAAATATATCCATAAGTATATTTTTATCCACCAAAGCATGGTTAGAATCACAATATTCAAACAACTTTGCATCATCACAAGAAGAATAAAACATACCATTATTAATTGTTCCTTTAAAATATTTCAGAATTCTTTTTGCCATTTTCTAATGATCCTCATAAGGAGCTTGCATAAATCTTGAAAAAAATCCTACTACATATGAAATATTAGGTCTAGTAATAATCAATAAAATTAAACTACCAACTAGTTTTCTATACAAAGTATGATCAAATTTAGCACATGCGAGTTTAGGATCCAATTTGACACCAAATTTAATATCAATGGCAATGAGTTTATAGTCAATCATGTTAAATATTCTAAGTAAATTATTATCATACTAGTATTGAGATGCAATAATAGATTTATGATCCTAAAATATAAACATGCCTAAAAAGATTTAGAGACCTAAACTAGTCATTTAAAAATGATGTTTTGATCTTTATTTGATTCTAAAAATTAAACTTTTATCACCGATGTAATAAAAAAATCAACATATAGAACAATAATGATAATATGATTATTTTCAAACTTAACATAAAAATCATCAACAAAACAACAATTTGTGAAACCAAGATCCTGAAAGAAACTATTAATCTTATCATACAAAGCTCTAGAATCTTGCATAAGACCATACAAAGAATTTTTCAGCTTACATACATATAGTACCTTACTAGGCTATTTAAAAAATTTAGGCTAACACATGTATATTTCTTCTTTCAGATCAATGTTAAGATATGCATTTTTAACATCCATTTGGTGAATCTCCCAACCATATTGGGAAGATAATGCTATGAGAATTCTAACACTTCTCATCTTAGCTACAGGAGAAAAAGTATCAACATAGTCAAGACTATGTTTCTGAGTGAAACCACAAGCTACCAACCTTTCCTTGAATTTTTCAATTTCTCCTACATAGTTATACTTGATTTTATACAACCACCTGGATCCTACAATGCTTCACTTAGAAGGAGGAGGGACTAGTTCCCAAGTTTTATTTTTAATCAAAGCATTGTATTCATCTTTCATAGCCTGAATCCATCTATCATCTTGACAGATTCTTCAAAATATTGTGGTTTAACCTCATATAGGGTCATCAAGGCATGATAATTATGTTGACTACAAGTTACCTTTCTAAGACTAACAAGATGAGAGTCCTTAAAAATATTTTGAGACCATTTAGGAATATTAGGATGCAACACATTTTCAAACGACTCTCCTCAATCTCCATCATATCTAGACCAAGATAATCATCCTCTTGAACTTAGGAGAAGGATTATCAGGCTCTCTTTTAGGAGAAACATAGGAGGGTTCAAAAGAAACATCACAAAATGTCTTTTCCAATACATGGACATTAATGTTTTCAACTATGTCATGCTTGAAAGAATCATAAACTCTTAAATCTTTAGTTATACAACCATAGCAAGAAAAATACAAGAATAGGAGGTTAGATCAAGCTTCTTCCTTTTAAATTTTGGAATGAAGATAGAAGTAGGAATACCAAATATTATTAAGTGAGAGATATTTGGTTTTTACTTTGTCCATACTTCATGAGGAGTAGCTTGATGAAGATATTTTGTAGGAACTCTATTTAGAATATAGACTACAATGTTCATAGCTTCTTCCCATAAAAACTTAGGAACATTAGATGCATGAATCATAGTCCTAGACATTTCTAAAATAGTCCTATTTTTCCTTTTTGCAATGTCATTTTTCTATGGGGAATAGGGAGTAGTCAACTCTCTTTGAATCCCACATGAAACATAGAACTCATCAAAAAAATTTCTAACATACTCACCTCCATTATCATTTCTAATTCTTTTTATTTTCAGATTAGAATCATTTTCAATAAAGGCTTTAAATTCTTGAAATTTAGACAAGACATCATAATTTTTCTTAATAAAATAAGACCATGTCATCCTAGAGAAATCATCAATAAAGCATACATCATACAAATATCCACTGAGAGAATGAAATTCAAGTGGACCTCTCACATCACTGTGAATCAACTCTAATAAATGAGAATAATTTGGATCATAATTTTTGTGAAAAGGCTCAACATGTTTCTTACCATGCAAGCAAATTTCACATGTTTCATGATTAACTTTCATCTTAGGGAGACAAATTACAAGATTTAGGAGAGATATTTAATACAAAATTTTGAAATTCACATGACCCAACCTTTCATGCCAAAGATAAATATCATTCCTAGAAGAATAAGAAAAGTAAAGATCAGACACAAATCCATCAAAAATATATAATCCATTTTTCTTAATACCATAAGCAATAACATTACTAATTTAATATTTTACATATCATTTATCTTGTAGCAATTTTTTTTTATAGTTTTCTTTAGTTATTTGAGAGAAATACATAATATTATTTTTTGACCGAGGAACATAGAAGACATTCCTAATTATTCCATTTGACAATTTAACATTACCACAATTTTCAGATATAATGATGGAATTATCTCCTAGATATATATTTTCCTTACATTTAACAACATCTGAGAGGATACCAAAAATATAGGTCATGTTCCTAGAGGCACCACTATCTAGGATCCATTCATTGTCATTTGAAGCTGAGAGAGCAATATATAAGGCAATAGACTTCTTAACAATATTTGCATGATTTTGCTTCTGATCTTTCTTTTGGCTATTAGTTTTACTATTTCTAGTATTCTTAACAGATTTGTTAGTTTTTACATGAAAATCAAACTCTTTATGACCAAATTTTCCACACTTGTTACATGTGCCATTAAATTTGAATTTAAAATTATGACTGTTTTTAGCATAATTAGACTTAGGATTGGATTTAAATCTTGATCTGATATTAGAATTATGATTAGGATTATTTGTTATTCCCGTTTTGAGAAGACTGTGATTATGAGATAAATTTTCCTAAGAGGTAGTCTCTTTTGAATTAAAATTCTCCATAACTCGTTATTCTTGAATTAACAGAGAAGACAAAGTATCCAGATCAGAAAAATCATTCTCATTTTGATATTTAGATTTAAGAATGGAGATATCGTTCCTAATTTTTTCATGAATATTTATCTGAATGATAAAATACAAAAGTTTATCTTGAAACAGTTTAAAATGAAATCCATCCAATTGAGATTTAATGCTATTAATTTTATCTAGGCAATTAACAATTTTCTCATCCCTCTTCATGGAAGTTATAAACAGTTATAAAATTAGCTTAATTATTTTAGACAAGAAACTATCTTCATGCATGGTTTCTAATTGCTTCGATGCATTGGAAGGAGAATCCATATGACCTATATGCATTAAAAATTCATCTCTTATGCTCTGTAATAGGATTGATAGAGCTTCCTATGGTATTTGAGAGAAGGAGATAAGGTTTTTAGGATTTGTGAGTCTTCTCGTAACTTTTTAGCCATGAAAAAGTATTTTAACAATACTCTCCAACTAATGTAAATTTTCCATTTAATAACTGATATTTATCCATTGAAAAACTAGCATTACTGGCCATTTCTTATTTTAAAAAACATAAAAAAATAGCTTAGAAAAAATATTAAATTAATAAAAATGAGAAGAGGAATAGGTAGTTGTCACTTGGCTCAAAGCCAACTGCTAATAGATACATACGGCACTATTCTGGCATTCTCCCAATAAGATTTCCCTAGAAAACTTGAAGCACCCGAAATAAACCATAGTTAATAAACTTACGGATCCAGAGTGAGGGTAAGATGATTGACATATTATTATCTCAAATGAGCTATTAAAAAAATTGGAAACAATAACTACTGCAAGAGCGAACTCGAATGAGGTACTTAATAACTACCAAAGAAAATAGAAAACATTATCAAGAAGGTGGCAACACGCATCGAAAATCAAAGCAATCAACAAAGACACATTTTGGATTTCCATAAAATTCTAAAGTAGATCCACCGAGAAGATGTTGTAGGAGGTAGATAGGAGAGAAGAATGTGGAGTGAAGTACTCTACACACATTGATTTTATTATGAAGAAGCACGTACATTATATAGGAGAAATAATTAACTACATTCCCCTAAACTGAAGGAGGAATATTTGGAAGAAGGTGAGAGAATAATGGAATACACCAAGGAAGAGATAATAAAGGGATAAAATAGAAAAAACACTCCTAAAATATGAACTATGCAATGTATGCTAACATTCCCCCCTTATTACATTATTCTTGCAAATGTGACCCCTGAAAAGTTCAAATTTCACTTTTCCAAGAGATTTAGTGAGAATGTCGAAACTTGTGCTTCTCTAGGACAGTACTGGAGCTAAATTTGATGGTTCAAGACATTCTCTCGAATGAAATGGCAGTCAATTTCTATATTCTTTGTTTGTTCATGAAATACTGGATTCTACACGAGCTTCAACACACTCTGATTGTCACAATAGAGAATAGGTGACTATTTTTCAGGAATTCCTAGGTCATCCAAAATACGACATAACCATATCACTTCACACACAACTCCTCGTGTAGTGCGATATTTTACCTCTATGGATGAGATAGAAACAACATTCTACTTCTTGTTTATCCACGAGATAGGTCCAAATCCAAGATGAAATATGTATCATGTAGTTGACTTTCTGTCACCAATAGATCCGGTGTGGTCTGAGTCGACGCATCCCTGTAAGAAGAATTGATCATTCTTCTTATATTCCAGACCATAATTAGTTGTTCCTCGAACATATCTCAAAACATGATTTTCTACATTCTAGTGACATTTCTTCGGCTCCTGCATGAACCTAGAAAGATAGCTAACAAAATAGCAGAGATCTGGTCTGGTATATGTCAAATAGATTAGCCCTCTAATAAATTTCCTGTAGAGAGTAACATCTACTTGAGGCGAGTCCTAGAATCTTGAAAGTTGCAAGCCTTTTTTGATGGGAGTGGATATAGTTTATAGTCGACATTCTGTACTTTTCCAGGAGTGTCTTGGTGTATTTTTCTGGGAGACAAAAATGTGATGCTCCTTTTGCATTATCTCCAAGCCAAGACAGTAATGTAGTAGCCCCAAATCTGTCATGTCGAAGGTTCTTTTAAGATCATTCTTTACAATATCAACTTCATCTTCTGAACTTCCAGTGATCACAAGATCATCTACATACACAAAAAGAATGAAAATTTCTTTGCCTATCTTCTTTATATATAAATAGGAATCGAGGGGCTATGAGTGAACTCATGCTGTAAAAGGTAATCATTGATCTTGATATACCATGCTCTGGGAGCTTGTTTCAGTCCATAAAGTGATTTGATGAGACAACATACCTTCTTAGACTGCTCTTCATCAACAAATCCTTCAGTTGGGTCATGTATACTTCTTCTTTGAGATCACCATTTAGGAAAGCACTCTTGACATCCATCTATTAAAGTCTCCATCCTTTCTATGATGTAAGTGCGCAAACTACTCTGATGGTCTTAATATTTGCAGTGGGTGCAAAGGTTTCTTCATAGTCGATGCCATCTTTCTGAGCATATATTTTTTCTAAAATTTTTGCTTTATGTTTGTCAATGGATCCATCTACCTTATATTTTGTCTTGAAAACCCATTTGCAGCCTATGGGTTTCTTTCCTGAGCATATCGACAAGTTCCCATGTCTAATTTTTCATGAGTGAGTCATATTCTGTATCCATGGCTTCCTTCCACTGAGGTTGACTGAGTTCTTCACGAACATTATCTGGCTTGGAGCTATTCATTAGTGAACTCGTGAGTGTAAAGTTTACCTCATTTCTTGTTTGACTCCTTGTTTTGACTCGGAATGATGTATCCGGGAGTTGTTGTAAATTTGAGTCATTGATAGTGCTTTTACCCACTTTGGATGATGAGAAGAACTGTGTCGCTGCCATGTGGATTGATGTGGAGTCACATTCTCCGGGCCTCTCAAGGTCAACAAATAGCTCTCCTAGTAGCATTTCTTTTCTTTGAGTAGTCTCCTCTGGCTCATCATCTGATTCAGAGACTAATCGATGAGATGTGGTTGGAAGTGGATCTTCTATTGATACTATTGAGTCAAAGGATGACTCATCACAAACCACGTCCCGACTCTCATATATTTTCTTTGTCTCAGGATCCACGAGACGATACACCTTCGAGGTAGTGTTGTAGCCAAGAAGGATACACGGGAGTGTTTTTGACTCTATCTTCTTTCTCTTCTGAGCTGGAACATGCATGTATGTTGTGCAACCAAATACTCAAAAATGGGAAATTGACGGATTTCTACCACTCCATACCTCTTCTGGCATTTTTTTCTGTAGAATCTTTATCGGTGCCCTATTGAGAAGATATACATTCATTTGTACTACTTCAGCCCAATAGCGTTCTTCTAGCTTTGCATTTGTTAGCATGTAGCGAGCCATCTCCATCATTGTGTGATTATGATGCTCAACAATTCCATTTTACTGGGGCGTGTAGGGAGCATTCAGGTGCTTCTTAATGCCATGTTGGTTTAGGAAGGCCAAGAACTTCTTTGATGTAAATTTCCCCCTCGATTTGAGCAAAGTAGAAGAAGTGGTTGTCCAGTCTCTTTCACAACATGATGATAGAAGTTCTGAAATGTTGAAGAGCCTCACTTTTCTTCTTCAAGAAATATACCCACATCTTGCGAGAGTGGTCATCCACAAATAGTTGGAAGTACTTGTATCCTAAAAATAAAGTAGGAAATGGGCCATTCAGATTGGTATGAACTACCTCCAGACACTTCTTGGCATGGAAGCTGCTCACTTGAAATGGTTCTCTGTGTTGTTTTCGTACAAGACAGCTAGGGCAAATAGGCAAGGAATTGGATAATTTGGGTAGTCCACGGACCATTGCTTTTGAAATCATCTAGTACAGTGAATTGACTGAAAAGTGTCCATATCTAAAATGCCATAGGGTAGTTGATTCTATTGTAGAAGTAGATAAAGCTACTGCAAAAGATGAAACAATATCTAAAGAAAATAACTTGTCTTTTACAAATTATTTAGCAAGAACCGTACCTTGTTGAGAGATTAAGCATGATTTAATACCATTTTGAATAAGGAATTCTACCTTAAGGTGATGATTCAAGAGCTGAGTAATTGACAAGAGGTTGCTAGTCAAGCCAAGAACATATAGTACCTTTATAAGTGTACATTTTCATGGTCCCAAAGGAATGGTGACATTCCCTATTCCTTCTGCAATGTACTCTTTGTCATCCACTATTCGAACTCAATCTCCAGTTGGTTCTTTGTGTAGTGAATCAAATAGCTTCTTGTCACTTGACATATGCTTACTTGCACCAGAGTCTATCAACCAGACTTTCTTCATCGCCTGAGAAGTTTAAGAGACGAGTACAATTTTCTTACCACAATAGGCTCCTTCTGATGTCTCCTCATTAGATTCATCATCTTCTTGGGCTACAAGATGTCCCTTCTACTTTCTCCAGAGGGGACGCATTTGTACTTTCAAAATATTTGCACCCGGATGTGCTTGTATGACTTAAATACCCTGTTTCAAGCTATTATGCCAAAGTGTGATCGCCATGAGTATTGGTTCTGCAAATGTGACACCATCTCTTTGAGTTTTGATCTTTCTGTTGTTGTTTTAGTTGCGCTTGATTTGGCTTCTCTGGGGGACCCTTCCAATTCTTCTGGCCATGGTAAGGCTTTGAGAACAGGGCTTTATCTTGAGACACCTCATGGGATGAAGTGATGGATTCTTCCTATTGCAGCAAATTCACAATCTCTTTAAATGTCACAATTTTATTAAACACATTCAATGTCATAACAAACAATCGAAATTGAGAAGGGAGTGCTCTCAAGGTGATTGTGATGAGAAGTTTATCATCCACCATTTCATTGAGTGCTAATAAATTTGATCTCAGCTTAGCCACGTGACGTAAGAACTCCTCCACTTTCTCATCTAGAGAGGGTGTGTAGCTTTGACTAAAGATGAAGAATCCTCATCTGATTTTTGGCTTCATAAATGGTTTCCAACTTGTCTTGGGCCTCCTTGGGTTTCTCCATGTTCCGAACATGCAGTTGCACATCGTCACTGATACTGAGCATTATCAGCATCAAGGCTTTCACACTAGCCATCTCATACTTTATTAATTCATCGGGGTTGTGGGAGCAGGCATAGACCCTGTAATAATGCCCCATAATCCTTCAAACTGAAGGATTGTCTTCATTTTTGTCTTCCAGGCTGCAAAATTGGACCCTTTGAGAAACTGAGCATCGGAAAGAAGTAACTTTGGAGTAGACATCATAATAAAAAAAATTTATTTATTTATTTCAAGAGTTATTACAACTTTGACTCACTGATGAGAATTATTGGCTCGTAGATGCTCGCAATATTCACATGTTGTGAGATGGCGACGCTTTGTAGGGTGTTCTTCTTCGTCGTCACAGTCGGCATTGTACCCAGCTTCTAATTCTTCTCGTACTCACTTTTCTTGGAAAATAACGCAAAAGTGAAGTATTCAAGAAGTCCTTCTCGAACTAGCTTGTCGAAGGCTAGATTACCGGTATTCTGAAGCTCATTTAGCAAAGCAAAGTAGAACCTAGAGCTCTCAGGAGCTTCTTCACGTGTTCTCTGACTGGTGAGTTGATGTTTGGGCTTTCAGCTATGGAAAATGTGTTATTGACACTCTCAATCAAGTTGTCTACAATGATCGACATTCCGAAAATTGTTGTAGGATCTGCTTCTTTTCCATTATCTTGGTGGAGAGTTATGTTTCAGACACGAATGACACTATTTTTTTAAAAAATTGACCTTCAGGCTTCACAAAGACAAATTGTTCTCTTCTCGAGCCACTCTCACTCTTCACATGGGATTCTACACATTACATGTAGCTTTCAACTTCCACGCAAGCTGAGAATCTTCTATGCAGCAGCACACATCCTCTCTCCTCTCCACTCAACAGCTTAGGCGGTCATTTTTCAGGCCAATGCAGGTAGTTAGAAGTAGATACAACGCAAAAAAGGATCTTCAAAAACTTCGCAGCAACATAACCTTTCCACATTGAGCTTTTGTTGAAATTCTACACAGAAGTTGAAGAATCCTTTTTTTATACGTTGGAACTGAAGAACTCCCAAATTCCCACGCAGAGTTTTGTAGTAAAAGCAAAAAAATGTAAGACGTTGTTTCCTCCTCCATGTAATACGCAAAAAAATTGCCTTATTTTAATTTTCTTCTTGTCTTTTCACACAGATCTTTTTCAGCAGTATCACACATTAAGGAGAGCCTTCTTTCTTGTTTGGTTGCTTCCAAAGTGTGCCAATTTCCACACACTTTACTCCACGTAGCCTCTATTTACACTCACGTCCAACTCTTCTACAGACCATGCATTAGATTAAAGATCACAGGAGGTCGATATAGCATGCAACCGATATATTGTTAACTGAAATCGATTGCATTTGAGTTTGTTGGACTAATATAGACTGCATGCTGGTCTCCATATAGATGACTGTCTAGTCTCCATGTAGTTCTATGACTACAATTCCCACGCATTAGTCTTGTCAGTACCTCACACATAGCAACAACATGATTACTTTCATGTAGTTGCAGGGACTTCCACGCAGCAAGTAGGACTCCTTCCATGCAAAAGTCTCCAGATCTCTACCATGCCAAAGGGTTGTTCAATGTTTGCTTCTATTTTCCACAGGCTAGAGGACTGTTTGCTGCTCTGATACCAAAATGTAGGAGGCAGATAGGAGAGAAGAATGTGGAGTGAAGTACTCTACACACATTGATTTTATTATGAAGAAGCATGTACATTATATAGGAGAAATAATTAGCTACATTCCCCTAAATGAAGGAGGAATATTTGAAAGAAGGTGAGAGAATAATGGAATACACCAAGGAAGAGATTATAAAGGGATAAAATAGAACAAACACTCCTAAAATATGAACTATACGGCGTATGCTAATAGATGTGAAGTCCCTAGAATTTAATCAAAATGAATATATTATTGGGTCCACAATAGGGTTGAAAATTCATCCAAATAAACAACAAACAAATAAAGGAACACACGAATAAAGATACAATATATTACACTCGCAAAAAATTAAAAACATGCATAGCTTTGTTATTAGATTACACTTCGCAGTGCAACAAACAAGTCTGAAGAAAACTAATAGTAAAAACATAATGTTAAACTGAGCACACGTGTTGGCAACTTATTGGATCACTTTTTCACACTCAAATGATTATAAAAATGATAGACAAAAAGTGAAAGAACGTGGACATGTTTTATTTGTTTACAACTTTCAAATATTGACAAAGTGAAAAAACAAATGGACACGGTGTTTTTCTATTGGTTCACACTTCGCAGCACAACCTAAATGACCAAATCAAAATTGAACACACGTGGAGTCTTCTTAATGACTCACTTTTAAAACTTCTGAAAAATACTGAAGATGTGAAAATGGTGGCTTATTCCTATTGGATAAGCATTGCCACAATTAAAAAGGATTGACAATACAAAATAAGACAAGACTCAAAGATTTTCTATTGGATCATATTTCACATTTGACAGAAATAGGAAAACAAAAGAATGACAACACGAAATAAGAAAAGACTTGGAGATTTTCTATTGGATCGTATTTCACATGAGTCAAAAATAAAATAAAATATTAAATTTTTGAAGAGCGTGGAACAACCTTATTGGTTCATACTTCACAACTGAAAAAAAAAATTAAAAAATCGACACGACGAAGCTATATGGAGCTTAATGATTGGATCAAACTTCGCAAATACGAAAAGAACTAATAAAAATATGACATAGAGAAGCTGCCTAGACAAATCTTATTGGCCCAATATTTGCAACAACATGAACTTCACAAAAATAAATCTTTTTAATGTTAGGGCAGACTTAGAAGCACCAAACTAACCGGATCTAAAGAAAGATTTTGGGTCCGTTAGACAAGCCCAAAAAAAACCAAAATAAAAGAACTTATTTTAAATAAGATCCATAGCTATAATGACTATATAAAACAAGTGTGAAATTTTTGAAATTGTTGTAAATGACCGCAAAGAGAAATAATAAAGAACCAGGGTCGTAGAAACACCTATCTATGCATAGACAAGATCTAAACAACCAATTAACTAATATTTGAAAAATATTTGGGTGGGAATTGAAAATTTTCACCTAATTAGCTTTAAGTTTAAGGAAGAACAACTACGGTTTTGCAGATCTAAAAAAATTCAAGTTCTTTACTCTTGTAAACCAGAAAACATCCAGATCTAGCTCTGTATAAGCATAGCCACTAGTTTTGATACCATGTTAGGGAAATTAGAAGAATGTATAATTAACATATTATAAATCCACAAAGTAATTTCTGAAGATTATATATTATGATGTGTAGTTAAATTAACCATAGATTTAGATGTTTATATATTGTAGATTACATAATGTAATAACAAGATTTGAAAGAAAATAATAGTAAAGTAAATGAGATAGAGAACACCATATTTATAGTGGGGAAACCCAAGAAAAAAACCCCACTAAAATAAATCACTTCTTGTATTAATAATTTATCAACACTTAAACCCAACACTTCCTCTTCTCTCCTCGGTCCCATAGAAAATAAATACATACATGTGTCTCACAGTTTTATAGTTCGCATATATAAAATAACTTGAGCATATATCTCACATTATTACCAATCCCATGATGGATCATCCTATATATATATTATGGGTGATTGGTCATACCTTTCACTCTTAAAGTTGTGGAAGACCGACATAATAAAGTTTATTAAATAAACTTTAAAAAAACATGGGGCGGAAGTGGTGTTCCACCTAAACGGTATCCCCAATTGACATTATCATCCCAAAAAGTGTGATATATCAATGAAAATATCTTGACCTCGTGGTCGTCACCATTTTCAAACCATGCCACAAAACTAAATGTAGCACCTCCAAAACTACTCTGCACCAAGACTCTAAACTACAAAAAAATACCAAAACACCCAGGTCCTCAAACATGGAGCACACTTGACCACCTAGGTCATCAACCATGATCAAAATCATGATGGACATGACTAAACACTCCCATACTTCATTACATGTTAAGGTATAATGGATAGATTTTCAAAAAATTGAAAATCTCTAGAAACAATAAATTTTAAGTGGGGCCCACATACTATCACAACCTATAAATTACATAAAAAAAAAAAAAAAAAGATTCCTCTACAACCTCTAATCGTCACATTTTCAAAAGCAATCAATTTTAGGCCACTATAAGTAATTTCTCCGAAGTCGTTACTTAGCTAGGGTTTTAAGTGGGTTTAAAGGATGTTTACCTTCTTAACAATTTTTCATAAAAACGTGATGATAAAACAACCTCATTCAACTTTTAAAATATTTATAAGTAAAATATTCAACTATCCCTAGGATTTTGGGTTACCATGTAAAGTGCACTTTCCAATGAGCATCTAAAATTTGACTTTAAGCTAAAAATTTCATCTTTATGAACTCGATAGGACTAAAAATCACATATCTTGTAAAATATTGCATCTAGGACCTAAAACCTTGTCCATACCTATTCATCAGCCTCCTACACATTCTCTAATACTCACTTTTGCATACCTAGCTCAAAATTTGATCATCTCATCTCATTTGCTCATGCTTTCTCAAGGATTAGGTCTAGGAAAAACGTAAAAACCATTTACATACACTCTTAGACACTTTTGAGTGTCCTAACATGTCATATTATTGTTCCTCATGCTATCACAATGCATATCTAGTTTCTAAATGTATTTCTTCATCATGTCATACCTCATTCAGCTCTCTAGGCCTCACAAACAAGCACTTGAAACATGCTTGCATCACTAAATATGGCCACATCATCACCTTGGATACCTTACACATATGAAATTACCTTCAACACACTTCATGAAATCCTTACAATGTCATCCATACTTTCATTACCTCTACAAGCCCTCAAAACTGACTCAGGACACCATGAACCATCACTAGGACCAAAAATTCCAACAAGAAACTCAACTTGTCTTGACACTACGAATCATCCTTCATGCTCCATAATTATTTTGAAATCGATGACACTCAATGAAAACTCTTACAACATCATACCTTGAAATCAATGACAACATTATGCCAACAATGTGAGGTGTGACAATATCTAGGCTTCACTAGGATTTATTTGGTTTCTTATGTGTAGTAGAAAATATTCTTACACACTTCACAAAATGATTGTCATTGCTTCTCAAACTTTATATTGAAATGCAATTTTTTTTTTTTTGCATGTCTACATGTAGGTTCCTTTTCCATAATGTTCATGACATTCCATTTCTTTCATGTCATGAATTCAAATTTTAGTCAAATCTTTAAGATGTTGTAGTTAGTACTTGTTTAACATTTGTGACTTGTCCATACTCAAATGATTAGAACCCATTTAAAAATAATTTTTCAAAACTAAATTCAATAAAACCTAGATTTTTACAAGAACCGTATATTCATACCTTTATACTTTTGACAAAAATAGGTTAATATGAATCTATGAAATCAATTTAAACATTAATGTTTAAATGCTACTTAAAATTCTCCAGTCTTTATGTGAAAAACCAAAATACATGAATAAATTTGGATTTTTTCTCCTTCTAACATACTTAGTTCACCACCTATACTCTTCATGTAGAAGGAACCAAAATGTTAAAACATATTTTTTAAAAATATACAACCAATATATTTAGTTTTTCTAAAAACTTATAGATCTCTCCATCATCGATAAAATTAACTTGTTGTTACTTATAATGATAACCCATAAAATATTCCATTTATATTTTACATATTTCTTGAAGCAAATTATATAGTGAAATGAATATTTTATAATACACATGAATGAAAAATAAGATTTTTGGTAATTAATTTGGGTTAAATTTAAGTTTTTGAGCAATGATTGTGTTGGTAAAGTTATGGATCAAGCTAATAGATGAGCTCATTCCCGAGTTCATTTTCCAAATCATCGAGCTCACGGGTGAGCTAACCGCTAACTCACCCACCTATCAAAGACAACTCTATGCCATGAAGTATGAATTATATGGTAAATGACCATGTGGAGCAACCAAATTCCATTTGAAGTGGCAGTCAAACAACTCACGAACATCCTTCAAATTCCACCTCACCATAAGACAAATATAAGCATGTTATCATGGTGGAGCCAACTACTTAAAAACCAATCCACCAAGCCATAATGTGGCATTCGAGAAGACCAAAGCACATAGTATATGGTCCTTTGACCTATCAATGTGGAACCATACATATTTCATGGTCTTATGACAAAACATATGTATGTGGACTTTTTTTTCGATAAGATATTAACTATGCAAAACCCCTTTAAGTTTATTTATTATTCATCATAGTTTTTTTAATCATTAAATATATGTGGAGTGTACCAAGATAAGTGACCAACCATGTCATACATGAAAAGTTTTTTTTTTATATTCTAACCTATATATATCTTAAACCCTTATAAATTATCTCACCTATAAATATGGAACATTGTTTTATTTACATGGGTAAAAACATTATCCACTTATATAGGGTATATATTATTAGGTTTAAATGAAATGAGGATTTTAAGTAGGGATAAGGTGTACATATCAATAATTAAATTACCATAGGAACATTCATACCAATAACATGTCATGGGCCTTCTCCACAATTAGAACCTTTAAAGTAAATAACAACGGTAAATAATTAATAGATTAATAATTTAAACTATTATACATACCTTAATAAATTAAATTTTCTTAAATTAAATATTTTATACCCTTTTAAATTCTCTCACCTATAAATATGGAATAATATTTTATTTACATAGGTAAAAACATTTTTCATTTATATAGGGTATATATTATTAGGTTTAAATGAAATGAGGATTTTAAGTAGGGATAAGGTGTACATATCAAAAATTAAATTACTATATGAACATTCATACCAATAACATGCTAGTGGGCCCGCTCCATAATGAGAACCTTTAAAGTGAATTTATTTCTTCCAATAGAGAGAGAGAGAGAGAGAGAGAGAGAGAGAGAGAGAGAGAGAGAGTAATCAAATCGGGGAGGGTCCCACTTATATATCCCGAGTGGGTTATATCCACTCCCTCAACTAGAAATGGTAAATATTTAATAGATTAATAATTTAAACTATAATACATACTTTAATAAATTAATTTTTCTTTCCTCCCACTCTAGTACCATATTATAGGTCTGGTATGTACCAAAATTAAATTAAATATGTGAATTAAAAATTATAAAACATATTAAATTAAATAAATAAAGTACATTAATACGCACAACAATAATTTATGTGGAAAAACCTCATATAAGGTAAAAAAACCCCATGGGAACATAGAATTTCATTTTATATGAGAAACTTTAAATAATACATGTCCGGAACCTTCCCCACCTCACTCCTCTCCGTTTTTACATTGAACATTATTTCATTTTTTACAATGTATGATTTAATGGGGCTCAGGTTCCCTATTTAAGGGGAGTGACTAGGTGTGACTTACTTGTGAAGCACCCTCCACATTAATTGATATTAAATTTATTAAACATAAACTAAAGTTCATATTTAATAAATTAAAAAATAATATTTTAATTTATTAATTATAAACTAAGGTTTATATATATTTAATATATAATTCAATATATATATATATGTATTTTTAATTAATGGAAAAAGGTTTTGATTGGGATCCTAGCTGGGATACAAGGGGCCCAAGCCTAGATAGTCAGATACAAACATAAAAAAACAAAGAACACAACAAAGGTGGAGCACCATGGAGAATCACCAAAGAGTACTTGCATAACCACAACAGAGCAATAACTAAACCACAACAAGACCCCAACAAGTACCACAAAAAAACTAAAAAAAGGAGCAAAATATGTAGACAATACATATATCAAGACCTTTCCAATCACCAACATCTATTTCATGATCTTGAAGAAATTATTCTTGAGGATCTCTAGTTTATCCTTGATGTCTTTGATAGAAGTATCATTCTTAGCTTTTTCTTTTCCCTTGTTACTCTCCAAAGAAAGAGTGATGTTGGAGAGAATGTCCATATTTCCCTTAAGCAAGGAGATGATGTCACACTTCTTGTTTCTAAGTTTTCCTTGTTCTTTTTCAATGGTGTTGATTCTATTTTTCATCTCCTCCACTAGATAATTATCTTTGTTGCCTCTCTCAATGGCTAATTTTCATCCCCGACTTTTTTTCAAAACTTTTACTCCTTTCTCGAGCCAGTTAACATATCATTGTGTAATTCCAGTTCATTTATCATATTTACAATCTATATTTTTTTACTAGCAAGCCCCTTATAATCCATAGCTAGTAGGATAAGAGAAGTAACACCCTCACTCGAAAAAGAAGTAGGAGGATTAGGAGCATTGAAAGGGTCCAATTTTTCCTTCTTGCAATGGAAGGGCCAGGTCGGAGAGGCACGGGGAAGGGGTTTCTTAATAGGAGTGGGAGGAGGAGGGGGAGGGGGTGATGGATAAGTATTCACAATGATTAAATAAATTTTTTTATAGAGAAGAAGTATGACAACATGGTGAGAGGGTTGGGCTCATTTCCCCTACATGACCAAATTCACCGAGCTTTCTAGGGAATGAAGAAGAAACAAAGGAAAATTGACTCGCCACATTTATTTTGAATTTCTTTAGCAAAACCAAATGAAAGTAAGGAGTAACTTTAAACCAAACTTCAAGAGTAAGGTTCTTCATTAATGCATGACTAACCTTTTGACAGGATTTGACATAGAATCCCATAGAAATACACTTTTGACATGAGTGAGGAACTCTTCACCCTCCAGAAATTTGGCTTCTTCTTCTTTCTTGTCATAGTTATTCTTCATTTCTCAAGAATTTTAGCCTCCTATTCATTCTAATTAAAATTCTTCTAAGGCATGTATCTAGAAATGTCCTGCTTAATTCCTTCTAAGAGCAGATTGAACAACCTGCTGCTAGAAGGTTTTTTATTATTGAAAATGCTATTATTCCGATCTTTTCATATGATCCAAATAATATGAGAGGAAAATAACTAAATCATTTTAACAATTATATGTTTAAAGGGTGGATGCCATTATTTCCAAGATAAGAGAATATTATCTGGTAAGATCCATTGAAAATCCATGAAATTGAATAAGGCATCCCAAACCTCAGTGGCATATGTACGGTGAAGGAATATATGATTGAAAAATTATCTAGAATTTTTGCAAAGGTTGCATATTTTTGGAATATGTTGCCCTCTTTTGATCCAGATTATCTATAGTTAAGATTCTATTCTAAATAATAAGCCGAGAGAAATATATTAATTTTGGGAGTCAACCCCTTAAGTGATACTCATTCCAATCAATGGAAGAAGGTATATTGATAGAGAGAATATTGTAGATACTTTTGAGTTAGTAAGACCCATCTATGGATTCTTCCCAAATTATCTCATCAACCTCAAGATGTTGAGCAACGAGGGTTACCTATAGATTTTGATATTGTTAGAGAGATTGTGATCACCGAAGGAAACCGCATCCATCTTTTACCATTTGCATTTCATGTGATATAGTCCTTGACTCTAGTACCAATCATACTAGAATACAGGAAATAAACTTAGACCACTCTTCCATGTTCTTAAGCAGGGAATTAGAAATCCATTTATCCTCCCAAATTCCAATTGCTTCCCCTAATCAATAGTTGTCCAGACTTAACCAAAGCATTCCATAATTGTGAACCTATAGGCAAATCCTCTCTATGTAACCAGTTGTTTCTTCTATTATTTTCCAAGTATTTGGCCCTAATAAGCTTGGTCCATGGTAGGTATTATTTCATTAATCTCTAGCCCATTTAGCAACCCTAGCTTAATTCATATCTAATATATTTTTAATACTAAGTCCTCTTAAACTCTTGGGTTGAAAAAAATTGTCCCACACAACTAGGTGGAACCTATCATGCTCTTCAACACCACTCCAAAGTTTTTTTACATTTTCTCAATTCTATCAATGATCTCCGTAGGAAATTTGAAAAGAGACATTAAATAAATGGGGAGATTTTGAAAGATGTTGTTAATAAGGATACATTTTCCAGCCTGGGAAAGGACAACTCCTTTCCAGGTAGCTAATTTTCTTTGAAATCTTTCAATAAGACTGTTCCACACCTCAGTTGGAATTTTTCCATGAAACAAAGGCATGCCAAGATAATAAAAAGGAAGGGGGTTGATGTTGCAGCCAAGGATATCTACAATATTATTTTGTCCGAGATAGGAGTGTAAAGAAAAAAAGAGATCTCTTGTAACAATTGATCAACTATTCAGAAACATCTTCATAATCTAAAAGATTAGATTTCATATTCTTAGCTTCCATCACTGAGGCCATAAGGATAAAATTAGTTTCTTCGGAAAAGTATTGATTAGCCACTTTAAGATCCAAAGAGGACGGTTCAAATCCTTTCAATTCTCCCATGTGTAGTGCATTAGCAACTCTTCTACTTAAGATTTCAGCCATCATGATAAAAAGAAGAGGGGATATTGGGGCCTATCAACACCAATTTGGCACTATGATAATTCTCCACCGGAAAATCCTCGTGTTATGATTATTAACTAATGCACACTCTTATTTTGGTGGATGTAATCTAGAAACAAAACAACAAACATAACACAAGAATACCATAGACTATGATAAGAAGGAATAATGATAAATCTGAAATATCAGTGTAAATTATAATATCAACATGAAATTGTTACAATCTCACCCATAAGGTTCTTCAAGTGTTATTAACTTCACATACCTTCAAACAATAACTATGGGAGAAACTTCACAATTACACCTCTTAATGGCTTCTTTAACACACCTTCAAAATGATGGCTTCCTTTACACACTTACTCATATAATATTTCTCACTACTTCTCTCTATGCTAAATGAGGGGGGGTGGCCTCTTTATTTATAGGAATGCAGGCTTATCCACCTTATCTCTAAGATATGATAGGAAATATCTTCCAGTCAATCATATTCCATGCCTAAAATCTTGCCTTTACATGTAGGCTTATCTTCTAAGATAAGATAAACCTTATCATCTCACATGGGTTCCACCTTTTTAGACTTTTCCACAAATAAAATATACAAAATATTTATGACATCACTCTTTGTCCTTATTACAAATATAATATTTCTAATTCCTAATCATGTAGACCCTACTTCTCTACTTATCCCAACTTTGACATTTTAACATTACCGGACCACTTATGACAAATATTTACTTTTTACAACATTCCTATTGTACTTTGACTGTTACCATACTCTACATTATTGGCAGCACCATACTGATGGCACCGTTATCTTCTATTGGACACCACTACTAATTATACTTAACATCCTATTCCTAATACATACATTAATAAAATAGAAATTACGAAGGAAAAGTTTAATGTTGACATTTTCCCCCTTCCTAACTTCTACTCTGTCCTCGGAGTAGACTCTTATGGAAATTATAAAGCTGGTGCTTGGAAACTCTTGAGCTTGTCATGGTTGACCCATTTTGTAATGGGAGTACCATCCAATTCCTCCAGTCGATATGTACCATTTTCATGCACAGCTGCTATTTTGTAGGGCCCCATCCACTTTGGAAGAAATTTTCTGTCTTCTTTTTTTTGTATTTGGAATCATATACTAGAACCAAGTCATTCACATGAAATGGAGACCAACGGATATTTTGATCAAAGTACTCCTTTTGCTTAATTTTCTTCTTATAGCTTGTATCCTTTGCTATTTCCCTCATTTCCTCTAGCAAATGAAGATGTACCAACCTTTCTTTTATTGAATCACTTTCATCCATCCTTTCATTTTTCATAACTCTCACAGTGGGAATATCAAACTCAATAGGAAGAACTGGATTAATGCCATAAGCCAACTGAAATGGGGAGTATCCTGTTGCTGACTTTGATGTTGCCTTATATGCCCACAATGATGCATGAATCCTTTTATCCCACTTATGTACTTGCAAGGCTGCATCTTTTGCTAGAATTTGACACAACACAAAATTTGTTCGTTCCACCTGTCCATTTATGCTTGGCTTGTATGTTGTTGCCTTCCTATGCTTGATAAAAAACTTGTTGACTAGGGCTTCTACCACCTCATTAATGAAGTGGCTTCCTTGATCTGTTACAATTTCTAATGGGAAACCAAATCGGTGACAATGCATTCATAGATGAACCTTGCTACTTCATCCATGGAAGTTGTTTTCAATGGTCTAGCTTCAACCCACTTGGTTAAATAATCAGGAAACTACAATATACTTATTTTTGCGTGGGGTAGTTGGAAGTGGACCTAAAATGTCTATTCCCCACTTTTAAAGGGACCAAGTGGAAGAATAGGGCATAATGGAGCTGATGAAGTCTTACGGTTACCATGTGTTTAACAAATATCACATGTCTTACAATAATTATAACAATCTCTAAAAAGAGTGGCGGTGATAACATGCGTCAAGATCCTTCTTGTTGTAAGTTGTCTAGAGAATTGTCCTCCACATGTACCATTGTGTAATTCTTCTATCAGCTCCTTCCCTTGATCACGTCCAACTGCCCTCTTGTATTGTCCATCAGGTCCTATTTGAAATAATACTCCATGTAAAATAGAATATGGACGACTGGCTTGAGTAATCTTCCTCTTAGTCTTTGCATTGGCACCATCAGGAAACTTGAATTCATTTAGATAATTCTAAATATCTATGTATTCACTAGGGATTGTGTCAAGAGATAACAATGCTGCATCTGGGAAATCATCATCATCACAAGGCGAACCTAAACCATCATAGGCTCGAGAGAGTGCATCTACATTGACATGCTTCTTTCCTGGCCTATCTATAATATCAAATTCAAATTCTTGTAGCAAAATTATCCATCTTGCTATCCTCCCTGATGGGTTAGGCTTATTGACAATATATTTTAGAGCTTGATGATCTGTTATAACTATAAATTTATGCTCTAGCAAGTAATTTCTAAACTTCTTTATAGCAAAAATGATAGCTAGAGCCTCTTTTTCAGTTACAGTATAATTTACCTCAGCATTGCTCATTTGTGCCATCCCAAAGTAAATTGGATGATCATTCCCATTTCATCCTTTTGGTTCGAGTACTTCCTAGTGCTACATCCGAGGCATCACTATACACAATGAATGGCTTTCTCCAATCTAGATTCTTCAAAACAGGTGAATACACCAGGCTTCCTTCGATTGTTCAAAAGCTTCATGCGCTTATTTCTGGTTTATAAGTAACATCGTTCTTCAAGAAGCGGGTTAGTGGTACATGTAATCTTTGAGAAATTCTTGATGAACCTTCCATAGTAACCCACATGGCCTAAAAATGATCTCAACTTACTTCTATTCATAGGAAATGGTAACTCTTTGATTTTTGAAACTTTATTAGAATCGCACTGCAATACCATCTCTGGATACAACATGCCCTAACAAAACACCTTTAGAACATCCAAAGACACACTTTGTAGGGTTTAGTGAGGCTTGTGCTTCATCTAACCTTTGAAATGCTTGTCTCCATCTGGTGCGGTGGTCCATCTTGCTCCCATAGATGCAAAAATCATCCAGAAATACTCTGATGAAGTTCCCAATGTAGGGTTCAAACACCCTATTCATCAAGCGCTGGAACATTGCTGGAGCATTACACAACCCAAAAGGCATAACTCTATAAGAAAATGTTCCCCAAGGAGTGGTGAACATGGTATTTAGCTGATATTTCTCTGCTATACGAACTTGGTTGTATCCGCTATATCCATCAACAAAACTATAGCACTCCTGGCCAGCTACTTCATCCAAAATCTGATCTGAGAATGGAAGAGGGTAATGATCCTTCTTTGTTGCCTTATTGAGATTCTTATAATCAACACAAATGCGTAGCTTCCCATTCTTTTTTATCGAGATCACAATGGGAGAAACCCATTCGAATTTTTCACAAAGAAATATAAATCCTGCATCAAGCAACTTATCTATTTCTTCTTTTACAGTCTTAGAAAAATTATGATTCATTCTATATGGCATTTGCTTTATGGGCTTAGCACCATCTACCAACTCAATAGAATGTTCTACCCAATTTATTTGATGGAGTTCCTTGTAATCAAAAGTGAATATGTGTATGTACCTTCGAAAGAGCTGGAGGTAGGATTCCTTCTCACTCTCCATCACAACATCAATAATATTTATTTATTGGAGACGATCATAAATTTATTCTTCAGATAATTTTATGGGATCATGAGTTGGTGTGACTGGAAGGATATCCATGACCAAAACATCAACCTCACTTTCTTCATCTTCAGTGTCCACTTCACTAGTACTTGAGTAATTAGAGGATGTCCAATCATTAGTTTCATCACTTGAATCCACAGGTTCTGCCTTATGATGCCGAGGGATCACGTTTATCTTCACCCTCTCTCTACCACATCCAAGTGTCATGAAGCCTTCATTCTAGTAGTTTCTTGCATGAAATATCCTTAGCCATGGTCTTCCTAACAACATTTGGTACGCAACCGTACCATTTTTCATCACCTGAAAGTCTACCACACATACAACACCCATAACAGATATTGCCACATTTGAGACTACACCTTCTGGTTTAGTTTTTCCTTTATTTAATGACCTTAAAATAAGTGTTGAGGGGCGATCAATTTTTAAACCCAACATATTCATTACAAACTCGGTCATTACATTAACTGCAGCACCTCCATCAACTAAGACATCATGAATTGAAATACCATTACATAATACCTCGACTTGTGGAGCATAGGGATCCGTCTCTACCTCCAAAATAGGGACCTCAACCTCCTTCCTTTTTGAGCATTGAATCCACTTCACATCTCCCACCTCTTCTCGAAGACATAGCCAAGAGTTGATCATATGTAATATTTCTTTGGCCTTTTGGATAGATCGTCTAAGATAGAGTATGGTCCTTGTCCTGTGAAATTAGAAAATCCCGCACACCCAACTTTCTTCTCCTATGTTTCTTACTAGTTTTTCCTTTCATCTTCTTAGGATCATTTCCATCTTGGTTATCTTTTTCTTTCTTTCTTTCTTTTTGTTACAAACACATCTACTTCATTATTTATGCTCTTATCTACTACATCAAAAGAATTCACAAGTGCTTTCCTTTATCATTATCTCTTGTGCCGGATGTAGAAGCTTTATCTAGACAATTATACTTATAATGACCCTTTTATAACAACCATAACATACAACTTCGAAATATTTCTTTTTGGACCTCTATCTCCTCCCCGAGAACTAAATTCTTTTCCTTGAAGAAGATTAATAGTTAACTTAACCATCTTTACGAGCGGATCTTCATACTCGGTAGATGTACTAGGAGAAGGATTTGTGCTCACCGAGAGTGGTTGTGGATTCTGACCAAAGGTGCTTTGGTGTAGAGTCTACTTTAGCAACAATTTATTTGGACTCCTCTTCCATGCTTTCTTCTTGCCTTCTTGCAATCTCCTTTGCTTGTTCAAAGGTAGGCTGGGCGATCGTACTTCACTCATTGTCGATCTCTGGCTTCATCCCAAGAATGAAATTCTTACAGAGGATATTATCCACGCCATTCATTAACCCATCTGCTAATCCTTCCTTCCGAATTTGGGCATTGAGCTTCCTCCTGAGCTCTAGAACATGAGCATGATAATCCCTTATCTTCTCCTTCTCTCCTTGGGCTAGCTTTGTGATATCGATCATGAGATATGCATATTTCTATTGTTCACCAAATTCTTCAAGAAAACTTTCAGTTAATAAATCCCATGAGTTTTTCACATTATCACCTAGTGTTTCAAACCACCTAAGGGCTGAACCATCCAAAAAGGTAGGAAAAATTTAGTCCATTGTTCCCTTCTTTTAAGGCCATTACAAATAAAATATCGTTTAAACTCTTGAATGAAAGAGGAAGCATCTTCATTAGATTGGGCTGAAAAAATAGGAATCTTCCCCATTTCCAAAAGTAACCACAATGAAATACCAACCCACAAGTACAATCAACAAGACTTATGTGCACAAATAATTGGAATCACTATAATAGAAAATAGAAATGACCACGGTAAACTATGGTAAAACTTGACTTACTGTGGTAAAAACTAACTTTACTATGGTAAACACTATTCACAGTAAAAAGTGAAGTTACTGCGGTAAAAACTGACTTTACTGTGGTAAACACTATTCACAATAAAAAGTGAAGTTACTGCGGTAAATACTATTCACGGTAAAAAGTGACTTTACTGCGGTAAATACTATTCATGGAAAAAGTGACTTTACCATGGTAACTACTATGCACAGTAAAAACAAGGTTACCCTCCAAATGTTTTCTGACTAAGTGGGAATATTTCTCCAGAAAATCCACCAATGAGGAATGGTCCCGGCAATGGAACCAAAATGTCAACACCAATCCGGCACTATGATAATTCTTCACCGGAACTCCTCGTGCTATGATTATTAACTAATGTGCAACTCTTAGTTTGGTGGATGTAGTCTGAAACACAACAAACATAACACAAGAATACCATAGACTATGATAAGAAGGAATAATGATAAATCTGAAATATCAGTGTAAATTATAATATCAACATAAAATTGTTACAATCTCACCCATGAGGTTCTTCAAGTGTTATTAACTTCACTTTCCTTCAAACAATAACTATGGGAGAAACTTCACAATTACACTCTTAATGGCTTCTTTAACACACCTTCAAAATGATGGCTTCCTTTACACACTTACTCATACAATATTTCTCACTACTTCTCTCTATGCTAAATGAGGGGGGGTGGCCTCTTTATTTATAAGAATTCAGGCTTATCCACCTTATCTCTAAGATAGGATAGGAAATCTCTTCCGGCCAATCATATTCCATGCCTAAACTCTTGCCTTTACATGTAGGCTTATCTTCTAAGATAAGATAAACCTTATCATCTCACATGGGTTCCACCTTTTTAGACTTTTCCACAAATAAAATATACAAAATATTTATGACATCACTCTTTGTCCTTATTACAAATATAATATTTCTAATTCCTAATCATGTAGACCCTACTTCTCTACTTATCCCAACTTTGACATTTTAACATTATCGGACCACGTATGACAAATATTTAATTTTTACAACATTCCTATTGTACTTTGACTATTACTGTACTCTACATTATTGGCGGCACCATACTGACGGTGCCGTTATATTATATTGGACACCACTACTAATTATACTTAACAACATCCTATTCCTAATACATACATTAATAAAATAGAAATTACGAAGGAAAATTTTAATGTCGACAGTCCCTTGCTTTATGCATCTATTTCTCTTGAAGAATCTCTTGAGATATCCATTGATTAGGACTGAAAACATAAGACAATAAATGTTGTTGGATATATTTTTCTAAAATGGTTAGAGAACCCAAACTTGTCAAGAATTTTAACTAGGAAATTCCAACAAACTCTTTCAAGGCTTTGTTCATATCAATCTTAACCAACATACCTTTTTTTTTTTCTTTTCTACATTGAGTGAATGGCTTTGTGAAAAGAATAATACCATCCTAAATTACTCTACCTTTTATAAAACCTCCTTTCTCATGAGAGATGAGACTTAGAAGGAGAGGTTGTAGTCTAGAGGAGATAGTTTTTGTAAATACTTTATAGAGAACATTAGCCAAGTTGATTGGCCTAAAGTTGTTAAATTTTTTGGAACCTTTTTTTTAATAAGAACAATAAATGTGTTATTTATCTCTTCGAGTAATCTTCATGTTCTTATGAATTCATTTATAGCTCTAAGAAGGTCATTTTTACATATTTCCCAATGAATTTGATAAAAAAAATTCTAGAAAACCATCAAGATCTGGAGATTTATCCCCATCCATGGAAAAAGGTTCTTTTACGCTTCCTCCATGGTTACCTTGTCGAGTAATATTATTTAAGGTACTCTTGTCCACAAGATTATTGGGGATGTATTCAATGAAATTTTCCATGTTTGCCTCCTCAACCTGCATGTGTTCTCTATTGAGGAGATTCTTGTAAAATATTCTTGCTGTTTCTTTACGGTATCTAATTTTTTTTTTTCGATTTCACCTTCTGTTTTAGTGATTTCATTGATCCTGTTACGATATTTATGATGAATGGTTATTAGATGAAAATAATTTGTGTTGTGATCACCTTATTTCAGCCATAGGGCCCTATATTTTTGCCTCTAGAATGTCTCATCCAATGTGCTTATGGTGTGATCGTAAAAATAAGATGTTTTTCCATATAATAATCATTGACATCCATCCCTTTTTCTGTGATTCTCTTTTCCAAAATGTTAATCTCCTACTAAATTTTCTTTTTTCTTTCAAATATATTTCCAAAAACCTCCTTATTCTAGATTTTTATTTTCTTTTTAACATTCTTAAGATTTTGAACCACCACAAAAATTGTTGATCCAATGACCTAAATGTTCCACCAATATTTAATCATGTTAAAAATATCTGGATGATCCATCCACATCTTCTCAAAATGGAAGGGATAATGGCTATTTTTCTCTTTTTATAAAAAGTGAAGAACTATGGGATTGTGGTCTGATCCAATTTTAGGAAGAGAAGAGATTCTAAAATCCGGGAAAGAGACCAATCAATAGAAATTAAGGCTCTATCTAACTTACTCCTGAATCAAATAAACCCCTATATGCCTATTGCTCCATGTATATTTGGCCCCTTCTCGTTCGATGTCCATAAGATTATTATCAATAAGGTCCACAAGGTCATCCATACCACTATTAAATTCATGCCTACCACCTTTATTTTCATGAGGATTCAAATGGGTGTTAAAATCATCCATTATTAACTAGTTGTATTCGTACATTTGCATCTGAAATATTTAAGATCGCACCAAATATTTTTTTGGCATTAATGCTATTAAGAGCATAAATGTTAGAAAGAATCCAGAAATCATTATTGTTTCTTACCAAGGAAAAGAGAAGGGATAATTAATTCTTTGATTCAAAGATAAATTTTCCCTTTAAAAATTATTATCGATAAACTTCTCCTCCCGAAGCACCATAAGAATTGACACTATGGAAGTAATACATTTTCCAGAAATAATTTTTAATGTTCTTCATCACATTATATTGGAGCTTAGTTTCTTGAATTACTAACACCTGAGACTTGTTGGTTTTCCAAAAATCCTTCAAAATTACTTTTTTATTACCTCCATTTAGGCCTTTGACATTCCAAGAAATAAGGTTCATTTTGATTTGGATGAAATCCTCCTTGAAACCTTAGGATCCAAGGTAAGTTGTGTGCCTTCAATATCTTCTTTTTAGTATCTCTCTTTCTCTACTCCCTAGAGTAAATCTACTTTTTTGGTTTGTTAGCTCCTACATTAGTAGTCATTATATGGGTTTTGATATGAGATGAGGAAGCTCCGTGGTCCTCTTTTATTTTCCCTTATCAGTAGCAATCTTAGGAGTAGTTAAAGAGGATTAGAAGGTCTACCTTCTTGAACTTTTTGGTTGACATTTACATCAACATTCTCTTTTTATTTCTCGAAGCTAAAGGTTCGTCCTCTTCCCTATGGGATTTTTATGAAGAAGGAATTTTTTTTTCCTTTTCTAGTGTTTGGGAGATAGCCAACTAATCTTCATAATATTGAGATAGTTCTATACTTCTCTCCCCATCTTGCGTTATTTCCCCTTCCTCTAGTCTAGTCTCAATTTCCTTTTGATTCTCTATATCTTTGGTAGGGGAAACAAAGGTATTAATATGATTATTTTTTCCTGGACTCAAAAGTCTGGCATTCCAAGGAAAAATATCACCATCTGTTAAAATTCAATACCCAAATGCTTAACAATTATTTCATTCATGTTTTCCCCGAGACCCCGATTTATTAGGTTGTTATTGATCAATGTCTCGAGTAGGATTCATTTGTTTAGCTGTTAAATTATTATTATTTTCTAGAGATCTTAGGAAAACAAAAACAACAATATAAAGGGTTAAACCCACTTAATGTTATTGTTCTAACACATTGTTTACTCTCCTCAAGCCTTCTAGAACCCCGCAAAGAAAATAAATAAACTTAATAGTTTCTAAGTTAATAAATAAATAAACAATTGAAACCCTAAATTTCTTAGGGATTATTTTATTTAAATTATTTAATTAATTCAAATCTATAAATACATCTTGATTTTTTTGGCTATAATAAAAAAAAAGTAGAAGATAAATTTAAATAATTACTTAGCTAAATCATAAATCTAAGTATCTCTATTTGTTAAGACAAGTTCTTGATAATCTAGGAAAGAGAACAAAGGTGTGGAGTTTGACTCTCAACCCCTCTCTTTTATAGAAATTATTTTCTAAAGAGTAGATATTGATTTGAAAAAATAGTTTAATTTTTTTCTCCTCGAAAATTTATGTGTTTTTTTCTAATTTTTATAAAGTTTTTGGAAAAATCAAAGAAATGACATTGATTGTTCTAGATTATTTAAAGTTATTTCAAAAAATTAAGGTTTTATTTTGGATTGACTTATGTTTATTTTTTACCAAGAAAATTATATAAACTATTATTTTGTGTTCAATAGTGAAATAAACTATATTTTCATATTCAATTTTTAGGGTTAATTTCACGTGTGTTGTTGTTGTCATTGTTGTTCATATTTATCTTGAAAATGGTTGGAACGACCAATTTTTTAATAGATAAATTATAACTACTTAATGGAACTAACTAAAACATTTGGTGAGTTAGATTAAAATCCATTTTCATGCCAAGAAATATATGGGATCTCGTCATTGGTGTGGAGGAAAGACCCATCGAAAGATAAGAAAAGATGAGAACCTAAGTACATTCTTCCGAAAATTCCAGGATGCCATATCAATCGTAAGACAAAGTATAAAAGATAAGTTCTTACTACATATTAGACACATGGAATCTCCAAATAACGCCCAAAAATAATTGAAAGTGATGCACAAGGGTATTCAAATCTATAAAATCATTAACCTAATCATGGAACTCTTCATTACTCCCATGAAGGGAGGTGAAAATTTCATTGAATATTTGGCCAAAATTAAATACATCAAAGCCTAGTTAGATGGCTATGATTGGCAAATCGATTAACTTAAAAATGGACTATCTAAGTAGTATATAGATAGTCAATCTAAATTATGGACAGATTAACAAAGTAAATAAATGTAGTAAACAAGAATACAAATGAGATAAAAACTATGCAAAATGAAATGATAACCCTAAATATGTGAAAAAGAGTGAGGAAATAACTCAATTGATAATGGATGTTTGTCGAGAGTCTCGCAGAGGTAATGGAAAATTCGGGAGTAAGAATGACTATGTAAAAGTCCCAAAAATGATGGATATGGAGGATCTAGTTGGGATGTGATTCCTGAAGGAGGTTTGGGGTGCTTGTGGGTGCTTTGGTCTACACTTTGGGTGCCCTTGTCTGTAAAATCCCTAAAAATAGTTTTTGAGGGTCAAAAGGTGGTCTGAAACCCTCACCATGTGTCACATCAAATTCAATGTCCTGTGTTGAATTTTTATAATACTTTAAGATGAAAGAAAGAACTACAAGACCCAAAAACAAACATCAAACCCTAAAAAGGAATAATGCAAATGAAGGTTCGGACTATCTTTAGTGGCCACAATGGTGGACTTATTAATTGAGTGTTGCACTACATCTAAGACCCGATGTAGTTCTATGTACAAGTGTGTGCAAACATGCCCTAGGTTTCTCTTGTGTCACCAAGACTTTTTGAAGTAACAAGAAATAACTATGTAGAAAATGTAATAGAATATGTGTATGGAATAGAATAAAATCCCTCCCCCTATGAAGTGTGATGTAGATGGCTTAGCCTTGATGATGGAGCTATGTAGATGCAATTTATATCTAATGTAATAGATTGATGTAACTCTAGATGAAGTGATAGTAGCAAGTGATGCTAGGTCCCTCATTATGGTTTCATAACTTCATATTTATAGGGTTATCTTGCTCTAATTTCGTAATTAACGCCGAAAATCCGACCACAAGAAATATAAAGATGTAAAACAACTAGAAGAGGCCCAAAAAGTGGTGGGAAAGTTCAAAAGGGGCCAGGTGCCTGGTGGGACCAAGGCGCCCATGAGTGCCTCAAGTACTAATTTGGGTGCCCCATATGAGGCTAAAATAATTCAGAATGTTAGTAAATGGGTAGGCATATGGGCACAATAGGTAAAAAATTATGAAATAAAATAAACAAAATGGCCACGGGATACGGGTTAATTAGTATTTTCCCACTCAAGAACCTTCTAAATAGTAGTATCAGATCGGGATAAATAAATTTCTAAATTACATGATTGTTTTGCTACATTTTCCCCCACTTTGTGTTGGTGAGAAAAAATCTCAATAACATAAAGTAGATAGAGATACATACCCGATGTCCATGAATAGTATAGTATAAATGCGCCAAAGGACTAGAAAATAGAATGGAACAAAAAAATATGGAGCTTGGAAACTAAAGATGAAAAATCCAAGAAGAAAAAGTGATGAGAGTGAACCTAGGGAAAAATGCATTTGTGTAGTTGTCGATGTGTGTACTGCATGGTTAGTAAAGCATGTGTGATGTCACAAAATTTTATTGTTGTTGTCATTGTTTTTCCTTTTTGTTTCCCCCATTTGACTACTTGTTTCTCCTATAGCCGGGACTTGCGGAGAAACCGATCAAGTAGTCAAATATGTATGTATGTAAGTGTAAAAATGCTATGTAAAAGATGCATCTGAATGTAAAATACGTAAATGTAAATGGAAAATGTAAATCTAAATGTAAATGGAACATGTGCACACGATCCATTTCGAGAGAGAAAGTGTATAATAATATCTTGTACTACGCATTTTTTAATGATCTCACGCCATAGACCAAAGAAGTGTCGGGAGGAAATGCTCCGTGTCCTCCAAGATCTAACTGCTTACCTAAACTATGTAGAGATCTTTGTATTGTCCTTATTTTTTGGATGATCCGACACCATTAGCCAAAGTAGTATATAGAGGCACACCCCGTTGTAACCTTTAAACCTATACCTTCTTCCCATAATGCTAAGGACATCATGTCCTATAAAATTTGTTGTGTATGGGGTTCATAGACTAGTTTGAACCAACTCGTTGTATATAACCCACAATTCCAAGGGTGGAAAGTGCACCGAATCAACCGGTGTAAACGTGTTGTGTTAGTCTATAAAACCCATAAATGATTCTCCCCCTCTTTAGGGGCACATGTGATGTTGTTGATAGGAGAATGTGGCCCCAAAAGAGGGCCAACTACATGTACGTTGTAACCCTGAAAAGTGCTTGGTAGAAACCAAGGCACACATAAACAAGAAGTCCATCCAAAAATAAGTGTAAAGACACATGCATGTAGAAAATAATGTATAAGTTATGCAAACAATGTGTAAGCTACCAAGCAAAGTAATGTAAACATGTAAGAAGACAAGTAAGATGAAAAAATGGGTCACCACTCATAATGTCACAAGACACACAAGGCCATCATGTCTGCAAACAACAAACAAGTGTGCACACAAAACATAGGGCAAGGCCCACAAATAATATCAATCAATGAAAGACAAAATCAAACAATGTAATCAAATAACTATGAAACCAATATCCGTGCATAACAAATTTTACACATGAAGCACTGTTAGCATGTTATAAATATAGCTAGTATGTCAAAATCATGTATAAGAAATTAATGTAAAGTGCTAAGTACAAAATGAAACAATAGCACTTAGAAGAGACAAATGTGTGGATGCCCCTAGTAGCTAGTGTAGGAAGGGTAAGAGGCAAGCATCCATGTTGCATGTAAGAGACATGTATCTAAGAACACAACTAGAAGAAGGTGTGAATGCACATGTGTGGATGGTATAGATAAATGACATACAAGTAATCAAACTAACATGTGTAATAAAGTGATCATGAACAACAAAAGTAAGCAAGATTATAAGAAACCATAATATGTAGCATGTTGTGGATGGATGGAATGGAATGCAAAATGGAGTGATATGAGCCACTTGCCCCCTAAATGGGTGGAAATGTATGTAGTGAGGTTCATATTTCCCCCTCGTGCAGTGAAGAATGAATAAAAAATGAGAGTGCGTCATCGAAACAATCAAGTAGTGTGTGTTGTGTCTAACGCAGCGTTGTGATGAATGTGTAAGTGTAGTGATGAAATGTGACCTAGCGATGATGTGTGCATGAACCCTATAGCCGAAGCATATATCACAACCAAATGAACATATAAGTGATGATTTATCCTAAGCATATATCACTATAAGATGAATGGATTAGTGATGATTTAACACTAAGCATATATCAATAAAAATGAATGAAGGTTGCGGTGATGTAACTTACGGTATGGACCACTAGAACATGATAAAATAGGTGACGATTTAGCCTAAAGTGTATGTCACTACAAGATGAATGATAGAGAATGGTGATGTAGCCTAAGGTGTTTACAATTAAAACATGATAGAATAGGTGATGATTTAGCCCAAGGTGTATGTCACTAGCTTAGGAATGTTGCATCGAAAGTTCAAGTAGTAAATGTGTAACGTCCATTTGATTTGTAAACCCTTAGTAGTCGAGTATGGACCAAGGAACTAAAGTGCATCATCGGGTGGTGATTACAGTATGTAGGAGATGAAATGATGAAAAATGACCATGTGATGAGTAGGATGTGTAAATGTGTGGTGCGTAAAATGCAATGCAAGGTATGTAAAATGTAATGTATAGCACATGATGTGATATGTGTAGAATCCATAAATTATAATGCATAGTATGTGACGTAACACATATAGGTAGAGTAGTGATGTAATATTTATAATGAAATGATGCTAGATTTGTATATAATGGAGATGAGTATAAGTTGGTGAAGACACACGTTGTATGATGGAAGGCATATGTCACTAGATGCAGTGTAGAAATGTTATGTGTAAAATGTAAAGAAATATATGTATGCAACCGAGCAGTAAAAAGTGTGTGATATGAATAATATCTAGTATGATAGATAACAAGAAACACTATTATATTATATTCTTAATGATGAATAGTATGATGTATGACACACAACATGTGACTAGATGCAGTGTGTAGGACCTAGTGTGCAGTGTGTGGGGTTTCATGTAGTAATCCCACAACATTCAAGTGTGAAACAAAACACAAGATTGAGTCATCAGGTAATGAAGATTATAGAACACGTGATGAGTATGCCTATGCAAGGATATGAATGTATGATAATGCAAATATGAGTGTATACAACAAAATTAGGTCACACTCCCCTTTGGTCCATCGACAAATAAATACCTTCATCACATTCACCTAGTCATGGCCCCCTTCACCCCACTAATATTAATTTAATTAATTTAATAAAATTAATTCATTATCCTCACCATATTTATTATTTAAATATCTTAATTTAGATAATGCCCACACTTACACCTCACCTAGACACCTCATCAAGCCAACTCACCCTAAGACCTATTCTTAGTAAGTTGTCATAACTAACTAAGACTTACCCAAACCCTAAAAATCAATGCCTACATTCCCTCTAACCACATTCCCGCATGCTTACAGGAAGCTTCCATCCTAATCTGTGGGTTAACGACATGAGATCCCAGAAAATCAAGGGGATCTACCTAGTTTAGTAAACCTAGGAAATCCCACCTTGACTGATGCCGGTTACCCCTAACCGTCGCCGGTTAAGATGGAACCACCGTCAGATCACCTTTTAATCCCCAAAACAACCTTATTTTTGAGGTTAGAAAAAATGTTGGCACATCCTCGAGAGATAAAACATTTTCTCGAGAACCGGTTTACGTGATAAACACGCATGCAAGGAAAGTGATCAAGCATTTTCTCTAGCCCAGACATCCAACACTCACCCAGCAACCATCCAGTAATCACCCACCACAGATCTAATTCAACCCGGTAAAAAGGAATACACATGCAGCCCATACAAGAGTTTTCCAATGTTTTGTGATCCTCAACAACATTCAACCTCTTACCAACACCTTCATCCATCACTCACAGGCACCTAGAACTAGATTTCAAGTAAGTAGAACAATTTACTCCTCTGGTTCATTCATTTAATCATTGTATCTTCATCCTTTGTTCTCCTAGCCACCCATTGACCTCCTTTAGTACTCACCCCTCCACATACCCATTAAAACCTCACCAAATCCCATCCAAACAGCCTAATACCTCATTCCAGCCAACCAAGTCCTTTGTGTAATCATAAGGGAGATCCAGAGCTCATTCTGTGGTATTCCCAGTTTTCCACAATAATCGACACCAGGTCCTCCCCAACCGACGTCGATCACCCTTAACTATCGCTCGGTCTCTATATTTACCAATACAACCTAGAACAATAACCTACCCCACCTATTCTCACATTACCCTTAATCACCTCGTGACATGCCCGAGACCTCTCACAAATCTACAGAGAACTCAACCAACTACTTGACCTTCGGATTGTATTTTAACCTATCCTGTTAGATTAGATATTTCTTATTGTGTTTTTAATGAGATACCTAAATCATTTCAATTACAATAGGATTTACTTCTTTACCAAAGATAAAATTGTTGTAAACGGTGGGTGATAAATCGCCTAGGAAGTATCACACTTCCTGGATCTAGCACATACTAGGCAGTTCACTACACATATTGTTTAACTTTATTTGGTGGTCTTGTGTTCCATTTCAGGTAGTTCCTCCCAGCCAAAAGGAATCTCTCATGATCAATTGTGGATTTAGAAGTCATACACACGTAACAACCCAACAACCAACATTTCAACAGGTATTCCTCCTACGCCCATTACCCTATCTATTTCGTCACTTTCAAAGAAGTGTCTAAGAATAAGGTGAAACATTTTTGCATGCTTAGTGGGACCCATTCGGGTTCCTTGCATTTTATTCATTCCTAGGAAAATTTATGTGTTTGTTTCCCTTCTGAAAAACATACACATTAATTTTCTTCCTTGGTAACCCTCTTTTTCTTTCTATTTTCTCTAAAAGAAACCTTTCTTTTGGTGTACTTAAAAATAATAATTTCTTCTTATTTTCTGCATTTTAGTGAAAAAGCATCCCTATTCCCATTCATCCATTTGTGTCATCGAACTTAATATTTCAATTTGGGCTTAAAAATCATTGCATTTCATTCTGATTTATTGCATTAGCTCACATTAATTGAGGGCAACCTATACACTGGAAGTCATTCCCAGTTGATGGTTGACAAATGAATCGTAGAAAGCACATCTCTCTCTCTCTCTGAGTCTTGCCAAATTACACAAATTCAAAATAAATACATATTCTTAAACAACATCTTTCTTGGGAACACCTGTCAATGATCGCACTAATTTGAGGATTGTCGGATACTCCCCAACCCACTCTATTGATTCATACTTCAGAGTGCAGCCCATCCCTACCATAACATACCCGAAACCTCACATTTTAGATCTCCTTCTTTGTAGGAAGCCATCCTCACCAAAAAAATCTATTTTACAGTTCATGTGTCAGTCCTTAAATAACATAAGCTAAACAAACATAATTGAAAAATCACTCTTAGGATCACATTTTTCTTAGTGTTTCTGCTTGGCTTGCATTTTGAGGTGAGAGGTCATGTTCTTCATTCTTCTTGTTTCTCCTTGCATGCTCCTCATCATAGTTAGTGTATTCCAGCTTCTTCTGAGTGTGCCTGAACCACATTCTCATCATTCTCAGAATTCTGGGTTTGATTCCACATCATATTTTAATTCAAAACCATTTTTCTTTCATCACTATTTCAATTTCACACTGACCGGTGTCGGTCCAAGTGACTATCATCGGTTACCCCTACCCATCGTCGGTTATACCCAACCAGTGTTGGTTCACTATCATTTTGGTTAACCTGCCCAAAAGGACATTTATTCACCTTCTTCAACTTTTTAGAGTCCCTATCACTACTATCATTCCCATTGACCTTGTAAAACTCATTAGGTTTGGTATACCTCATCGATTTGACCTTATACCTTGGCTTTGACTCGTTGTCCATTTCCCATAAGTGACTGATTTGGTAGCAGTACTCTAACCAAACGATTGGTTCACTCCACTAACACCGGTTATCCTGTGCCACTTTCCAGCCAACATTTGGTACCTAATCCACTTTTACCACCTATTTCACCTATTCCTATTTTTTTGTGTCATTTACAGAGAAGTGGCCTAACCTGATTAGTATTGGTTCACATGGTGTTGACCTAAAGACAAGCAAGCACACTTGTATTCCATGCTAGTTTTCAACCACTCCCACCTAGTCCTTCACCACCTTCCATTTTATCACCACCATGGATCCTATCCAACCTATCACTATCGCTACCGGAGATGAAGAGTTTGCATGACTCCTTGACCAAAACCCTACCACCTTGTAGTTTTATCTTTCCCACTCATCCACTCGAGATTCCTTGGGTCATTTGATATATGGCATGTCCATATCTATCCATCTAACTCTCACTCCCACTCATGCATTAGCCACATCCATTTGCTCCGTTCTACTCGCATCTACTTTACCCTCAGTCGTTACGTAGTTAGGTCCTATACCCATTATGACCGTAGTGTCTGCTACATCCATTGCATCTGCCACATCCACCATACCTTCGACAACCACCCAAAACACAACCTCATCCGCCCCTATTGTCTCGCATATACCCGTAGCTACACTACCACCTTTAGTGTTGGTGACCCCTACCCCTTTTCAAAACATGGTCCTTTCCATTCCACAGTCATTAGCCCCCATTGCCACTAGCGTTACCACAACCCTTCCACCATATGTGTATTATCGGTAGCCTCCTGTTTCATCTATTATTCACTCTAGGTATGTACCCCCTATTTCACTACCTTCTTCTCAATCAACCTACACGGTAGTGCCATATACTAGAATGCCACCCCCATTATATGCCCAAAACCAACCCTCTCACACTACAAGAGGCACCCAATCATCACAACCTACCAACGACCTAATCAAATTGATGATGGACAAGATGCAAACATTAGAGGCATTAGTTTCTGCTCCCGCAATACTCTCACCTATGATGAGATTTGTAATGAGCCTATCCACCCATCCATTCCTATCCATCCATATCCCATGCATTGGGAGATGCCTAAATTCAACCGTTTCAATAGCAAGGAAGACCCACAACAACATTTGTGGTCATTCAAACACGGGTGCTACCTAATCACCCATGATGATGCTTTACTCTTAAGGACCTTTCCCATGTCTCTGACTGGACCTGCATTAGATTGGTATAGTGGGTTACCTAGACACTCTATATTTTCATTTAATTAGGTAGCCCAAGCCTTCTTGGATCACTTCTCCATCAATATTGTCAAGAAGGTTACCATGACTGACCTATACTCCACGTGTCAGTATGAGGATGAATCTATCGTAGATTTTATCACTCGTTGGCATAGCCTGATCAATCAACTCACCTTCCAACTACCACAAACCGAACTCATCAATCTCTTCATGCGGGCTTATTCTAGACACATCTCACCAACCCTACAGGTTCATACTTTCTAAACATTTGATGAATCATTCACCATGGCATGAAAGTTAGAGATTCGGGCCATCGAAGAGAAGAAAATCCAATTATGCAATAAGAATTCGGCATTCAATTCGAATGATACCTCTTCTTCTTCCAAACCATAGAAAAATTATTCAAAGGCCAAGGGCACCGCTAACGTAGTGGTACTCAAAGCCAGCCCAACTCATCCATCAAATTAGGCTCCCCCTCATCTAATCTCTCACCCGTCTAGACTTTTCAATTCAGATGAGAACAATGGAAATACACCCCAATTGGGGAGCCTTACTCTTCTATCTTAGAAAATCTCATCAAATTTGGGGCCATCACCCTTCCGCCTATAAAACCACACACTAGTTTTGACCCTGCTTGCCCCATACCTACATGGTATAAAGAACATGACTTCTGTAACTATCATTGAGTAAAGGGTCATAGTGATGCGAAATTGCATCACTTTCAAAAATATTGTCCAAGAAATGCTCAAGAAAGGCAAGTTAACCATGGATAATCCTAACGCACCTGCCAATCAAAACCTACATATCTTCAAGAAACCCTTTCCCAATCATGCCCCTTCATCTGATCAAACCGGTGAGACCTCAACTCATGATAGCCATACCCGCGAGGTCCACGCTATTTTTAGTGACGCACCTGTTGCTTCCCAATTACCCCATATTCCTTCCATAGAGGAAATTCTAGCTCAAAATCCTCCTTCTACATTGGAACCTACCTCACCTATTCCTCCACCCATAGAGGAACACCTTTCACCTCCTTCCTCACCCGTGGAGGATCCCTTCGCTAATATCAAGACCATTTCACCTTTGGCTTCTCCACCTAGGGAACCATCACCCATAGTACTTCTTTAGTCCATGGAAGATACTTGTTTATCTCCTCCACCCATAGAGGAGCACCCATCATCTTCTCCACCTACAGAGGAGCACCCATTTTCTCCTCCACCTATCAAAGATCTAGTAGAGATACCTTTGCCTCTAGGCGAGCATTCTCCATTAGCTACCCAAGATCCTGCAGACCTACTTTTGGCTCTCTTACCCATGGAAGCTGAAGCTAACAATTTCCCATGTCTATAAGACACATTTTATGGGAATATCCATTGGTTCCTCATCAACATCACCTATAGACGTGTTGTTCTCACATTTGGCTGATCACCTAGATTATGTGGACAAATCCTTATTGTGGGGGCGTCTTTTGCTTCCTATTTCAACACAAATGTAGATGTCACTTGCTAATACTTCCACTATCTACCCAAAAATATTTTGACCAGTTGAACCGAGCATAACCACCTCTATCACTACTTCTTCCATAACCCTCCACACCACTCAACATACTCCCTTACCCATAACCCAACATACATCTAAATCCAAACCCACACTTCATCATTTTCCTCGACTAAACCTATTACTACCTTAGGGGTCACCCCAACCACTAGCCTTACTCATCCACCTATCAAAATGGATTTAGCTACATCCTCCAAAGTCAACACCACACCTACTTTGGCACCCAAACAGAAGAACCAAACCCATAGAACTCATACCCCAGCTACGCCAATCACACCTGCACCTATCCCATCCATCTTAGGAAATTAGCTTCCCAACACGGTTAAGAAACCTCCACCCATAAATAAACTAAAAACACAATAGCTCACTCCTTCCTCACAAACATCTAACCCACCCAAGCACCTGACATGACTTACACCTACACCTATAGCATCTTTACCACCCATACCTCCAATACCCTCAGCAACTTCTTCATTACCCACTACACTTTAGTATTTTTCCCTCACACCCCCTACATGACCCGTGTCATCTACCTTCACACACCTCCGTTATCCCCCTGGTAACTCACCCTCTTCCCCATCCACTTTTCCCTCTAGATCTCATACACCCATATCACCTTTACCCAAGAAGGTGCAACCCAAAGACAAAAATCCGCTACCCTCTAATAAGGTAGTCAAAACAACCATACACCCTCATACCTATTCATCTACCATACCCCTACCCAAAATAACATGACCAACACCTAAGACTACTCTAGCACCAAAACTATGGCTCAACCCAATCCCCTCTGCAAGGACCGTTCCTCAATAATCAGTTGCACCTACACCCAAACCCACTTTCACTTCCCATTGTGATCCACTAGCAGGGTCCTATGCCAAAATATTAACCAACCTCCTTGAGACTTCTATTATCAAATTACCACCACTTAGACCTTATGAACCCCTCAAACCCAAGTCAAAAGGGTTTGGTGACACTAAAATTTGTGCCTACCATCATGTGCCAGGGCATGATGTGGAGAACTGCAAGGCTTTAAAAAGCATCCTTATCCAGTTGTGTCCTTCAAAAGACAACTTTGACAATGACAGACCTTCTCGATGAGGACAGTGCTTCACTGGCACCCATTCCCATAGTCCTTCCCTCACTACCCACTTAACAACCATGACCTCCACCACCATAGCTCCTAGAGCCACCTCCAAGATTTGAAATTAACATGGTTCACATTAGAGAACTTGCCACACCATCACCCAAATGTCATTGCGCCCAGCTCACTTCACAAGGATTTTCTCCCCTAGTAGGTTTTTTTCTCATCATGTCATTATACCACTCACCCTACACCTTATTTATTTGATAACTTCCCTCAGATCAACATGATCCACATTACTACCCGTGCTCAGAAGGATAAAGGTAAGGAAAAGGCAATTGACCCACCAACCAATCCTATACCCAACATACCATCTGCACCCACACCTAAGATTACTATCTGCATGGACCCACATACCCTATTTCTAATGGGGTCACACATCGCACCATGCTCAAACAATTACACCAATATCCCCTCAAAATGTCCCTATATGACCTCATCCAAACCTCGAATCCCATTGTCAAGCTCTCATGGAGGTTCTTCAATCTATTAAGGTTTTACCCAATGACCCTACACCCATAGCCTCCATTATCACACCCCATCATGTAGCCTCTCTCACCAAATTGCCACCTTTATCCACACCTCACCCTACTCACCAAATAGCCTCCCTTAGCTTCTCAGAGGAAGAGATCGCACCACACCAAATAGATGACCCAAACCCAGCCCTCTTCATCTCTATCCACATCGATGATATATGTGTACGACGTGTAATGATTGATGGGGGTGCTAGCATTAACATCATTTCATCCCATGCATTCACTCAAATGTGCATACCTGACAATTGTATGCATAAACATCCTGTCATGTTGCGTTCATTCAATGACGCTATCACCTCTACACTAGGCACCATCATCCTCCATGTTTGCATGGGATTCCACACTATCCCAAAATTCTTTTATGTTTTGGAGGGGGAATTTCAATGTAACTTGTTGCTTGGCAGACCCTGGATTCGTGTCATGGGTTGTGTTTCTTCCACTTTGCATTGTTGTGTAAAGTTTGAGCATAAATGAAACACCTATACCATTCCAGCTGATCCATCACCTTTTAAAATATGCAACATGCTTTACTGACCTAATGATGTGCTCATATCCATTAAGGCGTCTACCTCCACAACCACTACCACTTCACCTACACCTCCACTTAACAAAGATAGTCACCACCTCCACCACTCATGCCTCTTTCACTCCTACAACCACCACAACCTCCATGGACAACCCATTAGTCTCCAATCCTTTAACTCCACCTCCACATTGAGCTCCAATACATCATTTATTCCCGTTACCCACATACCAACCACCGATCCCCTGGAAGGTGTTTTTCAATGCCTCACTCGGGGGAGTATTGCCTAAATAGTGTTAACACGTTCTTTACTCCACATGAGGACAAAATCCTTCACCAATACCCTTACTACGATCACCGCATAGGATAATGCCTCCTTTATGGTTCTCCTCATCTTTGTACTAGTCTCACCTATGAGGGACTTGATACTACCACTTACAAACCCGAACCACCATCATAAACCCGCTCATTTTCCATGACTTCCAGTCTCTCACCAATCACTATTTTTCCCACACCTTCTTGCATAGATGTACATGGAAGGGTTTTGGTTTTGGATTTTATAAGCAAGGCTGCCATACTATCATTCCATGTACCACCCGCAAAAATAACGACCATAGTGGTATCAGTTTTCCTAAACCACCTACTAAGTAAGCTCGCATTGAAATCACCAAGAACATCAACCCTTCTCCACCTCCTTCACCCACTCCACCTTCATTATTTCCTTTGTCGACAGAGTCAATAGATCCCCGAATCTATGCCTCCTAACTTTTTTTTTTCATAAACACCATTTTCTTTGGGCCTTTGACTTATCAACGCGAGGGCGAGGCTCCTTCCTCTCTTCCCTTCCTGTATCCTAAAATGATCGATGACGATACACCTTCAATTAACGTTGTTCAATGTCAGGATGATGAATCTATACTCACCTACCTTGGTGTAGAAGACTCATATATTCATCGGTCGTTACCCTCTGAGACGCAAACCATGTTGAATTAATCAACTATCAAAATCAACATTCATACTTAGGACAACCCGTACATCCTAAAGATCGCCAATCTTTGGATGCTGCTAAAAAGGAAGCCATCACTTCTTTTCTCAAAGATCATAACCACACTCTCACATGGTCTTATATAGACATGCTGGTAATGACCCCACCATAGTGGTCCACAATATTGTAACCATTCACCGATGCCAAACCCATCAAACAAAAGCCGAGAAAATGCACCTCGCATTGCCCTTCTCATCAAAGAAGAACTTTAGCGCCTTCTTTCTATTTCCTTCATATTACCCATTAATTATCCTCATTGGATATCTAACATTGTCCCATGCACTAAGGCAATGGGGGTACTCTTCATTTGCATGGATTTCCGCAATGGGGTACTCTGCATTTGCATGGATTTCCATGACCTCAACCTCACTTTCCCAAAAGACAACTTCCCTCTACCCAGAATTGACCAACTGGTTGATCTTATCGCTGGTCACAAGATGCTATCACTCATGGATAGATTCTCGAGTTATAACCAAATCCTACTTGCCCTAGAGGATTAACACAAAACCATGTCCATCACCCCTTGGGGGACCTTCTCGCTACCGAGTCATGTCTTTTAGCCTTAAAAACAAGTGCCACTTATCGATGGGCTATGACTTACATATTCCATGATATCATGCATCGTATATTGGAAGATTATGTGGATGATCTCCTATCCAAATATAAACACTACTCCGAGCACCTTTCCATCCTCAAAACCATTTTTGACCGTCTCATTAAATATTGCATTCACCTTTAGCCTAAGAAGTGCATCTTCGCAGTCCTCTCAGGAAAAATCTTGGGCTTTATCGTTTCCCTAAGTGGTATAGAAGTTGACCCTATTAAAGTCAAGGCCATTCTTGAAATTCCTCCACTCACTAACCTTAGACAGCTCCGTAGCTTGCAAAGTAAGTTGTAGTCTATTCGCTGTTTCATTTCACAATTATCTGATCGGTGTCAACCATTTCATCATCTATTCAAGAAGGATGTCTCCTTTAAATGGGATGATGACTACGCAACAAAGATTTTAAGGCCCTAAAACAATACCTTCTCCAACCACGCATACTCATTCCACCTAAATATAATCAACCTTTCTACCTATACATCTTAGTTACCAATCACTCTTTTGGGGCCATGCTCACTCATCGTGATGAAAAACATAGGGAGCATGTGGTTTATTACATAATCCACACTCTTTTGGAATATGAAACCCAATACACCGATCCAGGCAAAAATTTCTTAGCCTTATTTTTCGTTGCCACCAAACTACGCCATTACCTACTCTCACCACAAAACCTATGTTGTGACCAACACCGACCCCTTACACTTCATCTATGCCAAGCCTTATCAAAATCAATGTGCTGTATGATGGTTTATGCTTTTAGCTGACCTTGACCTTGAATTCATTCATCAAAATTCCATCAAGGGCCAAGCTATCACTAACCAATTGGCCGACACACCTATTTCTGGGATCAACCCTCTAATTTTGACTTTCCAGATGAGTCCATTGCTACCCTTTCCCTAGACGAACCTCCTTACCAAATGACACTCTTCTTTGATGGTTCCAAGTGTCAGTGCGGGGGTGGGGCTGGTGTTATCCTCATTCCACTTGATGGTGAACCCATGCCTTTGTCTTTCAAACTAGATTTTGATTGTACAAACAACATTACTTGAATACGAAGCACTCGTATTAGGTCTCCAAGCCACCTATGCCCTAGATGTCAAATCAATCAACATATTTAGTGATTCTCAATTGGTCATAAACTAAATCAATGGTATATACCAATGTCATAAGGAGATACTTCAAAATTATAAACATCATGTAGACATACTTTTTACCACCTTTGACCGCTACACCTCGCAAAGACTTCGTCCCTCATTCAACCAACAAATTTCTAGATACCATAGTTTGCTTGGCTTCTTAAATACCCGCTTCACCTACCAATTCTAAAATATTTGTCACCATACAATGAATCCAATCACCTTCTTATTTACCTCGTGAAGTTTACTCTATCGGAACCACTACCCTCTTGACCCGAGTGACCTTTGGTACATGCATACTCGACTATCTTTCTCTCTCCATCTTACCCCCTGATCTCACCCGTAACGGACAACACACCTTCCTTAAAAAGGTCTCTCATTATGTCATCATGAGGGGCCTCCTCTATAAGCACGGATTTGATGGTATTCTCTTACGATGCCTCACAAGTTCTGAAATTCCTTATACCATTAAGGAAGTTCATGATGGCATATGTGGAGGTCACTTCAGTGGCCTTGCTGTTACTAAGTGTATTCTTCATCTGGGCTATTACTGGTCATCCCTTAACTAGGATTGTTACGACTATGTCAAGTGTTGTGTAAAATACCCACAACATGCCTAAAACCTACCAACTCATTTTCATACCTCCTCATATTCTTCCCTAGCTTATGGGAGAACTACATCAGCCTGAGGTCCCTTTTCATCGGGACTATGTAGGCAGCACTCCGAGGGCATGGGGCCCTTGGAGGTTAGCTCGACCACTCTCTACCCTAACCAATCCATCTTTCATCTTCCTAAAATACATTCTACCCCACTTAGTTTCCTCTTTATATCAACAATTGAAAATCAAACCAAATAGACAACAAGTTGCTTAACATTTTTATCATCATCACAACATACATTTCTTATGACTACTATTTCTCTACCATCATCATACATATATTATAAAGCATCTTAACAATAGCCCATATTATCATTCATTATACAAATTAATGAATCACAACCCCAACCACTTTAAAAATCAATCACGCCTAAACCAACCTAACTCCACCATGCCTAAACCGACCTGACTCAACCATGCCTAAACCAACTTGACTCGATCCATGCCTAAACCAACCTGACTCCACCATGCCTAAACCAACCTGACTCAACCATGCCTAAGACCTGACTTGATCCATGCCTAAACCAACCTAACTCGATCCATGCCTAAGACCTGACTCGATCCATGCCTAAACCGACCTGACTCCATCATGCCTAACTCACCTAATTTCCATCCATATCACAACAACAAATAAAAAATCTCATCAAAACACCAAAAAATCAAGCATCTCATGTATCTCATCATATAAATAAATATGTATCTCAATACAATGTACATAGGATATCTAATCATGTCCATCATCTCAAAATTGTTAGCACGTAGGCCGATACTCAATACAAAATGTCATCGGCACACAGGCCGGTATCATATACACTGAAACAATAAACCAATACAAAATATCTTCACACGTAGGCCGGTATATGCTCAAAATATACAAAAACTCTCATACATCCTCACTATCTTTGGCACACAGTTGGTATATATCAAAAAATGACTACAATACATCAAAAATCAGGAGCCATATATCAGGCATCTTGGTGGATATCCTCCATATCTATGTCACTGTACCCTCTACCTCCTTGGCCCCAGTCTGGGTCCCTACTGGCGCCTCACCTAGAGCTAGTCTCCATGAGTTGGTGGCCTCTCCATGATCTAGCCTCAGAGCTTGATGGCCCCCTGTGCTCTCTACACTATGAGTGTGAGATCTAGTCCTCTCACTCGAGGCCTATTATGCCCGGTACTCTCCATAGGATAGAAAGTCTATCCCAGCCACCATCAATTGGTCTTAGTAGTATATGGCCTCACCTAGGGCATCCCATAACCTGGATATAGGCATGGTATGTGGTGGCCCCATAGGCCTCGGCCCCTGTACCTATCTTGCGGGACCCTGTCCCGCTCCTGCTTGTGAACTGGGACCCTGTCCTGGTGCCTGTGGTGGTACCCTCTGCCCATGTGCCTATAAGGCCCCAATATATTCTTGAGATGTGGCAAACTAGCCCTTCAACCATGTCACTTGTTTTTGTAAGGCAGCCACCCGACCATCATCTCCATCTCCATCTCCATCCCCACCCCGGGCCATCTGGGCCTAAAGACTGACCACTTGTACATGTAGCTCCACTACCTCCGCCTCTGAGCTCGCCAGCTGTGTCTGCACCATACCCAACTGGGTAATCAAAGTAGCCACCTACCCCTATAGGGCGTCCCTTTGCACCATGATGGTGGCTAGATCCGGCTACCCCGGCCTGGGTGGTATGGCTTGTAAATGAGATGCCCACCACTGTCTATACCTATCGGTGACCCCGGCATCATCAATCCGCCAGTCTATTACCTGCTCCTTCTACCCTATGGGCATTGTAGACTATGGTAGAGGTAAGGGCCTCTCCACATTATCTCTCCTATACTATGAGAAGGGTGGAGGTATGTCTGAACAACCCAAACTGCCACCTAACTCTGTCAACTAGGATCATCTCGTGCTCCCCGACACAACGAACTCAGTATCCATCTCAATAGCAGCCGTAGCTCAGCTAACTCATCACGCATATACCTATATGATGGGAAGTCCACATATGGCCTCCAAATGATGTCCACTCCAAATAACCCCTCCAATAAATGCCAGAAATAGGCCACATCATGTATGGGCCTGTCTGATCTGTACTCTCTAATAGCATGCACCCATCACCTATACCCCACTCATATATAGCCTAGTGGAAATGCATTTGCTCAGGGAATCCATACTAGCCACACAAACTATGTGCTTATAAGCCCAAATGAAGTATAAAGGTACAACACAAGCTGAACCTACACAAATTGGTCCATATGCCCATAACACCTCGTATAACTACACCGTAAATGATAACACCTAGGAAAAGCACATCGATCTATCATCATGTCATGGAGTACCCCATCAACGATCGGGTAAATCATCCACCCTCTACATCTAGTAGTGTAAAGCAACACACTACCTCCATTAATAGAACTACTAGCCTCGTCTCCTCTAGATGGGCTAGGTACATATCTCCATAGCAAATGCTGGCACTATGGAATGTCAGCACGGCCATCCCCTCTCCAAATATCGTTAGCATTAGCTCCTTTGAGGCCTCAGAGGAGATAGAGTAGACCTGTGTACCCAATATGGGTAGCCATAGTATTTTGAACACGTCCCCTAGGGTGACTGTGATCTCACCTGTCGGTAGGTGGAACGTGTTGGTTGCATGGAATCCCATTTATCGATGAGTGTGACCATTAAACTAGGCTGTCAGACTACATGTCGGTAATGTCAGACCCCACTCAAGCCTACTGCCTCCACATGTCACGGCTCCTTAGGGTCACTGCAGAACACACTGTCATGAGCAAGGGTAGAACCCTATCCTGCATACATAGCTGATCTCTCCCCTACATCCAATATAAACAACACATTAATCTACATTTATCACACCCATACTTTCCCCATATCATTTTCCAACACCCTATTTTACCTCTACCCATCTCAATCACCCAACCTGTGGCACTTTTGACCCCTTGCTCTCCAAAACCTAACCTCGTTGTGGTTCTCTCTAATCGACCCTGGTCACATGTTTTGTGACTCGATACCGGTTTAACCCTGCCGACGCCAGATCAGCCCGACCGACACCGGTCACTATCGCGGCAAAAACCCGTGACCCCCAAACCTCCCTTTCTCAAAAACTTCCCACCCTGCCCCTTTTACCCACCTCAACCCACCTACACCAACCCTTACACCTCATCCCCTCCCCTCCTCTCCCACTTATCTCTCTCCCCATTCCTATTTTACCCACTTTACCCTCCCATTTCCAAATTTTATTTTTTCCCCACCTAAAACTAAAAACCAAAAAAACCAATTTACAAATCACCTAATCTATCTAACCAAATACAACTAGAGTTGGATGCTTACCTCATCATGTTGTCGTCATCATGGTGGCACGTCTATCTCTGCTGCACCGGTGGCCCTCCCGATCCTCTCTCTAGCATCTTCTATCACAAAATCTCTACCCACATCTCCAACCGATTGAATCACACACACACCGATCCTGTGGACCTGCCTCTCACCAACCAATCACCAGCCATTTAGTCTACAAACTCAACACTCCATTCCGTCTGGACACTTTTCCCTCTTTTCTCTCTCTTTTTTCATTTTCTCAATTCGCTAAATGACAAATGAATAACAAAAACACATATTTTTGTTTTTATAACAACCCCGACCTAACCGACACCAGTTCTACCTTCACATCACCACGTGCCCTACATTGTCATAGTTGGTTACACTATAATGGCATCGGTTACCACTGACCGGCATCATTCACCCTCTCTTACACAAAACCCAACATTTTACCCTACTACCGCACCTATCCTTCCTTTTTTCCACACCTACCCTTTATCTTGACCATTTACCTCACCCAACCGTTACCCTAACTATTTACCTCACCCTCCTGACCTCATCATTTACTACCTACCTTTGTCCTCCTTTAGGGACTCATTATTTTACCCATACCCCAACTTTACCCGCGTTGTGACCTAGATATTTAGACCTAGACCATCACTAGTGACCCTTGACCTCATGTGTTCGCTATAACTTACAAAGATCAAGTTACTGTGTTGATTGACCTAACGACCTTACCTTGCCTCCTTCCGTGACTATTTATCTTGACCCTACCTTGGGTGTACTAGAAACATACCTAAATGTTCCTGTACCTAACCTACGTTGTGCTTCATGACCATATCCTATACCTTGGATACCGAAATCACTTCGACCTTGTTTATATGAACCTATCGACCTTAGACAATGTAGAGTTTGCATGCTCTTCAAACTGGTATTGTCTTTGTAGTTTATACATGTGTGTGTGTTTGACTATTACTACCTTTGACCCTAACCCATTACCTAGATTACCCGAGTAGACATGGCTCCTTTTTTTCCCCGTTACCCACCTTCCTTTTCATCACATTTACCTTTTATCAAACCACTCACCGATTCTTCCTTCTACCTCATCAGTTCCTAGTTTGAGGGGGATCACCTTCACCCACACATGGGGCAACCACATCTTATTTTTGTTAGTGTCGCTTACCAATACAAGCTACGCAACAAAAAGGGGAAAAATGTAGACACCAAAATTAGGTCACACTCCCCTTTGGTCCATCGACAAATAAATACCTTCATCACATTCACCTAGTCATGGCCCCCTTCACCCCACTAATATTAATTTAATTAATTTAATAAAATTAATTCATTATCCTCACCATATTTATTATTTAAATATCTTAATTTAGATAATGCCCACACTTACACCTCACCTAGACACCTCATCAAGCCAACTCACCCTAATACCTATTCTTAGTAAGTTGTCATAACTAACTAAGACTTACCCAAACCCTAAAAATCAATGCCTACATTCCCTCTAACCACATTCCCGCATGCTTACAGAAGCTTCCATCCTAATCCGCGGGTTAGCAACACAAGATCCTATAAAATCAAGGGGATCTTCCTAGTTTAGTAAACCTAGGAAATCCCACCTTGATCGACACCGGTTACCCCTAACCGTCGTTGGTTAAGTCGAAACCACCGTCGGTCACCTTTTAATCCCCAAAACAACCTTATTTTTGAGGTTGGCAAAGAAACATTGGAACATCCTGAGAGATAAAACATCTTTTTAGAACCATTTTCCACGAGAACATGCATGTAAGCAAAGAGATCAAGCATTTTCTCTAGCCTAGACATCCATCATTCACCTGCGGTAACCATCCAGCAATCACCCAACAAAGATCCGATTCAACCAGAAAAGGAATGCACATGTAACCCATGCAAGATTCTTCCAACATTTGGTGATCCTCAATATCATTCAACCTCTTACCAAAGACCTTCATCCATCACTCACGGGCACCCCCAACACCAGATTTCAAGTAATTAGAACAATTTACTCCTCTGGTTCATTCATTTAATCATTGTATCTTCATCCTTTGTTCTGCTAGTCACCCATTGACCTATTTTAGTACTCACCCCTCCACATACCCATTAAAAATTCACCAAATCCCATCCAAATAGCCTAATACCTCGTTCGCAAACCAAATCCTTTGTATAATCATAAGGGAGATCTAGAGCTCATTCTATGGTATTCCCAGTTTTCCACAAGATGGCGACACCGGTTCTCCCCAACCGGTGTTGGTCACCCTTAATCAAGCGTTGGTCTCTGTATTTACCAATACAGCCCGAGCATAACCAACCCAACCTACTCTCACATCACCCTTGATCACTGTGACTGCCCGAGACCTCTGCCAGATTGGCAAAGAAACAAAACCAACAACTTGACCTTCGGATCTTATTTTAATGTAGCCTATTAGATTAGATCTTTCTTATTGTGTTTTTAATGAGATACCTAAATAATTTCAATTACAATAGGATTTACCTCTTTACCAACATAAAAATGTTTCAAATAGTGGAATGACAGTAATCTAGGAAGTATCACACTTCTCAGATCTAGCACACGCTAGTTAGTTCACTGCACATATTGTTTAACTTTATTTGGTGGTCTTGTGTTCCATTTCAGGTAGTTCCTCCCAGCCAAAAGGAAGCTCTCATGATCAGTTGTGGATTCAAAAGTCATACGCACGCAACAACCCAACAACCAACATTTCAATAGGTATTCCTCCTATGCCCATTACCCTATCTGTTTTGTCACTTTGAAAGAAGCGTCTAAGAATCGGGTGAAACAATGAGAGATGAAACTATGTTAATATGATAAGTGGAAATTGTGTGAGTGATATTCCCTTTAAGTGTACTACGATGATGGATATCTATGCAATAACTTGAGAGGTGTCATGCCATTATGGGAGAGCATTTTTGTGTCATGATAAGAGTGAGGGCCAACAAAATTTTAGGTTGAAGTAATAGTAGGACCATGCGATATTGGTGGCATTTAAAATGTGTCTTGACCATCAGTAGAACAAGTAGTTAATTTGACAAAAGTGATTGGATGTGAAATTGGAGTAGGATGGGGAGGAATCTTGAATGGTGGTAGTTTTGGTGGTATTGGTGATGTTGCAGAAGACTCGATAGGAGAAGAAGGTTGATCGATTGTGGGAGGTGGTAACATGGTTTGACTTGGTGAGACTGCAAGCAACTCAGTAGGAGGTGGTGCTGAATTAATTTTGAGGGATGGTTTCTTATGAGGTTATTGACTTATTCTAGAAGGATCCTAAGTAATTTTGGCCTAATTATCATCAAATATAGATGGATCATGGTTAGGAACCCAATGGGATTTATCATTTGTATTATAATTTTGTGTAATAAATGAGAGAAAACCCTATTGTGCAAGGTACTTGATAATTTGTTGTAAAGCATAAAAATCATTGTAATTATGTCCATTGATTTGGTGATAGTTGTAATATGGAAGACCTTGATACTTGGCAATCCTATAAGGAGGATAACCATGAGTAGGTGGAAAGATAATGATTATATGAGTGATGAGATGTGGAATAATATATTTTTGCTTAGCATTGAGATTAAACATGAGAGGCGTAGGGAGTGGTATGACTTTGGGTTCAATAATATGAGCACATGTAGAAGACATATGATGATTATGAGAAAAAGAACAATCGTGAGCCTAAGAAGTATTCTTAATCTGTTCAATTTCATATTTAAGAGATTTTATTGTGGATTCCATAGCCTAAAATTTATCTTGAAATAAAGAATGAAGAGCTTGAATGTATTTACAAATAGATTGATTCTAATTGGAATCAAAGGAGTCCTCAGAAAGGAAACTAAAAATAACATTGAATTGGGTAGGCAATATGTTGATAGGAAGACACATAGTCTCTAAGGTTTTTTTGAAAAACATATTTACAAGATGGGTGCCTTTAAATAAATTGAATCAAAGAGAATTGATAGTCGTTAGAAGCCATGATAGAAAAGATGAGAAAATCGCTAGAACAAAGGTGGATTCATAGATCATGTTCACCAAAATGGTTAACTAAAAATGGACTAGCTAAGTAGTATATAGATAGTTAATCTAAGCTATGGACAGCTGTAAGAAAGTAAATAAATGCAATAAACAAGAATGTAAATGATCTAAACAACTATGCAAAAGGAAATGCTAACCCTAATATGCAAAAGAGAGTGAGGAAAGAACTCAATTGATAACATATGCCTATCAAAGAGTGTCACAGAGGTAACTAGAAAAATCAGGAGTAGGAATGAATGTGTAAAAGTCTTGAAAAGGATGGATCTGGAGGATCTGATGGATGGGTCACCTGTGGGCACTCGGTATGCAATTTGGGCATGTTGATTTGTGGAAAAGCTCTAGAACTAGTTTTTACAGTTCGAAAGTGGTTTAAAACCATCAATGTGTGTGTCATCAACTTCCGTGTCATGCATTAAATGTTTTCAATAATCCAAGATGAAGGAAAGACCCTGTAAGACCCCGAAAAAAGCATCAAACCCTAAAAAGAATAATTCATATGAAGGGGTCGAACTATTCTCAATGACCAAAATGGTGGATTTACTAACTGAGTGCTACAATACATCTCATATGCAATGTAGTTATATGTGTAAGTGTGTGTTAACATGCCCTTGGTTACTCATGTTCTATAATGCCTCCTTTTATTATTAAAATAAAATAATAAAATAAATAAAATAAAAGAATTAAAAATTAAAATAACCGTGAAATCTTTGGCGCTTAGGGCAAAAAGGGGGGGCTCATTTTGTTTTTTTGTTTGTCTTTTGTTTTGTTGAGTGCAGCCAAGTGCCGCCACCATGGGAAGGGAGCTTCCAACCCGACCTGCACACTCACTAGGCGTGGAAGAAGGTGTTTGTTTCCTTCTAGTGGTCGCAGGGATTCTTGTTCTACGTAGACATTATTGAAGGGTGGGGAGGTAGTGCGTGAAACCCAAGGAGAAGGCATTTCAGTCTCCTTTGAACAACATACTTCCATCCTGTGTAAAAAAAATGAGTTCTGAGACAGGGTTTGGACTCCCACGCATTTTCCCAACCTGCATCTTAAAAAAAGTGCCTGTATTCCTGTGCGGATAAAAGAAAAAGGGGTTTTTTCAGATGTTTTGGTTGTAAATACTCTGATGGACGCATATGAGGCTATGCCATTTCAGGCCTCCAACCCAATCAGATTTCATTTTCCAATTTGCTCCTAGCCTATGCACAAAATGGATTTATTGAAAAGGCATTTGGACTGTTTGATAGAATGCCTAAAAGAAATGCGGTCTCGTGGAGTGTCATGGTTACAAGATCTACACAAAATGGATTTGTTGAAAAGGATTTATAATTTTTCAACCAAATGCAAATAGCAGGTGTAAATCCAAATTTAACAACCTTTTCTAACATTCTCACTGCTTGTGCCAAAATGGAGCTCTTGAAATAGAGTATGGATGTCCATCAAAGAAAAATGGAGGAGGGATTTTTGTCTAATTTTGTTTGTATGAGAGCACTGGAGGATCTGTATGCAATGTGGAAGCAGTCACAAGGTGCATGGACTGTGAAAAATGCCTGCAAAAAAATCGTGGCTCTTGGATGTTACCTTGACCATGGAAGCTTCATTTTTGGGTTTATTTGCTTATGGCTACCAAGCCTATGGTGGCTATGTGGATATGTTTGCTTGGTGTTTGATGAGCACATGAGAATGTGCAAAATGTGGAGGCATGCTTAAGGCATGTGAAGTGTTTGACAAAATTCCTTAAAAAATCATGGTCTCATGGTTGTAAGATTTGAGGCTATGCACAAAAGGAGGAAGATCTCTTTCTTATCCAAACAACAACAATAAGAAAACCATTTGATCATGCTCAACAAGTGGTGGGTCAAATCCAGAAGGTAGGAGAAATGTGATCAGAGTAGTGGAATGGTTTCAAATCTGTAGTTACAAATTTTTGATAGACGTGTATGTAAAATGGTGGAGCTATGGATGCTCGTGAGCTGGTTGTGAAGTGCTTAAGCGGGATGTTGAACCGAAGCCTGCGGGTTTGACCAACTTCGTTCCTCCCAGGCATGGTTCATCTTCCCTTACCTCTCATAATTCTCGTGTTTTAGTTCTCTTTTGCAACTTAATAGAATTTTAAAATGTTAGGATTTTAATACCGTTAAATGTTTTTTTTCAACTCGTTGCAAAAACAATGTATTGTCGTGTCAAAACTCACTAAGTCAAAAATAACTCGTTACATTAAAACATGAACTTCCACCCTCATTATGAGGTGATGTAGAAAAATTCCTACCTAATCTGAATCACTTCAACAAGTGTTTTATCGACAAAATGAAATTGACTTCCCATTAATAAAGTTGATCTTCTCCTGTTTAAATTGTTGATTTTTGCATTTTTGGAGACTCATTAAGTACCCTTTGTAACTCTGGAAAAGAGATGTGAAGCTTCATTCGCGTACCTTGGTATGCGAGGAGTCACTTGACCTTTGGTTTGACCTCAAACAAACATATGACATCCTTTTGATGCTCTTATAGGATCCTGTGACACTCGTTTACACAAGAGTAGAAAGTCATTAAATCTAGAAAGTTGGCTTTCGTTTTGAGCCGCCGTTTGAAACCTGGATAGAGAAATTATTTCCCATATGCACAAACCTCTAGCGTTTATACTAGACAATTGCATGGAACATTAAGTTTAGGAAAAAAATCTTACTCGCTTAGTTTGGAAAACCCATTTTGTAGGCCTCTCGGCCTACGCTTTAATGAGGTCAAATCGGATCCTTTTCGACTTGTCGCTCCGAGAAATCTTGTCGCCGTTCAAGATGTTTTCCGCTTTGAGTTTCATCGACTCATTGAACTATCCTCATATAGGGAAAGTGGTAGGAAGCTTTTCGTTGTGCATTCATCCATTGAACGTAAGTTTTAGATGTGGTTTTCGAGCCCTCAAGCTAACTTTTGTTCATTTTGCACTGGGCCAACTACGACCAATGGCCCCGGAAAACTAGCCGCCAAACACAAACCGTTCACTTTTTCCCAATTTTGTCAGTTGCTATGAATTATTTGTATATCTAGGGACACATATAAAGTTAATCGTGGTATGCGTTCTCATCGGAAGATAACTTTTGGAAGCAGTTTCTTAGCCTCCGAGCCTGTTTTGAACATTTTGTAGCTAGTAAGAAAATGTAAAAATAGAAAGTTGCGGGACCCTCGTAGGGTTGCCAAACCACCCTGGAAACTTTAAACACATGTAAATAATTATTTAAAACACTATAGTGTAACTTTTTGTGTGCATTAGAACTTTTGACAAAACGATGTTTTCTCTCTCTTCCCTTCTCTTTCTATCTCCTGTGTTACAAAATGAAGTAAAATGAAATGTAATGAATACATGTCTCTAGACCATTTTATTTCGATTGAAAATTGTAATTATTATCATATGTAAATGGGAAACTGAAAAATGATACTTATGTTAGATTAGGGTGGATGCCATGCCAGCAATTTATCGCTGATATCATGCTCACGTGGGTTTTGCAGGATGGAAGAATGACGACGAAAAAGGTGATGTGTAATTTAATTATTATCATTGTGATTTATATAGTTCATTGTTAAATGAATAAATGTATAATTTAATATCATGTTACAGAAGGTTATATTTGATAATATGTTGAAATGTATGAGATGCTAGTTTCAAGGACATCTAGGAAATGTGCATTTAATCTTAGGTTTGATTTTGATTTATAGTACACATGGAAAAAAAAGGGGGTTGATATTTATATAAGGTAAATGAAATTGAAGTAATACCTTGTAGTGCATATTTAGTGTTCAATAAATGATTAATGTGTCATTTTGTGCATTCATACTTGTAAATGAAATAAAGAGAATTAAATCGAAACACACTACCCTTGTGCAACATCGGGACATAACTTGTTTTTCAGTGCGATACTCCTTACCGTAGAAGACATTGAAAACTGTAGTATGAACTTAATCTTTGCTCTCGATGGAATGTCCTAATTTAGGCAAATCAGAGCTCAAGAATGGGTTTATCATCTTAGTCAGTATGGTTAGTGACATTGTCATAAACCTGGTAGATAGGAGCGATACAGTCAAACTTCATTGGAGTAAGATGAACTAACCCTTCCTCCGTATCCTAGTGGATTACCTTGTTTTTTCAAGATAGATTTAAAAGTAAATTTTTCCCCCATCGAATGAAATCCCTGTTGGATCCAAACGACATAATTAGAGATCGTGATATAGTTGTTCTATGTCTTGCATTCTTGTTAGTGAACTCTTTAGTCCCTCGTAGATAAATGTCTTATCTTTGGCTTGTGACAATATAGTGCCTTGAACTCTCATGAAGGGTTTATAGAGTAAATACATTTTAACCTTAGTCAAATCTGTAATAGGGATTAAAGCCCTGGGTGAAAATTGGAATTAAGCTTAACCTTAGTTGTTTTGGGGGTTAACATGTGTATAGAAAATCATAAGTAACTCTTTGCAAAACAAAGTTGTTTTGAAAGGTGTTGACTTTAGAGAACCCAAGAAACCAAAATCTTGTCCCGTAATCCCTTGTTATGTCCTTTTATGACATTAAGAAATAAAGGGTATTTCACATGCGGAATCGTGAGATGCAGAAACATGGGATCTTACCTTGAACACAAATCACTTGTGGTTCATGTGTGGTTTATAATGCTTATAACCATGTGCTTCTTTAAGATGTCAGACAAGTACTTTCATAACTCTTATGTTATAAATCGATGGTAATAATGAGACCTTAGTGCGATGCAAGAGTAAATCATATGAGAGTAAAACCAATTTGAGGTTAGGAATAATGTCACACTTGGAGTCCTTATAACTTAATTTAAACATCTTCATGTGTTACAAAGAATATGAATTGTCAAATGGTGTGATCAAACTTCGAGAAAACAAAAGATATATATATATATATATATATATATCTTATTGGAATTCAACAAGTTTTGAACTATAATAACAATGGTAGGGAAATAACTATAGTGTGATCGAGGAATGTTTTTGGTAAAAAGCTACCTTGTATCTAAATCTCCGTCAAATCCTTTTATTGCGTTCTGGATATCAAGTCACTTTCGCTTGTGTTGTAGGGGTAAAACGGTAGACATCAAATAAATGTTGGAGAAGAATATACTTAACATAATAATAAGATAATTAAGTACTTTGTATGCAAGTTGGTTTATGCCAAATATGTATGTTAGTTATGGAAATTTTTATAAAGTATAAGAAGCCAACTTAAGATGGTCAAACTATTTTTTCAACCGCGGGATAAACTTAAGAATATGTGGGTGGAAAAATGAGAAATTTATCCTTGCTCAATAATGTTCTTGGAATGTTAACCGTAACTAAAATACATTTAAAGAAATGATGTGTTGTGGGTTCGCCGTTCTTGAAGTCATGTTTCTTGTGGTTGGGTCATTGCTAGTATTTGTTCGTTGGGAAAAGTGTGGCATCGACATGCCTATGTGTTTTCATGTGTCTATGTGAGTCAACGACTTATGTGATTTTCGTATGCGAGTCAAGTTTTTGTACTTGAAGCCCATGTTGTGTTGTGTGTAGTGAGCAATGTAAGTCAAAAAAATTATCCTGGTATTTTACTATTGTAATTGTGTGTGTAAAATGTGGGCACTACATGTTCTAGTCATACTTTGTGATTTAGCGAGTAATAACTATGTGTAGAAAATGTAATAGAATGTGTGCATGGAATAGAATAGAATCCCAACCCCTATGAAGTGTGATGCACATATCCTTTCCTTAATGATGGAGCTATGTGGATGTAAATGATCTCCAATGCAATAGATGGATGCAAATCTAGATGAAGTGATAGTAGTAAGTTATGGTAGGTCCCTCATTATGGTCTCATTAATTTATATTTATTAGGTTCTCTTGCTCTAATTTCGTAATTAACCCCAAAAAGGATAACTAGAAGAAAGATAAATATGTGAAAGGGCTAGAAGAGACCCAAAAAGTGGCGAGAAAGTGTAAAAAGGGTCGGGGTGCCCTTGGTGGGACCAGGGTGCTCATGGGTGCCCTAATACTAATCTAGCGCCCATGGGAACCCCAGTACTAATTTGGGCACCCTATCCGAGGATAAAATAATGCGGAATGTCGAAAATAGCTAGGCATATGGGTGCAATAGGTCACAAATTACAAAATAAAATAAATAAGATGGCCAAAGGACGGGGGTTGATTAGTACTTTCTTCACTCGAGAACCTTCTAAATAGTAGTATGAGATTAGGATAAATAAATGTCTAAAGTGCATGATTTTTTTGACTACACCAATTGTTACGAGACAAACTATTGTGCTTTGTAATTCAAATAAATATCAATGAGAAGTTTAGGAACTATGTCTTAATTCTAAACTAAAAATATCAAAATGAGTATGACCCACCTCGACCTTGACTCATTTTCCTCTCTCGTATTTAGGAATAACATGTCTTTGGATAACTCCAATTCAAAAAATATTTCTCTCGAGCATTATTATTGCATAATAAAAATATTTAAAAAAAAAAAACAACAATTCATACTAACAAGAAAACTTTAAATCAAAAACTAATCCTAATAGTAACCCTAACAAGAATAGTCAAAAATTTAAAGTGAAGTTTAATGGAACATGTAATAAATGTGGTAAATTTGGTCATAAGGAATCAAATTTTCATGTGAAAATAAATAAGTTTTTAAAAAAATAGAAATAAGAAATTTAACAATCAAAATAAGATTCAAATCCAAAATCTAGATCAAAATCAAGAAAATAATGTTGTAAAAACAATAGCTCTTTACACTACACTTTCAATGTCAAATGTTAATAAATGTATTATAGAAAATGGCGTCTCTAGGAACATGACTTGCATAAGTAACATCCTTAAAGATTTTTAGAATGATATAGCTCGATCATTCAATATGAAATTTGTGAAAATGTAAATCTTGATATCTGAATGATTAAATAAGTTTTTTTCTCTAAATTGAAAAATAACCTTTTATCTTGCTCATAGTTAACTAAAGAAAATTGTAAAGTTATTTTATTGCAAAATAAATGGTATGTGAAAAATAAATTTAGTGATGTTATTGCTTTTGGTATTAAAAAATGGCTTATACATCTTTGATGGATTTATTTTTGAAGTATGTTTTTCATCTTCTTCTAAAAATGATCTTCAAATTTGGCATGAAAGACTAAGACAATTCAATTGTAGGAGAATGCATGAAATGTCTCTTGTAAACCTAGTTATAGATCTTCCTAAGATCAATTATAATCATGAAACTTGTGAAAGTTTTTGTGTAGTAAAAACATGTTGAAGCATTGCACAAATATCATGATCCTAATTCCTCTCAGTTATTAGAGTTAATTTACAATTTTGTTAGAGGTCCACTTGAAGTACCCTCTTTTTATGGAACATTATATTATGTTAGTTTCATTGACAATTTCCTTTGGATGATTTGTTCTTATTATATTAAGGAAAAACATGATATTATTTCTAGATTTCAAAAATTTAAATCCCTAGTTGAGAATGTCTCTAATTTTAAAACCAAGATAATTCAATATAGTTATAAGAATTGGAAACATTATTATTGTTTGTTATGTTGATGGTTTTATAAATCACTAGCAATAGGAAAAATCTAGAGTTTTTAAAATTAAAATTGAAGTTAACACAATGTTGTGAAATGACTAATCTAAGTCTCTTAAATCATTTTTAGGAATGATTTTTTCCGGGATCATAACTCTATTGATGCATCTTTTTCTCAATATTCTTATAATTTTATGTAAAAAAATCCATATGATGTGTATTATACTTCTAGTATTAAACAAAAAAATTTATAAGGCTATTTTGATTCTAATCGGATTCTTGATGCAATAGATAAAAATGATATCTTAGGTTAAGATATGCATCATAGTATTTGTGAGAAAAACTTAGTTTATTTTTATCATATGATAGTTCGGGATGCCTTTTTGATCAAATATTGGAGATGTGCAATAATAATCTCATCTATTTATAAAAATACCCTCAGACAACAGATAAGAGCTTATGGAATTATGTAAACCTTATAGGTAATTTACCTTTATTTTACACATTTATAAAGACCAAATAACATTAAGTTGTTAGTATAGGTATTTATCTCTAACTCTATCCTATCTAAGCTCAAGTTAAATATATTTTCATAAAGCCATATGTGTTGTGAATTTTTGTAAGTTTCATGCCTTGTTATGCCTTTCATATTTTCCTTTGAGGGTGTGCATGATGATGTCACCTCTTAACAAAATTTTTGTAAACTTCCAAGAATTCCTCCATTTTGTAAAATATCACTATACATGAGTCTTAATTAAATGATCACAACACGTCGGTTTACTTATAATTCCTAGTGAAGCATTAGTTATAGGAGATTCTTGTTTTCTAAAAGGATCCATAATCATATGTAAAGCACTTTTCCTGATAATTTTTTGTGTTGGGAATATATATAGGATTTTCCTTGTTTCCATGCTAGACTAAATATTTTTGATGATTTATGGATTGTAAATCCTCATGTAAGAAAAGGTAATTTGGTATGTTTCCCACTTAATATTAAGGGAGAGTGTTGGGGTATTAATACTAAGTGGGGTCTCCATAAGGTGGGTGACCACTTTATTATATCCTTTATTATTTTCTATAAACAATATTTTAAACCTATTTAATATAGGTTTTTGGGTCCCTTCTCCACTTAATGTGGAAGTTATGATTTATTAAATTAATTAAAGTGTGATATGAAATGGTGCACTTAGGTGCAACCAATTTCATTCACCCTATAAAAGGGGAATAAACCTTTTACAATACAGCATTGGAGAATTATTTTAATTCTTGTAATGTTTATGTGATTTGGTGGGACCCAAGGAGGAAGTGGAAGTGTTGGGTCAAATTTGTATGTAATTTCTCAATACTGAGGAAAAGTGCTTTTAGAGGTATTTTTTTACCTAAGGTTTTCCCCATGTAAATCTAGTGTTGTGTAATGCGAATTTATTGTATTATATTTACTTTATGAATTTAATTTTAGTTAATTTCCTAGATACCTACACTATAATCAAAGGACAATAAATTTTATTGATATTTAATTGTTTTAATAAATTATTATCTATCTCACAATTCCTGATATGGGAAGCAACCTTCCTACTTGGTTCATAGGAGAGTATCATGTGCCAATGTAAATAAATCCGTTTCCACTAACCTTTACACTGATCATTTTTCATGTTTATTCTTTTCTCTTGATTCCATGATCCCTGATGAGATTCTATTTCATGTTAATAACCATCCCCTCTTTGATAAGACACTTGGATACTCTATAGATAACCTAAAGTATGCTTGGAGCATATTTTAGGGATATGAGCATAGATGGGCTCCCCCATGGGTTGCATTTGGCTCCTTATCATTATGCCCCCTCATACCATCCACATCAAATTTATGATCTTTAATTTCCCCTTGTCTTATTATATTCTCATAAGATGATTTTAGATTAATTCCTACTCTTTAAGAACTTCTACCATCTCATTTTGGGAATATTAATTCCTCGACTATTCGGTGGATCTACTTCATGGCTATAGTGGTCATCCTAAGATTTTGGGTGGTACACCACCTAACCTTCTAAATTATGATGATGATGAGCATGATAGTTTCATATAGTATCATTACCTCAAATAGTCTTACTCCTTAGATAGTATAACTATCTAAGATAGTATCACTACCTTAGATAGTCTCAAATGATGAGCATGTTGTGGGCTATAGTGGTCATCCTTAGGTTTTGGTCTATACTCTTCCCAACCTTGTCAATGAAAATGATGATAGTGTATTATATAGTCTCACTACTTACTCTCACGTAAATATAATATTTGCATGTAGAAGGCCTTACACCAATGTTATCATATCTACCACACTCAATACTATTAGAGTATCTCTATGCCTTTAAATCTATTAATATGAAACTCTCATGAGCCTAAAGAACCCACTTTGAGAGACCAATTATTTTTGGCACTAGATTTGTTATCACGATCATATATGTCGAGTCCATGAAACCATTCAAAATCTCATGATACCTACCCTCAATCATCTCATGTCACTCATCTATGGTCATCTATATAAAAAATGTAACCTAATATTATTTTAGTTATCTACTCAACATCTATAAAATTAACACAAATATATGTTATCTAACAATTTAACTCTAAATTGAACACAGCTTACAAAACTACTCCATCATGACATTTATATCTATTTTTCCTCCCATAAATAATCCCACCTCCTCATATTTTGGTCGAGGTCTCCCACCAACTGTGACTACCTTATATTTGGGTACTAATATCATAGGTGATCTCCTTGGATCCTTCGCCCTCTCCCCTTGTTTCCCTATTATATAAATTTTTATTTGGGCCCATGTATCGACAAATATTATCCTCTAGGTATTTGTAATCACCACTTATGATGTCATCCACAGAGGCCACTATAATCTCTCATCCTCTCCAAAAATCTATCTCTTGGGGCTATCCTCCATCTCTACTACATAAGGTCCCTCTACACCTCATACCTCCCTTTGTCACCACCTCTTACCCCATAGATATGGGGCATGCCTTGCTCCATGTATCTTTAATGGTGTCATACCTACTAGTATTCCTTCTCTCCCTCCATTTTCTCTCTCGCATGTCTTGGCCAATACTTTGGGAGAGGTGGGTTCACCACATGAGAAAAATCACCAAACTATAAAATTAATCTATCCATTGAGTGTATTCCCACCCACCATGTGTAATGAAATGTAATATCTAAGGTCCCATATGTCAAAACTATAGTTGATTGACTGGGCCATTGGTCCACTATCTCTCTATAGGTCTTACATGTCACCTAATATTCTCTAACTTAGTGTAATATCATGAAACATATCACTAGCAACACTCTTGGGACTCTATCCAATTGTATAATCCTTGAGGCATCTCCTTCTACTTATAGTGGTATATCTTTAGGCCTATACATATAGAACTAATCATATATCTAGGATGAAAAAAATATGATGGGCCTTACTAGACTTTTTAACTGACCCAAATCCTATAAAATGCATGCACTAGTTACACCCATGTGGTTATTCCCAGCTAAACTAAACACTATCCTCTAATGTGTCCCTACATGTCACTAACACAAAAGGTGGTATTGATTCATCTACCTTGTGTATGCATGATAAACTAATATAATCTATTTAAAATATCCTAACACCAAGTATATTTACAACTTCGTTAAATAAAACTAATAAATCATGGTAAATCATGAAAGGAAAGCTAATTAACTTGCATAAAACATGAAACTAACATTAAATGCAAAATTCTCTTTGATATTTTGGATTTTCTTTAGATTGTAGATAATTCCTCTATGAGTTGAATGTACACTACACTCGATCAAGAATTCATCCAATGAAGAGGAAGAGATCTCACCAATAAGGCTTGATTTCCATTTTAGTTCTTCTCTTATTACTCTTTTCCAAGTAGAAAGGGGGTTGAATTTTTTTCCAATAACATGAAAATGCTCTTCTCAAGTGTAATGTCATACAAGGACAAGATGTAAGGTTGGACAAGGTGTACTCGAGATCCTTATATATCTTTCCATTTTTGGATAAAATTGAAACCTAGTGAATTTGGGATAAAAGGAATGTAGAATTAGAAATGGATAGGTATGATTATGTTTTCATGAGTTTTTGCAAGGGAAAAATTCGAACCTGAAAGCATGACAACCATACCCTTATGTGAAAATTTTTGCTCAAAGGTCATCCCGATCACTCCTCTAGATCATACTAGACCCCATACGACTCTATCCCATCCTGATGAGTAGTTTAAAGTGTTTTTCATCATTTCTATATGTGATTTGGGGATATCTAATCCATTTAGGTACTTCTAAGATAATATTTATCAAGATAGGCACTTTAAGAAGCTTTGGAAAGGCTATTTCCTAGTATTCGTGAGGTTGGTGCACACCTCTGGAACAAAATGTAAGCCTAAAAATCATCAAGGAGGTGTATCAAAGAGATAATAATGTTTTGAAACTATTTTTGGAAGAATCTAGGAAGTTTTAGAGTTTTGGAGTAGTTTCAACAAAAGTGGGTCTTGGAGGGTGAAGTAGTGTACAATGCAAAAACAACCCCTGAGCTTAGGGAGCTCAGTAAAGAGTTGGAGGCAAAAAAATATCATCATAAATATAATTCAGATCCCTAGAGGATGGTGTTCTTACTTTTTCACAAGACTCAAGTAATTCTTTCCCACAACCTAATTTCAGCATGCACAACCTTTGAGCCCGAAGAAAAAACCTATTTTTCATGAGGTTTTAGGAAGAATAAAGGTATGAGACCCCCACCATTGTGTTCAAAAATAATTTTAAAATCAATTTCATATAAATAAGTGTGGTAAAAATAATATAGGATCTCAAGTTATGGCTTCGTCAAGTTGCTCCCTAAGGTATGTTTTCGAGTTAGTCAATTTTCAAGCTTGAAAATTGGACCAATCAGAGAGTGGCTCACTTTTGTAGTCCAACCATCACAAATATTTGGGAATTTTGGGAAAATAAAATTAACCCCCTCCCATGTAGCCCCATATACCTTGATGTGACCATATTGGAGTTCAAAATGAGTAGCCAAGCCCATGTGCATCGATTTCTAGCCCTTAACCTCATCCAGTCACAAAGCACCAAGTGGCCCAATCAAAGAGGGGAAAATTTTTGTGCATAAACCATAAAAAAGTTTTGCGATGGTTGGGAAAAAAAAATTATTCCCTCCCATTTCATCCCATGATCACACACGTGACCCAAGAAGTGGTAAAGATTTTTATTTCCACCCCCTCTTTTTCTCAACAACGAATCATGTTGTGACAAATGGACCAATGAGAAGGGGCACAATTATTTTTCACCAAATGTCCTAAAATTTTTGGATGGTTGGGACCAAAAAGTGTGAACATGCTCAATTTTTTTAAATTTTAATTTTTTTTTAGTTTGGTGATGTTTCTTGTTGTTTCCACTTCTACTGCAAAGACGCACAAGAAATCCCGCTCCCAACATTTCTTCAATTCTTCCATTTTTGCTACTTCCATTCCTCTACCATTTCTTCCTTAATTTATTTTTCATCCTCCAATACTTATTCCATCCAAAAAATCTTGATTTTCTATCCATTTGTTTCCAGAAACCCTTGTGAGAAAAATCGAAGAAATGCTCATATATTACAAACCACGAGCGGAATCGACAAAACTTGGACCATATTTTCCTCTCCTAAGCACCTTGATTATGAAAAAAACAAAATTTATAGAATAATATCATATTTTTATGGAATTTAGTTTAATTTTTGTTCCCTAAACCCTTCTTCTATCATTTTTCATTGATCCGAAAGCGGGTTGACACAAAATTTTACACTGAGCCTCAAAAATAAAAACCTAAAATGAAAAGAGAGTTATTTCATCAAACCATGGAGTATAAGACCAGATTCAAAAAATAGTAAGTGTCACTAGTTTGTACTTACTATTTTTAGTAACTTTCCTAAAATGGTAAAAACCTTTAGAAGAGAAAACACTAAGTCACAAAAATGAGAAATTAGGGTACACAGGCCAAAAAAAAAGCAAAAAAGTAAAAAAAAAACTTTCTAAAAATATAAATTCCTTCAAATTGGCCATGAAACATATGTGAACATGATTTAAACATGATAAAAACCTCTTAGTGTTGACACCAAGGCAAAAAAATTAACCCCTCCCAAAATAGCGGCTCCACAGAACCTAGAGTCTAAAAATAGCATTTTTGAGTTCTATGTGCAAAAAGTTACTATCCCTCTATGGTAATATATATTTATTATTTTATCCATTATTAATTTCAAGTTCACTAGCCCATATCCCGTTTTGGATCTCACATCAGATTTCCTGAGTGTGGGTGACAAAAATGCTACTCACATGGACCTAGAAGAGCTCAAACATAGAATGTTCGGCGTGTCAAGAGAACCTGTTGAGGAAAATATATTTTCTAATGGATTTTACATAATGGGTGGCCATCCTATATACTTTCAAGAAATTTATTTAGTGTTGGCATGTTCCCAATGCTACAAACCAGACACTAGGGTAATTAGATCATGACAAAAATACATTCTTAGATGTACTCACTTGAAGAGAAATATATCAAGGAATGCAAATCCCAACTGAAAAAGATATGGTCATGATCAAAAAATAATTTTCATATTATGAATGGTCTAAATATAAATCTTATCTTCAATGCCTCATGATCAGCTCCTGCTTGAAGCATGAAAGGAATCCTTCTCGTACACCAAAGTATCTTTCCCATATTCTTTTCTCTGATGTTATCATTCTCTTAAGTAGGGTAATTAAGGAAGAAAACATGAATATCTTCCATGAATAAATGACACTTTTCATCCTCACGATCCTCAAAGGAAAGCAAGTGATTGATTGGGGGAACCTCATCAGTGACAACTTACATTTCCAATTGCTCCGGATAATTTCTTCAAAGAAATTCTTCATAACCTCATACCTTGTCTAGGCATTGGCAAACACAAGACCATTTAGCTTACTGATACATGCTCGAAATATATCCCAAAATTCCCTACATTTGAGAATTACCCACAATTGGTCTTGAAAGAAATTAATCAATATTTTAATAAGTTAAATGACACATTCACAATTCTCATGGTCACATTTCTTAAAGGAAATCAACATTTGAGGATGTCTTCACAAGTCACTTCCCTAGTCAAGAGGTATGGTTCATGATTTCTTCAGTTCTACATATTATCTTACATCAAGGTATCGATTTGATCTTCCTCCATGGAGGTTTCCTCGGTATCTAAGTGACATGATCGTGTTGATGAAACTATGTATATAATTGGTACATGCGAATGATAAGTGTAGAGTAGGAATAAGAAGTGGGTTTCTTTCCATATGTCAATAAGGATTTTCACATGAAAGAGTGCCCATGATACCAATAATGTTGAATTTTCCCTATCCCCTATCAATATGCACTCTTAGAACACTAGGGCGGAATTTTATATCGGAGAAGATCCAAATTCATTCCACTGCTTGAATTGTGTCATGTATCTCAAATTAATGATTTATGGGAAAATTATATTGATGAGTATGAAGTCCCGAACAAGAGCATAAGAGGATGAAAATGGATTAGATGAAGAAATTCAGATTTGATTGGTATGAAGATGGTGTACAGAAGGATGGATAAAAATGTTTGATCTAGAGTAACCTAAGGTGAAGTATTCTCATCTTCCCTAGGTGGTTGGGATTGTTAATGAATCCGGAGAAATTAAAGAGCATACAAATGCAGTGATAAAAAGGTCCAAAGAGTGGTTCAAGATAAAGAGGGCTGATCACATCTCCTTAGGTGATTTTCCATCCCTTCAACATTAAGCATCTTATCACTCCTCCTCTAAGGTCATGGATAAGGCTCCTAGTTCAACTCATTTGGGAGAAAGATCAAAGAGAAAATAAGAAGAAATTAAGGCTCTTCATTACAATATATTGAATAAGTAAGAACAAAATAAAAACCTATATTAGATCTTGAATGAAGATAAATTGACCCGAACAATATCTTTGTGCCACGAAAAGGTTCAAGCCCTTGATCTCCTATTGTTACACCAGCTCCACCTACATAGGATGCAACTTATCATGTGGAACAAGATGTTGTGATGATCTCCACTTTGGAGATAGATACCAATGAGATATTTCCTTGGATATAGGCTATGATCATAAAAATACCCACACATGCAACAACATGTAACCATTCCCAAATTCTCAACTATCGATTTTTTGGTCAAACAAAATAAAGGTATATAGGCTCAAGAGGCTTCTCGATTCTATAGTGGAGCCTCAGGGAGCCAATATATAGAGGTAATTAAGGCACGAAGGTTATAAATACAATTGAGGAAATGACCCTAGATGATTACGAGACAAGTACAATTTCCTATGAGAGACAACACATGAGGGTGAGGTGCACTTATTCTAAGAGTCCTCCACTCACCTTGTTGTGAGAATTTAGGAATACATGGAAAATATTGACCAGAGAAAGACCACATTTGCACCCTCACTTCATATGTCAAATTTCTCTTGGATACGACTACATCCAATGCTCTTCTTGCTGCAGAAGTCACTCTAGTGATTATATTTGATCTTGAATCCATCAAGAAAACACAAGGATTCACTATATAAGGAAATTAAAATAACAAATGGGTGAGTATAATTCTTAAGAAAGGGAAGTTTTTCCACTTGAAATTCTCACACTCTACAAGTACATGGATGACACTACCATGAATATACTCTCAAAATGGTAAGTAGTTGATGTAGAGAAAGAGAATAGGGATCAAGTGTACCCATTGGTCATGGAAATGGGGAAATTTAAGTAATCTCTTATGGTAAAAAAAGGTGTATTTTCTTAGGCATCGGAGGACTTGTCTCAAGTTTAGGCTTGAACTTTGTTTTCTTGGTATGAATTGATAAAGCATGCTATTAATGAGTTGGATTTATATGAAGAGAAAGTTTGAAAAATGCTGAAGGATGATGATGCCAAGGTATAAAAGGTTAGGGTGCCAACCATGAACTTGGATACTTCAATTGATGATCTGTTGAAGGGTTTTAAAGATCGAGTAAAGAAGGAGGCAGGAGATCCAATCTCATTCAAAGAAAAACATTAGAATATCTGTTATAAATAAGGGAAATCCTTTCTAACACCACAAAGGATCACCAATATTTGTATTTAGAGTGCAAAAACATCAACTCTCTCATAGAGAACTTGATCAATTCATTAAGCTTCATTCACATCTCTCGAGAGCATAAAGTAGCATCATTGGTGGTGAGATTCGGTAAAAAATTCAAGGGCATTGAGATTTCACCAAAGTGGAACTTTCCAAGATTCTCGTTAGTGATAGGATAATCATCAAAATAGTTCTCTCTCTCTTCTTCATTATTTCTATCTTTCTTTCCCTCTCATCCTTGCTGAATTTTGTAGTTATTCATTAAGGGTTGCACTTTTTGTTTTCATCTTATTCATTAATATGACTATAGTCAAAAATGTAATAAGTCACCCTTATTTTACAAAAGGGGACATAATGTTCTTTCCTAGGAATGCAAAAATCACATGTGGAAAAGGCAAGTCGAAAGAAACATGTGGAGTATGAAAAGAGTCACTTCTTTCTCTATATAATGTGGTGACACCCTCTTTCTTAAGGGTTGTCAATTTTATCTTCATGAGAGATATTTTCACTTGTGAAGGAGTTACAAGATAGTAATTATTGTATTTTCTCATCTCTTTATTATTCACACTCTCACTATGTATAATTTTTCTCAAGCATCAATGAAGAAAGAAGGATTTTTTACCTTTTTTGTTAAGGAGATTTGAGAGAATTTGTGTTCTAAATCTTAACTTTTCTTTTTGCCATTTTTAAAAATGTATTTATTCTAATCTACATGTGTTGGAATTTTCTTCTTAATGGTTGTAGGAATCTGATTTTCTACCTACAATGTTAATCCCCTCTATTTTTCCCACTCCCTTTCCCACTCTCCTAGAAAATTCCTCTCTTGTAAGAAATTACAAGATTTTTCCCAAGGTCAGGTTGAGTGCCCTTGTTGGATCCTCGGTTTAAGGCCACCACATAACTCAATTTCATATGTGTATAATAATATGGATATGTTGTTATCCATTTTCACCTCCCAAGTGAAAATGGACAATATGGGTAGCCTTGCACTAAATTAACTATTGAAAGGGATCTCACATGTTAAATCGAAACAAGAAAGTAGGTCTCAATGTTTAAGGCATTATCAAGGTCTTCAAGATGGTTAGAAGTCATGAGAGGATTTTTTTCCTCTTATGGGTTTTCATGAAGCCCAAGTTATTTTAGAAAAGGAAGGTGAACAATGGGGCCCGCTTGTAGGTAAAAATGGGCAAGATATGATGTTTAGTCTGGGACCCCCTCAAAAATCTCCACATAGCCCTCGAGCACTAAAAACCAAATGATTGCAAAAATCCAGGAGGGAATGCAAAAACATTTTTAAAATGGTGTTTGGACCCCTACCAACTTGTCAAAATGGCTCCCAACTCAAAAAGTTGAGCTTATAATGAGATTTTACCAATTGGTTGAGCTATTTTTAGGTTGCAAAGTCGCGTGCTATGGGGGTGAGTTGTCATGACGAATGCATTGCACATGAAGGCCAAAATACTCTCCAAAACCTCCCGATGAGCTATTTTTCATCATCAAGATTGAGTATAGAAGGGCCAATTTAGTTTTGGCCATGTTGCGAAGACAGAGGCTCACGCATGGTCTTGGCAAGTTGGTGGCATCAATTTTGGCACCGAGCTTATACATGGAAAACCAAGCTGATTTAGGACCCTCGGACTAGTTTGAAAAGTAGGCAAGTGATTGTAAGGGGAGTGTGTTGTTGTAGAGCTCACATAGCTCATGTATATGGATGATTCGAGTTCACTTTGTGAGCACATGGAGATGGGTCCTAGAGATCTAGGCTCTTCAAAGGTGATTTGTTACAGTGGTGAATTAGCTCATGGAAATCAAATCATGACTAGTGATCCATTGAGAAGGAGGTCCATTGGCAAGAAGCTCAATGTCGCGGAGAAAAATAGACGTGAGCCTTGAACAATGCAAGGAAGTCGAGATCAAATCAAACGATACAGGTGAGCCATCCTAGTGGAGTGTTGGCCAAACACTTACATGAATTGATGGAAATTAGTGGTGGGAGTTTAAATTAGCTCTTTGAGCCAACTTGGAGATCCTTGGGTCAAGTTATGTGCATAGGAGTTAGTTGCATCACCTTTGTGGAACATAATGGGCTTAGAGGAACTTGGGCCTCGAGTTCCTTGTGGTCCCAAAATCATAAATTACGATGGAGTGCAAGTGGGATGAGTCATATAGGCATGTGAGATCAGAGCGAAACTCTTTTATCAGCGCAAAAGGGAATTGGGAACAATGTAGATGTGTGGAGGGCATCAAGAACTCCACGGATCGATGAGGTGATTGGGAATGATGACCCGGAGTTAATTGGTAAGCACGGTCCCAGGGTGTCAATGGAATGGGCTAGGGGAGGATGGAGTTCCCCACATGAAATGAATTCCTTCATTTCATAGGGAGAGGTGACCGAGGCATCATCGAGTTGGTAAGATAGTTGGCGCGGAGGGGGATACAAGTCAAGATCTTGATGATGTTAAGGAAATAGGCGGGCATTGAATGCAATGTGAGGTGAAAGGTAGGTATCAAGTTGATGAAAAGGACCTCACCAAGGTGGAAATTAAAATATTTAGGGTGACATATAAAAGGATCCCGATACAAATAAATAATATCGGTAAGAGCGATCGAGGTGCCGAGTTCGGTGAAAAAATTGGTGAGCTGGCCAAGATGGCCCTAATTCAAATGTTTGAACACCTAAAACCCCCTCCCAATTCAAAATTAAAAATAGAGATGGGTCCCGATTAAATCTTTAAATGGCGAGGATATTAAATGATGATAAACATTAGCAAATGGGGAAATATCATATAATCATTTCCAACTAATTTTAATGCACAAATTCCCGTAAGATAGAAGGAAGCCTGGAAAATGATTGAGATCTGCCCTCACTCAAATGCTCATAAATTTTACATTTCTCAACAAAATCACACAAAAATAGACTCACTAGAATCATGGATTTTATCTATACACAAAAATTAAAAAATTGGAGGATTGATGGAGTTTTAGTTGTGAAAATTTTAGAAAACGATACCAATTTGAAAAGGAGATTCCCAGTGGTTGAAAGTGTAATAAATGAGCATGGGAAGCCATTTTTCTTCTATTGCAAGTTATGTGACAGTATGGGGTAAATTTTTTAGGTCACATATAATCATTTGGACACATTTATGGTAACTTGCAAGTGGTTGGAAAGGAAAATCCGAGTTCATACTTTCTCTTTCTCTCTCTCTCTCTCCTCTTAATCAAAGTGATCTCTCATTTGAGGGGATTTCTATTGTAAAAAAACTCTGTCAAAATAGATTTGGAATACCATTATGTTGCAGGCCTTGATATTGGACTTATTGCATGTTGATCCAGGCCTTTCTCTTGTAATAGAATGAACTGTGCATATTAATCAAGAAATAGGTTGAAATTTGTGGATGTTTCCTTCCCTTGTTTATTTTTATTCTATTCCTCTTACCTCTCCTTTTCGATTCTGAGTTTATTGTGTCTATTTTATTCACTTTTTAGGGTATATTATTGTTTTGATTTCATGGTAATGTTATCTTGAATGTTTTTGTTGATTGTGTGATCTTCCACCCTCTCTACACTATATTTTTACCATTTTCACACATTGGAAAGACTCCTTATACCCTTTTCCTAGTGCATCACCTCTTTTAGTGTAGATTTATTTCATTTTCATGTTATTTCTCTCTCCTTGGTCCCTTAGAATTTGTAGGAAAGAGTGAGTTAGAATATTTCCTTCATTAGATTTAGTTATTGCATTAGATTAGGAAGAGGAACTAGCCTTATCCAGAGAGTTTATTCAACTGTAAGGTCCCACACCTTGAAGCAATTTCATGTTACACACTCACTTACTAAACAATTAGAGGGTGATGTGATTTATTGAAAATAGTTTTGGAATGCCCGGTGGGAGATCGAAGAATTCTTTATTTTTATTTCAGCAAGATTGATGTGCTCTTGTTGTAAATTTCATCCTTTGAGAGGCTCTGTAGCAGCACATCTGGTGACTCCAAAGGGAATAATTCAGTGGTTTCAGCATTTCTAGTGGTTCAAATTTATGAGAAGAATTCAAACAAGGTCTAGAGAAAGAGAAGACGGAAGTTTTGAATACATGTAGTTATCTCCAGGTAGAGAAAGAATGGGAAGAAGAGCTCAAAGATCACCATCTCCACTAAATACAGAACTTGTCAACACCTCCACCTAGTAGGCCATTTATTCAATCAACTAGAGTTCTCATACCAATCAGGATGGCTCATCAACCACCATCAAATCCATTTGTGAATTTCATAGGAAGTAGTCCACTTGCCTTAATGCCTAAAATCCCATTCTAGTGACAACATTGAAGAACATCCCATATTTCACTAGGGAAAACCATACAACTCCCATTGATCATATTCAAGACATTGCAAATGTTTGTGCCATTCATGAGATCAATGAGATAGATGTGGTATTCAAATTATTAGCCTCTTATTTTAAATGAAAGGCTTTACAATGGTTCAAAATCTTGACAATAGGATCGATTACAAATTGAAATCAATTATGTTTAAACCTATAATCAATTCGGTGAAAGGGAAGATAATCTATCTTTATTGGAATAATTGACCACAATCAAGAGGGCTCTAAATGAGTAGATGGAAGATTTTAACTTTTGTTTCCAAAGAACATGGGACGATTCCTATTCCGGTGAGACAAGTAGTTGAATGTGCTTTTCTCTACTTCTTAAAATCTTTAAATTCTTGTATAGACATGATGATACAATCTATGGGAGGTAAAAATTTTACCATGACTTATAACGTTTCTATTAGAGATGAAAATTATTTGATTCAAGCTAGTAGAATTGTACCTCGGCCACCTATGCCTCTTTATCCAAAAATGGGGAATCCAAACTGTAGTAAAGACCTATATAATCTCACATTCCTACCCCAAAAAATCATAATTCTAATGAATCTTCCACTTATTCTCTTAGCACCTCAAATGAGCTCCAAGAGGTCATGAAACAACTACAAAATTTAGGAAATGAGTTGGTGATAATTAAGAGGAAGCAATCTCAAAATTTCAGATCATATCAGCCTCAAGCCCAACCCAATAGACCTTTGTATCAGCCTAATATGCCACATTATTAAGCTTCTAACTTGAGAACCAAGGACAACCTCTTGATAACAACCCATTTCATCCTTATAATCCTAATACTTCCTCTACATCTAGGGCATTGGTTCCAACTCAGAAAAACATGGCACAAGAGTATGAATGGTGTTTCCCATGTAATCAACCTCACAATCAGGAAACATGTTTTAATGGAGTTTTGAATAAATATTTAATGGTGGCAACAGTTGGTGTGTTTTAAGATACAAGCCAAGAAGATGGTAATCGATAATGGGCTAGTGCTCGGAAACTCCTCTAAGTGATATTACGTTGGTGAATTGGCAACCCAAATATGTCCATGGAGTTAATCAACTTTCTTCTCACAATATGGAAGCTAACATGAGGTCCAAAAAGAGGAATTTTGTGGAAGGACATTCATCCAATTTAAGTGATTCTCAACTTGATTTCATTATATAAGGAGTTAGAAATTAAAGTGCAGCTCCAAACGTGCAAAATCAGCCCAAACCAACTTCTAGACCAACTCATGTACCAATTGTAGCAACTTATGTACCAAAGAAAGTTGTGTAAAGAAAAGGAAGTAGAGGGATATCTCATCTCCTTTCAATATTATAGAAAAAATGAAGAAAATGAATGTAAACATCTCAATGTGGGAATCATTAGCTATCTCATGCCAAAGAGATCTATTCTAGGCAGCCATAAAAATTGATCCATATCAAATGAGCCATCCAAAGATCAAGAGAATGTGTTCACCAATGCATATCAACAAGAAGGGAGTCAAGGAGGTCAACAAGGTAAAAACATGATGTAGACACAAAAATTGGGTCACACTCCCCTTGGTCCCCTTTTGAATAACTAACTTAAACATACTCACCTAACATTAGCCCCCTTTCACCCCATATTAACATTAATTTAACTATCCATAATTAAATAAATACTCACCCTCACTCCATTTATTAATTTAATTACTTTAATTAAATGGATGCACACCTCACCTAGCCACCTCACCATAGACCTATTCATAGCATGTTTCCATAACTAACCAAGACTTAGCCCTACTTACCTTAATGAACTAAGACTTAGTATAACCCTAAAAGCATATGCCTATTCTTCCTCTAACCACATTCCCATATATCTAAGTGAAACATTCCATTTAGACCTGACACTAACTAGCAAAGCTGAAAAAAGATATCCAAGATCTATTATTTTAGGTAACCTAGGATATCTCACCTTAACCGACGTCGGTCAACCCAAAACCAACACCGGTCACCCTAAACCATTGTCGGTTACCATATAACCATTTTGGTAACCTTGTTTTAGAGGTTGGCCACATTCTTGATTTTTGAAACAAAGGAGATATGCATGCAAGCAAGAACCGTAGCCCTTTTGCACGTCTATACAGCCATAGCTAGCACCAAGACTGATCAGAAGGCATTTTTCATTCACAAAAACATTCCAAGAAGAACTACCATAGAAATGAGCATCATTCCATATATCAACCATCACTAGCATCTCCAACCACCTCTCCACCACTACAGGCATTTAGAATACGTCTGAACTCAAAGTAATTTGGTTTCTCCTATGTTATTGGCAATTGTATTCCTTATTTTCTTTCATTTATTCATTTTTCTTACTTAGATCTATCCCTTAGCTTCCTCTCTATCAACCACCCCATCACACCCCACCTACACTTCACAAAATCCTATCCCAAAACCGCCTCCCCTCTCGGACCTTACAAACACCCTCCAAAATCTTTGTGCAATCATAGAGAGGACCCAAAACTCATTCTACAATACCTTCTAGTTCCCCACAGTCACCAAAACCAGTTAACCCTAACCATGGTCAGTCTTTCCTACACTAACATTAGCCTCATTAATTGATATCGGTCACTATGACTGTCAACCCAACCTAAAAACTCAACCCTTAGCCTATCCTAAACCTCACTCAAAACCTTACCACACCTATTTTGGACCTATCACCTCACCCTCCTCCATAAATACCTTTCCAACTCTCTGTTCCAAGATAGAAGAGAGTCCAAACATCCTCCACCTAACTTCCTGTCACTTTTCACAGTTACCGATATTGGTCACCCTAAACCGGTAGCGGTCCTACCTAAAATGACATCGGTCACCTTAACCGGTGTCGGTCTTTATGTCTGATAATATTGTTCCAGACCAGCAACATAAGTATCACACCCAAAATAACCCAAAATCCCACCCAACCTTACCAAGGCTGCATGCGTGACACTGCAGAGACCACTGCACTACCCCTGTAACCTAATCCAAAACCTTTTACCTACATAGTATTTTAATATTTAATCGGATTGACGTTGATAGTAATCTGAGGCACCCAAATCAGAATGCTAGCACTAGATTCTTTTATTTACATGTTCAAGTTATTTTATATTGATTTATAAACAATGGATTGATGGCCTTATAGGAAGTATCATACTTCTCGGATCTAGCACATGCTAGGAAGCCCACTTTCATATGCTATTTAATCATCTTTTTGTGGTCTTTTTGTGTATTACGAGTAATTCCTCCCACCCAAAGGAATCTCTCACGATCGGCATTGGATCAAGAAGTCAGAACATGTGCAACGACCTTCAAACCGCCATCGCATGCAGGTATTCCTCCTTGGACCACACCCTTATTTGTTTCTTCTAAAAACTTAAAGAAAACGGTGAAACACATGAAGCATCCTCCATTATATATATATAATCATTAAAAACAATCTTGTACACAATTATATGATTGATTCGGGAGAAACTAGTTCCATGATGCCCAAACAAATAACATATCAACTGGGACTAAAATATGATCTAGTGTTAAAAGGAGTAGTGTAATTAGATGGGAAAATAGTGGGAATAGTTGGAATAATTGAAGGGTTGATGCTTACACTTTGCATGCATTCCCTAATGTCAAAAGATTGCAAGATGTACTAGTTAATGACTTGCCACCACTCTTTGCATTGTTTTTATCAAGATACTTCACCACTAAGATTGGAGGCTACCTATCTGTTGATTTTTCGATATGCTATTCAAAACAAGGTATGGAGATAAGGCTACAATCAGATTATAACCAAATTCAAACTTTCATATTGAGCCCCATGTATCAAGCCCAATCAATGCAAATTTCTTAGATTTTGATCAAGAAGATTGTCCAAGTACTCTACTAGAAAATAACAAGGTTGGAAACATTCCAAATTTGAGACTTAATAAATAGGAAAACAAAAGGCATGTTTTTGATCCATACAAGGAGATGGAAGAGGCTGAATTGGGAATCTATTGCTTGCATGAAGAAAATCCACCTCTCCCTAGCATCACCAAACCAGATGGAAAAGATGATAATGAAGTTTGGAAGTTATTATTTGATGGTCAAGGAGTAGGCAAGGTGCTAGAGGAGGAGCAATGCTTGTGTCACCTCAAGGTAAAAATACTACTCAGCCTTCCATTTTTAATTCAGTTGTTCAAACAACATAGATGAGTATAAATCACTTATTCATGGATTGCATTGGGAATAAAAAAGAGTATAAAAAACTTGCAAGTCTTTGGAGATAGTGAGATGGTTATAAACCAAGTTAGAGGACTCAATGCTGCCAAAAATGATCTTTTAAAGAGCTACAAGAACTAGGTATGGGATATAATTGAAGATTTTGAAGATTTTAATATCAATTCCATCCCAAGAAAGAATAATGATGCTATAGAAAAGATTGCAGCAATTGGGGCAGCATTTGACATTGTTGATAGTATCAAGAAAGATAAAACTCAACCTCATATTAAAGTGGTTGTAAGACCGACTATCCTAGCTAATAACAATATATGGAAAGTGTTTGAAAATGATCAACAAATCATTAATTTCTTGCAAGAGAAAGCTGAATTCTTCATTAGAAATCAAGTCAAGTTGGATGAACAGTATGCTTTGATCAAATGGTTCAGTTAAATACAAAAATTACCAAAGGGCCTTGTCAATTTGGAGTCAATCTTCAACCCCAATGAATAATTCCAGAAAGAGAAAGTAAATATTCAAGTGGAGGGCTAGGATTCGAACCAATTACAATTGAAGAAGACAAAGTTCTTCAAATTTGAAAGGTGGGCACTCAAAAAGAGAGGTTTGATTTTATCCAAAATTTTCAAGAATTTCGGGATGTCTTTACGTGGAATTATAAAGATTTGAGGGTCTTTAATCCAAAATTGGAACAACATACTATTGAATTGGATCTATAATCGAATCCCATCAGGTAGAAGCAAAGACCGGTGAATCCTCACATTGAAACTCTCATGAGAAAAGAACTAAATAAGATGATAGAGGTTAACATCATATTTCCTATCAAATACTCAAGTTGGGTTGAAAACTTGGTACCAGTGAGAAAGAGAAATAGAGAAATCATATTGTGTGTGGACCTCCAGGATCTAAATAGAGCTTCTCTCAAAGACCATTATTTACTTCCGTCTATGAAGTAGATCTTGCAATTTGTATCTAGTTCGAATCATTCTCATTACTAGATGGTTACTTAGGCTATAATCAGATCATGGGAAAAAGATGATTAGTTCAAAACAACCTTCACTACAAAATGAGGGACATATGCTTATAGGAAAATGTCTTTTGGATTGTCAAATGCCGGAGCTACTTTCTAAAGAGCAATGGATATGGCCTTTAAAGGGTTGATTAACAAGATAGTGCTTATTTATCTTGATGATATCATTGTGTTCTTAAAAATGTAGTAGACCACCTCTTTCACCTAAGGTAAGTGTTTCAAAGATGTAGGAGATTAAAACTATCTCTAAATCCTAAAAATGTATATTCTTGGCACATGAGGGCAAGCTATTAGGCCACATTGTTTTAAAATAAGGGTTGACTATTGATCCCGAAAGAGTTGAAGCTATTCGTGCTCTACCATTTCCAATTCAAAAGAAGTCTCTCCAAATTTTCTTGGGGATAATAAATATTTTCCCATATTTGTGTCTGATTTTTCCACTTTGGTTAAGCCATTGACCATGATGTTAAAGAAGAACCTTGCATTCAAATGGATAGAAGAGGGTAAAGATAGTTTTGAGGCCATAAAACAAGCCATATCTTAAGCCCCAAATCTCATTAATCTATATTTTTCAAAATACTTAATGCTACATGCCTTTGGTGGATCAAATACAATTTCTACTATCTTGGTGTAATGAGCAAGGAAGGATACGAGCAACATAAAACATTCTTCACCAAAGTTTAGAAGAATATGAAGTGAGGTATTCCTTCATTGAAAAAAATGGTATCGATGTGATTAGAAGCTTGAAAACATTGACACTTGCTCTCAAACAATAAGATTCAGTTGTTAGTGTCTCATGTTAGGGTCAAGGACTTTCTCCTAAACAAATATTTGAAGGAGAAGAGAAATATGACATATACATCAAGGTGAATGAGTTGTTCCATGGAAAAGGTTTTTGTGAGCACCTTGCTAAGTTAAATGATGAAAGATAAAATATCTTGGTGCTACTGAAGATAATCAAGAACAACCAATGGATGATGTACCTACTCCATGTTGGAATCAAGATATGATGCATTATATTCAAATAGGTCAATGCCCTCCATAGCTCGAGTAAGTCAAGAGGAGGTATTTCAGATTACATTCCATTCCATATGTTATTATTAATGGCATCATGTTCAAGAAAGACATGAATGGAGTTCTCCTAAGGTGTGTCTCGACAAATCAAATTGAGAAAGTGCTACAATAATTTCATGATGGAGGAGTGGGAGGTCATTTTTATCTAGGAGTAATGGCTCTCAAGATCATGAAATTTTGATACTATTGTCCCAAATTGTTTAAAGGTTGTTATGCATGGATCAAGAAGTGTAAGAAATGTGCATTATTCATAGGAAAGGAAATGCTAGCAGCATTTCCATTGCATCCAATATCAATAGATCAACCTTTATATAGTGGGGATTGGACTTCATTGGGGTCATCAATTTGAATTGAAGCCAGGGACACAAGTGGATTATTAGGGCAACAAAATATTTCACCAAGTGGACTGAGGCAGTGGCACTTAAGGAGGAAAATGTGTCTATCATACTAGAATTCTACAAGGGGATAGTGACAAGATTTAGGGTTTTGTCTACCATCATATCGACAATGATCTAGAATTTATCAAAGCACAAGTATCACTGAATGGGATATTAAAAATGGAATATATCTCAACACTTCATCTAATTATTACCACCAATGTTGGGCCCTTGGAATATTGACCAAGTATGAAGGCGCTCGGGCATGCGGGACCCTAGTTATATAATGACGTGCGAGGAAAAAGAACGCAAGAGAAAGGCTTAATGAAGCAAATATAGCGTGCACGATGTGTGAAAGGAGGTTCGGGACTTAGCCAATTTGAGCACCAAAGGTAGAACACATGAAAAGTGTGATCGGTTGTGCATGGATAAGATGCCGACTGAAACAAGTTAGCCTAGGAAAGAGCATGCACGGATGGAATCTTCTAGAAGTTTATCATGAGATGGAATGGAGGGCTCGGGCATGAAGGAACATGATCACATGGAGGACCACATTTGAAACTTGGCAACGGATCTGAGGGTGTGGCAAGGTGAGTTGGCAGCCCGGGAAAGTGATAAATACAAGTGCCTACAATGGGAAAATAGACATATCCATATACATAGATAGAGGTATATACACATAAAGGGATATATACATAGGGAATGGTGGGTTAGAGAGTAAAATAAGCTCTGCAAAATTACTTTGTGAGTGGATATTCTAGTTCGGAAAGGATGTACTAAGCATGGAGTTGTATTTTTCTTTTCTGATAGCTTAGCTACATACGTCCAGTGATGCGCATGACTTTGCGTCTGCACTCTGTGACACTCTGTAATGAATCAATGAATATATTAAGGTTACCTGTTATAAATAGATATGAATATAAATGGGTTTAATGCATATTTCATTCATATGAGTTCTCTTTCCTTTCATGATATGAATGAATGGTTGTATCTTTCTTTCTTTTATAGTATATGTTCTGGGATCTGTTAAAACACTCGATCTGAAGTGACTACAAGGATATGGAGGCCGTTCTGAGCCCTATGGTTATTGTATTTCTCAAATTATTTCCTAAATACTCTTGCACTAATCATATATAATGCTTCCCACTAGACTCACATAAAAGAGAGACTCGGCACCCACGTGTGCCTTAGGTGAGTGCTCAACTTCTGCTGGGTAATAGGCCGACACACATGGGGTTCTTCCTTTTGTGATAGGATTAAAAATGACTACATCTTAGTTCCATTTCTAGGAACATCTTTTTAAAGTCTTAGTGGGATATAACATGCATCATGATCTCGTGTAAAGAGTAATGACATATCGATTAACATTGGAAAATGTTGAATCATGGTTCAAAAGCACGGAGGATGAATTTTCTTAGAGATTTAGCACCAAAGCTAAGTTTAATACACGTAGATGGGTAGAAGAGAACCTCTACCATGATCTGTATGTGAAATTATTATGCTACTTCCAAGTAGAGTTATATGGATGGCTTTCAGCCTATGCATCTAGATCAAGTTGGCATTATGGATCATGGATATGGACTGAAGAAGACTACCAGAGGTTACCGGGTACATATCTAACATGGACCCGTCTTTGTAGATCATTGGTGGAGAGGAGTACTAGCTATCTACACTCACGGAATATGCCATTTCTATGTATTCTTTCCTAGATATTGCTGAGTTTGAATTTCTGCAAGAACCTAAAGGAGAATTTCTACATGCTATTCCTCTAGCTATGAAGATATTGATGGTTACCATTAGTTTAGAGGTGTTCCCAATGGCTGGCTAAACCATTTTGAGCCTTTGGGTAAGGAATCTCGAGGTTGAGGAAGATGGCGGATGATATGATAGACAAGGAGAGGGAAGAAAGATGGCTCAAGTATAGCGAAGCGCGTGAAAAGGAGATTACTAGACAATGCAAGCCTGCTAGTGTGATGGATTTATGGAGAAATATGTTATGGGAAGGAGTTGAGGTTCATGAGGAGGATGTGGAACCTGAGAATTCTATGCTACCCCATCTTGGCAAGCGTGTAAGGGAGACCCCTTCATCTTTTGGTGAGATCTCGTCGCATGGAGAAAGGAGAGTTGTTGACACATATCTCCCAACCCACCCGGTGGCCCACGGAACTTGGTTTTCCTAAACAAGGAAGAAATATTGATCCAGTTGAAACTAATGGAAGAGACAGATCATGCCTAAGAGATATAATTTTACATTCCCTTCTTCTATGACTACACATATTCTAGTATTCGAGGATTTTTTGGATAAGGGGCAAGTGTACAAGCTTTCGGGCTCGCATTAGGGAGTGACATGAGACAAAGTAGTGTTAGTGGGGCGCTATCGTAAACTATCGGTGCACGGTTTAGTGGGACCGTGGGAGGACTTAACATAGCTCCTACAAGCCCTATTGGACCCAGTGGTTCTAGTGGATCTGGTGGCTTTGGAGGTACAGGATCTGGTGGACCTGGTGGATTAGGTGGTGGAAGAAACACCGGAGGGAACTAAGGATCTGTTTCAGGACAAGGACCCCAGCCACCACCTCAAGTATTCTTTGAAATGTCTTTGCATTTTCTATATTACAGGGGCATTAAGGATGTTGTGGAACATGTTCAAAAGTGTGAACTGCTATGGTGTGTGAAGGGTATCACAACCCCAGAATGAAAGGCTAGTCAATTTGCAACCACACTGCAAGGGCACATGCATAGTTGGCATAGAAAGTATGACCCTCATCAAATGGTGGTGGACTACACTGCTTTAAATAATGCATTCTTGGTAGAGTTCCACATTCCTAATTTCGAGCTAGAAGAACATTAGCGCTTTGAAGGAGATTTAGCAAGGAATGACAGAGAGTGTGCAAGAGTATGATGCACATTTTAAAACTCTTTTGTCTAAGTTATCATATGATATCCATCATTCTCAACATGCACAGTGGTTTGTTGGAGGATTGATCACCCCTTTTAGAAGGGCCTTATCTCATAAAACTTTTACAGATCCACATGAAGCATTGGAAGCTGCCTTGTGCACCGAGGCTATTGGTAGTATTGATACTAGCGTTAGCCCATTCTTGGAGGCTCAGATTGCTGCTATGGCCAAACAGTTGGAAAAATTATTTGCGAACTCAGTCCATGAGACTCGTAGTGGTTTGTGGTGCACGGATTGTGAAATAGAGGGGCACGTTAAGGATAATTGCCCCCGGAGGATGGTACATGTTGTGATAGTAGATTATGAGATTTTTCATGGGGACCATGATGCAAGTAGATGTCCCTTACTGCAGCATATGATTAGGAAGAATGTATCTTGTTATTACAAAATTTACACCTCCATAACCCATGTTACTGAAGGAATTTAGGCTCATTGATCAAATCTATGAGGCCATTGATCATGGGGTGTGCCAAACCAACATTTCCAGTGGTTCTAAAAATGATGATCGCTGTTATGAGGAGTGCACGAGATGGGGGTGTGCATGGAAGAGGTTTTCGAGGAGGATTCCATGGATGAGGTAACCATGGAGGAAGAAGTGAGTTCCCGTGTGGAACATGTTTCAACTATGGATCTATAGAACATTACAAGCATGAGTTCCCAGACTTGTTGCAGTGCTCATGGTGCGGAAAGAAGCATAAGTATGAGGAGTGCCCAGAGTTATTTGAGCATATGAATCAGCAACACTGGAAAGACAAGGGTGTCATTGTGGCCAGTCAGCATCAAGAAGGTAGACATACAGTGGATGCCTCGGGTAACACGGGATGAAGGTTTGGAGCCTATCTTGGTAACAACAAGGGTAGAAGCCACGCACGCAAGAGAGGTACCAAGATAGAAGACCCTGGTTACGAGGGAGGAGGTTATTCATGGAAAGTATCTAGACCCCACGCATCAGAAGGAGATATATCAGGACACCATGGATGTTATTCGAAGCTTGCAAGGGGAGATCCAGTGTCTAAAGGAGCAATCCAAAAAGAAGGAACAAGGAAGGAGAGTTGAGGTGCAAAAGGATGACTTGGATGAGGTCAAGGAGGTGTGTAAAATTCTAAGGCAGGAGAACATCATTCCTTTGCTAGGATCTGGTTGAGAGAGAAGGTACCACACACTGGAGAAGAGTGTGAGAGACAGGTCTTGCATGTGAACCTTCCCCCTCATAGCCTCGACTATGATAAGGAGATTACGTTGAATGTAGTTGTAGATGGATGGATCCTTAACAATATACTCATTAACACTAGCGTGGAGGTTAATGTTCTGACTTTGGATGCATGACATCAGATGGGGAGACCTACATTACAGCCATCTTCAAATGTGTTGTATATGGCGAACAAAACTAAGGTAATTCCCATTGGTGTCTTGAAGGATGCAACTATTACTATTCAGGGAGCCAAGTTTACTTGGGACTTCGAAGTCTTAGCACTTGTTGAGGAAGACAATTTCCCAGCACTACTTGGGCACCTTGGTGTTACAAAAATAATGTGGACCTTCGGTTCAACAAAGGGTACATCAGCTTCAAGAACAAAGAGGAGTGGGTCATTATACCCTTAGTTGATGGGAATTCGATGCCCTATATTGAACCATTAGGGGAAGAAGTTCTAGACAAGATTTATGTGCGCTTAATCGAGACCACGAGATGGTACACCCTACTACGGAGTTATCTAGTTTGAATATGCTCAGTCAATGAGTGATACCACCAGCATGGCATGTGAAAATTGGGAGCATGGAACTTACAAGCTAATGGGATGGAAATTAAGAGGGTTAGTGATCAAGGTAATAAAGGCACACACTATTAGGTGCCTTGGAGGAAAAGAACTACCCAAGTATTCGAGAGGAGATTTCCCTAAGATCTTTACGGGAGGTAGAAGATCGGTGGAAGAATGAGAAGGAAAAGAGGGAGATGTTAAGTTATGTCTTGCTTGGCATACCATCTTGTTGGTGAGTCACACATCAAGAGAGCCATTTAGAGTGGCGCAAGGTAGGGATTGCTCTCTCTGTCAGATTTTCTAGAAGTAATGTACCCACCGTCATCAAGGAGTACCATGGGAAGGAGCCCGCCTCTTTCCATATCCAGGAGTGTGAACAGATCTAGAGAGAAGGTGTGGAAGCTTTGCCACCATCCCTCACAGGTGCACAAGTTGTATTATACAACTGCAGGGGTTATGCACACATATGGTACATTCATTCGAGACATGCCACCAGACAAGGAATTGGCAAGAGCTCACGGTTGACCTTATTCAAACCTTTGAGTATCGGAGTACCAAGCCATCGATTGATAAGGCCTTGCAGGGTATCAAGTGCCTTACCATGGGGGATAGTTTCAGAACAGAAGATAGGCTGTTATAATTACTAGGTGAACCAAGATTGGAGGCGCGCTTTGAAGAAGTTGAGGAAATAGAAGAGTTACAGCTTGAGCATGCGTGTTTGGAAAAAGAGAAGGGAAAGTTAGTATATGTGATTGATGGGGAAGAATCGAAAAGCTTAGATGTTAGCCATTCTGTAGGAATGCGTGAGGTAGTGGACAGTGTAGATGCTCGTGCACATGCCTACCATGAGCCTTTAAAGACAAAGAAAGTTAACATCGGTTCAGAAGAAGAACCTAAGGAAGCTATTATTAGGGATTACTGGACAGAGAAGGAAGTATCAAAGATCATTGATCTATTGCATGAATTTGAGGATTTATTCCTATGCGGGTACCAAGAACTCAAAGGCATTCACCATTCCTTGGGGAGATGAAGATAAAACGAAGGGCCAGTGCGCTTTGGTTAGAAAAAGGCCCTACCGGATGAGTCCTAATTTACGTGTGAGGGTTAAGGAGGAGATAGACAAGATGATAGCTTCTTGGATCATTGAGGCAGTGGAAGAATTGGAATGGATAAGTCTGATGGTAATTAGCATCAAGAAGGATGGGTGGATTAGGATTTTTGTGGACTATAGGGAATTGAATGCAGTTTGTGTCATTTATCCATTCTGACCCCTTCACTGAAGAAATTTTGGAAGGAGTCACTGGGTGCGAAATCTATTCCTTTACGGATGGATTTTCAAGATACCACCAAGTCTGGATTGCAAAGGAGGACCAGGAGAAGACAACTTTCACCACCAAGTGGGGAAGTTTTGCATATATGGTCATGCCCTTTAGGTTGAAGAATACACCTGCTGTTTTTTCACGCATAGTGGTGCAAGCATTCTAGGACTTCATCCATAAATTTCTTCAGGTCTATTTGGATGATTGGACAATATATGGTCTAGTTAAGGACCATTGTGACAACTTGAGATTAATGTTTGAAAGGTGTAGGCAGATTGAGGATATCCCTCAACATTAAGAAATGTGTGTTTTCTACTCCCTTTGGGACTCTATTAGGGCATATCATATGTAAGGAGGGCTTGCTGGTAGATCCCGCTAAGGTTGCAATTATTGTGGGGTTAAGGGAACCTACTAGCCAGAGCGCAGTGCGTGGATTCCCTAGGAATATAGGATATTAAAGTAAATTCATTAAGGGATATGCCAATATTTCCATGCCTTTCGAGGAGCTACTTAGACATAAAAGTACCTTCCATAAGGGAGAGACATGGTAGAGGGTGTTTGATACATTAAAAGATAGGCTAATTACCATGCCTATTTTAAGTTTTCCCTCTTGGGATAAGCCCTTCCATGTCCATGTAGATGCCTCAGGGACCGCCATTGGAGTAGTGCTGGCATAACTAGGTGAGGGGATTGTTGATCATCCTCTCTATTTTGTGAGTAGAAATTTAACACCAACAGAGTAGAATTATACCACTACCGAGCATGAGGCATTGTTAATGATCTATGTTCTCTTCAAGTTTAGATAGTATCTACTAGCAACACCCTTTGTATTCTACACCGACCACATGACATTAAAGTATTTGGTAAACAAGCTTGTTCTTCAAGGGTGCATATGTCGATGGGTGTTGTTGTTTCAAGAGTTTGAATTACCCTTGTAGTGAAGCACTGGAACAAGAAACTATGGGCCCAATCATCTATCAAGGATTGATTCATGAGAGGATGTGCGAGATTATTGAGGAAGCAATGTCGACGCCTTAACTATTTAGATTATGGCACACACCTTGGATTTGAAGGAGATTGTAGTATTTTTAAAAGAAGGTGTGGCACTGGATGGAATGAAGGCATTGGAAAAGAAGCAGTTGGACAAACATGCCACGCTCTACATGTTGATTAGTGGAGACTTATAAAAATTGGGTTGAGATGAAGTTTTGCGTAGGTGTGTATTAGAGCACGAGCGCCTGGCCATCATGGAAGAAGCACACGAAGGAAGTGCGGGTGGAAATTATGCAGGTGATGCCACCGTGTGCAAGATATTAATGGTAGGATTATGGTGGGAAACCTTGTACAGGGATTGTAGAGATTATTGTAAAGCATTTGACCAATTTTAACACATTGGCAAACCAGGAAGGAGAGATGAAATGTGTTTATATCCTATCCCTAGCGCAGCCTTTCAAAAATGGGTGATAGATTTTGTAGGACCTATTGCACCAACAACGTGTAGGACTAGGTCATGTTATGCCATCACTTGCATGGATTATCTCACAAGGTGGGTAGAGGTAGCCCCAACTAAAGATTACATGGCAGCAACAATGGAAAGGTTCTTATGGGAGAACATTATCACAAGGTATGGATGTCTGTTGAGTTTGACCAATGATAGGGGTACACATTTTCTAAATGAGACCGTGAGGATCCTATTATCGAAGTTCATGGTGGCTCATCACAAGACTACACCCTACCACCAACAAAATATTGAGTCATACCTTGACCAAAATCTGTGATGTTGGAAGATAAGATTGGGATGACAAAGTATCGGCAGTGTTATGGGCTTACAGGACTACATATAAAACACTAAATAAAGCCACACCATTTCAATTGGTGTTTGGCATGGAAGCCATTTTCCAGTTGAATTTATGTTACCTTCTCTACAAATAGCACGCATAGGAGGTTTAGCTAATGAACAAGCACTGGAAGAAAGGATTGATGAGCTAATGAAATTGGATGAGATATGATCACTTTCCCAATGGAGCCAAACAACGGAAAAGGAAAAGCAAAAGGCTTGGCACGATCGCCGTATTAGAAAAAAGAAGTTTGAGGTTGGGCAGATGGTATTACTATATGATTCCAAGTTTTTGCACCATCTTGGAAAGTTTAAAGTCCATTGGTTGGGTCCCTACGAGAATCTCGTACATCCTTGATTCGGGTGCATGCCGATTATAAGCCTTTGGATGGGACGAAGTTTCCTAGATACTTGAATGGTAGTAGGTGAAGCCCTACTATAAATAAGTCTTCTTGGTGTTTATAAATAAGGCGGTTTTTCTAGTTAGTTTAGAAGTTCCCTTTATGCATTTTCCCTTTCTTATGTTTCCGGTTGAAAGAGGTAGATGAAGAAAAATGATAGAATGATTGGTGCCAAGATAAAGCTACTAGAAGATCCCACGTAAAAAGGAAAAGGAAGCGCAGTTAAGCAACATGAGGTAGGAAAAAGCAAGAATTTAGATAGAAGAAGTGCCTTTGGCACATGTTAAGTGTGCACAAGAGTCTCCTGTCGAGGTTGGTTAGGTTGTGCACCGAGAAGGTTGGAAGATTTTTTGCGCAAGAAGGGTGCATGAGTGAAGGCGCTAAAGATGGACTTTGTTTAAAAGCCACATTAAATAAACAAAGTATGGGGGTAGGTAAAATAGAATTTAATTATCAAAAAAAAGGAAAAACTATAAATAAAGGGTGGGCACTCTCATTTTTACTTTGTGAAAATGAAGAGTTAGAGATATAAGCGAGTGTTATAAACTAGGGTTTTCAGATTTGATTGAGTGGAAGATCTATGTGATTAAAACATGAAGAGCCAGTTTGAGATTGCAAACCAAAAGGAATTACACAGGCGTGAAAGGAGTTGAAAAGGTGTTGTCTTGTGAAGAGTTTATCCAAGTTAGGGTTTGAAAAACTAGGGCACGGGTTTAGAAGAGTTATATCATGGATCTGAGATCGAAGGTTGGGAGAAGAAAGATAGAGTAACAAAGAGAAGGGAGGAGTAATAAAAATACCTCGACCATGACACCCAAGAAAGGAAAGGGCAAAGCTAAGGCGAAACAACCAGAACCCGAAGTAGACACAAATGAAGAATGGTATGTAGAGATCAATACCCAAATGGGGTGATGATGGGAAAGGAATGGGAATCCCACTTGAGAAGCATACCTGTTAGCGACTATAATCACCGTGTAAACACCGTAGAGAAAGAAATGGCATTGGAATTAGTACGCCCCACCAACAAGCAAACACCTGAAGGTTTGCCCATATATGATGATGACGTTAAGGTTAAATTGGCGAAGGCAAGGCTGTTGCAACTCTACGAGTTGCCTTATTTTGGGAAGCCAGATCACTTGTACCAGTGGTTGATGTCTCGGGTGCACGAAGACTATTTCCACTTTGCTGGGTGTAAGATGCGCATGACTCCCTAGTTGATTTCACAATTTACAAGCCTCATATGTGAGGGAGATAGCCTAGAAGATGACCTTGGTGACAAGGAGGCTATTCAAGACACCGTCATTGAATATGCCTACAAGAAGGGGTCGCGGTACTATGATATTTAAAATATCAATGACCTCGTTATGAAGATGGCCGTGCATCTGGTGAGTAATCTGAATGGCTAAGAAATATGGATGCAGGTCAACAAACCTTGGCTACATGTCTACAGGAAGATTGTAGAGGGGATGATATACAACTTATCCATGTACATTGTAGAGGATATTGTTAAGTGCACGAAGGAAGGGGACATGATCCTCTTTGGTAATGTCTTGCTCACCATAGTGTTCACAGAAATTGGAGTGTCGGATGCCTCAGATAAGTTCTTATGGGAGTATCCAGCCGAAGACCCTTTTCCTGCAAAGAGGTTTGAGAAGTATCCTTGTGATATAATGATGGCTCCCGAAAAAGCACAGTTGGAAAAGTGGTATACGCACTTGAGGAATGCATTCGGGGTAGAATGGAGGATCCCTAAACAACTCCCAACAGCCACTGAGGGAGAAGTTGAGTTCACGGTGTACCAACACTATTGCTTGGGCAGATTCAAGCTTATTGACGAATCATGGAGCCCTTGGTGTAAGCTTCCTTTCACGTTCACTACCCAATACTTCCAAGCAAGAGTAAACAGATTTAAAGAATCAAAGAAGCTAAGGCTAGAACTAGGTAGGTTGGACTGGGAACACAGGGAGATGAGGAAGAAGTTGAATTACCCCAACAAAAAGCGCACATACATAGAGAAGTATGTATCACATGAGATCCAAATGACTAGGCTGATAATGCTTCCCATCACTGGAGGATCCGCAACGCGCGTGTACATGCGCATAAGGCTAAAGTTTGAAAAGGGTGTGTATTTGGAGGATGAAATATCCATACCTGAAGACCCCTTAGGGAAGAAGAAGCCAGCGTCAAAGAAGAGATGCGAGAGGAGAGGAAGGAGCACCAAGTGTAATGACCGCTCAAATAGTGAGAATGCCATCTATAAGCGCCAAGACAAGCACCTACATACAGAGAAATAAGTCTACAATAAAGGAGAAGACATTAGAAGTAGAAGCACCCGAACAACCCACCACCATGGAATAATCGTCAAAGGAAGAAGAGGAGGCCGAATCTCCTAATCGAATCCACCTCACGGGAAGAAGTATAGGGTGGATGATGAAGCTGAATCGGAGGTGACCGACAGCTTGGAGAAGTACTTGGGAGAAGGAGAGGATGAGAGTGAAGAAGGTGGTGACAAGGAAGAAGAGCCTAAAAAGGAAAAAGAGCCACATGTGTTTAGTGTCTATGACTTGGAGGAAGAGAGTGGAGAGGAGAAGCAAGAGTTTTTATTTGTGTGGCACAAGGGCACACAAGATGAGGAAGGCACCAAAGACACAAAGGTAGATGAGAAGGATGCCAAGGAGCAGGGATCCATAAGCCTTACAAAAGAGTAGATTACTAAGTTAGCAGAGCGAGAAGTGAAAAATATGCTCGAAGTCCTTGTAGACCAAGAGTTAGAGTGTAGTGTAGACATAGTGCTTAAGGAAGGGAAGGAGGAGAGCATTAAAAGGAGCACGACAATCTAGAAGGTCCCACTCTAACAATTAGGTTCCCCAAAGGCACGCGCTCGAACAAGAGAACTCTAGATATAGAACAGAGACAGATAATGGGCTACATGGATGACACAAGGAAGGTGTTGCATGCATGGTTCTAGAGCACTATACCCACTAAAAGGCTTATAGCCATGGGGTCTTTTAAGAGGATGGCACATACCCCAGGACCAAGAAGATGCTTTCTTGGGCATTCGAGTCACACATTGACGAGCTAGACTTTGAAGTTTTCCAGAAAGTTCTCATCTCGTTGCCAGAATCTAAGGGAGACAACCCCTTAGTAAATGCTCAGGAGCTTTTAGATGAGCAAGTATGCAATGCTCTGAACAAAGTCGCAGATCAAGACCGAGGCTAGGCTATTCATGTGAAATGACAGAATTAGAGCATTGGAGGAAAAGTTGGGGAAGAAGGAGGAAGAACTGGTGGAGAAGGCTAAGATTTTAAAATAGGAGGAATTAATCATCACATAGTTAAGGCGTGAGTTAAAGGAGGAAAAATTAAAGGTGCGGAGGTCTACAAGAAGGTGGAGTCAATCAAGAGCACCATCATATTAAAGCACCTTGACCTAACTCCAATCCCTCAGAGGTATGCATCAACCTTGGAATGCTTAGAATACCTAACGTGCATCCTCACCATGGAGAGGTGACCCTTGCACTGGAATCTATAGAAGAAGTGGCCATGCGCTTGAAGGAGGAAGACCGGTTGAAGGTAGTAGCAACTATGTTCAAGTACAACCAAGTACTCATGGAGATTAAGGTCACTGCCCAGTCTACAGAAGCCACATATGACACATGCGCATATAGAGATAAGGTGGTGAGCTCCTTGGTCACCACACTTGAAACAAATCTGAAAGAGTTCTAGGAAAAGAACAAAGGGGACAAGGTAGAGAGGGACAAGGTTCTGGCCAAGGTAGAAAATAAATCAGAGGTAGTTGAGGATTTAATGAACTCAATTAAGGCCTGGCTGAAGGAGCTATACCCCTAAAGTACCAAGAGAATGGATAAACTTGCAAACTTGGGTAAGGACTTGGAGTAGATTGTGGACACCTTGGGCACCCAGGGAATTGGCCTAAGCTTTGATGAGGTGAGCACCTTGGTGGGCGATCTATGCTTTAGAAGGTGAAGGGTGAGGTTGAAATATGGAATAAGCTAGAGGTAGATCTAGTGAAAGGACTTTCCTATCCTTTTGAATTGATGTTCCCACCCATTCTTTATTCTTTCCCCTATCCTTTCATTCCTTATTCATTTTGTAAAGTATAAGTCGACTTTTGGGTTCCATAAAACAACTTGCATCTTGGTCAAGTAAGATGTTTCGGGGATGGAGAACAGAGGCATAGTGTGGGGTGATGTTGGTCCCTGAAATATTGACCAAGTTCAAAGGTGCTTAGGCACACGGGACCCTAGTTATAGAATGGTGCGCAAGGTAAAAGCGCACTGAAGAGAAAGGATTAAGGAAGAAAATAGCGTGCACAACACGTGAAAGGAGGCAGGACTTAGCCAATTTGAGTGCCCAAGGTAGAACACTTAAAAGCGTGATCGATTACACGTGGATAAGATGCTTGCTTTGGGAACAGGTTGCCTAGGAAAGACCATGCCCGATGGAATCTTCTAGAAGATCATCATGAGATGGAATAGAGGGCTCAAGCAAGAAACATGCTTGCATGGAGGACCACATTTGACACTTGGCAATGGATCTGAGGGCGTGGCAAGGTGATTTGGTATCCCGGGAAAGTGATAAATACAAGTGCATGCGGTGGGAAAATAGACAAATCCATATACATAGATAGAGGTATACACACACGAGAGGGATATATACATAGGGAATGGTGGGTTAGAGAGTAAAATAAGCTCTGCATAATTACTGCAGTGGATATTCAGTTCGGGAAAGGATGTACTAAGCATGGAGTTATATTTTACTTTTCTCGATAGCTTAGCTACATACATCTATTGATGTGCATGACTGTGGTCTGCACTCTATGACACTCTATAATGAATCAATGAATATATTAAGGTTACCTGTTATAAATAGATATGAATATTAATGGGTTTAATATATATTTCGTTCATACGAGTTCTCTTTCCTTTCATGATATGAATGAATGGTTGTATCTTTCTTTACGTGATAGTATATGTTAAGGATCTGTTAAAACACTTGATCTAATGTGAGCTGCAAGGATATGGAGTCTGTTACAGAGCCCTATGGTTCTTGTATGTCTCAACTTCTTTCCTAAATACTCTTTCACTAATCATAGATAATGCTTCCCACTAGACTCACATAAAAGAGACTCGGCATCCGCGTGTGCCTCGGTGAGCGCTCGGCTTTGGGTGATAAGCCGGTGCACATGGGGTTCTTAATTTTGTGATAGGAGTAAAAATGACTACACCCAGGTAATGGGAAATTTGAGTCCATGAACAAAACTTGCTAAGAATTATAAGAAAGGCCCTAGATGAAAAACCGAGGACATGACAAACAAAGCTCAAATCAGCCTTATGGGCTGATAGGATCACACCAAAGAGGTATACAGGAAACTCTCAATAAAATATAGTCTACGAAAGGGGGGAAAGGATTCATATATCACTTGATTTTCCAACATTAGAGATTCTCAAGAAACTGGAGTTAGCTGAGTTTGATCCCATGGAAATCAGATATGCAGAAGTCATGGAGTTGGAAGAACTAAGAGAGCATGTAATGAAAACCATGGAGAAAGATCAAGCATTGATCAAGAGGAGATTTGATAAGAAAGCTAAGGCTAGAACCTTCTAAGAAGGAGATTTGGTGTTTAAGTGGGATGCAGATTGGGAAAACCAGGAAAACATTCCAAATTTGACGCTATATGGAGTGGTCCCCACATGATCATGGAGTGGTCCCCACATGATCAAGGAGTTCAAGAGTAGTAACTATTTCATACTAAGTAGGATGGTGAAGAATTGTATATTCTAGTCAATGGAATCTATCTCAAGTGTTATTATTGAATGGAATAATTCTCACCCTTGTACATATTAGTTTAGGATTTTCATTCCTTTAAGTGCTTGTGCACATTGTCTTGTTGTTATAATATGTTTCAATTTACCTATGTTCCTTAGGAACATGTTCTATTGATTCTAGAATCATCCTTGTATAGTTCATCATGCCCCTAAAAAGATAAATTATAGAAAGAAGCTCATATTTACAAGTAACTTGATTACCATTTTCAAGAAAATTCAAATGCAGAGCAACTAAAATCAAATTAAGAGGCAAATTTCAGTATTTTATTTCCTTGGATTCTTCAAATAAAAATCTGATTTTCTTGTGCCCTTCACCAATTCATAAAAGTAGTAAAGGGACAACTTAGGGTGTTGTGACAGTGGCAATATCATGATGCGTCAAAAGTTTCCGATTCCTTCCCCCTTGATCATGTTACGAGTAGCCATTCAAGAAGGGAAAAATCATATTTTGATAGAGTTATATGATGTCAGAAAACATAAATTATTTTACACAAAGCTATGTAATGTGTTATTTATGATAAGAAATCACTGGTTTCAATGTGCTTCATACTTGGCAAGATCATATTGTGGGGTCATTTGCAACAGTTCATCTTTCATCCCAATTGGATCAGATTTGCAGAGAAATGAAATGGGAAAAGAAATCAAGGTCAAAGCAATTTTCCACTCTCAAAAAAATAAAATTCAAGATTTTCTTATTGAAGTTGGAAAATAAAAGCAAAGAAACGAAAGCTCTAGGTTCAAGGAACAACATTCCAAACAATACATGGGCATAGGTTTTCGGTTCAAATCAGTGGGATGACCATGAAAGACTCTGTGCCGAATGGATAGCTACAGGTCACTAGTCATCCCATCTAACATGCAGATGGCTCATGAGTCACAAAAATAGGTGAAAATGGACAATGGGGGTAGGCTTGCCTTTGAATCAGCTATTAAAAGGGAGCTCACGAGTCAAATCAGAAAAATCAAGTAGCTCTCATTGTTTAAGGTGTCATCGGAATTTATGAGAGGAATTTTTTCCTCTTCTAGGTTATTCATGAAGCATAAGTTATTTCAGAAGAGGAAGGTGAGGTGAGTAGTGGGGCCCACTTGCATGCAAAAATGGGCAAGATCTGATGTTTAGTCTAGGACCCCCTCAAAAATATTCACACAACCCTTGGAGCATTATAAACCTAAAGGATTGCAAAAAATCTAGGAGGAAATGTAAACAATTTGAAAAAATGGTGTTTAGGCCCTAACCAACTCACCAAGTTGGTGGGAAAGCTAGCTTCCAACTCTATGAGATGAGCTTACACCGAGATGTTCACTAGGTGGTCAAGTTGTTTTTTAGGTTATAAGGATCTGCCATGGGGCGAGCCATGTGTCATGACCATTGCATTGCATAGGAAGGCCGAGCTACTCTTAAAAACCCTTGGCGAGCCATTTTTCATCATCGAACTTGAGTATAGAAGGGCCGAGTTAGTTTTGGCTATATTGTAGAGATGTGCTCATGTATGGTTCTAATAAGATGGTTGTATCAATGTTGGCACCGAGATCATACATGGAAAACCGAGTTGATTTAGGACCCTCGAGCTAGTTTGAAAAGTAGGTGGGTGATTGTAAGTGGAGCATGTTGTTACAAAGCTTACATAGCTCATGTATATGGATGAGAAAGCTCACTACAAGCACATGGAGATGGGTCTTAGGGGTCTAGGATCTCAAAGACGAGTTCTTCTGATGGTGAGTTAGCTCACGAAAATCAAATCATGTCCGGTGAGCCATTAAGGAGGAGGTCCATTGGTGAGATCAATGTTCTGAAAGAAAAAGGGAGGTGAGCCTTGAACAATGCAAGGAAGTCGATCTCAAACCAAACAAAGGTGGGTGAGTCATCACAATGGGGTGTCGGTCAAACACCTAGGTGAATTGAGGGATATAAATGGTTGTAGTTTGAGTTAGATATCTGAGCTAACTTGACAAGCCTTGGGCAAGTTCTATGCATAGGAGTCATTTGCATCGCCATTGCGGAGCACAATGGGCCTAGAGGAAGTTGGGCCTTGAGTTCCTCGCGGGCCCAAATACACCGATTACAATGGAGTGTAGGAGGGGCGAGTCATGCGTGCCCATGAGCTCAAATCAAAACTCATTTGTGGGCATAAAAGGGGTGTTGGGAATAATGTGGACATGCGAGAGGGCACCGAGAAGTCCATGGAGCTGACTAGGTGATCAGGAATAATGACGTGGGTGAAATGGTAAGCATGAGCCCACAAGAAGTGAATGGAATGGGCTGGGGGAGGATGGAGTTCCCTGTAACAAACAAATGGCTGAATTGCATAGGGTGAGGTGACTAAGGCATCACTGAGTTGGTAAGATAGCTGACATGGAGGGGGATATGAGTCAAGAGCTCGAGGTGTTAAGGAAATAGGCGGGGCATTAAATGCAATGTGAGGTGGAAGATAGGTGTTGAGTTGATGAAAAGGACCCCACCGAGGTGGCATTTAAAATATTTGGGGTGGCATTTAAATAGGATCTGATGCAATCAAATAAGCTTGGTAAGGTAGTGGAGGGTGCTAACTCAGTCAGGGAAGCTAGCGAGATGGTCGAGTTGGCCCCAATTTAAATGTTTGAACACCTCAAACCCCCAATTAAAAATATAAAAAAGAGATGGGTCTCACATAAATCCTTAAATGTGCAAGATATTGAATGATGAAAAAATAGTAGAGGGGAAATATAAAATAATAATTTCTAGCCAATTTTAATTTATAGTCCCGTAAGATAGAAGGAAGCTTGGAAAATAATAAAGAGATGCTCAACAAAATCACACAAAATTAGTCTCGTTGGAATTATGCCTTCAAGATCTACCCAAAAAATCAAGAAATAGGATGATTGATGGATTTTCAAGGGTGAAAGTGTAGAAAACCAACCAATTTTGAAAAGGATACTCCCAAGTGGTTGAAAGTGTAATAAATGAGCATGTGAAGCCAATTTTCTTCTCTTGAAAGTTATGGGATACTATGGGGCAACTTTTTAGGTCATATATAATCATTTAGACACATTTATGGTACATTGTAATTGGTTGGAAAGGAAAATCCGAGTTCACACACTCTCTCTCTCTCTCTCTCTCTCTCTCTCTCCCTCTTTGTCTATAAATTGAAGTGCTCTCTTATTTAAGGGGGATTATTGTTTTTAAAAAACTCTGTCAAAATAATTTTGGAACTCCAATGTGTTAAGCCTTCATATTGGACTTTTTGCATGTTGATCTAGGCATTTCTCTTGTAATGGAATGAACTGTGCATATTAATCAAGCAATAGATTAAAATTTGTGGATGTTTTGTTCCCTTGTTTTTGTTTATTATATTCCTGTTGTGTCTCCATTTCATTTATAAGTGTATTGTGTCTATTTTATTCACTTTGTAGGGTATATTATTATTTTTCTTTCGAGAGAATGTTAGCTTGAATTTTTTTGTTGACTTTGGTGATCTTCCACCCTTTTTACACTATATTTGGACCATTTTCACACATTGGAGAGAATTCCCATACCCTTCTCTTGGTGCATCACCTCTTTTAGTGTAGATTTCTTTCATTTTCATGTTATTTCTCTCTCCTTAGTCCCTTGAAGTTTTCAAATAGATGTAGTTAGTAGATTTCCTTCCTTAGAGTTAGTTGTTGCATTAGATTAGGAAGAGGAACCAGCCTTCTCTGGAGAGTTGCTTCAACTACAAGGTCCCACACCTTAAATCAATTATATTTTACACAATCAAATTACTTTCCTTAACACACTCACATACTAATAAATCATAGGGTTTTGTGATTTAGTGATAATAGTTACACCATTCAAGTAGAGGGAATTAGATTCCAATAGAGTTGAAATATACCCACAAAATTTGTCCACCCTAAAAATTTTCTTGCCAACAGTTTTGGCACCCATCATGGGGCAGATTTGGCAGCATATGCACCCAAAATATGATCACAGGAAAAGAAAATAAAAAAAAAAAAAATAGGAAGTTGAAGAGTCACATTATTCTGTATGTCTTATAACCATGGCTTTTCCAGTAACCCTCTTGTTGAAAGTCCTGAATTTCTATTTCATATTCAAGAAGACATTGCTTTAGATTTGAGAGAAGATATCTGACACAATAGATAATAATTTACATAATACTTCATTGCCACAAAAGTACTAGATTTGGAAGAACAATGTGTTGCACATTTGGAAAGAGAAATACAAGCACAATCTCAACAAATAAGAGCTTAAACCTCCAAGCTTGTAGATAGAAATTATATGCGATCACAGAGATAAAGAGGAAATACCAAACCAATTTTTAAAGAACTTCAGCAAAGGAAGGAACTAATAAGAAATTCAAGGTATCCCCTTCATTTGGTAACTTCTCTCACTAACAATCCAAGTGTTATTAATCCATTGGACGTAGAATTTCCATATATAAATGAAAACATCAAAGACTTCATAGACATAAAAATAAAGAAGAATCTCAAGCAAGAGAAGAAGTTGAAGAAAGAGTTGAAGCTGAGATAAGAGATGATGTTGAAGAAATAGAGAGAGCTCAAACAAGAGAAAATGTAAGAGCCGGAACTATAGAAAGAATTAAAGAAAAGGCCAAAGACATAATGTCGAAGAAGAAAGAAATCATCTAATAGTTACATGGGATAGGTATATTGCCCCACTTTCAATTCCAAAACCACTCAATGAGTTACCATGAGGATCAAGGAAGATCTTTCCAAAGTTTAGAGGAGATGGTTCTCAACTCCTAGAAGAACAGTGGCGGTCTTCATCACCACATGTGGTGTGTTGGGTTTCAAACATGAGGACATATATGTTATATTGTTCATGGAGTCCTTGTAAGATAAGGAGGATGTGTGGTTCTAACTTCTACCAGCAAGGTCTATAACTTGTTGGGACAATATAAGAATTTTTTTTTTTAAGATAGATTTAAGTCTATAAAAGATTGTCAATATCTCTTGTTATAATTGGTACATATGAAGAAAGATTCAAATGAAGGCATGATATATTTCATATCAAAGTATAATAGGGTGCTTAAGAGGATTTCAGCTAATGTCATGCCTATAGACAACAATTTGATAAGATTCTTCATAAGTGCCCCACGACTTGAAGTTGGGTTTATTCTCAGGAGATATCAGCCTAGAACATTGAAAGAATCTCAAGATTATGATATCAAAATGGAAAACGATATGATTTTGTCTAGAAAAGTAAAGATTCCCAACGATAAACATAAAGTTCAAAGTTCTAGTTTGATTCCCACTAATCTAATGATTTAAATAATGGCCAATGATATGATTGCTATGAAAATAAACTCTCCCAGATTATTATGAGAAATGTACCAAAGAAGACTAATCCTCCAAATAGGATAATAATAAGTCCACCTCATCATAGGATCACCCTTGAATCACCACTGTCAATGCAACATATTACACTTAAGAATGAGAGGAGGAAGTAAAAGTGGAAGAACTAAAAGAAGAGGAAGAAGGTGATGATGGAAACTTTTTTGAAATCGAAGAGGTAGATGATGATACTCAAAATGGCCTAATTGAATATGTATCAGTAAGTTAATATGAGGATGACGAAGAATCACCAAGATTATCGTGTGTTCTTTCACTCATTCTTAGTATAAGAAAGAAGCTTCATATTTGATAACTGCAACGAAAAATAAGAAGGAAGATCCTTCTTTCAAGTTCAATAGAACAAATTCATTAGCAGAAGATCTCCACTCCCAACATCAATGGATTTCGTCAAGGAGAAACCAAATCTGCTAGAAACAAGAAGCCTTTTACCATGCCAAGTAGTTCCTCTAGTAACTCCCTAGTTCAATTTTTTTTTCTAAAGCCAATCCTTTACCTAATGCTAGTCCCAAAAACCTTCTAAAGCTTAGTCAAAATCAACCACTTCTCCCACTTCTAATCCTTCTACCACATCCACTAAGTATATTTAAGCCTCCACGGTAGCATCATCCTCCAAATACGAAACCTTTTTCCTCCTTAAAACTACAAGTCCACTCGCCAATTCTCCATTTGATTATATTAAACATGCAAATAAGAATAAAAATAAAATCACATAGATGGAATATCTATAAACACATCCATCATAATTCAAGAGATTGTTGATGTCATCCAGTATAAATCTAAAGCCCGAGGCTACAAATCCCAAGACCAAAGGTATCCTCCCTACACCGCCTATACCTCCCTCATAGAACATGTTAGCCCTTAGTACGTCTAATAATAATAAGGTAGAACCCTTCTACCTATCCCTTATATTCAAAGGTTACCAACTTAACAATTGTATTATAGATTCTGAAGCCTATGACAATGTCATGCCCATCAAGATAGAAAATTCCTAGGAATTAACATGAATCACGCAAATGAATATTTCTATTCTATGGAATCCAAAGAAGTGTCATTGGTGGGTAGAATCAAAGATGCATAGGTGGCCTTGGCTGAATTTCTGGAGAAGAAGGTATTGATCACAATTATGGTGGTAAACATCCTAGAATATTTTGGCATGCTTTCTTGAGCAAGAGTTTTTATAGTTATTTGGGTGGTGATATTTATATAGATTGGTCCTCCGTGACCATTCCAATAAAAGTAGATATGAAAAATTTGTTACCCGTGTGCATAAGATGAAGTATACAGTCCAAAAGTAGATGACCCAAGGGAAAATATATTGTTTCAAGATAATGAGATGGAGAATTATTTCCTCACATCTGAGAGGGATGAAAATATGCCTTTTCTCACCGAAGATGAATAAGATCAACTTTGGACCATGGAGTTTGATGGAAGTCACTCAAGCACATGGTCTAGAGCCAACATTGTCTTTACTTCTCCTTCAGGTGAAATCTTTCCATTTTCATATAAAATGAAATTTGAAAATACCAATAACATTGCATAATATGAGGATCTCCTCCTTAGGATGGATGTTTCGAGTCTATTTGAATCAATAATTTGAAGTGTATCATAAATGTAGAGGTGATTTCCAAACAAGTAAGAGACCAAAGATCAATTTAATAATCCAAGGATTCAAGACTATAAAAATAGAGTATGGGATTGCATTGAATCCTTTGATGTTTTCTCCATCCAGTTCATTCCTTGAGATAATAATGAAAGATCCTACTCTCTTGCGGTGTCATCCTCCTTGATGATGCCACACCCATATTTTGATAAAGGTAAGGTGACAAAGGGAAATAGTTTTTAGGCCAAACGCACCGAGATAATGTAAACCACTTGTAGGTCTTTAATGATGACAATCAACTCCTTTCCTTCTTGGAACAGAAAAGATAATTTCAATGATCTTTTCTTTTAAGTGTGAATCCACATCAAGACCTAGTAATGTAAGAAGATAAGGAAGGAATCAAAGGAATTGATGAGGAGGGAGTAATAAAATTAAGAGGGAAAACAATTCCTAAATGCCTAGTGTCACTTGAGGACTTGCTTGACAAGAATGACCTATTCATAAAGGATAGAGTGAATGAATAGTCAAGGTGTACCATTGAGTTCAAAAAAGAGAACATTGGTACTCTAGAGTATCCCAAAATAAATAAAATTAGAAAATGTTTCTCTCCAGGAGAAAAGAAGATTCATCTTGATATTGAAGAACTATTCATATGTCTTGGATTATTCCTATGATGAACTGAAATCTTTCCAACTGAAATAAATGCATCACTCCAACCCTCTTAAGCTAGAAGCCAAGCCCTTTAGGTAAAAAAAAAGGCCATATAACACAAAGATAGAAGAAACCATTAAGGAGGAGGTACGTAAGTTTCACAACACAAGAATCATTTTCCTATCCACCATTCCACATGGGTAGAAAACATCATTTAAGTGCAAAAGAAGAATGGGTAAATAAGGATCTGTGTGGACTTTCAAAACCTAAACCAAGCCTCTTTGAAGGATAACTATCTACTCCCAGTCATGGATCATATCTTGCAAGCGGTCACATGGTTTTAAATTCTCTAATTTCTTGATGGCTTCTTTGGGTACAATCAAATTGAATTAGTAGAGGAAGATAGGACTAAGACAACCTTTACTACACCCTAGGGAACTCTTTCATACACCAAAATACCTTTTGGTCTAATCAATGTGGTATAAAATTTCCAAAGAGTGATGGATCTTGCATTCAAATACTTGAATCATTATATTGTGATATATCTAGAAAATCTCATAGTTTGCTCAAAGAAGAGGGGAGACCATATCCACCATCTAAAGCAGTACTCATAATATGTAGGAAACATGAAAGATCCCTAAATCCTAAAAAGTGTATTTTTGGAGTCACTGAAGGTAAACTCCTTAGGAACATAGTGAACAAGGATGGAGAAAAAATTGATCCTGAAAGAATAAAGGATACTCAAGATATCTCATTTCCCACAAGAAAAAATGGAGTACATTCACTTTTTGGTAAGGTCAATTTCCTCTCTCGGCACTTTATTCCAAGATTCACTAAAATAACCAAGCACCTAACCATCATGATGAATCCACAAGCTAATTTCAAATGGAACAAAGAAGGAAATATGGCATTTGAGGTGATAAAGGAAGCAATAGCAAACACTTCTAGGGCTCACTTCAGTGTGACTAGACTTTGATAAGGATTTCATATTATATTGTTATGCTTCATAACACACAATATCATCCATCCTTGTGCAGAAGAATGAATAAGGTTTAGAATCCCCTATCGCCTTAATGAGATCACCATTGAAAAATCATGAATTTAAGTACAAACCATTGGAAAAAAATGCTTATACAATAGCCAAGGTGGTGAATAACTTTATTTTCTACATCCTCAACTCGTACACCATAGTCATGGTGTCAGGATCAACTATCAATTGCATTCTCACTCAGCAAGATCTAAGATCAAGGAGAGGAAACTGAGTAGCAAGAATCCAAGAGTATGATTTGGAGATCAAGACTTCTAATCTAGTCATGGTAAATGGATTTTCTAGACTACTTGTATAGGATGATGCCTTCATGGTCAAAATTTATATAGGAAAATGTATGTGTTGTGAATGTGTCATAAAGGATTTGCATCAAGTCCTTTTTATAAGCACAAAAAACTAATGGTATGTTGATATTTCTTACTTCTTGACCTACAGTGAGTACCCTCCTCACCTTGATTATAAATAAATAAGAACTCTCAAGCTGAAGGAATACATGTTCGTCATATGAAATCATGCACTCTATATGAGGGGATTCAATGGTTTCTTTATGAAGTGTGTTGGCAAAGAGCAATAGGAGAAATTTCTGAAAGCTTACCACAATCAAACATGTAGAGGAAACTTCTCAAAAATGGTCACATCTCATAAGATCCTCCATGTTTGATATTAATGGCCAAACCTATTTGTAGATGCCCAAGAGTGGGTTTCCAAGTGTGAGGCATGTCAACAGTTCATTGGGAGACCACAACTTTTTTGTTTCCTCTCAAGAAGGTGATAATTGAAGAACCATTCCAACACTTTGGGGCCTAGATTTCATCGAATTCTTTAATCCTCACTTAAGCATGGGTCACTCCTATGTGGTCATGACAATATATTATTTCATGAAATGGGAAGAGTTCATTACGAAAAAACAAGCCAATACCAAAACAATCTATAATTTCATCAAGGACAAGATCGTGGTGGAAAATGCCAAGTATTTCTCTTTCAAATATATAATTGAGTTCGATGCGGATATGGAATCTCACTATCGTACACATCCAACTATTACCTACAAGGGAATATTTAAGCGAGAGTCAAATAATAAGAACATTGTGACCATAGTCCACAATTAGTAGATGAAAATCAAAGGGAATGACACAAAAAGTTATATGATGCATTGTGGGAAGACAAAATAACACCAAAGAAGGCCATTAGTATGTCTCCATTTTAATTAATCTATGTTATAGAGGTAGAGATTCTAGTTATAGTGGAAATGTCGTAAATAATAACTCTCTAGGAGGTAGATGACGGAAATATCATGATACTATTGATAAAAGGATATTTTTCCTTGAAAATATTTAAGAAGGCATATGCAAGGTGGTGGATAGGATCAAAGACCATCAATTAAAGGTGAAAGATATTGTTTGATAAGAAGGAAAAAGATCAAGAGTTATAAGTTGGAGATGTTTTTATACTTTGAGATAAGTTAAGAGAGACAAAGGGTAGCCACACAGAAGTTTAAATCATTGTGGTTCAAGCCATTCCAAATTCATGAAACATGTGGAGAAAATTCTTTCTATATGTCATGTCTAGATAGAAAACCATTGGATTTATTTCTAAAATTGTATAAGAAATCAAAGTAGGTTGTCCCACGCATTGTACCATAGGTGATTTAGGTGTGTTTTTCCTTTTCGTGAGGTGTGTTTCCCTTTAGTTTTTATTTTATGTGTGTGTCCCTCCTTTCTTTAATTTTATCTCTTCCAAGTTGCGTGTTTCTCTAAATCCCAATGGATAAGACACTGGTCAATGTTAAGTATTGATAATCTAGAGTTATCATGTCATTTCCTCACTTTGATCGATCTACAACATGTCCCCAAGTTAGATCCAACTACCGTCATGAGTTTTTGCAAGGGAAAAATTCAAACCTGAAAGCATGACAACCATACCCTACTATGAATTTTTTTTCTCGAAGGTCAATCTAAGACCTCCTCTAGATCATTATAAACCCCATATTAGTCCTATATCATCCTTCTTAGTATTCTAATGTGTTGTTTCATCATGTTCATAGGATATTTAGGGATATCCAATCCATTCAAGTACTTCCAAGACAAGATTCATCAAGACAAACTCTTCAAGAAGCTTTGGAAAGGCTATTTTCTAGTCTTTCGAGGCCACCGCACACTCAATAGAATGAAATGAAAGGCTCGAACTCATAAAAAAGGTGTATTACGTATATAATAATTATTTTCAACTAGTTTTGGAAGAATATTGGAAGTTTAAGAAGTTTTGGAGCAGTTTTAACAAAAGTGGGTCCTGGAGGGTGAATCAGTGTACATTGCAAAAAAACCCCGAGATTTGGGGAATGATTCTGGAGCTCCACAAAGATTCAAAGACCAAACAAAATATCATCAAAAATATAATTTAGATCCCTATAGCATTACATTTTTCACAAGACTCAAACATTACTTCCCACATCCTTATTTCAATGCACAACCTTTGAGCCCAAAGAAAAAGCCTATTTTTCATCAGGTTATAGTAAGAATAAAGGTATGATACCCCCAATTAAAAATACTTTTCCAATGAATTTCATATAAATAAGTTTGAGAAAACTCATCCGGGAGCTCAAGTTACGCCTCCATCAAGTCTCTCCCCAATGTATGTTTGAGGAGTTAATCAATCTTCAAGCTTGAATATTGGACCAATTAGAGAGTGGCACACTTTTTTACACCAACTATATCAAACGATTTGGAAGTTTAGGACACAAAAATGCACCCCATTTTATCGTAATGTGACCATATTGGAGCTTAAAATGACCAATTAAGCCCATGTGCATCAAATTCTAGTTCTCACCTCATCCAGTCACAAAGTGCCAAGTGGCCCAATAAAAGAGGGGTGCAATTTTGTGTACCAACCATCCCAAACATTTGGGATGGTTGAGACACAAAAATGCACCCCTCTTATTTTTTCCCCGATCACACACCTAACCTAAGAAGTGGCTAAAGACCTTTATTTCCACCCCCCTCTCTTTCTCAACAACAAATCACGTTATGAAAAATAGACCAATGGGAAGGGGGAACAATTTTTTGCACCAACCATCTAAAAACATTTGGATGGTTAGGACAAAAAAAATTTTCCGTGCTCAAGTCAAAATTTGTATATTTGTCAAGTTTAGTGTTATATCGTGTTGCTTCCACTTCTACCTGCACACACACACAAGAAACCCTGTTTCCAAAATTTATTCATTTCTTCCATTTCGATACTCCCATTCCTCTATTATTACTTCCCTCATTCATTTTCCATCCTCAATTTATTCTTCCATCTAAAAACATTTCTTTTCTATCCATTACCATGTTTTTTTGTTTCTAGAAACCCTTATGAAAAAATCTAAGAAATACATGTATCTTGCAAACCATAGAACGTAATCTAACAAAACTTGGAGGATCTATTTCTCTCCCAGAAAATTTATTCTTGAAAACCAAAGTTCAAGAAGCATATAATTTTTGTAAGGCATACATTGAAGTTATGAACCCTAAACCATTCTTTTGTCTATTAATCTAGAAAGTGGGTTGACACAAAATTTTACATGAAGCCTCAAGAATGAAACTAGATATTTTTCATCAAACCGTGGAGCAAAAGATCAACTTAAAAATATATTAAGTTTTTCTAGTTCACACTTACCAAGGAAAATTTAGTGGCTAATATTCGTAATTTGGCTAAAAGTAGGAATTATGGAATATGAATTTGGCTATTTTTATGACCATGGCAGTGACCACGTTTTGCCCAAAAATTTCACAAACAATAATTTTTCCCATGTGAATAACCAATGGATCTCCAATCCCAAAATATATTTTTTATTGAATTGTTGCGTGATAGATGGGTTGGGGTTTTAAAACATTCTTGGATCACCAAGAAATCTATGGATCCTTCCTATTCATTTGGTCTCATTCATTGACATGTTTAGGATTTTTTCGAAATTTGATTATATTCATCAACTACACACACACACATGTGTATATAGACACACATACACACACATAGGATTATCCAAGTGTCAACCATTTCAGGAAATTGAGCATAAAGGTATGCAAAAGGAGCCCTAACTCCCAAAATTGGATATCGAATGGACATGTGGTAGGATTCTAGGAATCCTCAAGGAAAAGGCATTCTGTGGACTCCAAGCCTACAAAATGAACCAATTCAATAAATTTTCAGATCCGTGGTTAGGCAAGGAAGAGTGACAGTCGGGGAACATGTGGAAGACCTCCATTTGGACTTAAAATGTGTTTTTTGCAAGAAATATCCTTCATTCCAATGAATTATCCTTCATTTGCCACTCCATCTACAATTTTCTTCAAAAAATATTATATTTCGCCAATGCCACAAATGTTGATTTTAGATAATTTGGCCAATATAGCGAATCTAGTTCTAACCATATTCACCATAATTTCTATAGGTTTTTTATAGGAGGGTTCTTTAAAATGTTGCCTAACACTTACTCTTTTTAGTTACTTTCCTAAAATGGTAAAAAAAAATTAGAAGATCAAAACACTAAAAGTCACAAAATGAGAAACTAGGGTACACATGCCAAAAATACGAAAAAGAAAAAATCAAAACAAAAAAATGTAACTTTATAAATATATAAAGTACTTAAAATTAGGCCACGAAACATATTTGAACATGATTGAATATGATAATAAAATCACAATGCTAACACCAAGGGAAAAAGATAACTTTGCCAAAAATACTAGCTCCTAAAACCTAGAGTCTAAAACTAGCAGTTTTCGGTTCTTAATGAAAAGAATTATTATCACCTCTGTAGTAATATATATTGTTACTTTTTTCCATCATGAAGTTCAATTTCACTGGCCAGAACCCTGTTTTGGCTAGCACATCTAAGTTCCTAAATGTGGGTGATAGCAATGTTTCTCACATGGACCTAGAGTAGCTCAAGCACAGAATGTTTGGCGGGCCAAGATAACTTGTTGAGGAAAATATATTTTCCATTGGATTTTACATGGTGGGTGGCCATCATATGTCCTTTAAAAACATTGAGTTAGTGTTGGCATGTTCCCAACACTATGAACTAGAAACAAGAACAATCAAAGCCAATGATAATTTAGGCTTAGTTTTCCTCACTCCAAAAGCCATATCTCAAGGAATGGAAATCTAAAATGAAAAATATATGGTCATGATCACCAAATAATTTGCATCTTCTAAATGGTAAAAAACTATGTCTTTTCGCGATGGGATCCTTGTTGAATCATGAAAGGAATTCTTCTCATACATCGAAGACTCTTTTCCAAGTGAGTTCCATAGTCCTTTTTCTGATGCTATCATTCTCTTAAGTAGGTTAATGGGGGAAGAAAACACAAATATAGTCCATGACTAGATGAAAATTTACATCCTCACAATCCTTAAGGAAAAAAGTGATTGATTTGGGGCAACTCATTAGTGACAACTTTCATTTCCAATTTATCTAGGTACGTGCTTTAAATAAATTCTTCATGACCTCATACCTTGTCTACGCCTTTTTGAACACAATATTGTTCAAGGGCTTGAAAATTGCTCAAAATGTATCCCAAAAGGCCCCTACATTAGATAAGTACCCAAAATTGGTCTTGAAAGAAAGTAGACAACATTTTGCTAAGGTAAATGACACATTCACAATGCTTGTTGTCAAGTTTTGTGAAGGAAATCAACATTTGTGGATGTCTTCACAAGCTAATGCCCTAGTTATGAGGTATGGATCATACTTCATTTATTTCTCAACATTATCTTTCATTAGGATGTTAGGATTTGATCTTTCTCCATGGAATTTTCCTCACTATCCAAGAAACAAGATCATGTTGATGGAACTATGAAGAAAATTGGTGCATGTGAACGACAAGATGAAGAGTAGGAAGAATAAGTGGGTTTCTTTCCCTATCTCACTAGGTATTTTCACATGCAAGAATTCCCATGATGCTGCTAATTTCAAAGCTATCATAACCCATATCAATATGCAATCATAAAATTCTAGGGAAGACATTGATATTAGAGAATATCTAGATTCATTCCACTGCATGAATTGCATCATGTATCTCAAATTGAATATTTCTGGGCAAATTGTATTGATTAGTATGAAGTATGGGAACATGAGCATAAGAGGATGAAAATGGATCAGATGAATAAATTCATATTTTATTGTTATGAATATGGTGTGCGGGAGGATGGCTCGAAATGTTTGGTCTAAAGTACCTTGCGGTGGAGAATTCTCCGTTACCCTGTGTGTTTTGGAGTGTTATGAATCTGGAGATGTCAAAGAGCATACATAGGTGGTGATAAAAAGATCTAAAGAGTGGTTTGATAGAAATATGGATTATCTCATCTCCTTAGGTAATTTTACATCCCTTTAGAGGTAAGCATCTTATCACTCCTCCTCCAAGGCCATGGATAAGGCTCCCAATTCAACTCATTCAAGAGAAATCTCAAAGAGAAAACAAGAAGGACATGAGATTAATCACTACAAAAGATTGAATAAGAAATTAAGAAGAAGAACCTATAATAGATATTGAAAAGGATAAATTGACCCAAAGAACTCTCGTACCACAACATCCTCTAGGCCCCTCATCTCCTACTATTGCACCATCTCTCGTTAGAATTTGAGGATTCTAATAAATACGGATTTAATAAACTTACATATTATATAATGTTACAATAAATATTTAAATAAAAATTACATCATAACATAAATAAATAAATAAATACTTACATGAAATAAATAACACAGTGACATAGTAGTTATAGTGGAAAACCCCAATAGGGTAAAGACCACTTTGAAAATAACCTTTTACTTCAAAGAACTTATTTTACATCTAGTAAGATCACCTCCTCCTTAAAACCCTATTTACCAAGGGTAAAACAAAATCACTTGATTTGCACACCTTTGATATATTTCTCGAATATATCAAATGAGGACCTAAAGTCCTTTTTATATAAGGTGATCGGTATGTCTCCCGACCCACCTTTTCAACCTAAATGGTTGACACATATACCTAGGTGAGTGTATTTAATAAATATAAACATAAATGATTCACATTATTAAATACTTACCTAATGTATATTACTTAGGTATGAATATTTAATAATAGAAAAGTATTTCATATTATTAAATATTTAACATATATAATAGTGATAAACCCATATTAATTAAGGGTTGGCGAACACTTAATCATTATGTTCTAACACTCCCCCTTAATGTTAAGTGGGATAACATATGCCAATAGATTACCTTCTCATGGTACACTACATGATTTACAATCCTTAAACCATAAAGGTTTTAGGCTAGCATATCGAGTGAAGGAATTATAACACCTTTATCATACTCAAGTTACCTTTTGGTACAAAATGATTTGGAATCCCAAAGATCATCCCATGATTAATGGCTAAGTATGATTTGTGAGTTTTACATATTCTCACAGGTTCTCATAAAAGGTTATTGAACCCAAGCATATAGGAGCCTTTTATAACCAAGGACCTCCTTAATAATATGATTGTATTGGATGTTTACTAGTAAACTCAATAGCACTAAAGAGTTTACTGAAGACCGCCTTTAAGATATTTCTACACTTCTTTCTAAAAAGAAGTCGAGGATGTATACATGCCCGAAGGTCTTTTTACAAAAACCAAGTTTCATTAGGGGTGACATTGTCATGCACACTACCCCTCAATGGAAACTTCGACAATTCAAGCTTTTCACGACAGTGAAAAACTTTACAACACTCGAGGGATTTGTGAAGATATTAGCAACATGCTCTTTAGTTAGCACGAACTTGAGATCTATCTCACCACTTAGAACCTTCTCATAGATGAAGGGTATATGTATCTCATTGTGCTTCATCCTCTGATGTTGTACTAGATTATGTGCAAGAGCTATGGTTCTTTGGTTGTCATAGAACAAAGGAACAATATGTAGATCCTTCATCTTTATCTCATCGAATAACCTCTTTAGCCATTGAGTCTCTTTTTCAGCTTCAATTACACTTCTATACTCAACTTCTATTGAAGAGCTAGAAATAGTTGGTTGTTTTTTGCTATACTAAGTAATGGCACCTGCACCAAATTTAAACACTTAACCGGAAGTAGATTTTCTATCCAATACATCACCAACATGATCAAAATCACAAAATCCATATAAGTTAGTATTTTCATTCTTAGTATAATGTAACCCATAATTGATTTTACCTTTAATATATTTAAGAATCCTTTTTTCAAGATTCCAATGATCTCTATAAGGTTCCTGCATAAACCTAGAAGTAATTGCTCTTTGTATAGGAAATATCTGGTCTAGTAATAGTTAGATATATCAAACTATCAACTAACTGCCTATATAAAGTAGGATCAAATTTTTCACATGCAAGTTTATGATCAAATTTTAGTCCAAATTCCATAGGAGTATAAATTGGTTTACAATCAATCATGTTAAACTTTTTCAGTACATTGGTTGCATATTGTGCTTGAGAAACAACAATAGAATGTTTATCTTGAAATACAGCCATGCCAAGAAAATGATGTAAGAGACCTAAATCAGTCATTTTAAAGTATTGTTTCAATTTTTCTTTAATTCTATAAATTAAAGCAGGATTATCACTAGTCATAAGAAAATCATCAACATATATACAAACAATGATAATATGTGATCCTTCTTGCTTAATGAATAGATCATTGTTAGAAGAACAATTAGCAAATCCTAACTATTTAAAGAAATAATTAATTTTCACATACCAAGCTCTAGGAGCTTTCTTTAAACCATACAAGGATTTTTCAACTTACAAACATAGTTTTCTTTACCAGTTTCTTCAAATCCTTTAGGTTGAGACATGTAAAGTTATTCTTTTAAATCACCATTCAAAAGGCATTTTTCACATCCATTTGGTGGATTTCCCACCCAAATTGAGTGGAAATTGCAAATAAGGTCCTAACAATACTCATTTTAGCTACAGGGGAAAATGTCTCAACATAATCAATACCAAGTTTCTAAGTGAAACCTCTAGCAACAAGTCTAGCTTTATGTTTGTCAATACTACCATCTGTATTATATTTTACTTTGTATAACCACCTAGACCCTATAATACTTCTTTTCTCTGGAGGTGGAACCAACTCCTAGGTTTGATTTTGAATTAGGGCATTATATTCAACTTGCATTGCATTGATCCACTTCTCATCTTGAGAATCTTCTTCAAAACTTTACGGCTTAGGTTCATACAAGGTCATTAATGCATGGTACATATGATGGCTTCTGGTCATTTTCCTAAGATCAATAGGATTATAACTCTCTAACACAGATTGAACCCATTTTGGTTTCTTAACTAGGGAGTTAGGAGATTCGAGGCATCTATAGTATCAACACAATAAACATCATCATGATCATTTACTATATACTTAATCTTAGAATCATAACCATTATTAGAAATATTGATGAGTTAGGAAAATCTTTACCATTATCGGATGAACAAAAACATTTTTCCAAAACCACCACATTGCGTTTTTCGATTAATTCCCTTTTACGGTCATAAATCCTTAGGCCTGCAGTGTTAATACCATATCTAATGAAAACACAAGAGAAAGAAATCATATCAAGTTTCTTTCTTTTCTTTTTAGGACTGTATAAAGAAGCAAGACTACCAAAAACTTTTAGATCAGAAATATTAGGTTTTTTATTTGACCATTTTTCTAAAGGAGTTGAAAGATGAATAAATTTGGTGGGAATCTTATTTGGAATGTAGATTGATGTGTTCATTGTTTCTTCCCACAAAAATTTGGGAAGACTAGTAGAATGAAGCATAGTGCAAGCCATATCTAAAATAGTCATATTCTTACGTTCTGCAACACCATTAGATTAGGGAGAATGAGGAGAAGTTAATTCCCTTTTAATACCACAATCAATACAAAAATTTCAAATGCTTTGCTAACATATTCACCCCCATTATCTGTTCTAAGTCTCTTAATTTTATAATTTGAAGAGTTTTCAATAGATGCTTTAAATTCCTTAAATTTTCCAAGTACATCAAATTTATTTTTAAGAAAATATGACCAAATCATCCTAGTGAAATCATCAATGAAAGTCACAGCATATAAAGAACCATTTAATGAAGCTACTTCAAGAGGTCCTCTAACATCACTATGAATAAGTTCTAGTGGGGAAGAGGAACTCTCTTCAAGATGTGAGTGAAAGGGTTTAGCACTTTGTTTTGAGCGTAAACACCCTTCACATGCATCATGAGAAGAAGAAAACATAGGAAAACCTTTCACAAGATTATATCTAGTCATTTCATATAAACTTCTATAATCAACATGTCTAAATATTTCATGACATAGTTTTTAATTATTCAAAATTTAAGAAACAAAATAGGATGTAAAATGGAAATCATCAAAAATATACAAACCATTAATTTGAATTTCTTCACTATTATATTATCATTACTATCCTTGATATACTAAGTATCTTTTAAAATCTGAATATCCAAACCATCATGAGTTAATTGAGAACATGATAAAAGGTTCTTTTGAGCTTAGGAACGAATAAAAATTATTCAACACAACATTAACAAATTTTACTTTCCTTTCTCTATTGCTTCTAAAGATGAGTCATCACCAAAATACACATGTTCATTGATTTTCACAACATCAAATAAATAATTTGAAACACCACCATACGATTTGATGCCCCTGAATCTAGAATCCATTCAAAATTAGAGGAAGAATACAACACAACATATAATGCAACCGTTTTAGGAATATCATTAGAGATATCCTTTTTCCTTAAATTATGTTTAGAAGAAACAATTTGTTTTTATTTTTATGGATAGGTTTCTTAGTTTTTCAATCTTCCTTTTTATGTCCAAATTTACCACATTTGTGACATTTACTACTAAAGCTAACATGCAATTGATCAGAAGAAAAACTTTTCTTATCAACAAAAGAAGATTTAGATCTAAATTTTGATTTGAGAAGGGCTTGCGAGGTTTGAACTTTGAATTCTGAGAAAGAAGTGCCTAAGAGGCATTCTCCTTAGAGTCAAAGTTCATCATCACTTGCTCTTCCTATATCAAAAGTGAACTCAAGGTATTTAAATCAAGTAGATCATTTTTGTTTTGATATTTAGAGTTCAAGATAGAAATAAAATTCCTAAATCTTTCATGTATATTTAACTAAACAATAAAGTAGATTAATTTTTCACCAATTAAATCACAATTGCATCCATCTAATTGTGCTTTAATATTTTTAATTTTGGCTAAGAAATTAACTACTTTTTCATCTCCTTTCATAGGAGTTGTAAGCAATTCTAAAACTAATTTAATAATTTTAGATAAATGTGTACCTTTATGCATGGATTCTAGTTGTGTCCATACCTCTTTAGGATGTTCAATATTACCAATGTGTAGAAGGTACTCATCGTTCACATTACACAAAATCATGGAAAGAGCCTCATGTATTCGTTGCGAGTATGTATTCATGTTATCTACAATTACTTGACAATCGGTGGGAGCAACCTCAGATCCAGAAACAATTATCCAGATTTTCCTTGCCATAAGTTCTAATTTGACCCTGATCTTCCAAATGTTGTAGTTGGTTCCATTCAGGATCTGGGTTTTGTCAAGACAGAAATAACTGGACGCCATTATTTTCTTGACCCTATAAAACACACCCAATTATATTATACAATGTACCATAGAGTTAGATATATATTTATAAAAAAGCCTTTTTAATAGAATAGATCTAAATTTTATAGATCTGCATAAACTATTTTTTTTTATTATTGGCAAATAGTTTTTTGAAAGGGACTATACCCTTGAGTACAAAAGATGGCCTAGGAGCCAGAATAAGAATGAAAACCAGAGAGAAAAGGATCAGAATCCAAATGTGACAATGAAGCCCAAAATAGCCAAAAAATAGCTACCCAAACAAGACAAAACAACAAAAAACACTACAAAAAAGCAGTAGAGAGACTGTAAAAAACAGCCAAGAACAACTAGAGCATCGACAACTACTTTTTGGAAGCTTTGTCTATGCTGGTCTTGATATTCTTCCAGGAATGGAACATACCCAAAGTAGTCATGTGGGGAGTGTCAGTCTTATCCAGCTGTTCAATGGTCCTTTTGCTTTCCTTATCATTGCCCCAAAGTGTTGCCGAAACTCCGCTGAGGTTGGAGACACTTTTGACATGTTGCTCAATGAACTCCTCAATCGCCCTAAAGATGGCTATATTGTAATCATGATGAGTTTTGGCCTTCCCTAAATAGGAGTCTAAGGAGTTCAGAAATCTTATAGATATCATCAATCCGGCTGTTATTAAAATCCACCTCCTCCTCCTTCTTCCTCTTACCTTTCTATTTTGCCAAGTTCTTAACCTCATCCTTCAACAGTTTCATATCAGCCTCTAAGGCTTCCAGCCTTTTTGAAGATCTTTCCATATGCACATCCTGGACTGCATCGCTAATATTAAAAGGTCATGTGTAATTTCAATTTCATGAGGACCCTTCCCCACAAAGAAGAGTCTCAAGGTTAAGCTTTCTAGAAGCCACATGTATTAACCGGTCCGTTGAGCCGGAGGTGAAGTGGGGGGGGAGCAATCTCTGGGGGAATGGAAGAAGAATCCTGGATGGCCGGTAGGGGGTGACAACAGCGGTGGCAGGGGAAGAGAATGGAGAAATGGGGCTAGCAGCAGCGGGAACCCGGTAGAGGGGGAACTGAGCTAGGAGAGGATGGGAGACCATGATACTTAAGAAGACAACATTTGCAACAGAAAAAATAAGCCCCCGGTGTAAAGGAACCACCTAGGTATGCTTTTGAAACTCCAAAATGGAGCGCTCAAGAGAGTTCAGCAAGTAATGGGGGAAACAAACCAAGCGATTCCTACGGAAGTGGTTAAGAAAGATAAGGTGCTTAAAGAGCAGTGCTGACAAACCTTTCTTCCAAGGAAATGAACCGTATCATCATGTGAGTAACCTCATCATAAGGTGGAGGGATTGAGCTAACAAGCAGTGCCCACCGTGAATGTAGATCAATTCTCGGCTCCCTCCACAAATCTCCTCTCTTCAACATCTCTCGTCGACCCTTTTGTTAAAAAAATGGTAGCCTTCCAAGACAAGGCCGTCACTTCATCAATAATTTCTTCATTAACCAAGATCTTCTCGTCCCCATATTCCACACTGCTCCGCTCCTTCCAATCCTTCACAAAATGCATAGAGATGCTTTGATCATGCCCTTGAACCTTCTCTATGAAGTTGGTGATGCCACCCTTGCTGAGTATGCTCCATAACTCAATATTATCCTTCCAGTCCGGGTCCGCACTAGGCTCAATTTGGCAAGGGGGACCCCCCATCTTCACTGTGCTTAACTGTTTGCAAAAAATTCCCAAATCCTTGTGAGCACTTAAGCAAGTCTACTTTTTACTGTTGTAATCCACACAATGTTGGAAATGAGAGCCATTGCTTTTCCCATGAATGGCTGCGTGTCTGCTGATTTGAGCCTGTGGAAAATCGCATGTGAGAATAATGGCCTTTTTGTTAGCTCACTCCCTATCATCAATCACATTACTACTATCTTCGGTTTCTTGGAGCCTTGTATCCAACTTTTAGTAGATGCAGTGCAGCCCGCATGCGCGATTTTCAAATCAATGTAACTCCACTTGGAATTCCCCATATACTTCACACTATCTTGATTATTTGACATGATTTTCATAATCATATTTTTTAAGTCAACATGTGTGGGAGTATTATTGATGCTGATCCACACCCAATAATCATAACTCAGCTCAAGATATTGTGTGCGTATAGAAATCTGCATGAATGTTGTTTTGAAGCTGCTTAGGGATGCTATTATTATCCCAAACAGTGTGGTTAACATTAATGCCATAATTAGCCAGACATCTGCCAATTTATTACCCTCCCAGTAAGTATGCATGATCCCGAAGTTATTAAGTGTTTGACAAATACTTATGGACTCTGAGATAAAATCCTTGATGCTCCAACTTGGAGATGAGCATTGTTTAAGGAGATTAATGATATTCAGGGAGTCCCCTTCAATAATGAGGTTCTGGATATTTTGAGTCTGGGAAATTCTCAGGCCCCATAGAGTAGATAATGCTTCAGCAAAATGATTAGTTTGAATTCCCATTTTCCCAGCATACGCAACAATCAACTTACCTTTATGATCCCGTATCGCTCCTCCCCTTGCCGCAATCCCAGGGTTCCCCTTAGAGGCCCCATCAAAGTTCAACTTATACCAATTAAAATCAGGAGGATGCCATTTAATCAAAGATCTATCAATGCTATTCCCGGATTGCTTCAACTATTGATGATTCAATCGCCAATTGGATAAGATGTATTCTTCATTCTCTGGATATCTCTTATTCTTGGGGGGTTTAAATCTAGCAATATTCTCTTTGATACCATTAGAAATTTTACCAATACTAATTTTATAGTTTTGATTCTTATTTCTAAAGATAATATCATTTCTATCCTTCCATATCCTCCAGATTAAATGAGGATAACCAGACTCCAGATCCTTTTACAACACAATATTTAAGGGTGGGTTCCATTGAGTCCATAGCTGATTAAGATCCTTGAGCAAGAGTCACCCAGAGCTTCAAATTTAGAGAGGGAAAACTCCATATTCTTGCAGCATACTCACAATGTATGAACATGTGGCTGATATCCTCGAATATTTTTACAAAGATGGCACCTATTAGGGATTATAAATCCTCTTCTCATCAGGTTGTCAGTGGTAAGAATCCTACCTCTAATAGCCAGCCAAAGGAAAAAAATTATTTTAGGAGTTAATTCAAGTCATCCAAATCTTATTCCAATTGAAATCACTTTGACTATCATGGAAGAAATTATTATATCCAGCTTTTGATAGAGTAATTCCCATCATTGGAATTATTCCATACCAACTCATCCTTTTGGAATCCAGTTGACTTAATGGAATAAGATCTAATTGATCTTGTAGGGAGGAAATAATTTACATCGATCATTTCTCTCCATAGTAAGTTTTTTCCAATTCTTCTGGTACCATTTCCTCAATATAGTCCTTGATTTTAATGCCATACTTGCTTATAAGACTGCCCCCTTATGGAGCCCCAAATCTACCCATGAGATTGCCATTAAACCAATTATCCTCCCGTGAAGTTTATGTCCCTACCATCCCCACTTTCCATTTACTACGCCCCTTTGATGAAATTTTTGCTCTTGACCAGATTATTCCAAAAAATGGAACCATAGGGAGGTGCTCATCTTGTAGGAAAGAGTACACAGTTTGATGATTTAGGTATTTTTCTTTGATTAAATCAATCCAGGGTTGTTTCTCAAACAACATTCTCCAACCCATTTTAGCAATGAGGGCCTCATTCATTTTCTCAATATCTTTTATACCCAGACCTCCCATAAACTTCGGGGTGCAAACCTTGTCCCAAGCCACTAAGTGAAATTTGAACTTCTCTTCCATGCCTTGCCATAAATTTTTTTCCAAATCCTTTCAATCTTATCTCTGAAGGAAGAGGGGATTTTGTAGAGCGACATGACATAAATGGGCAGATTTTGAAGAGTACTTTTAATAAGCAGGCACTTACCAGCACTAGATAAAATGGCTCCTTTCTAACCAGCCATTTTTTTGGAATCCCTCCAATAAATCATCCCACACCTTAGAGACTTTCCTAGTGCCGAGAGGAAGGCCCAAGTAAGTGGCTAGTAAGCGCACTTATTCTACAACCCAAAAATTTAACCAATTTTAAGTTTTACCTTTCCTCGGGAGTGTTGAAAAAGAAGATGGAGCTTTTATCATAATTGATCTCTTGCCTAGAAGTAGATTCGTAGAGCTGCAGTAAAGCCTTGGTAGCCTTGGCTTCAATGACTGACGCCAGAAGAAGAAGGATAGTGTCGTCCACAAATTGCTGATGGGAGACAACTTGATGGATGGAAGTGGGCTTAGAGCCATTTAAAATCCTGTCATTAACTACTTTGCAAATTGTTCTACTAAGGCTATCACCAAAAGAATGAAGAGCAAGGGGGAGATAGGGTCCCTTACTTGTCTAAGTCCTCTACATAAACTATTTAATAATAACTAATTTTTTCATTAAAATGCATATTAATTAACCTCCCATGACTTATATAAACAAATTTCTGATCATATAGAAGTGAAGAAGAAACCCTTAAGAATGTAAAACAACTTACAAATTCTGGAAAAAAATGTAGACAAAGATCTAGCTTAAATTTGACGTCTAAATGACCATCATATTGCCTTATGTTTGATTGTCATCTCATGACGAACTGTGATCATTTGACCGTCAAATTTAATAGAGTAAAAATTGTTATCTATTTCCGAATGTGAAATTCCATAATTTCTTCTTCTATATAATATTAGGGAGGTTATATTTTAATACATTACATTAACCTATTATAATTTATAATGTAAAAATATATTCACTTTTTAAAAAAGAGGTATATAGTTAATATAATGTAAATAAAAAACAACATATAATCTATAAAAATTATAAACTATAGTGTGTGTGTGTGTGTGTGTGTGTGTGTGTGTGTGTGTGTGTGTGTGTGTTGTATTGTAAAAAATACATATAACCCTTATTACGGGGCCCCTCTTGAAAAAAAGTTTTAAAGCATTTACTGTGCCATGTAATTTTAAATTCTACATAACCTTAAAATTTACAAAGGAGACAACATTTTTTACACATCCAATGGAAATAATTCAAATCCTATTTTGATGGAGTTTTGTCTCTTCCTTCATTTACAATTGAAAAAATTCAACCTGCACATATTAAAACTATAGAAAAAATATTTCAAATATTTTACCCTTACCTCTACACAAGTTTTCACGGAAGGTAAGAAGTTTCTAAATTTTCCACCTGAATTCACCTTGATTCTTCACAAAGTAAAACTTTTAGGTTGCACTTATTTTAAATACCCTTCCAGGTTGGTTGAAAAAACCCGTACAAATTAAATAAATAAAATATAAAACATTTTCTCTTAATTTATTTAATTTACCTTTCCAGGTTGGTTGAAAAACCCGTACAAATTAAATAAATAAAATACAAAACATTTGATCTTAATTTATTTAATTTACCTTTCCGGGTTGGTTAAAAAAACTTACAAATTAAATAAATAAAATACAAAACATTTGACAAAACATTTGATCTTAATTTATTTAATTTATCTTGCTTTGTTACCATGTTAGAATTTGAGGATTCTAATAAATACAGATTTAATCAACTTACATATTATATAATGTTACAATAAATATTTAAATAAACATTACATCATAACATAAGTAAACAAAGAAATACTTACAGGAAATAAATAACACAGGTGACACAATATTTATAGTGGAAAACCCCGATATGGTAAAAACCAATTTGAAAATAACCTTTTACTTCAAAGAACTTATTTTACATCCAAAGAAGATCACCTCCTCCTTAAAACCCTACTTACTAAGGGTAAAATCAAATCACTTGATTTGCACACCTTTGATATATTTCTTGAATATATCAAATGAGGACCTAAAGTCCTTTTTATATAAGGTGATCGGGTATGTCTCCCAACCCACCTTTTCAACCTAAATTGTTGACACATATACCTAGGTGAGTGTATTTAATAAATATAAAAATAAATTATTCACATTATTAAATACTTACCTAATGTATATTACCTAGGTATGAATATTTAATAATAGAAAAGTATTTCATATTATTAAATATTTAACCTATATAATAGTGATGGACCCATATTAATTAAGGGTTGGCCAAACCACTTAATCATTATGTTCTAACAATCTTGAACCTACACGGATGCACCTTCTCACGTGGAACAAGAAGTAGTGATGATGTCCACTATTGAGCCAAAGACCAATATGATATTCCCTTGGATGCAAGAGATGATCACAATAGAGACCTACAAGGTGTAACAGTAACCATTCCTAAATTCTTGACTATTGCTTTAATGGTCAAATAGAATAAAGGTATATTGTATTAGGTAGCTTCTCGATTCTACAATGGAGACTCGAGGAACAAAATTATAGAGGTATTCAAAGTAAAGGTTATCAATCCAATTGAGGAAATGACACTTTGGATGATTATGAGATAATAAAAATTCCCCTCGGATCGACAACACATGAAGGTGAAGTGTACTTGTTCCGAGATTCTTCCTCTCTCCTCATCGTAAGAAGTCGGGATTACAAGGAAAAGATAGATAAGGAAAAAAATAAAATTCACACCCTCACTTCATATGTACAAGTTCTCATGGATCCGAATGTGGCCAATGCTCTTCCTAATGAGGAATTCACTCCAATGAGTAGCTTTGATCCTAAATCCATCTGGAAAACTCAAGGATTCACTATACAGGGAAAGAAAAATGGAAAATGGGTGAGTATGATTCTTAAGAAAGGAAAGTTTTTGTTTGATATGCTCACATTGTACAAGTACATGGATTACACGACCTTGAAGATACTCTCTACATGGTAATAAGTTGATGTAGATAAATACCATTAGAATCAGGTGTACCCATTGGTCATGGGAATGGGAAAATTCAAGTCATCTCTTCTGGTAACCAAATGTGTATTTTCTTCACCATCAGATGAATTATCTCGCTTTGGGCTCAACTCTATTTTCTCGGTATGAATTGATAAAGCATGCTATCAATGATTTGGATTCATATGAAGAGAAATTTGGAAAAATATAAAAGGATGTTTATGCTCAGGTACAGAAGCTTGGGGTGCCAACCGAGAACTTGGATAATTCAATCGATGATCTTTTGAAGGATTTCAAAGATCGATTCAAGAAGGATGTTGAATATCCAGTCTCATTCAATGAAAAAACATTAGAATCTCTAGAAAAGATAAGGAAATCATTTTAACACCACATTGGATCACCAATATTGGTATTCAGAGTGCAAAAACATCAACTCTCTCACATAGAACTGGATCAAGTCATTAGGATTCATTCACATCCCTCAAGAGCAAAAAGTGACATTAGCGACAAAGAGATTCAACAATAAATTCAAGGGCATTGTGATTTCACCAAAGGGAACTCTCCGTGAGTCCGTCGGTGGTGGGATCTTCATTAGAAAATCTCTCTCTCTCTATCTCTCTCTTCTTCCTTCTTTCTCTCTTTCTCCCCCTTCATTTTCTAATTCTTCATTGGGGTTGTATTTTTTATTTTCTTCTTATTCACTTTCATCTTATTCATTAATGTGACTATAGTCTAAAAATGTAATAAGTCACCCTTATTTTATAAAAGGGGACTTAATGTTCTTTCCTAGGAATGCCAAAATTCACAAGTGGAAAAGGCAATTGAAAAGACACATGGGGTAGGCAAAGAGTCATTTCTTGTTCTATATAATGTAGTGACACCCTCTTTCTTAAGGGTTGTCAATTTTCTCTTCATGAGAGATATTACCACTTGTGAAGGAGAAAAAGATAGTAATTCTTCTATTTTCTCATCTCTTTCTTTTTCACACTCTCACTATGTATAATTTTTCCCAAGCATCAATGAAGAAATAAAGAGTTTTTTTTTCCTTTTTTGATAAGGAGATTTGATAGAATTTGTGTTCTAAATATTAACTTGTCTTGTTGCCATTTGTAAAATTGTATTTCTTCTAATCTATGTGTGTTGGAATTTTCTGGTTAATGGTTATAGGAATATGATTTTCTACCTACAATGTTAATCCCCTCTATTTTTCTCACTCCCTTTCCTTCTCTCCTAGCAAATTCCTCTCTTGTAAGAAATTGTAAGTTTTTCGTGAGGTTACTTAAGTGCCCCTATTAGGTCTGCATGCCATAAGGACACTCTGAAACTCAATTTCATACGCATATAATAATATGGAGCTACATCATTCAAGTAGATGGACTTAGATTCCCAGTGCCTTGCAAAATACCGACTAATTTTTCCACCCGATAATTTTTCTCTTGCCAAGAGATTAAAAGAAATAATTAGATATTAGAAGCTCATAGGAGTTGGGGGTGATTTAATTAATCAACTAGGATTAATTAATAGGCCAAATTAAGCTTATAGAAGCCATTTGGAGGTTAAATAGTATAATTTGAAGGGTTTTAAAGGGATATTTAACTCGATAAGAGCGTTTATTAGTTAAATATGAGATTGAAAGGATTAATTAATTAATAATAGACAATTAATTAACTAAAAAGGATTATAACTAACGAAGTGACGTTAATTGGCATCCATGATGGGGGATGAGGCTACTTAATTAACGAAGTGTTGTTAATTGGCCAAGATAAAGGGGAATGTTAGCTAATTATCTAAAACATTTAATCATAAAAATGATAGTAAACAAATAGACAATTAGTTCAATTTTCGTATTAAATGTATGCATTATAAATTAGGTGACTATATTTTCCTCTCTTTAATGTGGTATAACATAAGTAATGACATTTCAAAGATAGTATACCATGTTAATTTGAAAGGATAAAAAAATATTAGTCGATGGATGATGCCCCCTCAAGTGTCAATTGGGTAATAGAAGATGTCAACTATACTAAAAAGAAGAGTAGAAAAACCACAACAATAAAAATTTCATCTCGGTGACTAGGATTCAAATTTGGATTTGTTGTCAAGTGTTTGATCTGGTATATTTGGGTGCTCTCGCACAACACGAATGAGAGAAGGGAAGGAGGGGAAGAAACAAGTCTTCAATAGAATAGAGTAAATCGAAAAGGTTGATGAAAGGGAATAGTTAGTAGAATGGGGTATGAATTAGAATGGAAAGAAAGAAAAAGGATGAATATAAATATCTTGACATGGCGTTTATACCATCTTGGCTCATAAGTACCTTTTATTTGATATAAGAATACAATAAAAGGGTAAAAAGACATGAAAATTCATAATACCATTTTTTTATTATGCTAAATTATTGACTCAAAAGAATATAAATAAGCAATGCCATATGAGAAAGTAAATAAACAAGTAGACACAAAAACAAACAAGCAAAAATAAACACACTCAACTAATTAATGTTTAAGAAAATTATATGAATGTTTTTTGTTATCCAAATTCATTACCAACATGTTCGAGTTAACCATCGGGGTTGAAATGGTTATATAAGAAAGGATATATGTAAGGGAGTGGATGGAGTACATAGAAGTCCCACAAAAAGCAATTGTGCACTATGAAACTTCCCCAAGAAATGATATATGCTAGGAAGACAAACATAACAAGAAAACCAACTTTGTTGATGAGATAAGATCACAAGATGATCTCGTATGTCGTGGCGCTAAAAAATGAGAAAGCATTGAAGGAAGATGTTTTGTGGTATAGTTTTTTATTTTTAGGATTTTATGTTTTTTTAATGTTTAATATTTTAAAGGGATTTGTGAATGTTTTGGGATCTTTAATGTTTTACTAATTTTTTGGATTGTTTGAATGTTTTACCAATGTTTTTGTATTTTCAAAGTTTTTCTAAATGTTTAAGGTTTTTAGAGGTTTTCTCAATCTATGTACATGAAGAAATTGATTTCCAAGATTCCCCAGGTGAGAGTTGAGAATATACAAGGGATAATCCCACACATATATATAAGAATAGGATAAGTTGGATCAAGGAAAAGAGAGATAGGTTTAACAAGATAATGAAATCAATCCAATGAAGAGCTCATAAGGAGCAAGTGTGCCCTCAATGTAAGTTATCAAAGATGATAAAAAAGAAGTACAAGATAATTTGTTTGGAAAGGGTACTGAAGACACCCTAAAATACATATATATTTCTAATCTATTAACATACCATTAGAATTAATTAAATTACTTCTATCATAATATTACCCTTTATAATTAGTTAATCTAATTTATATCATTCCTTGGAATAAAAGAAAATAATTTATAACACCCTTTAACTAATTTAATTAAACACATTTAATTAATTGGTTAATTATCCCCTCACAATTTATAACTAACTTTTTTTTATAGATAAATGCTTTTAACCTTTATGAACCGGGTTACAAAAACAAAAGAAGATACTAATCAAACTTGACAAACGAAAACAAAACTTAACTAACAGAGAGAAGAGGCAAGAGAGACTCCTAACAACTACCACTCATCATGCAAAGAGTAGTAGTCAAGAAAATTTGCATATCACCCCTTCTTATGCTTTTTCTTTCGACCCCGTGTCATTTGTATTGATCGAAGCTACAACTAACATGACATCGTTGGAGGGGTCCATATTGAGTTCATTTTATGAGTCTAATTTTTTTGATTTTTCAGACTCGTGACCCCTCTTCATGCCACCTACTACTGTCCCTTTTTTGTTGCCCTATTCGAGGGGGCCATGTTAATCACCTCCTCAGACTATTTCTAGAATTTATTGGTTGAACCTCACCATAAAACACCTTATGATCTTATTTTCAAACCATACTTGGAAAAGGATTGTTCTATCCTCCTTTATTCGATGAAATATTTCTTTTTTATTCTTCTTATTTTGTGGGAAATATTCCTACAAATGACCTCGGAGCTCGACATAAATGACATCCAAGGCTATATTTTCATATTCCAGGATCTTTACATGTTGGCAATTCCCCAATTGTAGTATAATATTATTAGATAACCCTTTTCTTAAGTCTATCTCTACAAAGAATCTTGCATAAGTGCAAATACTCGTAGCCTCCCTAACTCCGATCGACCTTTAAAAATTTCCCAATGCATTACTAATATCCTCAAGTGCAGCCAAAAATACAATTTAGATGGTTTGGGAGGTGAACTCACATTGGCATTTTTGTAATGGAGATAGTATTTAGATTGAATTATGGGATGAAGATGACCACATACCATTAAATCTTCTAATGAATGCAAGGTGGGACATGGATTTTTCATGATCCAATACCTTCGATTATCCACATTCAAGAGAGGAGCCTCTTCACCTGATCCACGATGTAGGAAAATGAAACAGAAGGACTTGGAGCTTTTGCTGAAATGCTTCTTTAAAGGAAGAAACATTAGGCACTACCACCTTAATCGATTCAGACTACCCCACAAATCTTTCTCATCAAGTAGAACCCCACCAAGGGGACTCGAATTCTATCTACCATTTGAAACCATGGGTATCTCTATATTAACACTAGGAGAGTAACAACTTGACTAACGGTTTTGGGGTGTTTGATTGGATATTAACCTTTCCTTGATGTCCATAAGTTTTAATCATGTGAGGATGCCCACAAATATTGTATGGTTATCAAGTATTTTCTACCTCCAAGGGGGACACAGGCTCCTTGTTTTTGCTAAAATTTCTTTGTCCTAACCACAACCACATTCCCGTGATCACCATCCCGACGGTATGAACTGGAACCATGAGTGGCACCCGCCTCGAAGAACCTCCATTAGGGTTCTATGTTATTTCCATCACTCTTGTTATCAAGTAGTATTAGATAATTAAGATATTACTAATATTTATAAAATATAATTCCAATATAGGGAATACAATATTTGATCTATAACTAACTAAATTATTTATTTAATTAATCCTATTTATCTACTCACACTCCACTCCACTTCTAGAACCCTATAATGGTGGGGAAACAAAGTTGCATGTACACAGCGATTTCCCATAAAAATCAAAATAATCATTACCCCTACAAAGCTATAACTACACAAACCAAATCCTCTTGCTATTTTAGGAAATTATAATTATTAACCTAGAACTCATTCAAACTATGATCCAAGATTCATGGCCTCACCCTCAACTATAAAAATTAGGTCATTCCTTTGTAAATCATCCTTGGAATCTTTGTGTAATTTGCAACCAAATTCTACTAAAATTTTCATCTGCATCCTCATGTTTATGAGCTCGTAGCATTTGTAATTCCACATTTGGAGAAAAATTCAAGAGCACCCATAATCCTTTAAAATATAAGATTCTACAAGTCCAAGTTCTTCACAATATTACTTGAGGTTTGTAAGGAAAATCTTGGAGAGAGGTATACTATTTATTTTTTATCTTTCAAATTCTACTAAAATTTTCATTGCTCACATTATGGCATGACGGGTGGGACTCCCACACTTAATTAGTAGGTTTTAAGTTAATTTTCATTAATATTTTCATTTTTTATTTTTATTGTTTGTTTCTAGTCTTGTTGTTCAAGTTTCACATTCTTAGGTACAACAGAGAAGGAGAAAAACTAAAAAAAGGTTTCTGGATGTGTTTGCTAAGTTTTGATTATTTCTAGATTCCTTGCGCTAGCATTTCATAACATTTGCACTAGTGTGAATATGAGAGTGATAGCATCTCTATGAATGTGTTTGTATCTCTATGTTCATGTTATTGATCTTATCCACACCCTATCATTACAAAAAAATTACATTCCACACGCTTCGTTGTATTGCACGTGCTTACATCTCTTTACATGTGCTATTTGTTACCTATTAACATTGGTGCACTCAAGTGTGCACGCTAGCATACCCTCACAAAAAATCAATTTTTTTTTCAGCGTAATGTTTAGCATAAAAAATTCAAAAAAAATATCATGAAAACCTAGACCTCACTTCAAAATCCCTCTCCCACCAATGTAAACATGTCCTCCGCCAAATTAGTTAATTTTTACCCTCATTATATAAAATTTAAATTTACCAATGTGATTTTCACGTATTTTTCATGTTTAGGGAAGTGATTCATGGATTTTTTCAAGACCATTCTCAAGGAATTTCTTTGGAAGGCCTAAAAAGACCCATTTTCAGTATTTTTCACACTAGTAGACACCCCTCTAAAAATGACTATTGAGGAACAACCCATCTAGGAGTTTTGCACAGCATATATAAGATGCAAATATTTAGGAAATATTTGGAGGATTAGGGGAAAACTATGAAACAATGGGTTTTTTAGGTATAAGGATTAAGTGGTCAAAATTGGAACTTGAACTTCTCTAGTTGATTCGTAGAGATATGTAAGGAGTGAAGAGGATATAAAATAGGAATTATTAATATTAATTAATTATATACATGGTTCACTTTTGTTCTAATACCTAAGCACTTCTTAATACAAGTCAATATTTATAAGCACACCCTACTATCCTGGAGAAAAAGGATGTAATTTTTGGAGTTTCAGGGATAATTGAAGTCTGAAACCTATTCCATTGTTATTAAATTGTCTTGGGAGTCAAAATAATATAAAATTTCATGTGAAAATACCATTTGGATCTCTGATAATTGTGTCTTCAAGTTCTCTCTCGTGCAAAGTATGATTGTACTTAGACATTTTTTGTAGTGACACATGTCACTTTATGGCTCCATGGAGCAAATTTGTGTCCATATTTTCCATTTACCAAGGGGATATAGGGAAAAAAAATCATCCCACATCATCCCTCCTCTTTTTTCCCCATGTGACTCTCCTCATCCCGGTGGAGTATTAAAGGGGCTAAGCCCTTCTTCCCAAGACTATGCAAGATGATGAAAAGTGGCACAATATTTCTCAAAGAATTTTTTTGTGTCCCTCTTGAAATTTTTTTCAAAGGGGATGGATTGGACATAAAAATCTCCCCATCTCATCCCCTTCGACATTCCTCATGTGACCCAAACTTAGCTCCTAGGTGCCTAAGCTAGCTTTCTCCATTTCCCTCTCCTCGCACCTAATGGTGACAAGTGTCACAATATTTCCCAAAGATCATTTTTGTGTCCCTCTTGTTTCTTTTTTCAAGGGGATAGAGGGGGAAAAAAAATTCACCCAGGAACAAGATATCTAACCCTAGTTCTAACCATGTTCATCTTTCTCTCACTTGTGGTTAAGTTGCAGTTAGCTGGAAGGAAAGAAAACCATGTAAACTCATTTTCAACCTAATTTTTTGTCATTTTTCACCCATATTATATTTCCACACCTGAAAAACCTTAAAATTACATCTAAAACCAACAACCAAAATTCCCAAAACGTTCTATATCAGTCATGAATGTGAAAAAAAAGCTTTTAACATGACTCCTCATCATGATAATTAATTGCACAATTTTTTAACTAATTTATCTCCTCCCAAAGATCCCTCGTGATCATTGAAACTTCAAGCCTCCATTAATGGCTGCCATAAAATATCAGAATACCTAAAATCCTCCATCCAAAAATTTTGCTTTTTTATTTTCAAGAGTTCTAATGAACATGACATGAGGAAAATTGGAGCATGGGGTCATAGTGTAGAGCTAAATTCAAAAATAGTTTTTTTGTTGCAAATTAACACCAATTTGAATAGTTACTAAAAATATATTATTATGTGTACACTTACATTCTAAAAATATTAATTCCCTCAAAATTTCAAGCTCTGATCACTCAACATCAAAAAATTGTGAGGAACAAACAAGGTAAAATAGGAATGTTTCCCAAATTAGTAGGTTCGGAAAAAAAGCAACCTGCTAAAAATAGAAAATTACTAAAAATGGTAAAGAATCATCAATGGAGGTGAATTGAGTGTACAAAAATATTTTAAATACCAATATTTGAGAAAAAGGAAAAATTTCCCAAAATATCAGCTCCTGGTCCCACCTTCCAAAAATAGAAAGTTTCCGTTCTCGGTGCAAAAAAGTTTTTATCATCTCTGTTTTCACTAATCTCTTTTGTTTTTTTCATCCTCATAGTATTTTAAGGTGATTTTGTAGCTTAAATAAGGGAATTAACCCTACATAAGGATCATGAAGCATCATCCTGATCATAATTATGTCAAGGAGCAAGATAGGGCATATCGAGGCACAACAAGTGAAAGTCAAGAACATTGTAAGGCTAGAAAAGAAGTTGAAGAGGATCAAGAACTTCATTCCAATTCAATTCATCAAAAGGATGGTCACCATAAGAATGATGAGAAGTATTTTCCTTACGTAAGGAGAGAGAGTCAACTTAGGAAATTCATACATTGTGAAATGTTTTTAAACACTTGATTCATGCTTAATAAAGAACTCACAACTTATAAGTCAAGAGAGGTGGATCTTGCAGTGTTTCAGTGTAGTGTGTAGGACAAGAACATGAGACTCATTCTCATTCATTCCTTCAAGTTCCATCCCATATTAGTCTTTCCATCATGAATAAGGAACTTATCTTCATGAGGAGTAATTGAGTAATGTCTGAGTACCATATCATGCTTCCACCCAAGTGGCATCTCAGTCGAGGAAGTGAGTTGTGAAGTAGGAAAAGATTTCATCATGATAAAAATGATGAGAGATTCATGGAAATCTCTCCTAGAATTGGGTTGAAGTGTGCTAATTGATTTATCAAGGTACTCAAAATCACCATGTGTAAAGAATTAAAGACTCACCTCATTCCAATCCAACTAGTGACCACTTCTCAAGAATCTCATTCGGATGTAATCCTTCACCTGCAATATGAGGGCTTGTTTTAGTGAGCAAAAGTTAAACATCGAGAGTTTTTACATCATGGATATGTTTCATTATAATTGGATCATTTTTGAAAGCCTAAGTTTAAATAAATTGATCCTCACCCTCACTATAATATCAAGAAGAAACCATCATGAGTAATGTTTGTAGTCATCTTAGGCTCACATCGGGGTCTCACAACTATGTTCCTAAAAACTCATTCAAGTAGTATGAAGTGTCCGTGAATCTTACATAAGGATTACATTGTGATCACCATGGCTCAAATTAGTAGGTTCCTCATCTATAAAAAATCAATGAACTCCGTTCTTCTTCTCTCTTACCCTCTCTTTCTTCTCTCTCCTTTTTAATTCCTCATTGTATGTAATCAAGAAATTTAATTTTTTTCACTTAAATGATGATAAAATATTTGTAAAATGTAAAAGTAATCTCTCAAATTATAAGATAGGTTATTAATTTTTCCTTCTAAGGTAAATTGAAAAGTCACAAGTGATGGGACATGAAGAGTCATCTGCAGGGTAGATGAGAAGAAAATTTGTAATGTTATAAATTGGAATGGCTTCCCCATTCCAAAGGATCTTGAATTTTAGTTTTTGGTAGCAATTGTGGATTGTTTTAAGTTTTTGAGCTTGGTATCACCACTACATAAGAAATAAGACATGCATTTCTTCCATTTCCTTTTATTTTACTTTCCTATATTCTCTATCTAATTTGTACCTTTGCAAGCATAATGATCTTGAATAATCAAGGAGTTTTGTATCCTTGATTGATGAATCTAAATACCTGTGTGTCTCTACTTTGTTATTCTTGCTAATTGGTTAAATTTTTGTTTTCTTCCAGTTGAATATGGACCTACTCTAGCTACTGTGTGAGAACTCTAATAGTGCCTACTAACAATAGTAACCCTCTCTTTCTCAATTTCCCCAACTCTCCTTTATCCCTTGTCTCTGTAAATTCCTACCTTATACTCCATGCGAGAACTTTACCACATGTTTAGTGAAGTGTTCTTGTGTTATGTCTAGCCTATTAACCACCCCACGGTTCTTAGTTAGTTTACATTGAATAATGGGAGCATCCCTATACACAATAAGGAGGATTAGCCCCATGACCGTTGGTGGAAACATATAATTCATAACATTAAAAATTATTTCACCAACAATTTTCCTACAAGTTCTTTTAATTCTAACTTCAATTTTAGAGTTATTTCTAATTGATTTCTTATAGGTTTTTATAGCTAATTAATTTAAGTATTTATTTTATTATTATCTTCCATACTTGTATAATCATAACAACTTCACATGTATGCTCTTCTCTTGCACTTTTTATAAGCGATCTTGAGAATAAAACATGTGATTTTGTTAGTTTTCATTATTTTCTCTTTATCTACCTTGGGGAAAAAATTATAACAACTTATTTACAGGTCCATTCTTACAAGGGTTATTCTTAATACTAATGACTACATGTTTCCATTGGTCATTGATTTAAGAAAAATTCCTTTATCACCCATTTTATTACAATTTTTATAAAAAAACGTTTTAAATTAAATTTTTAGATATTGGATTATTCCCCAATATCACTATAATTGTGGGAAATACATGGCCAGGGGCCAAAAATCATTGTGAGGAGTACCATAGAAACCCCAAAATAGTTAGCGCTTTGAGTGAACTAGTTGATGAAATATGTACCCCCACCCAATCCGACCGATATGCCTTTTGTGAGAGATTAGATTCAAATATATCCATAGTGGCGACCCCAATTTGATCCTTTGAGTGGAGTAAAATTCAGCTTATTATATTAATAGGGGTAAAGTAAAGTTGACAAATAGAAATAATACCATGCTCGTGCGAATAATCTATTGGAATTTAGGAGAGAACTTTATTCTAGGAAGTCACTCCTTAGCCAAGCTAATTTTAGTTAAAGGTCATCCTTCCATAAAAATCATTTTCATATTTTTTTACATGTTAGTGACTTTGTGTTCCATACACATATTATACACTCTCCATCTTCATATTTTTTAAAATATTCTATATGTTCTTCATTTGGATTTTTCATTGTCTCTTTTTGAATCTTCCAAATCTCCTTTATTTGGATATTTCACTATGTTTTTTTAAATTCTCTAAATACCCTTTATTGGGACCCATATCCATCTCTATTTGAATCCTCCAAATATCCCTTCATTTTAATTTTTCACTATCTTTATTCCTCCAAATATCCTTCATTTGGATTTTTCATCATCTCTTTTAAAATCCTCCAAATATCATCTGTTTGGAATTTTCATCATCTCCTTTTCAAAACCTCCAAATATCCCTCATTTGGATTTTTCATCACCTCTTTTCAAAATTTCCAAATTCCTTCATTTGGATTTTTCATCTCAAATTCATTTTATCTTACTTTAGTTGTAAATATTTGGATCCCTTTCCCAAAGTTTAAGTAAATTCTTCCCATCAAATTTAATCTTTGAGTTGTGGATTCCCACGTCGTCACTTGAGAAATTTTATTTACAATCTAAGTCTAGATATCATGATACCCACTTTATCACGGTCAAACATCATCGTGATCTTACTGTTCTATATTTATCTTATGAATTTTTGTTTGACATAGAAGTTGTTAAACTCTAAGCATTTTCCCATCATATGTCTACAAATTTAACATTCACTTTGTTAAACTTCAGGCATTATCATGTTAATGGATCTTATTTCAACATTCACATTGCCAATCTTTGAGTACTTCCATCCCATCGCTAAGCATAGTCTATATTAACATTCACTTTGTTAAGAGTTAAACAAGTAAATTTTGTTTCACATCCTCTTAAATATTAGCATTCACATTGCTAAGGGTTGAGAAATCAACAATAAGTTTCAACCTCTTCCATTATATCATACACTTTACTAAATGTTGAGTAAGAGGTATATTTTGGCATTCACTTTGCCAAAATATAATAACATCAACCAAACTTCCATGTTCCCCCATTTTTCATTACAATGGTGGAATTGCGTAAGACATAAAAATAAGGGTTACTTAAAAAAATTGTGAGATGTTGAAGAAACTCACATACATATATTCTCAAATTAGTGAGAAATAACCCAAAATGCCAATCATATAACCTAGTAAAGAAACTAATTCACGTAAAGTGAAATGTTAGTTTACACCCCTTAGAGAAAGTCTCTCTAGTGTATTTCATCAATTAGAAAAGGATAAAATGATAAAATATCCAATTATAAAACCCTTTGTCAAAGAGGAATATAAGCCAACTTGGTACAAACTCAATACATACTACAAATTTCATTACGTTTATAGACATCAAACATATAGATGCATTTGACTTCACCATTGCATCCAAAACTTAATTAATGATGGAGTCATTTGTATATAAATTGATGACAAAGCTATCAAAAATAAAAACATATCAACTGTCATTAATTCTTATGAAGAGTTAAACATTTTCCAATATTCTTTGCTTGATAATTTTCAATGTGATCTAGGTGACAAGGGTCAAGGATCTTTAAAACAAAACTTATCAATCTCTCGTTTGATGTTATTCCATTAGTTAAATCATAAATTAAAAGTGTTTCATACCAAATTTCAAATGAGTACTTAAGCATGATTCAAGATTCATTTCTAACCCATGACATAAATGACAAATCTAAATAAGAAGTCCAATCATCAAACACCATTGATCTTGATTCTATCATTTCAATGCTAGATCATACACCTAACATCCCTAGTCTTTTTATAGAGACACAACAACAAGTTTGGACACTTGCAACAACACAACCTTCCATGTCCATAATACCTCAAATGATCAATCTTGAATTTAATAATGTTTCACAATAGTTATCTAATGTAGATCCTTCTTATGTTTTACATAACATTATTAAATAGTCAATTCTAATTCCTACATGTGAATACATCCATATACTTGCAATCTACAAGGTACATATTCCTAGGAGTATCCTTACACAACCATTTCAAGCTATAATTGCAAATCTATCGTCAAAAAAATTAATCCAATACTTAAAAGTAGAAAAATATAATATATTATCTATAAAGCCTATAAGATGCCTTGGATTACCATCTAGGATCAATCCTTGTCTCCTCATTTCTTTCCACTCATGGATGATATATGAATTTCAACGTATTCTCCGCATTGAAAAATTTCCTCTATCACCACATAGGTTTTTCAATCTCAAAAAAATTATCCAATTACTCTATTGACTTGGAATTCATGCTCCCAAGTCTCATAAATTAGGACTTGTCAAATATTTTGATTCACCTCATTGACTTGGACCTCGTCCACACAACTCTTGTAAATCATGACTTATCAAATCTTTTGATTCACTCCATGCACTTGGACCTCATCTACCCAAGTATCATACTTCAAGACTCATTCAATCATCGATTCCCTCTGTGACATGGAAATCATCTTCTCAAGTATCATACTGCAGGATACATCAGATATTTCAATCCCTTTTGTTGACTTAGACCTCATTTATCCACCTATCATACAATAGGACTAATCGAAACTTTATTACTTGTTGACTTGGACCTTGTCCCCTTAAGTATCATATAACAGGACTCATCAAATATCAAGATTCCCTCCATTGAATCAGACCTTTTCATCCCAAGTATTTTACAAAAAGACTCATCAAATTTATTATAATTCACATTGTTGACTTAGACATCGTCTGCACAAAGTCTCCTAAATCAGGACTCATCGAATCTTAAGATTCACTCTATTGAATTGGACCTCATCTACCCAAGTTTTGTACAATGGGACTCATCAAAAATTTCAATTCATTCCATTTACTTGGACCTTGTTTACCCAAGTCTTGTAATTCAAGACTCCACAAATCTTAGTATTCTCTTCATTGACTTGGACCTTTCTTGTATAAGTATCATAAATTAGGACTCAACAAATTAGGGGTACATTGAAAATCCCTCTAACTACTCTATTGACTTGGACCTCATCCACCCAAGTCTCATAAATCATGACCATTCAACTTTCCTAAACATGGACTTCTTCCATGATGATAAGTCCAATGCAAACCCTCATCTGCAAAAAACTCAAAAAAATCAAAAAGTGTAAAAAGAGAGAATAAAAATCCATATCAAACCCCTCCTTAAAGCATTATTTGAAAATAAAAAATGTAGAAGTAAAAACATATTCTTCCATGGGTACTCTCCACATTAGGGGAGGCTTCTTACATGGTCAATTCATCTAACAAATAATATTAATTGTTTCATCCATTGGAAAATATCTTAATCATGACATCATCATCTCTTCACACTCTTCACCTATCAAAACATGTTAATCTTGTTACCATTGGGATTTGTGTGTCTTATCCTTTTATGGTTTCTACAATTCAAGATATTTTTAAGTCTTGTATTTTCTAGAAGCTTCATCAAGGAAAATTATCCTTTCAAACAAACTCTCTATTTAACAAAAAGCACTATGTATACACCTAATTTTTTACGCTTTCTATTTTCATACATGTTACTAAAAATTTCTCTTTTCAAGTTAGAGGTCGTTAATGCATTTATCTCTAGAACAGGTGCCTTAAGGGGATCATTCTGGGATAGGGGTATGGTTATTCACATAACCATTGGGTTAGGGATGATACATGGAGAGAGAACAACTTTCGGTCCCATTTATGTCTTTCTTTTACTTTTATCTTCTTATTTTCCCTCACATTCTTCTAGCACCTTTCTTACGTATGCCTTTATTACTTCTACCCTTCATTATCTTCTCTTTTCATGACATTTACACACACTCTTAAAGGAATGATAAGAATATTGTTCCAATCCACGATCTCATATGATAATAGAACACCACACTAGATTTACAAAATATAAGAGCTAAAATACCATATATGGAAATCCATCATAATCCATAATGCTCAATACATTACAATAAAATGAATTGAATTGTTCAATAATAAATATGTACATATAGGAGGGAAGTGCAACTACTACCTAAATCGGTGGTGAAGAATTCCCACTAACTCGATACATCGGTATTTAAGTTAACTCCAAAAGACTAGTAAGCTAACTCCACACAACTAGTACACCTAAGGAAGATAACCCAACAAGTTTAGGTCTAACACAAGTGTAAGAATTATCCTAATAAATAAATAAAAGGATATAATAACCTACACTAACACCCTCCCGTAAGCATAACTTAGGTGGGTGAAAAATAAGGTGGGTCCTGGAAACAAGGCATGATGAGGTACCCACGTACAATAATTGGGAAAATTGGACACCACAAGGTACCAAAAACTAGTAATAACAAAGTAAATAGAGAAAATTCCCGCTACAAGATATCCTCAGAAGCTCGGCTCTAAAAAATCATATAATGCTGAAAAGGTTTGGTGTGCACCGTGGTCCGAATCCATTGATCACCATAGAACTCAAAAAAACTAACATTGGGCTTCAAATGAATAGCTCCATGCAAGGATACTATCAATAGAGTAATGTCAAAAATGAAAAAAAACCAAACATAATTTGATCAATCACAAATAGGTGTGCTACAATCCAAGAACAACTAAGGCAATAAGGCAAGGACACGAGATCCAAATAAATAGGAGTGCCATGATCCAAGAAAATATAAGGTAACAAGGAAAGGACACAAAATCCAAAGAAACAAGATCAACTGCTACAAACAGGTGTGTCACGATCCAAGAACAATAACCAAGGCAATAAGGCAAGGACACAAGATCCAAATAAATATGAGTGCCATGATCCAAGAAAAGCCAAGGTAACAAGGCAAGGACATGAAACCTAAAGAATCAGTATCAACACCACACCCTCCCATATTGTTGAATGAGTAGAGTGATACCACATATCTGTATGAGTTGCCAAAATCAACTACTCGAACACTGACAAACTAACACTGGGCTTCACCAGAATAGCTCCCCCACAAGAGAGACTGTCAACATGCCAAAAGTGTCAAAAATATAGATCTAAAATATCTCAACAAACAAGAGAGATATAAATGTATACACCCATAGATACAAGAATGCAACACCCAAAATTTTAGGACATTGGGCTCAACTGAAATTGCATCCACAAGTGATTACAACACCCTCCAAAATTTGGCACTTTATAATTGAGTGCATGTAAATATTAAAATGAGTAAAAATACATTTTACATTTGAAATATGTGTATAAAAATTCACCAATGCGTAGATCTCGAAAAAATACACAATTTCAAAAAAATCACCTTAATCCGAGCTACGGATCAAAAGTTATGAGCTCTAGAAGGTTTTTCTATTAAAATAATATTTTAATGCTGATTTTTTTAAAAGGTACACGTGACACCCAAATGTCCAAAGGGTAAAAGAGTGCATCCACATGATACATGCTTGTGACCAAAGGATAAAATCTTGCACCCAAAACCTAAATGTCCATAGGGTAAATCATTGCATTCATAGGGTACACATCAATATCCAATGGATAAAAGAATGCACCCAGAGGGTAGAAATATTCGTCCAGTGGATAAAAGACTACATCCAAAATATAAATATCCATAGGGTAAAATAATGCATCCGGAAGGTACATGCTTATATCCAATGGATAAAATAATGCACCCAGAGGGTACAAATCTATGTCCAGTGGATAAAAGACTGCATCCAAAATAGAAATATCCATAGGGTAACATAATGCATCTAAAAGGTACACACTTATATCCAATGGATAAAAGAATGCATCTAGAGGGTATACATCTGGATCCAGTGGATTAAAAACTCCATCCAAAATAGAAATATCTAAAGGGTAAAAGATTGCATCTAGAAGGTACACACTTATATCTAGTGGATATAAGAATGCACCCAAAAAGTACAATTGTGAATACAAACTTTGACTACAAATATCTCTTTTTCCTCGCACTCAGTATCAAAAATAGAGAGAAACCCAAAAGTTTCTTGATAAACCTAGAAAGATGATATAATTTTTTATTCAAAAATATTTCTGTACATAATTGTATAGATTTTTTAAGAAATGTGCCAAAAACCTTCTAAATGTATAGATTTGACTATCTCAAAACATGGTCAAGTTTACAGCTTATTATAGGATTTTTGCACCTTCAAAATCCAATGGTGCACTCCATTTTGCATAAAAATGCATACTAAAAAAAAGTGCTAACAAATTTTTAATACGTGAAAGTAATAAACTCTTTCTTGCAAAGAAAAACTTACAAATGGATGTCTACATCATCTATAGCTCTGATACCATGAAAGGAACAATAAGAATATTGTTCCAGCCTGTGTTCTCAGATGATAATAACACACCACATTAGATTTGGAAAATAGAAGAGCTAAAATACCATATATGGAAATCCATCATAATCCATAATGCTCAATACATTACAATAAAATGACTTAAACTAATCAATAATAAAGATGTACATATAGGAGGAGGGAAGTGCAACTACTACCTAAATCAGTGGTGAAGAACTCCCACTAATTGATATTGGTAGTTAAGTTAACTCCAAAGACTAGTAAGTTAACTCCACATAACTGAGAAGCTAACTCAACACAACTAGTAAGCTAACTCCACACAACTAGTACACCTAAGCAAGCTAACCTAGCAAGTGTGGGCCTAACAAAAGTGTAAGAATTATCCTGATAAATAAATAAAAGGATAAATAATAATCTACACTAACACACTCCCTCTCATTTTAAACCCTCACCAATGTCGTCACCCGTGTGTGATTTTTTCAAAGTGAAAATTCAAATCCCTAGCCAACGCCTTCACCCAAGAGCGATGCTATCAGTATAATGACCTCAACTCACATTTTCACATCTTCAAAAAAAACATCATATCAAAAGGAACTCACCATTATCTTTTCTCTCTTGTGCCAACTTGAACTTACTCACTAGCTCTTTGATTTCTTACATCTTGACTCTTGGCTTGGATATTATTATTTTCTAGATTGGTTTGCTTACAATTTTTGGTCATCTATAGTGAAATAGTACTAGATTTTTTTCCCTTATCCACCTGAAATTTGTTCTCTCTTGGTGTATGATTCTTTAGGAGATAGATACATCAATTACCACCCTTCAACAAGTAAATACTCTAACTCAACTTTTCATTTTGTATAGAGTAGTATCCTACATTTGATATTTACTCTATGTTAGTTTAATATTTTATGCACATGTTAAGTTAGCATATTGTATTTCAATTCCTCATTTCATGCTACATGCTTTACTTTAGTTAGGGTAGACTTTGCATGATTATTTCATTCATTATTATCTCCTCCATAGTGTTGATTCCTCCATAAGGTTCCTTCCTCTTCTTCAACCTAGGGCCTTGGAAACATTATGTTTTCCTAGTGTAAATATGACTTCCTTGGGGTATGAAATCATAGAGTTATATGTATCCCCTTTAATTTTATCCATTGTGTTCAAGTATTGTTGTGTCCCTTACTCATTTCCTCGATACCCTTGTTAAAATAATGATAAAAGTACACGATGTCTAGACACATTTTGACCCACCATACATCCTTGGTGAACCCAACATGAATCTTATTTTGTACCTTATAGTTGAGCACATCTCACTTAAAGCATACATTTTCATTTTTGTCTTGTTTCAATATTTAAAAATCCCAAAAACCCTAACAATCCATTTTCGTAAATTCCATCGGCCCATGTGTCATTTCTATACATGACCAATCTTGTTTACTCACAAAGCTTCATCGTAGATGTGATCAGCCCCTCGTGTCATTTTTGTGTAGGGATGATCCTATCTGTCTTATCTAGATCCCATCACAAACGCCTTCAGCCCCTATGAAACACTTTTTGTAGGGCCAATTATGTCAGTAGCCTATTCTTCCAAGATTCTTCTAGGTCAGATTAGCACTCCATCATGGAGTATCTTGGCCTAGGGCTCTCCAATTCTGGTGAATAGTCATTTTTAGAAATTAATCATTTATAATCCATCTTTCCTTTATATTCATACTATTGTGTGATAAGAGTTAATAGAAAAAAGTATAACACCTGTAACAATAATGTATTAGGTGATGAAGAGGAAGAGATTCAGATTGAGGACACCTTTGATCTTCCACTTGAGATTCAAAAATTCCTTGATAAGTTTCCTCAATACAAGGGGGAACCTGAGTTAGTAATCCATAAACATCTCCTTGAATTTTTATTTGAGAAACTTGATAATAGGGTGGATAGTGGGAAGGCTACTATGGTAGGATCATCTGAAAATACCTCTAGTTATGATCCCACTAGTCTTATCCTACAACTCATAGAAAAAATGAGCCAACAACAAACTGCCACTATGACCCAAATCCTCCAAATGCAAACCAATATGGTTCAAATGGTCAACCATCCTAACTTGGGATCTAGGGGTGCAATTCCCCCACCCTTACCCAATGGACCTAATGGGGCACCTATTTCCCAACCTCCCATTCACAACAAGGTCTTGAGGGAAGTCCAACAAGAGCCTCTAGCACCTTACATTACTAGCATGGATATTGGAGGCATTGCCCCTTCTATTTCATATGTTAGATCAACTGATGTTAATCTACACATTAAGGCCTTTATAAACCTTTATAAAGAGTATCAAAGTTAACTCTTATGCTTCCACTAAATTTTTAGCTAAGACTCTTATTGTGATACTTTGGACTAGTATCACCATTTACCCCTAACTCTATAGTGGAGCTAGAATCTCTAGTAACAACTTTAGTTAATAAATTCCAATAGCATGATTTTATTGAAAATAACATCAATTATTTCATCAACCATAAAAATGAGGAATAATTGAATCAAGGATTTATTAAGCATTGGAAACCCCTATCTACTAAATTAGAACACAATATTCGAAATGATATCATTTTTTGTCTTTTTCTTCGAGCCCTAACCTCGCATACAATACAAGGTTAGGTATTTTTCTCCCACTTATTTGGATGAATCCTTGGAACAAGCTCAAAGGAAATATTATCTCATGAGGGAGCTTATGAAAGCTCCTCCTAATACCCAAGAAACTAAACAAATACAAATCCTTCAAAAATGAAAGAACAAAAATGCCATGGATGATAGAGTCTTAGATACCGCTCCTTCGCTTATGCAAATAGGAATTTATTTAATATTGATCCAAAAGCTAATAATGGTAAGAACCAACCTACTTATTTTTATCCATTAACCAAGGATGAATTAAGATGACATATTCCTGAACAATTTAGTTAGATACTTGATCCTTCTTGACCTATTCCTCAATGGTATGATGAGAATAAGTTTTATTTGTGGCATGCCAATTGGGGCCATTCTCATGAGAATTTTCATGCCCTTCACATGGATATGATCACATTCTTCTTAGGTCCATAATTTGACCATGAAGCCATCACCAAAGAGAATTTTACTAAAGCAGTCAAGGATCGTGATGCTCAAAGACAAAAGGATCGTCATAATTCCATTAATCAAGCCAATGAAGAGCTTAAAGTTTTCTCGACCCTATGCCTAACCATAGTTTAGGTGAAAGCTCTAAGAAACCATAAAATGCCACATAAAACATGGTTAATACTGATTATCCTCCTGGGAACACAATAGAAATAAATTATGTGAGGTGTTTGATAACATATATAGAACATGATTACCCTCCATCAGTTCAGTTAGAACTCATAGAGACATTTACCATTTTTTATTTCATCGGCCCCTTTGAAAAAAATACTATAGGGCCAAAGGTTTTGAAACTATTTCCTAATCACTGATGCCTTCAATAGGTTGATGGCATCGAACATAAGAAAACAAAAATTATTAAGTATATCTAATCACTCCTCCACCTTCTAAACCTATTTATGAGGATCCTTAGCACTCTCGATCCATTTGTTCAAACCAGCCATGACAAGTGGGATCCTTTGGAAGTAATTTCTCAAATTATTTTCCCAATCACATTTTTAGAACTCATTTACATATCACCCCACCATCGTGAGCATCTCATGACTTTCTTGTTTAACATGAACATTCCCTTCCCTCCTAAGTTTGTGAAGTCTCCTGCATTTCATGGTTCAAAAGAAAGCATTTGTCGTGAATGTGAGGAACTCTCCATTTGTATGGATCATACCACTAACACTTAAACCTACATTCATTTTCCCATATCTGCCATGATTCTTGACGATCTCCTAATTCAGAACACGACCCTCACCTTTTTATCTATGTATAAATTTTTTAAAACACAATCAAGTGTGCCCTCATTTACAAAGGTTTCATAACTTGTGTGGCCACTTTAGACTTCATTAAATCCCTTGGATAATCTATAGACAACCTCAAAACTACATGTATTAATTTTCAAGGGTATGATCATCAGCAGATGCCTCCCATAGGTTGTATTTAGCTCCCATCACTATCCCTCTTAGGATTGCATATGAAGGTCATTGTCTTTAACTTCCCCTCTCTTATAATATTCTCTTATGTTGATCTTGGACACATTGCATGCATGTGGTTGCCTCTTCTACATACCAATGTGTCATGTTTACACATCAAGGAGTAATTTATAAAATCTAAGGTGGCCCAAACTGTTTGAATTATGATACTCTCTAATAATAGGGGACTTATAAATCCCCAATCCTTCAAGAACTATCACCAATCATGTTCGATGAATGTGAAAATTTTGACTATCCTATCAAGTTTATTCATGGAAATGTGGGTCATCTAGAATTATTCAGGCATAGGCCTCTAAATATTTTGGATTCTAAATTTGATGATCTTGATGAGATTATTGTTAGGATTAACACCTCTAATCGACCATATTTTCATCTCACAACTTCCTCCTAACTTGTGACCTCACGAATGAGCTAACAATTCATGTCATTTGATATCATTATTATAAATTGTGTTATATTGTTGTAGTTTGTCAACGTTATGACAATGCTTTTGTTACCATGTTAGTTTATTATCTCGTTGTACTTTGTTATTGTAGACCAATTGTAGGGAATTTATCAACATCTTAGTTCACATATAAATTTGGTTTAGTTAAATCTTGTTCATATTTAGTTTATTTGACATGTTTGTTTTTTGTTTTTGAATCACTTGTACATATTGTGTTATCATCTTGGTTTATTAAATAAGCCATGGCGTGTTTTCCTTTTTCTATGTAGTTCAATTTGTTTACATTTCTTTGTATTTGTGATAATTGTAAGTACTTTGTGGACATCATTTCACATACAACATCATCATTTATCCATAATCATCATACATCATGAATAAAAGATAAGCTATGAACATGGAAGCTAAGATCCATCTCACATCATCATATCTCCATAATAAATCTAGTGTAACAATCCTCCCTTTCTTCACTCTTCACCAAAATTATTAAAAATTAAATTTTTTTTTGAAAAAATAGTACCAATTTGTAAACATATGAAAATATTTCAGCAATTCAACACAATCCCGATAAAATCACAATTTTCAAGATTACTACCTAGTGATTGTTCCAATTTTATAAATATCACGTTGTATCATCATCCCTTTGCATATTAATAACTCTACTTGGGTCAAGTCAACTCGATTGCTTTTACTTTTTGATATAATTTAAATTGGTGAAATTTCAAATTTCATATCAATATTCAATGTGGATCTAACAAGAGTTTCCTAAGGAGCATCTCGGATCACTCGCTCTCTAGTCTGATCATATCCTTATGCATTTTCATAAGTTTAGTGTTTTGGGGCATTTTGCATCTACTTATCCATGATTGTGGCACATTTAGGGGCATAGCTATTTCTCTTCTTTTCAAAATTGTGTTTCATTGTTGCTCTTAATTTTTGGACCAATTACATCTATTTTGTTATCATATTTTTCTTTATAGCCATGGTACACACTTTTAAGGTGTACATTAGATTTGTTTTCATTTTATATTTTCTTTGTTGTGTGTGTGTGTGTGTGGGTGTGTGTGTGTGTGTGTGTGTGTGTGTGTGTGTGTGTGTGTGTGTGTGTGTGTGTGTGTGTGTGTGTGTGTGTGTGTGTGTGTGTGTGTGTGTGTGTGTGTTTACACACATAATGGGTTAAACATATTGATTCTTTTATAATTATGGTGGAAAATCTATTATACAACATCGAAATAAGGTTTCTCTAAATCTCACTCTCCAAATGAATCTCATGATACAAGCATAATTTCTCATATCCTCCTTCGACATCATTTTATTCTTCCTATCAAGTGGTTATCCACCATTTTGTTGATTCACCCACCCGAGGTTCACTTTAAGACCCTCCAAAAAATTATTATAGAATGGCTTGCAAATATTTGAAATGGAATTTTGAAAAAATGGAAAATATCTCAAAAATGGATTTGTAGAAAAATATGGGAAAATGCCGTGAAACCGTATTGGGTGTTTGCATATGTAGATTCCCAATTACATGTGTAGAATTCCTGACACACATGTAACAGGTAGTTGTACATGAAACCTCTTGACTACACTTGTAGTCGGTGACTACATACGCAGCCAAGAGTACTTTAATATTTTGTTGTACTTTGTTATTGTAGACCAATTATCAGAAATTTATTAGCATCGTAGTTCACATATAAATTTTGTGTAGTTAAATCTTGTTCATATTGAGTTTCTTTCACATGTTTGTTTTTTTGTTTTTAAATCTCTTGTACATATTATGTTATCATCCTAGTTTATTAAATAAGATATGACGTGTTTTCCTTTTGCTGTATAGTTTGATTTGTTTACATTTGTTTGAATTTGTGAAAATTGTACATACTTTATGGAAAGAATTTCACATACAACATCATCATTTATCCATAATCATCATACATCATGAATAAAATCTAGCTATGAACATGGAAGCTAAGATCCATCTCACATCATCATATTTCCATTAAAAAAATGGTGTAACAATCCTCACTTTCTTCACTCTTCACCAAAATTATTTTAAATTAAAAATAAAATACTCACAAAATAGTACCAATTTGCAAACACATGAAAATATTTCAGCAATTCAACACAATCTTGATAAAATAACAATTTTCACTACTTCCCTAGTGATCGTTCCAATTTTATAAATATCATGTTGTATCATCCTCCCTTTGCATGTTAATAACTCTACTTGGGGCAAGTCAACTCAATTTATTCTACTTCCCGATATAACTTTGATTGGTGCAATTTCAACTTTCGATCAATCTTCAATGTGGATCTAATAAGAATTTCCTAGGAGTATCTAAGATCACTCTGCTCTAAGTATGATCATATCCTTATGTATTTCATAATTTTAATGTTTTGGGAATTTTGCATCTACTTATTCATGATTATGGAACATATTAGGGGCATAGCTAATTTTTTTCTTTTCAAAATTGTGTTGTATTGTTTCTCTTAAGTTTTGGACCAATTACATGTATTTTGTTGTCATCTTGGTTTCTTTATAGCCATGGTGTATACTTTTACAGTGTACATTATATTTGTTTTCATTTTATCTTTTATTTGTTTTATGTGTGTGTGTGTGTGTGTGTTTTATTTACACATAATTTGGTTAAACATATTGATTATTTTATAATTATAGTGGAAAATCTATTATACATCATCAAAATAAGGTTTCTCTAAATTTCATTCTCCAAATGAAGCTCATGTTATGAGCATGATTGCTCCTATCCTCCTTCAACATCGGCGTCTTCTTCATATCAAGAGGTTATCCACCACTTTGTTGTGTCACCCACCCGAGGATTCAATTTAAGACCCCCTCCATAAAATTATTATAGAATGGATAGATAATATCTCGAAATGGGATATTGAAAAAATGGAAAATAACCAAAAAAATGGGTTCACGAGAAAAGAGGGGAAAATGTCAAGAAATCGTTCCATAAGTTTGCATATGCAGATGTCTAGTTGCATACGCAAATTCCCGACCGAGACATGTAACTAGGCGGTTGTACATGCGCCTCCAAACCGCACATGTAACTAGGTGATCGCATACACAATCGAGTTTGCATATGTAAACTCCCGATCGCATATACAATCACCCATTTACACGTGTAGTCGTGCGGATACATGTGCAACCTCCTAGTTATATTTTTGGTTGGGTACCTCCATTTTTAGACACCTAACTATATTGTTAAAAACACACCTATGACTATTGTCACATGTCCGTGTTTTTTACACTGTCATCTATGCTCTAGAAGTATATGCTAGTGTATGTAACCAGTGCATTGGGGAGAAGATATGTATTTATATGAAATTTATTATAAACACTAAGCAAGTTGACCCATCAAAATAACTTACTCCCGAAAAACTTCGGTGAAATGCTACTCCGGACATGCTTTGGTTGGGAATTTTGTCTTTGGACACAAGCAACGAGTTCAAGGGATAACAACCCCTCCTCTTTGTGGGAGGTTCCTTATTCACCAAAAAAATTGAAAATATAATTATTTACTAATATACAAAATAACATTATGAATGCAGATATTGGTGTAAATGATGACTCCATATTCTTATATTATCAATACAAAAGATGAAAAGGGAGAATGGTTTCTCATGAAGAAACAATATCTTATATGAGTAAGATGGGTGAAACATGGACACAAAGTTCAATCTAATCCACTGGTCAAGAACACAAGTATTCTCCTTCGTTATGAAAGATTACTCACTATTGTAATGAACATAAGTGAATAAGATAACACATTAGATATAAATACTACAAAGTTATATCCTATTGTTACATATATGATATTTCAAGAACATTTGAATTAATATATCTAAAAATACATGAAATATAAATGCAACAAACACAAATTTATTCATACTCTATCAATGGATTGAACACACAATTTCAAAATTTATATATATTCAGATTTGCATTCACTATTACAGGAAGAGAAACAAAAAGAAACAAAGATAAGAGGGATATAACTCTTCTTCTCGATTTCATCTTAAAATATCTCAGTATCATTACTTTCCAAAACACCAAAATATAACCCATTTACAATGAGAAAAAACCTTATATAGGCCGAGGGGTGGTTGTACAAAATTTCTAATTAATTTTTATTTAATTAAGTGATAACACATAATTTATCAATTAACACTTATTTCACTAAATCGGGACATATTCCAATGAATAGACTCCAATGATTTCAAGTATTGGAAGAAATCCATCTCCATTTTTACGTATATTGGATTCTATTTTTGTCTATATTGGATTCCATTATTACTATTATTGGAATCCAATAGTAGTAATATTGGATTCCAATATTGTCATTATTGGAATTATTCTAGTTCCAATTTCGCTATTATTGGATTCCAATATCACTATTATTGGATTCCAATTTGGCTATTATTGGATTCTAATTTTATCATTTTTTAGATTTTCAATGTTGAGAGTATGTAAGGCTAGAAACTGCTAACTATTATAAGGCATGATCCCATTGGATTAATAAAAAAAAAATTAACAATAACTTCCTACAAAATCCAGTTCAAAGTCATGAGCGGATGCTAACTATTATTTGTTGATCCCGTTGTATTAAGGTGAGCGGTCGCTAACTATTATAAGTCATGAGCCTCAATGTAAGGTGAGTGATTGCTAACTCTTATAAGTCATGATCCTCGATGTAAGGTGAGAAATCACTCAATATTATAAGTTATCAACATCCATCTAAGGTGAGCAATCACTCGACTCTTATAAGTCATGAGCCCTTTGTATTAAATGAAAGTGAAAAAGCCTCAATGTAAGGTTAGATTCCGGTAAATATTATGATTCACGATCCTATTTTATTTAAGTGTGATCCTCAGTACTTTCAAAGCGCGAGCCTCACACTCGAAAGTGTGAGGCTCACACTTATACACCCAAGAGTCTCGCAGTTTTGAAGTGTGAGCCCCACTCTCTTGAAATTTTGAGAGCCCCAAAAATTTTAAATGCAAGCCCCACACTATGAAAGTTCCGAGCCTCACACTTTTTATGTGATATCCCCACACTCAAGAATCTCGAGCCTCACACTCAAAGTGCGAGCCTCGCCTTTGAAAATAGAGTCACCTTTTCAAAGTTTAAAATTCACACTTTGAAAGTGCAAAACCTCACACTCACACTTTCGCAGTGTGAATCTTAGAATTTGAAAGTGTGAGGTACGTACTTTCAATGTTTAGTATTCACATATCCTTAAATTTGACATGGGCCATAAATGCTAGTGGTGTTATTTTGACTTCTTTTATAAATCACAATAAAATTACGTTCTCACCCCAAAATATACCTTGTAACAACTAAATTATTATTATTTTAGATTGTACAAGTACAATAGTGTTTATTATTATAAAATATATCTTTTATTAATCATTAAAATCAAACAAAAAAGTTGGGAGTTTATGTATATCAAACATTATATTACTCGGAAGATAGTAGAATTTATGCTAGTAAATTGTTCCATTCTCCATATAAATAATGAGTCACTTCATGAGCAAGAAAATGAAATAATCCTTGACACATTGCAAAACAAAATGTTTGTTAGAAACATTATCTTATGCCCTCGAGATACATTGAACCATTTTTTTATAGTTAACATCAATCAAAACACTCATTGTCATAATTATATTAGAAAAAATGATATGTCATCATCTTTACATTGAAAGGTTCTATTTGTACATTTTAAATTTGTTACAAATTCATACATATACAATTGTAAATCTTATATGAGGAGTCGTCACCTTTTGTGGACAATTTTATTTGCACAAAACATGAATCCATTCTTTGCCTCTCGAATGGGACTACTGGTTTGGATACAAATAGTGTTGATTAAAGTAGCAGTGGAGGTGCTATCAAAGTAGAGACTAGTATTTACGAGCAAGAAGCAACAGAAGAGTGTACTATAAATTTCTTATTTAGCCTTGATTTTCTTGCATATTCTGGGTCAATGTAACAAATGGTACCCATAACATAGGTAGAGGTGTGGTGTTTGGCCAAGGAAATGTAATTGGAAATGCCAAAGTATGAAAAATTTGTGTCAAAATTATAATCCAAAAGAATGTTATAAGTCTTCACATCCTTGTAAACAATGTGTGGGTTATAGTCATAATGAAGATATGGCTATCCTTCTTCAACACCATGAGCAATCTTTATCTAATCATTCTAGTCTATCTTAATCTTCTTTGATGATCCTATACGAAAATAAAAATTAATAAAAACTTGTTAGATTTTCCAAATATCCATTTTACTATGAAGGTTAGAGGTTGATTGGACACTTCTATTTCAAAAATTGAATCTACAATGTACAGATTCATTTTTCTTCATAACATAATCATTTTACTCACCATGTAGGATGTCTCACAGACTTTTGTTTACCATGTAATCATAAAACATCAGGTTTCCAAGTGGAGAAAGTGAACATCCATGCAGAGTCTCAATATTATGATACTTGATGCTTCTAACTATTTCCAAATAAGTTTCAAATACAAGAAAGCTTAGTGGGAAGTGAATTTGCATTCTCTTTATAGAAATTGGCTTAGAATTCTTTATATCACATTTATAAAGATTGCTTGTAGCACCATATCTAATTACATATTTATCTTTAATATTTTTGTGATTTTCATTATGTCATCGTACATGTAAAGAGACATGTTCATGTGCAATATGACCAACCTTGGAGAACCTAAATGTAACAAATAGATGTGTCAATAAGAAATTATAATATGATATTTCTTTCTAATTTGTCATCTGATAATCTATACAATATGAAATCATGTCTTTCCATGTTATTTTTAACACCTTGATCCATGTTGTTTGCAGATCCTTTTGTAAATACCTTTAGATGATTTGAATGATATAGAGCTATAATTATGCACAATAGTAGTACTGAACCCTAATAGATGAAAACAATTTTCGATTTTGAGATGGATGTTGTTCATTGCATTGGGCCACAATTTTGTTAGAAAACATCATACATATCCAAGTTTGCCAAATTTTCGATAACAATAGAAGAATGTCTCTAGAACCCAAGCTATTTAAAAGAAAACTACTATTTCTTGCATCAGTTAATTGGTGATATCCAAAAACCATAAGAAAAAATTTGAATTGGTACACAAATAAAATTTGTGTTTATATCTACAACTGTATGGAGGAAAACATGAAAATTTTTTAATGACAGGAATTTCCCCAGACAGATTGTTGTAGGAGAGGTTTCTATAAAAGAAATAGAGCCATTTACAATATCTTCTATTATTATTGCAAGAGAATTAAATTTATTCCTTTCTCAAAGACCTCCATAGCTTTTGAAAGTGAAGACCTCCAGGTTTCCAAAATGATGTAGTGTAACTATTTTTTTAAAGTGATGGGAAGATAACCATCAATCCACTATTAGCTCCTCTATCCTAAAGTTGTATAAATTATTTTTACATTGACGGAAATATATTCTATAATATATTGATGCTAGCGTGGCCACTAGTCTTCACTTTTAGCAATGAATTGACATCTTCAAACAAACCAAATTTAATAGCGATTAATTGTTGAAATTGCATAGTGTAACACATAAAAAAAATATTTATTAATGATTTCTTGATTTTTATAATTGAAGGAGGGTTAAAGGGTCCCTTTCCATTTACATTACAAATACAATGAGAGGGCCATTCTAAAAAACCTAAATGATCTAACAATAGTTTGGTGAAAAAATGCTTAAGGGCCTATGTCAAAAACTCAAGTGATTAGGAATACAAAAAAACCCAAACCAGTAAGACAAACATGATGATTTGGTAACAATGCAACTGGCAAGGATATATAACAACCAAAATAAATTTATAGCCTGAAGGATTTTATAAGCACTTATTTATTTGAATCAGATGACACCTCTGTAACCTCCACCTTAATGGGCCTAAAAACGGTCTCCACAAGAGGTTCTGGAAAAATAGCTCTTTTTTAGCAACAACCCGACTCTTTAACCAATTGTATGCCTCACGACCTTCCCAGTGAAGAAGATCCCAAAATGTTGGTTCCTCTTACAGTAGAGAAAGCATATCATCTAGGAAAGGAAAGGGGAGAAAACTATCTCCCTCCCTTGGTGTCTCACCCCATTTAGACACACCATAAATGAATTACATTAGGACGTCAAACCATTTGTATAACTTAAAAAAATTACCACGTCTAGAAAACCTCCCTATTTATAAATAGCCTCAGATAGCAAGGTCCATGAAACACTCATGGTTTTGTCCATTTATACTTTTATGCCAACCCTATATGATGGCTTGATCTAGTGACGGCCCATCTTCAAAGCCCAATCCTTCGTCAGGTGTATGATAAGAAGATGACAAACGAACATTGAAGAAACTTATGGATTTACCCTTGGACATCCCTCTAGAGAAAGATAATCATCTACAAGAAATCCCTTAATAGCAACCAAGTATTTCTCTATTTCAATTCAAAATGGATTTCAAACGACAACGCCAAGCAATTTTGGTATAAAATTCCATTTCACTCACCAATACGAAAAATTGCATGAAAGGAAACATTAGAAAGGCCATGATAGATGAAATGAAATCCAGTTAAATAAAGATGAAAGGTGTGAAAATAAGGAGGATAGGATTGGTAAATATGTGGAGTGACTATGCCATCACATGCTTGTAATTAATACAAGCTTGTTAGGGGATTTAATATCGACCTTTATTGGAAAAGGTGATGAGTCTGGGTGATCAACATATTTATTTCCAATCTTATCACATGATTTTCTATAAAATTCACCTTTTAGTAGCCTCCCCATATATAACATTTAATGTCCAATCTGTAATGAATGCAATATTACAAAAATATTTTTTTCTACACAAGTTTTTGATGGCGGCGTCAAGAATAATATGAGATTCGCCTCCAATAATTAATTCATTACTATTCAATTCAATAGCAATGGACCAAAAATGTTCCAACACTTTAATTTATTGATTCATACATTTATTAATTTACATTGGGTGGGATCAGGGTCCATAATCTAATTCGAGGACAACCTCGGTAATCAATATTATGATATTGCATAATTTAATATTCAAACTATTAATAATCATTCAAAAATAAAAATCTATATTTAGTCCTTTGAGTAATCTCAATAATTGTTACATATGCTTCTAATTTACTAATTTGGGATTGATGGTGTGTTTTATTTATGAATAAAATATTATATTATATTAACAAGTAAAATGATATAATAATATTCACTGAACATTTGGCGGGATGGAAGCACGCCCCAAAGCCATGAGTTCAAACTAGGTAGACAAAAATACTAGAAGTACATCCGATTACAAAACATCAAAAGACAGAAAAGTAAAAAATTTAAGCGTCAAATATGAATTATCGACCAACAAAGGTACATGATATTGTTCATGCTATCAAGAGAAAGACATGTCTCAAGGATAGACAATTCCCTTCTGTTTCTTTCCTTTAAAATAAAAAATATCAGTGTGGTCTTGAAAAAAATAACTCATTACTTAAAATTTAATGAAAATGTTCTAAAACTTCCATAACTCATCTTGTTTCATGATATAAATCATATAGCTAGGAAATACGAACCAAGATATTGGAAAAAGTTGATCGATACAAGATTGTATTGACAGTTTAGTTAAATAAAATTCATTCTACACAAATTATACACAACGTGTTTTCCACTAACATTATTTTCTCAATACCTATTATCAAAAATTCACCCCTCAAGGTAATTTTGATAACATGCATCAAATTATTCAGTCCCGAGCAAGTAGATTGATTCGAGGCCCAAAATCATGTTTTTCGGGGTCCCCTCGGCCTTTTTCTAACTCTCCCATCTAAGAAGAAATCCCAACGAGTTAGAAAAAATGGAAAAAATGTAGAAAATAAGGTCGCAGGACTGTTTTAAAGCATTTTGGGTCTGAAGGGTTTGGGTCGTACTGAGGTTCGTCGTACCAAGCTTGGGGCCGAAAAAGCAAGAAAATCAGCTAAGTCTTTTGTCCCAGGCAGATCCCATGAGACAGTCAGGATGTGAGGAACATGAAAAGCTGAAATGGCCGAAAACAAGAAGAAAAATCATCTAAGTCTTCGTTTCGCGCGGTTTGGGACAGTTGGGACAAAAGTACGCGGGGACGAGAACGCCGATTCGCCAAAAAGACAGTCCATTTCGGGTGGTTCGGAGATATTTGTCCCAGATAGTTCGGGAAATCTGGGCCAAAGGTACATGAGGGACGCGTGGGATGCAAAAAGTAGAAAGAGCTGCCAACGAATGGAATCTCACCACGTGTCTTCACCTCAAACAGGAACAAGGAAGCCCGAATCAGCCGAAGTAGGAGATTTTCATCCGGACATCCGGGCCAAAAGTACGTGAGGGATGCGTGGGACGTGAAAAGGTGAGAGGGCTGCAAATAGAGACAAGGAGGCCCACGGATGAATCAGAGCATGCCACGTGTCAGAAGAGGAAAAGTTGGAAATTTGGCTAAGTGTTTCACCAAAAATCCAAAAGGAGTGTTTTGGCCCGCTGCCCCGGCCAACGAATCAGGTCATGCCACGTGTCCAAGTGGCAAGAAATTTTCAAAGGATGAGCCCATGGATGAACCAGAGCCTGACACGTGTCATCCAAGTGGTGAAGTGTGGAAAAAATTCAAAATTTTCCAAAATGCAAAAAGAGGTAAAATTCAAAAAAATTTCCCGCCGATCCGTTTTGGGCCTATTTTTTCCCTAAATCTTCAAATGGCCATAACTTTCGATCCAGAGCTTGGATTTTCGCGTTCTTTATATCAATGGAAAGATGGAAAAATTATCTACATGATTCCAGGGTCAATCTTGCATTTTGGTTCAGTTTGGAGAGAGAAAACCAAGAAATGTCTCTGGCACGTGGTAATAGCCAGAAATGACGTTTCAACAACCAGTTTTAATGCAAAATGGGTCGCATTCTTCTTCAGAAGGCCAAAATGTCAGGGCATGGGTCTGTAAGGATGCCCATGCTATTTTAATGCATCTTCATTCAATGAGGAATGGCTCCCATGTTTTTACACATTTTCTCTCTCCTGGGCTCGACCCATGCATTGTAAAAAGCCAAATTTGGCTCATTTTTCGAGGGTGGTTCATTTTTTCTGCTCTTCTCTCCTTTCTTTTCTTCCCCAGGGTTGAAAATGGATTTTGAACCTCCTCCCCTACTCTATAATGGCATTTTTTTCCTTTTACCATTAAAATGATGTTTTGTGCAAACTTTTGGAGCAACAAAAAACGTGTTTTGTGATGCATTTGTTCATCCTTGCTTGTTTTTGCTTGTTTTCTTCTTGCCTCTCTTCATTGCAGGTATTTGTGCACGTTTAAATGTTCATTGCAAGGTTGGAGCTATGTTCATAGTAGTTTTGATAGATGTTCAACATTTTCCTTCTCTGGTGTATCACCGTTTTAGTGTAGGCTTTTGTTTTCTTTTCTTTTCTCTCTCTCCCTGTCTCCTTGGAGGTTAGATTAGGATTAGATTAGCTTGCTTGCACTGGAACAACTTGTGGTAGGTATTTTAGGAAGAGGAACCAACCTTCTTTGAAGATTTCTTTCTCATCTTTGCAAGTCCCACACTTGGAGAAAGGATTCAATGTTGTGCAATCACACTGGATGCTAGTATGATCAACCTAGAAATCCGATCAACATCTAGGGGTGCTGTGATTCTGCGCTAACAGCTTTTTTGCACGCCAGGTGGGACCTTAGAGGTCTTTAACTTTATCTTTGACAGGTTGGTGTGTTCTTGTTAAAGATTCAACCTTTTGGAGGCACTTTCAAAAGCACATCCGGCGACTCCATCTAGTAAATAATTCATTCTCTGAGTTACAGACCACTTTTTCATCCATCCTTATTTCCATCTATTTCATCATTTTCCATTCCATGAAGTTGTGTAATCATGACTTCATTTCCATCATGGAATTCACATTTACAACAGCAGTATATCACACCTCCAACATGTTTTACAAATCCTCCAAATCAGCATATCTACCCATATGAGCAGTAGTGCCAAAGTCAATTTGGTTGTGAAGCACATCGAGAGAAAGGGTACGCATGCAATGAAGACAATCAAATGGAAGATGCAGATTTTGTGGAAAAAATCCAAAAGACGGAGGCAAAGATGGTGCAATCAAGAGCAGCAACTCAAATGAAGGCTTTCAGAATTGGTTGCGACTCCTTGTCCATGGGGAGGCCCTTTTCCAAGACACTTCACCCCTCGTAAGAGAAGCTGGACTTTATGATGAAGATGCTGCCCCAACTTGCACAATGGATAGTAGAAATAGAGGCCTATACACTTGGTGTTAAACAACCTTGTCAATGGGTAAGTTCTACACCATCATCTGGTTTTTCTCTTCCCATTACTCAAGCAAAGATCATCTCATTTGGAATTTCAAATTCTAAATCCAAAATGCTGCCCCAGGAGTTAATTCCGTTTCTCCACCCCCTAGTCTTCCACCTCATCTCAATTCTTTTGTCCCTTTTCCTTCCAAACAGTCATCCTCTCCACAAGAGCTAACAAAAATACCCCCTCCTCCAAAGAAACAAGAGTTTCTACCTCCTCCACCACCACAAAAAAATTCCAAGCCATTTGAGTTACAATCCACTTCTCCTCTTGCATTCCCAAATCCATGTTGGGAGGATAAAAATCAGAATGCCAGTTAAGGAAAACAGTAGCAGAAAGAAGAGCCAAACAAAGATAAAGAAATTCAAAGTTTGAAGAGTTGGGCTCTTAAATTTGGGATGACAAAGATCCCCTTGATGGTTAAGCCTTCAGAAGAGGTCGGAGTTGGAGAACAAGTAGTGGTTAGGACTGATTTTGTGACAGCAGAAGAAGAGCAAAAAGAAGAAGCAGATCAACGATCAGTTTACTCAGAAAGTAGTGTCCATGTTGGCACTCTATTTGAAGGGAATGCTGATTCAATTCAAGTTGCACAATCAGCCATAGAGGAAGAAAGCTCTGAAGAAGATCCTACAGTCCCAACTTGTCCTCTAGAACAGCATATCGAAGAGTTTGACTTAATGAACTTCGTGCTAGAGGAAGAGTTCTATCAAGAGTAGGATTGTCTTCAAGTAGTAGAAGAGGGAGAAGCTGCTCCAAATCCAAAAGAAGAGGAGCACATTCTAGTTGTGGAGGAGAAAATTGCAGATCCAAGGGCTTTGAGCACAAAGCAGGCTACAGGAGAACCTTCAGTTCTTCTTTCTACTTCATCTCTCTCAAGTTCTAGTGCTAAAGAAGAGTTTGACCTCTCAAACTCAATGTTGGAGGATGAAAGAAACCATGATGATCAAGTTACAGATCAAGAGGACACCATGGAGGAAGTTGAGCATTTGCAGCAGGACAACAATAAGGTAGTTTATCTGTCAGATTTGGAGGACTGTTTTGATGAAGAAGAACCGGTTGAGTTTCCACCATTCTCTCTTTCATCATCCACGTTCCAAATACTTGAGCCTGTGGTCATGAAGGAGAACATTCATTTGCAGCAGCCTGCATCTTATAGCAGCTCTTTGGAACTAAGATTGGAAGATTTTAATCTTTCATGTTCTTCATTGGAGGAAGAGAAAGGGCAGAAAAGTCCTACCATTGCTTCCACATCACCCACCCAAGAAGGTCTACAAGAAGACTCCATTTTTGGAGTTGAAAATCAGAGCTATGGGCATATCAAACGGATCATACCTTTCCCAATAAGGTATTTGACTTCATTGGAGTCAAAGGAGAAGTCACAACCAGTCATGCTTTCTTCTAAGCGTGAGGGTGAGCTACAAAGTACCAAGGATCAGCTGTCATACCTCTTCAATCCAAATGCAGAGCAACTAAAAGAGGTATTGAATTTTCCTTCACCTGATACCTTGATGATTTGGGTGGAAGACCAGCTTCTTGTTGATTTTCCATTCATCCAATCAGCCATGTTCAATGCCAAATCAGTTGCATGGTTGCCAATTTTGAAGAAAGGAAGCTATTTTGCACAACCAGTTGCAGGGTTTGTTTAGCCCACCTTTGCTTCCAATTAGAGTAAAGTAGGTAGGTTTTCTTTCAGTAAAAGAAGTGCTTGTGCACACTCTGCATGTTCCATTTGGAGCATGTATGATTTTCAGTTTTGTACATAGTTTTTGTGGTGCTTGGTCTTGCTCTTGCACACTCCATTTCAGTGGGTTTCCAAGTGGCTCAGAGAGGAGGTTTTCAAAGTTCAAATCAGTTTGTAGGCTACAACTCATGACTCCATGCCCAATGGATGCTTCAGGAAACTGGTAACTTCATCCAGCAGGCAGATGACCCCACTGAGTCACCAAAATTGTTATCCAAAATTCACCCCTCAAGGTAATTTTGATAACATGCATCAAATTATTCAGCCCGAGCAAGTAGATTGATTCGAGGCCCAAAATCATGTTTTTCGGGTCCCCTCGGCCTTTTTCTAACTCTCCCATCCAAGAAGAAATCCCAACGAGTTAGAAAAAATGGAAAAAATGTAGAAAATAAGGTTGCAGGACTGTTTTAAAGCATTTCGGGTCTGAAGGGTTTGGGTCGTACTGAGGTTCGTCGTACCAAGCTTGGGGCTGAAAAAGCAAGAAAATCGGCTAAGTATTTTGTCCCGTAGTCCGCGGGACAGTCGGACGCGAGGAATGCAAAAAGCCGAAATGGCTGAAAACAAGAAGAAAAATCGTCTAAGTCTTCGTTTCGCGCGGTTTGGGACAGTTGGGACAAAATTACGTGGGGGACGCGAACCGGCCGATTCGTCGAAAGACAGTCCATTTTGGGCGGTTTGGAGATATTTATCCCAGATAGTTCGCGACATCTGGGCCAAAGGTACACGAGGGACGCGTGGGAGGAAAAAAGCAGAAAGAGCTACCAACGAATGGAATCTCACCACGTGTCTTCACCTCAAACAAGAACAAGGAAGCCCGAATCGGCCAAAGCAGGAGATTTTCGTCCAAGACATCCGAGCCAAAATTACGCGAGGGACGTGTGGCATGCGAAAAGGAGAGAGGGCCGAAAACAGAGACAAGGAGGCCCACGGATGAATCAGAATGTGCCATGTGTTAGAAGAGGAAAAGTTGGAAATTTGGCTAAGTGTTTCACCAAAAATCCAAAAGGAGTGTTTTGGCCACGCCCGCCAACGAATCAGGTCATGCCACGTGTCCAAGTGGCAAGAAATTTTCAAAGGATGAACCCATAGATGAACCAGAGCCTGACATGTGTCATCCAAGTGGCGAAGTGTGGAAAAAATTCAAAATTTTCCAAAATGTGAAAAGAGGTAAAATTTAAAAAATTTCCCACCGATCTGCTTTTGGGCCTGCTTTTTGCCCTAAATCTTCAAATGGCCATAACTTTCGATCCAAAGCTCATATTTTCACATTCTTTATATCAATGGAAAGATGGAAAAATTATCTACATGATCCCGGGGTCAATCTTGCATTTTGGTTTAGTTTGGAGAGATAAAACCAAGAAATATATCTGGCACGTGGTAATGGCCAGAAATGACGTTTCAACAACCAATTTTAATGCAAAATGGGTCGCATTCTTCTTCAATCGGCCAAAATTTCGGGCATGGGTCCATAAGGACATCCATGTTGTTTTAATGTATCTTCATTCAATGAGGAATGGCTCCCACATTTTTACATGTTTTCTCTCTCCTGGGCTCGACCCATGCATTGTAAAAAGCCGATTTGGCTCATTTTTCAAGAGGGTGGTTCATCTTTTCTGCTCTGCTCTCCTTTATTTTCTTCCCCAGGGTTGAAAATGGAGTTTGAACCTCCTCCCCTGCTCTGTAATGGCATTTTTACCTTTTACCATTAAAATGATGTTCTGCAAAAACTTCCTGAGTAACAAAAACATGTTTTGTGATGCATCTGTCCATCCTTGCTCGTTTTTGCTTGTTTTCTTCTTGCCTCTCTTCATTGTAGGTATTTGTGCACGTTTAAATGTTCATTGCAAGGTTGGAGCTGTGTTCATAGCAGTTTTGATAGATGTTCAACATTTTCCTTCTCTGGTGTATCACCATTTTAGTGTAGGCTTTTCTTTTCTTTTCTTTTCTCTCTCTCCCTATCCCCTTGGAGGTTATATTAGGATTATATTAGCTTTCCTGCACTGGAACAGCTTGTGGCAGGTAGTTTAGGAAGAGGAATCAGCCTTCTTTGGAGATTCCTTTCTCATCTTTGCAAGTCCCACACTTGGAGAAAGGATTCAATGTTGTGCAATCACACTGGATGCTAGTATGATCAACCTAGAAATCTGATCAACATCCATGGGTGTTGTGATTCTGCACTAACAATACCCTCTTCAAAATTCTCTATAAAAAGAATTCTTTCGAATTTGTAAAATGAATTCTTGAAATTTACTACATATATGCATAACCACACTTCTCTTACATCAATCAACATTATCAACTTCTATCAATCCAACAAAAAGATTCCAATAAAAATTCTATTCGTTAGTCATGTTATTAATTATGTGATTATCTTCTAGAAGAAGGTCACCCTTTTTCATGGTTATCTTGCTAAACTAGTTTCGAGGATTAGAGAGACTATGACACACTTATATAGCACTTATACCCAGTTTTTTTAATTTTCCTTGGCCTAAGAAAGTTTGTTTATTTTATCAAACACACTATTGGGCATACTATATTAGAAAGATTTTATCAATGTAATAGAAGTCTGTCATTTAATACCACATAATAATCTTGTTCACCTTCGCCCTACATATGTGGTTGATCCTTTAGGTATATTTTCTTTGAAGGATGATTTTAAGAAAATATACAAGGCCAAGACAGACATAACATGTCTTCAGGTTTAATTTATGTACATCTATTATGATGATCTAACATTTCCACACTACGTGGCTATGTTAATTACAATAAATTTTCAATCATAGCAATAGCAAAGCCTTCCCTTTCACTAACTAACAATGCTTATTAGTTGTAAAAATTCTAGTCATTAGTTATCCTTCTCGAAGGTTTGTATTCAAGGACTTGGCTCTGCCAAGGATAGTCCATTGAATATAATATAATTATAACTAATGACTTCAAACCTGTTGAGATTGTTATTTTGCACGGTTAAAATAGATTCATCGACAATATATAGGATAGCGATTGATAACCTTCTCATCAATGAATAATTGATAAATATAAAACATTCATTTCTCTTCACGGACTCGAATTAGCGATTCTTGAGAAAGATCTATGTTCATCTTTGCCTTAAATTTTTAGTAAAACATTTAGGACTATTTTGTTCAACAAGTTATTTATGGAAATATGCAGGGCCAAGATGATTAGGATACATCTTCACGTTCAAAATATGTACTTATATTATTATGCTCTAACTCTTATCTTTGTCACAAAGATAGACAATGAATTTTATTAGCTTGATATTTTTAAAATTTAGAAACAATAAAGCCTAGTGAGTGTTGAACCACTCCTTTCAGTAAGTAATGTAGCTTAGTGGTCATTATGCATTTTCTTTTATATGAACTGACATGAAAAATGCCTTGCAATGTAATTTCATCTATTCATATGATCTGTTATCCGAGCGCTATGTTCTGTAAGTATCGTAGATTAGCGGTTGTTATGCATTTTTGTAATACTAATTTTTTATTTTATTTCTATTTTCTTAATTAAGAAACAGTTTAGCCTAGAGGCTGCTAATTTATTCCTTTCTCATTTAACAATAAACAATAAGCATAGAGCGCTATGTTTTGTAAGTATTCGAGCTTAGCGGTCGCTACAAATTTATTTTATACAAATTATTTTTTATCTCTTTTTTGAAATTAATAAACAATTTAGCCTTGAGGACCCTAATCTATTGATTTCTCAAAAGACCTCCATAGCTTTTAACAGTAAATAATTTTTATATCTCACATATTTTGTAACTAAAAATTTCACAAAAATGCTTAAGCAACTAATAATATCTATTACTATGATATGTTATTAGAGCGCGTTATGTTTGAAATAAGATATTGTTTAGCGTAGTTGTTAGTAAATCATTCCTTTCTGAAAGTAATCGATATTAGCGGTTGCTAAGAATTTTTTGTAATATGAACTATTGTTTGATCTCTATATTCAAAATAAAAAATCAGTCGAGCCTTGTGGCCGCTAATCTAATCCTCCTGACAAGTAGTGGAGCTTAGCAGTCCCTAATCATTTTCATTGATGCAAACCGATGTGTTAAAAAAGAAAATATGCAAAGGTATGTGCCCAGCCATCCCTATGGTGTTATATGAGCACCTTGAAAACTTTTTTAGTAATCATCTTTCTTCCCGACTATGTAAAGACCTCCATAGCTTTCGAAATTAAAATTTTTCCATTTATCACTTATCTTCCATCAAAATATATTATGGAAAATGCCCAACGACCGCTAATATCTATTAGTATGATTTGTTCATAAAGCATCTATGTTATCAAGAAATGTTTAGCCTATTTTCCGCATAATCATTCCTTTTGGTAAGTATTGAAGCTTAGCGCATTAAGCATTTTCTTTCACACCCACTATTTGATTGATCTTGTTCAAGTAATGGAGCTTAGTGGTTGCTAAGTATTTTACTTGATACGAACTGATATGAGAAATCCTTCAATGGTATGTAGTGCCACACTTGGTTGTGGAAGGAATGTATAGTCAATAAGATAAGATTATAGTTAATGAAAATACTAGTGATCAAAAATTGTAAAGATATTTATTTACATTGCTGGAAATGAAACCTAGGAGTTGTAGAGGCTGACAACCACTAGGCTTCTGCTCAACAAATAGAAAAACAACATACAACATGTAGAAGTTGTTCATTAATACGTGCTTTGAAAGAGAATACCCCGATCCCTTAAGCTTAAATGTAATTATTTATTATTTTGAATTCAATATTGCAAAAATATCATTATAATGGAGCTTAGTGGTCATTATTTTCTTTCATATCTATAAGGTACTCCCAAATTTTGGGGAAGCGTAAAATTATGTTTTATTTTTTCTATAGTAAAGTGTTAATAACTCGAAAATATTGACGATCACTAGATATATTAGAAATTTCATGTCACGTGGAAACAATTTAATGGATTACGATTCAACTTAATAATGCGGATTTTTATAGGTAAAAATTATTTGTTAATTCTATCACTATTTTAAAATTTCTTAATAAGTGTGTCAATTATATAATTGTGTAACTAATCGATTCAAGCTTGCAAGATGCCACATTTTATTGATTTTTTAATTAACGCAGATGATAGCTAAAAATATCGAATTCAAGCACTCGATAAAAATTAATAATAAACGAGGCGTAATTCTCTCTCTTAACATTAATGTTTTTTACTTTGTAACATTCACTTCTATTTTCTAAATGGTTTTTTATTATGCTTAAATCAATATTTTTCATTTTCCTATGAGTTCATAAAGAAACTTATGACATTGTCCCAACAGTTTCTAAAGAAGGTAACTTATTAATAAATTTGATTTCCCCGTAACCCACACTATTCCCCGAATTAACGCTAATTATATTTATAAAATATTGAATTCACACTAGGTAAAAATTAATAATTAACGAGGCATATATCACTCTCTTAAAATTTAAAATTTTTGTTTCCTAATATTCACTAATGTTTTCTAAATGGGTTTTTATTATACTAAAAATAACAATTGTCATTTTTCCACGAGTCCACAAAGAAACTTTTTTGATGTCCCACTTGTTTCTAAAGTAGGTAGTATTAATAAATTTGATTTCCCCAAATCCCACGCTATCCCCCAAATTAACGTGCATTATATTTATAAAATACCAAATTTGCACTAGATAAAAATTAATAATTAACGAGGCGTATATCGCTCTATTAAAATTTAATTTTTTTCTAATGTTCAATTCTATTTTCTAAATTGTTTTTTATTATTCTTAAATTAATATTTGTGATTTTCTTGAGTAATCACAAAGAAACTTTTGTTGTTGTCCCACTTGTTTCTAAAGTAGGTAAAATTAATCAATTTGATTTCCCTGTATCCCACCATATGCTCCGAATTAAATGCAAATATTAATGACGGGTTAATTCAAAGTATGATATGTGAAATCCCTCACATTAAATGCCAATATTTGAAATATAAAATAACAAATTTGAAATTTGAAATTTCATATTGCCACATTTTTATTTTTTTTCAGTTTTTGGAATTTCTTTCTTTAAATACATTTGGGAAAAACTAAATAAACTAGAGAAATATATATTAGGGTTTCTTTTTTATTTTGTAAGCATAGAAAAGGAACTCTTGAAATTAGAATACAACATGCGCATGCACTAATTTACTGGTCTGAGTGCTCGATTCCTCAAGTTTTTTTGAACAGGTAAGTTTGAGGAACAATCGTGATCATGTTTGGGGGTGCAAAAACAAGACAAAAAAATGATAGTGGATAGATCATGGGTGCGAGTGCAGATCAGGAGGCCTACAAAGGAAAAAATCAAAAGAGACAAGAAAAATAGGTTACAAATAGAATCTCGTTGATACTTGTGTTTTAGAGAGAATATGGAGCTTTAACAAACATTATCAAATCATGTCAAAATATCAGATACAAGTAAAACATGTATTTATCAAAAGAATCTATGTTATTGTATGTGTACCGTAGTTGATGCCGTGCACTTGCAAATATGCAGCACTCTATATTTTCCTAGTTCTTGTGTTTTACACCACAACCCGTCCCCCTTCCTTTCCCTTTTGCGCCTTTACAATTCTATTCCATATTCTTGTCAAAATGTGTTGCTCTATTTGAAACCACTTTTTGTCCACCCATGATCGAAGATTTTGTAATCCCTTTTAAAATATGTATTCCTTTTGAAAACCCATTTTTTATGTTCAATCATAGCTCAAGTATTCATGTTTGTTAAACAAGTTCCCTTTTCAGCCCTTCTATCTATCTATCTCTCTTTTTTTTTTTTTTCTTTCTTCTTCATCCATTTATTTTTTCCCCTAAGCATTGGCATCTATCTCTAGCAGAAAAAAACGAGTCACATATTCTTTTTTTAATATATCGTAATGGTTTTTTTTTGTATAGTTTAGGTAATCATTTTGACTTCCTTTAATTTTTTCTAATATGAAAGAAATATTCATGACTAATTCTTCAATATTCAATTCTCAATTGATTTTTGCGTTAATATACATAGTTTTTTATATTTGTTTTTCCACATAGAAATAATTAAATGCATTGTCTTTAAAAATTTTTATGTTCGGAAAAAGGTAAGAACATTATATGTTCTCGTAAATATTATTAAATATAATAAAAGGAACAATAACCAGATCGTACCAAGCCAAGAAATCAAATGCTAATCAAACACCACGATCAATAATATGAAATAAATTCACTAGAATAACTTTACATAAACCTTTGCAAAAAAATGAGTAGCAATATCATATATTATTATGGAACTCAATGAAATACAATGAGAATGGGCCTTGCTTATATAGGAAAGGAATAACAATCTAAGAACCACAAGGTCATAGATCAAGCCATAAATCAAGGAAAGAACTAGTCATCAAGGAACTAGTGAAGTCCATAGATTTAGGAGAGAACTAGACATCAAGGATCTAGTCAATACCATAGATTAAGGAAAGAACTATACCTAACAACTAGATAATATCCCCCTAATATCTAAATAAATAAAAGAAATATCCACACACATAAGTGGGTGAGGATAAATACAATAAAAGTAAATAAAGTACCTAGGTTAACATGAGCTAAGGTAAATATCTACTCTAACACCCCCCCTCAAGTGAATCTAGGGGCCAAAATAAAAGTGGCATGTCCACAATATGAGTCCTGACAACTAGGCCAGATGAGGTACTCATGTAAAATATATCAGTGAAGAAATCTCAAACCAAAAGAAGGAAAGAATCATGCTAGAAGGAAAGAGAAAGAAGAAGAAGAAGGAAGATGTTCACATGAACACTCCCCAAGAATAACTTCTGAAACACTAAGCATTCCACGCAACTCAAGGTAGCGAGGTGATGCAAAAGGCTTTGTAAAGATGTCTGTAACCTACTGCTGAGTCGGAAGGTACTCCAAGCAAAGAAATCCATCCTGAATGTGATGATGAATGAAGTGGATGTGTATCTCAATATGTTTTATCCATTGGTTCTCAACTGGGTCACGAGAAATGTGAATTACACTTTGGTTGTCACACTAAATTATAGTCGGTGAATCCTGTGGGAATCCAAACTCACAATAAATAGAAAAGCCAAAGAATTTGCTTTGACTCGTCAGTAATCGCTACCCCGTACTCGCCTCGAAGATGAAAGTGCAATAGCCCATTTCTTTTTACATGCTGAAGTAACTGGAGAAGAACAAAGATAGAAAAGATAGCTAGAAGTGGAACACATTACATCAATAGAACCTACCCAATCTAAATCTGTATACCCAACCAACTGAGTAGAACCCCTAGTGTAGTGTAGGCCAAAATGGGAAGTGCCCTTCAAATAGCACAAAATCCTTTTAGTAGCCTACCATTGACTACTATGAGGATAATGTGCAATCCAAGATAAAATTCCTATTGCAAATGAAATATCATGGTGAGTCCGGTCAATTACATGAGACTCCCAACCAACCGCCTATACAATGTAGGATCACAAATTGGTGGGGTAGATGTGGAAGTAAGAGTAACTCCAGACTAGAAAGGAGATGGACTTGGCTTGCAATCATCCATATCAAAGAGACAAAGAAGATCATTGATGTACTTTTTGTGACTCAAATGAATCCTTGAATCTGCCTAAGAAATATGCAGACCAAAGAAATAATGCAATAGCCCAAGATCTGTCATGTCAAACTGTGTAGAAAGAGCCGTCTGAATACTCCTAATGTAGGAAGAAGAGATGCTAGTAAGTAATAAATCATCAACATACAAGATAAGTATCACAATATCCTCACCAACATGATGGAGATACACTCGTATGATTGGAGTGGAAATGAATAAAGCTAGTAGATAGAAGAAAATAATCCATCTTCTCATACTAAGCTCAAGGGGCTTGTTTGAGACCATAGAGAAACCTTCGAGCCTAAAAATAAGATAAGAATCCTAAAAAAATCTAGCCAAATGCTCCATGTATATTTCCTCTTGTATATCTCCATGTAATAAGGAACTCTTCACGTCCATCTAGTATACATGACACCCTTGTGATGCAGCAAGAGAAAGCACAAGGCGTACAAAATCCATATTGGCAATGGTTGCAAAAGTCTCGATAATCAATACCTTCAACTTGTGAAAAACCCTTTGCAATAAGATGATCCTTATACTTTTCAATGGACCCATCAGATGTGTATTTGGTTTAGTATACCCACTTACACCTAACCATCTTTCTTCCTTTAAAAATAGATACCAAATCCCAAGTATGATTCTTCATCAAATAATAATACTCATCTTCCATCACATCATCCCACTCCTGTATCCTACGAGCCTTTGAAAAATACTATGGATCCTCAGAAACTTCCTGACACAAAATTCCAGAACATGTAGAATGTGTGTGATGATTCCTAGTGGGTGGAAGATCCTGTATGAAAGGTGTTGCCTCAGAAACTCTAGTATGAGCCCACTTAGGCATGGTGAAAACATCAATGGGATTAGGATCCTCAAATAATTATATAACCTCCTCATCAACCTCTTCAAAGAAAGGATCCTCAAGTTGAGATGATGAAGAAGGAGGCATATAAGAAGATGAAGAATCATGAGGAGTGAAGTGCTCATCAAACCGCACATGTGTTTGAAAAGAACATCATAAGTATCGACTCTAAAAGATGATAAACTCTCATGTCATCACAATACCCTACAAAGATCAAGGGCTTACTCTTCTTATCCAAATATTTCCTTTTCTTCTTTGGCACAAACGCCCAAGTGTGGCTCCTAAAGAATAAAAAAATGAGACATCGGGCTTAATGTTGGACCAAGATTCCTCTAGAGTCAAATGCTCAAGTGCTCTATGTGGTGTTTGATTCTCAATGTAGTTAGCACAATTAATTTCTTCTTCCTAATAGATAGGATGTAAATTTATAGAATGCATCATACAGTCATACATTAGCCATTTCCTTCAAATTTCTATTCTTCCTTTCTACTAATCGATTCTATTGTAGAGTATGAGGAATAAAATGCTGGTGAGTAATGCCATGAGTTGCCAAAAAGTTAGAAAATGCATTGCTGAAGTACTCCCCCATTATCAAGATGAAGGTTCTTTATGCTATTAGAAGATTATTTCTCGACAAAATCCTTGAAGACTTTGAAGTTTGAAAAATCATCTTTTTACTTGAGAAACTAAACCCAAGTACACCTTGAGAAATTATCGATAAACATAAGTGCATACTTAGCTCCATTGAAACATGGGGTAGGAAAAACCATCAAGTCACTATGCACAAGCTCAAGTGGTGAAGAAGCTCTCTTAGAAAAATTCTTAGGAAAAGGATCTTGGTGTTGTTTCCTAATTTACAACCATGAAAACTCCTCAAGAAAAGAAACTATAGGAAGACCATCTACCATATAATGAGTTCTCAACTCCTTCAAACATTTGTAATTGAGATGTCCAAATATTTCATGCCAAAGCTTACTCTCTTAATCTACATGAGAAACTAATCTTGTCCCTATAGAAGAAGTGTCATCAAAACCCTCAAAGTGATATAGTCTAGAGTTATGATCAACAATACCTTGAGCAAAAAGTGAATAAGGCTCCAAAAAAATTGTACTTCTACTCCATGTGGTGTAAAAGTAACTATTTTTCCTTGACTAGAATGACAAATTTGATATACATAAAGCAAATTTGTAGTGATGTTAGGAACATATAGTGCATCTTGGATACTTCCACCATCAAGTTGTATATCACCTTTTCCTTTAACAGAAAGAAAGGAAGAATCTCCAACCTTAATTTTGGAAATATAGACAAATAAAAGAATCTTTAGAAGAAGTTATGTGATGAGAAGCACAGAATATATAACCCAATTGTCTACAGGTGGTGACTAAGATTTCCCAAAAATTAAGTGCATTCACTTATAACACCTATCTTCTTCATGATTACTACCCCCATAAAAAGAGCATGAATGGCTAGACTTACTCTTAGATTTAGAAGACTCCTTGTGTTTTGAGTTGAGGAGAATTTTGAGATGGAGAAGGTGTGGATTTAGTTTTACTATTTTGATTTCCTTTCCCTAAGGATTAGATGCAACTAATGCCTTTTGAGAGGTGGAAGACTCAAGATGAGACAATTTGGATTCTTCCTAGTAAGTTTCTCACAAAATATTTCTAAGTTAGGCATTTTAAATGTGTCACCTAAGGCATCCATGCTAGAGAAAAAGTAGAAGCAAAAATTTAGAATGGTCCTCTCAACTTGGATAGAATCAAGTAAACACACTCTTCATATTTCTTATCTCTTCCACTCCCCTTCAACTATGTCAACAAATGCTTGAACTTGGTAAGATAGTCTATAATTGTTGGAAAATCTTCAAGATTAAGATAGGTGATCTCAATGTCAAGTTTCATGGCTCTCATATGATCCACCTTACTAAATAAATCCTCCAATTTCTCCTAAATTTTGAAAGGAGAGTCACATTTTTCCAAATGAAACAAAAGACTATAATTTACATAAGTTCCTATCAAACCCATACACTCATCAAATTTGCACTAGTACTGAAATTTCTCATATTCTCTAGTGAACACTGGTTGTTCTGAAGAAGTTAAAGCCCATAATCCTTTCCACTTAATTATTTTTTCCATTCTTGGTTTCCATGTGTGGTAATTATGTGTTTTTAATGGCTCAACATGATCTAATGCAGAATTAGATAAATATGACATCCTCAAAAAATCACCAAAAGAAATGTAAGAACCAAGCAATGTAACAAGACCCCCAAACAATGCAACAAGATCTCCCCAAAATTTTGGCACTTTATAATGAGTTTGTGTTACAATATGACACTTTATAATTCTTGTCTGATTCTCAAAATAAATATTTCTAATGGAAAGAGCATAAAAAAAGCACTTTTGTAACAAATGGCACTCAAAACCAAGTTACCGATTAAAAGTTACAAAATTTTCAATATTATACTCTACTATTTATTTTAGTTGCCACTTAAACAAAATAAAATGCTCTTGCCTTCACCACACAAATAAAATGAATATGACCATACCATATGACCAAGTGCTAAGGATTTCAATGGGTTTAACCTACTATTCGGGGTGTGCCACTTATTTTCAAGAAATTCACATCCAACTCGCTTTTCTTCGGTAAAAATAATATTTTTGGACTATGTCGAAAATTACCTTCAACCCAAAATAGTAGCCTGTGGAATTTACTGAAATAGCAAATCATGCATATTCGCCCGTGGACCCCTGCCAAAAAAGGAAAGAAACGTCTTTTCGTAAAACCGCTTCTGCACATCGCTGACCAAGAATGTTGCATCCATAGAAACAAAACCCAAACCTAAATTTTTGGGTTTTCTTCCTATTGGCACAAATCCCAAGACAAACCACCACATTCGTCTACACAACAAAATAATACCAAAAATACGACTACCTCCATAAATGGTCGAGTTTATAGTTGATTTTAGGGTTTTTCCACCTTTTGGATCTAATGGAAGCCTTTGTTTTGCATAAAAATGCATGCAAATAAAAATACGAGAAAATACCGAATATATGAAAATACAAAGAATGTATTTGCAAAAGAAACGTAGAGATGGATGTCAATAGCAATCTCCTTCTCTCGATACCAAAGGAATGATAACGAGATCATAATAAAACATCACGATCAATAAGATGAAAGCAATTCATCATAATAACTTTACATAAAAATTTGCAAACAAATGAGCAACAATATCATAAATTATTATGGAACTCAATGAAATACAATGAGAATGGACCTTGCTTATATAGGTAATGAATAACAATCTAAGAACCAAATAAGGTCGTAGATCAAGCCATAAATCAAGGAAAGAACTAGTCATCAAAGAACTAGTTAATTACATAGATTTAGGAGAGAACTAGACATCAAAGATCTTGTCAATACCATAGATCAAGGAAAGAACTATACGTAACTAGATAAATATCCCCTAATATCTAAATAAATAAAATAAATATCCACACACATAAGTGGGTGAAGATAAATACAATAAAGGTAAATAAATTACCTAGGTGAACATGAGCTAAGGTAAATACCTACTCTAACATATAATGTTAATCATAATATTTAAAAACATATATTTCATTTACGCTTAGAAATGACTTACTTGAAAAATGAGGTAATATAAAGTAACAATTTTTAAATTCTAAAATAATATATTCCAAGACTAGAGGCTACTAAGGTCGATGTTTATGACATTTCCTAGCTATTATAAGACAACACACAAGGCAAAAAAATATTCAAAGACAAGAATTTTTTTAAATATTTTCCTGAATACATTTTTCAAACAAGAATGAATACTAGTGATCGTTAAGATTCCTATGACTCGCATACGATATAACTAGGATGGCTCACCTAAAAACCGAGCTAAACACCATTATTATATTTAGATTTCCGTATTAATTTATTAGAATCCTACCATGATATTTGAATCCGGCATCCGATAATATAGAATATTAGTAAATAGCATTAGTACCACATACCAAAGACTTGAGATTAGTGGCTGCTAGGATATTTTTTTCCTTGCATATAAGACAATTAGTAATGACCCAACTAAAAAATTAACTAGCTCCTTTATTATATTTGGATGTTACATTACTACCTTCTAAGACTAGTGACCACTAGGGTGGATGTTTACTTTCTTTCTTTGATGTTCCAAGACAACAAATATTCAAAGACAAGATTAATTCAAACATTTTTCTAGAATAACCATATTATAAAAGTAAATTATCTCGCATTACGGATGTTGAGTTCAATATGTTATTTGAAGTCTATCACATGATATTTGAATCCTAGTGGTCTGTAATGTCGTAGATTATTCCACTGTGTTTATGTAACATAATAAATACTTAAGATTAGTATCCGTTAGGATAATTCTTATTTACATTGTAAATAATGATTAATGACCCGACTAAAAACTCAAAAATGAACTAAATCAGTATACCGATTGTTTGACCAGTGGCCTCCGAGTATACCATAATATTCAAACTTTATTACATGATATTCCTAGCATCCACTAGGATATTTACTTGTCTTGCATTCAAGACAATTTATAACAACTTGATTGAAAATCTAACTATGCTCCCCACAATTATATTTAAATTTTAAAATACTATTTTTAATGAATGATGACCACTAGGGTGGTTTCTCACTACATTTCTTTCCTAAATACTCGTGATTCCAAATAAAAATTTAAGCCTAGCAGACACTCTACTCAATAGTATATTAATAGTCTATCGCATGAATTCCAAACAAAAATTTAAGCCTAGCCGCGTATCATTGGGTTCAATATGTTATTCGAATTAGCATTGTTGCAACATCATAGAGGCTTGAGGTTAGCAACCACTAGGATAGTTTTTTTCTTGCATACATGAAAATTAATAATGACTTGAAGGATATTCAAATACATGAATAGACAAAAAACATCCAAAGATAGAATGAACCTATGATCTTAGGCTATTGGTGAGTTACAAGTAGTTTGATATGATCAACCCAATTTCTATTCCCATTGAGTTCATTAGATGCATTCAATAAGTGGCTATGGAGAAACCTTGAGGTAGGGGTTGAACTTATTCATATGGACCAAGTGTAACATATCGGGGCACTTCAAATGTGGATAACTCAAAGTGGATATTAAGGACCTAAGCCCACCTCCATATCCCACTTAGAGAAATTGCTCCTCCACCACTCCAGTTCATAGCTATGGTATAATAAAATCATTTTACCATCCAAAATTTACAAGTAGTTTGTAATCATCAACCTAATTTCCATTCCCGTTAATTTCATTAGATGCTTTCAATAAGTTTCCATGGGCACACTTTGAGGTAGGGGGCAAAATTATCCACATGGACCAAGAAGAACATAGCTTGGTGCTTTAAATGCTCCCCAAAATCATTTTAAAAATTTAAAAGACTATTTCTAATTACCTGCAACCACTAGGGTGGTTTCTCACTAGATTTCTTTCCTGAATACTTGTGATTCCAAATAAAAATTTAAGCCTAGTGGCCATTGAGCTCACTAGTATATTCAAAGTCTATCACATGAATTCTAAATGAAAATTTAATCCTAGTAGCCACTATGTTCAATTTTAGGCCTAGTGACAGAAGGTTCAATATGTTATTTGAATCAAGGTGCTTTTGCAACATCACAGAGGCTTGAGGTTAGCGGCCACTAGGATAGTTTTTGTATTACATACAAGATAATTAGTAATTACTTGAAGGATATTCAAATACATGACTACAAAAAAAATATTCGAAGACATGATGAACTCATTTTCTTGGGCTATTGGTGAGTTACAAGTAGTTTGTAATCATCAACCCAAGTTCTATGTTCATTAAGTTCACTGGATGCTTTCAATAAGTGGCCATGGGGAAACCTTGAGGTAGGGGTCAAACTTCTCCATATGGACTAAGAGGGAAAATTTGGGGCACTTTGAATGCTCCCCATAATTATATTTCAATTTTAAAAGACTATTTTTAACGACTAGCGACCGCTAGGGTGGTTTCTTAATACATTTATTTCCTGAATACTCGTGATTCCAAACAAAAATTTAAGCCTAGTGGTTGTTAGGTTAAATATGTTATTCAAATAAACGTTATTGCAACATCACAGGGACTTGAGGTTAGCGTCAGCTAGGATAGCTGTTATATTACATATAGGAGAATTAGTAATTACTTGCCAGATATTCAAATACATGACTAGACAAAAAATATTTGAAGATAGGATGAACTCAAGTTGTTGGGATATTGGTGAGTTACAAGTAGCTTGTAATCATCAACCCAAGTTCCATTCCCATTGATTTCATTGGATGATTTCAATAAGTGGCCATGTGGACACCTTGAGGTAGGGTCCAAACTTCTCCATATGGACCAAGTGGAACATAGCAGGGCACTTCGAATGTGGATCGCTCGATGAAAATTAAGGACCCAAACCCACTTCCATGTCCCGCTTAGAGAAATTTATCCTCCACCATGCTAGTTCATAGATATGGTATGAAAATATCATTTACCATTCAAAATTTAAATGTAGTTTGTAATCATCAACCCAAGTTCCATTCCCATTGAGTTCGGTGGATGCTTCCAATAAGTGGCCATGAGGACAACTTGAGGTAGGGTCAAAATTCTCCATATAGACCAAGCAGAACATAGTGGGGCACTTTGAATGCTCCCGTAATTATATTTTAGTTTTAAAAGACTATTTTTAATGACCGACGCCCGCTAGGTACTTTTCACTACATTTCTTTCCCGATACTCATGTTTCTAAATAAAAATTTAATCCTAGTGGCTACTAATCTCAATAGTATATTTTAAGTCTATCATTATAATTCCACACAAAAATTTAAGCCTAATGACTGATGTGTTCAATTTCAAGCCTAGTGGTGGTTGGGTTCAATATGTTATTCAAATCAGCATTGTTGCAACATCACAAAGGCTTGAGGTTAGTATCCACTAGCATAGTTTATGTCTTGCATACATGAATATTTGTAATTAATTGATGAATATTCAAATACATGACCAAAAACAAATATTCGAAGACAAGATGAACTCAATTTCTTGGGCTAATGGTGAGTTACAATTAGTTTGTAATCATCAACCCAAGTTCCATTACCATTGAGTTCATTGGATGCTTTTAATAAGTGGCCATGGGGACACCTTGAGTTAGGGTCAAAATTCTCTATATGGACCAAGTAGAACATAGTGGGGTGCTTCGAATATGGATCACTCGGTGGACATTAAGGAGTCAAGCCCACCTCCATGTTCCGCTTTAGACAAAGTGATCCTCCACCACTCTAGTTCATAGATTTTGCATAGTAAAAGAATTTACCATCATAAATTTACAAGTATTTTGTAATCATCAACCAAAGTTCCAATCCCATTGAGTTCATTGGATGCTTTCAAAAAGTGGCCATGGGGACACCTTGAGGTAGAGGTCAAACTTCTCTATATGGACCAACTGGAACATAGCGAAGTGCTTTGAATGCGGATCACTTGGTGGATATTAAGGAACCAAGCCCACCTCCATGTCTTGCTTAGAGAAACTTCTCCTCCACCACTCTAGATCATAACTCTCATATGATAAATGTTAGGAATTAATAATATCTAATGCAGAATAATTCTTTAGAATTGCAATAATAAGAAGTATGAATAGAATTATAGAAATGAAAAATACACAACACGAAGACAATATTTAACGTGGTTCACCCAATGTGGGCTACATCCACCAAGAACACTTGCTCAGATTTTATTACAAGCCAACAATCTTCACAATTACAATAATCAGATCTTGTTTGGAGCTGCACTCAACAAACCCTCCCGAATTTGCACTTGAATTCACACACACTATTCACCTTCACAAAACACACTCATATAAATCCTATTGTATGTCCATCTATTTATAAGTACATCAATAGGTAGCCGAAGAGGTGGTTTTACAAAACAATGGGTACTAAAAACCATGGGCCCAAAAACAACCCATAATGGTTACCCATTACCCATGGGTTAATAAACCACCCATGAAAAATTTGCTTCAAGGGCTTCACCCCCCGTACCCCCTTGACCCACTCACTAGTGAGCGGACCGCCGTAAAAATATCCGAGTGTAACACATGGAAGGTGTACCAAACTCTAACATGAAAACAGGCTCCATAAACATAACAAATAAAAGTGTTTACCATAAAAATTTACAATTAGTTTGTAATCATCAACCCAAGTTCCATTCCCGTTGATTTCATTGATGCATTCAAAAAGTTGTCCATGGGGACACCTTGAGGTAGGGGTCAACATTATCCATATGGACCAAGCGTAACATAGTGAAGCGCTTTGAATGCTCCCCGTAATTATATTTTAATTTTAAAAGACTATTATTAATGATTGGCAAACCACTAGGTGGTTGCTCACTAAATTTCTTTCCCGAATACTCATGATTCCAAATGAAAATTTAACCCTAAAGAGCCCCAAAGCTTAATAGTATATTCAAAGTCTATCGCATGAATTCTAAATGAAAATTTAAGCCTAGAATCCGTTGTGTTTAATATAAGCCTAGTGGCTACCGGGTTCAATATGTTATTTGAATTAGCATTTTTGCAACATCACAGAGGTAGAGGTTAGTGGTCATTTAGGACAATTGTTGTCTTGCATATAAGACAATTAGTAAATACTTAACAAATATTCAAATACAATATTACACAACAAATATTAGAAGATAAGATGAACTCAAGTTCTTTAGATATTGGTGACTTATAAGTAGTTTGTAATCATCAACCCAAGTTTCATTCCTATTTAGTTCATTTGATGCTTTTAATAAGTGGCCATGGGGACACCTTGAGTTAGGGGTCGAACTTCTCCATATGGACAAAATGAAACATAACAGAGTGCTTAGAATGCTCTTTATAATTATATTTCAATTTTAAAGGATGATTTTTAACAATTGGAGATAGCTAGGGTGGTTGCTCACTACATTTCTTTCTTGAATACTCGTGTACCCAAATGAAAATTTAAATCTAGCATCCACTAAGCTTAATATTATATTTGAAGTATATCACATGAATTCCAAATGAAAATTTAATCCTAGTGACCACTATGTTCAATGTTAAGCCTAGTGGCCACTGGGTTCAATATGTTATTTGAATTAGCATTTTAGCAACATCACAGAGGCTTGAGGTTAGCGGCTATTTAAGAAAGTTGTTGTCTTGCATACGTGACAATTAGTAATAACTTGATTGATATTCAAATACAAGATTACATTACAAATATTATAATATAGGATGAACTCAAGTTCTTTGTATATTTTTGAGTTATAAGTGGTTTGTAATCATTAACCCAAGTTCCATTCCCATTGAGTTCATTGGATGCTTTCAATAAGTGGCCATGGGGACACCTTGAGGTAGTGTTCAAACTTATCCATATAGACCAAGCGTAACATAACAAGGCACTTCAAATTGGATCGCTTGGTGGACATTAAGGACCCAAGCCAACCTCCATAACCTAGTTAGAGAAAGTGCTCCTCCACCACTCTAATTCATATCTCTTAATTAATAAAAGCGTTTACCATCCAAAATTTACACATAGTTCGTAATTATCAACTCAAGTTCCATTCCAATTGATTTCATTAGATGCTTTCAATAACTAGCCATGGGTCAAACTTCTCCATATGGACCAAGTGGAACATAGCAGGGCACTTGGAATGCAGAGATTGATTGGTTGACATTGAGGACCCAAGCCCACCCCCATGTCCCATTTAGAGAAAGTTATCCTCCACTAACCCATTTCATATCTCTGGTATAATAAAATCATTTACCATCCAAAATTTTCCACCCTCCCACTTTTCATGAACTTAAATTTCACAAAGCCTTGAAAGGAAACCCAAACGTATCAAGAGAGGGGTGCTTAATTAGAGATGAATATGTAAGTTTAGTAATGGACGCGTACTTTCCTTTAAAGGATGACATGTGTAATGAGGCAAAGGCTTAAGCTTTGTTTGGTAGGTCTTAAATTGGCGGAAAACATTGGATGTGAAGCTTTGGAAATTGAAGGTGATTCCCAAGTGGTAATAAATGATGTTTGAAAGGGAAAAGATTTATCCTAGAATTTGGATTATTATATCACCAACATTTTTCATTGGTTGAGAAAAATCCCTAAGTGGGTTTTAAACCATAATTATAGAGAAGAAAATTATGTCACCGATTTCTTGGCTAACTAAGGCATCATTAAGAGAGATGGATCAATGAAATCAGGGTGAGATAACACATTCCCATATATCATATCTCGGGAAGGGGGAGTGAGGTGTTATTAATTTTTGGTGTCTTAGCTTCCTTTTCATTCTTCCATTTTCTTGTGGTGGTGACGGTGGTGTGGAGTTCTGATAGATGAGTATGGAGTGCCCTTTATTACCTTTCCTTTTCCTACAAGGTGTGAAGTGTGAGATGACATTTTCTGGGAGCATTTCTTAGGTTTGTATTAGGATTATCTTTAGGGTGGTGTCGGGTTCTATCTGTGAGGAAATTATGAGGATTCTAGGGAGGAATATTTGGGTGAGTCACCAGAGCTCGCATTAATTTGGAAGTTTCCTCTTGGTTTGTGTCCCGAATTCTTTTGGTTAGGAAAATACCGACAAGTTGAGAGACATATCCCTCCACTTCATTAAGCCCAAGCACTGGGTCAACTTAGTTTAAGATTTGGAGGATTTTGGGAGGGGTCAACCACTACCTAACATTATTTGCAAGGGGTTGTCCACGGGAGGAAGTGAGGAGGGTGATAGCCAAGATCTCTTCCAAGAACGTGGTTTTGATGTGGTTTTCTTTGACGCTCATGTTTCTTATTCTCGAGGGACCTTGTGAAGGCAGCCAACTAGAGAAGTTATATTTTCCTAGGCTTTTGGCTCCCATTGTCCCAGCACTCTGCTGGTATGGGCTGATGTCTGTGAAGGAAATTGGGATTTACATATAAATTTTTGTTGCATAGTTCTCATCTTGATGTCTCGGTGGGTGGGAGGATGTCTCCATGGCCAAGAAGCTTAGCCTCTCAGGTGTAATTTCTAGTTCTTGTCCCTGGTTTTTAGTGGTTGGGTATTTTTTGTTGTCAATGTTGGGTTTTCTCGCTTGTAGCCTAGTTTTTTTTTGGTTTTGTTTTGCTAGGTCATGTGGTTTATTGATTATCTTTCACATTTGTAATTGAGTGGGACCCCATTAATCCCCAAGTTCTAAGATCCTATCAAAAGTGATAAATCATCTAATTTTTTTGAAGACATGACATATATTAACGATTTTCTAGATTACACATAGCCCCTAAGATCAAAGCTTATTATACTCCCTTCGTGTAACATAATTTTTTTAATAAATTTCGTGATTACACATATTCCAAAAAGAAATTTTCAGCCTAGCATCCACTGATTTCAATATTTTATTCGAAGTCTACCACATGATATTCAAAGGATAGAAGGCACTAAGGTCATAGATTATTTCATGGCGTTGGTGTAACATAACGCAGTCTTGAGATTAATGGATACTAGCATAATTCTTGTCTCCCGCACTAAGGCCCTCGAACCTAAAGCTATAAAAAAATTTTTACATTGATGAAAAGATAACCTAGAATATATAGATGCTAATGCGTCTCGGTAGTATTCACTTCTACCAACAAATTGACAACTTGAAACAAACCAAATTTAATAGAAAGCAATTATTTAAATTGTTTAGTGCAACGCATAACATAAAATTCTATTAATGAATTCTTGTATTTTATAATTAAAGGAGGGTTGAAGGGCCCCTTTCCCTTTACATTACAGATATAATAAGAGGATTAGTCTAATAAACTAAATGATACAACAATACTTTGGTGAAAAAATGTAAGGGTCGATGCTAAGAAAATAAGTGGTTGGGAATACAAAAAACCCCAGACCAGTAAGCCAAACAGTATGATTCGATAACAATGGAAATGGAAATGCTATACAACAACCAAAACTAAGATATAACCTGACGGATTTTAGAAGCACTAATTTATTTGAAACACATGACCATTCCTAACCTCTACCTGAACGGTCCCAAAAATTTTCCGTTGGTGGTTCAGAAAAAGATGTTTTTTTCCAAAGAGTAGCCCGACTCTTTAACCAATTGTAACCTCATGTACACCTCAAAAAAATTTGGTTCCTATTGTGGCGGAGAAAGAAATAACATCTAGGTTAAGTAAATGGAGTGACCTACCACCCGTCAGTGGTGTCTCACCCCATTTTTCCATTTCAAAAAGAAATAATTTAGGACATTAAATCATTTGAACAACTCTTTAAAAATGTCTGTGTGCACAAAACCTTCCTATTTATAACAAACATCGAAAGCAAGGGCCATGAAACAATCAAGGTTTTTTCCATTTCCACTTCCATGTCAATCCTATATGCTAGCTTGATCCAATGATGACCCATCTCCAAAGCCTAATCCTTCACCGGTGTATGATAAGAAGATTACAAATGAATGTTGAAGAAACTTCCACATTTACCCTTGGATGTCCCTCTAGAGAAAAATACTCATCTTTATGAACTCCCTCAATAGCAACCAGGTATTTCTCTGTTTCAATTTGAAAAATGGATTTCAAATGACAACACAAAATTTTGGTATAAAATCCCATTTCACTCACAACCATGGAAAATTGCATGAAAGGAAACATTGGTCCAGCCATGACAGAATAAATGAAATCTTGTGAAAGAAACCTAAAAGGTGTGAAAATAAGGGGGAGTGATAAGATAAATATATGGAGTGAATATGCCATCGCATGCTTGAAATTAATACAAGCTTTCTAAAGCAGATTTAATATCAACGTTTATTAGAAAAGGTGACGAGTCCGGTCAATCAAGATGTTTATTGCAAATATTATCGCAAAACTTGCCTATTTAGTAGCTATCTTAATAGATAATATTAAGGTCCAATCTGGAGTTAATGAGATCATGCAAAGGGAATTTTAATCACAAAAGATTGATTTTCCCTAATAATTTTTACCTTTTAAGGACAACATTTTAATATGGGAGTCACCTCCAATAATTAATTCATTACTATTCAAGTCATTTTCCAGGACTAATAATGTTCCAAATAGCTTAAACTTACTTGATTTATACATTTAATATTTCAATAAGTTTATATTCATTACTCACCCATTATTTTTTTGGCTACCATGCCATACAAACTTCGAGGATACTTCTTCTACTATGATCTACTTGTGCTAGGGGAAAGGAGCCAATGACCATGCAGGGGATAATGACCGTGCATGGGTCAATGACCATGAGTGGGTACATGAAATAAAATACCATTAGTTTCTTGAATTCAAGTAAAAATTACCAAATTTAACTAACGTCACTTAGCTTTCATTAACTAACGATGCTTACCGGTTGCAAATATTTTTGTTTATATGAAAATATATGGATTACGTTTTATACACAAAAAATTAAATGAGAACAAAACTATTGAGATTGTTTTTTGCATTGTTAAAATGGATTTCCCGATATTGTAGAGGCTAGCAGCCTACTAGCCTTCTCATCAATGAATAATTAGTAAACATAAAAAAACATTTCTTTTCACAGCCTCTGATCATTTATTCCCAAGTAAGGTTTGTGTACATCTTCACCCTTGATGTTTATTAAATTCTTATGGACTATTATGTTTAATAGGTAATTTCTTAAAATATGCAGGGCCAAGATGAACAGGATACATCTTCAGGTTTAAAATATGTACTTCTATTATTATTCTCCAACACTCATATTTGTCGATAATGTAGAAAATTAATTTTTCATTGATTAAATACTTAGCGGTCACTAAATTTTTCATTGATACCTTAGTGGTCACCAAGAATTTCATTTCTTTGATGTTCCAAGGCAAGATAAGACAACTAATATTCAAAGACAAGAAAGATATTTACCACTTTCCTGAATACACGTAATTAAAAATATTTACCACTTTTTTGAATACACATAATTAACACAATAATATTCAAGTTTATTACATTTTATTCCTATCCTAACATACTATCTTGATGTTGGTGGCTACTAGGATATTTGTTTTCTTTTATATGGGACAAGTAGTAATGACTTCACTGAAAACTAACTATGCTCCATTATTGTATTTAAATTTTACAAGACTAGCAACCACTAGGGAGGATGCTTACTACATTTATTTGATGTTCCAAGACAAGAGAAGACAACAAATACTCTAAGACAAGAAAAAATTTTAACTATTTTTTTCTGAATATACGTGATTCAAAATGTAGATTCAAGAGAATACAATGCACGTAGTCAAACAAGTAATATTAAGCCTAACTCCCATTAGGTATTTTAGCAGCCGCATGGATCCTAGCAGAAGCCAAGGTTTTCCATGATTTTATTATTATTCGATCACTAATTTTAAAATAAGAAAATATTAAGGCTTGATACCAAGAAATCATAAATTTTGATTAATAATCGAACCTAGCAACTGCTACACATTTTCCTTTATACTAGTCGATTTCAATTATGTGATATACAAGATATATCTTATGAGAACAATAAAATGCACCTAATTACAATAGCCAAACACATCATGACATGTAAGATTTGTTATTATTAAATAATCAATTCTCAACCCTTATCACCCATGTTCGATTCTATGTTTTCACAATGATGTAGTATAACTCAAATATGTTTTTTTATGTTGATGGGAATATATAGATGCTAGTGGCCGCTAGTCTTCACTTCTAGAAAAAAATTCACTACTTGAAACAAACCAAATTTAATAGCGACTAATTGTTTAAATTTCTTAGTGCAACACATAACAAATTTTTTTATTAATGTTTTCTTGTTTTTTATAACTAAAGGAGGGTTGAATTATGCCTGATGATCGCTATGCTATAAATATTTATTCCTATGGCATCTCTTTGCTATTGCACTATTGAGAAACAATATTTTTCCTTTCCAATCACTTAGGAAATATTAATTTGTTTAATTCCTTTTTCAAGTAGTATGTATTCCATTGGCTACATTCTGTTCATGTAAATTCCTTTGATTGAAGAAGAAGGGGATTGGAAAAAGACAGATGATGACTGGTGTGTAGAAATGCATTCCCAAAAATTACCACGGTGATCTCGTGGTGATTTATTTATTGATGAGAACATTGTCAAAGAAGTTGGTATGGTACTAAATTCAAAAGTTATTGATGAGAAAACATTACGTATTCAGGTTGAATGCGTAAAATTCACAATGAGTAAGTTCCTTATTCTTGACATGGAGTTGGAAGTTTCATTATTCAAGAAACTAGAAATGAAGGCTTCTAGATAAAATAAGGTGTGCTCTTGTCTTAAATATGGTTGTAATTTGGGGAATTTTATACAATGTCGGACAAAACAGGCTATGTAAATGCCCTTGAATTTCATAATAACATTAATTTGATATTCAAAATTGTATAGAACTGAGGATACCTCTTCTATTTGTCATTATTTGAATAGAAAACATTTTCTTTCTCCACCGAAACATGTAAATCTATTTACAATGCTGAGGAGATCTTATTTGTCTAAATTAGAGATAGATCCATCTAAGTCAAAGTTACAAGGATTAAAAATAATAAAAATCATATTTGTTTTTTAATAAAGTGACCAATATATTTGAGAAAACAGAAACTTCAAATGTTGAACAATTAAAATTGTTTTTGTTTAATGGTGATGCTTTTCTAATTGAAGTTTCTAGGTGCCATTTGGCACCTCCAGAATATCAATTATGTCTTGTGCATGATGAGAATGTTTACCTTCTTATCTATTCAATGTTGATTAATGTTATTCCTACAATGAGGGATGTACTTCTTCTTCCCTTTTTACCTTCTACAAAGGAACTTGTGTAACTTGAGGATCCAGATGACCTAAAAAGGGATGAAGTGCAGTTCTACATTCTTGATGACCAACATACCATTTGTGCCCCAAAAAAATTTGGTTGAAAGAAAATACAATTTATTACATACTAAGATGTATTTTAGAAAGGATTGCATTATGTCTTTACACGCTCCTCATGAATTTATTGTTAAAATTTTCTAGTATCAAAACGATGTAAAGAAATATTGGATTGATACCAATTTTATTGATGTACTCTGAAGTCTAGGATGATTTGGAGATCCCTAGGATGTCCTTGGAGGCCCGGAGTGGGCAACTTAAATTCAAATGATTTGAAGGTAATGAGACTTAATTTTAGCACATTTGTTCTTAAAATTTAATTTTGCAATATGCACAAAATAAATATACTATTTCATCTTTCAATGCATTATTTAGAGATGAAATGTCTTGCTATTTTCAAAGTGTCTAAGAAAATACCCTTCATGGAAAATTCACATTTCTATATTTACTTGAGGACATATGGACAAAATTGACAACAACCATTGAGTTATTTAAATCTAGTGGGATGACTTGTTCTCCTCTTAAGGATAAACAACCTAACTTTCAACCAAATTCATTGGCATGGTTCATAGAGAATTACTTCATACTTGCAAGAGGAATTATTGATGAGGAGATATCAATTCTAATAGATAAAGTGCAAGTAGGGAAAGTATGGCTAACTCACTCTATTGAAGCAGGACATCATAGTGGAGACTTTAGATACTTATTACCAAAGAGTAAAAGATGATAGAAGGATGAGAGAAAATTTTCTAAAATATATAAAAATTAAATATCCATGTAATCGTGTATTGGCAGAATGCACTGAAAAAAATATTGTTGAAAAATATGGTGTGCATGAATCTCACTTCCGCTAGTTGTGTGTACTCTTGGGAGAAGAAACTAAAAAAAAGAAAATTTGATTCTGGAGGAAGTGAAAACCTAGAAAAAATAAAATTTGATGTTAAAGTGGCAGAGATTCTCCCAATGGTAGATCAAGCAATTATAGACAACTATGGTATTGCAATGAAAGAAAATATTCCAGCAAGGATGGAAGACACCGAAGACTTTACCTATCAATGTGCATATCCCTTCCATCTCCAGTCAACAATATGTTCTATTTTGTCAACTAATCAATTCAATGTAGAATATGTGATTGTAGATTTCTACAATTTGTCTAGTGTACTCACTTTCGATGTAATAATGGACTTGCTTAGAATTTTTGGATCTAGTATGTTAAATTGTGTAATTATTGTGCTCTCACCTGTTACGTTTTCAAAAATATTGAGAGAGACAATAAACAAATACATTCAAAAATTCAAAGACAAGGGGGAATCAATTGTGGAAGGCTATTATAGATTTTATAACAACAAAGTGGAAAATTTAAGAGCTTGTGTCTTATGTAAACAATAATTGATGTGCACAATTGTGATATTGACAATGAGGATATAGCTAAAATCACCATGGATTACATGGATGAACTTCCATGAAAAATGGTGACTGCAAGTAGAATTGGCCTACAAGGAAAGACACATCCTTTTATTAATGAGAGATCTTATTTATTTTTGGTCCCATATGTTCACTCGACTCACTTTCGATAATTCTCCAATTATAGTGTTGTACGATGGTAGTGTTGCACTCGTAGGATTTAGTTTACCTAGGTTTATCTTCATTTTTTTATTGTTGAATCACATGATCAAGAAATGTTTTTACACCATTAAAAATTTCATTTTAAAAAAGTACGTTTATTAAGATCACTTTAAACAATTATATTAGTCTAATGCATTTGAACCGATACACACAATATTTATGAAGACAAACTAAACAATAGAGGAAGACATTGTCTCTTCCTCTCCACATATAAATAGAGGAGATGATGTTGATCTTAGTATGTCAGAACCAATTGAACTTGTTTCCCCATATGTTGTTGACCATCCATCTAATGAATCTATAAAAGGTGAGTGGGAAATACTCATTTTATAAATTTATCACTATAAGATGTTTTCGATTGTCATTGTTTACATATTTTTAATAATAACTTCATTTTTTCATATTTGATTCCAAATGGGGAGGTTGTTGGCACATCATGCATGAACTTACAGATGGAAAATGGTATGATAGTCATATATAATTATAAAGAAAACCATTTATAAGACCCTCATAATTGAAGGAACCTATAGTGAAGTAGTTTATTTGTAATATGTATTACCCTAGTGATCACTAACATGCATCTTTTAATTAGATTTATTGTGAATTGAGTAAATTTTGGTTTATTGGTTAATATTTATTTGCGGAAAATTTATAAAAAATTACTTCTATACAATTGGCTATTAGCGGTCGCTAATCCCATCATAAAATGTCAACCCAAAAATAATTCAAGAATTAATGGCTTATACCTATTGATTGCTAATATACAACTATATTTATGTAATATTATATAAAAGTGAGTTGTTTCACGTATTTTTTTACATCGACTTAAAAATTATTTTGAATTGATTACTATTTTTATATATATAATGAGTATCACAAGAACCTCCAGAGGAGGAGTGTGAGAGAATCCAAGACAATGTCTTAATCAGTAAGTGTTAACATACTGAAATTTTGATTATTTGAATTGGTTAATATCAAATTGTGGACAATTGAGAAAAAATTACTTCAGTGCAATTGGCCAAGAGGATTATTTAATTATTTTAGATCTGGAGGGTTTACTCTATAAGAAAAACCAATCCTACAAAGAGTTGATAATCAATTTTGCTAAGGAGAATCTCAACTTGTGAGGTGGGCTCAAGGAATTTTTAAAGATACGACAACAAAATGTGAAGTGAGATTTCAGTCTAGCTATCTCTCTTACACCGAATTTGAAAATTTGATTAAGGATTTTTAAAAAAATAGAATTTTAATTCAAATCATTTATTATTTTTGGTAAATACCATTACTGTGTAGAATAATAAATTGCGAAAAATATCTCTAAAAGATTTGGAGTAGAGATGGTATTGTTTTCAGCCTTAGAAACAAATTATGTATTATAATGGGCAAAAGGGAAACCCTCTGGAAAATTTTATGGTGGGGAAGAAATCCAATGAAGAAAATTGTTTCAAGATAAGTGGTTCATGACCAATTTGTACATAAACATAACACAAATATTGTGTCGGGGTTTGAGTGTTGTGTAGGGAATCCAAAAGTCAAAAAAACCAAAAATATATAACTATTAATTATTTCAAAATGTTTTTTACAATGATATTCATTCGTACAATTATATGGTCACTCTTTATTTTATATATTGAGATTACAAATTTAATAGTAGACATTATTTATATCCTTACCGTGATGAGATGATATTATAGTTTTATAAGTTATTTTTGAGTTGTGATTAAATATTTTAATGTCTTGTTTTTAATCACTTTTGGAACATTACATTGATTTTGAGTTGTTTATATAGATCCAATAGGGAATCCTTGGAAATTACTAGTTTTGGGAGTTGAAGGTTTGTTATTTGGAATTTCTAGTATTGGTGAAAAATACCTCGTAATATGGTTCCAAATTTTGGATCCGGAATATCTTGAATAATTTGAATTAGGGTTTAGTGTTAAATTGATAAGTAATGCATCAAAATAATTTTACACTACCTTATGGTCTTCATTATGGATTCAACAACGATGAAATACATGTTCATAAAAAATTTAGATGGTTGTGAGAAACCAACTTCAGGTTCATTTAGGGATGCCAACAATGTAATTTCAAAACAAATAAAAGCCAATAGATAGTAGACATTTATGGTAATGTCTATGGTGAAAAAAATATACTTTTGATCGATGACACGATATTCTTTTTGCATGAGGTCAAAGAGTAAATTACTCTAAAAACCCCAACATACTAGAGATTTGATGGAAACTATAAGATCGATTCAAAAATCTATACTGAATTATGTACATGGTTAAAACATGCAGGAGAGCACAAAAACATGTGTAGATCATTAAGAACGTTCAAACGCAGAATCGAGTGTGAATTATAGAATTTTCTTCCAAATCCAACAATGTATTATGCATTTTTATGGAATAAAGTAACTACCTTAAGATTCTTAAAGTTTTGCAAATGCGCAATCATTTTTTTACTCTATTTTGGGCAAGATTTTTCTTTTCTCTAACTTGGGTGAAGAGACAATCGTGGATCATGGACCAATAAAACAAATGAGTTTTCCTAGATCTACATAGTTTAAACTTTTGTTTTGCACATTGATGTTGGCTTCTCTAAAATAAAAATATTTTTTCCCAGCTTATACATGGTTTAATCTTAAATACATTTTAAAATTGATAAGAACCTTTTTCTCGAGCAATAAATAATCATAATGCGGCCGCACCGTATAAAACATAAATTTGTTAGGGGAGAGGGCCAATAGGTGAACATGGTCCAATAGCTGACATTACTATTGATCACAAACACCCAATAATTTTCATAGTTGTTAGGATTATACTTGTTGTAGAGATAACCAAGCATGAAATGAATAATGCAGAAAACGTAAAATAGAAAAGAATGCAATAAAACAGAGACACGATTTAACGTGGTTCACCCAAAATGGGCTACGTCCACCAGAAATAGCCAATCCTTTTATTCAGTCCAACAAAAATCTCTCTCATAGTGCCACCACTTGATACAATGAGCCTCATACATAATGAACCTTTAAATATATTAGGGTTTTATCATTTCAGGGAAATATAGAAAACCACCTGTTATATTTGTGACCTAATAAGGAATGGTCCACATTTCACAATGCATAAATACATATAAAATGTGGCTTATGGGGGCACTTCCCTGAACCCCTGCCAGGTGTGCGGTCCCTGACTTCCACCGGGGGGACATCGCCCCAAACCCCGCAAGGGGGCGAAGCCCCTCGCAACCCCCTGCTGCTATCAAGCTCCAAAACTAACAATAGTAATATCTAGTAGTTATTTATTTTTGACATAATAATTATGTAGAGTAGCCAATTACATCATGACATGTAAGACTTTTTACCCATGTACAAGTATAAAAATTTCAATGTTCAAGCATTTTCACCCATATTCAAGTATTGGTTTCCACCTTGGTTGTAGTGTATCTCAAATTTATTATTTTAAATCAGTTCAAAATATGGTTTTCCCTCCAATTGAACATTCCAATGAAAAAATATAAGCTAACACAAATTTTAACTACATATTAGTGAAAAAATCAAAGTATCATGTGATAAATGATTAATTGTGTGGACCCCTTAACTTAGGGTGTACCACTACCAGCCCCTCTCCCCTATGCCTATTGATTTTTAGATCCATGGAGACTTCCCTGAAATCATAAAATGTTTTTTAACTAGATATTCATATTTTAATCTTAATAATAGTTTGAAAATGACAAAACCTTGTTCTAAAGAAAAAATAAATCCTAAAGAGCCACTAGCACATATAAACTCAAAACATTTTATATTTATTATTTTGTATATTGTTATTTTAAATATTTTTGTTTATTATTGTGTGGAATAGTGCATCATGATCATACAGGAAGATTGCATCGTGACTAAACAAACCATTTATCAATGATCCAAGAATTAAAATAGATTTCTTAAAAATCTTAGCAAGGTTTCAAATGAAAATTTAAAACTATAAAAACGTTATTCCAAAGCAACAAATAAATCCTAAAGTGGCATTAGCTAGTATAAAATAGAAAAATTGATAGCGTCGTGAAAGAGTGTGATGGGAGGAGCTTAAAGAGGAGGATAACAAATACCTAGATTTTAATCAGCCACCACCAAATATCATTTGGATTGACAAAAAAAGTGTGAAGAAGATCATGGCATACAAGTTTAATGAGCACGGCTAGAAGGTGGTTCACACCACAATGACATGCATCCACAAAGTGGATAAATCACGCCTTAACAGGTGCGATCTCTAGTGCCGTGAGTAGTGAAATTTTGGTGTTCTTTGCCAACCAAGAACCCATAGAGAACTTTAAAGGCATCTCCTTGCTGGCTCTAATAGTTGTGTGGTGCTCATGGTTTTCTATATCTATGGTAAGAAAGGTGATCACTGGACATAAAAATAGACTTACAAGGATCTTTCCCCACCGGTGGCACAAACACCTTAATAATGGATAAGGATGTTTGAGGCCTCACCACAGTGGAATTAGTACTAGTGGTATTTCTACTTCTTCCATTGTTGGGTGATCAACCTATGTCCCTCCTAGTCTCGGGGTGTCATGGACCACTCCAGTGACACCATGCGCCACAAAAATGATGAAAATTCTGATCGAGTTATCAATATGTTGAGGACACCATGGATGCTGATCTCGCACAATATTTTCAATCCATTTAGACATATCACAAGTGTCTATGTGGCCATGGATTAGAAGATGGGGGTTATCAGGGGGTTTGGTTTTGTTAAATTCATCAACATGGGGATGCACAAAGAACTAGAATTAAGCTCAATGGTTATGGTTATGATAATTGTATTCTCAGAGTCGAATGGGCCACTCCTATGGTATTTTTCTAGATGATTTGTATTATTCTTTTTTACCCCTTAAGACAATGCAAGATGTTGAAGTTATGTACTATTTGATGTCTTCCACCAACTTTAATGTAAATGATGATACAAAGGATTTGAGTTGGTTTCTTTGTTCTTCTAAGAAACATGTTCTCCTAAGAGAGTAACTTGTGCTATCAAGTGTTATTCTATGTTGTTTGGTACTTGATGATTTGGAAAATCTGTGGGGATTAAACCAAATTAAAAAACATTTATTATTGATAAAAAAATGTTAAGCTTAAATCTGATGGAGATGTGTTGTCCACCCTAGATAAGAAGTTTACATGAGCATAAGTATTCTTATTTTTATTTGTAGGTTTTTACTGCGATAACCAATTATTTAAATGTCTCGTAAACTAGTGATAAATTTTCTCCGCACACATGAGGATTTCACTGCTTTGCCCTTTTCTTGAACTAGGGATGAAATTGATTTCGTATAACAGAGTAAGATGTAAGGAGATTGAATATGAGGATAATGATACACACACATGTCCTACACACATGCTGGATTATGATTAAGGAGAATGAGACAAACATTACATGTTCTAGTATTTATAGGAATGGGTTATACATTTTAAAACATAAAGCTAATGACATTTTAAAACTATTAAAAAATTTATTCCAAAGAAATAAATAAATCCTAGTGGCCACTAGCTAGTATAAAACAAAAAAGTGATGGCCTTTGGAAAAGTATGATGGGGTGAGCTTAAAGAGGAGGATAATAAAGACCTAGATTTTCATTAAGCACTACCGAATATCATTGGGCCAGATGAAAATGACATGAAGAAGATTGTGGAATACAAGTTCAATGAGAATGGTAAGAAGGTGGTTGACACCACTACGACAAACATCAGAAAAGTGGCCAAAGCGTGCCTTAATAAGCACAATCTCTAGTGTCGTGAGTAGCGTAAGTTTGGCATTTCTACCAACAAAGAACCCTTAATGAACTTTATAGGAATATCCTTAGAAGAAATCCTGCTGCAAAGGCCCCCACCCACCAAGATCCAAGGCCAATGATTCAAAATTTGGTGGAGATGTGTTGTCCATCTTGGTTGGCTCCAAGGGTGGTGCAAAGTGCTTATGGTTTTCCATGTCTATGTGCTAAGAATGGAAATCATTGGACATAAAAATGGACTTACAAGGATCTCTCCCCACCGGTGCCACATATACCTTAATAATGGATAAGGCTACCATGGGCCTCACCATAGGTAGAAGCAACGCTAGCAGTACTACCACTTCTTCCACTATTGGGAAATCAACGTATGTCCCTCCTAGTCTCAGGAGTGTCGTGGAATGCTCTAGTGACACCATGCATTGAAAAAATGATGAAAATTATGATTGAGTTACTAATATATTTGAGGACACAATGGATACTTATCTCGCATGAGATTTTCAAGTCATTTGGACACATCACGCGTGTCTACGTGGCCATGGATTAGAAGATGGATTAGAAGGGGGTTTGGTTTTGTTAATTTCCTTAATAGGAGGATGCATAGAGAGAGCTATCAATAAGCTCAATTTTTATGGTTATGATAATCTTATTCTCGAGAGATGAATGGGCCACTCATGTGGTATTTTTATAGATGATTTGTATTATCCTTTTTTACCCCTTAAAAAAATGCAAGATGTTGAAGTTTTGTACTTGTTTGATGTCTTCCACCAAATTTAATGTAAATGATGATACAAAGTATTTGAGTTGGTTTCTTTGTTCTTCTAAGAAACATGTTCTCCTAAGAGAGTGTCTCGCTAACATGTGCAGAGAGATCAAATGCCCTTGTAATGTCATATGTTGTCACTCTTGAACAATATTATCCCCTATTGATTACATTCAACAGTATCCACTTTAATAAACACATTTGTTTAATTTTATTTGTAATCGTAATTTATTGGTTAAATTCACTTAAATCTAAATAAAACATGAAGACTCGACATGACCGTAACACTAAATTGTTCAAGATTTGTGGCGAGAGACAATACGAAGCCCTCATACCCTCATACCCTAAAAAATATTAACTCAAAAAGCTTGACAAGAAGTTTTCTTGAGAACAAGTATTCTTATTTTTATTTGTATTTTTTACTACAAAAATAGCAATTTGAGTGATTAAGGAGAATGATACAAGTGTTACATATTGCACTCTTTATAGGAAATGGGTTATACATTTTAAAACATAATGTTAATGAAATTTTAAAACTGTTATAAATGTTATTCCAAGAAAAAAATAGAGCCTAGTGGATAGCCAATATAAAATAGAAACATTGATGGCGTTTGATAGAGTGTGATGGGGGAGTTTAAAGAGGAGGATAATGAAGACCTAGATTTTCATCAGCCACCTCCGAATATCATTTGGATGGATGAAATTGGCATGAAGAAGATCATGGAATACAAGTTCAACGAGCACATCAAGAAGATGGTTCACACCACTACCAAGCGCATCCGTAAAGTGGTCAAAGGGAACCTTAACAAACATGATGTATAGTGCCATGAGTGGTGCAAGCTCGATGCTTCTTCCAACCAAGAACCCTCAATGAAATTTATAGGCATATCCTTAGAAGAAATCCTAGGAGCTACGTGTGCCCTTATCCATGGGGATCCAAGGCTGATGGTTCAAAATCATGCGGAGATGCGTTGCCCATCTTGGATGGATCCAAGGGTAGTGTGGTGATCATGGTTTTCTGTATTTGTGGTAAGAAGGGTGATCACTAGAAATGAAAATGGAATTACAAGGATCTCACCCCACCAACGCCACAGACACCTTAACAATGGATAAGGCTATCGAGGGCCTCACCACAGTGCAAGAATCACCGGTGGTACTTCCAGCTTATTTCACCGTTGGGTGATCAACCTACATCCCTCCCAATCTCGGGGTGTCGTGGACCACTCCTCAGGTAACACCATGCATGCAAAAAAATGATGAGAATTCTTATGGAGTTACCAATGCTCAAGGATAGGATGGATGCTAATCTACATGATATTTTCAAGATATTTTGACACATCAAGCGTGTCTACATGGCCATATATCAAAAGATAATTGTTATTAGGGGGTTTGGCTTTGTTAATTTTGTCAACATGGAGGACGCCTGAGAGCTATGAATAAGCTCAATGGTTACAATTATGATAATCTTATTCTCGAGACATGAATGGGCTAATCCTATGGTATTTTTCTAGATGATTTGTATTCTTGTTTCTTTACCCCTTAATAAATGTAATATTTTTAGGTTCTATACTATTTTTTTTCTTCCATTGAATTTAATGTAAATGATGATACAAGAATTTGACTTGGTTTCTTTATTCTTCTAAGAAACATGTTCTCTTAAGAGAGTGTATTGCTAACATGCATGGAGATATTGATTGCCCATGCAATGTCATACATCATCACTCTTGAACAAGATTATCCTCTATTGATTATGTTTAATAGGTATCCACTCTAATGAAAATGTTTGTTTAATTTTATTTGTGATAGTAATTTATTAGTTAAATTCAATTAAATCTAAATAAAATAGGAAGATTGACAGATCGTAACCTTAAAGTGTTCAAAATTTATGGCAGAGAGAATACAGAGCCCTCAAACCCTAAAAAAATTAACTTGAAAACCTTGACAAAATTTTTATGGAGGATAATTATTCTTATTTTTATTTGTAGGGTTTTACTGCGATAACTAGTGATTTGAGTGATTAAGAAGAATGAGACAAGTGTTACATATTGCAATCTTTATAGGAAATGGGTTATACATTTTAAAACATAATGTTAATGACATTTTAAAATTGTTAAAAATGTTATTCCAAGGAAACAAATAGAGCCTAGTGGCCACTAGCAAGTATAAAATAGAAACAGTGATGGCGTTCGGTAGAGTGTGATGGGGGAGCTTAAAGAGGAGGATAATAAAGAATTGGATTTTCATCATCCACCACCAAATATGATTGGGCCATACATTAATGTTGTGACGAATATCATGGAATACAAGTTCAATGAGCATGAACAAAAGGTGGTTCACACCACTACTACGTGCATCCGTAAAGTGGCCAAAACATGCCTTAACAAGCACACTCTCTAGCTCCGTGAGTGGTAAAATTTTGGTGCTGATGCCAACCAAGTGACCCTCATTGAAATTTGAATTCATGTCCTTAGAATTAATCCTACTTGATCATCCCTGCCCACTGGGATCCAAGGCCGATGATTCAAAATTTGGTGGAGTTGCGATGTCTGCCTTAGGTGGCTCCAAGGGTGCTGCGATAGATTTAATTAATAACATCTTTACGTATAATGTGTGTGATTGTCTCTAGTAATTTTATTTTGAATAATGTGTGTTTATAAATCACAGGTAGCCTTTATTCATAATCTAGCATTTATTTTTGATGTTCCTCGTAACCCTTAGAGTTGTTACTTTTTTTTTTTTGCTAGGCTTGACCTAGTGTGTTTGTGGCTTTGGGGCTTGCTCTCATACTACCCGATTATTTTATTGAGAGCATATTATATCATGTTACATTTAATATAATATAAGATCCTTTTCATAAAATAATCTAGCCAATGCATGGGAAAATCTAGTAATGCGATTTTTTTTAATGTGTGTTTATCAATCGGGGTAGCCTTTATTCATAATCTAGCCTTTGTTTTTGTGTTCTTTAGACTCCTTACAATTTTTGCTTTGTTATTTTTCTAGGATTAGCCTAATGTGCTCATGGATTTGGGGATTTCTCTCATACCACCCGCTTATTTTGTTGAGATAATCTTGTATCATGTTGCATTTAATATAATATAAGATCCTTTTCATCAAATAATCTAGCCAATGCATGGGAAAAAGTTGATGATGCCATCTATTTTTATTGTGTCAACCTTTCTCAATTGAGTAGTGGTACTATTTAATTATTGGGTTGTGCTTTCACATGTCCTCACTTGTTTTATCATGTTTTGTCTGTTATTTTCCTCTTCCCTCTCATGGAATCTACTTATCTTCCATTCATCCTGTTTCAAAACAACAAACGAGAAAATAATTTCATCTCTACTGTCCGATGCAAATCATCTTTGTAATGTCTTCTACATAGAATCCGTATATTTTATGACCGTGTTTGTAAACATCTTGGGTGTCGATTATCTCAAGAGAACCGAGAGAGCTCGTGTAAAATTTAAGGTGATAGGTGTCTTCATGTTCAATTTCTTGGTGCTATGTGTAGATAAAGAAGTGGTCATGGTGGTCACGTCCCATTTCATTTACCCATATCATTATGTGGGTTTGGTCGAAGCTCTAGAAAAATTATTCCTTCCTTTTCTCTTTGCAAAGTTGAATCCTTTTCCGTCACCTTTTTGGGTTGACAGCAGGATTTTTGATGCCCTGGAATTGAAAATTTGGGTCCTAATTCAATTTGTTGACACTGTTCAAAGCATCTGTCAATCAAATGGGAGTCTATCCCTAGCGTGTCATCCTGGACCTAGTCACACTCACAAAACCAACCCTACACCTTCTTGATTACGTTGTTTACTTGAAGTCTATTGTTGGCATGTCCTTTTCCTTTCTCAAGATGATTGCAACGCTTGGTTGGGTGGAACCCTAGGGTTTCTCTATCATTCCCACTCTATTTTTTGTATTCACGGCTCTATGTTTTTGTAGGCCTGATTATTCATGTTACATGTTGGCCTTGTTATCTTTCATACTCATTTTTAGTTTTTGTATGTAGCCTTTCATCAATCAAAATGTGGGATACTTGTAGGGTGGGGACCCATCAACCCTCCGGTTCATAGCTCCAGTCAAAAGCATTTAACTATATAAAAAATAAAATTATGTAATTTTTCCCTAAATTTATTTGACAAGTTTCTCTATAATGTGCCTAACTATCTTAATAATGTTTATATGTATAATATGTGTGATTATCTTTAGGAAATTTTTAATACAATAAAGGATTTAAATGATAATATATATCTTTATATATTAAAAAAGTGTACATAAAAGTTTTATTTCTAGTGAATTCTTATTTGATTAATGGTAATTTACCATGATAAGCTACATACTGTATTACCTAGCGAGTGTTAAGTATTAACTCTCTTACTTTGATTTTTTAAGGTCATATTATCCTCTCGACTTCAAACTATCTACTGAAAAAATTGTTCACATCAGTTTAAGGTATATAAAGAATTGAAAATTATCAGGCACTTCAACAATCAGTGTGTTCATAGATATCATGAAAACAGTTTTGATTTGTAAATGAATTATTCTATGAATTTGGGTTTCCAAGATGACGAATAGTATTACAACAAAATTCAAATTCTTCTTAAATTGATTTACCATAATTCTACCTTTATAAAATGAGTTTTAATTTATTTCATATCTATATTTAATTACAAAAATATATCCTCCTAACAAGGGGAGTAGGAGAATTTTAATTTTCATTTAAAGTGTTAAGTGGGGAGGTAAATATCCATAGTGATTTTATTTCCCTTAGTTTGAGGTATGCAAGGATGACAAAATGTGATGCGGGGTTTGATGATGAATGAAATCACACAATCATAACTATTAAGGGGATGTTAATGTTCTTGTAATTTGGGTTTATTCCTCTATTAGAATCTAGGTTTATAACTATTAAGGAGATGTTAATGTTCTTGTAATGTGAGTTCCTCCATAGTTTATAGCTATTAAGGGAGGTTAATATTCTTGTAATGTGAGTGATGTCGGGGTTTATTATTCTCTTGGAACTCCTTACAAGTGAAGTACAATGCACGTAGTTTCTTAAGGGGTGTTAATGTTATTGTAATACGAGTTTATTCCTCTATTAAGGGATGTTAATGTGCATTTAATCCTTTCTAGGAATCTTGGATTTATGTTGCTACTTGGTGTATTAGTATTGCAGGTTGTGTGGTCGTCTGTTTAGAATTTAACAATGAGTTTTTCTCCATGATAGTCCTGGCTGTTAATAGGAATATGGGGGAAGATTTGGTTTGTCTTGAGACTTGGGATCTCAATGATGTTAAATTTGAGGCTATGGAAGTGTTCGACCAAATGGGATTTTCTTTTTAGGGTACAACAAACAACTTAGTAAGGACTTTGGATCGGCATGATGGTTGGCTAGGAAATGGACGGGGAAATGTGGTGCTTGAGGGAGTAAAGATTGAATTATCAATCAACATGGTGGCTTATGTTTTCGGCATGCCCACAGAAGGACGTAAAATATACAAACCCAAAAAGGATACAACAGATGAAATGAAGCTATTTTTGCGAGGTAAGGAAAAACTCACCCCTCATTTTATGGGATTTCTTAGGAATTCCTTACCTCCCCCATTAAACAAAGTGGCCCTTGACCTAATCCAATTTGTCACACTTGAGAGACACCACAAATTTATCTATGTTTATCATCTTCCCATGCTCAATTTCCTCATACATTGGCATATTTTTATTTTTTCATACTATATACTTCATTCTCTATGTGCTACCCTGGAGCACTACAAAAAAAGGAAAAATCAGTATTCCCTACATCAGGGTTTTATTATGGCCATTGTGAAGAGATAAATATTGGATATGGATAAAATTGTTAATGGGGATAGTGTCCTGTCAAAATCCCTTGAAGATTATGTTGTGGAAGATGAAACTAATTATGAGAATGAGGAGTCTAGCGAATACCTTGAGTCGAGTGAAGGGGATGATCAAAATGTGGTTGAAGTTGAAGTAGTATAGGGCCTCCAAGACCTAAAAAAAGATGATGTGAAGGTGGTGGTTGTTAAGAAGGATGAAAAAGGGGAACCGAGTCAATAAAGGAGGTAGGTTTCAGTTAACACCCAAGAAAAGATCAAAATGGAAGTGCTTTGAAAAAGTGGTGTGCAAGAGGGAGTTGATCTCACTAAATTTGTTGTAGACTTTGAAAACGTGAACTGTGACACTCGGCTTACTAAAATTACTATCCATTTTATCCTCAACGATTGACATGCAATGAAGATGAAAGTTGAGGATGTGGCTCAAGTCATAAAGGGTAGCAAAGATGGAGGTTCTACAAGAAAAGTGTAAGAATTTAAATAGTGATGCGAGATCATATTAAGGCTATGCTTTAGCATTTAACTAAATGGAGTATTCTCACTATCAAATACACTTTATACCACCTTCAAACTCGAGACAGCTTGGCTAATGCCTACATAAAATGTGAAGAGTAGGAGACATTGAAGAAGAGGAAAATTGAACTATTTGAAGCTGATGTAACCACTCTCGGGCACTAACATTGAATCATCACTAAGGAATGGGCCACTCGTGGCCAACTTGGAGAAAATGAAAAATTTTTGGTTGATGTTAGGTTGTTGTTTAGTGTTGTTGGTTCTATTTTTTTATTGTTGTTAGTTTACTATATTGGATGTTAGTTTTGATTCTTTTTGGATCATGATATATTTTTGTATGGTTCGGTACTTAATATCTACTCTATTTGTAAGTTGTTTTATGTATGGGGTAGGGTACCCGTACGTACCCAAAATTGTAGGGTACTTGCACTACCGTAACGATGTTACAAATGCCCCAATAATGATACAGTCACCTCGCAAGGTGTTTGGGATCCAAAGAAGCTCGTGAAGTATATGTTAGCATCCCAAATGCGTTATCCAAGTTCCTTGTGATTTTTTTTATCCCTTACCCCCGTTTTCTTGGCTTTTTGACCTTCAGTAACGAAACTATCACCCCGTCAGGGTGGTGGTCTCAGAACCACCACCCCGCTCGTGGTGGAATTCCTTCACGCATTCTCCAGCACGTTCCTTTGATCATGACTTGTGTGAATTTTTAACATTTACCAACTTTTATCAACCGCCTTAGCTTGTATTTATGTTTTTGGTTCCCTGTAATAGTGTTTCTCCATTGTTTAATGGTAAAAGAGTTCCATTCCAAGTTACCCTTTGGTGAATGGGAATTATATAAATAGTTGGTTTGTTTTCGAACAAATGTCCCCTCATCCTCTCAATTCTTGTTCATTCTTTCAATTTCTTGCTTAGAATTTTGTTAGTTTCAGGTTTTTCTTCCATTGTTGGCACTTTGGAGGTCATATCATCTTCTTGTTTCATTGTTGTTGTATACAGTCAGTTCAAAACATAGAATAGCTTCATTTATAGACTAGAATCCATTAAAGTTACAGGTGTTTTGTTTTGTCATAAGGATAATTTCAAACTCTCGGTACACTTGTGTTGTATTTCTGCAATAAATCCCACTAGGAATTACATAGTGAAGCTTTGTTCACTTGCGCTATCCCTCTCCTAATCACATTATATTCAGATCTATATCCAAAGCTACCATTGTTCGAATGCTATCTTCTGTTGATACTATCATATACACGCTTTTATGGATTCACGAGGACATGAAGGAATGAGGAGATCACACTAAGGGGACGAAATAACATACAACTAGATTTACCACTATTATGTAAATACCAGGTTTGAGCTATCAAAGTTCTAGTTACAACATATCAAATAGAGTAGTGAATTATTTCATTTCACAAAAGCTTGTTCTCAGGTATCGTGGAAGTCATGGGGATTGATAGTTTCGAGAAACTCGTGATTCATTCCTCACTTCGAGGTAGGATCGATATCCTTTCAAATTAATATGTTTAGTTGCTTAGATATTTAGGATAAAATCATAATTACATAGGAAAATAGCCATACTAAGCTACTTTGTTTGTTTTCAATTTGTCTTTAGATTAGTTGTCCATTTTATAAATATACTAGAGTAGTTGCTCTTTAATTTCATTCAAATACGTCATTGAAAAATATAAAATAGAAGGATTCTCACATAGTGTAAATACCTATTTTATAATCAGTTTATTTAATGTTAGTTAGAGGTTGAATCATATTTTGTATGAAAATCACAGGACTTAGAGAGCCTAGAGAATATATATTTGAACCTATAGTACCTCAACCAAATTTTCCCATGACTTTAGTTGATATAGATCGGGACCTTAGGACACGTGTCTTTCAAGCCACAATAAACTTACAAACAATTAGTGAGCAACTAAGAGGATTGAATATCGAAGACGAAAAAGCTTACACATTCTGGTCAAACTATCCGAATTATAGATTGCCTTGATAAAACACCTAAATGACCGTGTAAGGGTTCAAATGAGAACAAACATTTGGTTGCGATCCTTTGGTTCTCACCTAACGCAGAGACCTTCACGTTGATATAGACACTAGCTTACGTATCCAAGTTTCTAGAACACCTGTTAGGTACTCCAAGAAAATCATACAACTTCTAGTTCTAAACATAAAAGCTAATCAATCTAATATTTTCTGGGCTAGACTAGAAAACCACCCATAGTTAACCACAAAATCCACTAAAATGACCCACCAATACTTTCATGACCTTGTCTAGAGATATATACGAAGCTCCCATATGTCACTTCCCACGTATCCAACAACCAAGAAATAGGATCTCAGTAGAGCTCGACATCAATTGGAACCTTCAAGCAGCTATTATATCTAAATGAGCCATCACACCAATCTAGGTTAGGAGGGCCTTCTTTGCCTTAGATTTGCAGATTTTGTTATTGCATATTGAGGATTTAAGATTACCCAATTATCTCATACATATCCATTCGCATTCAAAATTCACCGGCTGTCTCGACACGACCTCAGGAAGTCGGGTACGAGGAAAGGGTACTTGTAGATTCCCATGCTTTCTTGTCACTTTTCCATCATACAAAATTGGTGAACCCAACGTGAACAAGTGAAAATCTTCTAATTTAGAGTAAGATTTCTAATTGTTCTTCCAATTAATATACTTTTCATCTTTTCCACCCTTTTAGCCTTCACATCAGCTTCACCAACAAAACTAGTGAACCCGATGTGAAACAAACTCATATTCCTCTTTCTATTTTCATTTCTTCCATCCACCTTCGCTTCTTTCCAGTTATTCTACGGGTATTCATATACCCCGAATATGTCGTGATATGATGCATATGAGACCTCTCTCGGTCTTGAAGTAAACTATAGTCAAATAAATAGACAACCATCACCCTCACTTTCTGCGTGGGATGATAAATATTCAAGTAATTACTTGTCATCTCAAACTCCCCCTCAAAGAACCAGTTCTAGTTCTTCGTTTCAAATTGAGGAGTTTGATCAGTTTGCACAAACACAATAGCCAGAGCCATCAGGCTCTAACAATATGACATTTACTAGAGAATCCACTTCATCTCCTTGGGTCTTGTTCGCACTACATATCGATAGAGACAATCAAACCCACTCCCCTTTTTATATGATGAGTACTTGGCATGCTTCGCCAAAAGTGAACAACGCTTCCAAAATATGTATCCACCTTTAGGAAGTTTACAAATATAGTCTGATGCCCTATTCTAAGAGAACACCCCCATAACTCCACCTATGGGAAATAAACTCAGTGAAGCTTGGTAGGTTAATGACCAATTCATAGCAGGGTATCATACCCCTTTAGAACCTCAAGCTATAAAACAAACACCCTTAAGGAAAAGCACTACGTCTTCACCAATGGAGGTCATTTCAGCCTTAGCTGAGAAGGTTAGAGGGCTAGAACTTGCTCAAGCAAACCAAACTTCATACTTTGGGCGAGCGAGAATCCCCAACCCTCTGTATCACCCTAGTCAAGTTGGCCTCCTTATAGAACAGGAACATTAGGCATGCCTCCTCAAAATCCGTATAATTATCCACAAAAAATGCCAACTAGGATAGCATTTTCAAATGCCGCTCCATTGAAAACATGACACGTCCCGGCTTGGCACCAAACAACCCGTACTGTAATAATGCTCATCCTTATTTAAACATCTATTCAAAATCACCACAAGGAGACATGTTCTCTTCTCCTGGGACATTTGTTCAACCACAGGGATTCCCTTATATCCCTACAAATGCATATACTATGCCATTTCAACAACCCATTCCACCTTAACCCCTCAAAGAAGCCCCGCGATGGTCGAGGCCTACGTAGTAGGGACTTACTCGAGAATATTTGAAAGAGCCCCTAGAATTCACCATATGAAGCGTTATGCTTTCGAGACCTCTTCCTAATTTGCCCAAATACAAAGGGAAGGGGACCCAAACGCACACATTAAGGCCTATGCCATAGCCATACAGAATTAATCCTCGGGACGGGGTTGTCACTAAAATATTCCCTAAGACCCTATAAGGTATTACCCTTGACTAGTATTACAGAATACCTGAAGCTTCGATACACTCATTTAAACAACTCGTGTCAGAATTCATCAAAGCTTTCGACATGAACAAATTTTTAAGAACGGAATCAAGGAGTTCTTATATACCAATCAAGAACATAATGAATCCACCACTCATTTTATCCAAAGATGGCACACGGTTCTCTACTCATCGAGTGCTCCAAATATGGATCAAATGGAACTATGCAATTTATTCCTTAATTCACTCAATAGAGAGATAAATGAAGAAGTCTAGAAGTTCCCACTAAGAACTTACGATGAAGTACTTGAAAGTGCTCTCTGAATTGACTGACAGATGACAGTGATAGATAGTGGTTGTAAGATATATGGGACAAATGGGAAACTAACCACTCCTAATCAAAACACCATGGCCTATCCTAATGCCAGGAACGTTAATCAAGGACCTAAGATCCTTAACAAGAACCACGAGTTATAATAGATGGAGTAATCGACCAAGTTAAAAGGGTAAATGTTGTAAACATTTTGCCACCGTTAATAATCGCTGAAATAACAATTTTACTCCAACACAAACGTGGTGGATTTTAATCATCCACCACATCAACAACAACAACAACAATGACAAAGCCAAACATAAAGTCAAGTCAAAACTCAGCTAGATATCAGATTCAAAACCAAAGGCAATAACCTCAAAATTTTAACTCTAACAACCAACAACCTTATCAGAATTTGGGGTCACATCAGGTTATAAATCAACATCCTCAAAATTTATAATCCCAATTTATATTGTGGCTTCCACAAGATTCAAGGCCACGATACTAGGACTTGTCGTGAATACAATAAATTCATGTAGCATTTGCCAGAAGATAAAAAACAACTCTTTATAGATATGTTCTTAGCAAAGTCTATAGTATCCATGCCAAACACTTATGCAAGGGCAATACCCTCAAAATGCACCCTCAAGATCTTTAATGATCCACTCCCAAATCGTTCTAACAATAACAGGATAGATCCTAATGGAATAAACAAAGGTGTCATAATAGGAAACAATGATCATGAAGCTTCAACTTCATTAAATCCACCAATCGCACCCCAACTAGGAACTCGGCCTCAAACTACTATAGTTGGTTTGGTAGAGTTAGACACCGAAATACCAGTAGAAACCATAACAATAACATGGGATTATGCTTCTCAACCCACTCCAAGTTATCCATTGGAACTAGACAATAGTCAACAAACGTTGGTAAAACCCATAGGCACCTATGATTTAATTAATGACTTAACTAAAACCTTCTCGCACATCTCCTTTTTGGATTTGTTAAAGAACTCTCCCGCCCACAAAGCTGCCTCTTAGAAGCATTAGGCCTTGGTCATTTAATCAACATCACTCCTCCCCGGAAATGTAGGTAAACCATGTGGACTTTGATGTTTATCTCGCTAGGGCAACCAGATAGGGATACAAAATTTATATTCGATATAAGAAAAATGCCAATAAATGCTGAAATTACATGAAGAGGTGACCTAGATTTACATTTACAAGTTTGGGTCTACAATAATTATGTTAAACGGGTAATGGTTGATGATGGGGTAGTAGTTAATATAGTCCCCTTCACTTTTCTTCAAAAGTTAGGATATGGAGAGACAAACTGTTCCACGACGCGAAATACGCTAAGAGGTTATGATAGCCTCAAAGCCACTTCAATTGGAACCATAGTTTTACCAGTCACTTTAGGACCCAAGATGGTCCTCACCAAGTTTTATATTATAGATCGGGAAACCAATTATAATATGATCCTTGGTCAGCCATGGATACATCGCATGAAGGCGATCCCTTCCACGTTATTCTAAGAAATGAGATTTCTACACTTAGGGAAAATATTCGTGGCACAAGGTGACCCAAAACCCTTCGATATACACCTAGCTGATTTAAAGAAAAGACCAGGTGTTCACTCCGAGTTTGAACTCCCAACAAATCAGCTTGTCAAACCAACTAATTCACAACCAAAATAAAAGTTGATACCCACCATTGAGTTGGAAATTTCAAATCTAGCCGAGGACGTTCCAATACTCAAAAGTGAGACCAATTTTATAAAAACAAGATCCCTAGGGACTATAGAAAAATTTCGAGTTGTTGGAGAAATACTTACCTATTCTCCTACCATTTGATTCCATGGGTATAGGACACACCCTAGGAATCACTTCTCTTCCATCAGATGAAGTTTTTATGGTAGAGGTAACCAAAGTAGAAAAAAAAGATATGACAGATATCCTAGCATCCATTTTTCCAAGTGGGTATTAGACTCTCTACTTCGATGGAGCTAGATGTCACTTTGGAGCTGGGGTAGGAGTGATCTTTACCTCACCTAAGGGAAAGATCCTACCCTTCACCTTTAAATTAAACTTTGAATGTACAAACAATGGGGCTGAGTACGAAGCTCTCCTCCTTGGCCTCATCCTAGCTAAAAGAATGGGTGTTGACAACATTAGAGTACTAGGAGACTCGTAATTAGTTGCAAACCAAGTCTCTGAGGTATATGAAACTAGAGCTGAGCACTTGTAGCTCTATAAAACAACAGTATTAGATCTAAGTAAGGGATTTAACTTCATATCAATTGAAGCAATCCCACAAGAATAGAACCTTCTCATAGAATCAATAACAACCTCAGCTTCCTGTTTCACCCCAAACAGCGAGTTGGAGGACACAAATTTCATGGTATCACTTTGTACTAAACCATTAGTGCGTAAAATACCAACAAACTCACTCCTGACTAATAGAGAAGCTGAGGATGATTTTTCTATCATAGGTCACTTCCACAATGATAGAGTCACTCTTGAATATCTAAACGCCTATGCGGAGCTACACCTTGCTCATCGTATAGTTGATCTTTCCCTAATACCTCATTCCTCTTCCTACTTTGTAAATCCCATGGTAGAGTCTCCTCCATAGAAAGATCTCGATATCTATGAAATAGAAAACAAAGAAAGCTTGGAATTACCTCTAGCCCCACTTGAATTTGAAGAAGGTAACGCTTCTTTGATAGAAGAACCCATTGATATAAACATTGGAACAGAGGAGGAACCAATAATTTTGAAGTTGGGATCCTCATTAACTCTAGAGGAAATAGAAATACACACCCAGGTCCTTAAAGAACATCAAAAGGCTTTTGCATTTAATTATAAAGAAATGACGGGCATTACACCACAAGTCGCGGTACATAATCTCGTCACTAAACCAGATGCAAAGCCAATTAAACAGAAGTCAAGGCCAATGAAGCCAAAAGTGGCTCTCATGGTAAAAGAGGAAGTAATAAAACTTCTCCAAGTGGGATTCATCAAGTCTGTTGAATATTTGCAATGGGTACCTAATTTTGTCCCTATCCTCAAAAATAATGGGAAGATACACATTTGCATAGATTTTTGGGATATTAACAAAGCTTGTCCCAAGGATGACTTCCCATTACCATTCATTGACGTTATCATTGATGCAACAACTAGATTTGAAATTATGTCCCTTATGGATGGGTTCTTAGGGTATAATCAGATTAAAATATTATAGCAGGATCAAGCCAAAACCACATTCATAACTCCCTCGAGAACTTATTGTTACATTGTCATACCATTTGGTCTTAAGAATGCCAATGCTACATATCAATGGGAAATGACTTATATATTCCACGATCTTATCCATAAAATTGTGGAATCCTATGTGGATGACTTGTTGGCCAAAGCCAAGAAATGTTTTGATCATCCAGAAGTTCTCCGTATCATCCTCTCATGACTAATCGAATATGGCGTCACATTAAATCCAGAGAAGTGTGTGTTTGGTGTGATAGGAGGCAAACTTCTGGGCTACATTATATCTTCACAAGGGATTGTTGTTGATCCGGCCAAAATACGAGCTATTCTTGAAATGATCCCACCATCGATTTGAGTCCGAATTAGATCATTTCTTGGGAAACTTGGTGCAATCCACATGGTTTATCCTAGATCTCAGCTTTTCATTCACCCAATCAAAAATCTACTCAAGAAAGATTACAACATTGATTGGACCAAGAATGCAACAAGGACTTTGAAGTAGTTAAATGCTTCTTGTTATCTCCACCCATGCTAATGCCTCCCAAGCTAGACCACCCTTTGATCCTATACTCATGAGCCACTCATGTCTCGCTAGCCTACATGCTAGCTCAAGAAGACAATGATAAAAGGAACGTGTGGTTTATTTCATTAGCCAAATGTTGCTCGATTATGAAACACATTACACACAGGAAGAGAGAGAATGCCTTGCCATAATTTTTGCAACAAAACATTTGAGACATTACATGTTAAACTAGGAAACAAGGGTCATTGTAAAGATAGACCATTTACGAACATTTCTCACACAAGGATCTTTATCTAAAAAATCTGGCCATTTCATAACCTTTATGGGAGAATTTGAGTTAACGTTCGTGAACCAGAAATACGTTAAGGGACAAATCATTACAGACTAGTTAGCTGACAATCCACTAGATGGAGGTGATCTGGTAGATTTAGACTTTCCCAATGAGTGTGTATACTTCGTCAAAAGTAGGCCCCCATCTCTACGTGTCCTTGGTATATTGATATCATCAATTTTATCATGGACCATACATACCTGTAAGGTACCACATCACAACAAAGAAGGTGTCTACGCATTATTACCACTAAATATGTTGTTTTAGAGTAAGTACTCTATCATAGAGCCTTCGACGACATGCTTATAAGATGCATCGACATAGAAGAATCCAAGAGGATTCTTCATGAATCCCATAGTGGGATATGTGGGGGCCACTTTGGTGATCACGCCACCACTCGCAAAATACATCAGATGGGCTATTTTTGGCCCAGTCTTGAGCATGATGCAGTGGAATTTTTATGTAAGTGCCACAAATACCAAGAATTCTCTCATGAGATTCACATGCCAGCACAATCCCTACAACCAATAGTGACTCCACGGCCCTTCTCTACATGGGGTCTGGACCTGATAGGGAAGTTATCTCCCTCATCAACCGATGGCCATAATTTTATAATTACAGCCACAGAATATTTTACCAAATGGGTGGAAGCCATGCCTCTCACCACCGTACTAGGTTCGGTGATTGCCAAATTCATTTTGAACCAAATTATCTGTAGGTATGGTGTCCCACAAGTCATTATCTCAGATAATGGCACATCCTTTAAAAATGACGAAGTCCATGAGTTATGTAGCAAGTTCAAGATAAACCATCACACGACCTCTCTTTACTACCCTCAAGCCAATGGGCAGGCCGAAGCAACAAACAAAACGTTAAAAGCTATTCTCCTCAAAAAGTCAAGGAGAACAAGCAAGATTGGCATTTAAAACTATATCCGGCCTTGTGGGCCCATCGAACCTCAATAAGAACACCAACAGGAGCAACTCCTTTCTCACTGGTATTCGGGAAGAAGCAGTTCTCCCACTTGAGGTTGAAATACCTAGTCTCTGTATCTCATTACAAGGGATTTTGGATGAAGAAGCTTATAAGGAGGCACACCTCTCTCAACTAGAAAGCCTTGATGAGGCCAGGTTAAATGCCAAACAACAGCATAGAGCCTATGCTAACCGGATGTGCCGATAGTACAACAAAAAATTCTATGAGCGAGAAATATATGAAGGAGATTTAGTTCTAAGACCGACAACCGGATCGATAATAAAACCAAGTGAAGGAAGGAAGTTCTTGCCCAAATGGTTGGGCCTATACCAAGTCATGAAGGACTACGAAACGTTGCGTATCTCTTGCGTACACTAGAAGGTGAGGAATTTGGGGAAACTATCAATTCCTTGCATCTTAAGTGGTTTTACGCATAAAACACCAAAGTCATTACTAGTACATTATAGTTACTTACATTGCATTAGTCTCTTAGCTGCTTCATTCTATCCATTTCGTAAAAATGGTAGTCCAGGAGCTTACTCTTAAAATAATTTGTTACAAATTTCAAGATATTGGCAAAAGCATTCATATCACATATCTCCAAGCATCATCAACTATTTTCAAATCTTCTCATCAAATTCGATAGACAAACATTGATGGAAACCATACCAAGACTTGCATACTTGGCTTTTCTCTTTCTTTCTACTAGGTGAAGTTGTCCTTGCCCACGGTTTATTCTGGAAGCTTCTTGGTGTCACATCTATCCCTCTTGAATCTCTTGGAATGAAAGGATATCCCAAAGTCATAAATCATAAATTTCAAAACCAAATGAAATCAAAAGCACCAAGCAAACAAAATATTTTATTTTACACACTTCTTTGCCCCATCAACCTTCGGTGATAAGCTCACATCTCTTACTGGTGATGTGAGGTTGGGAAAGGAAAGAAGTGCCCTTACTCGCCTATATCTTGCCTTTGGTGACAAACATATGCTTCTTACTAGTGGCATGAGGCAGGGTGTGGGGGGTCCAGTCACACAAATGAACAAATATTGGTATGCTAAAAGCACAAGTCAAATTCTATTAAGAGGAAGCAAATATCCAAATATCTAAATTCCAAAGAGATCAAATCCTCAAAACCAGATTTTGTCAACCAAGTTGCCATTTATGAATCTAAGTCTAGATAAACTGAAAACTAAGTGGCCTTCTAAGCTTGGTGGTAGTTCTGGGTAGGGTGGGTGTGTAAGTCCAAATTTGGTTTCACTAGCTTTTTCATCTCTCATCATTCCATTTAGTCAAACTCATACAACTTGTGCCCTTCCTAATTCTTGGTGTTGAGCCCTCGTGTCTTACTAGTTGCGTGGATTTGGGATTGGGGCAAGTTCATCTCTTTATCACTATACATTCATCACGTCTTGCCAACATCAGAGGAAATTACACACATTGCCCAAAGAGTTCAAAATTTTAGTACTACCATATGTTAGTATCATCTCATATCAGCACTACAAAAACATACAGAGTAAAATATTCTATCTACTATCATTGGTTATCCATTGCATACATTCTGAAAACATGAAAAACAATATTCTAAAAACATCTAAAATACACATATAGAAATGAGTAACAAAATTCAAGATAGGCAAGATTCTAGATCCAAAGAGATACATATACATACATACATACATACATAGATACATACATATATATATATATATATATATATATATATATATATATATATATATATATATATATATATAAATCAAGTTTCATATACAATGCCATCATGCACTAGGCATGTTTAAAATGCTCAATGAGCCCAGAAAGTACAAAAACACTCGTATAAACATTTGACAAAATACTACAAAAATAGTCTCTTAATCCCTATGGGATCCTTCAGAGGGTGCACGGCCATGCCTAGGAATCCGCTTACGCCCGCACTCCGAATGCATTGAGAGCTCATGGTCACACCGGTAGCTGTCATCTTGCTACGAGAATGGCTCCTCCTCATCGTGTGCTCTCTGTCCTATATCCAGCCACCTCTGTGTGGAGAGAAGTCATAATCTTCGCCACATACCGCAGACGAGGCAAAAACATCGGTATGCCTCTTGGTTGATGAAGGCTCCCCACGTCCACGTAAAGCTCAAGACGGGTCTTCTCCGAGGGGAGAAGCAGGTATCCATGCATACCAAGTGAATCAAGTCTCACCACTCATCAAGATCGCTACAAAAAAGGAGAAAATAAGTTAGAAAACAATCAAGGATAAAACCAAGAGTAAACAAAACAAAAGGAAATAACAAACTAAGATGAGTCTAACTAAAACAAATGTCAGGAGAAGAGTGACAACTCACTAGGATTTCCAGTGCCTCAAGAAGGATCTCTAGGGTCCATGCCCGCCACCGATGCCATCATTAATCGGGTGCCCCTCGCCCACGTCTAGGGTAACATGACGGCCCACAACAGACTTACCATCTCAACCTAGGTCCCAAGAGAGTAACTCCTCCGAAACCGCAGTCACCCTCTCTCGCACTCTGCTCCACCCTCTTAGCTCGTAGGATCTCTTGGATGCCATGCCACTCAGGATCACTCTCATCCTCCCACCCGTCTCACTGATCTCCATGTCCTTTGTCTCCTACTCGGTCTCTCCCCTAGTGAACTTCTCGGACTCGGCCCACATCAATGGGCTCATCACTGCTATGACCGGGACCGGCGGCAATCTGAAGTAAGGGTGCCTGAGGAGCACCAACTCTCCCTCGTGCACGTACTCACCCTCCTAGCTACAATAGGAGTATTGGGTGTAACAATAGTCCAACTCCGGCCTCTAGGACATCCCGAGCCTCATGGATAGATCTATACATTGGCATCACCAAAGGGAGCATGCCACTATTAAGGGAAGCCAAACTACTATGGAACTCACAAAGGGGTGTATCTCCAACTTCCCCACCCCGTCTATCAACTAGCCGGTGGTCTAACAAGCAATCAAAGTAATGGTCTCCTCTCCCGATACCCTTGCCATGGACATCCCGAGCCTCATGGATAGATCTATACATCGGCATCACCGAAGGGAGCATGCCACTATTAAGGGAAGCCAAACTACTATGGAACTCACAAAGGGGTGTATCTCCAACTTCCCACCCCGTCTATCAACTAGCCGGTGGTCTAACAAGCAATCAAAGTAATGGTCTCCTCTCCCGATACCCTTGCCATGGCCTCCATGTCTACAATAGTCGTGAAGCCACTGGCTAGTGGGGTGCTCGAGAAATGTCATCCTCATCCACCTCGCTGCCCTGACGGCCCTGTGATCCTCCATCTCTACACCTCTCCCATATGGGATAATGTGCTCATACACCCAACTCATGACAAGAGTCGGGTGGCTCAGTGACTACCCCTATAAACAGACTACCATGTATAAGTCATGGTAGGTAGTCCCGAGGATGTCTTCTCCCTAAGCATAAACACGTCCATGGCCCTTAATCTGTGTAATAATAGGGGCCCAACAATATAAGAGGGTGTCCCCTCCCTTATCCCTAATCATTCTGGATGCAAGGATGCCCATGATGGCCTTGCGGAGTAAGGGAATGTCTGACTCAATAATAGAGCGGATCCTCACACCCTTCTTCAACCTCATTGATACGACCGCATCTCCCATATAGGTGGCCCACTAAACCACTTGCAATCTAGATACTTTTGTCTTAAGAGACAGACACTGCCCAAGGATCAGAACCCCAGTATACGATAAACATCCTCCAGGGTGATGGACCACTCACCCCTAACTCCTAGCAATCAAAAGGTGTTCCGATCTGCATCCCAATAAGAGAAAAAGTCACACAATATGTGACTGATAGGTGCAACATAAGGAACCTATGCAATCCTCCATATACTAGCCCTCTGGAGAGTATCCTTCTCTTCATGGGAGAGTGCCTCCAACACTTTGCCAAGAGCCAATCACACTCCCTCTCCCACTCCATCCGATGTACTCATCCTTCTTTTGCATACACCCAAAAACACAAAAAGGAGTAAGTTAGTATGAAAATTGCATTATAAAAACTATTAAGAACATGCAAGAATGCTAAAAATGCAAAAAAAAAAAGTTAAGTGTTGTTTTGACACTCTATAATGGACCGCCACCCCGCAAGTGGAGGCGGTTCCATAACTACCACCTTCTAAGGTGGCGGTCCCATAACAATCGCTGCCCTACTAAGGGCGTGGTCTTGTCCCGTGAGTTCAAATGGTTCATGTGCCCTAAAAATGCTCAAAAATATCAAATCAACACATGCAAATGAATAAGAAAATGAGCCCGTTATATATATAAAGTATTTTGATTCATTTTTGAATGCCCTTTCGCAGTTTGGAGTGCCAACAGAGGTAAGTTTTTATCCCCGCATAAATGGTAAGTCCTCATTTCATATTAATTTAGTATTTATTTTCTCGACTTATTTTATCTATTTGCATTTGAGTCCTATTTTCATTTTGCAGGTAGCGGGAATTTGGATGTTGTCATTTCGACACACGGGCATGTCAGGTATAATTTCTAGCTTCCTGTTTTGGGATGTCCATACTCGGACCCATCATTTTACACCTCTTCATGGCTAAAATGCTTCTCCGAGGGGGAAATATGTACGTACCCAAAATTGTAGGGTACTGCACCACCGAAACGATGTTACACATGCCCCAATGATGATACAGGTCACCTCACAAGGTGTTTGGGATCCAGAGAAGCTCGCAAAGTATATGTTAGCATCCCAAATGCTTTATCCAAGTTCCTTGTGCTTTGTTTTATCCCTTGCCCCCTTTTCTTGGCTTTTTGACCTTCAGTAATGAAACCACCGCCCCGCTAGGCGTCGGTCTCGGATCGCCGCCCTACTAGGGCAGCAGCCTCTATAACCACCACCCTACTCAGGGTGGCGGTCCTTCACACATTCTCCAACACATTCCTTTGATCATGACTTGCATGAATTTTTAACATTTACCAGCTTTTCTCAACCACCTTAGCTTGTATTTATGTTTTTGGTTCCTTGTATTAGTATTTCTCCACTGTTTAATGGTAAAAGAGTTCTATTCCAAGTTACCCTTTGGTGAATGGGAATTCTATAAATAGCTGGTTTGTTTTCAAACAAATGGCCCCTCATCCTCTCAATTCTCTTGTTCAGTTTTTCAATTTCTTGCTTAGAATTTTGTTAGTTTCAGGTTTTTCTTCCATTGTTGGCACTTTGGAGGTCATATCATCTTCTTGTTTCAAGTCTTGTTTCATTGTTGTTGCATACAGTCAGTTTAAAACATAGAATAGCTTCATTTCTAGACTAGAATCCATTAAAGTTATAGGTTTTTTTTTGTCACAAGGATAATTTCTGAAACTCTCGGTACACTTGTGTTGTATTCCCGCAATAAATCTCGCTAGGAATTGCATAGTCAAGCTCTGTTCACTTGCGTTATCCCTCCCTACTTGCATTATATTCAGTCTATATCCAAAGATGCCATTTCTCGAATGTTATCTTCTGTTGATACTGTCATAGACATACTTTTCAGGATTCATGAGGACATGAAGGAATGAGGAGATCACACTGAGGGGATGAAATCACATCCAACTGGATTTACCATTGTTCTGTAAATGCCAGGTTTTAGCTATCAAAGTTCTAGTTACAACATATCAAATAGAGTAGTGAATTATTTCATTTTAGTCAAAAGCTTGTTCTCGGTATCGCTAAGGAAGCTATGGGGATTGATAGTTTCTAAGAAACTGTGATTCATTCCTCACTTCTGAGGTAGGATCGAGAGCCTTTCAAATTAATATGTTTAGTTGCTTAGATATTTAGGATAAAATCATAATTGCACAGCCAAATAGCCATACCAGGCTACTTTATTTGTTTTCATTTTGTCTTTAGATTAGTTGTCCATTTTATAAATATACTAGAGTAGCTACTCTTCAATTTCATTAAAATACGTCATTAAAAAATATAAAAATAGAAGGATGCTTACATAGTGTAAATACCTCTTTTATAATCAGTTTATTTAATGTTAGTTAGAGGTTGAATCATCTTTTGTATGACAATCACAAGACCTAGAGAGCCTAGAGAATATATATTTGAACCTATAGTACCTCAACCAAATTTTCCCATGACTTTAGCTGATATAGATCAGGACCTTAGGATACAGGTCTTTTGAGCCACAACAAAGTTACAAGCAATTAGTGAGAAACTAAGAGCATTGAATATTGAAGATGGCAAAGCTTACACATTCTGGTCAAACCATTCGAATTATAGATTGCCTTGATAAAACACCTAAATGACCGTGCAAGGGTTCAAACAAGAAAAAACATTTGGTTGCAACCCTTTGGTTCCACAACCTAACGCAAGAGACCTCCTTGTTGATATAGGCACTAGCTTACATATCCAAGTTGCTTAACACCACATTAGGTACTCCGAGAAAATCATATAACTTCTAGTTCTAAACATAGAGCTAATCAATCCAATATTTTATGGGCTAGACTAGAAAACCACCCATAGCTAACCACAAAATCCACTAAAATGACCTACCACTACTTTCATGACCTTGTCTGGAGATATATATGAAGCTCCCACAGGTCACTTCCCACATATCCAACAACCAAGAAATAGGATCTTAGCAGATCTTGACATCAATTAGAGCCTTCGAGCAGCTATTATATCTGAATGATCCATCACACTAATCCAGGTTAGGAGGGCCTTCTTCGCCTTAGATTCACAGATTCCGTTATTGCATATTGAGGATATAAGATTACCCAATTAGTTCATACATATCCATTCACATTCAACATTCACTCTACTGTCTCGACACGACCTCAAAAAGTCGGGTCCGAGGAAAGGGTACTTGTAGATTCCCATGCTCGCTTGTCACTTTTCCATCGTATAGTACCCTCAACCTTCTTTTTACCTAATGTCAAAAAAAAATCTTATTCTCTCGAGTGGAATGGTCCATTCCAAGGCAATTTTGTTTTTAAAATGTAAGCAAGGTAGACTTAAAATCATGAATCTTTCCTTCTTTCTATGGATTCTTTTACTTATTTCAGCTTAACATAAAGAGTATATCTCACATTTAGTTCAATATTGCTTTAATGTAGATAAAAATAACTTTTTCTCTAACATGATTCTTATCAAATCATGTGAAAGTGACAAGTGTCTTTGTAAAGTTATTTAATATTTGATTTTCTCTCTATGGTGAGCAGTGTAGTTTTTAGATATATGATTCTTGAAGGACTATGATGTGAAAGGATATTTACCTATTATATGAGTTATATTATGGTTCCCCCAACAATAATGATGCCATAATAAAAGAACTAGATTTTAAAATTAATTGCATCAAATATGCAGCAGATAAAATTAAGTTTCACCAAAATATGCAAATGATACATAGATACATATATGCACTATAAAATTAATTCATACCGAAATATGCAACAGATACATACATTTAATTATATTCTCATAGTTTGGATCGATGCCCTCTACTAGTTTCTTCATAATATCTTCAATCATTCTCTAGTTACAGTGAGGTTCAATCACATCATAGTAAATTAACCTAGAAGTGTCTCACATCTCTTGAAATTCATTAGCCTAGTGTCCGTTAGCCTATATAAAAATGATAAAAGACATATAAATGATTGTAAAATTTAACACCACGTTGTGGAATTTTTACAACCTTTCAAGGACATAAGAATATGTTCACTATCTTATATAAATCAAAAACATGTTATGTACATATCATGTCATAAATATTTCCTACCGTCAACTAGACCATATAACATAGCATAAATAATGGTTGGCGGCCACTAGCCCTTATGACATAACATAAATAATGGTTGGAGGTCACTAGCCCTTATAACATAGCATAAATAATGGCTTGTGGCCATTGGCCCTTATAAAATAGAAACATGTTCTATACATAACAAATCATAAATAATGCGTAGCGACGCTAGCGTGTATAAAGGATTCCAATATTTGATTTTCTGGATGCTAATATATGGGACTTTAGAGTACATATAATTCCAATATAGGTGATTTTGGATTCCAAGATATGTGATTATGGATTCCAACATATGCAATATTGGAATCCAATATGTGTGATTCTGGAATCCAATATGTGTGATTTTGGAGTGCAGATAATTCTAATATTTGAAAATTTTGAATCCAAAAATAGTAATATTGGCTATATTTTTAAACTTTGGGACCGGAATAAGTCCTAATTTAGTGAAATAAGCATTAATTACATATGCTAGATTTATTTACAATATTTTATTTTCAAAATGATAAAGCTAACTTCAAAATATAAAAATTAGACATAAAATACTAAGTACTAGAGGAAGGAACATTTGATACTAGCATGGCTAGGATCTTTACTTTGAGCACACGAACTCGAACTTAGTAATAGCATCGAAATATCCATCTCCTTAAGAATGGTTGTATTTCCCATAATATTTAACCATCTCCAAAGAGAATATTCCATTTCCCTTACAATTCCTCCATTTTGCAATAAGCCCTTGGTGTCTTTAACAACAAAATTATCAAGCTTAGTGATCTCCTCCATCTTCTCCTTATTTACTATGTCATCCTTGAATAGATCTTATTTGATTAGTGCACTAAATTTGGCCTTCACTTCATCAATTGAATTCCTTTCTTCATAATTATACTTGTATAATTGGCATCTAAGGGCTTAAAATTCAGCATATATTTTAGATTTGAAGGACTCTCCTTTCTGCACCATATTCTTCAATTCAGTGGTTGATTTTTCTAAAATTTTGATTTTTCATTCAATGTTGTAAATCCTCTTCTTAAATAGGTTGTTGTTGGAATCATCAAAAACTTTATGAGAAAGAAGAATATTCTCATCTATGGTGCTCATGATTCTCAAGTATTGAATGCCCTCCAACCATATCTTGAGTTCCTTCTCCACTCCCTTGATGATTGTATTGAATTGATCTTGAGCTGCAGAGATGTTATCATATAATTTGTATGCATTGTCAATAAAATTCACACTAGAGATTAGCATTCCCTCCACCAATGTTTCAGTAGCTCTACCATATGACACATGTATATGGATTTCCTTGATGGCTTTGACATCTTCCTCAGAAAATAATGGTTGGAGGAGGCAGTGAAGAAAGTGGAGTGGGGTCCAGAGGATATTTATCAGTTGAAAGGAAAGATTTAATAAAATTGGAGAGAACTTGAACCTATTCCTTAAGTCATTTTTGTTTCTTCTTTCCTTTCTCCACCCTTTCAATTACATTGGAAACATTTTCCCTGAGATTCTAGACCTATCCTTCAGGGGTGGATCCATTAAGTGAAATCCTTGTGAGCTCCAAATCTGCAACAGTGATATCTTTTTCATACTTGTCTCCCTTTGGTTTTGTAATTTCCAATTTTTTTGTCCTTTTCATGCCTAAACCAATCAGAGGTTGTATTTTCATTCTTCGAGAGGAGGAGTGGGAGTTGTGCCAAGTAGGGAGGCCATAACATCAAATCAAGGGGCCACAATTTTAAAATATGTCTTCCTCTTCCTAATGTCAATCATGGGCTGAACCCATATAAAGGAGTCACCTTGGAAGGTGGAGAAGAAGGAATATTTAATGCAAGAACATTAGGAGGGTTGATATCTTGAGCACTAGATAATTCTAGAGTAGGTATCACATTATCTAAAATAAGCCCCATGCTTATTTTTGGCTAACTCCTCCTTCTTCTCCTTTCTTTAAGTTAAATGATTTTTTTGGAAATGGCTCCATAAGATAGGATTTTTCCTCACCTTTCTAGAAAGGTAAAATTTTCCTCCTAATTCCTTGTATTTCTCAAGTTATGGCTCGACAGAGTTTTTGAGGGAAATTTTCCTAGGAAGGCCCACAACCAATAGAAACGTGAGACATGGCAGGCGGAATGGCGGGTCAAAGAGGGGTAAATTGGAAAATCACCAAAGGGCTCGGCGGGGCACAAAGGAAAATTTTGCTCGCAGAGGCCGTGGAGGAAATGAAATGGCTTGAGGCCCACGCCAACCAATGAGGAAGCACCACGTAGTGATGGAGGTCGGGCCGGTAGGAGTAAGTTGAAATTTTTTCCAAAGGGCTCAGTGGGGCTGCAAGGGAGAAAAATTTTCCCGAAGGCTCACGGACCAATAGGAGGATGCCATGTGTCTAGTTGGTGGTGGAGGTCGGGGGTGCGGGAAGAATTGGGAATTTTTGCCAAAGTGGTCAAAATGGCGCAAGTAAAAAATATGACTTGAAATCCTGCTAAGGTGGAAAAGAAAAAAATTGGAAGCACATCCCCGCTAACTAATGAGGAAGTGACACGTGTCACCGGGACAGTGGAGCGTGGGGAAAGTTGGGAAATTTTTCCCAATGGAAAATCAAAGGGGCCGAAAGGCAGGTTTGGGCCCGTGATCCCATCAACCAATGAGGAGGTGCCACGTGGTAGCAGAGAGGCGAGGCATGGGGATTTTTGGGAAAATTTTCCCAAATTCAAAAAAGGGAAAATTTTAAAGTTTCGGCCCGCCAATCCATTTTTGCCCTATTTTTGCCCTAAATCTTCAAAGGGGCATAAATTTTGATCCAGATTTTAGATTTTTGCATTCTTGGTATCATTGGAAAGATAGTGAAATTATCTACATGATGGAGGGTTCAATTTTGTATTTTGATGGAGATTTGTGGGATAAAAATAGGAAAATATCTTTGGCATGTAAAAACACAAAAATGACTCCAACCACCAAAATTAATGAAGTATGGGCCTCTATTTTTCTCTGTAAAGCAATGTACTATGGTGTATGGGATTTTTTATGGAAACCCATCATTTTGTAGGCCATTTAGATCAATCTTGTCAGTGGTTGAAGTTAAAAAATTGATTTTCCCATGTTTTTCTTTTTTCATTTTTGGCTCGATGGTTAAAAGCCAGTTTTGGCTCATTTTGTAAAGGGTTGGATGTTCTTTCTCCTGCAAGCTCTTCATTTCTCCTTAGCAGGTGGATTTGAAGGAGTTTCAGACCTCCCATGGAGATTGTAACACGTTTTTTCCTTCTTTGTTATCTGTAATGTATTGTATCAATTCTGGAACTGACAATACATGCTCTGTGATTGATTTTCCAATCCTCTCTTGCATTGGTTTGTTTCCTTCTAATATTTCTTTGTATTTTGGAAAATTTGTGCATGTTTTGTTGTTGTATCTTCATGATCTATGTCTATTTTTGCAAAGCAAGGAGTTCAGCACTCCTTTGGTGTATCACCTCTTTGTTTTTCTTAGTTTTGTTTTCATTTCCTTGTTTTCTCTCAACCCTGTCCCCTTGGTAATTTTAGAGTAAGAATTTTGAATCAGAACCTCTAAAAATATTGCATGTATACACCTAAATAGAGGAGTAAGAACCAGCTTCAATCTGGAGAGTTTTCTCACCTTGCAAGGTCCCACACCTTGGAGAAAACTCAATGTTGTGCATTCACACCAGATGAGTTTGCCTTAGAAAATAAAATCCATAACTCATCTGGGGGTGCTGTGAATTTTCACTAAAAGTTTTGTAATGCCCGGTGGGACCTTAGAGGTCTTCCACTTTATTTTTGATAGATTGGTGTGTTCCTATTAAGGATTCATCCTTTGGAGGCATATTCAATAGCACATCTGGTGACTCCATTTGGTAAATAACTCATTCTCTCGAGTTGCGAGACTGCTTTCCATTCATTTTCATTAATTCTTCTTTCCATCCCTTTCACTCTTTTCCATTCCATGAATTTATGCAATCATGACTTCATTTCCATCATGGAATTCACATTTACAACAACAGCAACAATATATTTCACCTCCAACATGTTTTATAACTCCTTCAAATCAACATTTTGATCAAATTCAAGATCATCATGCTTACCCATATGAGCAATACCAAAATAAATTTGGTTGTGAAGCATATCAAGAGAAAGGGTACGCATGCAATGAAGACAATCAAATAGAATATGCTGATTTTGTGGATAAAATCCAAAATAAGGAGGCAAAAATGATGCAATCAAGAGAAACAACTCAAATGAAGGCTTTCAGAATTGGTTGCAAAGAATCCTTGTCCATGGGGAGGCCCTTTTCCAAGACACTTCATCCCTTAGGAGAAGCTGGACTTCATGATGGAAATGGTGCTCCAATTTGCACAATGGATAGTAGAGATAGAGGCCTATAAACTTTGTGTTCAACAACCTTGTCAACGGGTAAGCACGCCATCTCATGCCTTTCCTTTTCCTCTTTCCCAATCTGTTTTATCTTAGTAGTGTCAAGTTTTAAACTCTCCATCTATTGTCCCAAATGTTGAATCCATTTCTCCATTCCCTAGTCTTCCACCCCATCTCAATTCTTCTTTCCTCTTCCCTTCCAAATAGTCATCCCCTCCACAAGAGCCAATAGAAATACCCTCTCCTCCAAAGAAACAAGGAGTTCTACCTCCTCCACCACCAAAAACAAATGCAAAATTGGTTGAACTCCAATTTGTCTCTCCTCTTGCATTCCCAGTTCCATGTGGGGAAGAAGAAATTGCAAAAATCAGTCATGAAGGACAGCAAGAGGAAGAGCCAAGCAAAGAAGGAATGATTAAGAGCTTAGTGAGTTTGGCTCTTAAATATGGAATTGAGAAGATCCCTTTGCTGATGAAGCCTATAGAGGAGGCCAGAGTTGAAGAACAAATGGTGGTCAGGACTGATTTTGTTGCAGCAGAAGAAGAGCAAAAGGAAGAAGTAGATCAACAATCAGTTTGCTCAAAATGTAGTGTCCATGTTGGCACTCTATTTGAAGGAAATGCTGATCTAATTCAAGTTGCACAATCATCCATAGAAGAAAAAGATCTCGCAGCCCCAACTTGTCCTCTAGAGCAATAGATTGAAGAGTTTGACTTGACAAACTTCATGCTAGAGGAAGATTTTAATCAGGAGCAAGATCATTTTCAAGCAGAGGAGGAAGAAAAACAAGCTCCAAATCCCATTGAAGAGGAGCAAATGGATGAGATCAATTCATTTTTACAATAGCGGAAGAAGGAAGCATTATTGATACATTTTTAATTTATTTTGAAGGGGCTGATTTGATTGATGGAGCCATTATGGAGGTGAACAAAACAGGTCCAAATTGTGAGAAAGAGGCACAAGAAATTTCATGTTTCTCTCCCACTTCATCTCTCCAAAAATCTGATTTTTTGGATGAGTTTGAATTGACAAGTTTCATGTTTGAAAATGAAGCTATACATGGTGAAGAAAATGTAGATTTGGAGGTCACCATACAAAAGGGAGAGACCTTACAGCAACAAGACATTGAAGAGTTTGATTTTCCATCAGACTTAGAAGAATGTTTGGATGAAGAGCCATCAACATTTTCTTCTTCACCATTCATTCTCCAACAACAAGAACTTGCTGCCATGGAGGAGAGAATTCAAGGACAGCAGCCTGTAGTTTGCAACATGCCTCTTGAATCAAATTTGGAAGAATTTGATCTTCCAAAAACTACAATGGAGGAACTCCAAAGCCAACAATGTATTGCAGCAGGTTACAACAATGCAAAAGCAACTTCATTGGATGTTGCAATCAATAATGATGAGCTGCATACTGTAGAAGAGTTCCATGCTGCCATGAAGGAAGAGAAAGGGTAGAAAAGTTCTACCATTGCTTCCACATCATCCACCCAAGAAGGTCTACAAGAAGACTCCATTTTTGGAGTTGAAAATCAGAGCTATGGGCATATCAAATGGATCAGACCTTTCCCAATAAGGTATTTGGCTTCATTGGAGTCAAAGGAGAAGTCACAACTAGTCGTACTTACTTCTAAGCATGAGGATGAGATACGAAGTACCAAGGATCAGTTACCATAACTCTTCAATCCAAATGTAGAGAAACTAAAAGAGGTATTGGATTTTTTTCAGTTGACACCTTGTTGACTTGGGTAGAAGACCAACTTATTGTTGATTTTCCACTCATCCAACTAGCCATGTTCAGTGTCAAATTAGTTGCATGATTCTGCCATTTTTGAGAAAGGGAACCTTTTTCTCCTAACCAATTGTAGGGGTTTGTTTAGCTTGTCTTTGCTTCCAGAGTTAGAGTAGAGTAGGTAGGTTTTCTTTTAGTAAAAAGTGCTTGTGCACACTCTGCGCATGTTCCATTTGGAGCATGTATGATTTCCATTTTTTTACATAGTTTTTTGTGCTGCTGGTTTTGCTCTTGCACAACTCATTTTAATGGCATTTTGGTGAGAACGACTCCAATTTCTGTCGGGGCTTCAAGTGGCTCAAAAGGAAGTTTTCAAAGTTCAGATTAGTTTGTAGGCTACTACTCATGACTCCACGCCCAATGGATGCTTCAAAGGCTATTGATCATTCATCTAGTAGGCAAATGATCCTTCTGAGTCACCAAATTGTTATCCAAAATAAGCCCCATGCTTATTTTTAGCTAACTCCTCCTTCTTATCCTTTCCTGAAACTTAAATGAATTTTTGGCATGCTTTAGGGACTAAAATTTTTTTGGAAATGGCTCCATAAGATAGGATTTTTCCTCACCTTTCCAGAAAGGTAAAATTTTCCTCCTAACTCCTTGTATTTCTCAAGTTATGGCTCGGTGGAGTTTTTGAGGGAAATTTTCCTTGAGAAGGCCCACAACCAATAAAACATGACACATGGTAGGGTAGAATGGTGGGTCAACGGGGGTAAGTTGGAAAAATCACCAAAGGGCTTAAGCGGGAGCAAAGGAAATTTTTTCCTACGGGCCCGTAGAGGAAAAGAAATGGCTTGAGGCCTACGCCAACCAATGAGGAAGTGCCACGTAGTGGCAGAGGTTAGGCTGGTTGGGTAAGTTGAAATTTTTTCCAAAGGGCTCGACGGGGGAGTAAAGGATAAAATTTTTCCCGAAGGCTGCGCAGACCAATCGAGGCCACCACATATTCAGTCGATGGTGGAGGTTGGGGGCATGGGGAGAATTGGGCATTTTTGCCAAAGTGGTCAAAATGACGCAAGGGAAATATATGACCCGAAATTCCGCCAAGGTGGAAAATAAAAAAATTGGAAGCGCATCCCTACCAACCAATGAGGAAGTGACACGTGTCACCGGGACAACGGAGTGCGGGGAGAAGTTGGGAAATTTTTCCAATGGAAAATCAAAGGGGCGAAAGGCAGGTTTGGGCCCGCAATCCCATCAAACAATGAGGAGGTTCCATGTGAAAGCAAAGTGGTGGGGTGTGTGGAAATTTTCCCAAATTCAAAAAGAGAAAATTTTAAAGTTTCGCCCACCAATCCATTTTTGCCCTATTTTTGCCCTAAATCTTCAAAGGGACATAACTTTTGATCCAGAGTTTGGATTTTTACGTTCTTGGTGTCATTGGAAAGTTGGTGAAATTATCTACATGATGGAGGGTTAAATTTTTATTTTGATGGATATTTGTGGGAGGAAAATAGGAAAACATCTCGACATGCAAAAACACAGAAAACGACTCCAACCACCAAAATTAATGAAGTATGGGCCTCTGTTTTGCTCTGTAAAGAAATGTACTATGGTGTATGGGATTTTTTATGGAAACCCATCATTTTTCAGGCCATTTAGATCAATATTGTTGGTGGTTGAAGTTAAAAAATTGATTTTCCCACATTTTTCTTTCTTTCATTTTTGGCTCAATGGTTAAAAGCCAGTTTTGGCTCATTTTGTAAAGGGTTGGATGTTCTTGCTCCTACAAGCTCTTCATTTCTCCTTAGCAGGTGGATTTAAAGGAGTTTCAAACCTCCCATGGAGATTGTAACACATTTTTTCCTTCTTTGTTATCTGCAATGTATTGTATCAATTCTGGAACTAACAATACATGCTCTATGATTGATTTTCCAATCCTCTCTTGCATTGGTTTGTTTCCTTCTGATATTTCTTTGTATTTTGGAAAATTTTTACATGTTTTTTTGTTGTATCTTCATGATCTGTGTCTATTTTTGCAAATCAAGGAATTTAGCACTCCTTTGGTGTATCACCTCTCTATTTTTCTTAGTTTTGTTTTCATTTCCTTGTTTTCTCTCAACCCTATCCCCTTGGTAATTTTAGAGTAATAATTTTGAATCAGAACCTTTGCAAAGATTGCATGTATACACCTAAATAGAGGAGTAAGAACCAGCTTCAATATGGAGAGTTTTCTCACCTTGCAAGGTCCCACACCTTAGAGAAAACTCAATGTTGTGCATTCACACCAGATGAGTTTGCCTTAGAAAAGCAGATCCATAACTCATCTGGGGGTGCTGTGAATTGGCACTAACAGGTACTTCAATGGTGGAAGAATATAATTATTTGAATGGTCATTTAGGATTTGAGGTACTGACTTTCCTAATGTCTAGATTTATGATTTTTTCACATCTTCCTCATCTTCTTCTTCCTCAACACTTTTTTTCATCACCGCTCTTTCCATGCTCCTTTTGCTCTTCTTCAAATTCTTCATTTTTCTCTTCACTAGCTTTATCCTCTACTTACAAAGGCAGAGATGTTTTATTCAACCACATGGACTTTTAAGTTGATTCATGAGCCTTCTCCCGTTCAACTTCTTTCTTAAGCATTTCTTCATTTTTTTCTATATCCTTAACATTTTCCTTCTTAGTATATAATTTGGTAGCTAAATCCAAGGGTGAATAATATGGAGTAAGATGAGTTGGAACTTCTTGAGGAGAGGAGATTTCCTTTTGTGAGGTGGAGGATTCTGAGAAGAAGATTGTTTCATTCCTTTATTGTACTCTTTCATTCTTTTGTTAAATCAATGCCTTGTTCTTACTATGAATGGATTTTTCACGTCTAATGGATCATCCCTTTATTTTTGGGACCACTCAATAGTAGGGAGAGGTATATGCTAGATATTCTTGAGAAAATATCTAAAATACACATCCTTATTGTCATCCTCTAGGTACTTAGGAATTTGAACTTGATATACGTTGAATTCTCTGATCTATTATAGGGAAAGTCTTCCAAAACATCTCTTTCTAACCTTATAGTCATCAGAACAATCAGCCCAATAGTATTCAATGGAGGGAATATTATAATAATATATTCTCAAGTGTTTTGAAATAAATCCCTTAATATCAAAAGATGATAATTTATGGTATGAGTGAAATTTTAAATCAACAATGGTTCTTTTCCACATTTTGGGCATCCAGACAGACTTACATGTATAATTTCCCAAGGAAATAGGGAATTGGATGCCAATGATTTTCTTGTCTCTACATGTCCTATGTAGTATATCCAATTGTCTACAAACCTCCACCAAGACTAATTTATCATTATAATACATGGGTAACTTGTTAGGTGTACCTTCAAATCCAACTAGCTTGATATAGGAAAACATCTTGAATTGTATAAAGAGATTGCCATATGTTGAAATCAATTACTTAGCTTCTGCAGACACCCTTTCATTGTACCCCCTCAAGAAGTCTAACAATGAACATTGTAAAAGCATCATTTACCCTCCTATGGTGGAACTTGTTTTTTTCAAAGGTAAGTTATGGGTAAAATTCATAGATAGATTCATTCTTCTTATCATCCTAAGGAGATAATCCTACCCACAATCTATAAGCTCCAATTTTATACATGAGGTAAGAAGTCATATAAAAGGTTTTACTCTATTACACATTGACCAATTTATCGGTGATATTTTCACAAATAATTTCCCCCTAGTTCAAACTTTTTTTTCCTTCACAAATGATGTTAATGTAGACACACATATAAAAATGAAACTCATTTGTGGAAGGTAGGCCCATTAGTCTTGCAAGAAGAGTGATCATGTCTGATAGTTCCTCCTTAAAATATGATCTGTATAGAACCTTAGGAAATTTTGAAACTCCTCTCTTTGGGGCCTTGAGCCATGATTTGGATATCATTTCTTTGTATCTATATTTATCTTGTTCAAACAAATTTTGAGCTTGGGCCAAGGTTAGGGTATTGGAATATTCAAACACAAGGATACACAGGATTATTTTATAAATCCAACATCAGGTTTAGAAATGATTTGGGCTTGGGGATCTTTAATTTATTTGGTTACAGGATCAAAGCATGAGGCACACGAAGGGACACTATCAAAGTGCAGTTGAATAAAGAGGGGAAAACTGACAGCATAGGTGATTCCACAATTTTTAATGCATTGGGCCATAGCAGTGGGAACATCATCAGTAATTTGAGCCCACAAATCACCTAGATTCAAATGTCTCACATCACTATCCACAATATTTGGAATAGAAGTTTCCAAGGAAGAGATGTGCTCATACCCCCATACTGGAACTTCATGGTGGAAAAGGGGGGAAAAACTCAAAGGAATGGAGCTCAATAATGGATTTTAGGAGAAAGTGAGAACGAAGGTAAAAAAATCAATTTGATATGAAGAAAAACTATGATGTTCTCAAATGAATCACCTTTATTACTGAGAAGAATGACGTTTAAAATATGTTCCTAGAGGAATTTGATTTTTGAAAATGGCCCAAAAATCATCAAGTTATGGTTGAAAACATGTTTGAGGGCACGAGAGTGAAAACGAGAAGGTGTAGACACAAAATCACACACTTTGAGTCATTATTTAGTCTCATTCTCATACTAATATTCACATGGTTCTTAAGTGAAAAGAGTATTAATTAATCCATGTCTTTGGTCATTTTACATTGCTTTCTATTTTTATTTTAGATCTTACACTCGTACTTACCCGGTCTGTACTTTCATACTACATTTTTCCTATTTCTGTTGTGCGGTGGTCCCCTCTAGGTGCCCTAATCCTATTTACACTTTCCTCTTGATTTTTGTCACTTTCTAGTTGTTTGAGATTCTTATATTTATGGTGGTTGGCCTTTTCAAGGTTAATTACAAAATTAAAATAAGAGAACTATATAAATATAAAGTGTTGCGACCATAATGAGGGATAGATAACTAAACACTTTGTTAGTGCGAATCAGCAACACCCCCTGGATGTTGATCAGATTTCTAGTTTGATCATTCTAAGCATCCAGTGTGATTGCACAACATTGAATCCTTTCTCCAAGTGTGGGACTTGCAAAAATGAGAAAGGAATCTCTAGAGAAGGCTGGTTCCTCTTCCTAAACTACCTGCCACAAGCTTTTCTAGTCTAGGCAAGCTAATCTAATCCTAATCTAACTTCCAAGGAGATAGGGAGAGAGAGAAAAGAGAAAAAGAAACAAAAGCCTACACTAAAACGGTGATACACCAGAGAAGGAAAATGATGAGCATCTATCAAAATTGCTATGAACACAGCTCCAACCTTGCAATGAACATTTAAACGTGCACAAATACCTGCAATGAAGAGAGGCAAGAAGAAAACAAGCAAATATGAGTAAGGATGGACGGATGCATCACAAAACACGTTTTGTTGCTCCAGAAGTTTGCACAGAACATCATTTTAATGGTAAAAGGCAAAAATTCCATTACAGAGCAGGGGAGGAGGTTCAAACTCCATTTTCAACCCTGGGGAAGAAAAGAAAGGAGAGCAAAGTAGAAAAGATGAACAACCCTTATTAAAAATGAGCCAAATCGCTTTTTACAATGCGTGGGTCAAGCCCAGAGAGAGAAAACATGTAAAAACATGGTAACCATTCCTCATTGAATAAATATGCATTAAAATAGCATGGGAATCCTTATAGACCCATGCCCGACATTTTTGGCCGTCTTTGAGAAGAATGCGACCCATTTTGCATTAAAATCCGGTTGTTGAAACATCATTTCGCCATTACCAAGTGCCAGAGATGTTTCTCGATTTTCTATCTCAAACCTCCATCAAAATGAAAAAATGACCATGGAATATTGTATATAATTTCACCAGCTTTCCATTGATATAAAGAACGTGAAAATCGAGCTCGGATCGAAAGTTATGGCCATTTGAATATTTAGGGCAAAAACAGTGCCCGTAACGGATCGGTGGGAAAAAGTTTGAATTTTTAACCCGTTTTGGTCTTTGGAATTTTTTTTGAATTTTCCTCATGCTCCACCACTTGAATGAGATGTGTTAGGCTCTGATTCATCTTCGGGCTCATCCTTTGAAAATTTCTTTCGGGCCCTTACAATTTTTTGCCACTTGGACATGTGGCACTATTTTATTGGCTCGGGCCTGAGGGGCGCTTTTTTACTTGCGTCCAAACACTTAGCAATTTTTTCAACTTTCTTCCCCTTCTAACACGTGGCATGTTCTGATTCATCCGCGGGCCTCCTTGTCTCTTTTGTGGCCTTTTCACCTTTTCGCATCCCACGCGTCCCTCGTGTACCTTTGTCCCAACTGTCCCGGACGAAAATCTCCTCCTTCGGCCGATTCGAGCTTCTTTGTCCCTTCTTGTGGATTTTTCACCTTTTTCGCATCCCACGCATCCCTTGCATACTTTTGGCCCAGATGTCCTGGACTCGCCTAGGACAAATATCTCCAAATCGCTTTCGAAATGGATCTGCCTGGCTTCAAAAATCGGGTGATTCGCGTCCCCCACGTACTTTTTGCCTGGATGTCCTGGACTACCTGGGACAAATATCTCCGAACCGCCCAAAATGGATTGTCTGTCGGAAAATCGGCCGATTCGCGTCCCACGCATACTTTTGGCCCGGATGTCCCAAACCGCACGAAACAGAGACTTAGGTGATTTTTTTCTTGCTTTTAGCCGTTTCGGCTTTTCATGTCCCTCGCATCCCAACTTCCCAATGCTCCAACCGTGTCAGTGTCGCGGAACAAGACTTAGCCAATTTTCTTGCTTTTTTGGCCCCAAGCTTGAAATACGACGACCCTCGCATGACGACCCGAACCCTTCGACCAAAATGCTTTAAAACAGTCCTGCAACCTTATTTTTTACATTTTTCCATTTTTTCCAACTTGTTGAGATTTCTTCTTGGATGGGAGAGTTAGAAAAAGCCGAGGGGACCCCGAAAAACATGATTTTTGGCTTTGAAACAATCTACTTGCTCTGATCGAACAATTTGATGCACGTTATCAAAATTACCTTGAGGGGTGAGTTTTGGATAACAATTTTGGCAACTTAGCAGGGGTCATCTCGCCTCTTTGGATGAAGTTACCATTTTCTGAAGCATCCATTGGGCATGGAGTCATGAGTAATAATCTGAAACCAACCTGATATCTTGAAAACTTCCCTCCGAGCCACTTAGAAACCCACCGAAATGGACTATTGTTCTCACCAAAATGCCACTCAAAATGAACTGCAAGAGCAAAACCAAGAAAGACCAAAACTATGTACAAAATGAAAATCATACATGCTCCAAATGGAACATGCAGAGTGTGCACAAACACTTCTTTTACTAAAAGCAAACCTACCTACTCTATTCTAACTAGAAGCAAAGGTGAGCTAAACAAACCTTGCAACTGGTTGTGCAAAATAGCTTCCTTTCTTCAAAATTGGCAACCATGCAACTGATTTGGCATTGAACATGGCTGATTGGATGAATGGAAAATCAACAAGAAGCTGGTCTTCCACCCAAATCATCAAGGTATCAGGTGAAGGAAAATTCAATACCTCTTTTAGTTGTTCTGCATTTGGATTGGAGAGGTATGACAGCTGATCCTTGGTTCTTTATAGCTCATCCTCATGCTTAGGAGCAAGCATGACTAGTTGTGACTTCTCCTTTGACTCCAATGAAGCCAAATACTTGATTGGGCAAGGTATGATCCATTTGATATGCCCATAATTCTGATTTTCAACTCCAAGAATGGAGTTCTCTTGTAGACCCTCTTGAATGGATGGTGTGGAAGCAATGGTAGAACCCTTCTGCCCTTTCTCTTCCTCCAATGAAGAACATGAAAGATTAAAATCTTCCAATCTTAGTTCCAAAGAGCTGCTATAAGATGCAGGCTGCTAAAAATGAATGCTCTCCTTCATGACAGCAGGCTCAAGTATTTGGGACGTGGAAGATGAAAGAGAGAATGGTGGAAACTCAACCGGTTCTTCTTCATCAAAAAAATCCTCCAAATCAGACAGGTAAACTGCCTCATTGCTATCTTGCTGCAATTGTTCAACCTCTCCCATTGTGTTCTCTTGATCTGCAACTTGATCACCATGGTTTATTTCATCCTCCAACATTGAGTTTGAGAGATCAAACTCTTCTTCAGCACTAGAACTTGAGAGAGATGAAGTAGAAAGAAGAACTGAAGGTTCTTCTATAACCTGCTTTGTGCTCAAAGCCTTTGGATCTGCACTTTTCTCCCCCACAGCTAGAATGTGCTCCTCTTCTTTTGGATTTGGAGCAGCTTCTTCCTCTACTACTTGAAGACAATCTTGCTCTTGATAGAACTCTTCCTCTAGCATGAAGTTTGTCAAGTCAAACTCTTCAATCTGCTGCTCTAGAGGACAAGTTGGGACTGCAAGATCTTCTTCTTCTGCTGCAACAAAATCAGTCCTGACCACCATTTGTTCTCCAACTCCAACCTCTTCTAGAAGGCTTAACCATCAAGGGGATCTTTTTCATCCCAAATTTAAGAGCCCAACTCTTCAGACTTTGAATTTCTTCATCTTTGTTTGGATTTTCTTTTTGTTGTTGTTTTCCTTGACTGGCATTCTGATTTTTATCCTCCCAACATGGATTTGGGAATGCAAGAGGAGAAGTGGATTGTAACTCAAATGGCTTGGCAATTTTTCGTGGTGGTGGAGGAGGTAGAAACTCTTGTTTCTTTGGAGGAGGGGGTATTTCTGTTAGCTCTTGTGGAGGGGATGACTGTTTGGAAGGAAAAGGGACAAAAGAATTGAGATGAGGTGGAAGACTAGGGGGTGGAGAAATGGATTCAACACTTGGGACAACAGATGGAGAGTTTAAAACTTGACACTGCTGAGATAAAATAGATTGGGAAAGAGGAAAAAGAAAGGCATGAGATGGCGTGCTTACCCGTTGACAAGGTTGCTGAATACTCCTCTCATACACCTCTATTCCTTCAATCCACTTTGCAAGCAATGGCAGCATTGCAATCATGAAGTCAAGCTTCTCTTGAGGGCTGTAATGCCTTGGAAAAGGTCCCACCCATGGACAGGGTGCTCCACAACCGATTCCAAATGCTTTCATTTGTGCTTGAGCCCTGGACTGCACCATGTTTACCTCCATCTTTTGGATTTTCTCCAACAGACCAGCATCTTGCATCTGATGGTCTTCATTATATGCATACTCTTGCTCTTGGAAAGCTCCATAGCCAAACTGATTTTGGCATTGCTACTCATATGGGTATGTATGCTGATTTTGAATTTGTTCAAAATGCTGATTTGGAGGATTTAAAAAACATGTTGGAGGTGGGAAACATTGCTTCTATTGTAAATGTGAGTTCCATGATGGAAATGAAGTCATAATTACACAAATTCATGGAATGGAAAAGGATGAAAGAGATGGAAAGAAGGATGGATGGGAATGGATGAAAGACAGGTTTGCAACTTCAGAAATGGGTTGCTGATCAGATGGAGTCGCCAGATGTGTTTGCAAGTGCCTCCAAAGGCTGAAATCTTCACAGGAACACACCAACCTACAAAAGATGAAGTGGAAGACCTCTAAGGTCCCACTAGGTGTGCCAAAACTGTTAGTGCGAATCAGCAACACCCCCCGGATGTTGATCAGATTTCTAATTTGATCATTCTAAGCATCCAATGTGATTGCACAACATTGAATCCTTTCTCCAAGTGTGGGACTTGCAAAAATGAGAAAGGAATCTCTAGAGAAGGCTGGTTCCTCTTCCTAAACTACACTCGCCACAAGTCGTTTCTAGTCTAGGCAAGCTAATCTAATCCTAATCTAACTTCCAAGGAGACAGTGAGAGAGAAAAGAGAAAAAGAAACAAAATCCTACACTAAAACGGTGATACACCAGAGAAGGAAAATGCTGAACATCTATCAAAACTACTATGAACATAGCTCCAACCTTGCAATGAACATTTAAACGTGCACAAATACCTGCAATGAAGAGAGGCAAGAAGAAAACAAGAAAAAACGAGTAAGGATGGACAGATGCATCACAAAACACATTTTTTGTTGCTCCAGAAGTTTGCACAGAACATCATTTTAATGGTAAAAGGAAAAAAATGCCATTACAGAGTAAGGGAGGAGGTTCAAACTCCATTTTCAACCCTGGGGAAGAAAAGAAAGGAGAGCAGAGAGCGAAAAGATGAACAACCCTTTTAAAAATGAGCCAAATCTGGCTTTTTACAATGCATGGGTCGAGCCCAGGAGAGAGGAAACATGTAAAAAACGTGGGAGCCATTCCTCATTGAATGAAGATGCATTAAAATAGAATGGGCATCCTTACAGACCCATGGCCTGACATTTTTGGCCGTCTTTAGAAAGAATGCGACCCATTTTGCATTAAAATTGGTTGTTGAAACGTCATTTCTGGCCATTACCACGTGCCAAAGAAGTTTCTCAATTTTCTCTCTCCAAAATCCATCAAAATTCAAAATTTACCCTGGAATCTTGTAGAGAATTTCACCAGCTTTCCATTGATATAAAGAACGTGAAAATCCGAGCTCTAGATCGAAAGTTATGGCCATTTGAAGATTTAGGGAAAAAACAGGCCCAGAACGGATCGGCGGGAAAAAGTTTGAATTTTTGACCCGTTTTGGTCTTTGGAAATTTTTTTGAATTTTCCCCATGCTCCACCACTTGAATGACATGTTTTAGGCTCTGATTTGTCCGCGGGCTCATCCTTTGAAAATTTCTTTCAGGCCCTTACAATTTTTTGCCACTTGGACACGTGGCACTATTTTATTGGCTCGGGCCTGAGGGGCGCAATTTTACCTTGCGTCAAACACTTAGAATTTTTTTCAAATTTCTTCCCTTCTGACACGTGGCACGTTCTGATTCATCTGCGGGCCTCCTTGTCTCTTTTGCGGCCTTTTCACCTTTTCACGTCCCACGTGTCCCTCACGTACCTTTGTCCCAACTGTCCCGACGAAAATCTCCTCCTTCGGCCGATTCGGGCTTCCTTGTCCCTTCTTGCAACTTTTTCACCTTTTCATGTCCCACGCATCCCTCACGTACTTTTGGCCGGATGTCCCGGACTACCTGGGACAAATATCTCTCGAACCGCCCGAAATGGACTGTCTGTCGGCAAATCGGCCGATTCGCGTCCCACGCGTACTTTTGGCTCGATGTCCCGGACTGCCTGGGACAAATATCTACGAACCACCCGAAATGGACTGTCTGTCAGCAAATCGGCCGATTCACGTCCCCCGCGTACTTTTGGCCCGGATGTCCCAAACCGTGTGAAACAGAAACTTAGGTGATTTTTTTCTTGCTTTCGGCCGTTTCGGCTTTTCGCGTCCCTCATGTCCCGATGTCCCAACTGTCCCAACCGTCTGCGGAACAAGACTTAGCTGATTTTCTTTCTTTTTCAACCCCAATCTTGGTATGATGAACCTCAGTATGACCCAAACCCTTCAGACCCGAAATGCTTTAAAACAGTCCTACAACCTTATTTTTTGCATTTTTTTCCATTTTTTCTAACTCATTGGGATTTCTTCTTGGATGGGAGAGTTAGAAAAAAGCCGAGGGACCCCGAAAAACATGATTTTGGGCTTTGAATCAATCTACTTGCTCGGGACTGAACAATTTTATGCATGTTATCAAAATTACCTTGAGGGGTGAATTTTGGATAGCACACTTACTATCACAACCTAAGGTTACATCCATTAAAGGAATCTATAGCTACATATGTATACATATAACTCCATCACAAGGAACACAAGACTAGTTCATCTACATCACACTTCATAGGAGTGGAGTCTATTGTTTACATGTACACATTTACTACATTGTACATCTATTTATTTACTCATTACTTCACAATGTGCGACTGGAACAAGATCCCCTAGGGCATAATTACACACACACACACATAGAAATACATTGGGTCTGAGATGTAGTGCAATGATCAGTGATAAGTCCATCAATTTGGAAGTTGAGGATAGTCTGACCACTTCATATGCATCTTTATTTTTTAGGATTTTGATTTTTTTTCTGGTGTTTTGTAGGTGATTCTTTCATTGAAGGTTTAGTAGTGCTTTGGTGATCATACATCAACATTCACATGACAGAAGAAAACCTAGGAAAACATCTAGTGATACTCCAAAGGAGGTTTCCTAACCATTTCCACATACTAGAAACCAAGATCTCGCACCAGGATGCACATGGGCACCTTTATCCCTCTCCAAGTGCCCCGGTCTATCCGATAGTCCGATCTACACTTTCTCGGCTCTATGCGATGGTTTCCTCCTCCTATTCACTTGGTCTACTCGTGACACACCCAACGATATATGTGAATCATCTAAGGATTTCTCAACCCTCTTTTCATATTACGATTTTACATTTTATTTCTTAGCTTGCTTGGGTGTATTTTATATTTTATTGCTTCATTTATTCAGTTATTTTATTGCTCCTATAGCATTATATTACACTAGAATAAATTCTATTTTAGTTTAATCATTTTGGTGAACTCGTTTGCTTACACGCTTAAGATACTCATCTTTCCTCTATCATGGGTCGTCACATTCCTCAAATTTCTTTTTTTGATTTATTTAATATGCATCCTAATTGCCAAGTTATTCTTAAAAATCACTAGACACCATGTATCCTCCTAAAGATACCTCGCCACATGAAATAAGATCTATTTTTTATTGTCTATTTAATGACCTTAGTCCTCGTGATCCTCCATCTAATAAATATAAGTTGGACTCAATTCAAGATTTAAATTATTTGTGTCAAGACAAGTTTAAGGATATGTAATCCATGATTACATCTCTCAAATCTGAAATCCAACATCTTCGGGACGCTTGAAAGGCTCGTGCTTTTTCTCCCTCTCCCTCTCATCCTCGTTCTATGACAACTACATGTGCTCATATCAATGAACCTCAAGCCATACCATTACTAGATCCTCTCACATTTGATCACAATACTAAGCAATATGACATTCTTGTTAAGCTTCTTAGTCATCAATTGATCACTTTTGCGCCTACTCATTAATATCCTCCTTATCAGCTTACACAATATCAAGGTTTTATGTATTATAATTATCATAGAATTAATGGAAATAATGACAAATGATTGTTACACTTTACAATGAATAATCAAACATCTTGAGTTTCAGGGATTTATCTCATTCACTGCATAACATTCTTTTGCATGCCCATCTACAAATGCTACATCTCAATGGGTTCCTAAATATGATTTATCTATGTCTAATAAGCATCATGCCATCATTACTCAGGTTCCTTCTACAATAAGTCAAGAACCTCCTAAGCAACCACCTCTCAAAATCAATATAACACCTCCTCCTCTCAAGTCATATGTGGCATCACCAAGTCAAATTATGCAACCACCTCTCAAAATCAGTCCACCTTCTCCTATTAAGTCTTTTGTAACGTCATCAATACCACCAAAGCTACCACCATTCAAGGTTCCTCCACATCCTACTCCACTTTCATTTCCAATTCATTTTGTCAAAGAAACTGCTCCTACCAATGGTCAAGACACATTTCTACCACCATTGCATGGTCCTATTGTTACTATTTCCACACATGCTTCCACCACTTCACACAAACTTGGTCTTTGGTAGGTGATTCTTGATAAAAAACTCATCATCACACACTTTTGGGGCATCAAACTTACTCCCCCACATATTTTAGCATTATTAGTTGTCATACATCTTATACATGGAATATAGTATTTTACATTCATCATAGACATCTCGATACATTTGCATCGTGATTACCCGATGACACACTCTTGTGCTTTAGTTCACACTTGACTATTGATGGAATTATCTACACATAAACCCCACACACTACATAGTAGTCACTACACCTTAGGAACCACATATCATCACACAATCCTACATCATATACACATTATGCATCTTCATACATACATCATACACGTTCTACACATGCTTCACACACTACACCATGGCCATTACATTGCGTATTTTTTCTCACACATCATACACATTATCATACATTTTTACATCCTACACTTTACATATTGTTTCTTGTGTCTTACATCTACTAGGCATCAACACATCTTAGGTCATCTACGCATCTTGCATTACACACCATACACTATACTATACACATTACACATTTTGCACACTCTCTTCTATGCACCGCAATCACTACCAAATGACACACTCTAGTATCATGGTCCATACTGGAATGTTGAGGGTATACATCACAATTGAACCTCATCACCCTTACATGTTCATCCTTCAATATTTTCTCGTGTGACATACCTAGATTAATTGATATATGCTTTAGGCTACATGGTCACTTCTTCTACCATCATCTTGTGATAGGATACATTATCACTTTCACTTCCATAATTTAGTGGTATACACTTTAGGCTACATCGCCAATCCTTTTCTATTCATATTCTCATGATATACACTTAGGCTACATCGTCACACATAATTCATCTATGTCGCATATCATCACTACACCCTCATCACAATGCGTAGCACACAACACATAGTTTGACCATTTCCCAATGATGCACTCTCATTTATGGTTCATTATTGACTAGCTAAGGGGGCATACTAAATGAACCTCATTGCATAAAATTCCATTCACTCAGGGGGCATGTGGCTCCTATCATTCACTTTGCATTCCATTCCATCCATCCACATCATATTGTATTTTATGGTTGTATTTACTCTTGCTTTCACTTGCTCTTACATGTATGATTTATTACACATGCTAGATATATATCTTGTATGTCATTATCATTATCATACACACATGCGTGTTTACTTTCTTTCTATGTGTGAACGTAGGCTATACAGGGTTACTACATGCAACATGGATGCTTGACTATTATTCCCATAGTGGCTTCTGGGGGCATCCACATTCGTACACTACAAGTTCTATTGCTTCATTTTTGTTCGTAACACAATACTTTGGTTTATACACCCTTTGACATATGTTTTACCTTTCTAACATGTTAACAGGGGTTTCATGTGCAACATTTTCTATGCAGGAATATTTTATTCCATAATTTTTTGTTACATTTTCTACAATTTCTTGTTCTTGTTTGTGGGATTTTCCCTTTGTCTTTTGTACACACTTGTTTGTTTGCGGCCACTATGGCCTTGAGTTTCTTCTGCAATGCCCCGAGTGATGTCCTATGTTTACAACCCTCTTTGTGCAAACTACATTGTCTCCTTGGGTGTTTATATGATATTCTTATGTTCTAGCTTACACATTCTCTATTTGGATTACACTTGTTTTCTACGTGCACGTTTGTACTAATACTTTTTTATATCTACCTTGTTTGTTTATGCCTTAGTTTATACAAAGCACATCCCTCTGCCTGTATGACATAGTCTTAGTTTTCATGGTCATTCCTCTTTCGGGACCACATTATCCTATCTCAAATGTCGCATTCACCCCTAAAGAGGGGGCATAATTTTTCTTACACATAGTATTAGTATAGTTCAATTTTCATTTTTTTGCCATGAAACAGTGAATTAAATAGCAAGTGGGTTTAAACCGGTCTATATAGAAATCCATATACGGTGGATTTTATAAGACATGGTGTCCTTAACACATGTAGAAACGATTAAATGATAGAGGATAAACCAAACCTAACTCTCTATACTTGTCATGGCATTGGATCACCCAAAATACTAGACAATACAAATATCTCTTCACTCTCACGAAGAAGTTATAGGTTGGAGGATAAATCAAAATTTCCTCCGTAAAATTCTTCACCCAATGGTGTGAGATCTCCCAAAAATCTTACACGACATCAAAAATATCCTTTATATACCCTTTTTCTCATCATAGATTAGGTACACATGTTCCTTTTTCATTTTTCGTACTTTCTTTACATTCTTTTTACATATATACATGTGTATTTGACTACCTCATCATATTATCTTTGGTAGGTCCATCTCATATGGGAAGAAAGAAGTCAATAAAAACACACACATGGTGGGTACATCAAACACATGATACTAACTATGTAATTACACCACACACATTGACATCTACACACACTTTTTTTTCCCTAGGTTCACTCTCATCATTTTTTTCACTTTTCCTTATTTAGTCTCCACGCTCCATATTTTTATCACTCCACACTTTGTCTAGTTCTTCAACACATTTTCTACATCCATTTACATGGATTTCCATCTCTATATACTCTATGTTACCGAGCTTTCCACTTACCAACATAAAGTGGGGAAATGTCGAGACAAAATCATGCACTTTGTGTCATTATTTAGTCCCGTCTCATACTACTATTCATATGGTTCTTAAGTGAAAAGAATAATATTTAACACATGTATTTGGCCATTTTTATTTGCTTTCTATCATTATTTTATATCTTACACCCATACTTTCCCGTTTTACTTTCATATTATATTTTCCTATTTAATGGGGTGCCTAACCAGATCGGGATGCCCTAGGTGCCACCGGTCCCCTCTCGGCACCCTAATCCTCTTTACACTTTCCTCTTTCTATTTTTTTCACTTTCTATCCATTTGATCTTCTTTGGTAGCTAGCTTTTTGATGTTAAATACGAAATTAAATCAAGATAACTATATAAATATAAAGCTATGTGAACATAATGAGGGACAAAGCACTAATCACTTACTATCACCACCTAGGGTTGCATCCATCTAGCTCCATCACAAGGAACACAATTCCAATTCATCTACATCACACTTCATATGAGGAAATTCTATTGTTTTCATGCACACATTTACTACATTCTACATCTAGTCATATGGTCGTTACTTCACAAAGTGTGACTGGCATAAGAGCACCTAGGGTAAAATTACACACACATAGAGAGACACACCTAGAACTACATTCAATATGAGATGTAGTGTAGTGCTTAGTGATAAGTCCACTAATTTTTGACTGAGAACAATCTAACCCCTTCATATGAATATTTCTTTTTTAGGGTTTTTATGCTTTGTTTGGGGTTTTGCAAGTGATTCGTCCATTGTAAGTTTACAAGACTTCAATGATTACACAATGAAATTAACATAATAGGAAGAAAACATAGGTGAACATCTAGTGACACTTCAAAGGAGGCTTTTAGTCCATTTCTACATACGAGGAATCTAGATCTCAGACCATGGCACCCACGGGTGTCCCTATCCCTCTCCAGGAACCCCAAGTATATCCAAACAGTCTAGATTTGTACTTTCTTAGGCTCCTATGCAATGATTTACTCTTGCTTTTCACTGGTCTACTCTACGTGACACGGTCCCACAACATTTGTGAATCAGCTAATGCTTTCTCAACTCTCTTTACACATTAGGGTTTTACATTTTATTTCTTAGCTTGCTTGAGTGTATTTTATTATTTTATTGCTTCATTTATTTAATTATTTTACTGCTCCTATAACATTAGATTACACTAGAATAAATTCCATTTTATTTTCATCATAAGTAACAATGATATTCACAACTTTGGAATGGTGAAAATGAGTCACTTTTACCCCTTTTAAACTAAATGGATCAATAAAATGGTTGATTTGGGAAAATCAATAGAGTGCGAAAGAAATAAGAATACCAAAAGACGTTCTAAATCACTTTCCCTTTATATTACATTTATGACTAGTTTTCGGAGAAATAAAGGCTCAAGGGAATATGGTACTTGTGTGCCAAAACTACCAAAACACCCGCAATGCAAAAAAAGGCTATAAGGTGCAAAATATGGGCTTGCGGGGGAGCAAGGTGATGGGAGAAACAAAGGCCGGGCATACCCAATAGGTTTGAAACACCCGCAACACTAAGGATGCCCGTGTGAAGAGAAGGTAAGACTTGCAAATGAAAGGAAAATGTGGAGAACATGGGGATGCAAGGAATAAAGGCATGGGTGCAAGGGTCATGAGTTTTGAAAACATCTCGAAATACCCAAAATCCAAAGTGAGCCCAGGATAGAGTGGACAAATTGGATATTTAGGGAACACAAGGTCTAATGGAACAAGGGGTTTAGGTTCTTTTATCATCAAAAATATCGACACATTAAAATATTAAAACTATTTACGGGTGACGAGGGGGTGCGGAGAACAAAGATCCAAAAGCAACAAGTTTCTCATTGTTCAAAAAAATATCCAAAAATCCCACAATACAAACAATTTGCAAAAGAAATGAATTGTGGGTAACAAAGGAATCTAGAGAATAGTTCCACAAAACATGAAAGATATGCTCAAATTGAAACAAGAGTAATGTGGGTAAAGTGAGAATACAGAGGAACAAGAGGCCCGAAGGAACTTGTTCCTCTAGAATCTAAAATCACTGCAATACTCTAGATATTGACCCAAAAAAATAAAAAATGACTAAGTATTTTTATTTTTTCCATTCCTTAAGACTTCACAAAGGTAAACAAATTAGCTAAAGGGGTCACTTGATCAAAAATTTCAAAAATTGCACATTTTTTTGTGTAAGTGACAACAAGATGACTCTTAAAATTGCCAAATCCAAATTTCAAATATCTAAATATTCATGAATTAACGAAGAACCTCCACTAAAATTATCCCTAACCCACCCACTTAAGTAGGCATTCCCTTACCATTCTACTCATTGGAATCTAAATGATTCACTTCCTACATTATTAATTTTGCATGTGTCTATTATCTTTAAAATGTTATTTCTTCGTAATAACACTTTAAAGACGGGAAAATATAGACACCCTAAAAATACATACCTATTTCTAGCCTATTTACATCCCATTATAATAAATTAAATTAATTACATCCTACTATAATACATGCCTTTATAATTAATTAAATTAATTCATAACACCATTTAGCTACTTTAATTAAACACTTATTTAACTAAATGGTTAATTATCCTCTCATGATTTATAACTAATTAAATTATTTATTTTAATAACTATATGTATCTACTCACACTCCACTCTACTCCACTTCTATAACCATATACTTGGTGGGGGTAGCAAAGTTACATGTAAAACCATCTTCTCGCATAAAATAAAAATAATCATTTCCCCTACAAATTTGCAACTACAAAGACTAAATAATATTGTTATTTCAATAAATTATAATTATTAACATGTAACTCATTCAAGCCATGGTCCAAGATTCATGGCCTCACGCTCATCTATAAAAGTAGGAAATTCCTTTGTAAATCATCCTAGGAAGCTTTGTGTAATTTGTAGTCAACTTCTGCCAAAATTATCATCTGCATCCTCGTGTTTATGAGCTCATCACTGTTTATAGTTTAACATTTGGAGAAAAATAAATAACACCCATAATTCTTTAAAATACAAGATTATACAAGTCTAAGTTCTTCCCAATCTTACTTGACATTTCAAAGGAAAATCTTGGAGAGAGGTATATTGTTAATTTTTATCTTTCAACTTTTACTTGATATTTCCATTGCTTGAAGTGAAAATGCTTCCTTAAGTATGGTAAAAAGGAAATATTATATAATGGATGCTTTTAACAAAGTAGAAGAATAATATGAATGATATGGAAGGCTATGGAAAATGTAGCTAGAAGATTGGTAATAAAAAAGTGATGATCCAAATGCACAAATACCGAGACAAAATATGGATGAATCAAGTGTCGAAACAAGGTCCAAACAAAAATCGGTAACATACTGGTCCCGATTGCTCATTGAGATCCGGTGTATGTGTGTGAACATGAATTTCCTCCTGAAGTGAAGATTTTATAGGCAATAATCAAGAAAAAAACTAGTCATTGTGTAGGAATGATTTATTTTGATAGTTTATTTGTGAATGGAGGGTTGAAGGAGAGTTGTACATTATTTTTCTTATATCTAGGATTCCATAGCCCCAATGGATATGTATCTTATTCTAGTTAGAGAATTTCTCTACTACCAATCAGGAATCCATATCTCCTATAGAGATATTGGAAATAACCCTAGAGAGAGTTTTATATTTTTATTTTAGTTTATTTTGATTTATGATTTTTTTCTTTTTGAAAAGTATTTCATCTCTCTTGATTTTCTAGCAGGGGATTGAGAACTATTTATGGCTTGATGGTAGGATCTAGAAGTGATTGTGATGATGACATTGGCTAGTGTCAACAGATATTCCCAAAGTTCTTCGACACAAGTTTATTAGATGCATGATAGTGATGCGATCTCTAAGAGGTTAGTCATTCTTTAATTTACTAAGGTGATGAAATACCAAGGTCAAACTTATACAATATAAATCAATATCACACAATGAGTGTGATTAGACTAACCAAAAGATCATCAAAGGGATGAAAATGATAGGTGATTTAAAAATGATATGGAAAGAAAAGGAAAGAACATCCATGTGTATGTAAAACCTTATTGCAATGTTTGATGTTTGTACCTTTGATTTATTTTTTTATTCTGTTTTAATTTTTTTTTAAATTGACATTTTTTAGAGAGGAAAACCATGAAGGAAGAATATGTATTTTAACCATTAAGGATGACAATGAAAATCAATGAAATAGGGATAGATAGGAGGAAAAATATCTATGATATGGTATGAATAATAGGATAAGATGTATTGGGAAGCTAGGACCAACAATGTCACTCTGTGTGATAGGATCCAACAACAATGTTTGTGATTTCTTTGATAAGGGAGAATAGGATTTTTGCTTATCAAGAGTGATATTATCTCCCATCTCATTGATCATGGTGAGATCATAATCGATAAGTGATTGTTACTTATCGAACAACATGGATTGTTGATGTGGGAGATTCAGTTCCTTATCCATATATTTATTTACTTTGCACCATACTTGGCATTGAAATTGGTGTGCATTTTTTAATCACATTTGAGTTTTGGATTTGCATGGAGATTTGGAGATCCTCATATTTTTTATTTGATCTTGATGAAAAAACTCTTGGTGTTTCATACAAGATAATTTATGATTTTTCTAATCTTGAAAAATGGTAAAAGAAAGTGGATGTTTGGGATTGATGATAGGAGTGTTAGGAATTATGACGAGAGTGTCATAGTTTTTAAGAGAGGGGTGATATGATGGATGAATAGGATATGGTATAAGAATTAAAGGGAATGGGATAGTAGGATGTGGTCAAAGAATTAAATATAATGGGCTAAGAGATATCCCGAGACTAGAAGATATTGGACTACTAGGATGTGGCCCAAGAATATAAGGTGATGGGATACTATGAGGTATCCTAATAATATAAGATGATGGGATACTATGAGGTGATTCATAGATAGAAGGTGATTAGATACTAGGAGGTGGCCCAAGGAGAGATTGTGATTGAGGAGATATGATATGTAAGGAATGAATAAGTGATGATAATATAGGAGGGGAATCAAGGATATAACCGATCATTTCACCATGTAATGGGAAATGAGAATATGGACGAATAAGAAGATGATCAATTTTTATGATCTTATGCTCTTCCTTTTTTTTTCCATAGGATTCGGCCCATTCCCAAAAAAATGTGTATGCATTGAGGTCAATAGTGAATCCTTTCATGTTATCTTCTATAGTAATTTCATCATATAGCCCCATGAATTATTTGATTGCTTCATTATAAAAGAAATAAATCAAAGTATGATTCATTATTGGCCGATGATAGATGGTTGATTATAAGTAATAATTCCAACAAGTGTTCAAGATATATAATATGTTTGATAATAAAAATGATGGGATTGGGAAGGTTTGACCTTATTATTTCCACAAAGGAACTTGCTAGTGCTTTGGAAATATATTTTATCACATAGTTGATTGTGAATTTTTTCATGTGGACACAACTCTATATTTTTATAAGATTTATGAGGATATGGTAATATATGGTTGAAAGGGCTTGAGAGGTGAAGAGAGATTGGATCTGGATTGGTAAAAGAACATGACTCAAGAAAATAAGTATATTTGAATTCGGGTGTTTTGAGAGTTGAATTAGATGTGGATTTGGGATAGGTTGGCATTGGGTTTCCTAGAATATGGTATAGTGCAAATAGAAGAAGGGGTTCCTATGGGAAAAGAGAGGATTATGTCTCGAGGGTTGAATTAGATGTTTGATTAGAGGAATTTGGATTCACATGTATTTTTAATAGAGGTTAATGTCGGTGAGGTGACTGATTATTCCATAGAAGAAATTTGATTGGATGAAACTCAAGAGTCTGAGGAGAATTGGAAGAATATAATTGATTAGGAGATGAAGGTGGGGAAGTGAAAGATAGAATGGGTTCCTTATTGTCAATAACATGAGGAACCATTTGATATCTAGTTATGGTTTGCATCATGTGAGTTGAATGTACCTATATTATTTGATTTAAATCCATATTAAAGCAAGTTCTATGTTGATTCAAGCAACGCAACGATTGTAAACTAGACATCTCATGAATATTGGGATGTTTATGTGATTTTGAAAGGGAAACTATGGAGAACAAACATCACATAGACACATTTTTGGCAATCAAGAAATTTTGGAAAATAAGTGTCAAGTGTGAGTCTCAAAAATGGTTTATTAAATTTTGGCAGCACTTTGGATTGTTATCTTTGATAAAAGAAGCTAAAAATATGAAATAAGGATGATTCGAGATGAAAAATTATACGACACAACTTAAAAAAGTTTCACCTTTGTTTGAAAAACAAGGTTATAACTCAAACAAAAATTTTCTATGTATGATTTGTGATGAAATATATGTAGTGCAACTTGGATAGTGTTTCAACTTGTTCAAAAACAAGGTTGTAACTCGGAAAAAGATTACTTTGCATAAGATTTGATACACGAAATAGGATAAGGTAAGATTTCCCCCAATGCTAAATAGCTTCCTAAGGATTTTAGATGAAAAACTCACCAATATTTATCTAAACCAATACACATACTAGAATAAATCTTTGAAACCGACTATGCCCCATAATCTATACGAATGGGGTGGTCACCACAAACAATATTTGGTATTCCTCATAGGTTTTACTAGTCAAGTGGGTATTTGGGAACTTCCCATTTCATTGGCTAGTTCCTCAATGTTCCAACTACTTTGGGGTTCCTATGGTACTCCTCAATAAAGAGTTTTAGGGATTAGGCCCATGCACTTCCCACAGTTAAAGTGGATGGGTTTTACCCTTATCCGAACCTACAAATACAATGTGATTTGTTCATTTTTCTGATTTATCAAAGTGTGATTATTTTGAACACCTTTCTTTGGCCAAGGAAACCTACACACAAAGTATTAGTAATTTTTTTGTTTTGTCTTTGGAAAGCATAAATGGTCCTACACTCAAATGATTAGTAGTTTTCCATACAATCACAATGTTAGAAAAATACTAAGGATCACAACCATTTCTGATTCTCAAGATCACGCAAAAGTGCAAGAGAAGAGTGTACATGACGCTAATCAAATCAAACCAAAATGGAATTTTTGAATCTAATACATCAAGTTTTAGAAAAATTTTAAACAAATAACAATTATAATTTAGAACACCAACAACCGTAGTCATTTTTAATTCTCAAGGTCACTCAATAACACAAGAGAAAATCATAGTAGCTTTGATCCAAACAAACCAAATGAAAATTTACATAAATCTATGAAATATTGGCAATAAATTGATAATTTTTTCTTTAGCAAGTGAATATGGAAACCTACAAACAATATTTAGTAGTTTGGAGAAAAAATGAATCTAACATGCACATAAAATGAAAAGTTTTAGATAAAAGGAAACCTTGCATTTTCATTAGGTGAAATCCTACATTTATATTTTCATTGTATAGTTCATCTTGAGACCTTTACATCACAAAAATGGAGTCATTTTGAGTTCGGGATCAAAATTTATGGCCTTCGGAAGATAGGTTACGCATACACTCATATATTCATGGGAATGAAATTAACCTATAATTCCACAAAAATAAGTAAAAAATTCCCAAAATAGCAAAAAGTTATAAATTTTCCCACCAAGATCCAATATTGATAGCAACCCACCTACCTTATACCTATAAAAAGACTCAACACTACCAAACACTAACATGCATGCTAAAAACAAAGAAATTCTAACAAATTGAAAGAACTTTGCATGTAAAATGATGAAAAATGAAGCTTTTTAAATGAAAACATAAAGAAAGCTTGAATTTTTTCCACCAAGATCCAATTTTGATAGCAACCCACCTCCTTTATACCTGTAAAGAAGACTCAATATTATCAAAAACCATAAAAATGCTCAAGAAAATAAGAAATTCTAACAAATTTAAAGAACTTTGCATGTAACATAATGAAAAATGAAGCTTTAAAATTAAAACATAAAGAAATTATGAATTTTCTGACTAGGATCCAATTTTGATAGCACTTCACCTCCTTTATACCTGCAAAGAAGACTCAACACTACCAAACACTAACATACATGCTTAGAAACACAATATTTTCAACAAATTGAAATAGTTAGCATGTAAAGTGGTGAAAATGAAGAATTAAAATAAGAAAAATAAATAAATGCACATAAGAAAATGGAGTCTCCCACTGGGTGTGCCATATGTATGCATGCTACACTAATGTAATCTATTTGAAAGAGCCTAATACCATGAAAACTCATAACTTAGTTAATTAAAACTAATACATCATGATAAAACATGAAAGGAAAGATAATTAACTTGCATAAAACATGAATCTAACATTAAATACAAACCTCCCTTTGATATTTTACATGTGATTTTGGTTTTATATACTTCTTTATGATCCGAATGTACACTATGTGTAGTCAAGGATTTATCCAAGGAAGAGGAAGAGATCTCACCAATATGGCTTGATTTCCATTTTAGTTCTTCTCTTACTACTCTTTGCCAAGTAGAAAGGGGGATTGAACAAGCTTTCCAATAACATGAAAATTCTCTTCTCAAGTGTAATGTCTTACAAGGACATGGTGTAAGGTTAGACAAGGTGTACTAGGATTCTTATATAGCTTTCCATTTTGGGAGAAGATTGCAACCTAGTGAATGTGGGATAAAGGGAATGTAGAATTAGAAAGGGATAAGTATGATTAGAAGAGATTAATTAGAGATTAGCAGCTCATGGGAGTTGGGGTGATTTAATTAATCAACTAGGATTAATTAATAGGCCAAATTAAGCTTATAGAATCCATTTAGAGGGAAAATAGTAGAATTTGAAGGGTTTGAAAGGGGGATTTAACCAATAAGAGGGTTTATTGATTAAATATGAGATTGAAAGTATTAATTAATTAATAATGGTCAATTAATTAATTACAAGAGGATCATAACTAACAAAGCAATGTTACTTCGCATCCGGGATGGGTGATGAGGCTAGTTAATTAACGAAGTGTTGTTAATTAACCGAGACAAAGGAGAATGCTAGCTAATTAGCGGAAAACCATTAATTATAATGAAATGACAGTAAAGAAGATAATTAGTGTAATTTAGTATTAAAATTACGTAGTTGATATTAGGTGTCTCCACCTTGTGGCACAAGACTCATGTCATAACCATATCAATGATCACATTTTGGATATATAGAATTTTTTTAGTATATAAAATACTCAACTAGATCATAATTGTGCATAAATGATAATCATAACTACCCATGTCCCATTGTGCTAGTACGCTCCTCTCTCCTATATCCATTGGCATATCACAAAATATGTAGAATCCACTGAATCGATAGTCCAATAATGGCATGTACATCTTGTAGTGTCATTGTAGCCTCTATAATCTATCCACTAACCCTCAACATAAAGGTGTTAGACCTAAACTCACAATGTCTCAAGAACATATGAATCAAATATGCATCTAGTGGGAGCCACACCATCTATAAAATACCTCCAAATCCTAGGCCCTAAAATTGTGTAATGTCCTATATGGAAACACCCATCAATAGATCCAGATTCCATGATACATTTAATAATCTCCACAATTAAATCATATGTGGTACCTAAAAAATCAAAACAATAAGTACCAAATAAGTCTCCCTATAAATCTATCATCAAAATAAAAATAAAAATGAATCTAAAATCATTGGATTTTTAAATTTCCTACTATATTGTCTCTCTTTGGAAAGACGACATAGGCCCCTAAGAGATTTTTCACAACTACCATATGTCATCATTCCTATTGAAAGAATGCCATCATCCATGTTATAAAAACCCTATTTAGCTAGAAACATTCAGCCCAATTGTGATTGGAAATCCTAAGACGATTGATCCCATCCATTTCGGGGTCCCATGAAATCTTTTGCATTATTATAAAATACTCAACCTAATAACATTTAAATTTTAAATTATCCCACAAACCAACCTAGACGTTGACTTGATCTACATTTTGACTATCTTGTGGTAAACTTTCGATAGATAAAATTTCCTTGACATACATTTTCCTCTTTTCTCCTAGCTACCCAAAACCTACCATAGGATTCACATTGCCACGTGCCCCATCTTTGCTACCTTGTCTTCCATCTTGCACTCTAGTCATCATCACTAAACCTACTTGATTTGGGATATATTAGACCTCAATTTCTTGTAATATCAAATTAGCAATGTGACAAATGAATTCCTTCCTTTACTATTTATTTTAATTCTTATTCTTGGTTTTCATCGATATTCTATCCAATATTGAAACCTTCATATATTTTGCATTAAAAATCCTAAAAAAATAATAAATATCCCCACATTCATGGTGGAAATCCACTAATTTTGACATATTACACTTCTCCCTACCACTTTTTCATAAAATCCCCATTTTCCATCATTTTAACTCTTAGATAACATCCTTCTTATGACCCTCGTAGCTAGGTGGTTTATCCTATTTTATTGATTATCTTCTCTTGTTTATTTTTAGTCTTTTTTATTCAAGTTTCCAAGTAGTTATTACTCCAAACATAGTCAATCCAAGTAATCTTGGAAGATATGTATGAGGTAGGTATATTTCATTTATCATTCATTATTTCTTTACAATACTTTCATTTTAGCTTTACTTTGATCATTTCCTATCAATTTAGTGTTCCATAGATTTTTTTATAAGACCATATCATGTTTCATTCTTATGACACGTGATGATCTTTAGTTGGAGAATATGTATACAACATATTTTTAAACATTTCTAACCATTTTTTTGTATAGGTGTTATTGATGCATTCCCATCATGAGAAGGTGATGAGCCTTCCATAGCGGGGCATGATCAGATTTAGTCATGTGGGATAGAACAAAACATTTGAGATATGTCACTACTAGCCTTAATCACCCTATACTTTCCTTGTTTCTTTCCTTTATTCACACATTGCACTCATCGTGTCTATTAGTCACATTAGGTTCACTTTGTTCTTCTCATTACATGTTATTATCCTTACTTTTTGTCACTTTTGATCTTCATCATTTACCTCACTTATTGATTTGCATCCATTCGTCATGCTTTTCATCCTTTGATCTTAGATTTTCCCCAACAACGACACCATTTCCCTTGGGTGATGGCATCTATATTTGTTTTCCCATGGTAAATGTCATCGAATATATATACCCCTATTATTACTTGTAATTTCCACCTCTTTACACCTACTTGATTACATATAATACTTTAATAATCACTCTTTCTCACTCTATTTCACATGTATTAGTTGATTTTGAAGTTTATGGTCTTAACTCTATTATTTTTTTGCCACCATAGTGAAATAAGACTAGAGATATTCTTTTTGATCTTTTCCTTTCTTCAACCATATTGATTCTCTAAGTGTTGTTGTCTCTAGGTATTATTATGCCTCATTGGTCACACACATGCCATAGGAAAGTATTCCTAACCCACTTTAGTCTCTTACTTTTTATGTTTGTGCTTTTTGTTGATGATCATTCATTGTTATAGATCAAAGTATATATTTGTCTTATTTATTTTATTACATTTTCCTATTATATTACACACCTTGGATTTATCCATCCTCTTGGTCATAGTTGGAGCTCAAAATTACACCCTTCCTTGAATCATGAATATTCCATATTTTAAGGCAAAATGGGGCTATCTCCATGTGTGGGACTTGCGGCTTAAGATAGGCCTTCATAGATGGATGGATTCCTCATTACGTGGATTTGGTAGAATATGCATAACAAAACCTACTTATAATGTTAAAGCTCATACATCTAAGCCTACACTATCAAATCCAAGGGACTAGGGAGAGAAAAATGCAAGAAAGGAAAATCCTTAGCTAAAGGGTGGTGATAGCACCAAAATAAGGAAGATTGATCATTCTTCTCCAAAAGGGAAGGAAAGGAAGAAAATGAGATAGAAAGTTTATATAGATGCACCACATACAAAAACCCTATATATTCACCCTTCCCATATATATCCATAACAAACAAAATGAAAAATATTCAAGTATAAAACACATAGATCACACCACGGGAGAATAGAAGAAAAAAATCCATAAAATTTGAGAATATGGTAGATGATAACCATAATCACCTGATTGCATTTCTTAAAGTATGCACACTCAATTCAAATAATGGAAATAGGAAAAATACATTCCGAGACCAAGTTCAAGGTACGAACTCATGGGAAGTCAACCACCATTTTTACATGGTGTTGCAATAAAAAAACAAGATCATTTTATAATGCACGAGTTCTAGATTTATAGAGAAATGAGAAGGAGAAGAGAGAAGGAGAGAGAGGCACCAACATGAGGGATTCAACCACCAAGGAAATTTGTCATATATGTTTTCAAGAATATGTTGAATTTGATGTCTTCACTTGACACATGGTCTTGCATATGTTATACCACCCACACCTTGCTTCTCTTTTCATCCATGGGTTTTCATTGTTACACATCTTTGACCATTTTTCCTTTCTTGGAGGGTTTATAAATTAATTTGGGTTTTTATGTTACCATTGCCTTCATAATGTCACAAAAGACTTATCCTTCATTGTGCGGCATCATGGTACCCCCATATTTCATTCGCAAAGAACTAATCCCACTCCCTTATGCATTGGAGCCCTTCCATTATGCCTTAGATTACCAATGGACCTCCATTTCCACATATCGTGGAACTCCTTATCTGATAATTCTACAAAATAATAGGATAGTGTTCCATTACTTTCATCCTTTTCCACATAACACCATATTTCTAGAAAATCTTCCCAAGTACTCGACTTCTCATTCATTTGTTCCATGGGTTAAGAGAACCTATGGAACATTACATTCTTACACTCTGCAGTAGACTAAATCAATGTCACATGGATTTTCTAGAGCATAAAATGGTTAAGTCATTTTGATGAGTTTTTCAAAATTACATGGGGAGTAATTTTGGACAACAATTTGGGCATGGATTCAAGCCTAACCTTCGAGAAACTGATCTCAAACTTTCAAATTTGTATCTTGAATACGCATGAGCCTAATGTTGAACTGAAGTTGATTTGTGGGGTTTTGAAAAAATATACATAGAAAATTCACTCCGACTATCTAATTTCAGCCATAAAACCTATTGAATTGAATTATACAAAAACAACAAAGGTCCATAAATACTATATATAAACATGAAAAGCATACATGTTCCAAGTGTAAATATGAAAAGTGTGAAAAAGAAACTTGTTTTACAAAAATCAAACCTAACTACCCTACTCTAACTAAAGGAAAATGAAGCTAAACAAAACATGATATAAGTAGGGAGAAGTAGCTTCATTTCCTTATAAAATTAGACCATCTAACTGATTTGCAAATGAACATGGTCTTTAATGAGAGTGGAAAAATATTTAAAAACTTCTTTTTGTCCCCATTTCCTAAAATATCATCAAAAAAGAGAAATAATTCCTCCTCAAGTTGCTTTGTAGTTGGTTGAAGGTGTTTAATTTGACCTTTAATGCTTTGATGATCTTCCTCATGCTATGAAATAAGCATAATCAATGGAAAATATGTTTCTAACTCTAAATTAGCTAGGTATCGATATGGCATGTGGCCTTGGGGACAAATGAGTTAATCCTTGTGATTTTCGTTTCTTTTAAGCTCAATCCCAATAATGGGTTGATCATACAAAATTTCCACAAGATGGATGTTTGCAAGCTGAATTGGACTCTTTTCTACTTCTTCTACAAATAACTTTGCCTCTTGTTGATCCATGTCCTCTGAGTCTAACTAATATATCTTCAAAGTAGGTTCCCTTCCTTTTACTTTTTCACAATCTCATATTCCTAGTCAGAATCATACCATTCTTCAATTGTTCTACAATTATCATACATGGTGAAACTGGTTAGGAATGAGACATAAGTAAGAAGTTACTCATTACGTGTATTATTAGACAAAGATGATTTGGAAGGAGAAGGAATAAAGGGAAAATGGGGATTAGTTTCCTTTGGCTAGCTTAAATGAGACTCTTCTCATCTCATATTGCAATGTTAAAATCCTTAGAAAGAACATTTCCTCCTAGATCTTGCATCAATAGAGCTAAATCAACATCCAAGGACCTTAAATAATAAAAGAATGTCATACCTTGAAAGGTTCTCAATTCTTAAGCAATTCTATGCCATTTCCTTGAAAATCGATCTTAAAATCGAGATGTATTCCATTGAGTCTTGTGGTATTTGTAGAGGTGTTTCATGAGAGAGATGACATCTTCATTTTCCTTGAACCAATTGTGTGATTTTTCTCCTATCTCGATCCCATGTAGAAATGGATTGTGGAGCCAAATTTTAGTGCTAATATTTTTCTTTACCTTTGAATGATGAAACTAGAATTCTAAGGGAAATGTTTTCTTATCTGATGTTGTGAATGACATAATGGTTGGATATGTCTTAAACGTCATCGATGGAAATTGATCTCGTTTTCCATCAAAAAGAGGAAATTTTATTGAGGTTTTTTTTTGGGGATATTATCCCACTACTACAAATTAAGAGCCGAAGAACTTAAATGGGAGAATGAAAGATCTATTTGGAGAGCCTTGAATGAGATGGAAACATGAAAATGAGTGGAAGGGTGAAGGGAAAGGAAGAAAGGAAAAGTTATTCATATGATAAAATGGGTTTCTTGGATCACTTTGGAGTTGCCGATATGTTGAAATTTATTCCAAAGGATAAATCTCACCAAGAACACATAAAAATTGGTGAAATAAAGTTGTAAATCACTTCAATCTTATCCCATGGGGCATCTTTAAAACTATTGGAGCTCAAAATTTCACCCTTCCCTAAATCATGAAGATCTAGGATTTTGAGGTAACATGGGACTATCTCTAAGTGTGGGACTTGTAGCTTGAGAAAAACATCTTGATAAGGTCATATTCCTCGATACGTGAATTTGGTAAAAATACACAACACAACCTACTTCTAACGCTAAAACTACTCCTACAACTAATCCTATACTAACAATTCTAAGGGACTAGGGAGAGAAAAATGCAAGAAATGAAAATCCTAAGTTCGGGGCATTGATACCCATTGTCCAAAATAACCCTCATAGTTATTTTGAAAACTTGCATCCCCATTCGGCTTTGACGATCAATATTACGAGGTTACACATATTTTGGTTGTTTCCTTGGCACCTTAGTTGGTTACAATTCTTCCTTGCACTCCCTACACCCTTCTTTCTCCATCCTCTATCTCCTTCCATATTTTCTTTACATGAACCCCTTTTATGAATCTTCCTTCCTTCCCACAGGTTTGTGCATCCTTCGTGAGTACCCCTTAATTTCCCTCCAAACTTGCTAATTTCCTTACATGTTTCTTCCACATTCTTCCTTAGCATATATTTCCTTCATTTTTTACGTGCTATGTACTTCCTTCCTGGCTTTGTTAGTGCACCCTTGCTTTCATGTGTACCTCGCACATTCTTCCATGTTGAGTCAATATGCCACATTATAACTGTTAGACTTGATTGTGTAACATGAAACCTATCAAAGCATGCCAACTAGGCACCAAATCCTTACAAGGAACCAATGCGCAACATGTAGTAGAAATTAAAAAAATGAATAATTGGTCGATATTTCAATCAATCGAGTGCACCACGTGTCATTATGTGTCCAGTTTACCTTTGTGAACTTCATAACGACATAAAATTTTCTACAGGGATCAGATCTATGTGCTCTTGGTCTTGTTGGAAATTTGATGACATGGGATATATGATGGATTATTGAAAATCATATTTTGGCAGGATTTAGTAGGTGAAAAGTAAAGAAATGCATTCTAGACATTAATGTAGACATCTAATCAACTCAACCACCATATTTTATGCAAATTTCACCTCCTTCCTTATTTTATAAGACAAAAAAACATGGGGAGGCACATCTATTAGCATTACATGAGGATTTGTAGGCATTCAATGCTTGTTGTTGGTGGTTGGATTTCAAATATGAGTTCCCTCTTCTTTCTCCTCCTCTTCTCTCCTTCTTCTATAAATGTAAGAGAAATTCTCATTGTAAAAGGTTGGACCCCTTTAGTTTTCTAAGAGATCTTCTCCTTAGTATTTTGAGTCAAAAGTATTCATATATGGTCTTTGCATGTGGTATCAGCCTCATTCACCATTGTAATTAATTGTACATTTATTGGAAGCAATAGAAGATTTGTTTTGTGGCTATTCTCTACCTTGGCTCGTTTTTATTTTTTTCTTTCCTTTATTTTACATTGTATAATTTTTGTGCTTTCTCACATCCCTTGCAGGTTCTTTTTCTGATTGTGCCCCATGAAAATGAGTGTGTGAGTGTGTTTCAAACTGTGATATGCATGTATATCATCTATGTGTGAATTTTCCTTCATTTCCATTCAAATCTAATGGTATTCATCCCCTTATTTATGGTGATATTTCCTCCTTTATTTTAGTTTTTCCCCTTTTTTATACATCTCTTCATAACCTTGATCCCTTTGATATTTAGAGTAGTGATAACTAGCTACATTTCCCTTTATATGAGTAGTTTTAGTATTATAAATAGGTAGAGGTACTAGCCGTATCTAGAGATTTGTCTCAAGCACACAAGGTTCCACAACTTGGAGATAGTCCCATGTTCCCTCAAAATCCCAATTCATCATGATCTAGGATGGGTACAATTTTGAGCTCTAATAATATCACAAAAAGAAGGAATGTTGATAACTCTCCAAAAGGGAAGGAAGGGGAGAAACCATGATAGAAAAGTGCATACATATGTGCCACAGAGACAAAACCATGTAGATTCACCCTTACCATACATCCATAACACATGAGAATGAAAAATATGCAAGTATAAGACACACATGTCACACCAAAGTGATAACATAAGGAAAGCATCCATAAAACACAAGATTAGGGAAAATGATATCCATAAACACCTTATTTCATTTCTCAAAGTATGCACACTAAATTACAAAAATGGTAGAAGAAAAAATACATTACGAGACAAATTTTTAGGTCTAAAAATCATGGGAAGTTGGTCACCATTTGGCATGGTGCCATTATAAAAAAGAGGATCCTTTTACAATGTGCGAGTTCAATATTTATAGATAAATGAGAAGGAGAAGAGAGAAGGAGAGAGAGATGCCAATAGGAGGGATTAAATAACTAAGGGAATTTTTCATAGATGTTTAGGAAGATATGGGTGCTTAATATGGATTTTATTGTATGCCATCAGATTTTGTAGGTTGTAAAGAAAACAGCTCATACTTCATTATTTTTTTGTCGGTGGAGTGGTTGAGTTTTTATTCTAACAAAATAGATGCAGGTTTAAGATTCCCTATGGAATTTGATGTCTCCTCTTGATCCATGACCTTTAATACATTATACCACCTGCACCTACTTCTTTTTCATCTATGGTTTTCATTAATACATAGTTTCTAATCGTTTGTTTGTTTTTGGCAGGTTTAGAAATTCCCACGGGTTTTTGTATGTTACTATATCCTTCATATAGTCATGAAATACTTATCCTTCATTATGTGTCATCATGGTACCCATGAATTTCATTCACAATGAGTAAATTCCATTCCCCTATGCCACATGACCCTTGATTATGCCTTAGAGTTCCTGCGAGACCTCCATTTCCACATATTATGGAACTCCTTATCTGAGAAGTCTAAAGAACACTAGGATAGTATTATGCGGATTTTATCCTTTTGCACATAACACCATATTTCCATTAAATTCACCGAATTCCTATACTTCTCATTCATTTTCTTCATGGGTTAGGAGAACACAGAACACTACATTCTTGCACTTTGTGGTAGAGTGAATCAATTTTTGAAAAGTTTTCTAGAACACAAAATGGTTAAGTCTTTTTTTAAGTTATTCAAAATTACAAGGGTGTAATTTTGCACAAAAGTTGGTCTTATTTATGAATCCTAGTAATATACATATATAAATTGGTTGTAGGCCTTGGAAACCTATATCTTTCCTAGGATTAGGGTTACTATCCTCTGGGTTTACAATACTAGTGTTCCTTGAGCACCTTTGTATCTACACACTTTGTGGATCTGGTCTTATATTGGATCACTATATTTGATAACCCAACTAGGAACCTTATTTTTACCTATCATACATAATGCTTTCCCAAAATACGATTGTGAAATAGAGTGAGTTATGTACTCTATTATCCACCTCCTCTTATTTTATGAGACTTAATGCTCCCACACCAAGAAGGAATGTCTCACAATTTTTACAACTAACTTCCTATTTCACTACATATTTAACTAAGAGATAAGGGTAATTATTATATTGTAATGGCTCCATATATTTATCACCCATCCAACCCTCTATAATAAGATTGACTAGATAATAATCGATCTTATTACCAAGTTTGAATTGAATTATGTTTACTAGAATTTAGTCAAGGGAAAAATAATGGTTATTTGGTTAGTTTTTACTATCATACATAGGGGAACTTGTCAGTAATAAAATCCCTAATAAATAAGCTTACTATGTATATCAAACCATTATTCCCACCTCACATTGGTATATCAATCTTATTTGTTATATAACCAAGCATCCATACCCCAAGGGTTCTAACACCCAACATAGATAACACCATTGTATCCTAGCCATGAAATATGTTTTCCTAGACTTTTTTATACAAGATATCCTTTAATGCTGTGCTATTTAAAATTTTGATGGAGAAAAGTTGAAATTTGTATTACTCCATTGTCATGATGGATTTTGTAATAACTACTTTGATGGCCACAAAACTACCCAAAAATCCATAAGATGGATTAATTTTGGTGCACCCTTGAGCATGATACAATTGAATATGTAAGGAAATTCCCAAAGTGATAGGAATTATCACACATCACACACCTTTTAGCATGTCTTACACTTTGCATAGTTATATCGAGCCCCTTTTCCACATAATGTCTTGAATTTATCGGTAAACTAAAACCTATATGTTAAAATGGAAATCAATTCATCATTAAATATACTAAATATTTCACTAAGTAAGTATAGACCATGCCCCTTACCACTATTAAACATTACAAAAAATTTCATCCTAAAAAACTTATTTTCCAGGTTTTGATTTCCCAAAGTCATTATATTATAAAATGAGACCTCTTTCAAGAACCCCAAGGTGTGTGATTTATGTAGAAATTTTTCCATCTTACACCACACTCCATATCATTATTATCCACATGAAAATTATCAATATTAATCCTCTAATAAGATTCTAAAAACCATTTTTAAAGAATATCATTAATAGAAACAACATGATTAGAATTTGTAAGTATATCCTACCTTGTTGGCCTACATAACAAACATACAAACACCCACCAATGAAACCCTTTTCTCCATAGTATTTTTCACCAAATATGTTCTACCTTTGGAATTTAAAATACCAAGCCTACAAGTCTCTCTTTAGGGCATATTAGATGAAAAAGGGTATAAAGAGGTGTATCTAGATAATATGGAAATATTAGATGATAATTATCTCAAGGCTTCTCAACAATATAATAAAAATATACATTAAGCTCTATCCAAGTTGATAATATTGTTCGCATCAAGATGGTGACATAAAAAATGATGATGTTGGGTCAAAAGTTTTGATCTAACTAGTTAGGGCCTTATCTGGTCATATAGGAATTTAAGAATGGGGAATAATTTTTCTACACTATCGAGGGTGAGGATTTTGATGAATTAGTAAACCCCCTTCACCTCAAATGATATTACATATTTTTTTCCTATTTTTCATTTCCCTTTGTATCTATCACTCACATTTTATTTCACTCATTCTCTTTTTTATGCATGCCTTTCATAGATGTTTTAAGATGAAACCTAGGTTGCCATTCTATATTATACAAAATCCCACACATTCTATTCTCTCATTACACTCATTACGGCTCATTTTCTCCCATCATCATAATATTTAAATTCATGGGTGAGTCCTTTTCATTTAGTTTTCCTTATTTTCATAGTTCCTCTTATCCTATAAGTGTTTACTAGGGAGATAATTTTATCTTATTTCATACTCTTGAAGCTTTTTGTGATAAAATTTCCCTTCATTATTTATATATATAAACGTAAAACACAAACATATATCATCCATAGAAACCTCACTTGCACTCCTCAACCTCCAATATTGAACCCCTAAATTATACTAATTGCATGAGGTCAAGTGGGGATAATTATTTGACCACACTCTAAAAATATAATGCAAAATAAAAAAACAAGGCACAATCAATCATAATAGAAAGAATAATTTAATCCACCGTGTTACTTGTGCTTATTGGTCTTTTTTATGATCCCTCATCTCTTATTGGTTGTGTAAAGTTAAATTTTATGATTGGTTACCTTACTCACATATTCTTAGTCTTTAGTGATGACCCCATGCATATTCTTGGTCATATAAGACTAGGTATAAGGGGTTGTTGATGATTCCAAAAAATAAAGTAAAGAAAATGATATAATGAGAGATCCCTAAACCCAAAGTGAACAAAATTAAACCTACTACCTTTATCATCATATATGTTTATTAAAATATTTAAATGTATATCTACCACATGTAGAAAAAAATATTTTCCTCCCTCATAATTCCATACACCTAAGTCGTGATTATTAGGAAACTAGGTGCATGAGTTTTCACTTATAAGAGTGTTGTTACCATTTTCACCTCACTTATCATCAGTTTTTGTTCTCCTTTACTTTATTCTTCCACTCCACTATGTCCATACTCATAGGTTTCTATATTTATCTCACACATAAAATTGTTTGTAGGGCATACATTTATCATTATCTTACATCTCCATACATTTTATCACAAAGATAGGATCACTCTATAGAATTAAATTTATTAATTATACCACCACCAATTCATACATATGTAGAAGAATATTAAAAATACATTTACATGAGAGTCCCATAGTCATGAATGTAAAAAACTCAAATATGTGTGTGTATCATGTCAATATTTTGATTATAATATGTCATCACATCCACATTAAGAGAGAAAGTGTGAAATTCATAATAAAAATACAATAATATGTGAAATACAAGCATCTCCATGTACAATATATATCAATATATAATTATGACAATTCGGTGATATGACCCTCCTCCTGGAGCGGTGAGGGGTTCTTTAATTTTTTTTTTCTTGTGAAACCTAGTTGCAGAATGGTGGGGGATCCTCAACTTCCTTCTTTCACTTGTACCAATTCAATTCACCTTAGATCCTAAAAATGTCACTTTACATTAATTATAATAGTGTATTATTTTATTCTTACTCAAAACCCTATATGCACTGGCTATTAATAGATCACCTATAGTTAATTCCTAGTTCTGATCCTATTATTAGCTCCAAGCGCCTGTTTGAAGTATAAGTTATTTCCTAAAAATAAGCTCTCCTTGACCACCCAAACCTCCTTGTGTGTCACACACTCCAAGTCTATATTTATCTCCACATACCAAAAAATCACTAAGTCCTTTTCCTTTCCATCGTAGTTCTTGTACACATCTCATTCCATGTTCCACAAGTAAACCTTGGTCTTGATACGTTCACCATGTTTATACTTTTGCACATTTATTTTGTGGTCCTACTTGTGTGTGTACGTGAACCTCTACATACTTAAAATACTTATCCATTTTCCTATGCCCAACATTACCCCACACTAGGTATGTTGTCCATCCTTGGAAAAAATCTATTTGATCACCCAAATAATAATGAATAATCCTTCAAGAATCAAATAATGAAATAATATCTATCTAGATTGTGCCAAATAATGAAATAATCCAAGGGATACTATGCAAAAGGAGGGGGAATTCCTTATTTAATAATGCTTCCAATGTTTTCCACCCCTCTAACTTACTACTTTCCTGAGTAAAAACCTTGCCAACAATGGCAAGAACCTCCTCAATAGTCAGATCCTCACCCTTTTCCTTTAATGTTTCGACCAAAGTCTCTAGCTATTTTCTTGCATCAAATTGCTAACGCGTACATCTTGAGTTTAACTTGAGGGTAGATTTAATTAAAATTATTATTAATTTAGGAACTTAGTGAATCAATTTCCTCACACTTCTACTAAACTTCTACCAAGAATCTTTCTGTTATGCCCTATTTCATTTTTTTTGGACTATAACTCTTTTAGATCTACCTCATCTTTTATAACAAGTAGTCCCACTACATGATCTCTATCATCACAATTGTCATAGAAAACTTTTGCCATGTGAGCTGCTACTTTCACTAATTCAATTAACTTAGTGTATTGTGTTATGGTGGCTTAAATTTGTTTTCTTTCCTAATTATTTTTCCGCACAATAATTTCCTCTACATATTTTAATGCAAGGGGTGGATGTTGAGTTGGTATTGTGCACATTGAATCTTCTAGGAAATGGAAGGAAGTTTCATACTTGGTTGTATTAGGAGGGGATAGATTTGGGTACACTAGTATAATCACATCAGCTATGTATTTGGCCTTTTTATAAGCTGCGTGTGTCTACTCTTTCTCATCCCTTAACTCCTATTTCAACTATGTAATAATATTTTCCTTCTCATTTATCTCTTTTTTCCTTTCACTTATCTCATTATTTTTCTCCTCCAACTCCCTCTGCATAAACCATATATTTTTGTTCTTGTCAAAAATCCTAGAACCCACCTCCATCAATATATTATTAAGAACATTACACACGTTTTCATCTATTAATTGCTAGGAATCAAATACGGATATATCTCTCTTGAGACTACCGACTCACGGGTATCCAGTAATGAATGGGCGCCCACTTCAAATTCTATCTCCTCAATAAATGAATAAAGTTCCCAAGACAACATCTTCCTTATGTGCAGTAGATCATCCTCCGTATTGAAGGATTACTAGAAAAATAGTTGGTCCGAAGGTATCATGCTCTGATACCTCGCACATAGAAATTTGTTGGGATCTTCAACATACTGCATTATAGGTCCTTGTGGGATGTACAATCATCTCCTTTTTCCATGAACACCCTTGGGGAAACCTACAGCAAGGTTCAATTCTCCACCCATGATCCCTTCCTCTTCTTCACTCTTTCCTTCCTTTGCAATGTGTGCTACCTCATGCTCTATAAGGTGCTCTATGATCTCCTTAAAATATTTCTCCACTCTGCACTCTAGCTTAGGGTCTAGATTACACCTATCCTCATGTCCTATAGTTTACCCCGGGTTTTCATCTGTAACCTATGTGAGAGTCGTGATGACACCCCCTACATCCTTAACCATGACATGTGCATCCACAAAGTGCTCAATCTAGACCTTTGCATTTCATTCTTTGACGGTATACACCTACAAGCTCAACTTCCGTCTTGGCTCATCCTCACTTTCAACTTCTTCTTCTTCCTTCAGGATCTCCATCTCCTTAGAGTCTGAGCTAGGGACTATTTTATGTTTCTTCGTGTCTTATACCTTCCTCTTTTAGGCTGCCTTCTGACATAGGTGATCATTCCTTCTCTCTTATGTTATGAAGTTTTCCCTATGGGCATGCTTGAAACAAGAGTTTTATCTTTACTTTCCCCTTCACTTCTACTGACAGAAGGAGTCTCTTCATGCCCTCATTTATTTGGTTCAACCTTCTTCCACAAGGATGGATCATTAGGAATAATTACATCATCCTTAACAAACACACCATCATTATTCTTTTTGCATCCACTGAATCTATTGGTAATGTAATTGGTTTCAACAAATGTATGATTTCTGATACATACTTCTCTTCATAGGCATGCTTCTTGGGGTAGAAAAGTGTTTGAAGCATCTCATGGTGCTCCTTATCCACTTCACTCAGATCAAATCTCAATTTTTGTGCCTCCTTAAACCTATTCACAACACTCTAAAAGTAATGCGATGTAAAAGAAAACGGGAGTTTACACCATGGGATTTTAGTTCCATTAGTTAACATAAACCTCCCAATACAAAACTGTTGATAGACGATGAAATCAACAACTCCCTCAATAGGAGTGGGAAACTAAGTTGTAATTCTCTACTCTACACTTTGAATGTATCACACATCTATTTATAATATTTTCCACACGTTCCTTGTATGATGGTGTCACCATATCACAAGTATACTTAGAAAACCATTTTGCAGGGGAGGGATCTTCGTAGGATACTCCCATATCTTGTCTTTCGGCCCATCAGGCACCCCAATCTTTAAGAACACTATCACTAGTAAGATGTTCCCAAACATAATATTATCACCATCATGTGTAGCATCAATGATATCCTCTATTATAAAGGAAGAAATATTATATATGGTTCCTTCTGATATTTTCTTGCATACATACAACCATCTTTTATTCACTTGTGTCCATCTTTCTTGTCCACTCAACTTGGTGAGTAAGTACACAACCATCCTCATGATATGATCATTTAGCTTAACAATATCAAACATGTGCCCCCTTTCTTGTACTCAAAATCCACTACAGCTTTCTTTACCTCAACATCATTAGCTAAGTCATCATCAAAAAGAATTCCCAGGTATTAATCGAGTCTAGTATACTTTTTTATTAGTTTGGGTGGTAATGTACATCCTTCTACATGTAAAATAGAAATAGTCCTCATGCAAATGAAAAATTAACCATTTATATAATCTCCCAGGCTTCCTAAAGAATGGAAGCTCATATATCTGTAATAGTTCAGCCTTCTTCAACAATCTCTTCACATTGTCATCATTTACTGGCTTATCATCTCGGGATCCTCTCCTCCATCAGCCAAAAAAGTTTTGTTTCCATGTCACACATTTTCAAATTTGTTCAATGGTTATAATCACTTACAACCATGCTCCTAATATGAGATACCCACTATTTTCCTATCAATACTCCATATGTGTACTGAATATCTGAGTACCATTCCTCTTGAACGTCCAATGTAGGGGTCATATTTTATTTTCCCTTTCCCCTCTTCTTTGGTGACTCGGTTATTGATTTCCTTGGTGCCATTTCAGTTGGGTAAAATTAAAGTATTACCTTGGCCCTTACTCTCCTTAGTACCTCAAACCTCTTGCCATAACTCTTAGGTATAACACTACTATACTTCTCCACTCAAACTTTGTATGTCGTGCCCTAATTCTCAAAACCCTAACTAGAGAAATATTGTTTCCTTCAAAAATCCACTTCACTCCATCTCAAACTATGGGGTTCCCTCCAATGGAACTCACTCCACCCATGGTCATGTTCTCATTCACCCTCTGGTTCACAATTTTTCAGCTCGACACTTGATTTATCTCTAAATCTCTCAAGTTTTCCCTAGGTCGCACAAAGCATTCACAAATTTTGTACAAGGTAAGACTAATATGTTTTTACCCTAACATTATATTTATAGCTATTTAAATTTTACCCGTATTAATTACTTTCTAACCACTAATGTACAACTGCATTTAATTATACCTTTCCACTTTTTCCATAGTTTTCATCGCTCAACACGCGTGTTCATTTGCACACCTCCATTCTGACCTTTTGGTGTGAAAACTACTCTAACCAAAAATGTCCTTTTACGCACTCCATGTGCAAGTACATCACCCTCTCTGCCTTATACCATGTATCTATCTATGTTTCTTCCTACCTCACATTACACTTTGTGCTTACCATACTTTGATTTTCCCTTTGGCCTCATCTTTATTACCACTATTCTTCTTATGACACCTTATTACCATCTTTCAGCAACCAACATCACCAACAATACGTGTGCTCCTTTAGTACTTAGGCCTTTGTAAATCTCAACTCTCTCCCGTGCACTCTTGATTTCCTCCTACCCCACACTAATTATATGTGTGGTCCTCTCGTGAATTAACTCACATACAAGGTAATAAGATATAGGCATGTAAGCACACTTATTACAACATAACAAAAAAATAAATTGAAAAATCATAACAACGATGAAAGGAAATACATATAAAAGAAATACATTAAATGGAAACCTAATCTAAACGGTAATAATGCCTTATTACAAACACTAAGAAGAATTATTTATAGTATGGCTTTAGCCTACTCCGATTGAAGTAATCGGGAAATAAAGTTCCATCAATACCTTTAACTAGAAAGCACTTTGGATTTCAATATATTTTTACCACAAATGGTCCCATCCAATGAAATTTTATCTTCCTCAGGGTGGTGCAAAAACTTTGAATCATAAAAATAACCCTTTTTCCCACCTCAAACTCGTTATTTATGATTTGCCTATCATGTCATGCCTTTTGTATTACTTTCTCTATCTTTTGACTCCATTGAGAAATGGCACATCATATGTCTAAATACATCAACTTATATATATGCTCTTCCACCACTTTTCCATCATCCAGGCCTCTTACACACACAATACGCAGAGAGGAAACTCAACAAGAAACACAACCTCATTTCCAAACAATAATTAAAAGAATGTGGCCTTATTTAACCTTTTATATGTATTTATATTTTCCCAAAGTACAACAAATACTTTATCATCCTAGTCCTTCCATCTAACATCACAAATATTTGTTAATGTATGGCCCAATATCTTGTTGAACACTTCAACAGTCCCATTAGCTTTGTGGGTGATAGGGTGTCTTCTTGTGTTGTGCCACCATGAATTCTGCTAATAAAATCTTGATGGTATCATTCAAAAGTGTGTGCCCCTATCACTTGTAAGACTCAATAGACATCCATACCGATTGATAATGTTCTCCCATAATAATCTCATTGTTGTAGTTGTAGTGCAATCCTTTGTAGGTGCTACTTATGTCCACCTTGTCAAATAATTTGTAAAAGTTATGATGTAGTGTGTATTATTCCTACATGTGGGTGGGGAAATAGGACCCAAATATTCAATTTCCCATTTATTAAATGGTTCAGTACTTGCATAGGCCTCAAATAAATCACATCTCTTGTTCTTGCTTCCCGCAGCACTAAAAATGGTCACAAGTGTTGACATATTGTTTGAAATATTTATACACGTCTCCAATCATAATCCATCCATCAAAATATTATGCGCGGTGACATCTCTAGCATAATTCCCACATGAAATACCACCATGAGCTTCCACCATTATCCCCTCATGCTCATGTTTAAAACTACACCGACGTAAAACCTTATCCCGACAAATTTTATACAAGTCTCCACATATCAACTAATAGGGTGTTGCGCATATTTCAAGTTGCTTCTTTTCCAAATTCCGCATCCCCTCGGGTGTTTGGTGAGTGTGTAAGAATACTGAAATGTCCTCATGTTTAGTGGGTACACGATTCAATTTGAACAACTTTGCATCTTGTTGGGTTTTAAAATGATACTTTTAACAAACCACAGTCAGGGGACAACAATTCCCTCCTCTTTAATTGGGGAGGTTCCCTTATTGAAAGAAAGCGACAAAACTTATATACAAATGTACAACTTTCAAAGTGTGGATTCCTGATACTTTGAAACGTTATGCCCAAAGATCATCAATATGAAATAATGGAATAATTAAGGAGATAAGGAAGGAAGAACATAACAATACCTTCAGAAATATGGATAGAAAAGTATAACGTTATACATATTGAACTAGGGAGATGCAAAATAGAATCATTCGCTTTCATAACCAATATAATTCTAAAGACAAAAAGTTCCATAAATTATATAAACAAGAACACAAAGTTTTATCCTAAAGGATGGATGATTCCCAAATATTCAGACAAGGAAAGAAGGAATAGCAGAGGAAGAAAGGGAAAACTTTTGTATTGATTACTTCAAATCTATTACCTTTACAGAGTACCAGGATCCAACCCTAACAATGGCATGGAGAAGCCATTAAATAGCTCCCATGAATGGTTGCATTTGGTTACAAAAATGATGAAACTGATTCAAGAAGCCAATGTCTCGAGCCTCTTCAACACCTTGGCAATTTCCATGCCTGGTGGTAAAACTAGACGCATTGAATCATAATCATCCACATGGGAAATATTTAAACTGAAATGGGCTTAGGGAAACCTTTTGTATTTTGTGCCTTTTAGATAAATGGCAGCTTAGAAAATTTTCACCCGAACCCACTTTTAATATGGGCTTGACATGTGGCTTTACTTGAGTGGCAATAGAGTCGCGGGTTTATTTTATAATTTTACCTCTTTTCATCGCGGGCTCAAAAACTCAAATTTCTCTACCGACCCGACTCTCTGCTTTGAATTTTGATGTAGGCTCATGATTTTACTTTTTATTTTGGCATGGGCGTGGCTGCGGTTACTTTATAACTTTAATCTCCTTATAGAAATAAATCCCAAATTCCCAAATCACTCCGACGGCCTACCTTTACACCTTTTCTTTCAATGCAGGCTTAATATTTGATTTTATCCCTTATAAAAACAAAGCCAAAATTCCCAAATCACTCTAATGGCCCAATTTCCCTCTTTGAATTTTCAACAACATAAAAAAAAAAGGGCCTGCCTCCCTACTAATGCTTGAAACATTACAACGTGTCCATTTGTGGGCCAGTTCGGTATTTTTGTGTTTTTAACTAAGTCTCTTTTGTTTGGCGAGCTATATGTCGACCCTATACATGTGGAGGCTCAATGTACATTTGGGACATGCCTCTGGATTTTACTTTTGAAGTTACGTAGAGTGACACGGGAGGCTTCCACAAACCCTTCTATACTTATCCGATTCAAAGGTCGGCTCTGCCCCTTCTTTAACTCTGACCACATGGTGATACCGCGTACACTTGGAGACCCACTCTTGATTTTTCCTATAAAATTATGCCAAAGAGACATGTGGAGGCTTCTACCAGTTCTTTTATACTTAGCCGATTCGGGCCTACTTCCCACTTGACTTATGTTGAACCCTAAACACATGGAGAGCTGGCGCTCATTTGAGTTTCTGCTTTGGATTCACCTCCGAAAGGGCACTGAGATGACAAGTGGATCCTTCCACTGGTCCTAGACTCTTTAATGGATAACTCTATCTATCCTTTGACTCTGACCACGTGGTGAGTTGGCGCTCATTTGGAGATTGGCCCTTTTGTATCACTTACGAAATTACCTTTGTTGAGGCATGTGGAGGCTTCCACCAACCCTCTCATACTTAGTCAATTAAATGATCAGCTATGTTTCTATTTTGGACCTAGGACACATGGAGGGATGGCACAAGTTTGGGGAACTGCCCTTGGCTTCAAACCTTGAAGTTACACCAATGAGGCACGTGACACCGTCTGCTAAAACTTTCATACCTAGCTGATTTAGGGCTCGTTATGTCTTCATTTTGGGCTTGGGACACATGGAAAGTCTGTGCTTATTTGATGACTTTCCCTTGGGCCCTTCCCTTGGAGTTGCATCATTTGGATGCATGGAGGATTTTTTTTTCACTTTAAATATGGACACGCAGGATCCAATCGGAGATGTCCACATACTACCCCCTGGATATTGTGGCAAAAATTGTTAGGGAAGATACTCTCATCATTCATGAATGTGGAAAAATAAAAACAAATGGAAAACCCCACCCTTACACCCTAATTTCAAATTTTTCTCCATGGAATGAAAAACTGCAAACAATACTAGGCTCGATGTGATCCATTACTCCAAGGTACCGACTCAAAATTTTCAAAACTTGACTTCAAAAAGAGGGGAATTTTGAGGGTGACAACAGCTGGCTCTTTCTAGGGATGACTTGACAGAGGAATGAGGAAAGATCAAGAACCATATAAAAACTTAGGGGAAGTAGACCAGTGCCTTATCCATTGGTCGATAGAGTCAAAGGCAAACCAACGAGAAGACAAAACACACGAAAAGAAAACAAACCAAAAATGAAAGACATAAACAAAACACTATACACAATATATATAAGGACTTCCTAGTCACCTAGGACTTGAAAAACTTTAGATACTTCCCACTATAAGGAAGTGGGAGAGGAGAACCATCCATATAATCCAAATAGAAAAAATTTTGTCCAACAAAGTGCCTGATTTTAAAAGGACCAAGCCAAAGGGAATCAAAATTATCATGGTTACCTCGAGGTTCATGTCTTTTGTCCCACAATAAAAAAATGTCTCCTACTTGAAAATATCTAGGTCTAGCTTTCTTATCAAACAAAGCTTTCACCCTTAGTTGATGAGCTAATATTCTATCAAAACCCGCAACCTGTCTTCATCTAGCTTCTGGAGATACATGATCCTCTTGTCCAAGGAACTGGTAAAACTTGAATCTTCAATAGCCTTCATTAAGTGCAAGGCTGGTAATTCCACTGTTACTGGCAACTGAGCTTCAACACCATACACCACTTGAAATGGAGACATCCCAATTGCTCTTTTTGGTGTAATTCTATCTGCCTAGAGAGTATCATAAAGTTTCTTGTGCCAATTCCTTTGAGAGTCATTGACAAACTTCCGAACGATTGTTACCAAGTTTTTATTTTTTGATTCTGCTTTTCCATTCCCTTGGGGGTATTAGTATGAAGAATGAGCAAGGGAAATTCCATAACCATAGCAGAAATCCATCATCTCGGAAAAATAAAAAATTGAGGCATTATCGATCCATATATTTTTGGTACCCCAAACCTTATCAATATGTTCTCTTTAATGAAATTACACACCACCTCAAAATTAGTGCTTTTGACTGGAATGGCCTCTACCCACTTAGTGAAGTAGTCTTTAGTAGTTAGCATGTGAGTATGTCCAACACTGGAAGGTGGGTTAAGAGTTCCAACAAAATACAATCCCCATTGTTGAAAAGGCTATCAATCACTATTATTTATAGTGGAAAAGTAGCCACCTAGGTCTCCTAACAAAAGTATGATAGGATTCACAATTACCTACCCATTTTGATGCATATCTAAACAATGTAGGCCAATAGTACCCAGCATGAAGGATTTTATGGGCCATGACAGTAGAAGAGAAATGACCTCCACAAGCTTGGATCATGAAAAGTTGAGAACAACTTCTTTTGTTGCTCTTTGTCCACACACTTCAAGAATCTTCCATCTATGCCTCACTTGAACAAAGCATTCTCCCATAATACATATTGTGTAGACCTTAGCTTAATATCCCTCTTCTCATTAGCACTCAAGTGAGATTAACACTCTCCATAACTAATAAAATGTGCAATATCAACATACCATTCATTTGTTGAGCTGAGAAACATGACAATAGGAACATCAACTAATTCTTTGGACAATTATGCATCAACTCCTTTAGCAATAAGCTCACATAAGCATTTACCCCAGGACTAGCTTATTTGGCTTGATATCTAGGTCATATTCTTGGACTTTTTCTACCCAATTTCCTCTGTTAGTTCTAAAATCCTGCTTTGTGTAAGAATGGACTTGATGGTTGTATTAGGAACAAACACAACAGATGGAGAATTAAGAATATAAAAATGAAACTCGCTTAACAACTTTGACCACTAAAAAGAATGTTTCTCCATTATAGTATATTTCAATTCATGAGCTTTCAACATAGTTCATGAAGGAAATTGGAATTTCATGATCCTCATAATCCTTCCGAGTTATCACATGATAGCTAAGGTATTCTTTGTAGCATAGCAATAGATGATAAAATCCTTGTTGAAATCAGGGCATGCTAAGATGGGAATTTTAGCAATGGCTATCTTCATACCTTCAAATGCTTCCTTACCCTCAAAATTCTAACCAAAATTTTCCTTTCCTTTCATCATGTCAGTAATTCTCATAGTCAATTCCAAAATCAGGAATGAATCTCCTCAAGAAGTTTATCTTACCAAAGAAAGAGTGAACACCCTTTTTGCTTGTGGGAAGAGGGATTTGCTGGATTGCTTGAACTCTTTCTAGATCTATCTTGATTCCTTCTTTGGAGACGATATTCCCTAACAACTTGCCTTGAGTGACTCAAAAGACACATTTCTTTGGATTAAGAGAAACTCCATGTTCTTTACATTTCTGGAGGACTACTTCAAGATGTTGAAAGTGATCTGCCCTTGTTTTGGATAAAATAGTCAAATCATCAAGGTACACAACCACACATTTTCCCTTCAAACTACCAAAATCCAAGTCCATTCCCCTCTAAAAGGTGGCACTAGCATTGATAAGACCAAAAGGCATTCTCTTGTAGGCAAAGGTGCCCCAAGGAGTAGTGAAAACAGTTTTGTGTTGATCTGGGGTATTGACTTCCACTTGATTGTATCCAGAGAATCCATCAAGCATAGACAACATCTCGAATCTTGTGAAAGCTTTAAAAACTTCATCCATCATGGGGAGAGGGTAGTTGTCCTTCAGAGAGGCCTGATTCAAATTCCTAAAATTGACACAGATGTGAATCTCACCATTCTTCTTCCTGACAGGAACAATGTTGGCAATCCATGTTGAATGATGTATAGGGAAGATGATTTTTTCCTTTAGCAACTTCTAGATCTCTTGAAAAATAGTTCTAGCAACCTTAGGATTTTATTTCCTTTGTTTCTTCTTGAATGGTTTGATCGCAGGTTTCAGAGGGATAAAGTGTTGCATCTCCTTTGGATGGAAATCCTTAAGATCATCATATGAATAGGCGAAAACATCAACATACCTTTTTATTAGATTTACTTCCTTCTTCTTCTCCTCTTGAGTGCAACATTTTCCAATGTTCACCATCTTGAGTTCATCAAGACTCCCAATATTAATCTTTTCACATTCAAAACTATCGAGATCCTTGGGAATCTTTACACTTAATGTACCTATCATGCTTATCAAATAAATCTTCCAAACTCACCAACCCTTTAGGGATCTTGTTACCTTTCAATTTGATGCAGCCATCTTGATCCATCTCTTCCTTGATATCTCCTTCATTAGAGGATACACACTCTCTAGGCAAGGTCTCACTTCCTTCAAAATACAACTGGTCAAAATTATCCCTAAGATCCAAGAATGAGAGAAAGTGTTGATCATCATTGAAAACCTGTCAATTATTTGCATTATCTAGTATCTGGGCCTATGAATCATTTCAATGGTAAATTTCTCCTGAGAGAAATTTGGGTGAGGAATCAACAAAGATCCTGAGACAGACTAGAGAATCAGCTCTAGTGTTCCTTTCTCTTGGCACAACTTCAATGGAGAAAGCATCAAGAAACTCAATGGAATCCTAGACAAGATTTATATAATGTTTCAATCTCATATTCTTCACTTGAAAAATATCTCTGACTTGTTTCACAATCATCTCTGCATCACCACGAGCATAAAGATTCTTCACTCCCATTTATTTTGCCATGTTGAGTCCAAGTATGAGTGCCTCATATTCAGCTGTATTGTTTATATTTTCAAAACAAATCTTGAAAGAGAAAGAATGAATGTTTCCTTCTAGAGAAGTCAACACCACTCCAAGTCCATAACTAGCTGAAGAGAAGCTTCCATCAAACTCCAGAGTCCAAATTCCATTGGGGTCATGAATCACTCCCTTAGGAATTTTTGCCTCATCTTGTGACATGATCATGTAGTTACCATGCCATGTATCTTCATAGAGTATCTATGCTTTTGGATCATCAGTCTTTTACAAAATGTATTTAGTTTGTTTCTTAGGTAACAACTTCTTCATTTTTCCATTGACCAGGATCAAAGCATGCGACCAATCCATTTGAATTTCACCTCCTACATCCTTATAGAAATTTCTACTTAGCAACATCCCATATGAGGGAGGAATATCAGCTACCAAAATAGTGGCTAAGACCCTTTTCTCTAGAAAAGAAGCAAAAGCTACTTGTGCATCTTTAATTCTTCCAACCAAAGGAACTTTCCTACTCTCCATGGAATAATAGGAACCAAAGGCATGTGTTAGGGTCAAGCCCAAAGCATGAGCTACTTTTGCAGGCATTACATTTTCTGATGCCCCTGAGTCTATAATACAATTACTGAGTTTATGGCCAGCTATGAGAAGAGTCACATAGAATGGTTTAATTTTCTCATTAGGGGAAGTGACTGCAGCCAAAAGGCTTAATTGAGGTGAGGAAGAGGGAGTGGGAAAAATACCCTTAGAAGTACTAGATGAGGCTTTGGATTTGGAATTTACAAATTTTACCATTTAAACAAAAGCTTTTGGATGGGTCCAGTAAATCTTAGCCTCTGAAATTTGAATTTTAGTCCTTTTGAGGTGATCAATGATATCAAAAGAGCTAGAGGTGGATGGGGCATCATTGTTAGGAACTTGAGAGAATTTTTCTCTATCATTTTTAGGATTTGAAGGAGAAGGAGTTTTGGAAACAGTAGAAGGAGGACTAGCAATACTCACCTTTTGTGTGGAGGAAGTGGGAATAGGAGCTCCTCTTCTTGCAACTATTGGAATAGTTATAGGAAACTCCTTGGACTTCTTAGCAGGCTGCACCAATTTCTCTTTTATATTCATTTTCTCCCGATTCATGACAACATATGACTCACTATTCATATCTACCACTCTTTCATCATACTCATCTTCATCATCCATACCTTCAGTGGTGAGGAAATGAACTTGAGATCCACCAAGCTCCTCCAGTTCTTCATCAACCTCTTCTTCTGGTTCTTCACATAGTTCATTAAAATCCTCATCATCAGGTTCTTCAACTTCAAAAGCTGCATTGACTGGAACCTTGATGTGAGGGATTTCAATAGCTAATCTAGTTTGAGAAGTAGGCAGATGGTTCTTGGAATGAAAATTCTTCCTTGGAACATCTTGGTAAGGAGTATGTTGAGCCAATTGTTTCTTGAGAGTAATGAAATCATTTGAAAGCTTCTGTACTAACTAATCAGAATTGGCTCCAGGGGAAGAGAGAAGAATCTTTAGATTTGGAGGATTCTCTTTTTAGTTTACTAGACATGATTAAATCATCCTCAACACTGATAGCCAAATGTTGATCAACATCCAAAGTTGCAAGGTTATCTCTCCTTAGTGCATAACTCACTTCAGAAACTGGGCATTGAGGAAGAAGCACTTTTGGATTTGATCCACTAGATGAGTGTTCTATGGAATTTTATTAATTAGCTTGTTGAATTTAGCCACAAACTCCCTCATAGGATCAAATGGTTACTTCTTGATATTAGAAATTTATGCTAACATAACATGCACATCTTCAACAGGTTTGAAACATTTCTCAAACTGATTTTTCATGGTATTCCAATTAGTGATCATCCCAATAGGGAGGTGATAAAACCAATCATCAGTATTGTCCTGCAATGTCTCCACAAAAATCCTGACAAAAAAATCTTCATGTTCAACCCCAAGAATCCCACATGCAACAATGAAGGCTGCAATGTGTTCATCTAGATGAGATTTCCCATCACCCTGGAACTTGGGAAAAAAATTCTTGTTACCCCTACGTAAATCATGCAATGAATGAGGAAAAGCTAGAGGCCCAACCTATTGTCCCCAAGGCAAAGGGTCTGCCATCTTTGGAAAATTTGACCTGACGGGAATTGAAACACCAAAGTGAGTATCAAAGCATGGAGATAAGGACTGAGATGTTCCTAATGAGTACCATCCTTGAAATTTATATTTTTAATAGGAGGTTTGCTTGTATAATGAGTTCCTCTATTCCTTCTTGCTGGAAAAGAGAATTTTACTTGCTCTAGAAGTTGAAAATTGGAATCCTCAACCCCGAGAGATTTCTTCCCACATGTATACCGTAGATTCGCAAGACCAATAATGATATTGAAGTTACTATTTTAGAAAGGGATCCGTTTGAAACAAAATCCCCAGTGGAGTCACCAAAAACTATTGGGTTTTTAAATTATACTTTTAAAAAACCATAGTCGGGGGACAACAAGTCCCTCCTCTTTAATGGGAGAGGTTTCCTTACTGAAAGAAAGCAAAAAAACTTATATAAAAATGTACAACTTTCAAAGTGTGGATTCATAGTACTTTGAAATGTTTTATGCCCAAATATCATCAATACGAAAGAATGGAAGAATTAAGGAGATGAGGAAGGAAGAACATAACAATACCTTTAGGAAATATAGATAGAAGAGTATAACCTTATATGTATTGAACCGGGAGATGTAGAATATAATCATTCACTTTCATAACCAATATAATTCCAAAGACAATAAGTTATAGAAATTATATAAACAAGAACACAAAGTTTCTTATCATAAAGGATGAATGGTTCCAAAATATTAAGACAAGGAAAGAAGCAATAGGAAAGGAAGAAAGGGGAAAACTTCTATACTTATTACTTCAAATCTATTACCTTTACAGTACCGATGATCTAACCCAACAACACCGGTGTGGAGAAGTAATTAAATAGCTCCCAAGAATGGTTACATTTGGTGATAAAAATGATGAAACTGATTTAAGAAATCTGATGTCTGAGCCTCTCCAATGCCTTAGCTATTTCCATGCATGGTGGAAAAATCGACGCATTGATCGTAGTCATCCATGTGGGAAAGATTTAAGTGAAGCAGAGGCCTTGGGATGCCTTTTGTATTTTTTTCATTTTAGAGAAATGGCACTTCGGAACATTTTGACCCACCCACTGCTTTTGATACGGGCTTGACACGTGGCTTTACTTGAGTGGTGACAGAGTCGCGGGTAACTTTTATAATTTTACCTCTTTTCAACGTGGGCTCAAAAACTCAAATTGCTCTGCCGACCTGACTCCCCACTTTGAATTTTGATGTGGGCTCAACATTTGAATTTTTCCCTTGGCATGGGTGGGGCCGCGGGTCACTTTATAACTTTAAGCTCCTTATAGAAATAAAGCCCAAATTCCCAAATTGCTCCGAAGGCCAAACTTCGCGCTTTGAATTTCGATGCGGGATTAATATTTGACTTTATCCCTTATGAAAACAAAGCCAAAATTCCCAAATCACTCTGATGGCCCACTTTCCTGCTTTGAATTTTCAACGGCATCAAAACACAAAAAGGGCCTGCCTCCCCGCTAATGCTTGAAACATGACCATGTGTCCCTTTGTGGGCTAGTTCAGTATTTTTGTATTTTTAACTAAGTCCCTTTTGTTTGGCGGGGCCATATGTTTGACCCTAGACACGTGGAGGCTTTATGCACTTTTGGGACATTCCTCTGGAATTTTCTTTTGAATTTTTGCCAAGCTAACATGTGGAGGCTTCTACAAACCCTTCTATACTTAGCTGATTTGATGGCCAACTCTTCCCCTTCTTTAACTCGACCGTGTGGCAAGCCCACAAACACTTCAAGATCCACTCTCAATATTTCCTTTGAATTTACACCAAAGAGACATGTGGAGGCTTCCTCTGGTTCTTTTACACTTAGTCGATTCGGGCATACTTCCCACTTGACTTATGTTGAAACCTAGACACGTGGAGAGCTAGCGCTTATTTGAGTTTCCACTTTGGATTCACCTGCTTTGAAAGGGTGCTTGAGATGACACGTGGCTCCTTCGCGATCAGGACTCTTTAATGGCCAACTTTGTCTCTCCTTTGACTTTGACCACATGGTGAGCTGGTGCTCATTTTGAGATTGGCCCTTTTTCTCACTTTTGAAATTACATCATTGACGCATGTGGAGGCTTCCACCATCCCTCTCACACTTAGTTAATTAAACTATTGGTTTTGTTTCTTTTTTGGACTTGGGACATGTGGAGGGTTGGTGCAAGTTTGGTGAACTACCCTTGGCTTCGAACCTTGAAGTTGCACCGATGAGGCACGTAGTTATGTCTGCTAAAACTTTCATACTTAGCCGATTAGGGCTCGTTCTGTCTTCATTTTGGGCCTAGGACATGTGGAAAGCCTGCGCTTATTTGAGGACCGTCCCTTGGGCCCTACCCTTGGAGTTACACCATTTGGACACATGGAGGCTTCTGCTTCCGCTTGAAATATGGCAACATAGGATCCAATCAGAGATATCCACATACTACCCATGGATGTTGGGGAAAAATTTGATAGGGAAGATATGCTCGTCATTAACGACTGTGGAAAAATAAAAAGAAAGGGAAAACCCCACCATTACACTTTAATTTCAATTTTTTCTCCATGGAATGAAAAAATACAAACAATACCGGGCTTGACGTGATCCATTACTCCAAGGTACTGACTCAAAATTTTCAAAACTTGACTTCAATAAGAGGGGAATTTTGCATTTTCCTAGTTTTACCACAACTATAAATTAAAAATCCTAAAATAGTAGGATACACCTACATATGTGCCCTTATAAAAGAGGATTTTTGACCAAATATTTAAGCTCCATGTGATCTGTAAAGAATATGAAATGTGTAGCCAATAAGTATTGTCTAAACTTATGCAACACATAAATAATATATAAATCCTCATGCTCATTAATTGTATAATTTTGTTTAGCTGGTTTTAACTTCTTAATCACAAAAAAATGGGGTGGTCCAATATTCCTTCACTTGGTTAGGCCATTACCACACCAATTTCCATTCTATAAGCATCCACATGAACATGGAATGGTTTTTCCCATGAAGGAAACCAAAAATGGGTGCAGAAGTAAGTCTTTCCTTATATGTTTCAAATGCTATTTGTTGTGCCTCATCCCAATGAAACTTTCATTTACTCTTCAATAATTATTTTAAGGGCGAAAAATCCTTAGCATATCCTTTAATGAGCTTTTCGTAATAACATGTATGTCCTAAGAACCCGTGCACCTCGCTTTGATTGATATGTTCTTCAAAACCTAAAATAATTATGACCTTAGCAAGATCTACTAAAATCCTTATTTGTAAATGATATGCACCTATAAAGTGCCAAAAGGTTTTGCAAAGATACATTTCTTAATGTTCAATGAGATACTCAATTATCTGCACCTTTCAAACATAAGTCTCAAATTTTCACAATGGTCCTTCACCAATCCATATACTATCTAATCATCTAAATAAACTTGCAAAAACTTATGAATGAAGTCTTGAAAATCTTGTACCACACTCATAAAAATTCTACAGTGCATTTTTAAATCCAAAATGCATCACGTTGTATGCAAAACTTCCTAATGTGTGGTGAAAGTTGTCTTTTCCTAATTTTCCTTAGCAATACACACTTGATGATAACCAGATAACTCATCTGTAAAGGAGTAGATCTCACACCCAAAAACTCCTTCAAGTATCTCTTCTGTAAAGGGGGTGGGAAAATATTAATTACATATGAAGCATTCAACTCCCTATAATTCACACAGATCCTTATCCTCCCATCCTTTTTATGTTGATGACCATGGGACTCACCCACTCAGATTCCTCAATAGGCTCAATGATACTAGACTTCAACATTTTATCAATTTATTCTTTCACTTTAATGCATAGATTATGATTCATCCTATAAGGAATCTTCTTAATCAGTGTAGCCTTCTTTTTAAGTTTGATTCACATCTCTCCTAAATAAAGGTATACTCCTTTCAATTCATGATATCCTCTTGGAAACAAATCTTGGAAGTCATGCAAGAGCTCAATAATCTTAACAACCTCTTACTCTGACCAATAGTCACCAATAATGGCTTCCTTGGGCTCTTCATCTGTTCTAATGTTCACTTTCTTCATTTTCATAGGTTCATGATATACGTGTGCCTTTGCATCGGTTGTATCTATGAAATCGCAGGCACCTTCAAAGTGTGACTAACATCCAAATTATTATCCTCATCATCTTCACCATCTATTACGCATAGCAGCTTACCCTTCTCTTTTTCTTCCCAGGAGCGGACCATCTCTTCTTATTCACTCTCTTCAAGGTCAAGGTGTGCCTCTAGGTCCAATTCCCTAAACATATCTAGCAAGAATTTTTCACCCTTTGTGTTTTATCCTATGGTAAGACATTGTACAATCTACAATGCTTCATTGATCTAGGGATTAGTTGAAAAATAATCAAAAGTATGAATCATACTTGAGGTCATCACTTACCAATTCGATGTTAATATTGTTAATTATGTATGCACATACCATGCTTGCGCAACCACCTAACGTAGTGTAAAACTTATGTATCTATAGTGATGGTGGCAAGGCCTCCTACGTTAGATCTAGAGTCTCTCAAACTTCTGAACATGGTGTGAAGAAGATTCCTTCCCATGAAATTCACATATTTGTGAGGGTACATTACTCCTAAGAAACCTAGTAGAGAAGGTGATTCTCACTTCCCACCACTCCAAAAGGTTATCTCTGTGTGTAATCCACTAGTGTGTTATGGTCTTGTAGTGCCCATAGTTTACACACCCAAATACAACAAGAAAAGACCAGATAATTTTTTTGACTTACATTGCTCACTACACACAACACAACAAGGGCTCCAAGTACAAAAACTCGACTCACAACGACAGTCACATAAGTCATCAAATCACATAGACACATGCCAACACCATATACCTGTTTATACCACACCTTTCCAAATGAATGAGTACTATCAATGACCCAACCACAAGACAAATGACTCCCGGATTGACAACACACAACACATCATTTCTTAAATTGCATCCTAAGTTCATTCCACATTTAATTTACAGTTCGACCATTTCAAGTTGGCTTTCTTTATGCATCATGGGAATTTCCATAACTTACTTGCTCAATTGGCACAATTCAAATCACATATAAAGTATTCAATTATCTTGTTCTTATGTCACGAATATGCTTCTCAAGCATTTATTTAATGTTTAAAATTTACTCTTACTACACAAGAGAATCTAACGTGATGTCAAGATGAGATCTTGGGATTAAGGAAGACATAGGTTTGAAGTAGCTTTTTTTTTTTCAAAAAACATCCATCAATCACGGAATAGTTATTTTGCTACCATGGTTGTTAAAGTTTAATAGCTTATAGACTTCCATTTATATTTATATATCTTTTGTTTTCTAGAAGTTTGTCACCAAGACAATTTATATTCTTTGTAACACATGAAGATGTTTAAATTAAGTCATAAGGACTCCCAGTGACATTATTCCTAACCTCAAATTTTGGTTTTACTCTCATATGATTTACTTTTGCATCGCACTAGGGTCTCATTATTACCATCGTTTTAAACATAAGAGTTATGAAAGTACTTGTCTAACATATTAAAGAAGCACATGGTTAATCTTAATTCCAGTTTCACCTAGGGCTTCAATCTCTATTATAGGTGTGATTAAGGTTAAAATGTATTTACCCTATAATCCTTTCGTGAAAGATCAAGGCACTAAATTTTCACAAGCCCAAGACAAGACATTTATCTATGAGGGACAAAAGGGTTCACTAACAAGAATGTAAGACATAGAACAACTATATCGTGATCTTCATTTAGGTCGTTTGGATCCAACATGGATTTCATTCACTCGATGAAGTTAATTTCTAGATCTAATTTCGTAAGGCTCGGAAATCCAATAGGATACAAGGGGTGGTGATATCTCTACCTACTCCACGAGATGGGAAGGTTACACTACTTAGTCATTCCTTCTAACAAGGACTCATAAGGTGACTTCCAAGGCGATCTTCACCACTCACCTAGTGCCATACCCGAAGAGAGGAAATTCTTATCGCGATTACCAAAACTAGAAGGAAACCGCATACTCTGGATAAAGTTGGACCATGTCATTCCTAAAATATGGGTTCATGACAATGCCACTAAACCTAATGACTATGATGGTAACTCCAACTAGGAGTTTTATTTACCTAACCTAGGAGGTCTCATCGAGTGAAAATTTTAAGGTCGTTCTACAGTTTTAAATTGATTATGTGGTAAGAAAAAGATCACACATGTAGGAAAGCTATGCACGAATATTTTATTAAGGTTGGGTGTTCCCATTAAAACTCTTTATTATGTTTTCAAGGTAAGAAGATAACCCAGTAAATTAATTTAATCATTTATTGAATACTGAGAAAGTACTACAATATATTAACTTCAATTTCAATTTACTATATATAAATCAATCCCTTTTTGCCATACACAACTAAGAAACAAATTGAACCGGTGATTAGATGCACATTTCCTAAGTTATCCCTAAAACTAGCATCTCATGCATATTAAAAAATTTCAATTATAACTTTTCTGTAACAAGAGACTACATTAGACAGTTATTCATTTTACAATGACCTATAAAAATTACAATAATAATAATTAAATTACACATCACCTTTTTTCGTCGTCATTCTTCCATCCTGCAAAACCCACATGAGCATGATATCAATGATAAATCACTGGCATGGCATCCACCCTAATCAATCATAATTATCATTTTTTAGTTTCCCATTTACATCTGACAATAATTACAATTTGCAATCAAAATAAAAAGGTCTAGAAACATGTATTCATTGCATTTCATTTTTCTTCATTTTGTAACCTAGGAGAGAGAAAGAGAAGGAAGAGAGAGAAAACACCATTTTGTCAAAATTTCTATTTCACACAATAGATACACAAAAGGGTTTTAAACAGTTATTTGCATGTGTTAAAATTTTCCAGGGTGGTTTGGCAACCCTACGAGGGTCCGCAACTTTCTATTTTTATATTTTCTTACTACTATGAAAACATACAAAACGTGCTTTGAGAGGCTAATAAACAACTTCCAAAAGTTATCTTCCAATGAGAACACCCTCCACGATTAACCTTTTCAAGTGTTTCCAGATATACCAAGAGTTCATAGCAATTGACGGAATTGAAAAAGAGCGAAAGGTTTGCGTTTGGCGGCTAGTTCTCGAAGCCACTGGTCGTAGTTCACCCAGCAGAAATGAAAAAGTTAGCTCGAGGGCCCGAGAAAACTACATCCATAACTCGATGTTCGATGGAGAAGCACACAACAATACATCTCTTACTAGTTCCCTATATAAGGAGAATTCATCAGAGTCGATTTAGAGCGAGAACTAGTAAACCATTTTCAAATGGCAACAAGTTTTCTGGAGTGACAAGATGAAATTGGTCCAGTTTTACCTCATCAAACCGTGATGAGGCCTACAAAATGGCTTCACCAAACAATCTCAAAAGTGCTCTTTCCTAAATTGAATGTTCTAGGAAATTTTCTAGTATAAACGTTAGAGGTTTGTGAAGACGAGACGTAATTTCTCCATCCAGGTTTCAAATGGCGATTCAAAACGGAAGCCAACTTTCTAGATTTAACACTTTCTACTACAAGTAAACCAAAGGTAACAGGGCTCCTATAAGAGCGTCAAAAGGACGTCATATGTTCATTTCGGATCAAACCAAAGGTCAAGGTTACTCCTCGTATACCAAGGTACATGAATGAAACTTCACATCTCATTTCTAGAGTTGCATAAGGGTAATTAGTGAGTCTACCAAAATTGTAAAATTTAACTATTTAAAACAAGGAGATGGTCAACTTTATCAATGGGGATTCAAATTCGTCTAGTCGATAAAATGATATTGGAGCAATCAAGAAGGGTAAGAGTTTTCTAAATCATCTCGAAGTGAGGGTGATAGTTCATGTTTTAAAGCGGTGAGTTATAATGACGTCATGAGTTACGACATGACAATTTATTGTTTTGAATGAGTTGAAGGAAATTTAATCGTATTAAAATTCCGAATAATTTAAAATTCTATTTAGTTGCAAAAGATAACTAAAACATAAGAATTATGAGAGGTAAGGGAAGAAGAACCATGCCTAGAGAATGAAGTCGGTCGAAGCCGCAAGCTTTGGTTCAGCATCTTGCTCGGGCACTTTCCCAACTGGTTCACGAGCCTAGATCTAACCTCCACCAAATCACCCCAACTTCCCGATCACTAGAATTTTCCCAATAGAGTAAGTAGTTGCTTGTGCATTTCTAAAACCTTTTGAACAGATCCATTAAGTGCATAACTTGCAATCCTGGCATTCCATGAGACAACATTTCTTTGAGGCATTTTGTCAAATAGTTGACTTGCCTTGTGTAAGCTTCTGCCATTTGCATACTTGTCTACTAGCACATTTGCAACTAAAAATCCTCTAACATTATGCCTTGACGGTTGTCTGAGGCCTACTCTAGAGCTCCCATTTTGACAGAGGCTGTGAGGATGCTTGGGACAAGGTTGTGGAGTCTGGCTTTACACGTACCAATTGCATTTGCTTGAAATTTTCCAAGGCCTTTTCAACAAACTCATTTTATTTATTTTTTTCACATCCTGCAATCATTGCAGCCCCTAAACCACATTCCTTTCAGGCATTGTCGAACAGCTCGCATGCCTCCACATTTTGCATATGTATCTGGTCAGGGAACTTGCAACTAAAACACACAAAAGAAAACCCTTCTCCATAATGCTTTGATGGACGTCCATACTCTATTTCAAGAGCTCTATTTTGGCACAGGTAGTGAGAATGCTGGCAAAGGTTGTGGGGTGTGGCTTCAAACCTGCCAACCGTATTTTGCTTGGAATTTTCCAATGCAGTTTCAACAAAACCATTTTGTGCATATCTCGCCATCATGGCATTCCATGAGCCCACATCTATTTGAGGCATTCTATTAAATAGTTCACAAGCCCCCGCCTTTTTTACAAATCCATTTTGTGCATAAGCTATAAGTATGTTTGACAAATGTAACTAATTGGGTTGGGTCCCTGCTGCTGTAAATGGTGAAACAACGTGCTTGCCTTATGAGGTACCGACGTCCTCCCATGCATAGCAACATGCAGATTCCACGAGGAGCTATCTCATTCTATCATTTGGTTAAACATTGAAAAAAATTCCCCCCCAAAGCACATGCGGCTACAACATCCTGTGTAATCCATCCTTTTTTTTTTGGAGTCGAAAACAAACCCACGCAGGAGTTTGGTGTGGCTGGGAGAATGCTTTGGCGGGCTGGAGGGTTTGGGAAGAGGCCCAAAAATTATGGCACTCCATGAGATGACATCTGGAAAAGCATTTCTTTAAAAAAACAACAAAAAAATTCCCTAAGCGCATGGATCTATGCAAAAACTGCGACCTAAGCAAATGGATCGGTGACAAAAAACTATGACCAAACATTCCATGACGCCACATTTTCCTTCAAAGAGCTTAGTGGGGTGTGCTAAGGAGTTCAGCCGTGCTTCCTCTCTCCTCATGGCGGCGACACTCTCTCACTCAGCCAAAAAGACAGAAACCAAAAATCACAAAGGAACCCCCTTTGCCCTAAACCGCCCCAACAAAGAAATCACGGGATTTTCTCTATTTTTCTTTTAATGTTTTCATTTATCTCCATTTTATAAATTGTAGCTTATTATATATATATATATATATATATTTCTTTTTTTTCTTTTCAGTCCATTTTATTATCCTTTCACATCACTTGATTTGAAATATGGGGAATGGTCATACGGTTAGTCCAATAAATGCGTATAAATATGGAAGACTCCAAAGAGTCCAAACCCACAAAAGTAGCAAGGAATGGACATAGTGGCACTACATTCTCCTCCTTAGAAAGCATTGTCCTCGATGCGACATACAATGAAGAAAGAGAAAATGTAAGCAACAAGGAACAAAATGGGTGAAGGTACGCTCTAAGGTTAAGATTTCGGACACAAAATCATGGTCGGGGGTGGCCCTAGGAACATCGGTAGAAAATTTTAACTTTTAAGGTTCTGTGAAGATTGGTAGTTCCATTTTACCTTATTACTTAGTTAGAATTTTCTTTTACAATATTTCTTATCTCAAGATTATAATATTCATTGTTTAGAATTTTTGTAGTTGTCTCAAGTTTCATGGGTGCCCAACAATAACTAACATCAGTGTCACAAAAAAAAATTAACACAAAAAAACAACCCACGAGACATCTTGCTACTTACTTTCATGATCAGTATCATATCACAAGGTCTTTTAATTCCTCTATGGATTGACAACAAGTAATCCACATAGCAAATAATTTCCAACGATTACATCCTAGACATAGATCTAGTACACACATATGACTAAAAACAAAATCAACATGCTGATACATACACAACGAGTATCACATGACTCACAAAAATCCATGACTATAATGACATAGTTCCAATCCAATATCCAATAGTCCATACCAACCAAGGGGAGAGTCATGCCATCAATCATAACAAAGTCTAACCAGACTCTCAAGAGGACACATAACTCACTATACCAACTCCACACATCACAAGGCATCACGAAACAACTCTAGATATCTCCAAAAGCACAAAATAAAGTTCCATATACCATCCCAAAGCATCACCAAATAACCTCCATATACCTCCCAAAGAGAAAGAATCATAGTGCCAGAACCAAGTCGGGTCACTCAACCATAGAGCCCCATCAAGAATATCAGGTCACTCAACCATAGAGTGCCATAAAGAATAACAGGTCACTCAACCATAGAGGCCCATCTCCTTTCTCCTTTTAAATGAGGCCGGGTCACCCTATGGCCCTAGGCACATAGAGCCCCGTCACCCCCAAACCCAAGTGACATAATAACTCGTGGTTCAACAACCCGCTAGTTATCTGTAACTCCTTGGGGCATACCGGATACAATGAAGCAGTCCGTAGGTTAAACCACTCCATGGTTAGTCCCATAACCCTATTCCAACACATTGCGACATTAGAACTAGCATAACAATCCATTCAAATGCCAAGTGGTAAAATCAAATGCCTTGGGCTATGCTACAAAACTTGTAAATATGAAAAGAAATTTTTTTTCTTTTTTTAAACCAAGAAAAATCAAATGGCTAATTAGCCTTGGTTAGTGCAAAATCCAAAGTGTTAATGAAACAATCAAATAAATGCCCAAAATATAAGAACATGTCAATCAAGAAAATGGCTGGTTTTAGTGAAAAGAGAAAGATTAAGTTACTGAATAAAATACGTAATGGGAAAATAGTACATCACAATCACTATGTAGCCTCATACCGCCACCAAAGGGGTACTCATCGAGTTGCTAGCACTCAAACATCGAGCCTCAGCTCGTGAAAATATACATGTACCTAGAAATGAGTATATCAAATAATGTAACTGTCATCATCTCTGCCTGAATCATAACTCCAAACTCCCACAAGGATCAACATAGTCAAAATCACATAGGATTATTCAATGAACAATCCAATAAGAAAGATCGGGGACACAAGGTTGCATAAGTTGAGCCTAAGGTGGTGCGCACCCACAATATACTAAGCAAGCTCAAAGTATACTAAATAGACAAAAGTGGGTTTTCGGTCTATATAAGACTCCACTTTCTCACTTTTACTTAGCTCAAGATTATGACAATCTGGTCCATGCCTCCTCTCTCCACACATACACTCTTGACAATTTAGCCCCTTAGGGTCGTCCAGTGTAAGGTCCACAACATACACATAACTACATCACAAACACAATGGTAATTCCCACCCAACAAACATAACGTCTTACGCATGCTATAAATATATAGGGTACAACGCAATCATTACCTTCACGGGTTATGATACATCACATTACCACATCCTACACCCAAAGTGCAATCACTGTATAATAGGGCTCATAGGCTCACTGTATGCCCCTATATCACAACATGAATCATTACATATTACACAAATCATACATACAATGGACATAGTAACATCACAACACAACATTCATTTGCTACATACAAGGTGATGCACACATTTCTTCAAAACATGGTAAAACATCATGATACAATTCAATTCACTTTACACACTCCAGTCATACAACATATCGACACACCCCCATATCACAATATCATTCCATTCACAACAACAAGGCGGTACATCACACACGGATTCCTCATTGAATCCATGAAAATGAGAGTCGATACTCTCATCACAAGCACATCAACATGACAATAATTACGCACTAAGTGACATACACCTCATGTGCATTCACATTATCACAATTACGACATAGATCACATCACTCTTAAAACACATTACTCTTCCAATATTTATCACCATCATGAAACACCATCACCATCATGCAACCCATCATGTAACACCATCACCATCATGTAGAATCATCACAACTCCAATCCATCACAGAGGTTCGAGAGCATGAACCTCTGCTCTGATACCATATGTAGTGCCCATAGTTTACACACCCAAATATAACAAAGAAAATACCAGGATAATTTTTTTTTTACTTACATTACTCACCGCATACAACACCGTAAGGGCTCAAAGTACAAAAACTCGACGTTCATTCCACGTTTAATTTACAATTTAACCATTTCAAGTTGGATTTCTTTATGCATCACGGAATTTCCATAACTTACCCGCTCAATTGGCACAATTCAAATCACATATAAAGTATTCAATTATCTTGTTCTTATGTCACGAATATGCTTCTCAAGCATTTATTTAATGTTTAAATTTTACTCTTACTACACAAGAGAATCTAACGTGATGTCAAGACGAGATCTTGGGATTAAGGAAGACATAGGTTTGAAGTAGCTTTTTTTTTTTCAAAAACATCCATCGATCATGGAATAGTTATTTTGCTACCATGGTTGTTAAAGTTCAATAACTTATGGACTTCCATTTATATTTATATATCTTTTGTTTTCTCGAAGTTTGGTCACACCAAGGCAATTTATATTCTTTGTAACACATGAAGATGTTTAAATTAAGTCATAAGGACTCCTAGTGACATTATTCCTAACCTCAAATTTTGGTTTTACTCTCATATGATTTACTTTTGCGTCGCACTAGGGTCTCATTATTACCATCGTTTTAAACATAAGAGTTATGAAAGTACTTGTCTGACATATTAAAGAAGCACATGGTTAAGCTTAATTCTAGTTTCACCCAGGGCTTCAATCTCTATTATAGGTGTGATTAAGGTTAAAATGTATTTACCCTATAATCCTTTCGTGAAAGATCAAGGCACTAAATTTTCACAAGCCCAAGACAAGACATTTATCTATGAGGGACAAAAGGGTTCACTAACAAGAATGCAAGACATAGAACAACTATATCGTGATCTTCATTTAGGTCGTTTGGATCCAACAGGGATTTCATTCACTGATGAAGTTAATTTCTAGATCTAATTTCGTAAGGCTCGGAAATCCAATAGGATACAAGGGAGTAATATCTCTACCTACTCCACAGATGGGAAGGTTACACTACTTAGTCATTCCTTCTAACAAGGACTCATAAGGTGACTTCCAAGGTGATCTTCACCACTCAGCCTAGTGCCATACCTGAAGAGAGGAAATTCTTATCGCGATTACCAAAACTAGAAGGAAACCGCATACTCTGGATAAAGTTGGACCATGTCATTCCTAAAATATGGGTTCATGACAATGCCACTAAACCTAATGACTATGATGGTAACTCCAACTAGGAGTTTTATTTACCTAACCTAGGGGGTCTCATCGAGTGCAAAGTTTAAGGTGGTTCTATGGTTTTAAATTGATTATATGGTAAGAAAAAGATCACACATGTAGGAAAGCTATGCACGAATATTTTATTAAGGTTGAGTGTTCCCATTAAAACTCTTTATTATGTTTTCAAGGTAAGAAGATAACCCAAAATTAATTTAATAATTTATTGAATACTTGAGAAAGTACTACAATATATTAACTTTAATTTCAATTTACTATATATAAATCAATCCCTTTTTTCCATACACAACTAAGAAACAAATCAAACCGGTGATTTGATGCACATTTCCTAAGTTATCCCTAAAACTAGCATCTCATTGCACATTAAAAAAATTTCAATTATAGCTTTTCAGTAACAAGAGACTACAATAGACGCTTATTCATTTTACAATTACCTATAAAAATTACAATAATAATAATTAAATTACACATCTCCTTTTTCGTCGTCATTCTTCCATCCTGCAAAACCCACATGTGCATGATATCAACGATAAATTCACGGCATGGCATCCACCCTAATCAATCATAATTATCGTTTTTCAGTTTCCCATTTACATCTGACAATAATTACAATTTGCAATCGAAATAAAAAGGTCTAGAAACATGTATTCATTGCATTTCATTTTTCTTCATTTTGTAACCCAGGAGAGAGAAAGAGAAGGGAAGAGAGAGAAAACACCATTTTGTCAAAAGTTCTATTTCACACAACAGATACACAAAAGGGTTTTAAACAGTTATTTTCATGTGTTAAAAGTTTCCAGGGTGGTTTGGCAACCCTACGAGGGTCTGCAGCTTTCTATTTTTATATTTTCTTACTAACTACAAAAACATACAAAACGTGCTCGGAGGCTAAGAAACCGCTTCCAAAAGTTATCTTCCGATGAGAACACCCTCCACGATCAAATTTCTATGTGTCCCCAGATATACCAAGAGTTCATAGCAACTGACGGAATTGAAAAAGAGCGAACGGTTTACGTTTGGCGGCTAGTTCTCGAAGCCACTTGTTATAGTTCACCCAGTTGTAAAATGACAAAAGTTAGCTCGAGGGCCCAAAAAATTGCATCCATAACTAACGTTCGATGGAGAAGCACACAACGATACATCTCCTACTAGTTACCCTATATAAGGAGAATTCATCAGAGTCGATGGGACTAAGAACTAGTAAACCATTTTCAAATGGCGACAAGATGAAATTGGTCCAATTTAACCTTGTCAAACCGCAACCGAGGCCTACAAAATGGCTTCGCCAAACAATCTCAAAATGTGCTCTTTCCTAAACTGAATGTTCTAGGCAATTATCTAGTATAAACGCTAGTGGTTTGTGAAGACGGGACGTAATTTCTCCATCCAGGTTTCAAATGGCGATTCAAAACGAAATCCAACTTTCTAGATTTAACAACTTTTACTACTCTGTAAACTAGTGTAACAAGGCTCCTATAAGAGCATAAAAAGGATGTTATATGTTCGTTTTGGATCAAACCAAAGGTCAAGGTGACTCCTTGTATACCAAGGTACACGAATGAAACTTCACATCTCATTTCCAAAGTTGCGAAGGGTAATTAGTGAGTCTCAAAAATGCAAAATTTAACTATTTAAAACAAGGAGAAGGTCAACTTTATCAATGGGGAGTCAAATTCATTTGGTCGATAAAATGATATTAGAGCGATCAAGAAGGGTAAGATTTTTCTAAATCATCTCGAAGTGAGGGTGATAGTTCATCTTTTCAAGTAGGCGAGTTATAATGACGTCGTGAGTTACGACACGACAATTTATTGTTTTGCAATGAGTTGAAGGGACATTTAATTGTATTAAAATTCCTAATAATTTAAAATTCTATTTAGTTGCAAAAGGAAAACTAAAACATGAGAATTATGAGAGGTAAGGGAAGAAGAACCATGCCTAGAGAATAAAGTCGGTTGAAGCTGCAGGCTTTGGTTCAGCATCTTGCTCGGGCACTTCGCCAACCGGTTCACGAGCCTGGATCTAACCTCCACCACGTCACACCAACTTCCCGATCACTTGAAGTTTTCCATCGAGTAAGTAGTTGCTTGTGCATTTCTAAAACCTTTTGAATAGATCCATTAAGTGCATATCTTGCAATCCTGGCATTCCATGAGACAACATTTCTTTGAGGCATTTTGTCAAACAGTTGACTTGCCTTGTGTAAGCTTCCGCCATTTGCATACTTGTCTACTAGCGCATTTGCAACTAAAAATCCTCTAACATTATGCCTTGACGGTTGTCTCGAGGCCTACTCTAGAGCTCCCATTTTGACAAAGGCTATGATGAGGATACCGGGACAAGGTCATGAGTCTAGCTTTACACGTACCAATTGCATTTGCTTGAAAGTTTCCAAGGCCTTTTCAACAAACTCATTTTATTTATTTTTTCACATCCTGCAATCATTGCAGCCCCTAAACCACATTCCTTTCAGGCATTGTCGAACAGCTCGCATGCCTCCACATTTTGCATATGTATCTGGTCAGGGCACTTGCAACTAAAACACACAAAAGAAAACCCTTCTCCATAATGCTTTGATGGATGTCCATACTCTGTTTCAAGAGCTCTATTTTGGCACAGTAGTGAGAATGCTGGCAAAGGTTGTGGGGTGTGGCTTCAAACCTGCCAACCGTATTTTGCTTGGAATGTTCCAATGTAGTTTCAACAAAACCATTTTGTGCATATCCCACCATCATGGCATTCCATGAGCCCACATCTATTTGAGGCATTCTATCAAATAGTTCACAGGCCCCCTTTTTTTTTACAAATCCATTTTGTGCATAAGCTGGAAGTATGCTGGCAAATGTAACTGATTGGGTTGGGCCCGCCTCCTGTAAATGGTGAAACAACGTGCCTACCTTATGAGGTACCCACGTCCTCCCACACACAGCTACATGAATATTCCACTAGGAGCTATCTCATTCTATCATTTGGATAAACATTGAAAAAATCCCTCCCAAAGCACATGCGGCACAACATCATCGATAGAATCCATCCTTTTTTTTTTTTGAGTTGAAAACGAACCCACGCAGGAGTTTGGCATGGCTGGGAGAATGCTTGACGGGGGATAGGAGGCTGGGAGGAGGCCCAACAATGATGGCACTCCATGAGATGACATCTGGAAAAGCATTTCTTTAAAAAAACAACAAAAAAATGCCCTAAGCGCATGGATCTGTGTAAAAATTGTGACCTAAGCAAATGGATCGATGACGAAAAAGCGTGACTGCATTCCATGATGCCACATTTTCCTTCAGCACTTTGGTGGGGTGTGCTAAGGACTAGTTCACTGCTTCCCTCTCCTCATGGCGGTGACACTCTCTCACTCACCCAAAAGATAGAAACCAAAAATCGAAAGGAACCCCCTTTGCCTAAACCGCCCCAACAAAGAAATCATGGGATTTTCTCTGTTTTTCTTTTAATGTTTTGATTTATCTCCATTTTATAAATTTTAGCTTATTATATATATATATTTTCCTTTTTTCTTTTCAATCCATTTTATTATCCTTTCACATCACTTGATTTGAAATATGGGGAATGGTCATACGGTTGGTCCAATAAATGCGTATAAATATGGAAGACTCCAAAGAGTCAAAACCCACAAAAGTAACAAGGAATGGGCATAGCGGCACTACATTCTCCTCCCCTTAGAAAGCATCATCCTCGATGCGACATACAATGAAGAAAGAGAAAAGGTAAGCAACAAGGAACAAAATTGGCGAAGGTACACTCTAAGGTTAAGACTTCGAGAAAAAAATCATGGTCATGGGGTGGCCACGGGAATATCAGTAGAAAATTTTAACTTTTAAGGTTCTGTGAAGATTGGTAGTTCAATTTTACCTTATTACTTACTTAGCATTTTCTTATACAGTATTTCTTATCTCAAGATTATAATATTCATTGTTTAGAATTTTTTTAGTTGTCTCAAGTTTCATGGGTGCCCAAAAATAACTAACATCAGGATGTCACACAAAACTTAACACAACACAAACAACCCGCGAGACATCTTGCTACTTACTTTCATGACTGTATCATATCACAAGGTCTTTTAATTCCTCCATGGAATGACAACAAGTAGTCCACATAGCAAATAATTTCCAACAATTACATCCTAGACATAGATCTAGTACACACATATGAATAAAAATAGAATCAACACGCTGATACATACACAACGGGTATCACATGACTCACAAAAATTCATGACTATAATAACATAGTTCCAATCCAATATCCAATAGTCCATACCAACCAAGGGGAGAGTCACGCCATCAATCATAACAAAGTCTAACCAGACTCACAAGAGGACACATAACTCACTATACCAACTCCACACATAACAAGGCATCACGAAACAACTCCATATATCTCCAAAAGTAAAAAAATAAAGCTTCATATACCATCCCAAAGCATCACCAAATAACCTCCATATACCTCCCAAAGAGAAAGAATCATAGTGCCAAAACCAAGTCGGGTCACTCAACCATAGAGCCCCATCAAGAATATCAAGTCACTCAACCATAGAGTGCCATAAAGAATAACAGGTCACTCAACCATAGAGGCCCATCTCCTTTCTCCTTTTAAATGACGTCGGGTCACCCTATTGCCCTAGGCACATAGAGCCCCATCACCCCCAAACCCAAGTGACATAATAACTCGTGGTTCAACAACCCGCTAGTTATCTCGTAACCCCTCGGGGCATACTTGGATACAACGAAGCAGGTCCATAGGTTAAACCACTCCATGGTTAATCCCATGACCCTATTCCAACACATTACGACATTAGAACCAGCATAACAATCCAATCAAATGCCAAGTGACAAAATCAAATGCCTTTCGCTAGGCTACAAAACTTGTAAATATGACAAGAAAGTTTTTTTTTTTAAACCAAGAAAAATCAAATGGCTAATTATCCTTGGTTAGTGCAAAATCCAAATGTTAATGAAACAATCAAATAAATGCCCAAAATATAAGAACATGTCAATCAAGAAAATGGCTGGTTCTAGCAAAAGAGAAAGATTAATTTACGAATAAAATACGTAATGGGAAAATAGTACATCACAATCACTATGTGGCCTCATACCGCAACCAAAGGGGTACTCATCGAGTTCTTCTTTGCACTCGGACATCAAGCCTCGGCTCGTGAAAATATACATGTACCTAGAAATGAGTATATCAAATAATGTAATCTGTCATCATCTATGCCTCAAACATAACTCCGAACTCCCACAATGATCAACATAATTAGAATCACATAGGATTATTCAATGAACAATCCAATAAGAAAGAGCAGGGACACAAGGTTGCATAAGTTGAGCCTAAGGTGGTGTGCACCCACAACATACTTGAGCAAGCTCAAGTATACTAAACAGATAAAAGTGGGTTTTCGGTCTATATAAGACTCCACTTTCTCACTTTTACTTAGCTCAAGATTATGACAATCTGGTCCACGCCTCCTCTCTCCACACATACACTCTTGACAATTTAGCCCCTTAGGGTCGTCCAAAGTTGTAAGGTCCACAACATACACATAACTACATCACCAACAATGGTAATTCCCACCCAACAACCATAACGTCTTACGCATGGTATAAATATATAGGGTACAACACATTCATTACCTTCACGGGTTATGATACATCACATTACCACATCCTGCACCCAAAGTGCAATCACTGTACAATAGGGCTCATAGGCTCACTGTATGCCCCTATATCACAACATGAATCATTACATATTATACAAATCATACATACAATGGACATAGTAACATCACAACACAACATTCATTTGCTACATACAAGGTGATGCACACATTTCTTCAAAACATGGCAAAACATCATGATACAGCTTCAATTCACTTTACATCAATCCAAATCATACAACATATCGACACTCCCCATAACATGATATCATTCCATTCATAGAAACAAGGAGATACATCACACAAGGATTCCTCATTGATTCCATGAAAACGAGAGTCGATACTCTCATCACAAGCACATCAACATCACAATAATTATGCACTAAGTGACATAACCTCATGTGCATTCACATTATCACAATTACGACATAGATCACATCACTCTTAAAACACATTACTCTTCCAATATTTATCACCATCATGAAACATCGTCACCATCATGCAACCCATCATGTAGCACTATCACCATCATGCAAACCATCATGTAACACCATCACCATCATGCAAAATCATCACAACTCCAATCCATCCCAGAGGTTCGAGAGCATGAACCTCTGCTTCTCCGATACCATATGTAGTGCCCATAGTTTACACACCCAAATACAACAAGAAATTACTAGGATAATTTATTTTTACTTACATTGCTCACTACATACAACACCATAAGGGCTCCAAGTACAAAAACTTGACGTTCATTCCATGTTTAATTTACTGCTTTACCATTTCAAGTTGGCTTTCTTTATGCATCACGGGAATTTTCGTAACTTACTTGCTTTCAATTGACACAATTAAAATCACATATAAAGTATTCAATTATCATGTTCTTATGTCACGAATATGCTTCTCAAGCGTTTATTTAATGTTTAAAATTTACTCTTACTACACAAGAAAATCTAACGTGATGTCAAGACGAGATCTTGGGATTAACGAAGACATAGGTTTGAAGTAGCTTTTTTTTTTCAAAAACATCCATTGATCATGGAATATTTATTTCTCTACCATGGTTGTTAAAGTTCAATAACTTATGGACTTCCATTTAATTTATATATCTTTTTTTTCTTGAAGTTTGGTCACACCAAGGCAATTTATATTCTTTGTAACACATGAAGATGTTTAAATTAAGTCATAAGGACTCCCAGTGACATTATTCCTAACCTAAAATTTTAGTTTTACTCTCATATGATTTACTTTTGCGTCGCACAAGGGTCTCATTATTACCGTCATTTTAGCTATAAGAGTTATGAAAGTACTTATCTGACATATTAAAGAAGCACATGGTTAAGCTTAATTCCAGTTTCACCCAGGGCTTCAATCTCTATTATAGGTGTGATTAAGGTTAAAATGTATTTACCCTATAATCCTTTCGTGAAAGATCAAGGCACTAAATTTTCACAAGCCCAAGACAAGACATTTATCTACGAGGGACAAAAGGGTTCACTAACGAGAATGCAAGACATAGAACAACTATATCACGATCTTCATTTAGGTTGTTTGGATCCAACATGGATTTCATTCACTGATGAAGTTAATTTCTAGATCTAATTTTGTAAGGCCCGAAAATCCAATAGGATACAAGGGGGTGATATCTCTACCTACTCCACAGATGGGAAGGTTACACTGCTTAGTCATTCCTTCTAACAAGGACTCATAAGGTGACTTCCAAGGTGGTCTTCACCACTCAACCTGGTGTCGGACCTAAAGAGAGGAAATTCTTCTCGTGATTACCAAAACTAGAAGGAAACCGCATACTCTAGATAAAGTTGGACCATGTCATTCCTAAAATATGGGTTCACGACAATGTCACTAAACCTAATGACTATGACGGTAACTCCAACTAGGGGTTTTATTTACCTAACCTAGGAGGTCTCATCGAGTGCAAAGTTTAAGGTCGTTCTACGGTTTTAAATTTCTTATATGGTAAAAAAAAGATCACACATGTAGGAAAGCTATGCACAAATATTTTATTAAGGTTGAGTGTTCCCATTAAAACTCTTTATTATGTTTGCAAGGTAAGAAGATAACCCAGTAAATTAATTTAATCATTTATTGAATACTGAGAAAGTACTACAATATATTAACTTCAATTTCAATTTACTATATATAAATCAAACCCTTTTTGCCATACACAACTAAGAAACAAATCAAACCGGTGATTAGATGCACATTTCCTAAGTTATCCCTAAAACCAAAGCATCTCATTGCATATTAACAAATTTTAATTATAACTTTTCTCAGTAACAAGAGACTACATTAGACAGTTATTCATTTTACAATGACCTATAAAAATTACAATAATAATAATTAAATTACACATCTTTTTCATCGTCATTCTTCCATCCTGCAAAACCCACGTGAGCATGATATCAACGATAAATTGCTGGCATGGCATCCTCCCTAATCAATCATAATTATCATTTTTCAATTTCCCATTTACATCTGACAATAATTATAATTTGCAATAGAAATAAAAAGGTCTAGAAACATGTATTCATTGCATTTCATTTTTCTTCATTTTATAACCCAGAAGAGAGAAAGAGAAGGGAAGAGAGAGAAATTGCCATTTTGTCAAAAGTTCTATTTCACACAATAGATACACAAAAGGGTTTTAAACAGTTATTTACATGTGTTAAAAGTTTCCAGGATGGTTTGGCAACCCTACGAGGGTCCGCAGCTTTCTATTTTTATATTTTCTTACTACGAAAACATACAAAATGTGCTCGAGAGGCTAAGAAACTGCTTCCAAAAGTTATCTTCTGATGAGAATGCCCTCCACAATCAACTTTCTACGTGTCCCCAGATATACCAAGAGTTCATAGCAACTGATAGAATTGAAAAAGAGTGAACGGTTTGCGTTTGGTGGCTAGTTCTCCGAGGCTACTGGTCGTAGTTCACCCAGTTGTAAAATGACAAAAGTTAGCTCGAGGGCCCAGAAAACCGCATCCATAACTAACGTTTGATGGAGAAGCATGCAATGAGACATATCCTACTAGTTCCCCTATATAAGGAGAATTCATCAGAGTCGACGGGACTGAGAACTAGTAAACCATTTTCAAATGGTGACAAGTTTTCTAGAGCGACAAGACGAAATTGGTCTAGTTTGACCTCGTCAAACTGTGATCGAGGCCTACAAAATGGATTCGCCAAACTATCCCGAAAAGTTCTCTTTCCTAAACTAAATGTTCAAGGAAATTATCTAGTATAAACGCTAGAGGTTTGCGAAGATGGGACATAATTTCTCCATCCAGGTTTCAAATGGCAATTCAAAACGAAAGCCAACTTTCTAGATTTAACAGCTTTCTACTGCTGTAAACCAGTGTAACAAGGCTCCTATAAGAGCGTCAAAAGGATGTCATATGTTTGTTTCAGGTCAAACCAAAGGTCAAGGTGACTCCTCGTATACCAAGGTACATGAATGAAACTTCACATCTCGTTTCCAGAGTTGCGAAGGGTACTTAGTGAGTCTCCGAAAATTGTAAAATTTAACTATTTAAAACAAGGAGAAGGTCAACTTTATCAATGGGGAGTCAAATTCATCTGGTCGATAAAATGATATTAGAGTGATCAAGAAGGATAAGAGTTTTCTAAATCATCTTGAAGCGAGGGTGATAGTTCATCTTTTAAAGTAGGTGAGTTATAATGACGTCGTGAGTTACGACATGATAATTTATTGTTTTGCAACGAGTTGAAGGGACATTTAACTGTATTAAAATTCCTAATAATTTAAAATTCTATTTAGTTGCAAAAGAGAACTAAAACATGATAATTATGAGAGGTAAGGGAAGAAGAATCATGTCAGCAGAACGAAGTCGGTCGAAGCCCTGTGCTTTGGTTCAAAGATCTTGCTCGCACTTCGCCAACCGGTTCACGAGCCGGGATCTAACCTCCACCACGCCACCCCAACTTCCCGATCACTAGAAGTTTCCCATCGAGTAAGTAGTTGCTTGTGCATTTCTAAAACCTTTTGAATAGATCCATTAACTCGCATAAATCTCAATCCTCGACATTCCATGAGACAACATTTCTTTGAGGTGTTTTGTCAAACAGTTGACTTGCCTTGTGTAAGCTTCCGCCATTTGCATACTTGTCTACTAGCGCATTTGCAACTAAAAATCCTCTAACATTATGCCTTGACGGTTGTTCGAGGCCTGCTCTAGAGCTCCCATTTTGACAGAGGCTACGAGGATGCTGGGACAAGGTTGTGGAGTCTGGCTTTACAGGTACCAATTGCATTTGCTTGAAATTTTCCAAGGCATTTTCAACACACTCATTTTATTTACTTTTTCACATCCTGCAATCATTGCATCTCCTAAACCACATTCCTTTCGTGCATTGTCGAACAACTCGCATGCCTCCACATTTTTCATATGTATCTCGGTCAGAACTTACAACTAAAACACACAAAAGAAAACCCTTTTCCACAATGCTTTGATGGATGTCCATACTCTATTTCAAGAGCTCTATTTTGGCATAGGCAAGTGAGAATGCTTTGGCAAAGGTCAGGGGTGTGGCTTCAAACCTACTTCCCGTATTTTGCTTGGAATGTTCCAATCCAGCCCCACAAAACCATTTTGTGCATATCCCACCATCATGGCATTCCATGAGCCCGCATCTATTTTAGGCATTATATCAAACAGCCACAAGCCCCCCTTTTTTTTTTACAAATCCATTTTGTGCATAAGCTAGAAGTATGTTGGAAAATGTAACTGATTGGGTTGGGCCCCTACCTACTGTAAATGGTGAAATAGCGTGCACGCCTTATTAGGTACCCACGTCCTCCCACACACAAACCGCATGAAAATTACATGAGGAGCTATCTCATTCTATCATTTGGTTAAACACTGAAAAAATGCCCCCCAAAGCACATGTGGCTACAACATCTGACAGAATCCATCCTTTTTTTTTTGGCATTGAAAACAAACCCACGCAGGAGTTTGCGTGTCTGGGAGAATGTTGGCATGGCTAGGAGGCTGGGAGGAGGCCCAACAGTGATGGAACTCCATGAGATGACATCTGGCAAAGTATTTCTTAAAAAAACAACAAAAAATTCCTTAAGTGCATGGATCTTTGTAAAAACTTCTACCCAAGCAAATGGATCGGTGACAAAAAAACGTGACCAGACATTCCATGACGCCACGTTTTCCTTCAGCAGCTTGGTGGGGTGCGCCAAGGACTGGTTCAGCTGCTTCCTCTCTCCTCATGGCAACGACACTCTCTCACTCAGCCAAAAAGACAAAACCAAAAATCACAAAGGAACCCCCTTTTCCCTAAACCACCCCAAAAAAAGAAATCACGGCTTTTCTCTATTTTTCTTTTAATGTTTTGATTTATCTCCATTTATTAAATTTTAGCTTATTATATATATATATATATATATAATTTTATTTTTATTTTCAGTCCATTTTATTATCCTTTCACATCACTTGATTTTAAATATGGGGAATGGTCATATGGTTGGTCCAATAAATGTGTATAAATATGGAAGACTCCAAAGAGTCCAAACCCACAAAAGTAACAAGGAACGGGCATTGGGGCACTACAGTCTCATGAAAAGTATATACAAGAATATTCCTTTTATCTCCTTCATCCTTTTAGTGGGCTTCCATGACATGTAAGAATAGGTCACCATTCCCTTCACCAAAGATATCGAGGTACTGGGTTATGACCCAAGCACTAAATAACGTGCTTCCTAACTACGCAAGTAACAATATTTTGGATCTCCCATCCTACTACCTCATATGTTCCATGTGCCCAATTTTCACAAACAACACTTGTGGTGTCATGAATCGAATGAGCCTCATCCCATCAGTATCACTCCCTCTTTAGATAGCTCATTTACTTTAGGATCTCTCTGATTGTGTGGGTGTAAATTTTGTTCAAATCCTCTTCACTCAAGGTCTCAACATAGGGAGAAGCATTTGCATATGTCAATGGTATAATGACATGCTCTTATTTATTCTCAAAGATAATGTACCCTTGTTGAAGCACAAATATGCATTATTTGTATAACACCAAGGGCACCCAAGCAATGCTGGAAAACTATCTTCCTCTACGAGCTCTAGTACCTCAAAGTCTCAAGTAAACTTGGCCCCCTGAATCATGATAGTAGCATCTTTCAACACTCTAATAAGGTTGGCCCTAGTTTTGTTCTCCATGTATAATATATTTGTAGAAGGACGTAATGGTGGTCTTTCCATCTGATCCCAAACATCTAATGTGAGCACATTAACTTTTGTACCTGTATCTATCAAAATATTACTCAAGAGCCATCCATCTATGACCACATTCAGTGTAATTTATTTATCATACTCATGATTATGGGGAGGAATATTTACATGAAGGATCCACCTCTTGTGCTCATGTCATACATGCAGAAAATTTTCTCTCAACCACTCGCCTAGTAAGGGGATGTTTTTTTACTGTCGCAACATTTGACATACCTCTTTTAAATCATCCTTGTATTTTTGTGGAAGGTCAATTTTCTTTTCTCTATCCATTATGAACACTTACAAGCCTTGAATCTCTCCTTGTAAATTCTTGATAACATCCATGGTCTCTAGATAGACTTCTTTATGATGTTCAGCATCAGGGTACTTGGCATTGATCACTTATTTATTTTTTATAACAGGCTTTCTCCTCGGGGCCTCACGCATGCATGTTGCCTCTGCATGGGTAGTGAATAACAAAGGATATAACTTTGAATCGAATCCAAACTTTGGCATCCATTTGCCTACATCGGTACACCCTTATCTTGATTATATTGATTACTCATGTGCTCATACAAATAAAGAAATTTTTCAAACTTATGTTGTTTCCCACCCCATGAGAATATTATATTCTAAGGCCATCTGCATTGATAATGATCAGGTGATCCACATGTAAAGCAAGTAACTCTAGGAAATCTTCCTCTTCCACCGTCATGACCTCATCCTCTGTATCCTCCATGAAATCCCATATTTTGGCTATCACCATTATTGCGCCCTTAATTATGTTGCTCTCCCCGATCCTTAGATCCACTTGCTACACCGATCCGGCACAAAACAACCTTAATAACTTCATGAATATGATCAATTATTATATAATTATTAGTGTCATGAGTATCAGACTTGGAAATATTGTAGCACATGGATACATTCTTATGGACCATGCATTGTAAGAAGGGAAATATACTCGCATCATGGTCCAAATGACATATCTCATAGTCAAACAAAATGGCATGCAGAGAATTGTGAGGGAAGTAATCCTTAGTATGTCCTTCCACCTCGTAATCTATACACCAAATCCCACTATATGTCTCATGAGCTAAATTGGCTGATAATATTTCTAACTACTTTGTCATGGATGCAATATGTACCTCAAGAAATGGGCTAACTCCATTATCTACACTTCATACTACCTTAACATGTAGAGCTTCCTCAAAAGCCTCACACAAATGAGTAAAAGTATTATGTGAAATAATCCTTCTAAAGGTGTGATAAAACAACCAAAAACCCATTGTGCATGATACCTAGGGTGGATATCATAGAATTTGATAAAAAAGTTTTAAAATGTGCATCATACTCTCTTACGCTCTCAGTCATGCCATGTTTAATCTCTTTCAAAGGTCATACTGATGATTTTCTGTTCAAACTCATGTATATGGAAATATACCAATAAAGCATCATGAAATCCATTGTAATCCATAATATTATGGTTTATATCATACTTTTACTACAAACAATATGTGCAAACCCTTACAAAGTAGTAGAAAATTGGCTTGCCTTATGCTTAGGAGTTGTGATCCCCTTCGCGCGCTATAGTATCTCACACATGTGAACGTGCTCTATTGCATCCTTAATTAATTTATATTATATAAGGAAGAGTGAAATTTCATATATAACCTATTGGGGTTAGTGTGGACCATGCCTACTATATCAAGAACCCGTATTAGCTCTAGTGTTTCCTCCACCTCTAGAATCACTAGATCTACTTGATCTCAAGCCTCAAGATCCTCCAGATCCAGCCTTCCTATAGCATGCACCGGACTAGAGGATGTGCTTTGTTTAGTTCCAACATTTTTACTGAATTTGACTCCCACTTTCTTCAAAAAGGTAGTACTTCCAAATGTGGCACCAAGATTATGCATGCCCACACACTCTATAGATGATGCACTAGAAAATATACCTCTAACTAGACCCCTAAATACAAAATATGATGTCTGCACCACCATAGATGAATGTGTTATCTGATTAACTCCTATACTCAACAAAAATTAAATCTACTTGTCCCTAGTCTATCACCAACACTAGTTTTATTATTAGTAACTGTTTCAGGAACTAGAACACCAAACACAAGGGAAAGGTCACTATGTGGGATCATATGCATGCCTACAGTCCTTATGATTTCTTTTGAAGTTATCTCATCTAAATATGAGAGGGGTTCTCTACCATGCTTACCCAAATGGAGTAAAACCAGATGCTCTGGCTCCATGTCTTCCACATGAGCTACAAATCCTTCACGATCCATGTTTCTCGGTGAGTACCATTTTCTCCTCAATATCACAGCTTCTTCACTAATTCGCTCTCTCACACTTCATTATAATTAAGCCACATTTCTTCTCTCTTCCTCTATACCTCAAGGTCGGCCATCTTTCACCATACTTACTCCTGCCCCCGCATGTGGTGGTGAGTTTAGCTAGCCATCGTGAGGCATTCTAAATTCAACACTATTATCTAGATGTTAATTGCTAAAGGAATAACGCAAAGGTAAGATCATTTGGGATCATGCAAAAACTCAAACTCTATAACTTCTAGGAAATAATATGTGGAAATAATGTACTCTACGGTATAACTATTCATAACACCAACCCACCAATGATTTGTAAAACATGTTTCTAAGGTTCATTGACGTCAAACAAGGTATAGTATTCTTCCTATGTCCAAACCCTTGATCTGTAATACCATCTCCTTGTTGATGTGTACGTATCCAACCACTCATACAATTCTATAGGGAATCAAATAAAGAATGACTGATAAATCTCATGATAAAGGTGTTCCTCAACCCACTTACATGCATTGAAATCAGGTCCAAAACCATATCTTAGAGAAAACACATCCTGCCCATCGATAACCCAATCTTTAATGGTTGCAAGATTCAACCAATAATCCATCAATGTGCAACATCCTTGTAACATCTTAGAAAAGAGGTCCCAAAATGAAACCAAAATGTAGTCTTTTATTCTTACTCAAGACCCTATACACATTGGCACATCACTAAGAAAAAAATTTAACGCTCACCTCAAGCTATGTCAGATTTTTCAAGGAGTTAGCATGCATGAACATATATTCCATAATCATAATAACTAGATCCATGAGCTCAATTTGGAAACACACATAAATAAGTAAACATACAGTTCACATAACCACTAAGATCAGATTCACCATATAATTACCAGTAACAGAGACATCAAAAATCAATATCCAACCATAATGATCCATTATATTAATCCATAATAGCTGAATACATATATATGACTATCATAAGTCAGGTGTGCTCATAAACCAACAGCATAACTCTAACACACATGATGATCTAAACTGTGCAAATCAATACATATATATATATATATATATATATATATATATATATATATATAGGGGTGGGGAACTTTCCCTTCACCGCCCATGCATTCTCAAAATAGGTTGCATGTTAAGAATAGCCATGCACCACTACAAGATATCTATGAAGGCATGCAATCCCTGCCTATTAATAGATCACCTATAGTTAACTCCTAGTTCTGATCCTATTATTAGCTCCATGCACTTGTTTGAACTGTAAGTTATTTCCTAAAAAACAAGCTCTCCTTGACTTCCCAAACATCCTTGTATGTCACACACTCCAAGTCTATATTTAGATCTAATTACCAAAAATCACTAATTTCTTTACCTTTCCATCGTAGTTCTTATGTGCATCTCATTATGTGTTCTGCATACAATCCCTATTCTTTCAAAGCATTAACCATGTTTATCCTTCTCTACATTTCTTCTCGTGGTCCTACCAAGTGCATCCGAACCTCCGCATACTTCAATACTTAGCCATTTTCCTATGCCCGATAAATAGGATTCATTTCCTCCTAATGAATGATACAAAATATTTTGTGTCCCTATAATTTAACCTCTAACTCCCTAAATTTTTCTTCTTACATGTCTAGTAGTTTTTCCTATGGTAGGGTAGGAAAATATGTTAATGTGTCACCATATACCGAGTGGAAGGTCTCGAGTAAACATATAACTAGTCCTTTGTCTTTCTTGGGGCTAGCATGAACATTTCCATCATGGTTGTAATGTCGGCTTCAACTACCACTGAGACCAAGAAACACTAGGAAAAATTATGGGATAATTTCTTTTTTGATAAGAAGAGTCTACAACTAAGTCAGTAAGACACTAGTTTGAACTAATAGGTTCCAAAACATATTCTGATTAACCAAACACAATATTTCCATTTTTAACTAAAAGAAAGTTCACAAGGTTCCAAAATTAGGGTTACATGTTTTACTTAGGTTCAGGGAGCAAATCTCCCTCATGCCTGCTCTCAAACAAGCCTAGAAGTTCAACTAGATTTTTCACACATTTAGATTTATCAAAACTTTCCTAAACTAGGTTCATTGGATAGGAAATTTCCTCACCTTTCCAACCATATAAATAAGTCCTCCTAACTCCTTGTAAAACTCAAGTTATGGCCGGGCGGAGTTTTAGGGGAAAATTTTCCCTTGAGGTCCGCGAGGTTAGGGAGAAAATGCCTTCGCACCCCCACCGATGCCAAAATGTCACCTGTCATCACGTGATTGGTCTGGGCCAGCGGGTCATGGGGGATAACATGAAATTTTTCCAAAACCAAGTTTCAATTCTCCAAAGGAAAATTTTCATCCGTGCCTCCGCATTTGCCCAAATGGCCACGTGGCGCCTTGTGATTGGTTGCGGGCCGACAGAGAGAATTTGGATTTTTCACCCAAGGGGTCAAATGGTAAAAAGAATTGCATAGACCCACACCCATGGGGACACGTGTCATCACTCCATTGGCTGTAGGGGTGTGGGGCCGTGGAGATAAATGAGAAATTTTTCCAAAGGTGTAAAAAGTTGAGTTTTCAATTCTTAATCCGCAGGCCCTCCTCGCCACATGTCAAAGACGTGATTGGTGCGAAAAGTGGAGTTGCGGGGAGATATTTTTAAAAAATTTCCAAAGAAAAAATTTTCAAAAAAAATCTAAGTTTTCAATTTGAACCCACACACCCTCCCTGCCACATGTCAACACGTGATTGGTTGGGGGCCGCGGGGTTGCGGGAAAATTGGGAAAATTTTCCCAAGGCAAAATTTTCAAAAAAGATAGAGTTTTCAAAATTTCCACCCTCCAAGATGCCACATGGCATCATCTAATTGGATAAGAGGGTGGTAGGGTGGCGGGCTTTTCATGAAATTTTTCCCGCGCTAAAATTTAAAATTTTCTAAGTTGTATTAATTCATATTTTTTGTTTTGGATGGCCATTTTGAAGTAAAACTTCAAATGGCCATAACTTTTGATTGGGAACTCCATTTTGGGAAAACAAGGACTTTCTAAAATCTCTCGAGTCCTCTTTGCATAGAAATCATCAATTTTAGAATTTGGTGAAGTTTTGAGGGTCAATTTTAAGAAATTGATCTGCAGGGTTTCACATTTAAAACTGGCAATTTTTCAAACTTGCAATTTTTTTATAAAATTGAACTCTTCCTCCACCCAACATGTCAATCAGACATGGGGGATCAGCTTAGGGAAGAATTAGAATGTTTTAAGTGTGTCAATTTGATCAATTTATTCAAGTTGTGTTTTTCTCCAACAAGGGACAAAAAATGACCTAGAAGGGATTGATTCAATTTAAAGGGATTGTTGTTTTCTCAAGTTTTTTCCTTGTCAAGTTGAATTTAATGAAGCTTTAGCATGGTAATGTATAACATTTTACGTTGATTATGAAGTAAAAAGGTGAAATATTATTTTAATTAAAAATATACATTACCAGATTTGGATTTTGTATAGTGAGTTGTGCCTTTAAAATTGATTTGGTGATTTGTCTTTTGGATGAGCAATAAGGTTCTGACTTAACCCATTACATTGCTTCATCAATCAAAAATTCAACTCTAACGAAAATGCATCTCTGAATTTTCACTTCAATATACAATTTTGCAAGAAGGAATAACATTTTAATTTCATTTCATATGCATCTTCTCAACATTAAAAAAATAGAGATTCTTATTCTTTTCAAAATGGAAATTTATCCTTTGACAACAATACAATTTTGCAAGAACCAATGACATTCTTTTATTGAAAATCAAATAACATTACAACTGATCTCTTTTCCAATTTGATCTGATTTCAAATTTCAAATACAAGTATGAAATGTTCTTCACATTTTCTTTTCAAGCTAAATAGAAGGATACCATTCATTTCTACATTTGAATTTCAATGTTAAATCTACAATTGTATGACAGTCTTTTCCAATACAGAGAATAGAATGTTTCATCTTTACATTTCAATTAAATTTCAGACTTCCATTTACCATAAAATGGATTCACATTACAAAATTATACAACTCATCCACGCGAAGTGGGAAGGGATTATAAGAGTTTTCTCAAAAGAGATGACTGTCATACTATATTCTTCTTTCTCCAAACAAACAACATGTTGTTTTTTCTTCTTTTTCATATTTTGATCACAACAAGGAAGGGGGAAAGGAAATGCTCTCCACCCAACCAAGACATCCAATGGGAAAAGAGAAGCCATATTTCCCCATTAGCCCCGAGCCCCAACCATATTGAAATGGAACATGATAAAACAACACATGGCAACATAGCTTCTTTCACATAGAAACATACATTCACATGCACAAGGAAATGCACAAAAAAAGGATGTAGTTCTCAACTACAACAAACAATTTCAATCAAAACAAAGGCTCCTTCTCCAAGCAAGCAAGCCAAGTAAGAGCAAGAACTATGGAGGTCTCCTTATGCCTCCCATGTTAAAATTGGGCATCCACCAAAACAAACCACCAAAAAAACATATCAATCCCATAAACCTTATCCCTCCTCAACCCCTCCTTATCCCTCCTCCAAATTTATCCCTTATGCCTTCCCCAAAGTAAGAAATGCAAGCATATTCTTTTCCTAGGTGGATCCCAAACCAACACACCCTCCACAAGAACAAGTGCCAATGGCAAATCCCTTATCCCTCCTCTAATAAAACCTCATAGTCTTCTCTCTACACCATGCCCTAAGCATTCTACCCATCCATCTAAAGATGCAAACACAACACCATTCCACAAAGCATGCAAGAAAGAGGAAAAACAATAAATAAAAAGAATGAGAGCCTACCTCTCCATAATGGAGACTTGTTTCCAAAACAATAGTTCTTTGTTGTACAAAAACCAGTTCCAAAATAACAAATGAAGAACATGCAAAACAATCCAAGCTCCTTCCACAAAGCAAGCTCCCAATGAAATTCAACCCCAAGAGTGAAATCACAAACTTTCAACAACCTCAAATGAGGAGGCAATTCACATTTTTAAAGGAGAGGGTGGAAGAGGATGATGTGGACTCCAAGTGGGATGCCACATCATTTTTCCTCATCCCAAAATGCAATCAACATCAAATACAATTAAATCACAATAAATGTGAATGAAAAAATTACTTACATACACAAACTCAACCCATACTCAAAAAAGGAATGCATTTAAAATTTGTAAGATAAGTGCAAATCAATACTTACACAAAATCATATCAAAACATAATAAAATAGATTTATTTTGACTCCAAAACAATAATCATGGTTGGTGGAGGTTTTTGAGAGGTGTGGGACAAGTTTAACTTGTCCCACAAGCCTCCAAATTTTTCCTTCAAGGCCAAATTCGAATTTCAAAGAGGAAGGAGTGTTTGACCTTCCAAAATCAGCCTTACAACCTCTTACAAATTCTTACACATCCTTACATGGTAACTTACACACTCTTTCAAAATGCATTAATATCTATGACATTCATTTATTTCAATCTTTTGACATAAGATTTATTTATTTATCATATAGTGATACATAATATAATTCAAATTTAATTAATAATCAAGGAAACAACATTTAATTTACATTCCACATCCCAATTAATTTAATTAAAATTTAACTATATGACTCTCACATTATACTATCACATTAAAATAAATTAAAAGAAAGAACACCTCACAAAATGAAATACATACAACAATAATTTTAAAAAGGGACACAAAAATAAAGCACACATATACCCCATGGTCACAATAATGGAAATCCCCCCCATGGGAAATCCTAACACAACACAACACACAAATCAAACATAGTTGCCATGGTGACCCTTGTTGATTTCACACTGAATTCCAATATGGTTAGTCTCCAGTCCCCCAACATTGTTGTGATTTTAACCTGGCAAAATGAAAATACCTCCTTCCCCTCATGGCTATATCAAAACATCCAAATGATATATAAACATTAAATCCAAATCACAACAATATCAAGATTTTAACATTTATCAATTAAAATTCAATTTGCAACTATATCATCATCCAATAGATCTCTATACTAGAGCTATTCATAATACCAATGTCACATGTCTAAAATCAACATCAATAACCTGTCCATGTCAACCAGTATGTCATCATCCACATAATAATAATGTCTCCATGATCATCAAGCATAATAACTAAATCCAGATCAATGTTAATCCATAGTCTAACATCTAATCATCATACTGAGAAAAATATAATAATGTCCATAGTAATCCATGATCTAGCATATACCCATCATACTACATCAAAAACATAATAATATCCAAAATATGATCAATAGTGTCAGGATCAGTATCTAAACAGTGTCAAAGGGAAGTGGGCACTACATCCCCCTCCCCTTAGACTTGACTTCCTCCTGGAAGTCACTGAAACAAATGTGGAAAATACACTCATAAATAGTAGCATCCTCCCAAGTGGATGCAGTCTCATCATATCTATCCCACTGCACCCGTACCTGATCAATCTCTACCTCAAGGCCTGGGTCCTGCAATCTATGATATGAGATGGGCTCCACCATCACCTGCCCCTAATCCTATACCTGTAATGATGTCCAATCTAGTACATGAGAAGGATCTGTGATGTATCTCCTAAGAATAGAAACATGAAACACATCATGTACGTGAGACAAGCTAGGTGGCAATGCTAGATGTTAGCCAACGGGCCGATATGCTCCAAGATCTCAAAGGTCCAACGAACTGAGGAGCTAACTTAGAACCTTTTCCATAATGGATCGGGCTCTTATGTGGCCTAACACGAAGGAAAACCTTCATACCCACATCAAAATTATGCTTGGTTCTATGCTGATCAGCGTTCTTCTTCTTCCTATCCTTGTGCCTCCTATAATATCTACCTGATCAACACTACTTGCTGCTCCATGTCCTGCAAAAGAGCTGGTCCAAGAGATACTCTATCCTCCAACCTATCCCAGCTAAGGGGTGTCTTGCACTCCCTACCATACAAGGCCTGAAAAGAGCCATGCCTATAGAACTCGAAGCTATTATTGTAGGAAAACTCCACAAGATATAGATACTCCTCCCATCTCGCTTGGTGATCCATCACGTACATCCTGAGCATGTCCTCCAAAATATGATTCACCCTCTTGGTCTATCCATCTATCTCTCAGGTGATAAGTTGTGCTGAAGTTAATCTTCATCCCAAGAACATATTGCATGGTAGTCCAGAAATGGGAAGTGTATAAAGGATCGTGGTCACAAATGATCTTCCATGGAATCCCATGTAACCTGACAATCTCATCCAAGTAGACATGTGCCACCACACTAGCTTTATAGGTGGTCTTCACTAGAGAAAAGTGAGCTACTTTTGTCAATTTATCAACCATGACCATGATGGCATCGTGGTGATATCTCGACATCGGTAACCCAACAATGAAATCCATGGAAATGGTGTCCCATTTCCACTCAGTATAACATGAGGATAGAGAAGGCCAGCTGGATGCTGATGCTTAGCCTTCACTTTCTAGCACTCTAAACAACATGACACAAACTGAGCCATGTCCCTACGAAGACCTCTCCAGTGATATAGTTGTCTCAAAGTGGCGTGCATCTTCTTCACCCTAGGATGGGCTGAATAGGGTGCACGATGTGCCTCTATCAAGATGTCTTGCCTCAAGCCTCCGTCTCTAGGAACATATATCTGACCTTTGTGCCTGAGAAGACCATCTGCCTCTAGAGAGAAACCATCAAATTTCCCCTCAAGGGGTCTCTGGGACTCAATCTCTACTTGAGCTGCAATGTAGAAACTGTCAAGAGGAAGCTGCTAAAGGATCCTAGCTCCACAAATCTTGTGCTCACTGAAGTAGCCATGCTCAAATGCCTCCATCTATCGAGAGTGTCTATAACCACATTCTCCTTCCCCTTCACATGCTCTATCTCCATGTCATACTCACAAAGTAACTCCATCCAACGCCTCTAATGAGTGTTTAGATTGGGCTACGTGAAGAGGTGGTGAAGACTCAAATGATCTATCCTGAGTATGAATCTCTGACCAAGAAGAAAGTGTCTCCATTGAACTAAAGCATGCACAACTACCGCAAGCTCAAGATCATGGGTCGGATAATTAAGCTCATGATCTTTGAGTTTGCGAGACTCAAAGGCTACAACTCTGCCCTCCTGCATAAGAACACCTCCTAGGCCTGCCAACAAAGCATCTGTGCACACAAAGAACTCACCATGTGGGTCCAACACTGCAAGGATAGGTGCTATAGTGAGATATTCCTTCAGTGTCCTAAAGGCCTACTCACACCTGTATAACCAAAAAAACTTCTTCCCTTTCGTTGAAGGGAAGTGATGGGGTGCTATCCAAGAGAATCCTAAACAAATCTCCTATAATAACCTGCTAACCCCATGAAGTTACGCACCTCTGTCATTGTAGTGGGTGCTGGCCAATCCATAATGGCTCTAATCTTGGAAGGATTGACTACATGATACCTTCCCCCAAGATGATATGACCCAATTACTAAACCTTTTACTGAAAAGAAAGCACACTTCTCCAAGTTCTCGTAAAGTGTTGCTCACGAAGACACTGAAGAACCTGACGAAGGTGCCCCTCATGCTCCTCACGCATACGTGAGTAAATCAGAATGTCATCAAGAAAGATGAGCATGAAGTGATCTAAAAAGGTCTTGAATACCCCATTCATCAAACTCATAAACACTGCGGGGCATTCATCAAACCAAAAGGCACCACTGTGAACTCATAGTGCCCATACCTCATACGAAAAGTAGTCTTATGGATGTCTACCTCCGTAATCCTCAATTGATGGTACCTGACTTGAGATCAATCTTAGAGAACACCATGGCTCCCCTCATTTGATCAAACAAGTCATCAATGCAAGGTAGGGGATAACAATTCTTGATCATTACCTTATTCAACTGGCAGTGGTAGTCTATGCACAACCACAAGGATCCATCCTTCTTCTTCACAAATATAACCGGTGCACCCCAAGGGGATACACTAGGATGGATAAGGCCTTTCTCCAGAAGGCCCTCCAGCTATAACTTGAGCTCACAGAGCTCTAGGGTGGTCATCCGATAAGGAGCTCATGAGATAGGCTCTGCTCCTGGAACTAGATCAATATGGAAATCAATCTCACGTGGGGGTGGCATCCCCAGTAGCTCCCTTGGGAAAACATCTACATACTTTCTCAAAATGGGATGGTCATCTTTTGATGGCCCACTAGACCCATCCTCTATCTGGTCACTAACTATGACTACATACATCTGATAACCCCGTCGCACACACCGCTTGAGCTGCATAGTGGAGATAGTGCAAATAGAAATAGGTCTCCTAACCCTAGAAATCACCGACTCAACTCCAAGATCATCTACACAAGATATAGTCTTGTGATAGCAATCCATCTTGGCCCTATGTGCAGATAACCAATCCATGCCTAAAATGACTCCATACGAGCCCAAAGGAAGTATGCGGAGATCTGAAGTGGTGGTGAAAGGTCCCAAGTTAACAACACACTCCTTTACTAAGGAGTCTACAGAGACCTTGGCTCCCAAAGCCATCTCAACATCCCAACTATGACCCTATCTAATAGCCACCAGCTTGCATCACTCTACTAAGGATGGTGCAATAAATGAATCAGAAGAACTAGAGTCAAACAATATGGAGGTAGGAACACCTCCAATACTACCTGTGGTCTCAATGACCATGCTCTGGTGCTTGGCCTGGCGGTTCTCAACCACTACATAGATCCTGTGACTCCATCCCATGTCTCTGATTATAGGCTCTGAGATGGGTGCCTTACCCTTATTAGGGTTCTGGGGTAATCTCCCCAAAAGTGTCCCGCTTCTCCACACCCTGAAACAACCACCACCTGAACCTCTCCAAACAGAAGCACCTCCGGAAGGTGCCCTAGAGGTAGGTGCCATGGATCCTAATGATCTAGCTATAGTTTTATGGCCTCTATGGTCAAGCTCCTTTTGACCGAGCTCTAGCTCCACCTTGTGTCCTGGTGGGTCCCCTAGGAGGTGGCCCCATATTGCAACCTCTCTATGCATCAGCTCTCTAAGGAGGCCTAAATGGTGGGTGGGACTACTGCTGCTGCTGTGGTATGAAAGATGACTACGAAGAATGCTAGCCACCATGAGGAGGAGGAGCTGACCCCCTCGATCTACTATCTTGCAACTGCTAAATACAGCTCCTGACCCGTCTCTAGCTTGCTGGGTTTTACCCTGAGTCTCCTCTACAATGTAGGCCTTCTCAATGGCCTCTACTAATTTCTGTGGGTAGTGGATCCAAACTACACCTCCAATGTCTATATTAAGGCCCCGGATGAACTTATGGATCCACACCTGCTCATCCTGCATGTAATCAACATACTAAAGAAGGTCCAGAACCTACTCTCATACTCGGCCACTATAAGGGAAGCCTGTCGAAGATCATGGAACTCATCGATCCTCTGTTGTATGAATCTCCGTGGCAAGTATCTACTCCTAAATCTCTCCTCAAACATCTCCCAAGTGACTGTCTTTAAATCTATATGGAGCTTCTACTCCTCTTTCCTCCACCATACTCCAGCTCCATCCTTCAGTAGATGGATCGCAACACGAGCTTTCGTGTTGCTAGAACAAGGACAAAGCTTGAAGCAACCACTCAAGCTAACCAGCCAGGCCTCTACCTAGAATCCCCTATGTCACCTAAATAATGTGAGGGCCTAAGCTTTAAGATCTCCCTGATGTGATCTACAGTTGTGGTCTGACGGCCTCTGGGCCTCTCCACCTGCCTATCCCCGAGCCTAGGGCTCCGAGACCTCTCTCTCTGTCCTGAAATATGGTCACCATGTCCCCTCAAGGGAGACTCTGCTCTAGCCGACTCTCCATGAAAATTCTCTCCTCCATCCTCCTCACTGGGTGGAGGAGGTGCATGTCCCTCTATGGAAGTATCTCTATCCTTGCCTTCCCAAGTGCCCTCCTACTATCCTCCACGTAGGGCAGCATTAACATCCTGGAGGGTCTGCAAAATCTATTGTAGGATAGGTTCTAAAACCTAGTCTCATGGTGGTGGTGGTGGTGACTTTGAATCTCTGTGAATGTTCCTCCTGCTCCGTCTGAGCTCCCTACATAGACCAGAGTGGGAGTTAGTTCATTACCTTGAGTTTCCTTCAGTTTTCTAAGTTTACTAACATGAACAATTTTCAAATAGTTTTGTTTTCTAGATTATCAATTTTCTAGTTTTAGGTTTCAAGTCTCAATGTTTCTAGTGTGCCCAATGGTCCAAGATTTTGAACCACTACTCTGATACCAAGTGTAATGCCCGCTTCAACTACCACTTGAGACCAAGAAACAAACTAGGAAAAATTATGGAATAATTTTTTTTTATAAGAAGAGTCTACAACTAAGTTGCAAGACACTAGTTTGAACTAACAGGTTCTGGAATAGATTCTAATTAACCAAACACAATATTTCCATTTTTAACTTATAACAAGTTCACAAGGTTCCAAAATTAGGGTTACATGTTTTACTTAGGTTCAGGGAGCAAATCTCCCTCATGCCTGCTCTCAAACAGGCCTAGAAGTTCAACTAGATTTTTCACACATTTAGATTTATCAAAACTTTCCTAAACTAGGCTCATTGGATAGGAAATTTCCTCACCTTTCCAACCATATAAATAAGTCCTCCTAACTCCTTGTAAAACTCAAGTTATGGATGGCGGAGTTTTAGGGGAAAATTTTCCCTTGGAGGTCCACGAGGTTAGGGAGAAAATGTCTTCGCCCATGCCTTCGCACTCGCCTATGCCCCAAATGCCACGTGTCATCACATGATTGGTCCGGGCCAGCGGGTCATGGGGAAAACATGAAATTTTTCCCAAAACCAAGTTTTAATTCTCCGAAGGAAAATTTTCCTTCGCACCTTCATGTGTCACTTGCCCAAATGGCCACATGGCACCTTGTGATTGGCCACGGGCCGGCGGAGAGAATTTGGATTTTTCACCCAAGGGGTTAAATGGTAAAAGGAATTACATGTAGACCCACATGCCCATGGGGACACGTGTCATCACTCCACCGGTACGGGGTGTGGGGTGCGAGATAAATGAGAAATTTTTCCAAAGGTGCAAAAAGTTGAGTTTTCAATTCTTAACCCACGGGCCCTCCCTGCCACGTGTCACATGATTGGTGCAGAAAAGTGGAGTTGTGGGGATATTTTTGAAAATTTTCCAAAGATAATTTAAAAAAAATAATCTAAGTTTTCAATTTGAACCCGTGCACCCTCCCTACCACATGTCAGCACATGATTGGTTGGGGGCCATGAGGTTGTGGGGAAAATTGGGAAAAATTTTCCCAAGGCAAAATTTTCAAAAAAGATAGAGTTTTCAAAATGTCCACCCTCCAAGATGCCACGTGGCATCATCTGATTGGATAAGAGGGTGGTGGGGTGGTGGGATTTTCATGGAAATTTTTCCCACGCTAAAATTTAAAATTTTCTAAGTTATATTAATTCATTTTTGGTTTTGGATGGCCATTTTGAAGTAAAACTTCAAATGGCCATAACTTTTGATTGGGAACTCCATTTTGGGAAAACAAGGACTTTTCAGAAATCTCTCGGAGTCCTCTTTGCACAAAAATCATCAATTTTGGAATTTGGTGAAGTTTTAAGGGTCAATTTTAAGAAATTTATCTGCAGGGTTTCACATTTAAAACTGGCAATTTTTCAAACTTGTAATTTTTATAAAATTGAACTCTTCCTCCACTCAACATGTCAATCAGACATGGGGATCAGATTAGGGAAGAATTAGAATGTTTTAAGTGTTTAATTTGATCAATTTATTCAAGTTGTGTTTTTCTCCAACAAGGGACAGAAAAACGACCTAGGAAGGGATTGTTTCAATTCTGAGATGGTTGAATTGTTTTCTTTGAGTTTTTCCTTGTCAAGTTGAATTTAATGAAGCTTTAGCATGGTAATGTATAAAATTTTACGTTGATTGTGAAGTACAAAGGTGAACTGTTCTTTTAATTAAAAATATACATTACCAGATTTGGATTTTGTACAGTGAGTTGTGCCTTTAAAATTGATTTGGTGATTTGTCTTTTGGATGAGCAATAAGATTCTAACTTAACCCATTACATTGCTTCATCAATCAAACATTCAACTCTAACAAAAATGCATCTCTGAATTTTCACTTCAATATACAATTTTGCAAGAAGAATAACATTTTAATTTCATTTCATATTTAATCTTCTCAACATTAAAAAAATAGAGATTCTTATTCTTTTTAAAATGGAAATTTATCCTTTAACAAATACAATTTTACAAGAACCAATGACATTCTTTTATTGAAAATCAAATAACATTACAACTGATCTCTTTTCCAATTTGATCTGATTTCAAATTTCAAATACAAGTATGAAATGTTCTTCACATTTTCTTTTCAAGCTAAACAAAAGGATACAATTCATTTCTACATTTGAATTTCAATGTTAAATCTACAACTATATGACAGTCTTTTCCAATACAGAGAATAGAATATTTCATCTTTACATTTCAATTAAATTTCAGACTTCCATTTACCATACAATGGCTTCACATTACAAAATTATACAACTCATCCACGCGAAGTGGGAAGGGATTACAAGAGTTTTCTCAAAAGAGATGACTGTCAAACTATATTCTTCTTTCTCCAAACAACATGTTGTTTTCTTCTTCTTTCATCTTTTGATCACAACAAGGAAGGGGGAAAGGAAACGCTCTCCACCCAACCAAGACATCCAATGGGAAAAGAGAAGCCATATTTCCCCATTGGCCCCGAGCCCCAACCATATTGAAATGGAACATGATAAAACAACACATGGCAACATAGCTTCTTTCACATAGAACATACATTCACATGCACAAGGAAATGCACAAACAAAAGGATGTAGTTCTCAACTACAACAAACAATTTCAATCAAAACAAAGGCTCCTTCTCCAAGCAAGCAAGCCAAGCAAGAGAAAGAACTATGGAGGTCTCCTTATGCCTCCCATGTTGGAATTGGGCATCCACCAAAACAAACCGCCAAAAAAAAAACATATCAATCCCATAAACCTTATCCCTCCTCAACCCCTCCTTATCCCTCCTCCAAATTTATCACTTATGCCTTCCCCAAAGTAAGAAATGCAAGCGTATTCTTTTCCTAGGTGGATCCCAAACCAACACACCCTCCACAAGAACAAGTGCCAATGGAAAATACCTTATCCCTCCTCTGATAAAACCTCATAGTCTTCTCTCTCTACACCATGCCTTAAGCATTCTACCCATCCATCAAAAGATGCAAACACAACACCATTCCACAAAGATCCAAGAAAGAGGGGAAAATATCAAATAAAAATAATGAGAGCCTAACTCTCCATAATGGATACTTTTTCCAAAACATCAGTCCTTTGTTGTATAAACACTAGTTCCAAAATAGCAAATGAAGAACATGCAAAAAATCCAAGCTCCTTCCACAAAGCAAGCTCCCAATGCAAGAGAAAATTTGACCCCAAGAGTGAAATCACAAACTTTCAACAACCTCCAAATGAGGAAGAAATTCACATTTTTAAAGGAGAGGATGGAAGAGGATGATGTGGATTCCAAGTGGGATGCCACATCATTTTTCCTCATCCCAAAATGAAATCACATCAAATGCAAATACATCACAATAAATGTGAATGAAAAAATTACTTACATACACAAACTCAACCCATACCCAAAAGGAAAATGCATTTAAAATTTGTAAGATAAGTGCAATCACTTCTTTCATAAAATCATGTCAAAACATAATAAAATAAGTTTCTTTTGACTCTAAAATTATAATCATGGTTGGTGGAGGTTTTTGAGAGGTGTGGGACAAGTTTAACTTGTCCCACAAGCCTCCAAATTTGTCCTTCAAGGCCAAATTCGAATTTCAAAGAGGAAGGAGTGTTTGACCTTCCAAAATCAGCCTTACAACCTCTTACAAATTCTTACACATCCTTACATGGTAACTTACACACTCTTTCAAAATGCATTAATATCTATGAAATTCATTTATTTCAATCTTTTGACATAAGATTTATTTATTTATCATATAGTGATACATAATATAATTCAAATTTAATTAATAATCAAGGCAACAAATTTAATTTACATTCCACATCCCAATTAATTTAATTAAAATTTAACTATATGACTCTCATATTAAAATAAATTAAAAGAAAGAACACCTCACAAATGAAATACATACAACAATAATTTTAAAAAGGGACACAACAAATAAAGCACACATATACCCCATGGTCACAATAATGGAAATCCCCCCATGGGAAATCCTAACACAACACAACACACAAATCAAACATAGTTGCCATGGTGACCTTGTTGATTTCACACTGAATTCCAATATGGTTAGTCTCCAGTCCCCCAACATTGTTGTGATTTTAACCTGTAAAATGCAAAATACCTCCTTCGGCCTCATGGCCATATCAGAACATCCAAATGATATATAAACATTAAATCCAAATCACAACAATATCAAGATTTTAACATTTATCAATTAAAATTCAATTTGCAACTATATCATCATCCAATAGATCTCTATACTAGAGCTATTCATAATACCAATGTCACATGTCTAAAATCAACATCAATAACCTATCCATGTCAACTAATATGTCATCATCCACATAATAATAATAATGTCTCCATGATCATCAAGCATAATAACTGAATCTAGATCAATGTTAATCCATAGTCTAACATCTAATCATCATACTGAGAAAAATATAATAATGTCCATAGTAATCCATGATCTAGCATATACCCATCATACTCCATAAAAAAAAAATAAAAAAAATCCAAAATATGATCAATAGTGTCGTCGGATCAGTATCTAAACAAAGGTCAAAGAAAGGGAAGTGGGCACTACAATGGTGTTACAAGTTAGCTACCTCCACTTGGAAGTAGAATCTACTTATGAACACATGATAGAATTGGAAAACCCCACTTTAAAAATATGACAATAAGAATAAAAACACAATGTTTACAATACAATTATATAAAGTGAGATGTGAAATGGAAAATAAATCAAAACATAACTATTTGTTTCCTTTTATACCAATCTATTTTAGATCCCTCTTTATTTTTGTATCCTCCTCCTCATGACCATATATTCCCCCTCCATCGATCCCTTCACATATTAACCATGTTAAGAAAACCTATAAATGACCTTTTCCTTATCCCTATCCTATAACCACCACTATTATGATTTATTGTGGCTATACTTATAGTAGTAGTTAAAGAAAAGGTACTTCTTCATGTCTCCCTTAAATTCTCCTTTGTGAATTTACTACTCCTTCCATGTATATGATAATGGAAACCTTGGTATAAACAAAATGAATATTATCATCCCTAGCTAAGAATCTAATCAATTACATGCACCCTGGTAGAGTACTAATAGTACTAGAAGACCCATAGCCAAGGATCTTAAAAATTATTATGGCACCCGACTAACTAAATGTACCTCCACAATTCCTAAATTTTCCTTAAACTTCCCCATAAGGGAATAAACCATCAATGATACTACTTCACTAAAAGTGGATCCTATAATTCTCAATTATGCTTCTTGTTGGCATAATAAATTTCATTTCATTTTATTTTACAACCCGTTGAAACTTTTTCCCCTTTTTGGGTCAAACTGGTCAAAATTGTCAAATTGCCTAAATTGATCATTTTCAAAGATCAACTTCTAAGAAGGGTTTCAATAGCCTCATAGTTTTTAGAATCCCTTATTACATTCAATGGAAATTTATTAAAAAAATTGTTGGGAATTCAGGACATTTGTTGAATAGTGCTATGATTTAATAACAAACAAAATCATGCACACATGATCTAAACAATTCCCCAAAATCTACAACAATGGAAGTATAAACTAGAATAATCCAAATCAAAACAAAGTACACACACATAATATAGAATGTACCATGGTTCACCCAATGTGGGCTACATCTACAAAAGATAGAGATCTCATATATATAATACAATAAGAGTACAAACCAACTCTTTAATACAAGAGTAAAATGCATCTCTCTAAGAGTATCTTCTCTCCTCCAAATCTCTAAATGGATCTTCATGAGTGCACTAAAACTGTGCCTCCAAACACCACCGAAAGATATCACATAACTAGGAACTATCGCATCTTTGAACTACTATCAAGTTCTCTCGTGGATCTCGTAAACAAGACCTCTCACAGGGTTTACCATATGTGCAACTATCACTGTGCACAAAGAAGTAAATCTATCTCTCCATCACCGCATAGCTCGTGTGAAAAACATGAAGACAACCTCCTATACAATATCTATATCTCGCATGTGTCAACAATACACTATGATATCATGGATCTACAATACAATACTAGATCTACATGGATCTATAATACAAGATCTCACCAACATGTGGATCTACAAGAAGAAAATCTATGTGCTTTGCATACTATGAAAGCTATTATAATGAGGAAATAACTATACAAATAAAATACAATATAAGATGTTACCCTTTTCTTACCATTCGGATGTACCATTATTTCCTTTTGTCCAAATCCTCTCCATGTAACTCTGTTCTTCTTTTCTCTTCTTCTTCTTTGTCTTCATCCTCTCAATCTGGGAGAATCAAGGATTTAATTAAATCCTTATCTTAATTATACTTCTAAACCCTATATTTCATGATTATATAGGCATATATAAACTTAGGGCACTTATCCATGCAATTACAATCAATAGAAATACGTTAATACTAAAAATAGATCTAATTCCCGAGAGTTAATTAAAACATCCTCACACAAGTAACTCGATGTCGGTTATCCCTAATCGATGCTGATTCCTCCCTTTCCTAATCAATTCGGTCATACTGACCAGTGCTCTGTCCCGGGTGATCGATGCTCGTTCCCCTAACCGATGAAGGTTACTATATTTTCTAGCAAGTTTCCATTACATGCTCCAGTGAAGCTATTTATATCCACAACCTAACAATCTCCCACTTCGAGATAAATTTTTGAACCTCTAGTACCTATACCTGTACATCACTATCCTCTACACACCATGAAGACCATCTATTCTTTCCTTCAACAATTCTCTCAAAAATAAAACCAAGAAGATCAAACCATCTTCTCAAACCAAGAAGATAAAAACATGACTTACCAAACCACCACAAAACTACAATTGATCCATGATAACCGAGATATCCATACATCAAGCTCCCACTAAAACATAACACCAAGCCTCTCATCACGCCAAGCCATCATGACTAATACACCTGGAAGAGCTCCCACTCAAACTGAAGTACTGAGCTTCAACTGCAACCATAGCCATACTTGTAAAACTAACCATGTTCTCCATCCATCTATACATGTTTTCATGCATCCACCAATGCAATCGTCCAAAGACAAGTCAAAATGGAATATGTAAAATCAAAATAAGATCCTGGTAAAAACAGCCCTGAATGAGTTCTACATGCAATAGTGGGTGATCAATCCATAAACATCTACATAACACAAAGAAATCCAAACACTGCAATCTATAAATCCAACCCTACATAAACAACTAGCATTTCCAAGAAATTCATCTCTAGATAACATACCTATCAAGGAGTAACATAGTAACCAAGAGGAAATAAAAACATCCCCTACTCATGATCAAGGAAACTGAATCATGATCATAGGAATCCATGTGCAAATCAAAACATTTGCATCATCATAGCTAACAAAACTGAATCTATCCACATGTATAAACTCACCTATATATCCATCCATATTATCGAGCTCTCCAGAAGCACCAAGTCTCTCACCGACTAAATCCAAAGCAATATATGCATATTGTGCTCATCAATGTCAATAAAAAACAACCATGCTAAACCATGAAACTAATACCAAGTGCAAATACCAGCAAACATGTCATCAACATACTACACAAACCAAACCAAGATGAAAGAAAAGCAAGGACACCATCTAAAAATGATAAATAAACACTCATTGTCAAACCTATAACTAAACCAAACATGGTCTCCCCTATGACACCAAATCACTTCCTAACTGACCACGGTTACCAGATGACTGACCATGGTTAATCCTAACTGACACTGATTTCTGTAACTATCATATTTTCTCTTTTAACCTTTAAAACTCTAAAAATTTACTCTATCATCTTCACCCAGTGGAATCTAACCATCAACTGTAATCCCATAGGGATATCCAAGCATCACATAACAAAATAGAAGTGACATCACAAAGTAATAAACTCAATATACCTGTAAATCTATGACTTCCCTCCAAAACAAACTAGTTCCTCTGCCACTCTGAATAGTAGCAATCTCCTCTCACTTTTCATGTGCATCATGTATCCAATTCTGCAATGCCAATAACCATGGCTTGCTCCCACTGAACACAAAATCCCCTACACTGCCTTTAACACCAAACTCAAAAGCTAATATGTCAGTGAGAAATAAAACTAGATGAAAGAAAATATAAAATGATTCCCTTCTTATCAAAGAATACTCCTACATCACAGAAGTTTGGAATTCTTGTGAAGTAGGTGAATCAACTTATTTTCATCCTGTGTACTCAACATATTTTGTTACCTGTAACTATTTCTAACCATGAATTTTCATTGAGGATCTCATCCTTAGACTATACATCCTTGTCCTCAAGATTCCACACAACCGGGAAATAAAAGTCAAATAACACCAAAAACATGGTGTAAATATGTGCACACTATCCAAACATAATATCAGTTTCTCCAAATGAAAGAAATAAAACATGAACCATATAGAGATACCTGACCCAAAGTCTCACTGGACTAACCAAGCCAAATCCATCCTCTTTCTGATCTAAACATTGAAGTGATCTGCATTGTTTCTTCCTGTACACACTATGTCAGAAACATGATAATCTAAACTAGGACACTAAACCATCCATGCCCTCTTCTACTGTAAGAAACCATGTGCCGCTTACCCTCTAGGTTCCCAACTAGGTTCCCTTACTAGTATCGCTTACCCTCTCTCGACCGATGTCATGCTACTGAACTAGCACAATGCCACAAATTGGCATATGTCACCAAACAAGGTGCCCACTTTGACAAAAGCTGATATTTGTGTTGATCTAGTTATTTCAAAAAGCACCCAAATCTTGCACAAAAACTTAACAACAATAATACATGCAATAAAAATTGCACCAAGATGAAATACATCACCTTACCAGCACCAAGATACTCAATCACATCTTCAACTGAAGAACATGCTTCTCTGATGGAAACCTTGTCTTCATGATGTGCTACTATATTATGCCTCTCTAAGAAGCCTACACCAAAGGATGCATAATTGCTCCTTTTCTCTCATTCTCATATCTAGATATGCAATCCCAAACATGCATGTGCAACCAAAATAATATAAGCACTGTAATACCAAGATAAAACCATACCTCAATAACCGGATCTGCAATCTAACCAACATGTTTGTGCCTCTAAGAACTGGGACACCTCAGCAAACAAGATACATTCCATGCATCTTTCCATTTCTTAAAATATATGATTTTTTGTTTAAAACTAGTGTTAGTGTAAAATCACAACACCCCCAAATGAGTCATCAAATATGATTTTCTAAGGCAGATTCATTTGGTGTGATTCGCATAACATTGAGTTTCTCCTAAAGTATGGGACTTTGCAAATGGGAAAACTCTCCAAATTAAAGGTTGGTTCCTATTCCTCTATTTAGGTGCATACGTGGAAACTTGCAGAGGACCTATTCCTAAACCTAATCTAAGTTTTACCAAGGAGACAGGGATAAAGGAATACAAGAAATCAAAACTAAGCTACAAGGTGATGCACCAAAGGAATGATGAACATTAGTTTTGCTGATAGACACAAACCAACAAAATGCATATAATAATCAAGCACAGATAACTAGATTTATAATGAAAGACCAAATGAGAGAAAAGGAGACAAGAAAGGATCTAAAATCGATCACAAATGTGTTTTATTTCTCTACAAATTGATACAATGCATTACAAATGGCCAGAAGGTAGGAAACGTATTGAAATTTAAATGGAAGGTCTGAACTCCATGAATTCCTTTTCCAAAAGGAAAGGGGAGCCTATAAAAACAAAAGAATGTCCAACCCTTTACAATGAGTTTCACCCGACTTTTATAGATTCAACACAAAAGGGAGAAAGAGAGAGAAGGAAAAAATAGGTCAAAGATCAACCACTACTAGTAATTCCTCCTACAAAATCTACCCCCAAATCAGTCTTGACAATGATCTATTTCTTATTTGGTGCCTCAAGGAGGAGGAAAAGGAAGATCGATCGAATCCGATTTGGTTGTTGGGGAAAAAATAGATCCTACATTAATGTCCTTGAAGACATTTCTCCATTTTTCTCCCACCTAACCTCCCCGATATTAAAGTTTCAGATCTTTATGGTGTAGATGAGGCCGAGATATTTCCAACGGTGTCAGATTTGTAATATTTCAAGCCCTGAGTTTAAAGATACACCCCTTCAAAGTTTGTATCGGGTCCGTATAAAAGGGCGGGAAACCAATTTGAAAAAATGGGCCCCTTTTTAATATGGGACACATGGAGGGCTAGCGCTTGTTTGAGGGTGGCCTTTGTATTTTTCTCTTGGAATGGCATGGGGCTAACACATAGCTTACTCTGTGCTGGCCCGCTCAATTTCTATGTTATTTTTGCTAAGTCTTTGTTTTGCGGGGTCATATTTCTTGATCGGGGACATGCGGTGGTCTAGCACTTGTCTAGAAATCCTCTCTTGATTTGACCCTCGAGTTAGCATTGTTTGGAAACTTGGCACTCTCCGCCATCCTACCACCATGCATTGACTATTCAACCTGACTCTATCCCCTTTTTTTAAAATCCTGGGACACGCAGCGAACCCGTGCTCATTTCTCACTTTTGAATGTCTCTTGTTTGGACACTTGGCACCTTCTGCCTGCATTCATTACTTATCCATTTTGGGATTGTTCTCCTTTTGACCTCTGTTGACCATTGGCTACATGGAGGGCTTGCATGAGTATGATTCTCCAACTTGGGCTCCCATTTTGGATTTGTGTTGAGCCGACACCTGGCACCTTCCTACATAGTCGAAGACTTTTTCAATGGTCATGCAACTTTTTGGGGCTCTAGACGTGTGGAAATCTGGTGCTTGTTTGGGTCTACCATTTGATTTTAATCTTTGAGGTGTGCCATTTGAACATGTGGAGGATTTTGTTGATCTCTATATTTATTCATTTTTAGGCCTATTCTGAACAATTTTCTAAGCCCGAAGACTTCGAATCTTTGCCATTTCTTTTCCTTCTCACTCCTATCTCTTTTAACACTACCCCTCCTTCCCCAACCCTATTGTTCCATTTCCAAGCCTCGTATGTAACTGCTTTAATGGATTTAAGCCACGGATTTTCTCGACAGAGCCATTTTTTGAATTTCCCCTGCGTAGGGTCATTTGATCTTTCGTAGGCCCCACCACTTCCATTCTAGAGTCTCCATGTAACCTATTTGTAGAATTCAAATATGATTTCTCTTGTTCTTTTTGTGCGGGGTCATGGCTGATCCAATATTTTTCCAGGGGTAAAATATGGATAATAGTTTTGGTGAATCGTAGGGGTATCTTCCTACTAGATGAAGAAACTAGTAGCCTTGAAGTGTCCTTTGGGCATGGAGTCGAGAATAACGGTTTGATCACGATCCTACCTATGATTCATGAGCCCAACTATTTACACTCTCAATTTTCATAAGAAAATCTATAAATGGAGTTTCTAAGAGTAGAAAATTGTATTGACCCAAGGCTTTCATTTGTCCCTAAATGGACTAACTTAAAAAACATCATTTGGTTGCTTTGCATTTGTTTCATTTTTTTGGGCTAGATCATCTGCTATGCATGATATGGATCCTTTTGCCATGAATACTAAAGAGCTTGGCCTTGGTCTATCCCGAGAATGGACTATTACAATGTTTACCTAGGGCACATTGAACTTCACAATGACATAACCTTGGAGCAAAAAAACACAACAAAAATGTTATGTACAAAGAATCAAATCATACATGCCTCAAATGAGACATGCAAAGTGTGCACAAGCACTTTTTATGTTGAAAACAAAATCTAATCCTACTCCTATAATAACCATAGAAGAAAGAAAAGCTTAAAAAAACCCGCTATAGGTAGGGAGAAATAGCTTCCTTTCTCAAAAGGGGGTGATGCAAATGATTTGACACTCGAATATGGCTTCCTGGATGGATAAAAATTGACTTTAAGCCTGTCCTCCACACAAATCATCAAGGTATCAACATTAACGAAAATACCTCCTCAAGTTGATTGGCATTGGACTCATATAGGTGTTGATGATGACCCTTGGTACTTTGATGCTCATCCTCATGCCCTAAAGTAGGCATGACTAGTTTTGGCTTCTCCCTTGGCTCCAATGAAGCCAAATATCATATTGGGCAAGGTATGGTCCTTTGAATCTGCCCATGGTTCTGAACTCTAACTCCAAAAATGGAGTCTTTTGTGGACCTTCTTGGATGGATGGTGAGAGAGAGATGATGACATCTCCTTTATTTTTCTCTTCCTTCTCTTGTAAAGAACATGGAAGACCATGATCTTCCAACCTTGGTTCCAGAGGGATGTTGTGAGACACAGGTTGTTGTCTTTGAGTGCCCTCCTTTATGGCAATAGGCTCATGTGCTTGGAAGATGGATGATGGAAGAGAAAATGATGTGATCTCCATGGGCTTTTCTACATCAAAGAAATCTTCCAAGTCGAAAGATAATTTACCTCATTATTTTCCTGTTGCATTTACTCAACCTCCTTCATGGTGTCTTCCTGATCTGAAAATTTCTCACCATGGTTTCCCTCTTCCTCAAACATGAAGTTTGAAAGATCAAACTCTTCTTCAACATCTGATCTTGAAGGGGATGAAGTGGAAGGAAGAACTGAAGGTTCTCCTATAGCCTGCTCCACACTTGAAACCTCTTAAACTGTATGGTCCTCCTCCATTATGGGTTCATCAATCAAATCAGGCCCTTGAAATGAAAGAAAAATATATTCAATGTTTCCTTCTTCATTGAGTGGCCTCAACTCTAATTTGATCTCTCCCATCTACTCCTCTTCAATGGGACTTGGAGCTGATTGTTCTTTCTCCTCAAATGGTTATGTAACTGGGATCAGATCAGCATCCTCTTCAAATAAAATTCCATTAAGGACACTACATTCAGAGTAACTAGACTATTGATCTTATTCTTCTTGTTTTAATTCCTTCTCTGCTACAAACTCAGTCTCAGCCACCACTGGCTCTTCAAATTTGACCTCCTCTATTGGCTTGACCATCAAGGGGATCTTTATAAACCCAAATTTGGTAGGCAAACTCTTCATATTGTCTATCATTTCTTCTCTATTGGGCTCCCCTTCTTGTTGTTTTCCTTGACTAGATTCTTGAGTCTCTTCCCAACATGGACTTGGGAAAGCAAGAGGAGTGATAAGTTGGGGTTCAACTAGCTTTTCAATTGTTTGTGGTGGGGAGGGAGGTGGAACTTCTTGTTTGTTTGGAGGGGATGATTGTTTGGAAGGGAAAGGGGGAGGAACTGAAATGGGGTGGAAGACTAGGGAATGGAGAAATGGAATCAACACTTGGGGCAGCAACTGGGAAGCTTGGAAATTGGAGCTTGGGTTGAGATGGTGCTACTTGAGAAAGAGAAAAAGAAAAGCTATGAGATGGTGGACTTACCCATTGACAAGGTTGTCTTGACTCCAACTCATAAGCCTTGATCTCCTCAGTCCATTGTGCAAGTTGGGGCAACATTTCAACCATGAAGTTTAGCTTCTCTTGAGGGCTATAATGTCTTGGAAAAGGGCCTTCCCATGGACAAGGTGCCTTGCAACCAATCTTGAATGCCTTCATTTGTGCTATGCCCTTGATCGAACCTTGTCACCTCCATTTTTGGATTTTCTCCAATAAACCAAAGATTCTCCACATATTTTTCACCATTGTATGTGTCCCTTTGTTCTTCATAATATCCATGGCCAAACCGACTTTGACATTGCTCATATGGGTAAGTGTAATGGTCTTGGATCTAATTATAATGCTTATCTAAAGGAGTTTGGAAATGTGTTGGAGGTGGACTGCATTGTTGTAAGTGTGAGTTCTATAAAGGGAATGAATTCATAATTACACAACCTCATGGAATGGTAGAAAATGAAAGAGATGGAAGAATAAAATAGATGAAAATGAGTGGAAATGGATGGAAAAGGTCTACAACTCAGAGAATGGGTTTTTGACTAGATGGAGTTGCCAGATGTGCTTGTATGTGCCTCAAAAGGCTGAATCCCACCAAGAACACATCAACTTGATGAAATAAAGTGAAGACCTCTTGTCCCACCGGTGTGCCAAAACTATTAGTGCAAAATCACAACACCCCCAAATGAGTCATCAAATCTACTTTTCTAAGGTGGATTCATTTTGTGTGATTTGCATAACATTGATTTTTCCCCGAAGTGTGAGACTTTGCAAATGGGAAAACTCTCCTAATTAAAGGTTGGTTCCTATTCCTCCATTTAGGTGCATATGTGGAAACTTGTAGAGTACCTATTCCTAAACCTAATCTAAGTTTTACCAAGGAGACAGGGATAAAGGAATAAAAGAAATCAAAACTAATCTACAAGGTTATGCACTGAAGGAATGATGAACATTAGTTTTGCTGATAGACATAAACAAAAAAAATACATACAATAATCATTCACAAACAACCAGATTTATAATGAAATACCGATGAGAGCAAAGGAAACGAGAAAGGATCTAAAATCAATCACAAACATTTTTTATTACTCAGAGATTGATACGATGCATTACAAATGGCCGTAAGGCGGGAACGTATTTCAATTTAAATGGAAGGTCCAACTCCAAGAATTCATTTGCCGAGAAGGAAAGGGAATCCTGCAAAAACAAAAGAATGTCCAACCCTTTATAATGAGTTTCGACTTGGCCTTTATAGATTCAATAGATAAGGGAGAAATAGAGAGAAATGGGAAAAAATAGGTCGAAGCTCAACCACCACATTATTAATTCCTCCTACAAAATTTTCCCCAAATCTATCTTGACTACATCCATTTATTCTTTAGCACCTCGAAGGAGGAGGAAATGACGGATCAGATCGAATCTAATCAATGTTGGGGAAAAAATAGATCTTGCATTAATGGCCCTGAAGACGCTTCTCAATTTTTCTCCCACCTAACCTCCCGATCTTAAAGTTTCAAATATTTATGGCATATAAAAGGTCAAGATCTTTATTGATCATATTTTGGATATTATTATGTTTTGATTAGTATGATGGTTAGATGTTAGATCCTGGATTAGTATTGATCTGGATTCAAATATTTTGCTTGATGATCATTGAGACATTATTATTATTATGTGGATGATGATATACTGGTTGACATGGACAAGTTATTGATGTTGATTTTAGACATGTGACATTGATATTATGAATAGCTCTAGCATAGAGATCTATTGGATGATGATATAGTTGCAATTGAATTTAATGATAATGATAAACTCTTGATATTGTTGTGATTTGGATTTAATAATTATATGTTGATTTATATCTTCTTGGATGTTCTGATATGGCCACGAGGCCGAAGGAGGTATTGTCATTTTGCAGGTTAAAAATCACAACAATGTTGGGGGACTAGAGACTAACCATATTGGAATTCAGTGTGAAATCAACAAGGTCACCATGGCAACTGTGTTTGAGTTGTGTGTTGTGTTTGTTAGGATTTCCATGGGGGATTTCCATTATTGTTACCATGGGACACGTGTGTGTGTTTTATTATGTGTTCCCTTTTAATTATTGTTTTACGTATTTTATTTGTAATGTGCTCTTTATTTTAATTATTCTAATGTGATAGTTAAATGTGTGAAGTCATATAGTTAAATTTTAATTAAAATTAATTAGGATGTGGAATATAAATTAAATGTTATTGTCTTGGTTGATAATGAATTTGATTTTTATATATTGTATAACCATGTGGTAAACTAAATAAATCTTTATAAAGATTGTAATAAATGAATGTCATAGTTATTAATGCATGTGTAAGAGAAATGAAAAGAGTGTGTAAGTTACCATGTAAGGGTTGTGTAAGTGAAGTGATAGATTGTGTAAGAATTTGTAAGAGTTGTAAGGCTGATTTTGGAAGGTCAAACACTCCTTCCTTTTTGAAATTCGAATTTGGCCTTGGAGGACAAATTTGGAGGCTTGTGGGACAAGTTAAACTTGTCCCACACCTCTCAAAAACCTCCACCAACCATGATTATTATTTAGGAGTCAAAATCAATTTATTTTATTGCATTTTGACATGATTTTGTGTAAGATTTGATTGCACTTGTCTTACAAAATTTTAATGCTTTTTCCTTTTGAGTATGGGCCAAATGAAGTATGTTAGTAGTTTTTCATTCACTTTTATGGTGATTTAATTTCCTTGATGTTGATTGCATTTTGGGATGAGGAAAAATGATGTGGCATCCCACTTGGAATCCACATCATCCTCTTCCATCCTCTCCTTTAAAATGGAATTTCTTCCTCATTTGGAGAGTTGTTGAAACTTTGTCATTTGCTTCTTGGGGTCAAATTTTCTCTTGCATTGGGAGCTTGTTCTTGTGGAAGGAGCTTGGACTGATTTGCATGCTTTGCATTTGTTGTTTTGGGACTGATTTGAGCAACAAGAATCTATTGTTTGAAAGCAAATCTCCATTATGGAGAGGTAGGCTCTAATTCCTTTAAATTGTTGTTTTCCCCTTCTTGCATGCAAAATATTGAATGGTATTGTGTTTGCATTCTTTGAGGGATGGGTAGAATGCCTAGGACATGGTGTGGAGAGAAGACTATGAGGTTTATCAGAGGAGGGATAAGGGATTTTCCATTGTTATTTGTTCTTGGGAGGGAGTGTTGGTTTGGGATCCACCTAGGAAAGGAAATAGCTTGCATTTCCTACTTTGGGGGGGCATAAGGGATAAATTTGGAGGAGGGGGATAAGGAGGGGTTGAGGAGATATAAGGTTTATGGGATTGCTATGATTTTGGTAGTTTGTTTTGGTGGATGCCCAAAATTCAACTTGGGAGGCATAAGGAGACCTCCATAGTTCTTTCTCTTGTTGGCTTGCTTGCTTGGAGAAGGAGCCTTTGTTTGTTTGAAATTGCTTGTTGTAGTTGAGAACTACATCTTATTTTTTGTGTTTCTTTGTAATTGTGAAAATATTCTTGTATGTGAAGAAGCCATGTTGCCATGTGTTGTATCATCATGTTCCATTCCAATATGGTTGGGGCTCAGGGGCCAATGGGAAAGATGGCTTCTCCTTTCCCATTGGATGTCTTGGTTGGGTGGAGAGCGTTGCCTTTCCCCCTTCCTTGTTGTGATTAGAAGAATGAAGATGAAGAACTCAGCTTGCTGCTATTTGGAGAAGAAAGACAACAGTTTGACAGTCATCCTTTTTGTAAATTTTAAATGTAATCCTTCCCACTTCAAGTGGATGCATGTAATTGATTCGAGATGGGAAATGTTTACCTTGTAATTTGAAAGTTGTAATTGATTGTGAAATGTAAATGATATCCTATGTTTTGTATTTGAAATGAGAAAGAGTCACTTTCCCTTCCTCTGTTTTAAAAAAAAGAATATGATACAGTTTGTAAGTTTCAAATTGGAATGTAAAGAAAGGAGTTCAATTGTAAAATTGTTTAAATTCAATAAAGGAATCAAAGTTCTCTTGATATACCTTGTTGTAATATTGTTTTTGGAGATAGATGAATGAAATACATTACTTTCCCAATTGCATTGTTATCTTGGAAATCACATGACTGTTAAATTTGCAATTCTATTTTGGAAAGAGAAAACATATATAAAAAATAGAATTGGATCTTTGAAATGAGTTGATAAAAGTTAGAAATCAACATTGCATACTATATACATGTCTTTTTTGAATCAATTGGATGTCTTAGAAATGAAATGGATATGTTTTCCTTAATTGAAAATTGCATATTAAATTGTAAATTCGTGGAGAAGAGAACTTTGTTTTAAGTTCATAATTCTGGCATCTTCCTTTTTAAATAAAATGAGTAGTTTCGACTTTATACTCAAAAATAAATTACAAAACTTGAAATTTATACTTAGGAAGACTTGAGGAATCCAAATTCACTAAAACAGTCAAGAATAAATCTCCAAAACTCAAAGAATTTCAATTCAGAGCTTGCATGGTCATTTTTCCCGTCAACTGTCAAAAAATTGCAAACTTGTATAAATGAACAAATTGACTTCACTAAAGCACTCTAAACCTCCCCTAGACTAGTCCTCCATGTCTATTTAACATGTTGAGGGAAGGAGGAGTTCAAATTTATCAAATTGACAGTTGGAAAAAAAAATGCCAGTTTTGAATTTAAAGCCTGCAGATCGTTTTCTTAAAATTGACCCTCAAAACTTATCAAAACCAAAATTGATGATTCTTGTGCAAAGAGGACTCTGAGAGATTTTAGAAAGTCCTCGTTTTCCCAAAATGGAGTTCCCAATCAAAAGTTATGGCCATTTGAAGTTTTACTTCAAAATGGCCATCCAAAACAAAAATGAATTAATATAACTTAGAAAATTTTAAATTTTAGGCTGGAAAAATTTCCATGAAAAGTCCGCCACCCCGCCACCCTCTTATCCAATCAGATGATGCCACGTGGCATCTTGGAGGGGGTGGAATTTTTGAAAACTCTATCTTTTTGAAAATTTTGCCTTGGGAAAATTTTCCAAATTTCCCCCGCAACCCCGCAGCCCCCAACCAATCACGTCGTGCCGACATGTGGCGGGAGAGTGCGCGGTTCAAATTGAAAACTTTAACTTTTTCCCCTTTGGAAAAATTTCTTATTTTCTCCGTGGCCCCACACCCCCATAGCCAATGGGGTGATGACACATGTCCCCATGGGTACATGTGTCCACGTAATTCTTTTAACCATTTAACCCCTTGGGAAAAAAATCCAAATTCTCTCCACCGCCCACGGCCAATCACAAGGTGCCACGTGGCCATTTGGGCAAGCGTGGAGGCACGGAGAAAATTTTCCTTTAGAAAATTGAAAACTTGGTTTTGGAAAAAAATTCATGTTTTTCCCATGACCCACCAAACCGGACCAATCATGTGATGACACGTGGCATTTGGGGCGTCGGCGGGCACGAAGGCATTTTCTCCCTAACCCCGCGACCTCCAAGGGAAAATTTTCCCCTAAAACTCCACCTAGCCATAACTTGAGTTTTACAAGGAGTTAGGAGGACTTCTTTATATGGTTGGAAAGGTGAGAAAATTTCCTATCCAATGAGCCTAGTTTAGGAAAGTTTTGATAACTCTAAATGTGTGAAAAATATAGTTGAACTTCTAGGCCTGTTTGAGAGCAGGCATGAGGGAAATTTTCTCCCTGAACCTAAGTAAAACATGTAACCCTAAAATTGGAACCTTGTAAACTTGTTATAAGATAAAAATGGAAATCTTGTGTTTGGTTAATCGAATCTATTCTGGAACCTATTTAGTTTCAAACTAGTGTCTTGCAACTTAGTTGTAGACTCTTCTTATTAAAAAAAAATTATCCCATAATTTTTCCTAGTTTGTTTCTTGGTCTCAAGTGGTAGTTAAGCTAGAATTACACTTGGTATCAGAGTGAGGTTCAAAAGCTTGGACCATTGGGCACACTAGAAAACTGAGACTTGAAACTTAAAACTAACAAACTTGTTAATCTAAGAAAACAAGACTGTTTGAAAATTGTTCATGTTAGTAAACTTAGAAAACTAAAGGAACTCAAGTTAACGAACTAACTCCCACTCGGTCTATGTAGGGAGCTCGGAGATAGCAGGAGAAACATGCACTAAGACCCAAGTCACCACCACACCACCTCCACCACCACCACCACCACCGGATCCGGGGTTTAGCAGCTATCCTACCACATGATTTTGTAGACCCTCCAGGATGTAAATGCTTGCCCTACGTGGAGGATCAGTAGGAGGGCACTCAGGTAGGTAGGATAAAGATACTTCCATAGAGGGACATGCACCTCCTCCACTCAGTGAGGAGGATGGAGGAGAGAATTTTCATGCAGAGTTAGTCAGAGAAGATTCACCACCTAGGAGGCAGGATGACAGAGTTCTGGAGCATAGAGAGAGGTCTCGAGCCCTAGGCTTAGGGATGAGCTTATGGAGAGACCTAGAGGCCATCAGACCATAGCTATGGATCACATCAAGGAGATCCTAAAGCTTAGACCCTCACATTATTCAGGTGATATAGGGGATTCTAGGTAGAGGCCTGGCTGGTTAGCTTGAGCGGTTACTTCAAGCTTTGTCCTTGTTCTAGCAACATGAAAGCTCATGTGTTGCGATCCATCTACTGAAGGATGGAGCTGGTGTTTGGTGGAGGATAGAGGAGTAAAAGCTCCATATAGATTTAGAGATAGTCACTTGGGAGCTGTTTGAGGAGAGATTCAGGAGTAGATACTTGCCACGAGAGATTCATACAGTAGAGGATCGATGAGTTCCACGATCTTCGTCAGGCTTCCCTTACAGTGGCCAAGTATGAGAGTAGGTTCCTGGACCTACTTCAATATGTTGATTACATGCAGGATGAGTAGGTGCAGATCCACAGGTTCATCTGGGGCCTTAATATAGATATTGGAGGTGCGGTTCGATCCACTACCCTCGAGGCTTTAGCAGAGAGCCGTTGAGAAGGCCTACATTATAGAGGAGACTCGGGGTAAAACCCAGCGGGCTAGAGACCAGTCGGAGCCGTATTCAGCAGTTATAGGATAATAGATCGAGGGGGTTATCTCCTCCTCCTCGTGGTGGTTAGCATTCTTCACAGTCATCTTTCAGACCATAGCAGCAGTAGTAGCAAAGCAGCAGTCCCTCCCACCATTTAGGCCTCCTCGAGAGCTCGATGCACAGAGAGGTCGCAGTATGGGGCCTCCTCCTAGGGGTCCCACCAGGACACAAGGTGGAGCTAGAGCTCAGTTGGTAGGAGCTCGACCACAGAGGCCACAGCAGACTATAGCTAGATTATCAGGATCCATGGCACCTACCTCTAGGGCACCTTCTAGGAGGTGCTTCTATTTGGAGAGGTTTAGGTGGGGGTTGTTTCGGGTGTGGAGTAGCGGGACACTTTTGGAGAGATTACCCCCAGAACCCTAATAAGGGTAAGGCACCCATCTCAGAGCCTATAGTCGGAGACATGGGACGAGAGTCATAGGATCTATGTAGCGGTTGAGAACTACCAGTCGAGCACCAGAGCATGGTCATTGAGACCACAGGTAGTATTGGAGGTGTTCCTACTTCCATATTGTTTGACTCTAGTTCTTCTGATTCATTTATTGCACCATCCTTAGTAGAGCGATGTAGGCTGGTGGCTGTTAGATAGGGTCATAGTTGGGATGTCAAGATGGCTTCGAGCCAAGGTCTCTGTAGACTCCTTAGTAAAGGAGTGTGTTGTTAACTTGGGACCTTTCACCACCACTTTAGATCTCCGCATACTTCCTTTGGGCTCGTATGGAGTCATATTAGGCATGGATTGGTTATCTGCACATAGGGCCAGGATGGATTGCTATCACAAGACTATATCTTGTGCATAGATGATCTTGGAGTTGAGTCGGTGATTTCGGGGTCAGGAGGTCCATTTCTATTCACACTATCTCCACTATGTAGCTCAAGTGGTGTGTGCGATGGGTTGTCAGATGTATGCAGTCATAGTCAGTGACCACACAGAGAGGATGGGTCTAGTGGGCCATCACTAGATGACCATCCCATTTTGAGAGAGTATGCAGATGTTTTCCCAGGGGAGCTACCGGGGATGCCACCCCCACGTGAGATTGATTTCCATATTGATCTGGTTCTAGGAGTAGAGCCTATCTCATGAGCTCCTTATCGATGACCACCCCAGAGCTCTATGAGCTCAAGTTGTAGCTGGAGGGCCTTCGGAGAAAGGCCTTATCCATCCTAGTGTATCCCCTTGGGGTGCACCGGTCATTTTTGTAAAGAAGAAGGATGGATCATTGCGGTTGTGTATCGACTACCACCAGTTGAATAAGGTAACGATCAAGAATCGTTATCCCCTGCCTCGCATTGATGACTTGTTTGATCAAATGAAGGGAGCCACATTTTCTCTAAGATTGATCTCAAGTTAGGGTACCATCAGTTGAGGATTACGGAGGTAGACATTCATAAGACTACTTTTCATATGAGGTATGGGCACTATGAGTTCACAGTGGTGCCCTTTGGTTTGACAAATGCCCCGTATATTCATGAGTTTGATGAATGGGGTATTCAGGACCTTTTAGATCACTTCATGATCATCTTTCTTGATGACATTCTGATTTACTCACGTATGCATGAGGAGCACGAGGGGCACCTTCGTCAGGTTCTTCAGTGTCTTCGTGAGCAGCAACTTTACGGGAACTTGGAGAAGTGTGCTTTCTTTCAGTCAAAGGTACAATACTTGGGTCATATCATCTCTAGGGAAGGTATCACAATCGATCCTTCCAAGATTAGAGCCATTATGGATTGGCCAGCACCCACTACAATGATAGAGATGCACAACTTCATGGGGTTAGCAGGGTATTACAGGAGATTTGTGCAGGACTTCTCTCAGATAGAGCACCCCATCACTTCCCTTCAACGGAAAGGGAAGAAGTTTGTTTGGTTAGATAGGTGTGAGCAGGCCTTCAGACCTAAAGGAATGCCTCACTACAACACCTATCCTTGCAGTGCCGACCCACATGGTGAGTTCTTTGTGTGCATGGATGCTTCATTGGCAGGCCTAGGAGGTGTTCTTATGCAGGAGGGTAGAGTTGTAGCCTTTGAGTCTCACAAACTCAAAGATCATGAGCTTAACTATCTGACCCATGATCTTGAGCTTGTGGTAGTTGTGCATGCTTTAGTTCATTGGAGACACTTCCTTCTTGGTCGAGAGATTCATACTCAGGACAGATCATTTGAGTCTTCGCCACCTCTTCACGTAACCCAATCTAAATGCTCGTCAGAGGCATTGGATGGAGTTTCTTTGTGAGTATGACATGGAGATAGAGCATGTGAAGGGGAAAGAGAATGTGGTTGTAGATGCTCTCAGTAGATGGAGACATTCAGTATGGCTACTTCAGTGAGCACATATTTGCGGAGCAGGATCCTTCAGCAACTTCCTCTTGATAGTTTCTACATTGCAGCTCGAGTAGAGATTGAGTCCCAGAGACCCCTTGAGGGGAAGTTTGATGGTTTCTCACTAGAGGTAGATGGTCTTCTTAGGCACAGAGGTCAGATTTATGTTCCCAGAGATGGAGGCTTGAGGCAGGACATCTTGACAGAGGCACATCATGCACCCTATTCAGCCCATCCTAGGGTGAAGAAGATGCACACTACCTTGAGACAATTATATCACTAGAGAGGTCTTCACAGGGACGTGGCTCAATTTGTGTCACAATGCTTTAGAGTTCCAGAAAGTGAAGGCCGAGCATCAGCATCCAGCTAGCCTTCTTTTTCCTCATGCTATACCGGAGTGGAAATGGGACACCATTTCCATGGATTTCATTGTTGGGTTACCGATGTCGAGATATCACCATGATGCCATCATGGTCACGGTTGATAAATTGACAAAAGTAGCTCACTTTTCACCAGTGAAGACCACATATATAGCTAGTGTAGTGGCATGAGTCTACTTGGATGAGATTTTCAGGTTGCACGGGATTCTGTGGAAGATCATTTGTGACCGCGATCCTTTGTACACTTCCCATTTCTGGACTACCATGCAGTATGTTCTCGGATGAAGATTAACTTCAACATAGCTTATCACCCTGAGACAGATGGACAAACCGAGAGGGTGAATCAGATTTTGGAGGACATGCTCAGGATGTATGTGATGGATCACTAGGTGAGATGGGAGGAGTATCTGTACCTTGTGGAGTTTTCCTACAATAATAGCTTTCAGAGTTCTATAGGCATGGCTCCTTTTCAGGCCTTGTATGGTAGGGAGTGCAGGACACCCCTTAGCTGGGATAGGTTGGAGGATAGAGTATCTCTTGGACCAGCTCTTTTGTAGGACATGGAGCAGCAGGTAGTGTTGATCAGGTAGAGATTGTAGGAGGCACAGGATAGATAGAAGAAGTACGCTGATCAACATAGAACCGAGCGTAATTTTGATGTGGGCATGAAGGTTTCCTTCGTGTTAGGCCACATAAGAGCTTGATCCATTATGGAAAAGGTTCTAAGTTAGCTCCTCGGTTCATTGGACCTTTTGAGATCCTGGAGCATATCGGCCCATTGGCTTACCACCTAGCATTGCCACCACCTTGTCTCACATACATGATGTGTTTCATGTTTCTGTTCTTAGGAGATACATCACAGATCCTTCTCATGTGCTAGATTGGACATCATTTTAGGTGCAGGATCAGGGGTAGGTGATGGTGGAACCCATCCAGATCATCGATCGCAAGACCCCGGCCTTTGAGGCAGAGAGATTGATCAATACACGGTGCGGTGGGATATATATGATGAGACTGCAGCCACTTGGGAGGATGCTACTATTTTACGAGTGCAGTTTCCACATTTGTTCTAGTGACTTCCGAGAGGAAGTTGAGTCTAAGGGAGGGGATGTAGTGCCCACTCTCCTTTGACACTGTTTAGATATTGATCTTGACACTATTGATCATATTTTGGACATTATTATGTTTTGATGTAGTATGATGTATCAAGGATTATTATGGACATTATTGTGTTTTGATTAATATGATGGTTAGATGTTAGATCCTGGATTAGTATTGATCTGGATTCAGATATTTTGCTTGATGATCATTGAGACATTATTATTATTATGTGGATGATGATATACTGGTTGACATGGACAAGTTATTAATGTTGATTTTAGACATGTGACATTGATATTATGAATAGCTCTAGCATAGAGATCTATTGGATGATGATATAGTTGCAAATTGAATTTTAAATGATAAATGTTAAATCCTTGATATTGTTGTGATTTGGATTTGATAATTATATGTTGATTTTATATCTCTTGGATGTTCTGATATGGTCACGAGGCCAAAGGAGGTATTTTCATTTTATAGGTTAAAAATCACAACAATGTCGGGGACTGGAGACTAACCATATTGGAATTCAGTGTGAAATCAACAAGGTCACCATGGCAACTGTGTTTTATCTATGTGTTGTGTTGTGTTAGGATTTCCCATGGGGGATTTCCATTATTGTGACCTTGGGGCATATATGTGTTTTTATTATGTGTTCCCTTTTTAATTATTGTTGTATGTATTTTATTTGTAATGTGCTCTTTATTTTAATTATTCTAATGTGATAGTTAAATGTGTGAAGTCATATAGTTAAATTTTAATTAAAATTAATTAGGATGTGGAATATAAATTAAATGTTATTGTCTTGGTTGATAATGAATTTGATTTTTATATATTGTATAACCATGTGGTAAAATAAATAAATCTTTATAAAAGATTGTAATAAATGAATGTCATAGTTATTAATGCATGTGTAAGAGAAATGAAAAGAGTGTGTAAGTTACCATGTAAGGGTTGTGTAAGTGAAGTGATAGATTGTGTAAGAATTTGTAAGAGTTGTAAGGCTGATTTTGGAAGGTCAAACACTCCTTCCTTTTTGAAATTCGAATTTGGCCTTGGAGGAAAAATTTGGAGGCTTGTGGGACAAGTTAAACTTGTCCCACACCTCTCAAAAACCTCCACCAACCATGATTATTATTTAGGAGTCAAAATCAATTTATTTTATTGCATTTTGACATGATTTTGTGTAATATTTGATTGCACTTGTCTTACAAAATTTTAATGCTTTTTCCTTTTGAGTATGGGCCAAATGAAGTATGTTAGTAGTTTGTCATTCACTTTTATGGTGATTTAATTGCCTTGATGTTGATTGCATTTTGGGATGAGGAAAAATGATGTGGCATCCCACTTGGAATCCACATCATCCTCTTCCACCCTCTCCCTTTAAAATGTGAATTGCTTCCTCATTTGAGGTTGTTGAATTTTGTTATTTGCTTCTTGGGGTTGAATTTCCTCTTGCATTGGGAGCTTGTTCTTGTGGAAGGAGCTTGGACTGTTTTGCATGCTTTGCATTTGCTGTTTGGGACTGATTTGTGCAACAAAGAATCTATTGTTTGAAAGCAAATCTCCATTATGGAGAGGTAGGGTCTTATCCCTTTATATTGTTGTTTTCTTTCCCCTTCTTGCATGTAAATTATTGAATGGTTTTTGTGGTTACATTCTTAGAGGGATGGGTAGAATGCTTAGGGCATGGTGTGGAGAGAAGACTATGAGGTTTATCAGAGGAGGGATAAGGGATTTTCCATTGTTATTTGTTCTTGGGAGGGAATGTTGGTTTGGGATCCACCTAGGAAAGGAAATTGCTTGCATTTCCTACTTTGGGGGAGGTATAAGGGATAAATTTGGAGGAGGGATAAGGAGGGGTTGAGGAGGGATAAGGTTTATGGGATTGCTATGATTTTGGTAGTTTGCTTTTGGTGGATGCCCAAAATTCAACTTGGGAGGCATAAGGAGACCTCCATAGTTCTTTCTCTTGCTTGGCTTGCTTGCTTGGAGAAGGAGCCTTTGTTTTGTTTGAAATTGATTGTTGTAGTTGAGAACTACATCTTCTTGCTTTGTGTTTCTTTGTGATTGTGAAAATATGCTTGTATGTGAAGAAGCCATGTTGCCATGTGTTGTATCATCATGTTCCATTCCAATATGGTTGGGGCTCGGGGGCCAATGGGGAAAGATGGCTTCTCCTTTCCCATTGGATGTCTTGGTTGGGTGGAGAGCGTTGCCTTTCCCCCTTCCTTGTTGTGATTAGAAGAATGAAGATGAAGAACTCAGCTTGTTGCTGTTTGGAGAAGAAAGACAACAGTTTGACAGTCATCCTTTTTGTAAATTTTAAATGTAATCCTTCCCACTTCAAGTGGATGCATGTAATTGATTCGAGATGGGAAACATTTACCTTGTAATTTGAAAGTTGTAATTGATTGTGAAATGTAAATGATATCCTATGTTTTGTATTTGAAATGAGAAAGAGTCACTTTCCCTTCCTCTGTTTTTAAAAAAAAGAATATGATACAGTTTGTGAGTTTCAAATTGAGATGTAAAGAAAGGAGTTCAGTTGTAAAATTGTTTAAATTCAATAAAGGAATCGAAGTTCTCTTGATATACCTTGTTGCAATATCGTTGTTGGAGATAGATGAATGAAATACATTACTTTCCCAATTGCATTGTTATCTTGGAAATCACATGACTGTTAAATTTGTAATTCTGTTTTGGAAAGAGAAAACGTATTAAAAAAAAAAGAATTGGATCTTTGAAATGAGTTAATAAAAGTTAGAAATCAACATTGCATATTGTATACATGTCTTTGTTGAATCAATTGGATGTCTTAGAAATGAAATGGATATGTTTTCCTTAATTGAAAATTGCATATTAAATTGTAAATTTGTGGAGAAGAGAACTCTATTTTAAGTTCATAATTCTGGCATCTTCCTTTTTAAAATAAAATGAGCAGTTCGACTTTATACTCAACAATAAATTACAAAACTTGAAATTTACACTTAGGAAGACTTGAGGAATCCAAATTCACTAAAACAGTCAAGAATAAATCTCCAAAACTCAAAGAATTTCAATTCGGAGCTTGCATGGTCATTTTTCCCGTCAACTGTCAGAAAATTGCAAACTTGAATAAATTGATCAAATTGACATACTTAAAACATTCTAATTCTTCCCTAAGCTGATTCCCCATGTCTGATTGACATGTTGAGTGGAGGAAGAGTTCAATTTTATAAAAATTGCAAGTTTGAAAATTTTCCAATTTTGAAGTAGAAAACCCTGCAGATCGATTTCTTAAAATTGATCCTCAAAACTTAATCAATAACCAAAATTGATGATTATTGTGCAAAGAGAACTCTGAGAGCTTTCCGGAAAGTTCTTGTTTTCCCAAAATGGAGTTCCCAATCAAAATTTATGGCCATTTGAAGTTTTACTTCAAAATGGCCATCTAAAACCAAAAATGAATTAATATAACTTAGAAAAATTTCCATTAAAATTCCACCGCCCCCCCGCAACCCTCTTATCCAATCAAATGATGCCACATGGCATCTTGGAGGGGTAGACTTTTTGAAAACTCTATCTTTTTGAAAAAAATTTCCTTGGGAAAATTTTCCCAATTTCCCGCAACCCCGCGGCCCCCAACCAATCACGTGCTGACATGTGGCAGGGAGGGTGCGGGTTCAAATTGAAAACTTTAACTTTTTCCTAGTTTGGAAAAATTTCTTATTTTTCTCCATGACCCCACACCCCCACAACCAATGGGGTAATGACACGTGTCCCCATGGGTGTGTGGGTCTATCAATTATTTTAACCATTTAACCCCTTGGGAAAAAATCCAAATTCTCTCCGCCGGCCCACGGCCAATCACAAGGCACCATGTGGCCATTTGGGCAAGCGTGGAGGCACGGAGGAAAATTTTCCTTCGAAAATTGAAACTTGGTTTTGGAAAAAAAAATTCATGTTTTTCCCCACGACTGTTAGCCCACCCAATCACGTGATGACACGTGGCATTTGGGGGCGTCGGTGGGGGCGCGAAAGGCATTTTCTCCCTAACCCCGCAGACCTCCAAGGGAAAATTTTCCCCTAAAACTCCGCCCGGCCATAACTTGAGTTTTACAAGGAGTTAGGAGGACTTCTTTATATGGTTGGAAAGGTGAGGAAATTTCCTATCCAATGAGCCTAGTTTAGGAAAGTTTTGATAAATCTAAATGTGTGAAAAGTCTAGTTTAACTTCTAGGCCTGTTTGAGAGCAGGCATGAGGGAGATTTTCTCCCTGAACCTAAGTAAAACATGTAACCCTAATTTTGGAACCTTGTGAACTTGCTATAAGTTAAAAATGGAAATCTTGTGTTTGGTTATTTAGAATCTTTTATGAAACCTGTTAGTTCAAACTAGTGTCTTGCAACTTAGTTGTACACTCTTCTTATCAAAAAAAAATTATCCCATAATTTTTCCTAGTATGTTTCTTGGTCTCAAGTGGTAGTTGAAGCCGTATTACACCTCTCTTTATTCGACCCTTGAGTTAGCACCATTTAGACACTTAGAAATCTCCTCCAGCCTACCACCATGCATTGACTATTCAACTCAACTCTATCCCCTTTTTTAAAAATCCTGGGACACGCAGCGAGCCCGTGTGCATTTGATTCTCCACTTAGGGTCTTACTTTTGAATGTCCATTGTTTGGAAACTTGGCATTTTCCACCTACATTCATTACTTAGCCATTTTGGGCCCATTCTCCTTTTTACCCCTGTTGACCATTGGCTACATGGAGGGTTGGTGCGAGTTTGATTCTCCACCTCGGGCTCCCATTTTGGATTTGTGCTGAGCCGACACCTGACACCTTCCCGCATAGTCGAAGAATTTTTCAATGGTCGTGTAAATTTTTGGGGCTCTGGATGCGTGGAATCCTAGCACTTTTTTGGGTCTACCCTTTGATTTTAATCTTTGGAGGTGCATCGTTTGAACATGTGGAGGCTTCCGTTGGATCTCTATACTTAGTCTTTTTTTTGGGCCTGTTTTGAACAATTTTTGAAGCCCGAAGACTTCGAATCTTCACCATTTCTTTTCCTTCTTTCTCCTGGCTCTTTTGACATCGCTCCTCCTTCCCTGACCCTACTTGTTCCATTTCTAAGCTTTCCTGTAATCTGTTTAATGGATTTAAGGCATGAATTTTCTCGACAAAGCCATTTTTTGAATTTCTCCTGCACATGGTCATTTGATCTTTCGTAGGCCCTGCCACTTCCATTATAGAGTCTCCCTACAACCTTTTTGTAGGATTTGAACGTGATTTCTCTTTTTTTTTGTGTGGGGTCGTGGTTGATCCAATATTATTCCAAAGGGGGAAATATGGATAACAACTAGGTTGCTTAGTAATCGACCATGGTCACCTCACAATGTCATTTGCCACTTAATCGATGCTTGGTGACTATAATCTCCAGCAACCTTACTCTTTCAGCTACCACTTGAGATTGAATCTCTTCCTATGATCTTCTCATCAGGAAAAACAAACCCTGCTCTCATACATGTCGGTCAAACCACTAAAAACCATGAAGCAAACTCAAGTTTCTCTGAAATAACCAAGCTACCCAAGCTCTGATACTAGTTTTTGGGAATTTAGGACTACGAAATAGTGCTATGATTTAATAACAAAAAAATCATGCACACAGGATCTAAACAATTCCCCAAAATATACAGTAGTGGAAGTATAAACTAGAATAATCTAAACCAAGAAAAATTACACACACATAACACAACATGTACTTGTGGTTCACCGAATGTGGGCTACACCCACCAAATATAGATATCTCATATATATAATGCAACAATAGTACAAACCAACTCTTCAATACAAGATTACAATACATCTCTCTAAGAGAATCTCCTCTCCTCCAAAGCTCTAAATGGATATCCATGAGTGCACTACAATTGTGCCTCCAAACACCACCAACATATCTCACATAACCAGGAACTACTGCATCTCTAAATTGCTACCAAGTTCTCTATGGATCTGTAAACAAGACCTCTTACATGGGTCTACCATATGTGCAACTATGACTGTGCACCAAGAAGTAATTTTGTCTCTCCATCACTGCATAACCTATGCAAACATGAAGAAAACCTCCTCTATAATATCTAGATCTACATGGATCAACATTACAATATGATCTCATGAATCTACAATAGAAGACTAGATCTACATGGATCTATAATACAAGATCTCACCAACATGTGGATCTACAAGAAAAACTCTATGTGATTTGCATACTATGCAAGCCATTACAAAGGAGACAATAACTATACAAAGAAAATATAGTAGAAGATGTTATCCTCTTCTCACCATTTAGATGTACCTAATATTTCCCTTTGTCCATCTCCTCTCCATGGAGACTCTATCTTCATGTACCCTATTCTTCTTTTCTCTTCTTTTTCTTCATCTTCATCCTCTCAATCTAGGAGAATCAAGGAGCTAATCCAATCCACTTAATTATAATTCTAAACCCTATCTTTCATGCTTATATAGGTGTATATAAACTTAGGGAACTTAGCCATGCAATTACAATCAATAGAAATATTTTAATGCTAAAAATAGATCTAATTCCTGAGATTTAATTAAAACATCCTCGCACAGGTAACCAATGTCATTTATCCCTAACCACTTTGCGCCGCTTCCTCCTTACTCGACCGATGTCGGTCATACCTGACCAATGTCGGTCCTGGGTGACTGATGCCAGTTCCCCCCTAACCGATGATGGTTACTATATTTTCCATCAAGTTTCCATTGTATGCTCTAGTGAAGCTATTTATCTAAACAAACCTAACAATTTTTTCCATGATAGTATTATTTAGAAATCATTCTAGGATATTATGTATTGTCTTGGGAAAGATTTCCTCCTAGGCACTTTTTGGGAATAAGGAGTGAGCATGCTTTCTTGGAGACTCAAATTTTTTGATAGGTTTGGGTAACTCCATGTGGTTTTGGGATCTCATATCCATATAATAAAAATATTATAGATCCTACTTCATTGTGGGATTGATAAGAAAATTTTCTGCGAGCATAACGAGTAGAAACCTTCTCAATACTTGACATAAGGTTACCTTATTTGTACATGAATTTTTCACATAAGGTTTTACGAAACCTTAGTGGATTTAGAGCCTAAAAATATCAAATAAAATTATAATAAATTATCTTCATTACAAACATGTTTTCTTAGCTCTTTTCTTTAAAAAAATTCTTACAATTCGGATCACCAAAGGCACTACCCTACACAAAAAGGAAGGTACATGTATATTCATTCAAGAAATCATTTTTAAGATTCCTAAATTGAATAATTAGATTAATTTTCCATTTTCAATGCAATTTCATATATTATACGACCAAATTTCATCAAGGATAGACTCTAGGGCGAGAAAAATACTCCAAGGTGAAAAATGGAGGTACAAACCATGCTCCAACCTCCACTTTGGTGCACTTGTGTAATTTTGGTGTCCCATTGCACAATTGGCACACTTATGAAATTTAATTTCACCCCTTAAGTGTGCCCTCTTCTAATTTTTAGAAATTTCATAAGCTAAAAACATAAAGAGGGGCAAAAAGTGCATGTGAATGCTTGATGTGACATAATGGTGGGACCCCTTTTTCCTCCAAGTGGATTTTTGAATCTCCATTTCATCCAAGTGTACTTATGAGTTGTAATTGTACCCCAAAATTTTACTCTCACCTGATTGTAGGGTTTTTTTGGTGTGGTGGAAGACAAGGTAAGGTTAAAACATGAAAAGAAAGCTATGGGTGTAAGTTCAAGTGCTTTCTCCACTACAATCTCCACCCCATGCGCACTTTCTCACCCCATTTGCACTAAAATCACACTTATGATGTGTAATCTCACCCCAAAAGTTTTCCTAGGTGAAAATGGCCTTCTAATCTTCACTTCTTCATTTCTTCATCTCCACTCCATGTGCAATCCCCACCTCCATCTCCATGATATAAAGGTGCCAAACCTTGTTTCCCCCTCAAAAAATTCATTAAAAAAATTCAAAAAAGGGTGGAACCCATTAAATCTCATCTTGGATCTAGTTCATCACATTCAAGATCGAAAACTTCACCTTGTGCCCTAATGTTTCAAAAAAAAATTCCTCTCATTTCCTCATCCCCACACTCATTTACCACCAAATTTGGACCATAAATCCCTCATGATGGAACCTTTAAGGATATATATTAGGAAAAACATATGATAAACTCCTCCAAGATATATTTGAGACTGATTTTTCCAACCACCATTGCCTTCATACACCAAGAAAACTCAAAATTTGAAATGGAGATTGCACCCAATTCACACAAGGGAATCATACCAAACTTTGGGAACTCACTACACTCCTCAAATCCATCATTTTGAGATATCACACATGATCTGAGGTGAAAAAAATCTCATGATATGAACCAAAATTTCATTCAGCTCCAAAACCCTTACAAAACCCCATATCCATGAAAATTTTATTTGACCCATTCTCCCAAAACTCGTAAGGGAACCTCAAAAATTATCAAGTATCCATACCTCTCCCAAAAATATTTGGAATGATCCCAAGATCAGCCCAAACAGATAAGTATTTCCCCCATCATGATTGATTGCGTGGGTTATACCAATCTTTCATATTCCCTCTATCTCTTCAGGACTCCAAATTCATTCTCGGGTATTGTTGGAAAAATAATATATCACAAGGAAAAATTAGTTGATTTTCACCAATACTTGGGACTATGTCCCATTTACTTATTTAAGGAGGACCCCTTTATTGAATGCTTACACCTAGTGTAAGGGAAATGTTTTTATGAGAGGTGAGGTAAAGGGAGTGAGAACTTAGAGAGTGGGGTTTAATGTTATAAATATGCACTTTCATATTTTTACAAGATTTAACAAGAATTTATCCACACATAATTAGAAGAAAACAAATTTTCTAACAATGGTAAAACACAATGGATCATGAAAAATAAATTTCATTTATCCATTCACCAAAGGCTCTAACAGATTCCTTGGTTATACAAGATTGTCATGTGCACAAAGTTGAAAAGTAGATAAAGGAAACATCAAGAAATTAAATGGAAGAATGTTATCTTTTTCTTGCTTCTTAGTAGTGCAATATATATCTACTTAGAGACTCACAATTGACAACCCTTTGGAATGAGGGAGTCATAGAATATATATATATATATATATTCAAAAAAATAATCTTCACCTACCTCCCACATGACTTTTTCACTTACCTTTACAACTTGTGACCTTTCATATCCCTAGGAAATAAAGTGAGTCCCTTTTTATTAATTAAAGGAGACTCATTACAATGTTTGACTATAGGTCACATTTAAATGAATAAGACAAAAAGTGAAAAGTAAACCCCCTTAATGAAGAAATAGAACATGAGAGAAGAGAAAAAGGGGGGAAGAGAGAAGGGGAAATAGATATATTAAAGAAGATGTTACATCCACTATTGAAGATCCACCTGCTAAAGGGATATAGGATATTGCTCTTGGGGAAATATCTATTCCTTTGTACTCTTTTCTTAAACAAGCCATGCAGTGCTAATTGCTTTACTTGAGGAATGTGAACAAAACCCAAGGCCTTGATCCAATTTTTAGAAGTATTGTTGATGTTTTTTACATTTCTTGAACTAGACTTGATACTCCATTATAGTGTTGGACATAAAATATTTGAAAGGTATTCCAAGGTGGTCTTGATTTGAGGAGAAGGGGTCTCTTACCTCTTTTCTAACCAGATCATCAAATGACTTCAAACGATCATTCACCAAAGAATCTCTGTGTTTAATGCAATTCCTTTCTTATGTCCTCTTGCATCTGTTAATTGAGATCATCACATAAATCAAGCTCATCAAGAGTACGGTTCAACATCTCATATCAAGTAACCAAATTCTAAGACCAAATTATAGACATGTTCTCATATATCGAGTTGAACAAATTTTTCTCGCCACTACAAGAGAATCAAGGTTAGATATGTTTGTCACTAGTGCAAACACTTGATTCCAATTCTCTTTTTCTTTGTCAATTTCATATTTTTTCATTCTTACTTTCGTAGCACTAGAAAACATGAACTCAAATAGTGAAATAATCTCTGGAAACAAGGTTTTACCTTTCTCAACTATTTTGTCCACCCACTTGTAATTGGCTCTCCTTACATCATATATCCCTATGCTTTATTGATCGAATCTAGATCAAATATGCTGATTATAGTTACCTCTTTAGCTAAGATAGATGGGATGACATTAAGATCCATGAATGATTGAGCATATCAATTGAGATTTCTCACATGTTTTTCCAATTGTATAATCTTCTCTTTGTATTTCTTATCTATCGTAAGAAGATGAGTGACTGATTATTGGAACAAATGAACATCTCCTTCATGTGTTTTTGGTCCTAAGGTAATTTTTTTCATCTCATAGTTTGATGGAGTCATTAATCCAATGGAATTTGTTGCCTTCGGTTGAGTAATATCTACATACCGATTTTTTTCTCGTGCCTCAAGAAGCAAGAAGTTTTTGAAAGCTTTCACCATCCTTGAAATACCTTGAAACTCCATCACAATTTCCTAATGTACTCTATGATTCTCACCTCCAATTATCTATTGGATCCATGGAAAGACCTATTTTGTTGTAGGTTCAGCACTAGGCATGATTGTAGTCTCGGATCATGTAGACACCTAAATTTGGTATTTATACCCTCATAACCTACGTGTGCATATTTATTCAATCATCCCCCTTATTTAATTAAATTCAGTCCCAATCCTCATTAATTAATTAAGTGACATTAATTAATTAATCATTTTAATATCTTACATGCCCAATTATCCCATCCACATTAATATTTATGCCCATTAATTAATTAATTCATATTAATTAATTAATCTTCATCCATTTCCCTAACCAACCTTCTAATTAGGATGCTTTTATCCTACACACATCACCTTGATTTTCTAGCTTTTATCCTATCCATTTTTATTCCCTAACTTAAATTCATCCCCAAACAACCTAGTCCCACATACATATTTTAAAGCATTCATCTAATCCTTAAAAAAACTAGAATCTCGTCAAAAGAAGAAAATCATGCAGAGAGGCGAAAATTTCCCCACAATCAGTGATGACCCAGCCTAGTCATCGTCGATGCCTTTAAAACTAGCTTCTTTCCTTCTATTTCCAATAAAAAATAAGATGCATGTAATTCTAAATTTTTCTTTAAGCTTGAGCATCCTTCTTCACTCCTAAGTATTTCACGAGACATCCACTAACCTCTCAGACATCCCTCTAGTGTGCTTATATCACTCACGATCATCATTTATGAGATCTTATTATCGTTATCATATCCCTTTCCATATATTTATCATATTATCATATATTCTTTGTTTCTAATGTCTTATAGATACATAGAAACTTCATAAACACTTAGAAACCTTCTCCTACATGCTCATTTTTTTTCTTACAAGTTATCATTTTTATCTTCTCATCCTCAGCTTTGCATTTTCCATATATAGTTGCCACTAACCCCCTAGTCTTCATTGACCAAGGCTATATCTATTCAATAACCTATCTATATTATCTTTTCCATACTTTACCATACTTATCTACATCTCATTCTCTTATGCGCAGATCCTTTTACAAAGCAATTAGAGGCTCGATCGGTTTCCAAATCACTCTTATACCTTCTAGGTCTGCATATTTCATCTATAGGTCTAGATCCATCCTCCCACGTCATCGTCGACCTACCTCTGCACATTTTGGGTTGTCATCAACCCATGTTAGTCTTATTTTTAGGTTTATCAAGTTGCAGTAGCAAGAATCAACCATCTATCACATGTATCACATATGACGTAATATAAACCCTCCAAAGATTTCTAAGTTATGTAGATTTTTAGTATCTAGTGCATTAACTTCATTACAAACAAGAAATTACATCAACATTCTGGCACACCTAGTGGGACCCCCTTTAGGTCTTCTCTTTATTTTATATATTATGATTTTTCTACTAACATTGTAGTATGAGAATTTTATTTATCACTTGCTCATGATGGGTTCACAATCTAGATCACTCATCACTTAAAAAAGTAGATAAATAAGAAAAATGTTATCCAAATATTCTATTTTTTTCCCTATTTCTCCTTTTTGCATCATAATTTCCCATTCCTACTTGTGTCCTCATTCAACATAACACTTATTTTTAGCTTAAAAAGAACCCTTCTTTTCTGCATTCTTCTTGCTCATATAGTCTAAGTAGGGGTTCAATCTTCTGCATCTCACATTTATCACACACACAACTTAAACCTCACAAATCAATTAACACATCAAAACACTTCCTTTTCCTAGTAGACTGATTAGGATTTGATCACCCAATAGGAAGTTGCCTCAAACATTCCCTAGCCATAACTTACCTCGAAACCAAACATAGATCACCTTATTCTAGGTCCTTTGTTATCCATCTCCTTTTCTTTTTCACATTCTTAATCAAAACATAAAAGGAATTATTTTCTTGACTTGTCTATTTAATAATGGAACCAAAATTCCTCGAGTAGTTCTTAGCAATCCACCATGACCCCATCCAAACCCTTGGTTACTTCTAGACCTTCTTCCAGTCCTATCTATGATTATCTCCACCGCAAGCCCTCTACTTCTCAACTATATCGACCAAAGAGCCCATTTTTTACCTCCATCACCTTTATCCCCATCACCTTACACCATTCTTATTTATACCCCACCACCTTTATTTCCATTACCTCATACCCTCCTTGGATCATCTGCAATCATCATACCCACTTCACTTATGGATATTCCCCACGAGAACCCCATCTATGACTTCCTCCTCCGAAGGTATCAATTAACACATTCTATTTCACCTTATGACATTTCCTATTCATCTGACATACCAATCTCACCTAGGGACATCCCTTATGACCCTTCTATATCGGATCTTCCCATTATTACTCCATCCCTATCATATCACCATGACGTTACTCATATATCCCCCCCAAACAATCCTACCTTCATCACATGACATCTTCAGACAACCATTTCCTAATCCCCCACCACCAAATTCATCTTCACCTCCTACATCACATTAATTCAACCCATTCTCAATCAATGCCATACATCAGACATCTTCTCCCACATATATTTTACCTTCTTCATCATCTACCCCTATCCTAGACATTGTGCCAACCGCCCCTTCAAGGGCTATTCTCACATCCACTGCATCCACGATCCCACTACCTACCACCTTAACCTCCATTGTGTCTCTTTCATATACAACTAGTCATACTCTTACCACATCCGCACTAGCCTTGATTGTACTTATCTCTCTATCCACACCTACCATGCCTAGATTGTTATCTACATCTCTCCACGCACACCTGTCACCATGATTATTTCTTCCACATCCATGAGTCTACCCTAGTATATCTTGACATCACTATCAGATATTTCCCTACCCATGCCCACATCATACAGTCCTCCAACATCTACCATTCCCACATCCACATCTATTATCACACCCGTCACATCTCCTCAATCCACCTATGTGCCTCTTGAGACACCAAAAATAAACATAGTTGACACTCATCCCTCTTCCATCTCTACCCAAACCCATTCACCATCTACTCCATCTCACATAGAAATTATTAATCGCATGATCCAAAAACCCCTTTTTTATTTCCATATCCACATCTATTTCTACTATCGATCCCACTCCCTGAATCTACTCAAACCACTGCATCAAACCATGTTCCCCCATCCACATCTCTTCTACCTTTACCTATCATGCCATCCTTAGATTCCATACCGGTTCCTCTTTCTATGCTTCTTCCCACACCTACTACATCGACTATCGTGACCACATCCCCATTATCTCCTTCTTCTACACCACCTACATCATTTGAGCAATATTGGAGAACACCTCAACTTGTAACTGCCATAGGTGATCCTCCCATCTCATCCACAACTAGACATTCCCACATCGAACCAATTCCCATCCTCTCTGGAAAAACTCATGCAAAAATTCCTTCCTTTATTAGTTATAGCCCCATCTTTTGATCCTCTTGTCAACATCATTATTTTCCCTACTAAGGCCAGTCCTCAACAATCCAAATCTGAAAATATTGGTATCCTCCCATAGTGATCCCGCATCATCATAAGAATATCGACATCCCTCCTCTCAAGACCAAATCTACATCTTCCATCTCAGGGCCTCATCCCTCTATCTTAGGACCCCCTCCTCCATCATGATAGATCAATTAATACAAATCCAAACAAGATGATTCCCTCCTGGGCCAGCCCCTTCATCAAAATTACCTCCAATTATCTAGTCATCCAGTGCCTAAATCATCCACATGTTTGTCTTCTTCTAGACCACCAAGACCTCAAACCAATCCACCTTCACCATCACCATCTTATATCATTTATCTCAGTTTATCTTATTGTACTTTCATCCCATCTTCCTACGACCACCTTTGTGGCCATATATGTGTTTCCCTTTGGAAGCACCATGGCTTTAAGCCCACCATTGCGGCATCTATTTCATAATATTTATTAAACTCATCTTATCTGATCTTGATTTATCTTGTCCCTCTAGTGTGACCATTTATTCGTCTTAAACACATACTATTCACTTCCTTAATAAGTAGCACTCACTCTTATTTTCATTTTTTCATCTTGCCCCATATTTCTAACATGAGACTAATGTCAGAAGCCTCAAAACTTTATCATAATGACACCACTCTAGAAAGGAGCCAACGTAGAAATTTTTCCTCTAATTGGATTAAACCATACATTATTACACATAAGTATGGGTTGGGATCCTATCATCTGGCCTCCTTGATGGTAAATCGAAAGTGGAACCACTTAACACATTACATTTGTGACCATTATATTTTTAGCACATTTGCCAATGTGCCCTTAGTCATGTATTTAGATCATTCCTTCATCTCATCTCCTTCCACATCTCATCTTGATGATTTGGAACTATGTGGTCTTCCATCAATTCCTAGATGTGACCTTAAATATGGGTGATGAGGCCATAAATTGGCCATAAATTACCATTATTTTGTCATTACAAGTTACCTTTGAAAGTAGATTTAAATGTAATCTAGGAACTTATAGTTTTCTTGAGATAGAATATAGGATATATATCTTGTTCATTCTTTAGAAGTATTTTGTTATCTATTTTGTTGACTAATCCTATTGATTATTTAGGAAAGATGCAAAGTATTGTGCATACAAGCCATAAAGGAAAGATAATGCTAGTTCTGGGAAAAGTGGAATTGATCATGGATAGTATATCTAAACTCAAATATGATTTCATATTCAGATTCCTATTGAAAAATTATGCAAGTTCAAAAAAAAGAATCATCTCAATCCAAGATCATGTGTAAAATTTATATCTATTTTTAGTTAGCTCTGGAACAATTAGAGTTAGCTCCGAACTTGCAGTTTTAGTTCCGAACTTGTAGTTTTAGTTTTGGAACCTGCATAAAATGAGGAATTGTGAATAATTAGATAATCCAATGGGAAATATGAGAGATTTTTTTGTTCATAACAATTTGTTTAACAAAAATCTCATTCATATTTGCTACAAGTTTTACCAATAAAGATAAATCTAACTTTTAGTGAGTTGTAGTCCAAGAAAAAATGTATCAAACGAGCACTAAAAGTTCCACAACCAGAAATAAAAATTCAAATGGGAAATATGAGAGAGGTTTTTTCTTCATAAAAATGTTTTTAACAAAATCCTCATTCATATTTTCTATAGGTTTTACCAATAAAAATAAATCCAACTTTTAGTGAGTTGTAGTCCAAGGAAAAGTGTATCAGACGAGCACTAAAAGCTCCATATCCGTAAATAACGAACTCAAATGGAAAATTTGAGAGATGTTTTTATTCATAGAAATGTGTTTCAAAAAAAATCATTCATATTTTCTACAGGTTCTACCAATAAAAGGAATCTAACTTTTAGTGAGTTGTAGTCTAAGAGAAAAGTGTATCAGACGAGCACCAAAAGTTCCACAGTTAGAAACAACAAAGTCAAATGGAAAATCCGGGAGAGGTATTTGGTAAAAGTAATGTTTTGAGGAAAAAAATCCTTCCAATAAATTATGAGAATAAAATCATTTTGATTCTTGTTACCAAAAATCAAGGAGAAGATTTGGGAGCAAATCTTCCTAAAATAAGCAAGATAAGATTTGACTCCAATAATATATCTCTCTCCATATTTTGTGGAGATGGAGATCTTAGTTGTTAGGATTGGAATAAAGATAATATTAGATTGTATTTCCCAAAATAAGAAGTTGGTTGGATGCATAAATTATAAATGCAACCTTCCACACTCATATATGTAATTTTCACTACAAAAATAATAGATATATTCTTTCTCAATATTCTGAGTGAAATTGTTCTGCAGGTTTTTAATTAAGTTTGAAAGTATGAATTAAGTCCTTTTCCAAGGAATGAGCTGGAAAATCATTACTAGGAAGAAGGATCAATGTTTTATGTTATTTTCTTTCAATGTTTTATGTTCAGTTCTTTATTATGTAGTTTTCCTTTTGTTGTAGATTTTTTATTTCATGTTATGTGATATTTCTTTCCGTACAATTTCATTGTGAACTCGTAGGTGTTTGATTTATCTTTCATTTATTTTAATTTAGTAATTTTATTTATGCAAGTGTGTTTTCTTCATGTAAATTCTATTTCTGCAAGTGTGTCTTTATATTTCGGCATGTGTGACTTCTATAATGCAACTTTGGATTGTGTTTAATGAAGTTTTTTTCCAAGGAATTATTTTCTCTTAATGCATACAACCATCGGATACAAGCCCTGGATTAAAATTATTAATGGAAAGGATTGACAACCCTCATCAATGGGCACCATGGCTCTTCTCGTACCATATTCCTTATGGATAGGTTCTCCCCTTTAGTGAGAACTCCACGATCATCACATCTATCACCTTCTTATTCAACTATTGGAACCATGCAAAGGGTCCATGGGTGTCTCTTGTACACTCTTTGTCACCTCCTAAGTGATCTACTTAGCTAGTCCTAGCTCTCCCTGTGTAAAATAAAAATTAATCGATGCTTAAATAAAAATAAAAATAGAGTGATCCTCGAAGGACAGCTATTCATGTAAAAAAATAAAAGAAAAGAAAGATCAAAAGCATGAAATCAAAATCAAAATAAAAAAATTAGACCGATCCCTCGAAGGATAGCTATCATTTATTCTTGCCATCTATATATTGTATAAAGTAGACCATACCCTTGAAGGATGACTACTTTTTATGGCATTTGAAGGCTTCCTGCATTGATTAACCTTCCATTTTATCAACATCCTAAGAAATCTTCCTGCATTGATCAACTTTCTCTTTCCCCTTCCCAAAGCTAGGGCATAGTTTAGGGAACACCACTTTTGGAGAACCCTCTTTCCTTGTACAAGTTTCATCTCAAACCCCTTTTTCATGTCAACATTAGGTTTATGAGATCATCTCACCCATTGTTCCTTATAATTTGTGAAATGACTATCATTCGTTATTTTCTAGCATTAGTTTTGGTGCATGTGCCTTGTGTTACCTAGATCCCTTTTGTTGGACCGAAGTTGCTATTAGACCAAAACCCATAGGTGTTAGTCTCTACTACAATCACCAAATTTAGGATATACGAGAGGCGGTTAGTCCATATCATAAAACTCATGAGGAGCACTACACACACATACCAATAATATCCAACTCAGTGTTACCCGAGTGAGTTTTGAACTCAAGACCCATCACTCTGATACCATTTTTTGGAACATGATTTCCATTAGATCAAAACCCATAGGTGTTAGTCTCCACTACAATCACCAAAGTTAGGATCTACGAGAGGCGGTTAGTCCATGTCATGAAACTCATGGGGAGTGCTACACACACATGCCAACACCTTTTTGTTTACCTTCAATGTGGTTGGAGGCATCATTTCCTCATACTTTCCTTGCTATAACATAGTGTTATTTACACCTATAGGTAACCACCATTATGAGGAAAAGTTTATCCTAGTCCTATCACATTTGTCTTTCAACATATCTTTCTTTATCTCAATCAATTATATGTTATCTATCTATCGTAGAACACATTTATCATTAATCACATTCATTCTTAATTTATTTCCATCACATCTTACCCATGTACATTCTAATCATCATGATCAAATTTAAACACAAAACATTTTACTACATCACATATTTATATCTTCATCCATATAGATGCACATCCAAATAAACATCTAATTATGCATCTCTTTCACCATCATCATCAAGTATAAAACAAACATACAATCTAAAATCACCTTCACATCTAATACAAAATCCATCATCATGACATATAATCTAAAATCATCATCATATCAAATTAAAATCCATCACATCACATAATGAACACATGATAATCCATGACAAAACCATATATCATATATAAAAATGTATATCAATACATCATGGCCCTCTAGGGGATCCTCAAAGAAGAAATGCTATCAAAATTTGTAAAGTGAATATCTAAGGCTCTCAAGTCCTCATCTCTTGAGGCAGGCACAACACATGATCCCTGCACATCTCCACCACCCTCATGGCCTCCCTTAACTTGCTTTGGTTGTGCCACACTAGTCGTGCTCCTAGATGGCCCTGCTCCTCCAGCTGCCGCTCATCAAGATGTTCCCAATAGTGTAGGTCTTTGACATCTTCTCAAATAAAATCCCCTCGTAATATCTAGCCTCTACGGCTAGTGCTCTATATCTATCCATAGAAATCATGCCAAGGGGTTCCATCTTTCTTGATCCTTATGGTACTTCTTGAACAATGTTGGTCAACTATGTCACTACAATAATAGCCAAATATCCAAAATGGGCCCTGTAGGCCTCCCTCTTCCTATGGTAGTGGTCCCTCTCCTGAATAATTTGGTCTCTCTCCTAAGTGACCGTATCCCACTCCTACAAGTTTTTATCCCTCTCCACTCTCATCTGATCTATCTCAAAGCACGCAAGTGTGCCACTTCTATAGCATCATCTCCACCGCCTCTTAAAACTTCCTCAATCTTAACCTCTATCTCCTCCTCTCCTCTCTCCTCAGCCCCCCAAGCTTGCCATACTTGTCATGTGCCAATCAAAGTATCTTGCTCCTACTCTTGAATCATCATCATCATCCCACGGTGTAACATCCTCCTCCAATGGGTCTATCATAGTAGGACTCAACAACTCTCTATCCAGCTCCTCCCTCTTGTACAAAATTAGATCATGAGGAACTAAATGAATGACTCCAAACTTTCATCTCACCCTATCAAACTATATGGCCTATATCATATATGGTCGTCTCCCCTGCACCCATATCATCCTCCTTATACCCACTAGCTCCACATCCACACCCAACCATGAAGGGAAATACTGATATGGCCACCACCTAACCTGATCAACATCCAACTCGTGAGCGAATCCACATACCAATCCACCACACTCTCGGAATTTTCTTTGAAGGCCTGATCAACCCTCCATCTCATAAATCCCACCTCTAATTGAATATGGTCTCCTGCAACCCATGGAAGTCCTAGTGGCCTAATCATAACGACATTTTCGTAGGCCTAACGAAAGTAGCAAGAAGCCTACATCCAACCCTAACCTAATGGCTGCCCTATATCCCGATATCTCATGGTAAACCTGTTCTAAAAAGGTGGTCTCAAATGAAAATACTATCTCGTGGTCAAAAATATCGCCACTACACCGGTCCAACGTCCATAGAAACCGAGATCCTCCTGAGTTTGGAAAATCATATCAGGACACTACCATCATCACCATGTAAATCAACTAGTTGTGTTATACCCCAACATTTTATCTTAACTCATATGTAAAATCCCTTGAAGAAAATATGATCTGGGGTGCATTAGCTCCAAATAGCTACATCAAAACTGCTAATCTGTCATCACTAGTAATGGGAACTATCTACTACCCCTATATTTTCATCCTGAGAATCTGATACACATCCTCCATGGTGATAGTCATATCGCTTTTCCTGAACTAAAATTTACATGTCTGCATATCCCACCTCTCAACCAAAGCAATCATAAGCCCCACATCTCATGGGATCCTTTGATAATGTCTAAATCCACCTAATCCAACTATAGATAGATGATCCCACTCAACATTTTTCACATCCCATATGATATTCTCATATAGAGCTAGCATCCAATCTCTCAGATATAAGGTCTCTCTAGCCTGCAATCATAAACAAAGTATGCATACATTAGACGTCTGATCCAAAAATCCATTAAAAGTGCATCTAAAACCATTTTATCGAATCTAGCCCTAGTTGATGCCGACCCAAGTTAGGTCAACACATCTTAGGGTAATCTGACCTACCTAAGTGTTGGGTCAACATTGACCCATCTGGTCACCGCCAACCATCCTCGGCATCATCCATTTTTACAAAGAAAATGCAAAAAAACACTAAATTAAATAATAAACCAATGTGAGTTTTTTTACTCACCATCATCCTCACCCTCTAGCACTTCCTCGCAGCTCTTGCGGCCTCCCTTCTCTCGATATCTTAGTCTATCTTCTCTCACTCTTCTCTCTCTCATCAACTTTGTGCGTGAAAATGAGCATTATCAACTGATCACCGGGCTTATATATCCTATCGACACCTAGTTGCCATTGATTGGCCATAAATACCATTGATTGGCCTTAGCACCAACCATTTTGGGATTTCTCCCTTCTTTCTTGCATCCCTTTCTAGGGCATCATCTCTTATTGACCTTTAAATCCACATTTATGGTCATCTCTATTTTCCCTTTGGGAATTTTCATACAACATTTTCAACTATTTCTTCCTCTAAGCATACATACTCTTTAATTCCACACCCATGGACATAATCACTCTTCCTTTGGGAATAGATACTCTTCAAGTCCACATTCATGTCCATCTCTTCTTCCTTCAGGCATGTTGATCATATTTACTCTATAAGTTCATACCCCATGGCCATAATCACTCCTCTTTTGGTCATTTTACTTTATAATCATATCCAATTCATGCATGAAGTCCTCCTTTGAGGCCATACTCATATTTCCATTTGGGAATCACATTCATTATATATAGTCCACCTTTTGTTTCGTTGTCACCAAATCACTGCACACTCTGAATGGCCAAAATGTGAACATGACGTTTGGTGTGATTGGGACACATGGGATCACCTCTCAAGCTATGGGACTTGGGCTAGACGTGAACCTCTGGAGAAGATAGGCTTCCTTTACTTAAAATTAATGCTTTACTACTCCTAGTTAAATAAAATGATCATCTAATCCTAAGCTAATGTCTTCATGAGTTTTAAGGAAAGAGATTTTGCAGAAATGAAACTATACTAAGGGTAGTGATGCACCAAAATAAGGAATGTTTAACATCTGGAAGGGTTAATGTGGGAGTGATGCTTGCATCATGAACACCTTCACCTATCACAACTTGAAAGGGTACAAAATACCACAAACTAGGGGTGGACGTTCCTTTGTTAAACTTGAGTGTACATAAGGATAGATCAAATTGGATTCAACACACAATTAATTTATCATGAGGAAACCACACATGCATATATCAAACATCTATTTCTGCAACTAGGGATAATAATGACATAAAATTAATACGAAAGAAAATAAGGTTTTCACAACTGACATAAAAGATAGTCATATTATTCCTTCACAACATGAAATAGATAACCTGAAATAAAGGTAAGATAATCACTCTCACTAAGGAATTGTAAATTCACAAAGTAAACACTGATTAACCATTCAACACAATAAATCAGATTTCCAATAGCAAGGTGTAACTTTGAATATAATTAAAAGGTTTCTTAGAAATCTCTGAATTACTCTTCCAAGCTTGAAGAGCAATTCCTCCAAAAAATAATCTATATCTACTAACTTGAAGCATTCAACTATTTATAAGTTCTTAGGTTGAGCCATTATAGCTAGGCCCTTAACTAACATTTTTCTAAAAATAGAAATGTCATTAAATTAAGGGAACATGCTCCCATGAAAATAGATAATTTGTTACAAGGGTTTGACTCAATCAACCTTGCAACTTTGACCGATCCAGAGCTTGGATTTTTCCTTTCATGGCCACTCAACTTTGTCCTGGTTCAACTACACCTTCCTCGCCTAAATATTTCTGTTGTCCTCCTTCCCACATAGCCATTCGGTGCTTATACTCAATGAAGCACTTGATAATTCCCTAAATTTCTTCATCTCCAGGCCCACATGCGTAGTGATTCACTACATATGTTGTCTCAATTTCCTTTGTGATCCTGGCTAGCAATCTTTGAAGTTTATTCGTAACTTTCTTCAATCTCCCTATGAAATTTTGGCACAAGACCAATCAGTCAATGGAGTCACTATTGAAAGTTTTGTGACCTCATCGTCACGCTTCACCAAATCCTTGAAATTTCCCTTAATCTGATCCTCAGGAAGAGCATCAATATTTTCATTGAAGAATTTTCAATTGGAAATATCAAACTCTTCTGAGATGTCATTCAGGGCATCCATGATTTCCACTTGTTTCTCCTCCAATTTCTTAATCAAATCCTGCAATACTTGGCACCAAAATTCCATGGATTTTTGATATTCAAATAATTTTGAGGCATCATCGATCACCTCTTCTTGAAGAAGCAAGTCGGGATCTTCCTCTCTGATCTCACTCCATGTTGCCAAATTTAAATTTAGATTATTATTATCTTCAGAAAATGCCTCATCCATTTTGGAAATGGTGGTTTTCGCAACCTACGAGATCATTATATATCTCAACTGCTTCCTTGATTAAAGGATTGACTTCCTATAAAATTCTCTCCATCCATCCACTCATTGATCTCCCCTGGCCTATCTTCTTGAACTCGTGATAATAAATATCATCGATTGTAGATGAAATTGTCAAAGCGGTAGTAGTTAATACTTCATTGATGGAGTGGGTTGGGTTACTTTGCACAGAAATGCAGTGAGCTGCTGGACCTTGGCTTTGAGTTCATCTTTGGTTGCCTTATCTTTGTCATATTTTTCCAAAAGAGCCCCAAGAGCAATGTGCACATCTTTCTTGGATCCTTCATGAGTAGCCTTCCTAATGAGAAATTTAAAATCTGGTAATCCGAAGTTGAGATTATTTCTTTTGTTTTCCCCTCAATGGGGTGGAAACTTCTATCACTCATTCTCTAGATGGGTTAACCATCAGACTTGACATGGTTCTCGGTCTCTTGGCCTATCTCTTGGGCATATGCTCCAATATGCTAAGATCTATAACATCTCCCAAAGGAACCTTCTTCTTTTTCTTGGGAGTTTTCCTAAACAACCATTCTAGTATGGCTAAAGTTGATGAAGATGGAGCAACAGATCCAATACCTGAAACATTGGTTAAAACAAGATCACTAGAAATACTTGGCTGGTATTTGAGTAGAAGTAGAAATGATGGATGACATGGATGTAAGGACAACCATAGGAGTTGATAGAACGATGCTAGGGGGTATGATTGAAGAAAATGGAAGTGTTAAGGGAAATGAAGAGGAAATGGGTGACCCAATATTTTCCCTAGCTGATAGTACTGGAAGTGATGAAAATACTTGGACCATAAAAGGGGATGGGAAGGAAGAAATGATTGTGGAAGTGGAAGGAACTGATATTAGAAGTGACAATGGAGGAAGAAGAAGATGTGATGGATCTTGGGAGATACTAGGGGAGTCACTAACTTCAACCACTTCTATCACAGGCATTGCAGGAGATATGGTCTTGAAAGTAGGAGCCTTAGAGAGAGATGAGCCACCAACAACAAATGAAATATTCTTTGGGATTGTAGGAGCCTTTTGAGTCGACCTTTTTCCCTTAGTGGGTGTTGGTTGGCTTATTACTGGTAGAGCTCCTATATTTTTAGGTTGATCTTCCCCTTTTGGTGAGATTCCCAAGGTGGCCAACCAACTGAAAGTCCTCTTTAGAATGGGTCCTACCCTCTCCTTTGTATTGTTGCATTCTTCCACATACCAATCAATCCATGACAGCGGTTGATTGGAAACATTATCATCCTTGTATGATGAATCCAAAACCTCATCACTGTCTTACATGTCCTTTAGCACATTGGCCAAACCAAATTGCCAAACCTCATCAAGAGTAAATATTTCATAATCTCTTTGTTGCACAATGTATTCATCCCAAAAATGAAACCAGATATATTCCAATTGGGGCACGTGGGCACTGGACTGACTTGTTTCCCTAAACTTACCCAAATAATTGAAATTAATCTACAGATGAAAGGTTTGCAGGGTTACCTTGGCCATTTCTACATCAACATTTTTAGCCCTATGAATATTTGGGAAAGAGTACCTACTAATCAAAATAGGGAAATGCATTCCCACTTTGTGACACTTGTTTTGGATTTGATGATAATCCAACAACTACCAAAATAATTCCAATAGAATCCATTTTTCAGTGGGGCACCTTGGCAATTTGCTTGGGGCACCTATGAAACCTGGAATCCAGATATAGGTGAATGTAGGAAATTGAAAGTAGATTGCTCCCCATTCCTACACCTCCTTGAAGGCTTCATCAGAAATCCTTCAGTTGTATAACTCTTTGTCGAAATGGTAGAGGATGGTAGCAAAGAAAGTGTCATTGACTCTACGGAAATGCCTGTTTCCCTCATCCAGAGTGAGTTGGGGATAAAAGTCATATATTTGGGAAGTGCTACGAACACCTCTGGTATTCAAACCAATGAAATATCCCATAGTAGTAGCATACACTAGGAAGGATGTCATGTATAAATTCTTATCTGACACCCTGCCTAATTGATAGCAAATGGAGCTACTAATATGCTCCCCATCGGATAAACTCATCGTTCTTATTGATGGTCACAATGTACTAAAACATCCATTACTATAATTCCTTTGCATAAGGAAGACTTGAAACTCTACTTAGTATCATAATAAGATCACTAACCTCTTGAATAAAATATGATCGATGCATAGTTTTTGATAATTTGGCAAATCTCTTAGACAGATAAGTTTTCATCATGATTTTTGAGCATACTTCCTCTTTCTTGTCCCAATGCTCCACTGCTAACTCTGGAAAAATTTTGGTGTAATCTTGAATGTCGGGAAGTTTGAGCAGATCTTTGAAGAAGTATGGGTCCAAATGGATTACTACCTTATCATCGTCATCTCTGACTGACATGGAGTCTTTGTCAAAGTGGGTTGTTGCAGCTAAAATGAACTTTGGGCAATGCATGGATGTGGGAAAACTAGCAACAAGGGCGAGCCCACTGTCATAGATGGCCTACATCCATGATTTCTTGTTTGGAGCCTTTAATATTTCCCAGAAATATGGAAAATCAATTTTTCCTAGGTCGGTGTCCCCTATATTCCCTAAGTCGAAAGATAGGCAAGAGTGAGGAGTAACCCCAAGAAATGAGTACTTCATCTTCTCTTTTCCCTTTGAACTGGAAGCAGATATCAAGCCCTGTGTTTCAAAAGCTGAGTTTGGAGAAATTATCAAAACTCAAGGAAAACTTCAAGTGCTGAACTAATAAGTTATGAAAAGAATCACCGAACTAGAATCTCTGAAGTTAGAAGTTTCGAAAGAAATATCCGAAAGAACTTCTCCGAACAATTTCTCTGAACAATTTCTCTAAACAATTTCTCCAAAAAAATTATTTAAAATAAATCTTCAAAAAAAATTCTCCGAAAAAAGTTCCGAAAGGAATTTCAAAGAATTTTTAGAAAAAAATTTTCGAACAAATTGGAAAATGAATTTTCCAAACAATACTAACTCCAAAATTCTGAAAAATAAGAATTGAGAAGAAGTATGGGAGACTCAACAACTCTAAATACCCGAAGAAAACTTGAAATGCGAAACATGGTGATCCAAGGGGTCAAAATTTCAAAAAAACAGAGAGGAGACAAAAGAGAAAACCAAAAGAGAAGGAAACAAAGAAAAATACCTTAAACCAAAAAGAAAATAAACAAATTACCATACCTTGAAAAATATGTCACAAAGTACAAGAAACAGAATGTCGAGAGAAAATGTGTCGTAAAAATGATGAGTAAAAAATGAGTTTAAATAGAAAACTTGATATTAATGGCGTAAATCTGATCCGTACGAAGGTAGGAGAAAAATTAATTGTGTGGTTTACCTCCAAAAGTCTCTGAAACACAAAGCCTAAAATTCGAATTTCGGGTTTCGGACTTTAGAGATTGGGAGATGAAAAAAGTGAATTGGAAATGAAAATTTCTAAAACCCGAAAGCCCGAAAGTCCAAAAATAAGACTTTTAGAATTTTGAAATTCAAAAGTAAAAATCCTAAAATGACTCGAGAGAACTTCAAAACCCGAAATCTCGAAAGTCCAAAATTTTGGACTTTCGAATTTCAAACTTCGGAAGTCCGAAAGGGATTTAAACAAAATGGGGCCAAAAGTTCTGAAACCCGAAATCTGAAATTCCAAAATTTCAGAATTTTAGGTTTCAGACTTTAGAGAGTTAAAAGAGAAATTTCAAATCCGAGCAATAAAACTTCAAAGAGAAAATCTCTGAAGTCCAAGATCAAAAATTTTAGATTTTGGGCCTTGGAGAATTTCATTGTACAAAGGATTTCTAAAAATTTTATCTGACATATTTTCTTCAAGGTAGGTTAAATGGTTAACGGTTTCCATATTTTTGCCCATCCTTGGGGCACCATTATTTTTCATCAAATTCAACCTTTGTGGCCATGTTTTTCCCCACTTGGGGCATATTTAACTTTTTCCTTTTTTTCTTTATGGCCATAATTCTCCTTTGGAGAATATTACTTCATCATTTTCTTTTTAATTTTACCTTCCTAGATTTTTTTCATGTCCCATTGGGCACCATATCATTCATCCTCATCCCTTGTGGATGCATACCTATTCATTTGATTCCTTGTGTATGAAGGATTTCACATAATTTTTACATATAGTTGTGCATACTTTGATGAATTTCCTATGACCCATTGGTCATCCCGACCTACATCCATACTTGTAATGATCTTCACCCACTCACTGGTCCATAGAACATTGTTGTCTGTCTCTATTGAGACCGCAATTTTCCCCTACCGATGTGATATTGGAGTCACCACCATATTTTTCATCATTATTGTGAATCCTTTTTTCCTGGGGCATCCTTGCCTTGGTAATCATTTTACCCATCCTTTCTTCACCCACCGCCCTTTATCATTTACCTTTTTCAAACGCATCATCGATTTCCTTGACATCATCGATCCCCTATTTAAGGGGATCTTATCATCAATCCTTTATCCTCATCCAACCCTTCTTTTTTTTGTCTCACGGCTTGTTAGCCCAAACCACTCAACAAAAAGGGTAAAATGTAGACACCTAAATTTGGTATCTATACCCTCATCACCTACATGCACATATTTATTCAATCATCCCCCTTATTTAATTAAATGCCCTCTCAATCCTCATTAATTAATTAAGTGACATTAATTAATTAATCATTTTAATATCTTACATGCCCAATTATCCCATCCACATTAAGCCTTTTTCCATTAATTAATTAATTCATATTAATTAATTAATATTCATCCATTTCCCTAACCAACCTTCTAATTAGGATGATTTTATCCTACACACACATCACCTTACTTTTCTAGCTTTTATCCTATCTATTTTTATGCCCTAACTAACTTAAATTCATCCCCAAGAAACCTAATCCTACCTACATGCTTTAAAGCATTTGGCCAATCCTTAAAAAAACCAAAATCCCGTCAAAAGTAGAAAATCATGATGAGAGAGGAAACTTTCCCCACAATCGGTGACGACCCAGCTTGGTCATCATCGATGCCTTTAAAACTAGCTTATTTCCTTCTATTCCCAATCATAAATCATATGCATGTAATTCTCAATATTGATTTAATCTTGAGCATCCTTCTTCATGCCTGAGTATTTTTGAGACATCCACTGACCTCTCAGACATCCCTCTAGTGTTCTTGCATCGATCATGATCATCACTTGTCAAATCTTCTTATCATTATCATATCCCTTTCCGTATCTTTATCATATTATCATATATTATTTGTTTCTAACATCTTTCAGGTACATAGAAGCTTCAAAAACACTTAGTAACCTTCTCCTACATCTCCTTTTTCTTATAAGTTTCCATTTTTATCTTCTCATCCTCGGCTTTTCATTTTCTGATACATTCTTCGTTGACCCCATATTCATCATCAACTAGGGCCTTGTCTATCCAATAACCTATCTAAATTATCTTTTCCATCCTTTATCCTACTTCTCTACCTCTAGTTCTCTTGTTCTCTTGTAGATCCTTTTACAGTAGTTATAGGCCCTAATCAATTTCCAGATCACTCTTAGACCTTGTAGGTCTACATATTTCATCTACAGGTTCGATCCATCCTCCCAGTTTGACATCAACTCCGGCTCTACACAAAGATGTGGGTTTCTCACAACCCAATTCAGTCTTATTTGTACTTATATCAAGTTTTAGTAGCAAGTATCGGCCATCTAGCACCCATATCACATTTGAGGTAACATAAACCCTCCTTCATTTTTGAGTTATGTAGATTCTTTAGTATCTAGTGCATTAACTTCATTACGAATGAGAAATTACATCAAAATATCGGTGTGAAGAGGTATCTCTTGTATTTTGTGAGTCAAATCCATAGTGGAAAAATATATTATTTGAGACTTATCTGGAATTGAATGAAGAAAAAATTCATTCAAGATCCTACAAAATATCTACATGTTGTAGATATTTTGTAGGGTCTTTGATCCAAAAATTATATGTCAAAATTTTAACCGAATTCAGACCCCTATAGGCTTGTTAAATTTTTCTGATTAAATTACTCTGTTTTAAGTAAATCAACTCAAAACAATGCAATAATGAAAAACACATTGCACACGAAATGATTACGAGTTTGGAAATAGCCTACATATCCATGTTCTTGTAGTTACATTCCACTAGTAAAAACTTGTAAGTACAATATAGTTTCTTATAATAAAACCTAATGGAATTTTTAACTTGCCTAAATAGCACTCCAATCCTTTGAAGAACACTCGATGCTTAGTCACAAAACATCCTACACCTTCTTGGTGCACTGCAAAGTTGTGTGGCACTATCGGCCTTATGGGTAGTTTGATTAACTCACAATAACAATAATATGCCTATATAAAATAGGTCTTCAAGCCCTCACAATACCTATTAAAATAATACACTTTTATTACAAAAATTGCCTTTAATATTATAAGGCTTTATAATTCTCCACCGAATAGCTTGAAGGCTTCCTTATACTCCTTGAGCTTAGAGATAATTTGTTAATGCTTTTTTTTTTGGGAGTGTGCATTAGGGCCTTTATATAAGCCGTAGGAGGGTTGCATATGGTGCTCAAATGCAAGGTTTAGTCCCTTTGATAGGCATATCGGGTGAATTCAAAATCATGGTGGCAAGCCACGTGGTGGCTTGAGGACCCACCACATTGGCAATAACCAATTGATACAAAAGTCATCCTTTTAAAACGCGGCAGTCGAAGAATAAAGGAATAAAAACATCACCTCATTTGCATGATCTCTTTGCCACTTTTTCATGACTTTTCAGTTGACTTGGTCTTCTCTAGGGTTGTTCAACTTTGAGTAGTCACCATTTGTACATACGAACTCGATTTTTGACGTTCGAGATAGTCATCGAAAGATCTCGAGTAAAATCTTGTGCTATAACAATTATGGGAGATTTAGGGAAGATTTTACACTCTGTATTGACCTCTAGATCACACCTCCCCAATGGGAAAGGATTTTTTCCCAAAAATGTCATATCTCCACTCCTGGATCATGAACCCTATCACTGAAGATATCTCTGCGAGTTGATACCATAGTCTTTGAACTGCTACTTCTTCAATACGATACTGGTTTGATCATGGGACCTATGGGTTATGGTCCCACCACACTTCTTCCTTTTTCTTGATTGCCACATCTACCCTCTAGGGGTCTTATACTTTGATAATCCCTGATCTTGCCACATCTACCTGCTAAGGTCCTACTCTTTGGCTGTTTAGAATTTGAGGATTTTAATAAATAAGGATTTAATCAACTTACCTATTATATAATGTTATAATAAATATTTCAATAAACATAACATCATAACATAAGTAAATAAAGAAATACTTACACAAAATAAATAACATAGGTGATAGAGTATTTATAGTGAAAAACCCCAATAGGATAAAAACCACTTTGAAAATAACCTTTTACTTCAAAGAACTTATTTTACATCTAGTAAGATCACCTCCTCCTTTAAAACCCTATTTACCAAAGGTAAAACTAAATCAATTGATTTGCACACCTCGATATATTTCTGAATATATCAAATGAGGACCTAAAGTCCTTTTCATAAAAGGTGATCGGGTATGTCTCCCACCCACCTTTTCAAACTAAAATGGTTGACACACACACACACACCTAGGTTTATAATATTTAATATTAGAAATATAATCATTTCATGATATTAAATATTTAACTTAAAGTGTATACCTAAGTTATCATATTTAATAATAGAAACAAAAATATTTCATATTATTAAATATTAACCTATATATTAGTGATGGATCCATATACATTAAGGGTTGGCCAAACCACTTAATCATTATATTCTAACACTCCCCCTTAATTTTAAGTGGGATAACATAACATATGCCAATAGATTACCTTCCCGTGGTACATTTGTAGGATTTACAATCCTTAAACCACAAAGGTTTTAGGCTAATATATCGGTTGAAGGAATTATAACACCTTCATCATACTCAATTTACCTTTTTGTACAAAAGGATTTAGAATCCCAAAGATCATCCCATGATCGTTGTCTAACTATAATTTGTGAGCTTTACATGTTCTCACAGGTTCTCATAAAAGGTTATTGAACCCAAGCATATAGGATCCTTTTACAACCAAGGACATCCTTAACAATATGCTTGTACTAGATGTTTACTAGTAAAATCAATAGCACTAAAGAGTTTACTGAAGACCTCCTTAAAGATCTTTCTACACTTCTTTTTAAAAAATAAGTGAGGAGGTATACATGCCCAAAGGTCTTTTTACACTTGCCCAAAGGTCTTTTTTTACACTTTCCCGAAGGTCTTTCACGAATGCCCGAAGGTATTTTTATAAAATCCAAGTTCCATTAGGAGGTGACATTATCATGCACACTCCCCTCAATGGAAACTCCGATAATCAAATATTTTCATGAAAGTGACAAAACTTTATAGCACTCAGGGACTTTATGAAGATGTTAGTAACCTGCTCTTCAGTCAACATGAACTTGAGATTTATGTCATCACTTAGCACCTTCTCACGGGTGAAGCGTATATGTATCTCAATGTGCTTCATCCTCTGATGTTGAACCAAATTCTTAATCAAGAGTAATACAACTCTAGCCACCACATAGAAGAGGAATAATTCCTTTAACTTCCATGTGTATCTCTACCAATAGCCACTCAACCACATGGTTTCTTTACTTCTTCCATTGTACTTCTCTGCCTTAGTAGAAAAAATGGAGACTGTTGATTACATTTTTGTTCCAAGTAATGGTTCCTACACCAAAAAAACTTGAACACATATCCAATATATTTTATAACACAACATCAGTATGGTTAGAATCAAAAATCCATATAAGATAGCATTTTCATTCTTAGTATAATGCAACCCATAATTGATTGTTCCTTTAATATATCTAAAAATTCTTTTTGCAAGATTCTAATGATCTCTAAAAAAGGTTCCTGCATAAACCTTGAAGTAATTCCTACTGTATAGGAAATATCTGATCTAGTTATAGTTAGATAAATCAAACTATCAACTAACAACGTGTTGTCCACTCAAAATTCCCCTGCTTTTAAGAAGTTGAAAATTAAAATTTTGAGGTTAAGTGTCTTTTCTGTTGTCCTGGTAATGTGAAAAGTCAAGAAATTGGGAAAATCTACGTTTTTTGGGTCATTTTGTGTGTTTTTCGGGCCTGTCGGACATTTTTGTCCCGCGTGTCCCAAGTTCATTTGGGCTCTCTATTCCCGATCATCCGGTTTACCCAAAGTCTGTTCTTTTCGGGCCCATTGGAACTTTTTGTCCCAAATGTCCCAAGTTCACTCGGACCCAGTTGTTCCATTTTCGTCCGATTCAACCAAGTCCTGTATTCCGCATACTTTCATCCCAAATGTCCCAAGTTCACCCGGACCCGTTGTTCCCTTTTCGTCCGATTCGGCCGAATCGCGTATTCCGCGTACTTTCATCCCGCATGTCCCAAAAGCATTTGTGCATCTTTTCCCGCATCACCCGAATCGGCCGAACCGCGTACTTCACGCTTTCACGTCCCTCGTGTCCCAAATGAACCAACTGCCATTCATGATAATTTTTCCCGCTCTACCCAAATATCTTGCTTTTCAATTTGGTAGATATGTATTTAATGTGCATTTATTGCCTTTCTCTCTCCTAAACGGCTATATAATGAAACTGCCCCTATGCGTTTTTGCACACTGCTTTCATGCTATCTATTGCTCGAACCCTTGCAACCAAAATTCCTGTGCGCGTATCCATTCCCCCTGCAATTCCATCCCAAGTCTAGCTTGCAGCTTTGCTCTCCGAGTTACTATCAACATGAAGATCAAATTCCAGGGGCAGGAACAAATTTCACCACTCGAGTCCGTCGTTCCCAATATCGGGGATAGTGAAGTTCGCCACCTTGACTTTGGGGATTTTTGGACAAGGATGACAGACGTGAACCCTTCACCAATGGCACAGATGATTCATGATAGTGGTCGGCTTTCGCTGGTGGTTTCCCTATCTCGGTGCAATGTGCAGACACAGTGCTCTCATGCGGGGCTCATTTCAACCCTGATTCGAGTGAGTTGAAAAACGTGCATGGGGAGCTCATCGCCAAACTTGATGCTGCCACCATTGGCACTACACTAAGGATTCCAGAAATGGACAATGCTATAGTTATCTCCCAGAATCAAGCACAGGCCCTTTTCAATCAAGACAGTGATAATTATAAGGTGCGGGTGGCGAAGTCCTGGCTAAAAACCCTAAGAAGGGGGCATCTCATCTATCCAAGGTTCTTTTCCATGCTAATTTCAATGAAGAATTATCAGATTTCATAATCCTACTAGCTCGGGTTATGGGCTTACCCTCTACTAATGAGTTCCATTTCTGGATGTGCCCGCTTATCAATATGGTGTGCGAGGGAACTCAGAATATCAACTGGGTAGAGATCATCAGTATGAACCTAGCGGAGTAGCTGTCTAATGTACAACAAACAAAGAAATTCTATATGACTTCATACCTGATGTATACTCTAGCAGCATCGAGGCAATGGTTTGGTTTTCATACATCGATGCTCACAAGGATGACCCCGTGTATGCCTACTACCCACAGTTCACCCTAGAAACCAGCAATCACAATTTCTGAAGGGTGAATGATGCTTTCACCATGTACATTGTCAGGCTTCTTGAGAGTGACACAACGAGAAGATTTTCTGATGAAGCCATGAGTCTGATATCGCACTACGGTGCTTATTTTATCCAATTCAGAAAATTTTCCTATATCAGGCTTGCTGGCTATGAGAGCACTCCTCTCAAGCTTCCTATGTTCTGCAATGACAAAATGGCCTTGATAGAAGTGTGCAGAAATTAGACAAATTGCATAGAACCTGCAGAGACAAGAAAATTACTGGTTTGCACTTCCCCATCTCTTTGGGAAATTACACCTGCAAAACAGCCCTGGATGCACAAAATATAGAAAGGGCCCTAGCTCCCATTACTGTCCATTTCTTCAGGCCCAGAACTTGCTTTGACTTGAAAAATTTTATTGAGCAGAACATCAAGATAACCTATCATCATAGGGCGATACGAGAGACTATTCGGTACTGATCAGTCTTTGATGATTTTGAAGCGAAGAGGCATTATGGCAGATTTTCCCTACAGTTAATTCAGGAACTCAATTTGTACCAAGTTCCTGAAGGGCTCCAGGATGACAATTCTGACCTGTACTCATATGAGTATGACAACGTGGTCAAACACACCCCCTTGGAAGACTTGGATTGGTTTAAAAAGGAAAAGGATGATTTGGCTGAAATCCTAGCCCCGGTCTTAGTGAGGACCAAGATCTGGTTTGATAGGAAAGTTCATGAGCACAGGAGGCACTCAGGGGAATCCTCCTCTAAGGATGCTTTAATACCAAGGAGAGAAGCATCGAGACCCAGATCAGAAGCACCTATGCAAACCCCTCCTGCCTCGTCAACTCAAGGACCTGCAGTCTCTACTCCTTCCTCATCCACCCAGGTGTATCAGAAGAAATTCAAAGAAGTTAAGAAGGAGCCTGTGGAAAAAGACCCCCTGAGGAAGCATGCAGAATTGCCTTCAGGACCAGAGAACATTATTGTTCTCAGTGAAAGTGAAGAAAGTGAAGTGCCAACTCCTGCAAGTGCCCCTGAAGCCCCAATGGATAAGGATAAAGAAGTCCAGAGCACTGAACTTCCAAGCACTAGTTGATTCCTCTGCACTGGAGCCCCAAGTGCTCCACTCATATCTCAACTCGAGGCAATAGCTGTGCAAACCTTGGGCACCATGAGTTCTCTATCTCTTGGTCCTCTTGCCCCACCTACTTCTTCCTCCTCTTTTGCATGGGTGCAGCCTCTTGTTGACAGTAGGAAGAGAAAGTCTTCCTCCCGGAGCGCAGGACCAAATTTGGATGTTGTGGCGGCCTTGTTAGGCACTACTCCTCCTTCTCGCACCAAAAAAGCTAGAATTACCTCTAGGATAGTGTTTGACGCTCAGGGCCAGCAATTCCTAGAGATAGCCAAGCCTAAGGTAGACAAGCCAGAGCAGGATTTGTAGGCATTCGACCTAGAACTCTCAAGAATTACCATGGGAGAGTCTACCCCTGAAGGTGAGATCCACAATCTTCAGGAAACAGTTACCAGAGTCATTGGGAGGGTAGAGAAAGGGCAGAAAACCATTGAACAGTTGGAAGAACAAGCCCAGATTCTTACAAGTTTCATCAAATCTCTTTTGTCCAAGGACAAAGTTTTGGACCCTACCCCATTGACTACTCTTCCACCACCTATAATTTTGAGCCAAGATGAAGTACAAAGTATCAAAGATATGCACAAGTATTCCATATATGGAAGAGCTATGGAGGCCATGGTGGATGATATGCTGGTTTCAGGATTAAACTTCATTGATGAAGGCTTCAAACTCCACGGGAAGGTGAACAATTTGCAATAGAAGCTCTCCTCCACTATTGGGAGCATTGATAAAGAACTTAAACTTTGGAGCAGTTGCATAGTAGACCTCGCTAATGGGACAAATAGATGAAAATATTTTGATGGCAAGCAAAGTCTTCGAGGATGCCAAGGATAATTTGTCAAAGTCCTAGGTCTACAACGTGGAATGGAAGATCAAGGTCCTGGAGGAGGCTTTGGGAGAATTAAGGAATAGGCCGGGCGAAGGGTGAGACCTTGAAAGCACTAGTTATATCTTCCTTTAAAGATATACATTGCCATCTTCATGATGAGACTTCTGGTGTGCCTCTCACTTTACAAGAAATCAAAGCTCATTTCAGAGCTTTTGTCAAAGGGGATCTATTCAAGGAAAGCTCCATTTCCAAGGAAAAAATGAAGGAGATCTATTCTCTTCAATCTGCCATAGAAGAAGCCAATAAATATTATCATACTCATGTCGAGTTCGATAAGGAAATGGAGAAGTGCCTCAGATTTTGGACTCATTCTACCACCAACACATCAGTCCCATGTGGCAGAGACATAGCCGAGGTGTTGAAGAGATTCAGACAGCTGGATCTTAAAGTTGGTGGGTCCCTCCCAATCATAAGCACCTGTCTTCTTCTCCTAATTCTTCTCTTCTCTTCCCCTTCTTTCTCTTGGATTTGTTGTAATTAGTTGGGGTATTGCGATTTGCAACCCTTTAACTAATCATTAGTTAAAAGAAGTAGTTACCGAGAGTAACTGATTTGTAAACTATATAATGGCCTCTCCTTGCCATTTTGAGAGGAGGAAGAACTTGGCTTATTTATGAAAGTGTAAATAAATCTTGAAGAAATCAATACAGAAGGACTTTTCTTTCTTTGTCTATCTGATTTCCTTTTTCCTAAGCTATTCATTTAATCTTATTAGATCATTTGTCTGTATTATACTGAGAGGCTTTGTATTCTCGTAGATGTTATTTACAGAAATTTGTGTCTTTTTAAATTCCATCTTATTAATGTGATACAAATGATCTTATTCCAAATTCGTTGTACCCTCGCATGCATAAGGAATTACTCTGTCATCTATAATTCTGAATGGTGCCTTTCTTCTCGTTCTCACATTTTCATTCCTCAGTCCTTTTGTAATTGATGATCCTTATAGAAAACACTTTCATAATATCCAAGTTCCACAAGAAAATCATACTTTGTATATGTGTAAATAGGTTCGTTTCTGAATAAGGGAACCTCTCCCATCAAAGAGGAGGGACTTCTTGTCCCCTGACTATTGCTCTTCTTGAAGTCCTTTTTGATGACCAACAGTTTTTGGCGACTCCGCTAGGGAATCATATTCCAGTTCTATAATCATTTATTGATCATCTTTTGATCTGGCGACTCCGCATTTTACTCGAGGGAGAAGGGCCCTTGGTATTGAAGATTCTCAGTTTCAACTTTTGGAACAACAGGGTTTTCCTCTCCCTTCAACAAGGAGAAATAGAAAGGCTCGTTCAACAAGCACTCCACCTATCAAAGATAGAATCCCTATGGGTGGTATTCCTTCAGAGCAAATCAGTCCTAATCTTCGAGCTTTGATTCTTGCTAGTGTTTCAGTTCCTCTTCAAGCCATTTTTCCAAGAATGGTGGTACCATTGCCTTGGGGCCATCATGTTGGGCCTCTTGCCCTTCCTCAACCTTTGCATGAGTTACCCAGAGGTAACCAGAAGAACTTTCCTAAATTCAAAGGTGATGGTAAAGTACATCCTGATGAACACATCACAACCTTCATAGTTACATGCGGAGTTCTAGGAGTTGAACATGAAGACATCTCCATAAGGCTTTTTGTTGAGACTTTACAAGATAATGTTGCTGATTGGTTCTATCACCTTCCGGCCGGAGCTATCACTAGCTGGGACACAATGAGAACTAGGTTTGAAAACCATTTCAAACCGGTGGAAGACATGCATGCTTTGCTAGCCCAAATTTCTCAAATAAAGAAGGAATCACAAGAGCCCATGAGAGAATTTGTGGCTTGATTCAACAGGTTGATTAACAAAATTCCACCAAATACTCAACCTGTAGATCAAATTCAAAAATGCTTCTTCCTAAACGCCCAATTGCCTGAAGTTAGTTATGCACTGAGAAGGGCTAATCTCGCAACATTGGCTAAGGATCAAACTCTTGCTGTTAGTGTTGAAGATGATTTAATCATGTCAGGGAAGTTGAGGAGAGACCCTTCTAAATCTAAGTCTGCTTCTTCCTCCTCTTCTACTCCTGGACCTAATACTGATCCATTGGTACAAAAACTTGCAAATGATCTCATCGCCATTAAGAAACAATTGGCTCAGCATACTCCCTATGCAGACATTCCAAGGAGGAATTTTTAGCCCATAAATCATTTTCCTGCTTCTCAAACAAGGCTAGTGCTTGAATGACCTCCTATTAAAGTTCCTGTCAATGCAACCTGTGAAGTTTAAGACCCAGAGGATGAGGAGATTAATTAAGATTGTGAGGAATTTGTTGAAGAGGTTGATGATGAAACAGATGAACTTGAGGGATCTCGAGTTAATTTCTTCACCACTAAAGGCATTGATGAAGGGGATGATTATGATGAAGTAGTAGCAGACATGAATAGCGAATCATAAGCTGTCATTACTCAAGAGCAAAAAATCAGAGGGAGAAAGTGATGCAGCCCACCAAGAAATCTAAGGAGTAGCCAACAACTATCCCTGTAATTGCAAAAAGAGGATCTCTCGATCCCCATTTCATCTACACCAAAGGTGAGTCCTGTCAATTCTGCTACTAAAGTTACTTCTTTTTCCCCTAAAATTGATAAACCTAGGATCTCAAGTGATGATAACCCATCCACTTCTGGGTCTTTTGATATTATTGACCACCTGAAAAAGACTAAGGTTCAAATCTCAGAGGCTGAATATTATCAAACCCATCCTAAGGCTTTTGCTAAAATGATTCACTTTGTCAATTCCCATTCTAAAACTACCTCTAAAGGCCTTTTACCCACTCCTTCTTCGCACCACAGCCTAATCTGGTAGCCGCTGTCACCTCACCCAATGACAAAATCAAACCATTTTATGTAACACTCCTTATAGCTAGCCATAGGCTCAGTAATTGTATCATAGACTCAGGGGCATCAGACAATGTGATGCCTGCTAAAGTAGCTCATGCCTTAGGGTTGACTCTCACACGCACTTACGGATCTTGTTATTCCATGGAGAGTAAGGAAGTGCCCTTGGTCGGAAGAATTAAGGACGCACAAGTGGCTTTTACTACTTTTCCTGAGAAGAAAGTTTTGGCTACTATCTTAGTAGTAGATATTCCTCCTTCATACGGGATGTTGCTAAGCAAGAAACTTCTGTAAGGATGTGGGTGGAGAAATTCAAATGGATTGGTCACATGCCCTCATACCTATTAATGGGAAAATGAAGAAGTTGCTTCCTGAGAAGCAGTCTGAGTATATTGTACAAAAAACTGATGATCCCAAAGCACAAATACTCTATGAGGATATGGGGCATGGAAACTACATGATTATGTCTCCAGAAGAAATCCAACTCCCCAAAGTGTCACCTAAAGATCCTAATGGTGTTTGGATATTAGAGTTTGATGGAAGTTGTTCTTCAGCTGGTTCTGGAGCTGGTGTCATATTGGTGTCACCTGAAGGAAGCATTCATCCTTTCTCATTCAAGTTGCAATTTGAAAATACCAATAATACAACAGAGTATGAGGCTCTCATTCTTGGACTCTAGGTGGCAAAAGAACAGGTGTGAAGAATCTTCTAGCTCGTGGGGATGCGGAATTGATTGTCAAGCAAGTTAGAAACCTCTTCCAGGTAAAGAATGGAAGGTTGAAACATTACAAGAATCAGGTTTGGGACTCCATTGAATTTCTTGATGCTTTCTCCATCGAAGCAATACCTAGGGAAGAAAATACTAGGGCTGATTCACTAGCAGTCTCAGGGTCACTGCTCATACCTCATCCTGACTTTTCTCAAGATAAGTTCACCATTGAGATGATCCATCGACCTAGTGTACCTGATAATACAAGTAACTGGCAAGTTTTCAATGATGATCAACACTTGCTTTCTTTCTTAGAACTCAAGGATAATTTTGAACAATTGTACTTTGAAGGGAGCGATAATTTTCCTCATGAAAGTGTGCCCTTTGACAAAGAAGCCACCCAAGAAGAAGAAGTGGATCAGGATGGATGTATCAAACTCAAAGGAAACAAGATTCCAAAAGGATTGGTGAGTTTAGAAAAACTGTTTGACAAACATGACAGGTATGTAAAGTTTAAAGCTTCTACTGGACCTCAACGCAATCAGCTGAATATGAAAAAATTAATATTGGGAGTTCTACTGACCCTAAACTCGTGAACATTGGAAAATGTTGCACACCAGATGAGAGGAAGAAGGTAATTGATCTTTTAAAGAAGTATAAGGATGTTCTTGCTTATTCCTATGAAGATTTAAAAGCTTTCCAACCAAAGGAGATGCAACATTTTATTCCTCTCAAACCTGGGATTAAGCCTTTTAAACAAAAGTAGAGGCAATACAATCCTAAGATAGCTGACACAATTTTTTAGGAGATACAGAAGTTATTGAAGGCTAAAATCATTTTTCCTATCCATCATTCAACATGGATTGCCAATATTGTGCCTATTAGAAAGAAAAATGGTGAGATTCGTATCTGTGTTGACTTCAGGAATCTAAATCAAGCTTCCTTGAAAGATAATTATCCCTTACCTATGATGGATCAGGTCTTGCAAGTAGTAACGGGATCCGAAATGTTGTCTATGCTTGATGGATTCTCAGGATATAACCAGGTAGAAGTTAATACTGCAGATCAACACAAAACGACTTTCACTACCCCTTGGGGTACCTTTGCTTACAAAAGGATGCCTTTTGGGCTCATTAATGCCGGTGCTACTTTTCAGAGAGCTATGGACTTAGCCTTTGGAAGTTTGAAAGGGAAGTGTATTGTTGTATACCTTGATGACTTGACTGTGTATTCTAAAACAAGGGCCGATCATTTTCAGCACCTGGAAATAGTTCTTTTGAGATGTAGAGAACATGGGATCTCTTTGAATCCTAAGAAATCTATTTTTTGTGTCATGGAGGGGAAATTATTGGGGCACGTTGTCTCCAAAGATGGTATAAAAATTGATCCTGAGCGAGTTCAAGCTATTCAGCAAATTCCTCTTCCAACCAGCAAAAAGGGAGTGCACTCTTTCTTTGGTAAGATCAACTTTTTGAGAAGGTTCATCCCTGATTTTGCAGAGCTAACTTTGAATATCTCCCAAATGATGAAAGGAAAACAAATGTTTGGTTGGTCTCCTGAAGGGAAAGAAGCCTTTGAAGGTATTAAAAGGGCCATTGCTAAAACTCCTGTTTTAGCATGTCCAGATTTCAGCAAAGATTTCATTATCTATTGCTACGCCACGGATAACACCTTGGCTGCTATTTTGACTCAGGAAGATTCTAATGAGCATGAACTCCCAATTACATTTATGAGCTATATTCTAAAATATCATGAGTTAAAATACACCATAATGGAAAAACATGCTTTTGCAGTGGTTAAAGCTGTCAAGCAGTTTCGTTTTTACATTCTTAACTCTCACTCCACGGTGTTGGTACCAGATACAACTATCAAGTCAATTCTCACACAGCAGAATTTGGATCCAAAGAGAGGGAACTGGTGGCCAAGGTTCAAGAATATGATATTGACATCAAACCAACCAAGCTCATCCATGGAAAAGGCCTGTGTGAACTCATCGCTGAAGGAGCTAGACATGAGTTACTGGAGGATAAAGTTGGTCTTCCTACCGTTCTGTTTCTTAGCTCAGTTGATGAATGGTATGCTGATATCACTCATTTTCTCACCTATGGGGAATGCCCCTCTCATTTTTCTACCAAAGAAAAGAGGGCCGTTAAACTAAGGTCAACCCAATATGTGTTGTGGGAAAACGCCTTGTTTAAACATGGGTTAGATGGAAGGTTTTTGAAATGTGTGGACAAGGAATAGCAGAAAAGCTACTCTCAGCTTTTCATGATCAGGCATGTGGAGGGCATTACTCATCAACTGTCACTACTCATAAAATACTTCGTGGAGGATATTACTAGCCTACCTTGTTCAGAGATGCATCAAAGTGGGTTGATAAATGTGAAGCATGTCAGACTTTTGTAGGTAGACCCAAGTTGGCCTCTTTGCCCCTTAAACCAGTTGTAATTGAAGAACCTTTTCAACAGTGGGGTTTGGACTTCATTGGAACACTTAATCCCTCTTCTAGTGCTGGTCATACTCATGTATTAACTACCACAGATTATTTCACCAAATGGGTAGAAGCCATTCCAGTAAAGAGTACTACTTGAAGTAGTATGCAGTTTTATCAAAGAAAACATCTTGATAAGGTATGGTGTGCCAAACAAGATTGTGACAGATAATGCTTCAAACTTTTCTTCAACTGAGATGATGGATTTTTGCTATGGATATGGCATCTCTCTAGCTCACTCCTCATATTACTATCCTCAGGGAAATGGACAAGCAGAATCAACAAATAAAAATCTGGTGGCCATAATAAGGAAATTAGTCAATGAATCCCAATGGAACTGGCACAAGAAACTCTATGATGCTCTTTGGGCAGATAGGATCACACCTAAGAGAGCCATTGGGATGTCTCCTTTTCAGGTAGTATATGGAGTAGAAGCTCAATTGCCAGTAACAGTGGAGCTACCAGCCTTGCATCTAATGAAGGCCATTGAAGATACCAGTTTCAATGATTCTTTGGATAAGAGAATCATGTATCTTCACAAATTGAATGAGGACAGATTGGAAGTTGCTGATAGGATATCTGCTCACCAATAGAAAGTAAAGGTCCTATTTGATAAGAAATCCAGGTTCAAGGATTTCCAAGTTGGAGACACTTTTTTGTTGTGGGATAAAAGGCATGAACCTCGTGGCAGCCATGGCAAGTTTGATTCCTTTTGGCTCGGACCTTTCAAAATCAGGCACTTCACTGGTAAGAATTATTTTTACCTTGATTATATGGATGGTTCTTCTCTCCCACTTCCTTATAGTGGGCAGTACCTGAAATTGTTTAAGTCATAGGTGATTAGGAAGTCCTTTTGTATATTCTGTATAGCGTTTTGTTTTTCTTTCCCTTTGTTTTGGTGTGTTGTCCTCTGTATTGGTTTGCTTTTTGACTCCGTGGCCCAATGGATAAGGTACTGGTCTACTTCCCCAAGTTTTTCTAAATTCTTGCCTTGTCTCATTCTTTGAATTTATGCCAAGTCATCCCCAGAAGGAGCCAGCTGTTGTCCACTCAAAATTCCCCTGCTTTTAAGAAGTTGAAAATTAAAATTTTGAGGTTAAGTGTCTTTTCTGTTGTCTGGTAATGTGAAAAGTCAAGAAATTGGGAAAATCTACATTTTTGGGTCATTTTGTGTGTTTTTCGGGCCTGTCGAGACATTTTTGTCCCGCGTGTCCCAAGTTCATTTGGGCTCTCTGTTCCCCGATCGGCGGTTTACCCGAAGTCTGTTCTTTTCGGCCCGTCGAACTTTTTGTCCCGAATGTCCCAAGTTCGCTCGGACCAGTTGTTCCATTCTTGTCTGATTCAGCCGAGTCACGTATTCCACGTACTTTCATCCCAAATGTCCCAAGTTTTCCCAGACCCGTTGTTCCCTTTTCGTCTAATTTGGCCGAATCGCGTATTCCACGTACTTTTGTCCCGCATGTCCCAAAAGCATTTGTGCATCTTTTCCCCGCATCGCCCAAATCGGCCGAACCGCATACTTCACGCTTTCGCATCCCTCATGTCCCAAATGAACCAACTACCGTTCATGCTAATTTTTCCCGCTTAACCCGAATATCTTTCTTTTCAATTTGGTAGATATGTATTTAATGCGCATTTATTGCCTTTCTCTCTCCTAAACGACTATATAATGAAACTGCCCCTATGCGTTTTTACACACTGCTTTCATGCTATCTATTACTCGAACCCTTACAACCAAAATTCCTACACACATATCCATTCCCCTGCAATTCCATCCCAAGTCTAGCTTGCAGCTTTGCTCTCCGAGTTACTATCAACATGAAGATCAAATTCCAGGGGCAGGAACAAATTTCACCACTCGAGTCCGCCGTTCCCGATATCGGGGACAGTGAAGTTCGCCACCTTGACTTTGGGGATTTTTGGACAAGGATGACAGACGCGAACCCTTCACCGATGGCACAGATGATTCATGACAGTGGTCTGGCTTTTGCTGGTGGTTTCCCTATCTCGGTGCAATGTGCAAACACAGTGCTCTCATGCGGGCTCATTTCAACCCTGATTCGAGTGAGTTGACAAACGTGCATGGGGAGCTCATCACCAAACTTGACGCTGCCACCATTGGCACTGCACTAAGGATTCCAGAAATGGACAATGCTATAGTTATCTCCCAGAATCAAGCACAGGCCCTTTTCAATCAAGACAATGATAATTATAAGGCGTGGGTGGCGAAGTCCTGGCTAAAAAACCCTAAGAAGGGGGCATCTCGTCTATCCAAGGTTCTGTTCCATGCCAATTTCAATGAAGAATTATCAGATTTCATAATCGTGCTAGCTCAGGTTATGGGCTTACCCTCTACTAATGAGTTCCATTTTTGGATGTTCCCGCTTATCAATATGGTATGCGAGGGAACTCAAAATATCAATTGGGCAGAGATCATCAGTATGAAACTAGCAGAGTAGCTATCTAATGTACAAAAAACAAATAAATTCTATATGACTTCATACCTGATGTATACTCTAGCAGCATCGAGGCAATGGTTTGGTTTTTCATACATCGATGCTCACAAGGATGACCCCGTGTATGCCTACTACCCGCAGTTCACCCTAGAAACCAGCAATCGTAATTTCTGAAGGGTGAATGATGCTTTCACCATGTACATTGTCCGGCTTCTTGAGAGTGACACAGCGAGAAGATTTTCTGATGAAGCCATGAGTCTGATATCACACTACGGTGCTTATTTTATCCAATTCAGAAAATTTTCCTATATCAGGCTTCACTTTGCTATGAGAGCACCCCTCTCAAGCTTCCTATGTTCTGCAATGACAAAATGGCCTTGATAGAAGTGTGCAGGCAATTGGACAAATTGCATAGAACCTGCAGAGACAAGAAAATTACTGGTTTGCACTTCCCCATCTCTTTGGGAAATTACACCTGCAAAACAACCCTGGATGCACAAAATATAGAAAGGGCCCTAGCTCCCATTACTGTCCATTTCTTCAGGCCCAGAACTTGCTTTGACTTAAAAAATTTTATTGAGTAGAACATCAAGATAACCTATCATCATAGGGCAGACACAGAGGACTATTGGGCTGACTGTGCTGATGATTTTGAAGCCAGAAGGAGGCATTATGGCAGGTTTTCCCTACAGTTAATTCATGAACTCAATTTGTACCAAGTTCTGATAGGCTCCAGGATGAAAATTCTAACCTGTACTCATATGAGTATGACAACGTGGTCAAACACACCCCCTTGGAAGACTTGGATTGGTTTAAAAAGGAAAAGGATGATTTGGCTGAAATCCTAGCCCCGGTCTTAGTGAGGACCAAGATCTGGTTTGATAGGAAAGTTCGTGAGCACAGGAGGCACTCAGGGGAATCCTCCTCCAAGGATGCTTCAACACCAAGGAGGGAAGCATTGACACCCAGATCAGAAGCACCTGTGCAAACCCCTCCAGCCTCGTCAACTCAAGGACCTACAGTCTCTACTCCTTCCTCATCCACCCAGGTGTATCAGAAGAAATTCAAAGAAGTTAAGAAGGAGCCAATGTGGAAAAGACCCCCTGAGGAAGCATGCAAAATTTCCTTCAGGACCAGAGAACATTATTGTTCTCAGTGAAAGTGAAGAAAGTGAAGTGCCAACTCCTGCAAGCGCCCCTGAAGCCCCAATGGATAAGGATAAAGAAGTCCAGAGCACTGAACTTCCAAGCACTGTTGATTCCTCTGCACCAGGAGCCCCAAGCGCTCCACTCATATCTCAACTCGAGGCAATAGCTGTAAACCTTGGGCACCATGAGTTCTCTGTCTCTTGGTCCTCTTGCCCCACCTACTTCTTCCTCCTCTTTTGCATGGGTGCAACCTCTTGTTGACAATAGGAAGAGAAAGTCTTCCTCCCGGAGCTCAGGACCAAATTTGGATCTTGTGGCGGCCTTGTTAGGCACTACTCCTCCTTCTCACACCAAAAAAGCTAGAATTACCTCCAGGATAGTGTCTGACGCTCAGGGCCAGCAATTCCTAGAGATAGCCAAGCCTAAGGTAGACAAGCCAGAGCAGGATTTGTAGGCATCCGACCTGGAACTCTCAAGAATTCCCATGGGAGAGTCTACCCCTGAAGGTGAGATCCACAATCTTCGTGAAACAGATTCGTGAGAGTCATTGGGAGGGTAGAGAAAGGGCAGAAAACCATTGAACAGTTGGAAGAACAAGCCCAGATTCTTACAAGTTTCATCAAATCTCTTTTGTCCAAGGACAAAGTTTTGGACCCTACCCCATTGACTACTCTTCCACCACCTGTAATTTTGAGCCAAGATGAAGTACAGAGTATCAAAGATATGCACAAGTATTCCATATATGGAAGAGCTATGGAGGCCATGGTGGATGATATGTTGGTTGCAGGATTAAACTTCATTGATGAAGCCTTCAAACTCCACGGGAAGGTGAACAACTTGCAATAGAAGCTCTCCTCCACTATTGGGAGCATTGATAAAGAACTTAAACTTTGGAGCAGTTGCATAGTAGACCTCCGCTTATGGGACAAACAGATGAAAATATTTTGATGGCAAGCAAAGTCTTTGAGGATGCCAAGGATAATTTGTCAAAGTCCTGGGTCTATAGCGTGGAATGGAAGATCAAGGTCCTAGAGGAGGCTTTGGGAGAATTAAGGAATAGCTGGCATAATTGTGAGGCCTTCAAAGCACTAGTTATATCTGCCTTTAAAGATATACATTGCCATCTTCATGATGAGACTTCTGGTGTGCCTCTCACTTTACAAGAAATCAAAGCTCAATTCAGAGCTTTTGTCAAAGGGGATCTATTCAAGGAAAGCTCCATTTCCAAGGAAAAAATGAAGGAGATCTGTTCTCTTCAATCAGTCATAGAAGAAGCCAATAAATATTATCATACTCATGTCGAGTTTGATAAGGAAATGGAGAAGTGCCTCGGATTTTGGACTCAGTCTACCACCAACACATCAGTCCCATGTGGCAGAGACATAGCCGAGGCATTGAAGAGATTCAGACAATGGATCTTAAAGTCGGTGGGTCCCTCCCAATCATAAGCACCTGTCTTCTTCTCCTAATTCTTCTCTTCTCTTCCCCTTCTTTCTCTCGGATTTGTTGTAATTAGTTGGGGTATTGTGATTTGCAACCCTTTAACTAATCATTAGTTAAAAGAAGTAGTTACCGAGAGTAACTGATTTGTAAACTATATAATGGCCTCTCCTCGCCATTTTGAGAGGAGGAAGAACTTGGCTTATTTCTGAAAGTGTAAATAAATCTTGAAGAAATCAATACAAAAGGACTTTTCATTCTTTGTCTATCTGATTTCCTTTATTCCTAAGCTATTCATTTAATCTTATTAGATCATTTGTCTGTATTATGCTGAGAAGCTTTGTATTCTTGCAGATGTTATTTACAGAACTTTGTGTCTTTTTAAATTCCATCTTATTAATGTGATACAAATGATATTATTCCAATTCGTTGTACCCTCACATGCATAAGGAATTACTCTGTCATCTATAATTCTGAATGGTGCCTTTTTGCTCATTCTCGCATTTTCATTTCTCATTCCTTTTGTAATTGATGATCCTTATTGAAAATACTTTCATAATATCCAAGTTCCAAAAGAAAATCATACTTTGTATATGTGTAAATAGGTTCGTTTCTGAATAAGGGAACCTCTCCCATCAAAGGAGGGACTTATTATCCCCCGATCATTACTCTTCTTGAAGTCCTTTTTGACGAGCAACACAACGTATATAAAATAGGATCAACCTTTTTCATATGTAGTTTTAGGATCAATATTTATTCCAACTTCCATTGAAATAGAAAATGACTTACAATCAATCATAAGAAAAATTTCAATACAATGGTTACATATTGTGTTTTGAAAAATAACAATAGAATAAAATATAATCATATAAATAACATGATGTGAGAGACCTAACTCATTCATTTCAAAGTACTTCTTCAATTTCTCTCTAACTATATGAATTTAATCGAATTGTCACCATTCATAAGCAAATCATCAACCTATATACATATAATAATAATAATAATATGTGAGCCTTATTGCTTAGTGAATATATCATTATTAGAATAAAAATTAACAAAACCTAACAGTTTGAAGAAGGAAACAATTTTTGCATACCAAGCTCGAAGAGCTTGTTTTAAACCATACAAGGATTTCTCAACTTACAAACATAGTTTTTTTACCGCTTCTTCAAATCCTTTAGGTTGAAACATGTAAATTTCTTCTTTTAAATCGCAGTTCAAAAAAGTATTTTTCTTATTCAATTGGTGGATTTCTCATCCTAATTGAGTGAAAATTTTAAATAAGGCCCTAACAAGACTCATTTTAGCTATAGAAAATTTCTCAACATAATCAATACCGGGTTTAAGAAAAACTTCTAAAGAACAAGTCTATCTTTATGTTTGTTAATACTACCATCAACATTATATTTTACTTTGTATATCCACCTAGACCCTATAATACTTTGTGGCTCAGGTTCATACAAGGTAATTAATGCATGGTACATATGATAGATTCTGGTCATTTTCCTAAGGTTAATAGGATTTGAACTTTCTAACATAGATTGAGCCCAATTTAATTTCTTATCTAGGAAGATAAGAGTTTTAGAAACATCTATAACATCAAAACATCATCATGACCATTTACTAAATCAAAATCAAAACCATCATGTATAAGAATTTAATTAAGTAACTTCAACAAGAAGAAAACACATGTAAACCTTTCACTAGATTATATCTAGAAATTTCATATAAGCTTCGATAATCAACATGTCCCGACCTTTCATGCCATAGTTTTGAATTTTTCAAACTTTGAGATATAAAACAAGATGCATAAGTGAAATCATCAAAAATATACGACCATTTTTTTGAATTCCTTCAATTATTATACTCTCATTACTATACCAAGTATCCTTCATGCATGGATTCTAGTTGTGTCCATACCTCTTTCAGATGTTTGATATTACCAATGTGTAGAAGGTACTTATCATTCACATTGCATAGAATCATAGAAAGAGCCTCATGCATTCATTACAAGAATGTATTCATGTTATCTACAGTTGTTTGATGAACGGTGGGAGAAATCTTAGATCTAGAAATAATCGTCCATAGTTTCCTCGCCATAAATTTTGTTTTGACCCAAATGTTGTAGTTGGTTTCATTCAGGATTTGGGTTTTGTTAAGACAGAAATAGCCGGATGCCATTGTTTTCCTAAAATTATAAAACACACCCCATTATAATATATAATGTACCACATAATTAGATACATATTTATCGATAGTAAAAATAACACTTTTAATATAATTAGATCTAAATTTTATAGATCTAAAGAAACTATTTGATCATAACTAATTCACATTTACAATGCACACTAATTAACCTCCCATAATCAAAATAATAAACTCGTAATATAAAGGGCTCTGCATTATATCCTGCATTTATATAAAAAAATATTTCCGACCATATAGAAGTGAAGAAGAGACCCCTAAGAATGCATAACAACTTCATATTTTAGATTAAAATTTAATGTAGATAAAAATCCAGCTAACTTAAATTTGACGCCTAAATGACCATCATAATGACTTATTTTTTGGTCTCATATGCTTATTTGACCATCAATTTTAACATAGTAAAAGTTTACTTAAACCTATGAGCTTTAATTTGACATCTAAATGACCATCATATTGTCTTAAGTTTGGTCTACCGTGACGGTCATTTGATTTATCCAAATTTAATGAAGCCAAAACTTATTGTGTATTTCTAGAATGTGAAATTCTAGAATTTCTTCTTTGTATAATATTAGGAGGTTATATTTTTATACATTATAATAAACTATTATAATTTATAATGTAAAAATATATACACTTTAAAAACAAGTATATAGTTTATTGTTTGTAAATAAAAAACAACATATAGTTCATAAAAATTATAAACTATAGTATATTGTTTTTATATTAAAAAACACATAACCCTTATTAAAGGGGTTTAAAGGACATAGACCAGGTTAAAAGAATTTTACCAGGTGCAAGTAGATTTATGAGAGTATAGATTAACTTGCATATTTTACAAAGGGGACAAGTAATTTCACTCGACCAATGAAATGAATTAAAATCCCTATTTTCATGAACCTTGTCTCCTCCCTTAATTTACTCTTAATTTTACCCCGCACACATTTAAAAATATGGAAATATTGTAAAATATTTTATATAATTCTTGTAAGCTAAAATTTTTAAAACTTTTATGTGGCAATAACTACCAATATTTTAATAAATACTTACCACGCTTCACGTGGGCCACCAATAAAATAGTTTTTTTAAAATCTCCATTTATACCGAGAATTCCATATTTATACCCGAGATATTATCTCATTTTATTCTCCACTCCCACTCTTATGTAAATAAAACCTTTAAATAGGTTTATTTATATAGTTTTTATAAACTATAAGATATAAACGCATGGGGCCGCCCTTACATGGATAATATAAATAGTTAGAGACACATGTTAGGTTTTATTTTAAAATTAATAAGATTTAAAAATAATCCCTTCATGGCCAAGCAATAAACACGGCCCCCTTACTAAAAAAAGTAAGCACTTAAGTTTTTTTAAAAACATATATGAACCAAATCTAATAAAATTTATATTTTAAGAGGTTTAAACTAACCATATATATATATATATATATATATATATATATATATATATATATATATATATATATATACATATATATATATACATATATATGTATATGCATATGTATATGTATATACATATACATATATATACATATATATATACATATACATATATATACGTATATACATATATATATATATATATAGATATATGATTCAAACTTAGGTTTGTTTCTTTTTTAAAACTATATATACCTAGATTTATAAGTTAAGTTTAAATATGATTTAAACTTAGGCTTAGAATATGGTTTGTTGACTCTTCCCTCAATCCCGTGTAATTTTAATATGATGTTTATATAAATTATTATATAAATCTTATTCTATATTATATATATTTTATTTAAAAATAATAATATAGTTTTTAAATTATATAAGATATAATTATAGATTAACTATAAACTATAGTTTTTCAAATCGAATCATTTTAGAGGGGACCAAAAAACACGGGTATGAATTTACCTTCAGAAATATTCAACCTACAAACATTTGAAATTATAGAAAACATAAAAATTATTTCATATAGTAATAAATTCTTTACTTTTCTATATGTGTTTTTCACGTAGGTAAATATTTGAATCCCCTTTCACCTGTGCACACATCAATCTTCAAACAAACATTAATTCCATATAATTTAAAAAATGTAAATGAAAGTAAGAATCATATCATATTACATCTCCCCCAAAATTAGGGATTTAAAATTGAAAAACCCTAAAAAATTTACCGAGAGTTTAATTGCACAAATGTAGTGCCAAAATAAATTGGGGAAAAGGGAAGGGGACCGGATACTTTTAAATACCCTTTCAGGTTGGTTGAAAAACCCATACAAATTAAATAAATAAAATACAAAATATTTTATCTTAATTTATTTAATTTACCTCACTCTATTACCATGTTAGAATTTAAGGATTCTAATAAATATGGATTTAATCAACTTACATATTATATAATGTTACAATAAATATTTAAATAAACATTACATCATAACATAAGTAAATAAAGAAATACTTATAGGAAATAAATAACACAAGTGACACATTATTTATAGTGGAAAACCCTAATAGGATAAAAACCACTTTGAAAATAACATTTTACTTCAAAGAACTTATTTTACATCCAAGAAGATCACCTCCTCCTTTAAAACCCTATTTACCAAAGGTAAAACTAAATCATTTGATTTGCACACTTCTGATATATTTCCTAAATATATCAAATGAGGACCTAAAATTCCTTTGTATATAAGGTGATCGGGTATGTCTCCCGACCCACCTTTTCAACCTCAAATGGTTGACACACACACACACCTAGGTTTATAGTATTTAATATTATAAATATAATCATTTCATGATATTAAATATTTAACCTAAAGTATATACCTAAGTTAGCATATTTAATAGTAGAAATAGAAATATTTCATATTATTAAATATTAACCTATATATTAGTGATGGACCCATATACATTAAGGTTTGGCGGACCACTTAATCATAATGTTCTAACATTAGCAAAACAAGAGGAATATTGAGAATGATGAACTTGTCCGTTAGCTTATCCCACCAATCTGGACTCCAATTTCCCAATTTCAAAGAAATAAAAATATGTGAATATTTCCCCACAAAATTCTCTAAATAATTTTGCATGCTTTCAACAATTACATCTATGCAAATGTAAATCTATCCAACTCACATGAGTTTACATTTTCCATATTAAAATAGAATGGACTCATTTGTGGTTCAATTGTGGATAGATCAAAGGTTGATTAATTTTTAACTGGTGGTTTAAAAACTTCTTTTACCTTATAGACCAACATTTTCTTACCATGCAGTGGATGGCTTGTTGGATGAATTTTCCAGTAGTTATCAACCTGATGTCCACTCATATGAAAATGAGTGAAATAATTCCTCTTTTTCTCCTTCTTCTGAAGGTGAGGAATTATTTTTACCATTTCTCTCCTGAAAGCTATGAGATTGGTTTTTCAACTCATCTGGAAAATGTTTCGCAAAAAGGTTTTCCTCTTCCAACAAAAGGCTACAGAATGATTAGTACCTCCACAATACGTGCATGGAAAAACATTCATCATCTTCTATATATCATACCCATATTGTTTTAAAAGAAAGAGTGGATCCTCAAAAGGTTTACCTTGTTTCCCAGACTTATGATTATGATAAAAAATAGGAGGTGGAATTTCATTACTTTTTCTATGAACTTTCTTACAATTCCCATTCCGTTATGCTAGTAAGGTATACACTTTGCTATCGGAAGCTCGTCTTCCTCCAACATTCTTAGATGTCTCTCCAATTTCCTTTCCCACACTATAATAACCCAAACCTGCATAATGAGGATGATCCTTGACCTATATTGGGTTAGTCATACCTTGGTTGTTTTTACCAAGGATGATTCTCGTTAAAACCCATTTTATCTAAAAATTTAGATCCAATTCCTCTAGTGTATCTTTCAAAACCACCAAAAATAATTTACTTGAATCTGAATCAATGGGATGAGGAATCTAATGGTGACATAATTTACATGCATTCACCAATCATTGTTTCGCATTGTAGTCAAGGGTCTCTCCCCTTTCTACTCACCATTCTGAAATCTTTCCAGGATCTCCTCCTTAGCTTGCATTTCTAGTTTTAGTCGAGAATTCTCCTCTTCTAAGGAGTAATACATGGATCTTAGGAGAGATTTATCTTCCTAGATCTGGTGATTGTAAGCCTCAATTTCCTTAAACTTAGCCTATTTTGACATTCTACCCATAGTGCACATGTGCCTATTCAACCACTGAACTAACTGCACCAACTTGAAGAAATCAAACTGTTAAATCAAATTCAACTGGAAGAAAATATCAAGCTAAAACTAACTATGATACCAATGTGGTCCTAAAATTCTAAGTCAAAATTTTAATTGACTTCAGACCCCTATAGGCTTGTTAAATTTTGTCAATTAAATTACTCCTTTTAAGTAAATAAAATCAAAACAATACAATAATGAGAAACACATTGCACATGAAATGATTACGGAGTTTGGCAATAGCCTACATCTCTAGGTTCTTTTAGAACCATTCCACTAGTCAAAAATTGTAAGTACAATATATTTTCTTACAATAAAACCTAATGGAACTTTTAACTTTCCTAAATAGCACTCCATTCCTTCAAAGAACACTGATGATCAAAAAAACATCCTCCACCTTCTTGGTGCACTTGCAAGTTGTGTGGCACTATCGGCCTATTGGGTAGTTTGAATAACTCCCAATAACAATAATATTCCTATATAATACAGGTCTTCACTCCCTCACAATACCTATTAAAATAATAGGATTTTATTACAAAAATTTCCTTTAATATTATAAGGCTTTGTAATTATCTACCGAATAGCTTGAATGCTTCCTTATACTCCTCGATCTTACAACTATTTTTCTTGTCCTTCATTTTTGTGGGAGTTTGTATGAGGGCCTTTATATAGGCCACATATGGTGCTCAAATTCCATATCCACTAACTCTTGGGTGGCTCCATCTTCTACACCGAGGTTGAGGGTTCGACGCCCATCCTTATCCCTTTTCCAGGTGACCCTTTTTAAAATTCATGGGATAAATCCCACATTTACCATGTGGGGGAAATGGTGATTGTATAAATGGGGCTTCTCTTCCTCTTATGCATGGTTGTGCCAAGTCTTACCTCTTTTTCATTTCCATGTAACATGTGGTCAATGCATATTGTTTGAATTGCCTAAAGTTTTGGCCAAGTCATTGAGGCTGACTCGATTGTTGTTCGTTGTGGCTTTGTGGCCTTGACTATAGGTTATTGTTGTCACCAAATCACTACACCCTCTAAATGGTAAAGATGTGAATAGGACGTTCGGTGTGATTAGGGCACATGGGATCACCTCTTAAGTCGTGGGACTTGGGCTTGAAGTGAACCTCGAGAAGGCCGGCTTCCTCTTCCTAAATCAAGTGTTGTACTACTCCTAGTGTAATGAAAATGATTATCTAATCCTATGCTAAAATATTCATGGGGTTTTAGGAAAGATATTTACGTAAATGAAATTATACTAGGGATGGTGATACACCAAATGAAGGGCGTTTCTAGACTCGGGAAGGGTTAATTTGAAGAGGGTGTGTGCACCACAGGTCAACTTCACCTACTACAACTTAGAGAGGGTACATGATACCAAAAACTAAGAGACATGCGTTTCCTTTGTTAAAATTTATCAAACCGAGAAATATACTAGTTTCCCAGTGAAGAAGAATGAACTCAAGAAGGGTGAATAGACACCACAACTCAACTGCATGCAATACTCCACCACTTGATAAACACAAAACTCCAAGAACTTGCAATAGAACTTAACTTGCACATTGTACCTGCAAGTATGAGAAAGGTATAAAGAAGCATAGATGGATAAAAGGACCAAGATTAGTCAAAAAACACACATTTTTATTGCTTCAATAAGATGCACAATGCATCATACATTCAGAAGATGAAATAGTTGCCATTACAGTCTTGAAGAAGATGCTTGAAAGTTCTCTCAACACATAAGAACAACTTGCAGAAGAGAGAGGACTCTTAAAAAGCATACACTTGCCTAAGATATCTAACTGTCCAACTTATATGAACTATTGGAACCCTTTGAAATGTGCTTCCAACTTACATTTATAGAAGAATATGTGAGAAAGAAGAGGAAATGTCATAATTACATTCCTAAATTGAAGGCCCATCATGTATTTATTATAGTTAGTTGAACTACCTGAGAAGGTTCCATCATGGGTCATTAATTGCCTGATGACCTAGTCTTCTCAATTAATTAAAAGAATATTTAAATAATAATAATAAATATTATTATTAAAATATTTAAATAAAAATATTAAATTAATTAACATAATGTCAGGACCCCCTGTTGACCTATTTGACTTGAAGAGGAGGAGGGTCCATGTGGATAGAGTCTACACATAGCCCAACTCGGTGTTGCACTTGATTTTGAACCCCACACCAACTCTTTCCTTGCCTTGGCAATCGAGCTCTTTTGCATTGAGTCCTTCGAATGGTGAGCTATCAAACTTGATTCTTATCGTTTTCCTTGGTTAACTCGAGGCCATTTATGCATTCCACATTGCCTTTCGTGAAACATATGTGAGCTTCCCCACGAAGTCACCGAGCTCCATTGGTTAGTTTTATCCTTTCCGAGTTCCATTTTTCCACGAGCTTGGTTCATTCTCTACATGCTCATCCTCTATAAGCTCGACCAGAGCCAATTTACCCCACCATCATGGCTTTTTGAACACCTTGTGAGCTAATCAAAATGAACTCAATTCTCCACAACTCGTCTTTCACCAGCTCTTCTCGATGCTCATGCATAGGGTTCCTTGACTGAGTTGTATATCTTCCTCATTAAGCCAAAATGCATGTAGATCCTGTGAACCTGGCCTGACACAAGTTAAGACTCACCTCACAAATGCCACTACTACTACGGTCTTGCTTCAAACTCCAAATCGAGCCATTCTGAATTACCAAGCCACCTACATGCATCGTGAACATGAAGCTTTAAGCTCAAAATTGAAAGCCTCTACAAATACATTAAACTTTGACACCCATGAGCTTAGTCTTTATCTTGACTTGGTACCAACGTTTCCACAATATGAAAAGTTTGACTCTAAATCATACTTCGTGGCTTTGTTCTATAATACATTGGTGACCCACAGAGGTTAAACAATTCAATGAATTTAAATTATTTCACTCCTGCATGTTGCACTATTTAGAAATGATTTTCGAGCTATGAAAATTGTTAGGGATCACGTCATGTGGCCCTGTCAACACTCAATCAATTGATTTCTCTGTGATAGCTCTAGCTTGATAGATAGAGTTATTTCTTCTTATTTTGGACCACATATTCACATGCATTCCATGTTCAAACTCCATGAAACAACACCATGAGCTCCCTGAATTATCATTCACGCTTTCCTGAGCCAATTCTTTCCAACTCGGTGAGCTCTACATGAAATCTACTGAGTTTTCCTAGCATCAATATCACCGCCAAGTGTGTCCCCACGAGCTCTTCAACTGACTCGGCCTGGATTTGTTTTGCATGTCGACCCAAGCACTGGTTGGCTCAACTCGGACTCTCACATGTCTATGTACCGAGCTCATATTTACCATCTTGCACATCTGAGTTCCTTACTCCCTTGACTAAACTCAGTCACTAGATTGCTTCAATGTAGCTGCATTTCCCATAACCCAAAGTGCTCTCATGAGCTCGTGTTAGTGCCACATTCATGCAGCAAACATCAAATATAAAGCCAACACCATGATTTGAATCTTGGACACAAGACATAATGATTACATCATGCCCCTGGACCTGAAAGGCATCTACCGTATTGATATATAAACCTTTTCCTTCATCAGATTTGAGGACACTATCAAAATCTCGGTGCAAACATTTCAACTGTAGCTTGTAAGGTGTGATAATTCCAATAAAAACCTTTATGCCTACCAACTTAGTGACTCATTGAAGATGCTCATATAATTGCAAAGAAAATTGTGCTTCATGAATATTCTGATATGAAATAGATCCACCTCTATGAGATTCACTTCCATGAGTTACATCGTAAACAAGGTCTCAATAGAGAATCTTTGTAATAAATTTCATCAGGTCTCCTGGTAACACTCTCACTGTCACTTAATCAATTTTGATAAAAATATCTTGAAGGAAAATACCAAATTTGAGGATGCATTCGATACTGAATAGATAACAACATACTTGTAACATGCCTACTTGTTAGAAGCGCTAAAAACAAACTTCTACTATACCGCAATATGCCGCGCTTTGCTGGTTAAATATTGTCAACCGGATGAGATCTCACCATGGTTTCAACAACTCATCACTTTCGCACATGTTTTTAAGCTCAAAACTGAGAAAATCCCTTTGCTATGAGTTTCACCTTCCATACATTAGATGGTTCGCTCACCTAAACTCCTCTACAACACTTCTCCAATGATGGGTTGTTTCACTCCATTCGATAGTTTGATCATTAGTAAGAAGAGCTTGTTACATTGTTACCGCTATCAGTGAGCAACTCAGTCCGCCATCTATTCTTCTACCATGATTCGTATTGATGAGCTTGGTATTACCTCCTTACGTCGCGTTGTTTTCCCCATGACCCACTCTAATAATGTTTTGTAATGCCCCATGTGATGTTTCCCAGGTCCCCGGCATGAAAACTTATTGCTAAGCCCGAGAGGCTGGTGTGTGTGTTTTTTCGTTGACCGTTGTTGACCGTGTCCAGGTCGCAGTGAAGATTTTTCATCTTCCCTCTCCTTCTTTCCTATCGGGTCATTTTCGACACCCCAAACGGTGGACCCCGTAGCGTCATGGTAGTTATCTAGTTAAGGGGAATTCTGGTTCTCGGTTCGTCAAGTTACTTGCTTGTTGCCATTAATAGGATTAATAATTATTATCATTATTAAGCCGTAAAATTATTAAAATAATGTTTATAATACTATTATAACTCATATCACCGACTTCGATCAGTCACTTTTGTGTCGAAATTTTACCTCTGGTAATGGATTGACTTTAAGTTATATTTTATTTATTTGTCTACTTTGTTTTAGGGTTTTATGACATTTTTAGATTAAAACAAACCAAAAAATAATAATAAAATCAAAATACACATGAATGTTGGGTGGTTTAGGGCAAATGGAAGAAGGAAAATAGTCCAAAAAAAAACACAGCTTAGGGTTTCATTTTGATTTCGGCTTTTGGAAATGCGTAGTTTGGGCGCTGAGTGGCTGGTTTGGGGCCGCAAGGACCAACATGAAAGGAGTTTTTTGAAGAGGCCTTGGAAGCTTTCAAGCAAATGCATTTTAATGCACGTAAAGCCAGGCTCCACAATCAAGCTTTGGCATTCCCCAAAGCCGCGCTACACCTACGTGGGAAGATCAAGCAAAAAGGAGGAGGATTATTGTTTTGTTTGACCTGTCACATGCCAAAGACTCTTCCATCCTCGTGCCCTGTACTGCGTGGGCTCCCATCAAAGTCAAAAAATGTAGAGGAAATTTGTAAGATGTTGCTATCGCAAGTGCCCTAGTCGATGCGTATGTAAATCGTGGAAGCATGTGACCTGTTTGTCTAAATGCATGGAAAAAAAATGCAATTCCATGGACTGTAATGATTTCGGGATATGCACAAATGCGTTTGTTGAAAAGGCCTTTGAAACTTCCAAGAAAATGTATTTAGTGCCCCGTTTGGCACGTATGCAAAATGTGAAGGCATACACAACTCAAGTGAATTGTTTGAAAAAATACCTGAAAGATATGTGGCCTCCTAGATGGCAATGATAGCAGGTATGTAAAAAAATGGGTCTGTTAAAAATATGTTGAATTGTTTGATAGAATGCCTCAAACAAATGATGTCTCATGGAATTCCATGATGGCAAAGATGTGCACAAAATGGATGCAAAGAAAAGGCTCATGATTTGCTTGGCGTAATGCCTCAAAATATGTGGTCTTCTCGAACATACCCCCGACCATATAAGCTTCATTTTTGTTTACTTAGTGTTTAGCCAAAAGTGTGTTCGGTGCATGAGGGTCAGAATACTTTGATGGCATGAGTGCCTCTTGTAGAATCATGCCTAGAATTAATCATTATGTTTGTTGGTTTTTGATGAGCACATGAGAATGTGCAAAATGTGGAGGCATGCTTAAGGTATGTGAAGTGTTTGACTAAATGCCTTCAAAAATCATGGTCTAATGGTTGCAAGATTTGAGGTTATGCACAAAAGGAGGAATATCTCATCCTATCCAAATGACAATAATAAGAAAACCATTTGATCATGCTCGGTAGAAGTGGTGGGTTGAATCCAGAAGGTAGGAGGAATGTGATCAGAGTAGCAGAATGGCTTTCAAGTCTGTAGTTATAGATTTTATTGATAGACGTGTATGCAAAATGGTGGAGCTGAGGACGCTCGTGGACTGGTTGAAAACCGCCAAGCAAGAGATCAACCCAAGCTTGTGGCTTCGACTGACTTCGTTCTCCAGGCATGGTTCTTTTTCCCTTACCTCTCATAATTCTCATGTTTTAGTTCTCTTTTGGAAGTAAATAGAATTTTAAATTATTAGATTTTTAATATAGTTAAATGTCCCTTTAACTCATTGCAAAACAATAAAGCGTTGTGTCGCAACTCTCGAAGTCTTTTTAACTCGTCTACTTTAAACCATGATCTATCACCCTCACTTCGAAATGATCTAGAAAACTCTTACCCTTCTTGATCGCTCCAATATCGTTTTATTGACCTGACGAATTTGACTCCCCATTGATTAAGTTGACCTTCTTCCTGCTTAAAATGGTTAAATTTTGCATTTTTCGGAGACACACTAAGTACCCTTCGCAACTTTGGAAACGAGACGTGAAGTTTCATTTGTGTACCTTGGTATACGAGGAGTCGCCTTGATTTTTGTTTGACTCGAAACAATCATATGACATCCTTTTGACACTCTTATAGGAGCCTGTTACATTTGTTTACAAGAGTAGAGAGTTGTTAAAATCGGAAAGTTGGCTTTCATTTTGGACCACCATTTGAAACCCAGAAAGATAAATCATGTTTCGTCTTCGCAAACCTCTAGCATTTATACTAGAAAAATGCATGGAACATTCAAGATAGGAAAGAGCACTTTTTTGGATAGATAGATTGCGAAGCCGCTTTGTAGGCCTCTGGCCGCAGTTCTGACGAGGTCAAATCGGTCCACTTCGCTTATCGCTCCGTAAAACTTGTCGCCATTTGAACATGGTTGTCTAGTTCTCAGTCCCGTTGACTCTGATGAATTCTCTTTATATAGGGGAACTAGTAGGAGATGTCTCGTTGCATGCTTCTCCATTAAACGTTAGTTATGGATGTGGTTTTCTGGGTTCTTGAGATAACTTTTTTCATTTTACAACTGGGTGAACTACGACCAGTGGCCCCGGAGAACTAATCGCCAAATGCAAACCGTTTTCTCTTTTTCAATTCCGTCAGTTGCTATGAACTCCTGGTATATCTAGGGACACATAGAAAGTTAGTCATGGTGTGCATGTTCATTGGAAGATAACCTTTGGAAGCATTTTCTTAGCCTCCGAGCCCGTTTGGTACGTTTTGTAGCTAGTGAGAAAATGTAAAAGTAGAAAGCTGTGGACCCTCGTAGGATTACCAAATCACCCTGAAAACATTTAAACACATGTAAATAACTGTTTAAAACACTAAAATGAAACTTGTTGCGTGTATTATAAATTTTGAAAAAATGATTTTTTCTCTCTCTTCCTTTCTCTTTCTCTCTCCTGGGTTTATAAAATGAAGAAAAATGAAATGCAATGAATACATGTTTCTAGACTTTTTTAATTTCGATTGCAAATTGTAATTATTGTCAGATGTAAATGGGAAACTGAAAAATGATAATTATGATTGATTAGGGTGGATGCCATGCCAGTGATTTGTCGCTAATATCATGCTCACGTGGGTTTTGCAGGATGGAAGAATGATGACGAAAAAGGTGACGTGTAATTTAATTATTATTATTGTAATTTTTACAGCCATTGTAAAATGAATAACTGCCTAATGTAGTCTCTTGTTATAGAAAAGTTATAATTGAAATTGTTAATATGTAGGAGATGCTAGTTTTAGGGATATCTTAGGAAATGTGCATCTAATTCACCGGTTCAATTTGATTCTTAGTTGTGTATGGAAAAAGAAAGATTTGATATATATATAGTAAATGAAATTGAAGTTAATATATTGTAGTACTTTTTCAGCATTCAATAAATGATTAAATTAATTATTGGGTTATCTTCTTACCTTGCAAACGTAATAAAGAGTCTTTTTTTTAATGGGAACACTCAACCTTAATAAAATATTCGTGCATAGCTTTCCTGCTTGTGTGATCCCTTTTTACCATATAAGAAATTTAAAACCGTAGAACGACCTTAAACTTTGCACTCGATGAGACCTCCCAGGTTAGGTAAATAAAACCCCTAGTTGGAGTTACCGTCATAGTCATTAGGTTTAGTGACATTGTTGTGAACCCATACTTTAGGAATGACATGGTCCAACTTTATCTAGAGTATGCGGTTTCCTTCCGCTTTAAATCGTAATCGAGAAGAATGTCCTCTCTTGGTGACACCAAGCTGAGTGTTGAAGACCACCTTAGAAGTCACCTTATGAGTCCTTATTAGAAGGAATGACTAGCGGTGTAACCCTCCCATCTGTGGAGTAGGTAGAGATATTACGCCCTTGTATCCTATTGGATTTCCGGGCCTTACAAAATTAGATCTAGATATTAACTTCATCAGTGAATGAAATCCCTGTTGGATCCAAACGACCTAAATGAAGATCACGATATAGTTGTTCTTTTTCTTGCATTCTCATTAGTGAACCCTTTTGTCCCTCGTAGATAAATGTCTTGTCTTGGGCTTGTGAAAATTTAGTGCCTTGATCTTTCACGAAAGGTTTATAGGGTAAACACATTTTAACCTTAATCACACCTATAATAGAGATTGAAGCCCTGGGTGAAACTGGAATTAAGCTTAACCATGTTCTTCTTTAATATATCAGACAAGTACTTTCGTAACTCTTATGTTTAAAATGATAGTAATAATGAGACCCTAGTGCGACGCAAAAGTAAATCATATGAGAGTAAAACCAAAATTTGAGGTTAGGAATAATGCCACTGGGAGTCCTTAAGACTTAATTTAAACATCTTCATGTGTTACAAGGAATATAAATTGCCTTGGTGTGACCAAACATCGACGAAACAAAAGATATGTATATAAAAATCAAATTTGGAATTCAACAAGTTATTGAACTATAATAATAATAATAATAGCGAAATAAGTAATCCATGATCAATGGATGTTCTTGGGGAAAAAGCTATTTCAAATCGATGTCTCTCTTAATCCTAATATTTCATCTTGACATCACATTAGGGTCTCTTGTGTAGCAAGGTTAAATCCCAAACTTTGAATAAGCATTTTGGGAAGCATAATATTAACATAAGAATTAGAGAGTTAGAATTTTGTATAAAATTTGAAATATGGAAAATACTTAGGCAAGTTATGAAAATTGGCATAAGGGTAAAGAGCAAAATCAAATGGTTGAACAATAAGTGAAAGGTGAAACAAATTTTCAGAACAGGTAGGTGGAAAAATGAAGAAAATTTTGCTTACATAATAATGTTATTGGATGTTTAACGTACGCTAGATGTAACCATGGTAATGTTGTGTGGTGGGTTGTCAATCCTTAAGTCCCTTTTTGTTGTGGTCGTGTTATTGCTAGTATTCATTCATTGGGAAAAGTGTGGCATCGATGTGCCAATGTCATCTGCATGTGTCTATGTGATTCGATGACTTATGTGATTGTCGCATGTGCATCGAGTCCTGTACTTGGAGCCCTTGTTGTGTTGTGTGTAGTGTGTATTGTAAGTCAAAAAAAAAATCCTGGTATTTTACTATTGTATTTGGGTGTGTAAAATGTGGGCACTACATATGGCATCAGAGAAGAGCTTCATGCTCTCAAACCTCTAGAACAGATTGGATTTGTGATGATTTTACATGATGGTGATAAATATTGGAAGAGTAATGTGATATCTATTGTTATGTGAAACTATGTCGTGATTGTGACCTTACGGAAGCACATGTGGTGCATGTCACTTAGTACATATTTGTTGTCATGTTGATGTGCTTATGATGAGAGTTTCGACTCTCATTTTCATTAATTTAATGATGAATCTGTGTGTGATGTACTTTTTGTTTTTGTGAAAGGAATGATATTGTGAGTTGTGAAGTGTCAAGCATTTTGACCTTATGTGATGTGAAGATGTATTGATGTATTGCATGAAAAATTGGTGTAGAGTGAATTGAATCATATTGTGATGTCGTCACCATGTTGTTATGAGTCGTGTGTATCACTGTGTTGTATCGCAAAGGGATTATATGTCATAATGTTAGACATTGTTTTCCTCATACGTATAATTCATGTAATATGTGATGGTTCATGTCATGATTTAGGGGCATATGGTGAGTATGATCCCTAGTGTACAACGATTGCACTTTGGGTGTAGGATGTGATAATGTGATGTATCGTAACCCATGAAAGTAGTGATTGTGTTATACCCTGTACATATATACCATGCGTAATACATTATGGTTGTTGTGTGTGAATTACCATTGTGTTAGTGATGTAGTTATGTGTATGTTGTGGACCCTACACTAGACGACCCTAAGGGGATGAACTGTCAAGAGTGTATGTGTGGAGAGAGGAGGCGTGGACCAGGTTTTCGTAATCTTGAGCTGAGTATGAGTGAGGAAGTGGAGTCTTACATAGACTAAAAATCCACTTCTATCTGTTTAGTATACTTTGAGCTTGCTCAAGATATCAGTGGGTGCACACCACCTTAGGCTTAACTTATGCAACCTTGTGTCCCCGCTCTTTCCTATTGGTTTGTTCATTGAATAATCCTATGTGATTTTGAGTATGTTGATCCTCAGTGGGAGTATGGAGGAATGGTTCGAGTGCAAAGATGATGATAGTTACATTATTTGATTTACTCATTTCTAGTTACATGTATATTTTTACGAGTTGAGGCTCGATGTCCGAGTGCCAGCAACTCGATGAGTACCCCTTTGGTGGTGGTATGAGGCCACATAGTGATTGTGATGTGCTATTTTCTCATTACGTATTTTATTCATAAATTAATCTTTCTCTTTTAGCTAGAACCAACCATTTTCTTGATTGACATGTTCTTATATTTTGGGCATTTATTTGATTATTGCATTAACATTTGGATTTTGCACTAACCAAGGCTAATTAGCCATTTGTTTTCTTTGTTTTAAAACTTTCTTTTCATATTTGAGAGTTTTGTAGCCTAGCCCAAGGCTTTTGATTTTGCCACTTGGCATTTGAATGGATTGTTATGCTGGTTCTAATGTCATAATGTGTTGGAATAGGGTCATGGGATTTACCATGGAGTGGTTAAACCTATGGACCCACTTCGTTGTATGGGGGTACGCCCCAAGGAGTTACAGATAACTAGTGGGTTGTTGAACCGCGAGTTATTATGTCACTTGGGTTGGGGGAGACGGGCTCTATGTGCCTAGGGCAATAGGGTGACCTGACCTCATTAAAAGGAGAAAGGAGACATGCCTCTATGGTTGAGTGACCTGTTATTCTTTATGACACTCTATGGTTGAGTGACCTAAGATTTTTGATGGGGCTCTATGGTTGAGTGACCCGACTTGGTTCTGGCACTATGTTTCTTCCTCTTGGAAGGTATATGGAGATTATCTGGTGATGCTTTGGGGAGGTATATGGAGTTGTATTCTGTTTCTTTTGGAGATATCTGGAGTTGTTTCGTGATGCCTTGTGATGTGTGAAGATTGGTATAGTGAGTTATGTGTACATGTATGATTTTTTTTGACACCTTGTTATGTATGAGGCTTGACTCTCCTCTTGGTTGGTATGGACTATCGATATTGGATCGAACTATGTCATTATAGTCATGGATTTTTGTGAGCCATGTGATACCTATTGTATATGTATTAGAGTGTTGATTCTGTTTGTTAGTCATATGTGTGTACTAGATCTATGTTTGGGACGTAACTGTTGGAAATTAATTGTTATGTGGTCTACTCATTGTCATTCCATGGTTTGGTGAAACCCTTGTGATGTGGTATGGTCAAGAAAGTATGTAAAAGTATTCTTGTGAAATATTTGGTGTTGTGTATGACCCTGGTAGGGTGTTGTGATTGTAGTTCATGATGGGAACCCATAGGAATGAATAAACAAAAATTTGATAAAAATGAAATTTTAAAGGACTTGAAATTAAAAATAATGTTAATGGAAAGAGATTAATGAAATAATGAATAAGAGGGAACTACCAATCTTCACAGAACCTTAAAAGTTAGAATTTCTACCAATTGTTCCTAGGGCCACCCCATGATCAGTGCTTTTGTGTCTCAAATCTTAACCTTAGCGCGTGCCTTCACCTTATTCGTTCCTTGTTGTTTACGATTTCTCCTTCTTCATTGTCATGTGTCGCATAGGGACAATTCTTTCTTAAGGGGAGGAGGATGTAATGCCCCATGTGATGTTTCCCCAGTCCCTGGCATGACGACCTTGTTGCTAAGCCTAGGAGACTAGTGTGCATGTGTTTTCGTTGACCGTTGTTGACCGTGTCTAGGTTGCAGTGAAGATTTTTCACCTTCCCTCTCCTTCTTGCCTGTCGGGTCATTGTCGACACCCCAAACTGTGGACCCCGTAGCGTCATGGCGGTTATCCGGTTAAGGGGAAATCTGGTTCTCGGTTCGTCGAGTTACCTGGTCATCGCCATTAATAGGATTAATAATTATTATCATTATTAAGCCGTAAAATTATTAAAATAATGTTTATAATACTATTATAACTCATATTTCCGACTTCGATCACTACTCACTTTTATTTCGAACTTTTACCTCTGGTAGTGGATTGACTTTAAGTTATATTTTATTTATTTATCTACTTCGTTTTAGGGTTTTATGACGTTTTTAGATTAAAACAAACAAAAAAAATAGATAAATAAATTTAAAAGGAAAAAAATAAAAATAAATAAATAATAATAAAATCAAAATGCCCGTGAATGTTGGGCGGTTTAGGGCAAATGGAAGAAGGCAAAAAGTCCAAAAAAAAAAAAATGCAGTTAGGGTTTTATTTTTATTTCTGGCTTTTGGAAATGCGTAGTTTTGGGCGCTGGGCGGCTGGTTTGGGGCCGCAAGGACCAACATGAAAGGAGTTTGTTGAAGAGGCCTTGGAAGCTTTCAAGCAAATGCATTTTAATGCATGTAAAGCCAGACTCCACAACTATTTTGGCATCCTCCCAGGCCGCGCCACACCTGCGTGGGAAGATCAAGCAAAAAGGAGGAGGATTATTGTTTGTTTGACCTATCACGTGCCAACACCCTTCCAGGCCCCCCCGGCACCCTCAAGCGTGGGCTCCCATCAAAGTCAAAAAATGTAGAGGATCTTTGCAAGATGTTGCTTCATCGCAAGTGCCCTAGTCGATGCGTATGTAAAACGTGGAAGGATGCGACTGCTCATCTAAATACATGGAAAAAATGCAGTTCCATGGACTGCAATGATTTCGGGATATGCACAAATGCGTTTGTTGAAAAGGCCTTTGAAACTTCCAAGCAAATGTATTTAGTGCCCAGTTTGGCACGTATGCAAAATGTGAAGGCATACACAACTCATGCGAACTGTTTGACAAAATACCTGAAAGATATGTGGCCTCCTGGACGGCAATGATAGCAGGTATGCAAAAAAAAATGGGTCTGTTAAAAAGATGTTGAACTGTTTGATAGAATGCCTCAAAGAAATGTTGTCTCATGGAATGCCATGATGGTAGCATATGCACAAAAATGAATGAAGAAAAGGCCTGTGATTTGCTTGGCAGAATGCCTCAAAAGATGTGGTCTTCTGGAACATACCCTGACCATGTAAGCTTCATTTTTGTTTACTTAGCATTTAGCCAGCAGGTTTAGTGCATGAGGGTTGTAAATACTTCGATGGCATGAGTGCCTCTTGTAGAATCATGCCTAGAATTAATCATTATGTTTGTTGGTTTTTGATGAGCACATGAGAATGTGCAAAATGTGGAGGCATGCTTAAGGCATGTGAAGTGTTTGACTAAATGCCTTCAAAAATCATGGTCTAATGGTTGCAAGATTTGAGGCTATGCACAAAAGGAGGAAGATCTCATCCTATCCAAATGACAACAATAAGAAAACCATTTGATCATGCTCAAGCGTAGTGGTGGGTCGAATCCGGAAGGTAGGAGGAATGTGATCAGAGTAGCGGAATGGTTTTCAAGTTTGTAGTTATAGATTTTATTGATAGATGTGTATGCAAAATGATGGAGCTGAGGATGCTCGTTGATTGGTTGATGAAGTGCCCAAGCAAGAGATTGAACCCAAGCCTACGACTTCAACCGACTTCATTCTCTAGGCATGGTTCTTCTTCCCTTACCTCTCATAATTCTCATTTTTAGTTCTCTTTTGCAACTAAATAGAATTTTAAATTATTAGATTTTTAATACAGTTAAATGTCCCTTTAACTCGTTGCAAAACAATAAAGTTTCATGTCGCAACTCTCGAAGTCTTTTTAACTCGTCTACTTTAAACCATGATCTATCACCCTCACTTTGAAATGATCTAGAAAACTCTTACCCTTCTTGATCGCTCCAATATCATTTTATTGACCTGACGAATTTGACTCCCCATTGATTAAGTTGACCTTCTTCCTACTTAAAATGGTTAATTTTTGCATTTTTCGGAGACTCATTAAGTACCCTTCACAACTTTGGAAACGAGATGTGAAGTTTCATTCGTGTACCTTGGTATACGAGGAGTCGCCTTGATTTTTTGTTTGACCTGAAATGATCATATGAAATCCTTTTGACACTCTTATAGGAGCCCTGTTACATCGGTTTACAACAGTAGAGAGTTGTTAAAACTAGAAAGTTGGATTTCGTTTTGGACCAACATTTGAAACTCGGAAAGAGAAATCACGTTCCGTCTTTGCAAACCTCTAGCATTTATACTAGACAAATGCATGGAACATTCAATATAGGAAAGAGAACTTTTTGGGATAGTTTGGCGAAGCCATTTTGTAGGACTCCGGTCGCAATTTGACGTGGTCAAACTGGTCCAATTTCATCTTGTCACCCGAAAACTTGTCGTTGTTTGAACATGGTTGTCTAGTTCTCAGTCCCGTTGACTCTGATGAATTCTCTTTATATAGGGGAACTAGTAGGATATGTCTCGTTGCGTGCTTCTCCATCAAATGTCAGTTATGGATGTAGTTTTCTAGGCACTCGAGCTAACTTTTGTCATTTTACAACTGGGTGAACTACGACCCGGTAGCCCCGAGAACAAACCATCAAACACAAACCATTCACTCTTTTTCAATTCTATCAGTTGCTATGAACTCCTGGTATATCTGGGGACACATAGAAAGTTAGTCGTGGTGTGCGTGTTCATTGGAAGATAACCTTTGGAATTATTTTCTTAGCCTCCGAGCCCGTTTGGTATGTTTTGTAGCTAGTAAGAAAATGTAAAAGTAAAAGTCATGCACCTCGTAGGGTTACCAAATCACCCTGAAAACATTTAAACACACGTAAATAACTGTTTAAAACACTAAAATGAAACTTGTTGAGTGTATTAGAACTTTTGAAAAAATAATTTTTTCTCTCTCTTCCTTTCTCTTTCTCTCTCCTGGGTTTATAAAATGAAGAAAAATGAAATGCAATGAATACATGTTTCTAGAATTTTTTTATATTTCGATTGCAAATTGTAATTATTGTCAGATGTAAATGGGAAACTAAAAATAATAATTATGATTGATTAGGGTAGATGCCATGCTAGCGATTTATCATCGATATCATGCTCACGCGGTTTTGCAGGATGGAAGAATGACGACGAAAAAAGTGACATGTAATTTAATTATTATTATTGTAATTTTTTTACAGGCCATTGTAAATGAATAACTGCTAATGTAGTCTCTTGTTATAGAAAAGTTATAATTGAAATTGTCAATATGTAGGAGATGCTAGTTTTAGGGATATCTTAGGAAATGTGCATCTAATTGACCGGCTCAATTTGATTCTTAGTTGTGTATGGAAAAAGAAAGATTTGATATATATATATAGTAAATGAAATTGAAGTTAATATATTGTAGTACTTTTTCAACATTCAATAAACAATTAAATTAATTATTGGGTTATCTTCTTACCTTGCAAACATAATTAAGAGTCTTTTTTTTTTTAATGGAAGCACTCAACCTTAATAAAATATTCGTGCATAGCTTTCCCGCTTATATGATCCTGTTTACCATATAAGAAATTTAAAACCGTAGAACGACCTTAAACTCGCACTCGATGAGACCTCCTGTGTTAGGTAAATAAAACCCCTAGTTGGAGTTACTTGTAATAGTCATTAGGTTTAGCAACATTGTCGTGAACCCATTCTTTAGGAATGAAATGGTCCAACTTTATCCAGAGTATTCGTTTTCCTTCCAGCTTTGGTAATCGCGAGAAGAATGTCCTCTCTTTAGGGCCGACACCAAGCTGAGTTGTCAAGACCACCTTGGAAGTCACCTTATGAGTCCTATTTAGAAGGAATGACTAGCGGTGTAACCCTCCCATCTGTGGAGTAGGTAAAGATATTACTCCCTTGTATCCTATTGGATTTCTGGTCCTTACAAAATTAGATCTAGATACTAACTTCATCAGTGAATGAAATCCATGTTGGATCCAGACGACCTAAATGAAGAACACGATATATTTGTTCTTTGTCTTGCATTCTAGTTAGTGAACCCATTTGTCCCTCGTAAATAAATGTCTTGTCTTGGGCTTGTGAAAATTTAGTGCCTTGATCTTTCACGAAAGGTTTATAGGGTAAACACATTTTAACCTTAATCACACCTATAATAGAGATTGAAGCCTTGGGTGAAACTAGAATCAAGCTTAACCATGTGCTTCTTTAATATGTCAGACAAGTACTTTCGTAACTCTTATGTTTAAAACGATAGTAATAATGAGACCCTAGTGCGATGCAAAAGTAAATCATATGAGAGTAAAACCAAAATTTGAGGTTAGGAATAATGTCACTGGGAGTCCTTAAGACTTAATTTAAACATCTTCATGTGTTACAAGGAATATAAATTGCCTTGGTGTGACCAAACGTCGACAAAACAAAAGATATGCATATAAAAATCAAATTTGGAATTCAACAAGTTATTGAACTATAATAATAATAATAGCGAAATAACTAATCCGTGATCGATGGATGTTCTTGGGGAAAAAGCTATTTCAAATCGATGTCTTTCTTAATCCCAAGATTTCATCTTGACATCACATTAGGTTCACTTGTGTAGCAAGGTTAAATTCCAAACTTTGAATAAGCGTTTTGGGAAGCATAATCTTAACATAAGAATTAGAGAGTTAGAATTTTGTATAAAATTTGAAATATGGAAAATACTTAGGCAAGTTATGAAAATTGGCATAAGGGTAAGGAGAAAAATCAAATGGTTGAACAATAAGTGAAAGGTGAAATGAATTTTCAGAACAGGTAGGTGGAAAAAGGAAGAAAATTTTTCTTACATAATAATGTTATTGGATGTTTAACGTACGCTAGATGTAACCATGGTAATGTTGTGTGGTGGGTTGTCAATCCTTAAGTCCCTTTTTGTTGTGGTCGTGTTATTGCTAGTATTCGTTCATTGGGAAAAGTGTGGCATTGATGTGCCAATGTCATCTGCATGTGTCTATGTGAGTCGATGACTTATGTGATTGTCACATGTGCGTCGAGTCCTGTACTTGGAGCCCTTGCTGTGTTGTGTGTAGCGTGTATTGTAAGTCAAAAAAATTTATCCTGGTATTTTACTATTGTATTTGGGTGTGTAAAATGTGGGCACTACACGTTTGCCAATTTCTCTTATTCTCGTGCATCGCTCAATCTGGTGAGCCTGAAACTTGATACTTTTTCCAACGTCGACCCATCTTCAACCATCTCTCCATCATCCTCCCTCATCACTTGGAGGATTACTCACCACCCAATTCGCAACTGCCACTTTAATTCTCCTGGTGACTCACACAATGACTCGAGACCACTCTAAGCTACGTGGAATTCTCATGACAGTTGCCATCGTATGATCTCCACTTGGCAATTTGATCTGATTTCTCCCACACTCGGAAGTATCACCATGGTTTACCAACCCAATATTTCCACTTGGGAATGTATTCCCTGAGTTCCCCTATTCATGCCTTAGCGCGGATTTATATATCTCTTCTGACTACGTTGGGCTTGTCATAGCTCATCGACCCCAAAACTCTCACTTGGCAATGCGGCCTTGGGAACCCGCAGTATCTTGCCATCGCGGCATACCATGCTAACATCCCCACTTGGCAAGAGGGGAAATTTTCTCCACCATTCCCACCAGCACATGGGATCACCATGATTTTTCCCTCCTGTCGAGTCGAGCCAGATGGGCTCTTCTTTCATCCCACGAAGTAAACTTACCTTAGAAAATTAGTGGCCTCCAGAGAGAGTTAATTGTGATAACTACCGCAGGGTGATCCCAAGGAACCATTGGTGTTGATCCTGATGTTTTGGTTGCACGTGACCATAGTCGTGATCAGTTGTTGCAAAATCTTGCAGCTGTAGTAGAAGAACGAGATAAAGTTTTAGTTGAGTTGTCTCACCTTTTCATTTTGGAAATTCACTTCCATGGAAGAAGCTCGATCAAATCTTGAGGAAATTTTTGCAAATGAGGTTGAGATTGTGTTCACTACTATTTCTAGTAGTGGCCGGAAGTTATTCCAGCACCTAGCCCATGGGTTTGATATGGTGGTTATAGATGAAGCTACAAGCTAGTGAAGTAGGCATGTTACCTCCACTTTCATCTCGTTTCTCACATTTTATCCAACTCTATGCATGGTGGTTTATTAGTCCAAGTCTGAGCTCCATTGGTCTCATTGTGAGAAACATCATATCAAACTCTTTAGATTTGACACCGAGCTCCCTATCAACTCGACCCCGAACTTTTCACTGAGTTGAGATCAACTGGGTTCCTTTTGATGCTAGGTGATCTCTTCATATGCAATTTAGGAATTATATTTAATTATTGTATCTCGATAATAACCGGAGGTGGGATCCTAGGACTATTATTTCATTTTGAACATGATAGGACCCCATTGTCCAATCTTGCCATGTATGCAAAATTGGATAACAGCTACCTTATATGTTGAGTCACGTATGGGCTGATCTATATCTAAACTTCATTGAGATATATTAAATCTCACCAAATATAAATCCGTTGAGTATAGTGTAGATCGACCGACTTATTGTGTTGATTGCCACATAAGTGGTCATGCGTTTCAAAATATTAAAACCATCCCCATATAATACTTAGCCCAAATTTTGGAAAATGGATATTCCGGTATATAAGTCATAAGCCCAAGAAAAATATGGAAAACCATCACCCAAATACCTAAGGCCTCGTCCTATGTGAAAGAAATGTGATCAACTTGGTGGGGAGTTGATCACCCCATCAAGATTAAAAATAGCTCACTCAGTTGAAATCAATCCTATAATGCAAATGCTACTTTTAAGGATTAGTCCACTTGTCGCTCCTTGATAGGCATATGGGGTGAATTTAAACTCATGGTGGCAAGCCATGTGGTAGCTTGAGGACCCACCACATCGGTGATAGCCAAATAGTCCTCAAAACGACAAGGCCCCCCTTCGATAAAAAAGCTGACCTTTTACAATGACCATTGAAGATTGTAGGATTAAAAACATCATCTCATTCATATGATCTCTTCGTCATTTTTTCATGACTTTCCAGTTGACCCGGTCTCATCTAAGGTTGACTTCAACTTTGATTAGTCACCATTTGCACATATAGACTCCATTTTTTACGTTTAGATAGTAACTGGAAAGATCTCGAGTCATCTCCTATGCTATAATGATCTTAGGATATTTAGGAACATTTTTCCCTTTTTATTTACCCATGGATCAATCTTGAATGACTGTTTATCTTCCAAGGACATGGTTTCAATTTGGAACATTATGTACTAGGTCCTTTCTACATCTTTCCAATTTTGGAGAAACTTACAACTTAGTGAATGTGGGACAAAGGGAATGTAGAAATAAAAGGGATAAATATGATTAATAGATATTAATTAAATATAACATCCCATGATAATCATGATTTCTATGATGTTTTCCAAGCATTATAAGAACCGCACCATCATAGTCAAAGGTAAAGACTTCTAAATCACTTTGGAATTTGATTTCTTTTGTCATGGGTCTAGGCATGAATGCTTTGAAGTTATTTGGAGATCATTTTGTCAAGGATGATGAAGAAAGAAAATTTGTTGAGGGGTCATAAACCCTCACCTTCATCAAAGTGGGACTAGTGTGATCACCTTTCCCAAATTCCTATGATGATGTAGCTAGAATGGTGGTTATGGTTTTCACCCTTAAAGGTAGACTATATACCCTACCACTTCACCATTTGGTTCTTTTAAATCTTTTTAGAAAGTCTCCCGAGTTAGTCTAGCCTATTACATTCTACAATCTCTAGAGAAATCTATCCTAGAGGTGCATTTTCATTGTAGAGGCCTTCCTCTACACCAAGGGGTCATCTTACTCCTTCATTAATACTATCAGGATGTTGTAGCTAATAATCCCTCCGATTCCATTCTTCATGTTCAACCTCAGATGTGTCCTAAAAAATCAAAACATTTAGGTCTCCCTCACCCCCAATGGACAAAAGGGTTCTTAGAAGTTTTGCTAAAGATAATGAATTAGATGTTGTTGAAATTTTGATGTCTATTAGCTAGACTAGACTGAATTCCTTTGTTAGTAGGGATATGAGTACTTAGATACATGAACATGGAAAAAATATTAAGGCCGTTAAGGAGGATGTGGCTATTCTTCTCGGTGATGGGGAAAAGATAATCATACCCCTACCAACAAAGTCAAGAGAAGGTTTGAAGAAATAAGTCGGAAGAAAAATTTTGTTGAGGACACTTTGGAGAATATTGTGAGAAAACAAATTAATCACCTCACTATGAAAAAGGCTTTCCTTGACTTTATTCAAGTATAGGTTTACTTGTTTTTTGAAACCAATGGCATTCCCTCCAGCATTTGGAAAGGAGGAAAAGAAAAAAATAGATAATGTGCTCCTGCGCAGAATGATCTAACACAATAGACAACTCTCAATCTCTACAAATCACTATAGGATGTTAATTTTTTTAACAAAGCTCTTGAGTAATGGTTTATCGGATAATTTTATTTTTTTAATGTTTTTGCGGTTGTGAAACTTTTGTATTGATGTATTAAATATATTTTTGGATCCATGAGGGAAGTTTGTCCACTCCTTGTGTCTCCTATTGAATTACCTAGTTGTTAGGCATTTCTTCTCGGGGTGTGGCCCCACTTGTCAAAAAACCACATTGTATCTTCTTGCTATATCTAACCTTTGGTGTTTTTGTAATTTGGGGTATGGTCCTTTCAAAACCATTTACCACTTATAAAAACAACCCATGGGAGTTGGGAGTATTTAATTCATCAAATAGGATTAATTAATAAACCAAGTTAAGCTTATAAAAGCCATTTGGAGATGATTTAGAGGGAAATCAAGTAGAATTTGAAGGATTTGAAAGGGGAATTTAACTAATGAGAGTTTATTGATCAAATAGAAGATAAAAAGACTTAATTAACTAATAATAGTTAATTAATTAATTAAAAGAGGATTATAACTAATAAAGTGTCGTTAATTGGCATCCAAGATGGGGGAAGGCTAGTTAATTAATAAAGTGTCGTTAATTGATCAAATGAATGGGAATGTTAGCTAATTAGTGGGAAATCACTAATTAGAATGAAATGATGGGAAAGAGGATAAATAGTGCAATTTTAGCATTAAAACTATGTAGTCGATCTAGGTGTCTACACCTACTTCACTCAATTCTCAACCTTCTCCTATATCGAGTTTAAGGATTTGATCTAGCTCCTTGTAATCTCCTCGATGATATCTTAGTGATAAGATTGTGATGTTTGAACTATGTAGGAATCTTTCTCATATCCATAACAAGTTCAAGAACTCTAGGAAGAAAGTTGTGTTTTTCCCTATTTCTCTTGGTATTTACTCTTGGTTTTGAATGACTTCTAGCTTATTTCAATCTTCCAAATTCCCTCTAGCTCTTTAGGAATCTGAATCCATTTTGGAAATATTGGAAAAATAATTTTCACAAGGATAAATTAGCTGATTTTTGACCAATGCTTTGGGACTATGTCCCTCTTGCTTGTGAAAGGAGGATCCCTTTATTGAATGTAGATAAAACAAATATCGTGGGTGGCCAATAGGTCAGAGATCACACAGAACACTCCAATGAACTTGTGGAAATGTTTGCACCTAGTGCAAGGGAAGAATTGTTTTGAGAGGTGAGGTATAGGGAGTGATAACTTCGAGATAGGGGGTTAACCTTGTAAAAAGAACTAGCATATTTCTACAAGATTTGCCAAGAATTTATCCACACACAATTAGAATAAAATAAATTTTCTAACAATGGAAAGACACAATGAATCATGAACACATAATTTCATTAATCCATTCATCAAAGGCTCTAACATGTTTCTTGGTTATACAATATTGTCATGTGCACAAACCTAGAAAGTAGAGAGAGATGAAACATAGAGAAAAGAAATAGAAAAATTCTATATTTTTCTTGCTTCTTAGTAGTGGAATAGCTATCTACTTAGAGACTCATAATTGAAAACCCTTTGGAATGAGGGAGTCATATATATATATATATATATATATATATATATATAAATAGTCTTTCACCTACCCCCCACATGACTTTTCACTTACCTTTACAACTTGTGACCTTTCATATCCCTAGGAAAGAAAGTGAGTCCCTTTTTATTAATTAAAAGAGACTCATTACAATGTTTGACTATAGCTACATTTAAATGAATGAGATAAAAAAATAAAATTAAACCCCCTTAATGAAGAAATAGAACATGAGAGAAGAGAAGAAGGGAAGATAGATATGATGAATAAGTTGTTGTATCCACTGATGAATATCCACTTGATGAAGGGATCTAGGAGATTACTCTTGGTGAAATGTATCTTCCTTTGAACTCTTTTCTTAAATGATCCATTATGGGTGTTACTTTCTCTACTTGAGCATGTGCATAAAATTCAAGGCCTTGATCCAATTTTTTAGAACTATTGTTGATGCTTTTACATTTATAGAACAAGACTTGATTCTCCTTTGCAGTGTTGGAAATAACACATCTAATCTGATATCTACAAGGGATTCCAAGGTGTCCTCATTGAAGGATAAGGGGTCTCCTACCTCTCTTTTGAATAGCTCCTCAAATGGCTTCAAAATATCATTCATTGAAGAATTCTCATTCACTAAAGGTGCTCCAAGTTTTGCACTTCCTTGCTTATGTCCTCTTGCATCTGTGAAGTGAGATCATCACATGAATCAAGCTCATCAAGAGAAAGATTCAACATTTCATATCAGAAACAAAACTATGAGACAAAATTGGAGACATATTCTCAAATATATCGTTGAACACCTTTTTCCCACTAATACAAGAGAATCAAGGTTACCCATCTTTGTCACTAGCATAAACACTTAATCCTAATGCTCTTTTTATTTCTCCATTTCTTATTTTTTCATTCTTACTTTCATAACAGTCACAAGCATGAAATTAAATAGTGAAACAATCTCTAGAGGCAAGGTTTTACCTTTCTTAAGGATTTTTTCCACCCACTTGTCATTGGCTCTCCCGTTGTATCATGTACCCATGCCTTCTTGATTAAATATATATCAAAGATGATAATTCAAGTGACCTCCTTGTCAGGAGAGATGGGATGGAATTAGGATCCATGAATGATTGAAAATATTAAGTAAGAGTTATCATGTGTTATTCCAATTGTTCAATATCCTTGTATTTGTCATTTATCACAAGAAGACAAGCACCATATTATTGGAACAAATGAATATCTCCTTCATGTATTGTTATTCCTAAGGGAATGGTTATCATCTTATAGTTTGATGGAGTCATTTTTTCCAATGGGATTTACTACCATCGATTGAGAAAATTTTACATACTGATTTCGTGAGGCACTACTGAAGAAGCGGGAAGTTATATGGGCTTTCTTACTTCAATTTTATTGCACCATCCTTAAAATAGCTCAAAAGAATATAAACATTATCTAATATAATCTAATATTCTCACCTCCTATAAAATATTGGATTAATGGAAAGACCTCTATTAATATGGGTTTGGCACTTAGGAATGATTTTAATCTTAGGATCAAGTGAAGAGGTATCTTCTATATTTGGTGAGTTGAATTCATAGTAGAAGAAGATATGCTTGGAGACTGGTGTGGAATGGAGGATGAGAAGGATCAATCTATCCTTTCTATAGATCTTCTATGGGGTCTTGAATTAATTTTGATTTCTTGTGCAACCTCATGTAGTGATGTCTTTTAACATCCATTGATTTCCTCTTTGCGTGCCCCCGAGTGAGTAAAGCTCACAATCCTCTTAGGTGACTTTAGAGATGAGAGATGAGATGTTTTACTTATAAGATTCTAAATACCACTTGATTCAATGAGTATAGCCATATTTTTATTGAACCATTTCTTATATTTTTGCATCACTACTATAGTTATTTCATTACTATACCCTAACTCATGAACACTCGAGATGAACAAAGTGGGAGAGGTGAAGCCTTCACTGCTTGGTATTTAGAATCAAACAACTTAGTTATATCATATTCTACACCTTCCATGACCCAATCAAATCTGAATTTCCTCATTTGTCTAATATTAATCCTCATGTGATCATATTTTACCATCTCAAAATCTTCCAATCAATTTACCCAAAGAGTCTTTAATATGAGGAACATGGAATGACTCGGGAGGCTGAAGATTTTGGGATTTATTTAGATGAAAAAATCCACCTTGGATGTGTATGAATAGAGGATCAAGGAATAAAATAAAGCTTCAAGGTTTAAGGCATCAACCAAAAAAAAATCGAGAGTAAATACCAAGAGAAATAGGGAAAGACACACATTTCCTCCTGTGGTTCTTGAACTTGTTATGGATATAAGCAAGTTGCATAAATAGTTTGAACATCCCAATATTATCAATAAGATGTCTTGGGATATTTTGATGAGCTAGATCAAATCTTGAAACTTTTATATAGGAGAAGGTGGAGAATTGAGTGAATTAGGACCCATACTTTTCAATCAATAATACGGCTTGAGAAGACAATATCAACTTTGGGTTACCTTCAAGTAATCAGATGATGAACATGGTGAATGCATCATTCACCCTAGAAAAAGGATTATTTCTCTCATTTAGAGTGAGTTGCAGGTACCTTTCAACAATTAGGGTCTTCTCGGTAAATTTTCTAAGATTCAGACTGGAATGGTTTGGTGCTTATGAGATCATACACCATATATGATGTCATTGTGAACTTCTTTGTGACCTACAACTAGAGCAATTGGTGATGGATGTTATCACTTATGATTTATCTTGAATCAACTATATAATTCCCCTTGGTGATAATGAGGATGAATTATTCCATCCAATACTGGGATTCCTTCATGTTTTCTTCGCCCATAACCTTTCTTAACAATATGATTATGTCTAAGTAACCCTCATGGAACTCACTCCTGGATAAGATTTTTGGCATACTGACAAGGGTTTCCTTCCTTTTCTCAACCATGATCTGAGTGTGAGACCCTAGAGATAGGATTCATTATATAGCCACTCATTTGATGCAAACTCCTTCATGATTATGACCATGTTATTTCCAGTTGGAATCTGCATGCATTGTGAAATGCCTTTCGGGTGAGCACAACAAGTATGGAGTTATCGTTTACCCTAAAAATCCTTGATTCTATCTCATATTGCTAAGCACATCCTAGAAAAAAATTTCTACTCTATAATAAATTAGGATAACCTTTCAGCTATGAAAAATATTCTTATGAATATCTTTTCCAAACAACTTCTCTCAATCCTCCGAGCATTCTACTTTTCAGGTCCTCTAGGTCCATGTGAGTGACATCATTATCACCCACACTTAAATACTCCATATCCAATGTTAAAACAGGTTCTATGCTATATAATTTGAACTTCATGACTACAAACATTACCAAGATGAGTGAAAATCAAGTCAACAACTTTCTGCACTAGAATCAAACTTTCTATTTTTGGAATTTTTGATTTTTTGATCAAATATTATCTTCTAAATATCATATAAAACTTATTTCACCTCCATTGATGATGATTTAATATTTTTAGAACTTTTATGTTTTTAGGAGGATGTTTTTTTGGAAACTACTTGTTTGGGAAAGTTGTTTGTTTTTCCTAGTTTGTTAATTTCATTTTTTTAATGTTCTAAGTGGCGTGAGATAAATATTTTAGGAGGTTTACTATTTTTAGTATATGTTTGGACTAATAAATTTTTATTTTTGTAATGTGAACTTAAATTTTTCTAGTTTGCAACAAAAACACGCTCATTGAATTCGGCTCTACACCACAATCCAAAGTGCTCAAATTTTCATAGTAATCCTTCCACTGGAACTCTTGTAAACGAAAAATTTAATGTTAGGTTTTATAATTTAAATAACCTAGGTCATCATATAATTTTCAACATATTTTTTTAAAATGTTCATGGGAGGAGAGTCTTCTAAGAAACTTTCAGGTTTATTTAGATTTTGGCTTTGAAAATTATGATGAAGTCTTCATTTCCATAGTCATGGTTGTTTTGTACTATTTTTGGGAGCATTAATAGGGTTTTTAATGTTATTGGAGGTATTATAGTAGATTTAATGGATTATGGGTTTACCTATGCAAGTAAAATAACTTTAAAACAAGTTAATTTTATTGTATGTCTTTCTCGTAACTATAGTTTAACCCTCGGTTGAAAGACAACTAGTGTGGTGAAAAACTAGGGTTTAATGAGATTCTCATGGGTGCTCATTTCTATACCCTTATTTAAAATGGATAATAGGGGGAAATGGGCACTTGGAGAAATATATTAACAAGTTTCATCATGTGACCCATTAAGCAGATGATATGGTTAGCCAGATAAGCACCCAAGGGTTGGAAAATTGATAAAATAAAGAACCAAAAAGGGGGATTGAATGGGGAAATATTTTTTGTACCCTATATCCCCTTTATGAAAAGTAAAAATAGGTACATAAATGGGAAATTTGAGTAAGATGCTTCTAAGTGGCAAGATCCGGTGTAGTGTGAGGGAGAGGACTTTAGCTAGTTAAGCCCCCAATAGAGCCGGAGAGGGTCATATGGGGAACCATAGAGAAGGATTTCATGGGGAGCTCATTTTTCTCCATTTTTCCCATTGGTAAATGCTTAATATGGATAAAAATGAGTTTCAATAGCGAAATCATGACATGTCACAAAAAATTGTTTTGCTAAGTATGGGATCAACACACTCTTGCACTAGTGAAGACTTGAAAACCATGTTCCCAGAGCCTTAAAAGGTCTTATTAGGTGAAATTTTATATGATTAATACTCCAAGTAATATTACAAGATAAATGGTATAGGATTCATAACGTAATTCTACCTAAAACTCTAAAAATCCCTCATTATTGATCGGGACAATGAGGTGCACCTGTAAAAATTGATCCACCTTGAGAAATAATTAGGTGTTGTGTAGAATATGATTTTTTCACCATGAATAATATTATATAAGATTTACATTACATATTTTTCCATTCCAACTCCTTACGAATCTCTTAGAATCATCTAAAGAAGTTCAGGTTCATATTTAGACCATTCATTCCTTACACTTGAAAACCTCGTTTACGCACGAGACTACCCCTAAACCATTAAATATCCCTAAATAACATCCAAAACATTATTTCCTCTCTAATAATACCTCCATATTATTTTTTATCTTTTGGATCTTTCCTATAAGATGCCTACCTACCTAGAAATGGCCAAAATTGACATTTCAAAGTCTACCCTAAAGCCGTCTTCAATAGTAATTTCTTCAATGAAATAAATGGCCTTGTTACATCACTTAAAAAAATTGAAAATGTTTTTAAACATATTTGGGAGGACCTAAAGGATTGGGATGATCATGACATGGAAGGTTAATTTTAGATGAGAGGGGTTCAAAATATTTTGAAGCATATTTTCACATTTGGCTCGGGCTTGTCATGGCTCAAGTTTTAAATTTTGTGCTTAAAAAAGTGCATGAAAATAAGCATATACTAAGAAATATGAAACCAAGAGATAATTTATCATTGGAGGTGACAAATTAATGATCATTGAATTATCACTAGAAGGGATCTCAAGGTTCATATGCATCTTGATGCCTAAGAATGTTATGATATAGATCAATGAGGATTCCTTATCGAATGGGAAAGGAAAGAGTCATGCGTACATGGAATAGCTATCGGGAATTACATGAAGAAACCTTGTGAAATCTTTTGGCTAATGAATACTCTCTTTATATTTTAATTCATTAAGGAGATATATTATTGTATCGTAGTCTTGAATAGGTTCATGGGATAATATTCAACCAGGGATAATTTTAGCGGCGAATATTCGTAATATGGCGAAAATTTCATTTTAGGAAAATTTGAAAAGGCGAATTATTCGGAGTGGGTCGGTGTCCTGTTCGCCTAAAATATAAAGTATATTTTTTTTGGGGGGTCGGCTTCGCCTTCATTTGAAAACATCTCCTATAAAAACCTATTTGATTCGCCGGGTAGTATACCTCAAGTAGCTTACCAAATTACCAATACTGTGAAATTTGAACTCGCATACCCTTTGCACCAGAGATTCGTATTACTGTTATCCTGTGATTGTTGACGCGCGACAAATGCATTATTGACGCGCGACAAGAGAAATACTGACGCGCGACTTGGGCTAAGGCTTGACGCGCGACAGAGGAAGGCTTGACGCGCGACAGAGGAAGGCTTGACGCGCGACAGAGGAAGGCTTGACGCGCGACAGAGGAAGGCCTGACGCTTGACAGAGGAAGGCTTGACGCGCGACAGATGAAGGCTTGACGCGCGACCTGGGCAGTATTGACGCGCGACATCCGATACCACGTGCGACAAAGACCTCGTGAGACTCGTACAGAGTCGCCTTCTTGTTCTTTTTCACGACGCACGACTCTTTTCAGAATAATGGAAGGTGCCACCTCAAAGAATACGAATAACCTAAAAGTAAGTAAGAAATCTCAGAAATCACTCTTCAAGTATTTTGGAAACTCATGATACGAGATAATGTAAATACCAATCATATAGATGCCACAAAAAGAATCGACATCGAATCGTGGTGGGAAGGCATTATTGAGGTGGACATGCATTCCGCATAAAAAGATCACACCAAACAAATGAAACCTACGATAATATGCCGATCTTGAAGATATTGTTCTGTTGGGGTGCAACTGTAAGTGCAAATAGATATCACGTATACAAACACCGAGCAAAATGGAAGACGAATCAATATCAAACTCGTCCAAGAAAGAGGAAACCAGTGATTGCGATATTGCTCAAAATTCGACTCAAAAAAGTAAAGCATTGAAAACAAACAAGAATATGTGGACCATTGGCAGGACATACAAGTTTGATTGGGCAGCTAAATTTCCATTTATTGAACCTGTACAATCATCAAATTCTGAAGAAATCCCATGTGAATGTACATGTACAATATGTACGTGGAAATTGGGAAAGCAACAAAAAATGCAACTGAAGCTGGACACAATAGAAAAACATTGTGGAAAACAATATTTAACTGTAACAGGGGCGGATGGCCAGAAAATCAAAACACATAGGTGGAAAACTGAAAAGGAGTGCATGCATGTCAGATACGCAGCGGAATATGAGGCAGAGCAGAAAAAACACAGACATCTGTTGGAAAAGGGAGGAACAATCACATCACATATTGGTAAGATGAAAGAAACAAATCTACATGCAAAATTCATACAATTTCTACTCTTTTCAAATACTTAAAAAAGGAAGGGCGATGTCAGATTTCCTTGATTTCAAAGTTTTGTATCAATTTAACGGAATGCTGAATGTACCTCAGTCTCATTGGTCTGAGAGTAGTGGATGGGAAATGGCAAAATGCCTCTCGATGATAGAGAAGGAAGATTTGAAAGAGAATGTAAAAAAAGCAAACTTTATCTCTGTTTCAATTGATGAAGTGACAGCAGTCGACAACACCGCATGGGTATGTATCCACATCTATACATTAGAAAATCATATAAGGACACCTCATCTGTTGGGTGTTATGAAAATGGTTGAAAACTGCAATGCTGAAAACCTATACAAAATAGTTGTTTCTCATTTGAAAGATGTTGCTGGTATGACTGATTATGAAATTGCTACGAAGTTGGTATGCGTTGGAGCAGATGGTGCATCCACATGCGGGTCACCGAACAGGGCTCTGTGTTAGATTACAAACAACAGTGGCCCCATATATGCTACCAATTCACTGCATGGCTCACAGAATGAATTTAGCGTATAAAATGGTAAGCAACCATGAAAATGTTGCTAAATTAGAAGACATAATAAGAGAACTCCATGCCTATATGTCAAGCAGCCCAAAACGTTTTCTGGAGTTCCAAAAATTTGCAATTGGAATTACAGATGGCAAAAAACTTCTGAAGGATGTGGAGACTAGATGGATCTCTTTGTATGAACCAGCATGCAGAGTTCGTGAGGAGTATCCTTCATTGGTTGGTTTCATGCACAAATACCGTCATGAAGTTGATAGGGCAAGGGACCTGTTGTTCCGCTTAACTGATTTGGAGACTTTGCTTACATTGCTTGGTATTCTTCCAATGTTAAAGGAGATCAATACACTGATGAAGCATGCACAGGGCAGATTGATCTATATTGTGGATTTTATAAGGATGAGGAAAATGGTATGTCAAAGTCTTGATATATTGTATTGTTCGCAGGATAGTTTTGATGCACCTGTTTTTAAAAATTGGAGAGATTTATTAGATCTTAAAAATCCTAACACCTATTTGAGATTTAATATTCACGATCACCTATGCATCTCTGTTAATGGGAAGGAAATACCTATGCACATTTTGCAAAGACGTCAAGATATTACAGGTTCGGAGCGAGAAGATGTTCCCGTAACACGTAATTTGTTTGAGTCTCGTGATAGTTGAAACTTAATAAAGCTTAAAAAAATTTCAAACCTTGTCGCCGAAATTAGGAACGTTTCAGTAAAGATAAAATTCGAAGCCATGGGTGTGATGAATCCGAATTTTTGAATACGTAGGTGGCCGTGGCAGACTTTGTCGAAGCATTTCCATAAATTAATGGGTACAATAATGGAACAATTTACAAAGACGTCAGAGCTCAAGGGTACGGAAATCAAAGGTATACTGAATGCCGATTTATTAAAGTTTCAGTCAACCAATTTTGCAACAACAATGAGGAACCAATATAAGAATTTAGATCAACCTTCTGAAAGTGGTGCTATTACAAGGCTGTGGAGAGGAATCTATCAAAGTTCTATCTTACAAGAAGATATCAGTGAGTATTTCAGACTATATGAATTATGCCAGACAATGATTTTGGGGTCTGTGGAGGATGAAAGAGTTTTCAGTGCATTGTCATTTATAAAATCAAAACTGAGAAACAGGTTGGATAAAAATCTGGAAAGTTGCATGAGGTGTTACGTTTCACGATACTCCCTCGAAACCTTTCCGTTTGACAGAGCAATTGCGCACTGGAATTCCCTTTGCGAAAGAAGAGGTGTAAATAATACAGCTACAAGTACAAATATACCCAACCTTGAGAGTGTAATTGGCTCTTCGTCACATTCTACAGAAGACAACATCGACTTTGACGAAGCTATTGATAATGGATTGTTTCAACTTTAAGTAGGTATCTTCTTTATCTATCTTTTATCTTTATCATTTAAGATGTTACAGGTCTATATACTAAAAATATCAGGCGATTCACCCATCTATCTACTAATCCATTTCACGTGTTGGATTCTTTTAAATCACAGATCTAGCTCATTACCAATGGCAGTGATGATTTCAACTTTAAGCAAGTATCTTTTTCCCCTTAACCTTGAGAGTGTAGTTGGCTCTTCGTCACATTCTACAGAAGACAACATCGACTTTGATGAAGCTACTGATAATGGATTGTTTCAACTTTAAGTAGGTATCTTCTTTATCTATCTTTTATCTTTATCATTAAAGATGTTACAGGTCTATATACTAAAAATGTCAGGCAATTCACCCATCTATCTACTAATCCATTTCTCGTGTTGGATTTTTTTAAAACAAAGATCTATATTGTTACCAGTGGCAGTGATGATTTCAACTTTAAGCAGGTATCTTTTTCCCCTTAATCTTATTGTTTGTTACTATTCATTTTTTCAACTCTGGTTATAATTAAAAATGTTACAGGTGTATGTATTTACATTTAGTTAAATACAAAATTTTTATTTTTTGAAAACGTGGGTTGACATCCGTCCGAGGAAGTTTTTACTTCTCGGGACTGACAACGTCAGGCAACTCACCCATCTATCTACTAATCAATTTTTTGTGTTGAATTTTTTAAGACAAAGATCTAGCACATTACCGTTGATGATTTCAATTTTAAATAGGTATCTTCTTCAACATAATATTTATATTTACTTGACCTTTAAAGATATTGTTGGTCTATATATTTAAAGATGTTGCTGGCACTTCTCAGGACTGACAATGTCAAGCAACTCACCCCTCCATCTACAATGTCATGTGAAACAAAGATCTAAAGACGTTACCCTCTTGATGATTTCACAAAGAATCTAATACGCAAGAGGTAAGCTAAATCCTAGCATATTTGCAATTATGTTTAATTTCTTACCAAAGGATGATTCTTTCTTGATTTCTTAGAATTATATTTTATTTATTTTTAATATATTTTATCTTCCCGTAGACCAAGGATTTTTTTCTATTTACTATCTCTTTATTCTCCATTTGTTGGTGAGTGGTAGCTTCCCAAAAAATAGATATTCCTGCCACCTGATAGGATAAGGATACCTAAAATAACAAAAAATTAAATTGGAAAGTGATGTCGAAACATGTCACAATACTACCAAATTCAATATTCACATTTCCCTGATTCAAACCACAAGAGCCTTGGCTGAGTCACCCTCCGTTAATATTAAAGTACATTGATCAGAATTCTTCCCTCCTGCTTGATTTGCATCAAGTTTGGGAACATCAATTAATTTCCCCTTCTTGGTTCCATCAGTTTTCTTAAGATCTTTTTTTTGTTTAAACTTTTCCACTGCACTCCTCAGGTCAAACAAAGTTACAAAGCTCATCTTAGATAACCTGACCATACACCATGAATCTTCTTGTACTGGAAGAGACTGTTTCCAATTACCACTTATACCACTTTTAGAGAATTTTCATCACCAACTAGGACTGAGTCAGCTTGAAGCACTGACAGAGTAACTTGCATTTGATTGAGCTTTACCAACTAGATAACAGGACAGATTGCTAGACCTTAGCATCATTGACTTGGCTATCTTTATTTTAGACTGATAAAGGTCATTCATAAAATCCAAACACACTTTGAAGTCCTCAACACGTTGAAAAATCATAGTACAACAGAGATTCTTAACCTATCAACCTTAAGTCTACTTTCATAGACAGTATAACCCCACAGATACAATTAAAGTCCCACGACATAATTTTAAAGATAATTAAAGTCCCACAAGATATTCAGGCACTAAATTTTAGATTATACACATTAAATCGATCATCGTATTTCATCATCATCTATCATTGATTATCAATTGTCATCATTCATCATCTACGTCCACATACTATTCATGACAATGCAAGTAAACAAGAAACATACATATAATTCATGATAATCACCATCTAATCACCATATAATTAAATTCAAATAGCATAGTACAAACTCAATAGTTGAAGTTTTCAAATTCAATATTAAAAGTTTAGTCAATAATAAAAGTTTCTAATTTTCACAACCATCTAATGTAATCAAAATTTAAGATTGTATATAATTAAATTCAAATACCATACTCAATATTAGAAGTTTTCAAACTCAATATTTATAGTTTCCCCAATAATAATAAAAGTTTCTAGTTTTCAACCCTCTTTTCTTTATCCAACAGTGTACAACTCGCTCCCTTCCCCAACGGCTTCTTCCACTATGGTCAGTAACCCTTTCCCCAACAGCAGTAAATAACCCCCGAACTTATAAGATCTTCTCGCAAAGACTCGCCCCGCATTTTTATAATTCTTTCTTCTTGATTTGTTGCATCTCCATGAGACAAAGCAAATTTGGATCAGCAATCGCTTTGGCTTTGAACAAGATGTCGTGGTCGAGACCGTGCTTTTAATGATCCGCTTTAGTGTATTGTTTTGTTTGTTAACCAAAACAATATTTTGCTTCAAATTTTTGTCATGCGGATAAGTCGTTTTTCATTGCTTCCAAGTGAACTTGCAAAACCTTCGCCTGACTCTTCAAATTTTCATATTTCAACTGCACAAAAAGAGTAACGTCAATTCAAAGTATTAATGTAAATTCAAAATTTCAAATTAACAAAAATGATTGTTAGAATGTAATAGTACTTACAACCGCTCTATCTCTTTCGGCATTTGCGATTGATACCAAATCCTTGTCCTTTGACCATTTGTTAAAATATGCCTGGGCCTCGGCACTAATATTTTCCAATCTGTTTAGTGCTTTATCTAAAATGCCATCTTTATAGTCGTTGTTAAAAGTGACAGTCCCACATTTTACTTGGGTAAGTAGGGAATCCATCTTTGCAGGTTGATTCTGGACTGCAGCGTATAAACTATCCCTTTGCCAATAATTTTCATAACGACTAATAATCTCATTGATAAGAATTTTAGCCCTTTTTTCCCATTCTATAAGCTGTTGCATTTGAGGAATTATAAACTCACTGACATGGGATTGACAATCATTACCAATTAGGTTCTCCAAAGGAAAATGTGGAAACTCTTCACTTTCTGAATCTGATGCAGAAGATCTTGCTGGAGAAGAGTGGGGGCTTTCACCATGACCAAGATCAACTGCTCCTTGTTTCTGTCTTTGGGTGGGCTGATCCTGTTGTTGAAAAAATAAATCAAGATTTAGATAAATAAATTTGAAAACTGAATATTTAGATTTAGATAAATCAGAATGTAATTAAAAATTGTAAAGAATATTAAAATTGAAATTTGAAGACTGAAGTATACCTGCTGGCCTTGAATCATCTCGCGGGTATCGAAAAAACCAGTTGGGTCATTGCTATCAATGCCCAAATAATCTTCATCTAAATTTATATTGTTCAAAACAGATATGCCCACAGACCTAATCGGGCAAGCCACCAAGTGAGAGAGATGGAATTCGAAACGAGGAGTCAAGGTTCAGTGTCCCACTAGGGGCCGGAGCAAAAGGCATTCGTTTACCAATGGTCTTTTTCACTGTTCCTCTGGTTGGCATTTTAAAAATTAATGGTTGAGTGGGTGTCGGTGCCGTGGCTTGCTCATGACTGACATGTGCTGAAAAGTACAAGAAAAAATTAAAAATATTAAAACATTTCATAAACTAAAAACTACGAAATTAAACGTTCTATACAAAAATTGTACCTTGTTGTCGAGGGGTTGTTTTTTTCGGTGCTACGGGTGGCCTTGTAGGAGTTGTACTCAGTGGCTGTTCTGAAGATATCAATGCATGGGACTGTATTGAGTGAGTTGGGGAAGAAGGTTCCATAGTCCCTGCTATTCATCAATATTAAGTGTTGTCAATTCAGTTTGATAAAATTTAAATTGAAAAATAAATCTGCAACTTTGGAATTTGTAATTAATATATGAGAATGTATTACTTCTCTGGCGTTTAACGAGTTCAAATTGTTGAGGGTCTGGAGAGGAGTGAGCTTCCATTTCGGAATGGGAGTCCCCCGAAGCCTCCGCGTGTAGTTGGCCTCTTCCTCTCGACATCTTTTTTTTTTTGGGAATGGCTTCAAGATATCTTCTCTGCAAAACATTAAAATTTAAGTTTTAATAACTTCGCACTGTAATGAAGAAAATTGTAATACAATTTACAAACTAAAAAGTTTATACCTGTTGTTCTGCAAATGGAATTGAGAATTTCATCAAAGCCTCATCAGAGCAAGTAGGAATTTCTTTAGCTTTTAAATTTAAAAGTGCCTCATAGTAGAAGCCGAGGAGATAGTTGGTTGAATAAATGAAAGGTTTTTCTGACATTTTCGAATTTGATATGTCAGCTCTAATTTTTTTTGATATAAATGTGCACCAATCGAATTGTTGTTTTGAGATAGTGGCACAAATGTATGCAATGGCCCAATTTGGGATATCTGTTTGGCGACCCTGCATAACAATTCTGGCTTGAAAAAATGCAATAAGTGCAGCAAGAAAGTGGTGTGCAATTGATTGTGTATCTACACCACGCCTGGATTTATTGACATGGGCTGCAAATGCGAAACAGTGAAAATTAGCATCAATTTATAACAGCAAATTGTATCAGAATAAAAAACAGAATAAAAAACAGAATAAAAAACAGAATAAAAAACAGAATAAATTACTTACAATCAACATGGAAACCGTACTTTGATTCGAGAAATTTCTTGTTTTCTTCCACGAGTGTTGCTTTGGTTGTAACATTTGGTAAGTTTCTGATAGGAAGGCCGGTAAACCGATGTATGTCATTCGGATCGATAGAGAATTGGAACATGTGGCCATCGTTCAGAGTCACATAAAATATACCGTCCTCTGAATTGTAGCATGACAGAAGGTAATTCAAAATATCGGGATCTGTTTCGAAATGGGGCATATTAACTAACCCGGTAAATCCACACTCTTCTATTATACCTTGATATTCTGGAGACATCCTTAAAGCCGTATGGATGTGAGGGCATAAGGGATTCCTGTAGGTTATCTTGGAAATCGATTGACTTGGATTCTCTTCATTTTCTTGCTGAACTTGCAATTGGGAGGCATGTGAAGTCGATATCAGAGCTGAAATTGCGTCTTTGAAGAAGATTTCGACCGCAAAAATTCAAGAATAGGAAAACGTAAACGAGAAAATGAGCGGAATAAGGGTATTTATAACCTAGATATAGGCGCCATCGCCTTATCGACGCTACAATATTATTTGCTTTCAAATGACGCGCGCCAATAGGAAGCAAAGTGTCGTCGCCATTTGATTATAGTGTCGCGCGTCAATAGATTGCTTTGGCGCGCGTCAATAGGTTGCTATGTCGTGCGTCATTTCTTCATAGTGTCGCGCGTCAATTGGTTATAGTGTCGCGCGTCATTTGTCTAGAGTGTCGCGCGTCATTTGATTACAGTGTCGCGCGTCATTTGATTACAATGTCGCGCGTCAATTGTTTACAATGTCGCGCGTCAATTGTTTACAATGTCGCGCGTCATTTGTTTACAATGTCGCGCGTCATTTGTTTACAATGTCGCGCGTCATTTGTTTACAATGTCGCGCGTCATTTGTTTACAATGTCGCGCGTCATTTTGTGACTGTGTCGCGCGTCATTTGTTTACAATGTCGCGCGTCATTACGATCTAGTGTCGCTCCAGTGTCGCACGTCATTAGGAGCTATTGTCGCGCCTGTGACGTGCGTCTTTAAGGATTCTGATTTAGCCTTGAAAAACCAGGCGAAAATTTTGTTTTTTAATACTGTCAAATTCGCCTTTCGCTGAAAGTGGTTACGGGGATATTCGCCAGGTATTTTCCACCTTCAATTTTATAGGGGTGTCTTAAAATGAACCCTGTATTCAACAAAGGAATTCCATCCATAGATGTTGCATTTCATTATAATAGATATTGAGGAATCCTAAGTAATTGATTGGAACCAAATTATCGCTGATAATTTACACTCTCATCTAATCAAACTTGAAGGCACAAAGAAGTTCATTATGACCTCATTTTTTGTTTATGCCATTGTAGAATTACAAAGGTGGAGTGGGATAGCCCCAAAAAGAAATATTCCAATGAAAAAATCCATGTATCAAACATACCTCCAATTCATGTTGAGGGAATATAAGAGACATTATGGAAGATTGAATGATGTCTCATCATGTACCTGGTATGAAAAATGGAAGGCGATACTAACTAAAGTTTCTTAACCAAGTCTTACACGTTGATAAGAAAATAAGGGAGTTATTTCACACAGCTTCACAATTTATCTTATATTCTTATTGGAGGATTTGAAAAAGCACCACTGAAACTATTGTAGTACCTAGGTAATAACCTAGTACTTATTGATCTCTACATACAATTATCATGATTTCACATTAGGTGTTGAGAAAAGAAAAGAAAAGGGTTAACATTAATGATTTTTCTAGGGATTTATTCTTGCAAGAACTCAGTGGATGCAAGTAACATTAAATCCTCTCTTTAGTCCTTTAAATTGTACTCTTATTCCACCAAGATATCCTTTTATTATAAGTAGTATATGAAAGGGGAAAAAAAATATTCAACATGTTCCATCAACCTAAATTAGAAGATATTGTGACGATTGTGCAAATGAAATGGAAGTAAGACAAAGGGAGTTTTTGAGATGGTACAACAAATGAGAAAATTTTAGATCAAATGGGAAAATATTAATATTGAATATGATGGAAGTGACATATTTTAACATGAGTATATAGAAGATAATTAGTTGGATCATATTTCTCTTGTGGATACCTTGACCCGTACCACAAAAAGTTTGCAAAGGTTGAGACAACAATACTTTAAGAAGGTTCATGAGATGAATTTCACTATATCTTTATCATATGTATACACTCTTATAAAGTAGGGAACAAGGAATATGTGAGCTAGATGACTGCTATGAGGAAAAGGAAACTTCTCATGTCATATAGGTTATCCAAGATCCCTCATCTCGAGCCTATGAGAAATAAATTGTCAATAAAAAGGCCTTATGCAAGTTCCCTTAAGCCTAGAGATTTTTTCATTTCTTTTGCAAGAAAAAAATACAAGTATCCTAAATTTTCCACACATTCATCTCACAGATTTATCATACCTCCAATATATCCACATAATGAAAGTATTCAAATGTCCTCCCTTTACATTGTCAGGTTTTTGTGCTAATGTCTCCTACAGGTGAGCCCAATTGCACGTGTTTAATCCTCTTCGCTAGGCATGTTTTCTCATGGGAATAATATATCATCAATAACAACCAATTTACCATGTCTAAAGCAAAAAAATGTTGATCAACCTCTATTAAAAACTTTGGAATCCTTCTCCTCACTCAAGAAAAGTCAAGATGACTTCTCAACTTATGATAGATGCCTTAGGATCTTAGTGATCAAGTTCACTCGATCAAGAGTGGAGAAAGATGAAGTAGAAATGAGAATCAATGACTATGAGATAACACACTATTACATTGGTGAGCTTGTACTGGAAGGGCACAACCATAATTTTGATCACCTCTTACTAGGCTTGTTTCTCAAATGAGGGATAGTGAGGAAACCAATGAGAAATTGTAAATTCAAATGCATGCCTTAACATCGTATGTCTAGACCTTCCTGTTCCTAGATGACCCTCCTCTTAATCCTTCTGATTCAATTGTTCCTTTGAGATAAAATTACTCCCATACGGTCCAAGAGATCAAAAGGATGTGTAGAATGGGAAAAATGATGGATTCATGGATTGATTCCATTGTTCAAAAAGCTTGTGAACTACTTCCATAGATGGTTACAATATTTAAGATTGTTACCTTGTCTACCGAAAAGATAGAGGATTTCTTTTCCATAGCCAAGAAGGAGGCATATCATTTGAAAAATCTCTTCCCAACCCTTCATAAAATAAACATGTTTAATTCTAAGTCATTTCTCAATAAGAAAGTGTTCATGAGCCAAGAGGAAGAAATTTCTCCCACTTGGGTGATGACCATTTAGTGGAAATGAGATTTTTGATTGATGCTACTGAATATTACCCATAACATCACAATAAATTCCATGAAATCAAGGAAGAGATCAAAAAAATTGAATAAGATGATATTCCCTAAGTTTGATTCAAGTCAACATCACTTGAATATATTTGTGAGCATTTCAAGAGCATTATAAAGGGTGATTTTTCTGATCTATAATCATATGAAGATGATATCATGGACACACTATCCCAAATTATATCATCTATATCATATGCTACTGATATTATCCCCAAGAGGCTCAAATATTAAAGGTGATCCAGAGTGCATATGATCACTTATTAGACATCCTCTCCAATAATACCATCCCTCATGAAAAGGAATTTTTAGAGGAACTAAACATGTACAATATAGCCATGAGAAGCAAGAAGATTTATCAAATTCATCACATCAAACGGTCATCCTAAAAACTTTGTCTATTGATTCATTCTTCCATCATGTCTTTATATATATTTCTCTCATTCTTATATGTAACAAACAATTTTTCCCAAAAGTAGTCCAAAGTTTTTCTAATTATTCGTTAGGAAAATTATTTTTTCAAACTAAACTCAATTCGCCTCTTTTCCACTTTTCTAAAAATACTTTTCTTGAAACAAGGAAAATTGTATTATTCTCAAAAAGAAGGTGAACAGTCATGAAGGAATGTGAAGAGTCATGAGATGTAGGCTATTTATTAAGGCTCCCACTTCATTATAAAGGATCAATTTTTATCTCCTTTAGAATACTATTTTTCTATTGTTCCTCTCTACTATTTCCACCATTTTATCAAGTCCGTACTCAACTAAATATACTACAATATGTTACAGAATTAAAAGATTTATATTTTCTCTCTTATGGAATGGAATTGTCTATGTACTATGGAATTACCAAATGTACTATGTTAATTGTGATTGTTATTTTATGAAAATTGCATAGTCCGATTGAACTAGACATACTCTAAGTTACCAGCTAATGGAATTCGTGTCACTACCATTAACATAGTTACCCTCTCCCTCTTTTCCCATTGTTTCCCTTGCATTATTTATCCCATACATGTAATATCTTTTACCCTCTCTCACTTATAGTTGCATTTATAACAACAAAGTGTCTATGCACTTTCACCATTCTTCAACCACCCCTATAGAGTTAGAAATACTATAAATAATCTAGATTTCAATAAATGGGAGCTGCCCCATATTGAAGTGGAGGGATTAAATCCCATGAGTGTTGATGAAACCCTGATTTTATCCTTGAAAAATATTTCACCAACAATTCTCAAATCAAATTTACGTGTTTTAGTGTCACATCCATTTGTGACACATCTCTCGAATGGGTCTATATCTCCCCACCATCATGTTCGATGCCGCCGCTTCTCCCACTACCATTATTTGATCATATGGTCTTAATATCTCATACCTGTCTCATGAAGAGTGTTAGGTAGTTGATTAAGTGATCTCACAATATGGATATCCTATACATGTCCCTATAAGTGTGTGAAAACATGTGTTATTCCTAACAAAAATTATTCCCACAATCTTCAATCTCCATAACAATGAGATCTAATAGTATACTATATGATTTCCCCCTTGTCCCTAACTATGAATGAGGAAAATATACCAATAATAACCTTATAGAAGTTAGGGATTTAAGAATTTGTTAACCCCACTGAGTTAACTCCATTCTTAGTGCCCCCATTGGGTTCATATGGTTCTCCAAAAGATGTGACCCACTCTTAAGTTCATATAGAACTATAATGGCCTTAATGTCCACCTCTTTCATTAACACCATAAAACATCTAATGAAATATACATCCTCGGGGTGATGGTCCACTCTCCCCAATAGTGGAATGGAAAAATTGTTTTAATTTTCATCATAATAAATAAACAAGTTACATTAGATCCTACTCATAGGTGTCACTAGTGATGTTTGATCCAACTTAGAGATTCATAAGACAACTATAAGTACAACCTCTAGTGGGGTTAGCTGACCTATGATCCACTATAACCAATCCAAATCCTTGACATGGATCTATCTCACATATCTCCCTTATAACAAAAAAACCCAAAATAGGAGAAAGTTACAACAACTTCAAGGAAAATTTATCACATTTCATAAGAAAATAAGATATGTAGTTAGAGGTTGTAAAACCATCGGTACCAATTATATAACTAACAATATTTACAAATGATAGTTATATAATGAAATGTTTTTTTCACAACTAGGGTACTTTTATAATCATCGACCATGAATCCATAACTTCTAGTTTACATAGAGAAATTGTCCTATCATAAAATTGACAGCTTTGTGATAGTGAGATAAAAATGACAACAAATGAAAGTACTCAAAGTAAAAACTAAAACTCAAAAATTTAACATTATAGTATCCAACCTATCCTACCCATTATTTTAACATAAACATTATGAATTTTCACCCATGCAAATAATATACCATGATAAGAATCCTATTCCCCCAAAACATAGAAATACATGTACCTCACCTTTCCCGTTGCTCCACTTCGTACCACTATTACCCCTATGATATTGTCACACTCAACTATGTGTAGACTATATTCATGTAAACAATGGTCTCCATTCACCTATATCTTTAAATCCTCCACTAACAAATGCACAATCAATAACCAAAAATGGGATAAAAATTGAATATATCCCCTTGTAATAATTTGATAACCTACCTTTTGTGAAATACAGGTGTGTTTATGTGTTCTATCCCTCTTTCGGTAAAATTTTATATCTCTACAAGTTTCCAGATGGATGGGTTTCTTCTAACACACATTCCATTTTCCTAATAATAATTATTTTGCATATTATGTATTTTCTTTATTTTTCTAGGTTATGAAACTATACAAGTGAAATGTAATATCTCCCCGACTCTATAAAAATAATGAGTCCTCTCATTTGAGCTTTGATTATGTAGTCATTTAATTTGTCACTTTTTACATTACACTTGATTCCCGTTGTCTTCTTATAGGAGGATATGATTATTTTCTAGATCCAATATTCTAGAAGGAAAGTAAGGTAGATATATCTTTATTATAATTGTATGTTCATTCACATTTTTTAAAATCACAACCTATCTAACTCATGACATAGTGACTCTTCGAGGAATAAATATGTGTGCACCCATTTTTCATTTTTGTAATATTTTAATAACCCAATGATGTTTAAATAAGACCTCTAAAAACATGAAAACATGATTGAAAATCTCATATAGCTTTCTTGCCAAAGATACTTGCTTTATTTACCCAACATATCTCTTTATGTATTTCCTTTTAGAAGGAAGAAACAATTTACCTTTCTCTTCCCTTTGTAGCCCCTTTGTGACATTTTCTTAACAACATTGTGACAATCATCAAAGCACCATAACAAATCATACCCATGTCACATTGGTCACGTTAACAAATATGACAAATTAATTTAAGGATTATATTGGTTACATTTTCCATTATGGTGGTTTTTGTAATGATTTTGGAAGTGGCATAACCACCTCTCGATAATAATGATGGTTTCGTTGTGTGTTTCTTATCTTCTTTTCTTTATTTCATGGATGTGATTTTGTAGAGTTAATTCTTAAGTCGCATGCACATTTTACCTCATTTTAGCTTGAATTTTATTTTTGAACCCTCCATGTCACTCTATTTCACTCCATCGTGATCTAATCTTGACCCTAGTGTAGAAAATTAACTTTAGTAATTCACTCTTTGACACTACTAGTTTTGACTCTTTTGGTAATATAAATATAACTTTCCCATTCCTACTTAATACATTTTGAGGTCTTCTATTTATCTTATTTATTCTTTCACTTTATCAAGTTTTCAAATTCTAAGAACATAATTCATAAAATATAGAGACAACCATTAAGGAAAAGTCTAAAACTTCAATTTGCATGTTTTTGTCATGTAAATTTGTGGCATAAAAGTTTAAACTTTAAATCATGACAACTAACCCGAATGTGGAAATTTACTCTCAATTCTTCTCAAACCCCTCTCCAGATTAATTTTCCTTTTATATCATGCTCATCATAACCTTGTAAGTTATTATCATGTGTTTAAAAATCTTTCCCTAATGTTTGAAATGAGGTAAGAATGTCATTCATCTCATACGGTGAAGTGTTTCCTAAGGCTAGTTCTCTCGATAGGTTTGGAAATATTACTTTTGGCCTTTTCGTGTCTAGTGGGCATCCTCCTCGGGATAGATATGAAAGTACCCAATTATCTATATGTGGAATTGATATTTTTAAATTAATGGAGATGCTTTAGGAAAGTCTATGGAATATTTATATGTTTAGTGAAATTTGTGTAAAAGTGGGTTTTTAAGGTGTAAAACACATGTAGTCAAAATCAGACTGACTAACTTGCATAGAGGATTTCAGAGATCTCAGAATGAATTAGAAAGAAAAATAGTCATTGGAAACATTAAATAGTCCTTTATATCATGGAATCATAAAATATTTCAAAATACCTTACAAATTCTCATGAAAACTTAGTTTTGACAGACACACCCTATTATCCCAAATAAAAAGTAGCCAATTTTATAAATGAAAACATAATTGGAATCTTAAACCCATCCTTATTTTTAAAAAAACTTAGGAGTCACAATCATATAATGTTTCATGGGAGAATTTTGCCCGAACTCCAACAATTGTGTTGTCAAGTTCTCTCTCTCAAGGTACATTTTTCATACTTAGTCATTTTTGGGTGAGGACACTTGTCACCTCTTGGTGAGGGAACGCTTTTTTCTTTATTTTCCCCATTCCCAAGGGTAAATATGAGGGAAAAATTCACCCCTCCTCAAACCTTCCTCCAAATTATCTACATGACCAAGAAAAGCACTCCGGATGGCTTATATGGCCTATCTCACTCCCCCATCTCACAACGTAAAGGTGACACTTGGAAACAAAAGGTCAAGGTGTATTTTATAATCCCTTTTATCCCCATTCCCAAGGGGATTGAGGGTGTAAAATCAATTCCCATCTCTATCACCCTTTCCAGTTCTCTATGTGACCAAATTAAGACCCCTAAGTGTTTAGCCAAGCCTTTCCCCATCTCCTCCTCATCGCATCTCGTAGTGAAACATAGAATAATATAGTGAGGGAGTATTTTTGTGTCCCTATTGTCTAATTTCATAAGGGGAAAAAGGAGACCCAAAACATTTCCCCACTCTATCCCCTCTCAATTTTTACCATATGACCCAGACCCAACCCCCATGTGTTATGTGCTCATTTTCTCCATCTCCTCATCTTTGCTTCCCATGGTGACAAGTGTCAAGACCAAGTGAGGGAAAAAAATTGTCCATGTTGTCTCCATTCCTAAAGGGTAACTCGGGACATAAACATTTTCTCTAAGCTAAGAAGTGAAAACCCTAGTTTGAAAATTACATATTGCTACTTCACTTGTGAGTAAAAACAACCGCTAGGTAAGATAGAAACTCAAAGAAGCTACTTTTGACCACATTTCTTCATCTTGTTTGACCTATGCCTCAATTGTTACTGATTCAAACCTTAGAGTTCATGAAAAACACTAGGAATTCTGTTAAAATTCTTCCAAGGAATATATCAACATTAAAACGAAGAAAATTTCATCACTCCCAAACTTGAATTGGAATCCATTCAGATTTTCTTAAAGAACTCTTCATTACAGAACTTTCAAGAAGATAGTAATTACAAGATGAATTATTCACTAATTTTTAACTATAGAAAATCCTAAGTTTTTTCCTTAGAGTATTATTTTTAAATTTGCAACAATTCCAACAAATGGATCACTGGGAATTTTAGTGTACAGATCTAGAGACGATCCGAATCTAAGGTCAAAGTTTTCATTACAAATGGATATGGGAAAATGCCAATTCTAAAAATATTAATTATTTGGTGTTTCTACTTACTAAAAATATCATCATTATAAAAATATAAAATTATCTCATATCGAGCATTCAAAAATAATGAAGGTAACAAACTAAGCAAAACAAACAATTTAAGTAAAAAGTAGTTTTCCCAAAAATGAAAAAGAATAACTTTCCAGAAATAGAAACTTTCTAAAAATGGTAAATAATCATCAATGTAGGAAAATTAAGTGTTCCAGGAGGTTTATAAGATCAAATTTGAGCTAAATAGGTGAAATATCCCCAAATATCAGGTCTTGGTCTCACCTACTAAAAATAGAAAGTCTCATTTTTAGATGTAGAAAGTTGCAGCTTAGTTTTGATTTCACTCATCTTAGTTATTTTTGATATCTTCACATGTTTTTAAGGTGGATTCACAGTTCAAACAAGGATATTAACCCTTCACAAATATCCCGAGGCATCATTTTGGTCATAATTGTTCCTAAAAGAAAGGTAGAACATAATAGGGCACAAAAAGTGAAAGTAAGGGATATTGTGCAATCTAAAAGAATTATAAAGGATCCAAGAAATCCATTGAAATAAAATCCAAGGAATAATTAGGTCTTGATCCACCATCATCTCTCTAGTGAGATGGTTGAGTTGAGCTCAGTGAGCTAGTTGTGTTGAGCTCAGTGAGCTGGTTGAGTTGGGAGAGCTAGCCAGAGTTAATCTCAGTGAGTTGGTTGAGTTTATCTTAGTGAACTATTTTATTTGATTTCATTGATATATTTAAGGTTTATTGGGTGAGTTATTCGAGGTGATTTTGGTGAGTTGATTGAACTAAGTGAGATAAGTGAGCTCGAGTGAGATAAGTGGGTTGATTGAATGAGTCAAAGAATTCAATCCATTCTATGTGAAGTACCAATATTTCACCCTTTCCTATACGATGTATGTAAGCATCCCTAAATCTGATACTCCTTTGTTGAGAAAGTTATATAAGTGATCCTCACTTGGGAACCTTGTACGTGAGATTGATAAACAATCCAAGTTTTATTTGAATACATTAGCATAATAGTGTTATTAAACACTCAATCAAGCATTATATAATATGATCAGTCCTAAAATGTGAGGCATTACAAGTAATATTTATTAAGCATGATTTTTTAAAAGGAGCATTAAGAAACTTGAGCACCATGTGTTGTTTATCATAATCAAGGCCCAATTTTGAAAGCCTAAAGAGTAAGAGAGTGATCCTTACTCTCATTTTGAATCAAGGAGGAATCATCATGAGTGATTACCATATTCACCTCAAGATCACATCAAGAAATCTCTCAAAAAAAAATTTATAAACACTCATTCGACATTGCAAGGTGTCTATGCATCTTACAACATGAGGAGGTTGTGATCACCATATCTTGTATCAGTAAGTTCTTCATCAACAATAGATCATTCAATCTCACTCCTTCTTATCTCTTTCCCCCTTTCTTCTCTCCCCCTTTCTAATTCTCCATTGTACGTAATCATGGTAATTTGTCTCATTCACTTAAGTGAATTTCTAAAGTTGAATTGTAAAAGTCCCTTTGATTTATAAAAAGGAAATTATTTTCCTCACTTCCTAGGAAGATGTAAAGTCACAAGTTAGATGAGAACATGAAGAGTCATGTGGGGGTAGATGATAGGTCAATCTATAATTCTATAAATTGGGAAGGATTATCCATTCCATAGGTTCTCAAAATTTTAGTTTTTTGTAGCAATTTTAGATTGTTGTATGGTTGTTAAGATTTTTATGAAAAATACACAAGAAATAGAAGCTACATTTATTACATTTATTTTTCTCGTGTTTATCTATTTTCTCTTTCTATCCCGCACTTTACAAGAATAGTAATATTGAATAAAAAAGAAGGAACTTTGTGTCCTTGATTAATGAATCTAAAGAATTGTGTGTCTCTAGTTTGTTAGTCTTGCTAAAGTCTTTCATTGTTTATTTCCTCTAATTGAATGTTTAACTACTTTGGTTATTTTGTGTGGAATATTCTAGTACTAACTCATAATGATAACCTTCCCTTTCCTAATTTATCTTATTTACCCCTTATTGCTGCAAATTCCAACCTTGTACACCATACAATAAATTTTCCACAGGTTCACTAAAGTGTTCCTATGTGATCCCTGACCTATTTGGCCACGCTATATAAATAGATTAGTTTACATTCAATAATTGGAGACTCCCATACAAAAGGATGGCTGTAACCCTATGAAAATTGGTGGAAACACATAATTTATAACACGATAAATTATTTCACGAATAATTTTGGAGACTCTAATAGGGATAGATCTTCCCTCGTTCACCAAATAGATCTTTGGAAAATACCAAAAAACATATATTCCAAAAAAAAAGTAGGTTTCAAATAAAAATAATATTTTTAAGTCGACTCACAAGGAACGAATCCATCTCACAATCATTTCCGAAACAAAATGATAATGGTTCAAGATTGGTTTTTGTAACTAATGAGTGAGAACAAATATGAAGAACAAGAAGAATACCTGGATATGTAAATATTTGACCAGCCATCATTTTGGAACATCTCTTGAAAATTCAATAATTCTATGACAACAAAGAAGTCATTTCCTTAAAAAAATGCAATTAGCCAAGGGAAATAAAGTCGACTTTTCTACGTAAGGCATTAAAATATTGTCGAGAATGGATAAAATGATTGCTTTTGAAGATCTTATCATCAAAATATGGTGGATACAATTCAAGAAGACTAGTACTAAAGGAAAGAGAATGGGACTTACACTGATTGATGATAGAGAATCTAAGAAATGGATAAAGAAGTTTCATAAGAGATATTAAATGTTGTATGAAGGGCATGAGGGTGAAGAATCTACTAAAGGAAATATTTTCAACTTCACACATTGACCAAGAAACTCATAACATTGTGTTTTGTCTTCCTTTCTCTCAATGATTTTATTGCATACCGAGTTGAAGAAATGGAATTACTGAGAATGGAATTTGTGCAAAGGATTTTGAACATAGAAGAAGGAAATTTTGATCCCAAAGCCTACTATTAAATATAGATTTATGCATTAACCTTGCAAAAAAGTATTGAGCATATTGATGCACTTCATAATGTTGAAGAAGAAGAAATTCATATTTCAAAAGAAGATCATGATGATTATCTGCACTATGAGGTGTTTATCCCTGGAATATTCTTGTACACCTCTAATGAATGTTGGGTCCTTAAACCTTTCGACAAGAATCAAATAAGGACATTGGAGGATGATGAAGAAGATATGGTAGTTAAACCTCTATTCATCAATTCATTTTGTCTCGAAGCACATCCCATTGGATAAATTATAGATACAAGAGGAATTTTCTTATTGTATGAAAACTTATCCAGTGCTTTCTGAAGACACTATCAACCATGAATATGTACAAGAATTCAATCCTCCATCTTGGAATCTAATGAATTTGAGGTAATCATATATAATCTCCTTTCCCATTTTGAATCTTAAATTGATGCACAAATGTTAAGTGATTAAATGGAGATAATTGAAGAATTAAATTTCCATATTGATACCAGCATAGATGGAAAAATGGAAGAGTCCAATTTCTCTCTTGCAACCAAGATGCATGAATAAGTTGGAGATGATATCTCTAAGGAGCTTATTTCTCTAGAGGAGTGTAATTTTGATCATCATATAACATATGGAGCCTTTCATTTTCCTTAGGAACAAAAAGATTCTATAAGGAATGATCAAGATGGATTTGATGATTTTTATTATGATTGTGGCTCAAAATTATATTCTACCTCTTTTCATGAGTATGATCTAATAGATATTGATCTCAAAGGTATGCCCTTCCTACATAGCAGGGATCCTTATCCGAGAATAATGAAAACCAAGTAGGATAGGTCTTACAAGAAGGAGATATCTAAATGATGATAAATGTTGATCTATATAACGAGGATTTTTCAAATGAGTTCTGGCCATGTGTGGATCATATTTTCAATCATATCCTTGAGGCCCAATGTAAAGACTCTTCTAATGAACATGACATGAGTTTATGGAAGATTTGGAAAATAAATTATCTCTAGAACATCCAGAAGATTACGGAATAAATTGAATACCCTTAACTCAATATTGAGATCCTGACCCGGGATATGGAAGTGCAACATAGGTATGAGTCAAGTTGTATTTCTTATTTTGATGCACCGATGTTTGATGATGATATAGAGAAAACTCGATGAGATAAATGGTATTTTTGATCCTTCACACATGAACATGAACATCAAGGTAAAATTTCACCTTTCTCATTTTTTGAAGAAGAGAATATCCATGAGAAATCAAAGAGGAAGGAAAATCTGTAATCTCCTATGGATATTATCGATCATGAAGAATACATATCCAAAGATTAAAAATGATGTTAATGACAATATGGAGCTAGTAGGTATTAAAAGTAATTATTCCAAACAAAAAAGTATGAATTTGCAAGATTTTCATGAAAAATTCAAATCATATTGCTTTCACCATTTATAAGATTTAGAGTAAGAATCCATGTTATAGAAGTCACTCAAGAATGATGAAGACCTTCATACCAATGATATACCCTACATTTTTAAAGTAATTGTTCAAAACAAAAATGTGATAGGTTTTAAGAAGCTATTGAATGGGAAGAGAATCACCTTATTCTCACTTCCTCTAAATTTATTGTTGATTCAAGGAATGATTTCATGTTGCAATATTCATTCAAGGATGGTGAATTCTCCATGAAAAACTCATGACTTCATTTTTAGAACATCGAGGAGTGACTACATATGTTTTTAAAGCATTAGACTAAGTCTATAAGAAGAAAGGATTCCAAATAGAAAATAAAGTGTTCATTTAATGCAAGAGTGTTTTTAGTGTAGTATATATAGGAAGATGGAATATTTGTTTCTCTTTTTCTTCTCAAACCGTGTAAATTCATCACGATATCATGACATGATCATATAAAGGTATTCAAGATTCAAAGGTCTAATCAGTCTATTATTCCATGACGGTGTGTACTTCTACCAACCCATCACCGGTATAGCTATATTTTTACCCGACTTATAAATATACCTTCTTTGTAATATAGTTTCCCTTTATATTGTGTGTTGTTTTCCGTTATTTATGTGTTTTCCTTTTCGTCGGTGTTTGTTTGGAAGAAATGATTTTCTATAGCCCAATGGATAAGGAACTAGTCCACACAATGTCTTATAATTTTCCTTTCCTCACTATTTTCGATCCAAAAGAAGTCCCCAAGCAAGAGCCAAGTGTTGTCATGCAAATTTGTAGCATAAAATTTTTAAATTTTCAAGCATGACAATTAACTAATGTGAAAATTTTCTCCTAAATATTCCCAAACCCATCTCCGATAAGTTTTCCTATTCTATCATGCTCATCTTGAGATTTTAATTCCTTTCCATGAGTTTAAAAAAACTCCCTAATGTTTTATATTAGGTAAAAATGTCACTCATCTCATATGGTGAAGTACTTCTAAGGCTAATTCTCTTATAGGCTTTGAAAGGCTAATTTTTGAATTTTTAGGATTGGTGTGGATCCTATGGGATAGATATGAAATTAAAAATCATACAAAGGTTTTATTGAATATTTTTTAAAGTAATAAAATTGATTTAGAAAATTTTAGAGAAAATTTGGAGGATTAGGGACAATCTGTGTACCAACGGGTTTCTAAGGTGTAAGGAGCTTGTAGTCAAAATCGGTACGTGAAATTCCACAGAGGATTTTGAGATATTTGTAATGAAATGGAAATAAAACAAATAGTAATTATAAATATTAAATAAGTCCTCTACATTTTGTAATCATATAATATTTTTCAAGAAATAATATAACTCTAGCAATCACATCATCAAGTTCTCTCTCTCTCTCTCTCATGTTACGTTTCTCATACTTAATCATTTTTGGTAAGGAAACTTTTCACCTCCTAATGAGGGTACAATTTTGTGTCCATATTGTCCCCATTCCCAAGGGGACGTAAAATTTATCCCCTAATCAACCCTCCCTCTAGGTTCTCTACATGACAAAGAAAAGCACTATGAAGGGCTTATTTAGCCTATCTCACACCCCCTTCTCGCAACCTAAAGGTGACACTTGGAAACACAAAGTGAGGGAAAATTTTCTTATCCATGTTTTTCCCATTCCTAAGGGAATAAAGGGGACACAAAAATTCACTCCTCTCTAGTACCCCCTAATGTTTTCAATGTGACCAAGTTCAAGCCCCCGAGTGTTTAAACAAGTCTTTTCCCATCTCCTCCTCATGGCATCTAGAAGTGACACATAGAAGCGTCCTCATGAGGGGATATTTTTGTGTCCATCTTGTCCCAATTCCAACCACTCTATCCCCTCTCAAGGTTTTTTTATGACCCAAACCAAGCTCCCAATTGTTATGTGCTCATTTTCTCCATCTCATCATCTTTTCTTTCCATAGTGACAAGTGTTAAGACCACGTGAGGGTAAATTTTAGTGTCACCATTCCCAAAGGGACAATGGGGACACAAAAATATAACCCAAGACAAGTAGTGAAAACCCTAGTTTAACAAATGCATGTTGTTACTTCATCCCTAAGCGAAAAACAACCGTCACAACAAAATAGAACCTCATTTCTTCCTCCAGCTCAACCCAAACCTCCATTGTTGTTGATTTAAAACTTTGAATACTAGAAAAAACACCATCCATGGTGTCAAAATTATTTTAGGTAATCAATGAACTTAAAATTAATAAAAATCCATAACTCCCAAAAGTGTTGTTGGAATCAATTGAGATCTTCTCATCACCTCTTCATTCCATGTGCCTTTAAGAAGTCATTCATTACAAAATGAATGATGCCCTAATTTTTTAAAAGCATAAAACCTATTGTCCAAAATAACCCCTGGTTATTTTGATAGCTTGAAGATTCTATTTTGGATTTGACATTAATTTTATAGGTTTTGCACACTATTTATTCCCTTCCTTGGTACATGTCCTTGATTTTAGTTCTTTATGTGTACCTTATGTGATCTCCCCGCTTTGTCCTTGTCCTTCCCCTTTCCTTTGTTCCCTTATAAAAACCTCTCGAACGCTCCTAAATTACTCTATTTTCTTATAACTCCTTCCAAATTTCCACTACACACACTCCTTACGTGTTTTCTTCCTTCCCCATTCGTTGCAGACTTCCTTGCAAGCACACCTATTTACTTGTCATACATTTCATAAGTCCTTAGCATACTCATGTGTGCATGTTCTTTCTTCCCAATCTCCGTGCATTCCCTATGCACTCATTTCTTCCTCACACTTTTCCCTCATGTACATGTTTTTATTCCTCATGTGTGCTTCTAATTTTTGCGCCTTCCCTTTTCCCTCTTGGCGCAATATCCTATGCGTTATCTTCTACCAACATTCATACAATCCCTTGTTGAATGCCCATGATTTCCTTGCAAATTTGCATACCTTAAAAAAATGCATTCTCATCTCTCCTATCTCTCCACACTATTTTACACATGCTTTCAGGCTTCTATTTTCTTTCTTCTTACACCCTTTTCTCCCGCACATGCACCTAAGGTGAGACCCTCTACACCAATCATTGAGTGCTACATGTCCCTTCCTAAGAACTTGTAAAATATAATGCATATCACATGGAAAAAATTTAAATCACTAGTTGTGAAATGATCCTCATGGAAAATGAATGCATGACATGCATTAAGGATAAAACCAATAGATAACATCCGACCCACAAATATTCAGATCACACCAAATGTTTTGCGTGTTCATATTTTTGTGAAACTTTAAATTACCATAACTTCATCTACAGAGTTCGAAATCATGCATGCCTAGTCTTGTTGGAAAGTTGCTAACATGGGATACGCTCTAGGTTTTCACAATCATATTTTGTTGAGATTTGGTAGGTGAAAAAGTAGAAATATGATCCCGATCATTCATGCATACATCCAATCAACTCAACCATTCAAATTTTATCAGATTTGGTGTATTTCCTTCTTCTACAAGTTAGGTGACATGCGGAGGTGGATCTCGATAATGTTGCAGGGATGATTTCTAAGAATTTATTGTTGTTAAAATTTGAGGATTCTATTAGAATTTGAGGATTATAATAAATACAGATTTAATCAACTTACATATTATATAATGTTACAATAAATATTTAAATAAAGATTACATCATAACATAATTAAATAAATAAATACTTATAGGAAATAAATAACACATGTGACAACATATTTATAGTGGAAAACCCCAATAGGGTAAAAACCACTTTAAAAATAACCTTTTACTTCAAAGAACTTATTTTACATCTAGTAAGATCACCTCCTCCTTTAAAACCCTATTTACTAAGGGTAAAACCAAATCACTTGATTTTCACACCTTTGATATATTTCCTAAATATATCAAATGAGGACCTAAAGTCCTTTTTATATAAGGTGATCGGGTATGTCTCTCGACCCTCCTTTTCAAACTAAAATTATTGACACATACACCTAGGTTTATAATATTTAATATTAGAAATATAATTATTTCTTGATATTAAATATTTAACCTAAATTATATACCTAGGTTAGCATATTTAATAATATACATATAAATATTTCATATTATTAAATATTAACCTATATATTAGTGATGGAACCATATACATTAAGGGTTGGGCAGACCACTTAATCATTATGTTCCAACACTCCCCTTAATGTTAAGTGGGATAACATAACATATGACAATAGATTACTTGCCCATGGTACACTACAGATTTTCAATCCTTAAACCATAAATGTTTTAGGCTAGCATATCGGTTAAAGGAATTATAACACCTTCATCATACTTAATTTACCTCTTAGTACAAAAGGATTTAGAATCACAAAGATCATCCCATGATCAAGTGGCTAAGTATGTTTTGTGAGTTTTACATGTTCTCACAGTGCTCTCAAAAAACGTTATTGAACCCAAGCATATAGAGTCTTTTACAACCAAGGACCTCCTTAACAATATGCTTATACTGGATGTTTACCAATAAACTCAATAGCACTAAAGATTTTACTGAAAACCGCCTTTAAGATATTTCTACACTTATTTCTAAAAAAGAAGTCGAGGAGGTATACATTCCCAAATGTCTTTTTACATTTTCATGCACACTTCCCCTCAATGGAAAATAAAAAAATCCAATCTTTTCACGAAAGTGACAAAACTTTATAGCACTTAGGGACTTTGTGAAGATGTCAGCAACTTGCTCTTCAGTCAACACGAACTTGAGATTTATGTCATCACTTAGCACCTTCTCACGGATGAAGCGTATATGTATCTCAATGTGCTTCTTCCTCTGATGTTGAACCAGATTCTTAATCAAGAGTAATACAACTCTATCCACCACATAGAAGAGGAATACTTCCTTTAACTTCCATGTGTATCTCTAGCAACAATCGTTGCAGCCACATGGTTTTTTTACTTCTCCCATTGTACTTCTATGCCTCAGAGAAAAAATGGAGACTATTGATTGCATTTGTTGTTCCAAGTAATGGTTCCTACACCAAAAACTTGAACACATGTCCAAAGATATATTTTATAACACCACATCATTATGGTTAGAATCGCAAAATCCATATAAGATAGAATTTTCATTCTTAGTATAATGCAACCCATAATTGATTATTTCTTTAATATATCTAAAAATTATTTTCGCAAGATTCTAATGATCTCTAAAAATCTTCCCGCATAAACCTTGAAATAATTCCTACTATATAGGAAATATCTGATCTAATTATAGTTAGATAAATCAAACTATCAACTAACAATGTATATAAAATAAGATCAACCTTTTATATATGCAGATTTAGGTCAACATTCCAACTTCCATTGAAGTAGGAAATGGTTTACAATCAATCATAAGAAACTTTTTCAATACAATGGTTTCTACATATTGTGTTTTGAAAAATAACAATAGAATGAAATATAGTCATACAAAGAACATGATGTGAGAGACCTAACTCAATCATTTCAAAGTACTCGCTTCAATTTCTCTTTAATCATATAAATTAAATCGTAATAGTCACCAATCATAAGAAAATCATCAACATATATACATATAATGATAGTATGTGAGTCTTATTTCTTAATGAATATATCATTGTTAGAAGAACAATTAACAAAACCTAACAATTTAAAGACGGAAACAAATTTCGCATACCAAGATCTAAGAGCTTGTTTTAAACCATAAAAGGATTTATCAACTTACAAACATAATTTTCTTTACCGCTTTCTTCAAATCCTTTATGTATAAAAATGAAAAGTTCTTCTTTTAAATCGTAATTCAAAAAATTATTTTGATTATTCATTTGGTGGATTTCACATCTAAATTAAGTGGAAATTGCAAATAAGGCCCTAACAAGACTCATTTTACCTATAGGAGAAAATTTCTCAACATAATCAATACCAGGTTTTGATTGAAACATCTAAAGAACAAGTCTATCTTTATGTTTTTAATACTACCTTCAAAATTATACTTTACTTTGTATATCACCTAGACCCTATAATAATTTGTGGCTCAAGTTCATACAGGTAATTAATTCATGGTATATATGATGGCTTTTGGTCATTTTCCTAAGGTTAATAGCATTTGAAATTTCTAACATAGATTGAACCCAATTAAACTTCTTACCTAGGAAGATACGAGCTTTAGAAACATCTATAAAGCATCAAAACATCATCATGACCATTTACTAAATCAAAATCAAAACTATCATTTAGAAGAATTTAATGAAGTAACTTTAAGAGAAGAAGATAACACATGTAAACCTTTCACTATATTATATCTATACATTTCATATAAGATTTAATAATTAACATGTCCTAACCTTTCATGTCATAGTCTTGAATTATTCAAACTTTGAGATATAAAACAACATGCAGAAGAGAAATCATCAAAAATATACAAACCATTTTTTTGAATTCCTTCAACTATTATGCTCTCATTACTATCCTTGATATACAAGGTATCCTTCATGCATGGATTCTAGTTATGTTCATACCTCTTTTGATGTTCCTACCTCTTTCGGATGTTCCACATTACCAATGTGTGTAGAAGGTACTCGTCATTCACATTGCACAAAATCATAGATAGAGCCTCTTACATTCATTGTAAGAATGCATTCATGTTATCTAAAGTTGTTTAACGAGTGGTGGGAGAAACCTTAGATCCATAAACAATCACCCAGAGTTTCCTTACCATAAATTCTATTTTGACCCAAATGTTGTAGTTGGTTTCATTCAGGATCTACGTTTTGTCAAGACAGAAATAGTTGGATGCCATTATTTTCCTAAACCTATAAAACACACCCCATTATAATATACAATGTACCACAGAGTTAGATACATATTTATCGACAATAAAAACAACACTTTTAATAGAATCATATCTAAATTTTATAGATCTAAAGAAACTATTTGATCATAACTAATGTTGTCATTATAATGCATTATAATTAACCTCCCGTGATCAAAATAATAACCCACAATATAAAGGGCTCTACCTTATACCCTAGATTTATATTAAAATTTTTTCCAACCAAATAGAAGTGAAGAAGAAACCCCTAAGAATGCATAACAACTTCAAATTTCTGAAAAAAATTTAATGTAGACAAAAATCCAACCATCTTAAATTTGATGTCTAAATGACCATCATAATGAATTATTTTTTGGTTTGTCACGACGTTATTTTACCATGAATTTTAACACAATGAAAGTTTTTTTGAACCTACGAGCTTAATTTGACATCTAAATTATCGTCATATTGTCTTATGTTTGGTCTATTGTGATGGTCATTTGACCGTCAAATTTAATGAAGCTAAAATTTACTATTTATTTCCGAATGTGAAATTCTAAAATTTCTTCTTCTCGTATAATATTAAGGAGGTTATATTTTAATACATTATAGTAGAGCTATTATAATTTATAATATAAAAATATATACACTTTTCTAAAAAGAGGGATATAGTTTATAGAATGTAAATAAAAACCATCATATAGTTCGTAAAAATTATAAACTATAATATATTTTTGTAATAAAAAAAAGACAATGACCAAATAAAAAATATCAGCAACTTGGTATGTAATTATTATTTTAGGTTTTTATAAACATAAACTATGCCAAGGCGGCCCACATTAATATGGCATAATAATTTGGAAACATAATTTAGGATATTAGTTTTTTTAATAAAACATGCTATACTTACCAATGCCTCGTGAAAACCTAATAAAATATCATATGATTTAAAAAACTACTTAGGTTTTAAAATTATATAATTATATATATATATATATATATCGCTTAGAAAAAGAATGGGGCCACTTTAGAGTTGAAGTAGTTTTTACGGTTTAGGTGTCCATTTTTTTAATGAACAAGTATATGATTAAACTTAGTAATATTGATTACTAAGGCCACCAACCTTCAACTACCCACCATTCACCACGTCGGGCATTAAGATTAAAACAATGTTTTATAGTTTAGGTATGTTCAAAACATTTTTTTTACAGAGCCCATATGAATGGGGTAGTTATAAACTATAGTATAAAAACTATATAAAATATATAGTTTTCAATATAATGTTACAATAAATATTTAAATAAAGATTATATGATAACATAAGTAAATAAAGAAATATTATTTCGAGCCTTATTTTACATCCAAAGAAGATCACATCCTCCTTCGAAACCCTATTTACCAAGGGTAAAACCAAACCACTTGATTTGCACACCTTTGATATATTTCCCGAATATATCAAATGAGGACCTAAAGTCCTTTTTATATAAGGTGATTGGGTATGTCTCCCGACCCACCTTTTCAACCTAAAATGGTTGACACATACACCTAGGTTTATAGTATTTAATATTAGAAATATAATCATTTCATGATATGAAATATTTAACCTAAAGTATATACCTAGGTTAATATATTTAATAATAGAAATATAAATATTTCATATTATTAAATATTAACCTATATATTAGTGATGGAACCATATACATTAAGGGTTAGCTTGACTCAATTAATCATTATGTTCCAACAAATTCAACAATTTATAGATTAATTCAACATTAATGCTAAACATTAATACATTATGTAATGTTACCATATATATTTAAATAAACATTACATCATCACATAAGTAAATAAATAAATACTTATAGGAAATAAATAACACATGTGACACAAAGTATTTATAGTGGAAAACCGCAATAGGGTAAAACCACTTTGGAACTAACATTTTATTTCGTAGAACTTATTTTACATCCAAGAAGATCACCTTATCCTTTGAAACTCTAATTACCAAGGGTAAAACCAAATCATTTGATTTGCGCACCTTTGATATATTTCTTGAATATGTCAAATGAAGACCTAAAGTCCTTTTAATATAAGGTGATCGAGTATGTCTCCGACCCTCCTTTTCAAACTAAAATGGTTGACACATACACCTAGGTTTATAATATTTAATATTAAAAATATAATCATTTCATGATATTAAATATTTAATTTATAGTATATACCTAAGTTAGCATATTACATAATATAAAGATAAATATTTCATATTATTAAATATTAACCTATATATATTAGTGATGGACCCATTTACATTAAGGGTGTTAGGAAATTATAATATTAGTGCTTCATTGAGTTTATTTGTGAAAGGTGGAAAATAATATCTGGAGAATATTATTGTTGTGAGTTGTTTTAACAACTCACGTACATAGTAGTTTGTGGAGAGAATAGTGGGGAGAGTTGTTGGACAAACTCCATGAAAATAGGAGTTATCTCTCCTATATATGTGTACTTGATTTTAATATGAATATTAAGAAGATTTGTTCAGTGTTCGGTTTATCCTGCTCTCACATTTGCTATCAGAGCGATGTTTTCTCCTGTATAATGAACTCCAAGGATTGATAGGGACAGGCATTTAGTCTTTTGTCCCTGTAGATGAGAAAGAAATCAATATACGAAGAGCATGTATTATGGTTTAAAATAGTTATGATATTTAAGTTTTCGATTGTGCACTGTTCTGGCCGATTGACTGCATTTTTTTGACCTACGCTGAAGCTAAATACATCAGTCAAGATCTTTTCCAACTCCTGGCGGATCATACTCTTATCTCCTTGAAAAAACGAACTCCTCTCGGAATTTTTTTTTAATCTTCTCCACAAGATATACCTTGAGATCATATCGGCTGTGTTTAATACTTCACGATCTCTTCAAATTATCTACATCGAAGACTACGGATCTGGACACTTCCAACTTGCTCTTCACTAGTACATTGACTTCACATTAGCATTTGAAGATTTTCTGATCGCATGGATTTATATTAGTATCAACATCAAAATTCATCCATCTTCAGCAAGAAATTCTAATTTACATCTTCAACACACACCTGTGAAAGCTACAGAAATGTTGACCAACTCAAACATGTGATAGATTTGAGCAGAGATATGTGCGCAACTCATTGGAGTTTGTGTTGAGACTCTACGTCTAACATGGTCACAAACCTGTATTCATTTTGGATCTGCGCTCCACTTTCATTCAATAAGAACTTCACATTCTTTGTTGTTTCACATGCATCTACCATTGAAGATTTCAAAGACTTCATTGCATGGGCATTGAGATAATAGTGAGATTCTCCCACTTACCTCAATGCATGTGTTGCTTGCCACCAAATTGCATTGGATTCATCACATATCCTTTTCCATGTTTGACACATCTTCTCTCAAGCTTGTTCAAAATAACCTCTGCTCACTCATGGAAGACTCAGGCTCCATAAGGTGAATATCAAAATAAGGTTTTTGCATTATTAGCTTGATCAGTGTTGTCACCCAATCTAGTCAATGTCAAGTTTACTATTTGTTTTCACCATTATTGTTAAGTATTTGTTAGAGTGAAGTCATTCCGGATACATTGCCACAAATTATTTGTGAAATTATTGTTTTTCTAAATTTGGCACTTGTAATATTTGGTCTATTTGTGTAAATGTCAAACTCTATAGTCAATAGAGTAATTATGGATTCTTATGTCAAAATTCCATTTTCATAGCCTACAAAATCATAGTTTTGTATTGTCCTTCAATGTCATATAGGTGATTTTAGGATTTTTTAATTGTCATTTTATTAGTTGTCATCATAATTCAGAGTCAAAATATTGTAAAAAAATTTAAAAAAATTGCCTCACTTATAAATGCATTTATTTTCGATGGAATCCAACGTCCAAGTTGTAATTGAGCTCCATGATGATATCCAAATGAGTTAGTAGCTTCACACTGGAGGATGGAGGTAAATGGACGTTGGAGTTCATTCATTGACCTCTCGTTATTTGCCAATGACAGGGGCTGCATATCGCTTTTGGTAAAATGTATGTTTCAGCTTTGGTTTGAGTTTGGGCGAGTGTGATTTCCATCATGTGCCTATTTGCATTGTTCTCAATTTCAATAAGTGGAAGTTTCACATTGAGGGGGGGAACATGATCCAATGTTCCATTTCCATTATTTTAACTTTTTTTATGTATGTATGAGCAACATATTTTAGCATAATTTCCTATGTTATTCCCTATAATGAGATGTCATGAGGGCTAAGAATAGTACTTGGCATATCATGATGTGGTTGTAGGTAAACCACTTGAAAATCTTCATTTGTAGTTTGTGGTAAAACAATAGCAAAACCACCATTTTTAGTTGTTGGTAATCCATTCACAAAACCATCACTTTGTGGTTTGTGGTAAACCAATTTCAAAACCACCATTCTTGGTTTGTGGTCGACCGTTTGTAAACCATCCTGCGGTTTGTGATCATCCTGTGAAAATCACCAGATCATGAGTAGGTGTAAGTACAAAAGTAGGTTTTCCCCATGTTCACACTAAGGGGGGAATGTTAGGAAATTAAAATATTAGTGCTCCATTAAGTGATAAGTGGAAAATAATATATGGAGAATATTATTGTTGTGAGTTGTTTTAACAACTCACGTACATAGTAGTTTGTGGAGAGAATAATGGGGAGAGTTGTTGGACAAACTCCATGAAAATAAGATTTGTCTCTCCTATATATGTGTACTTTATTTCAATATGAATATTAAAAAGATTTGTTCAAGTGTGTATTTTATCTTGCTCTCACAAAGGGTTTTCTAGACCACTTAATCAATGTGATCCAACACTCCCCTTTAATGTTAAATGGGATAACATACCATATTCCAATAGATTACTCAAGTTAGCGCAAAATCATAGCACCCCCGACGCCGATCGATTTCTAGGTTGATCACTCTAGCATCCTGTGTGATTGCACAACATTGAAACCTCTCTACAAGTGTGGGACTTGTAAAATGAGAGAGGAATCTCCAGAGAAGGCTGGTTCCTACTCCTAAACTACCCGCCACAAGCTATTCCAGTGCAAGCAGCAAGCTAATCTAATCCTAATCTAACCATGCCAAGGAGACAGAGAGAGAGAGAAAAGGGAAAAACAACAAAATCATACACTAAAACGGTGATACACCGTAGAAGGAGAACGTTGAACATCTATCAAAACTCCATGGAACAAAGAGAGAGGTGAGCAATGAGAAGGATGGACGAGATGCATCACAAACCCGAAGATAGATTTCACACAAAAATGTCCCAAAACTCCATGAACACAGCTCTAGACCTGTAATGAACATTCAAACATGCACAGATACCTGGAATGAAGAGAAACAAGAAGAAAACAAGTGAAAAATGAGCAAGGATGGACAGATGCATCACAAAACACGTTTTTGTTGCTTCAGAAGTTTGCACAGAACATCATTTCATTAGTAAAAGGCAAAAATTCCATTACAAAGCAAGGGAGGAGGTTTGAACTCCATTTTCAACCCTAGAGAAGAAAATAAGGGAGGGCAGAGCAGAAAAGATGAACAACTTGTAATAATCCTCCGAAATGAGCCAAATCTGGCTTTTACATTGCATGGGTCGAGCCCATGAGAGAGAAAACGTACAAAAACATGGGAGCCCATTCCTCCTTGACTGCAAATGCATTAAATCAGCATGGAGGACCTTACAAACCCATACCCTATCATTTTGACCAAATGGGAGGAGAGTGCGACCCATTCTGTATTAAATTTGGTCGCTGAAATGTCACTTCTGGCCATGAACACGTACTAGAGCCGTTTCTAAATTTTCTCTCTCCAAACTGAACCAAAATTAGAGATTGACCATGGAATCCTATAGATAATTTCATAATATTTCCAATTATATAAAGAACATGTAAATTCGAGCTCTGATCAAAAGATATGAAGGTCTCAAGTTTTAGGGCAAAAACGCCCAAAAATGGATCGCAGCAAAATTTGAATTTTTGACCTTTTTGCATTTTGGAAAATTCTTTGAAAAATTTCTACGCTCTCACGGTTGGATGCCACGTGTTAGGTGCTGATTGGATGAGCAATTCTCTCTCCTCCACCTTTCCGCGGGTTTCCCTTTGAAATTTTGACATTTTTATCACTTTGGGAAATTTTCCATTTTTTCCCCGCACCCCGCCGTTTGGGACACGTGGCGTGATCTGGTTGGAGGATGAGGCGCGGGGTCATCCTTGTCTTTGAATTTTTGACTGGAACTTTTGCCAAATTTCCCTAAGTCTTTCCCCTGCTCCGCACTTCCCCCGCCTTAGGACACGTGTCTTGTTTTTATTGCTCGGCCAACGCTTCAAAATCGCCCTTATGAAATTTTCAGCCAACACTTAGCCAATTTCCATCGCACTTCCCCTTGTGACATGTGGCACGTTCTGATTCATTCTCGGATTTTCCGGGTCTTCGCGTCCCTCGCGTACCTTTGGCCCGGATGTCCTAAACCATTTGGGACAAATTTCTCTGATCCGCCAAATTCGGGCTTCCTTGTCCCTCTTTGAGGTGAAGACACGTGGCGTTATTTGATTGGCTCTCGGCTCTTTCAGCTCTCCAAATCCCTTGTGTCCCTTTGGCCCGGCTGTCCCAAATGAAAATCCTCTATTTCGGCCGAACCGTTCGGGTCGCGTCTTCCACGTACTCTTGTCCCAACTGTCCCGGACTGCCTGGGACAAAATTCTCCGAACCGCCCAAAATGGGCTGACTTGTTTGCTCTCAGCTGCCTCGCCTTTCCGCGTCCTTCGCGTCCCTCGCGTACTTCAATCGCCTCGATGTCCCGCATCTGCGAAGTGAGACTTAGGCAATTTTCTTTATTCTTCGGCCGAATCGGCTTTTTCGTCCCGCGCGCACCTATGGCCCAGATGTCCCTTTCGCGCGCAGACCACCTAGAAGCTTTTACGGCTGGTTCGTGCCCCGACGTCCCAACTGTCCCAAGGACCGCCTGGACTAGGACTTAGCCAATTTTCATGATTTTTTCTGCCCCAAGCTTGTTTTTCTGCATTTCTTCCATTTTCTCGACCTGTTGGGATTTCTTCTCGAGACATGGAGGGTTAGAAAGAAGCCGAGGGGACCCCAGAAACATGATTTTTTGCCTTGAATCAATCTATCTTGCTCGGGACCGAAGAATTTAATGCATGTTATCAAAAATTACCTTGGGGTGAATTTTGGATAACAATTTGGTGACTCAGCTGGGGTCATCTACCTACTAGATGAAGTTACCAGTTGCCTGAAGCATCCATTGGGCATGGAGTCATGAGTTATAACCTACAACTGATCTGAACTTTGAAAACCTCCTCTCTGAGCCACTTGGAAACCCACTGAAATGGAGTCGTTCTCACCAAAATGCCACTGAAATGGACTGTGCAAGAGTAAAACCAGCACCACAAAAACTATGTACAGAACTGAAAATCATACATGCTCCAAATGGAACATGCAGAGTGTGCACAAGCACTTCTTCTACTGAAAGCAAACCTACCTACTCTACTCTAATTGGAAGCAAAGGCAAGCTAAACAAACCCTGCAACTGGTTGTGCAAAATAGCTTCCTTTCTTCAAAATTGGCAGCCATGCAAATGATTTGGAGCTGATCATGGCTGATTGGATGAATGGAAAATCAACAAGAAGATGGTCTTCCACCCAAATCATCAAGGTATCATCTGAAGGCAAATTCAACACCTCTTTTAGTTGCTCTGCATTTGGGTTGAACATGTATGACAGATGATCCTTGGTACTTTGTAGCTCACCCTCATGCTCAGAAGCAAGCATGACTGGTTGTGACTTCTCCTTTGGCTCCAATGAAGCCAAATACCTGATTGGGCAAGGTCTGATCCATTTGATATGCCCATAGCTCTGATTTTCAACTCCAAAAATGGAGTCTTCTTGTAGACCCTCCTGAATGGATGTTGTGGAAGAAATGGTGAAATTCCTCTATCCTTTTTCTTCCTCCAATGAAGAACATGAAATATTAAAATCTTCCAATCTTGATTCCAAAGAGCTGCTATAAGATGCAAGTGCTGCTACAAATGAATGTTATCCTTCATGACACTGCACTCAAGTGTTTGGAGTGTGGATGATGAAAGAGAGAGAATGGTGGAAACTCAACCGGCTCCTCTCCATCAAAACAATCCTCCAAATCTGATAGATAAACCGCCTCATGACTATCCCCCGCAAATGCTCCACTTCCTCGATGGTGTCTTCTTGATCTGCAACTTGACCACCATGGTTTCCTTCACCCTCCAACATTGAGTTTGAGAGATCAAACTCCTCTTCAGTACTAGAACTTGAGAGAGATGAAGTAGAAAGAAGAACTAAAGGTTCTTCTATAGCTTGCTTTGTGTTCAAAGCCCTTGGATCTGTAATTTTCTCCTCCACAGCTAGATTGTGCTCCTCTTCTTTTGGATTTGGAGCAGCTTCTCCTTCCTCCAATGTTTGAAGACAATCTTGCTCTTGATTGAACTCTTCCTCTAGCATGAAGTTTGTCAAGTCAAACTCTTCAATCTACTGCTCTAGAGGACAAGTTGGGACTGCAAGATCTTCTTCTGAGTTTTCTTCCTTTATGGCTGATTGTGCAACTTGAATTGAATCAACATTCCCTTCAAATAGAGCGCCAACATGGACACTACTTTCTGAGCAAACTGACTGCTGATCTGCTTCTTCTTTTTGCTCTTCTTTTGCTGCAACAAAATCAGTCCTGACCACCATTTGTTCTCCAACTCCAACCTCTTCTATAGGTTTAACCATCAAGGGGATCTTTGTCATCCCAAATTTAAGAGCCCAACTCTTTAGACTGCCCTGTCATTTCTTTTCTGTTGGGCTCCTCTTCTTGCTGTCCTTCATGGCCATTTTTGCAATTTCTTCTTCCCCACATGGAATTGGGAATGCAAGAGGAGGGATGGGTTGTAACTCAATTGATTTGGCAATTTTTTGTGGTGGTGGAGGTAGAAACTCTTGTTTCTTTGGAGGAGGGGGTATTTCTTTTAGCTCTTGTGGAGGGGATGACTGTTTGGAAGGAAAAAGGAAAGAAGAATTGAGGTGTGGTGGAAGACTGAGAGGTGGAGAAATGGATTCAACACTTGGGACAGTAGATGGAGAATTTAGAATTTGCAATTCCAAATGAGATGGTGCTGCTTGAGTAATGGGAAGAGAAAAACTAGATGATGGTGTAGAACTTACCCATTGACAAGGTTGTTTAACAACAAGTGTATAGGCCTCTATTTCTGCTATCCATTATGCAAGTTGGGGCAGCATCTTCATCATGAAGTCCAGCTTCTCCCCGAGGGCTGAAGTGTCTTGAAAAGGGCCTCCCATGGACAAGGAGTCCTGTAACCAATTTTGAAAGCTCTCATTTGGGCATTGCTCTAGGAGATCGCACCATCTTTACCTCCATCTTTGGATTTTCTCCAATGACCAAAGATCTCGTTCATCGATGGTCTTCATTATATGCATACTCTTGCTCTTGGAAAGCTCCATAGCCAAACCGATTCTCGCATTGCTGCTCATATGGGTATGCATGAATTTGTTCAAAATGTTGATTTGGAGGATTTGTAAAACATGTTGGAGGTGTGATATACTACTTTGTTGTAAATGTGAGTTCCATGATGGAAATGAAGTCATGATTGCACAACTTCATGGAATGGAAAAGAATGAAAAGGATGGAAAGAAGGATGGATGAAATGGATGGAAAATGTGTCTCGCAACTCGAGAATGAGTTATTTACCGATGGAGTTGCCATATGTGCTTTCGAAACCGCCTCCAAAAGGCTGAATCTTTAATAGGAACACACCAACCTGCAAAATATGAAGTGGAAGACCTCTAAGGTCCCACCGGGCGTGCCAAAACTATTGATGCAAAATCACAGCACCCCTGGACACTGATCAGATTTCTAGGTTGATCACTCTAGCATCCAGTGTGATTGCACAACATTGAAACCTCTCTACAAGTGTGGGACTTGTAAAATGAGAGAGGAATCTCCAGAGAAGGCTGGTTCCTGCTCCTAAACTACCTGCCACAAGCTATTCCAATGACAGAAAGCTAATCTAATCCTAATCTAACCATGCTAAGGAGACAGAGAGAGAGAGAAAAGGGAAAAAATAGCAAAAGCCTACACTAAAACGGTGATACACCAGAGAAGGAGAACATTGAACATCTATCAAAACTGCCATGGAACAAAGAGAGGTGAGCAATGGGAATGATGGACAGATGCATCACAAACCCGAAGATAGATTTCACACAAAAAATGTCCCAAAACTCCATGAACACAGCTCTAGACCTGTAATGAACATTCAAACATGCACAGATACCTGGAATGAAGAGAGGCAAGAAGAAAACAACCAAAAAACGAGCAAGGATGGACAGATGCATCACAAAACACGTTTTGTTGCTTCATTAAGTTTACACGAACATCATTTCATTAGTAAAAGGCAAAAATTCCATTACAAAGCAAGGGAGGAGGTTTGAACTCCATTTTCAACCCTAGAGAAGAAAATAAGGGAGGGCAAGAGCGTAAAGATGAACAACTTGTAATAATCCTCCGAAATGAGCCAAATCGCTTTTACATTTGCATGGGTCGAGCCCATGAAAGAAAACGTACAAAACATGGGAGCCCATTCCTCCTTGATTGCAAATGCATTAAATCAGCATGGAGGACCTTACAAACCCATACCCTGTCATTTTGACCAAATGGGAGGAGAGTGCGACCCATTCGCATTAAATTTGGTCGCTGAAATGTCACTTCTAGCCATGAACACGTACTGCAGCAGCTGTTTCTAAATTTTCTCTCTCAAACTGAACCAAAATTAGAGATTGACCATGGAATCCTATAGATAATTTCATAAGCTTTCCAATTATATAAAGAACGTGTAAATTAGAGCTCTGGATCAAAAGATATGAAGGTCTGAAGTTTTAGGGCAAAAACGGCCCAAAAAACGGATCGGCAGGCAAAAATTTAAATTTTTGACCTTTTTGCATTTTGGAAAATTCTTTGAAAAATTTCCGCGCTCTACCGGTTGGATGCCACGTGTCGTGCTGATTGGATGACCAATTCTCTCTCCTCCACCTTTCCGCGGGTTTCCCTTTGAAATTTTGACGTTTTTATCACTTTGGGAAATTTTCCATTTTTTCCCCGCGCCCCCACCGTTTGGGACACGTGGTGTGATCTGGTTGGAGGACAGGGCATGGGGTCATCCTTGTCTTTGAATTTTGATTGGAAATTTTGCCAAATTTCCCTAAGTTTTCCCTGCTCCGCACTTCCCCGCCTTAGGACACGTGTCCTGTTTTATTGCCTCGGGCAACGCTTCAAACCTCGCCCTTATGAAAATTTCGCCAACACTTACCCAATTGCCATCGCGCTTCCCCTTGTGACATGTGGCGCATTCTAATTCATTCTCGGCTTTTCTCGGGTCTTCACGCCCTCGCGTACCTTTGGCCCAGATGTCCCAAACCGTCTCGGGACAAATTTCTCCGATCCGCCCGATTTGGGCTCCCCGTCCCTCTTTGAGGCGAAGACACGTGGCGTTATTTGATTGGCTCTCGGCTCTTTTGGCTCTCCGCGTCCCTCACATCCCTTTGGCCCAGCTGTCCCAAAAAAAAATCCTCTGTTTCAGCTGAACCGGCCAGTTCGCATCCTCCGCGTACTCTTATCCCAACTGTCCTGGACTGCCTAGGACAAAATTCTCCGAACCGCTCGAAATGGGCTGACTTGTGTGCTCTCGGCTGCCTCACCTTTCCGCGTCCTTCGTATCCCTCACGTACTAACTACTCGGATGTCCCAGACTCTGCAAAGCGAGACTTAGGAAATTTTCTTCATTCTTCAGCCGAATTGGATTTTTGCGTCCCACGCGTACCTACGGCCCGATGTCCCTTTGTTGCGCGCAGACCGCCTTGTGAAGCTTTTCGGCCGGTTCACGCCCTGACATCCCAATTGTCCCAAGGACCGCCTAGACTAGGACTTAGCCGATTTTCATGATTTTTTCTGCCCCAAGCTTGTTTTTCTACATTTCTTCCATTTCTTGACCTTGTTGGGATTTCTTCTCAGACATGAGGGTTAGAAAGAAGCCGAGGGACCCAGAAACATGATTTTTTTTCCTTGAATCAATCTATCTTGCTCGGGACCGAAGAATTTAATGCATGTTATCAAAAATTACCTTGAGGGTGAATTTTGGATAACAATTACTTGCATGTGTTACACTACTGGATTTAGAATCTTTAAACCATTAAGGTTTTAGGCTAGCATATCGAGTTGAAGGAATTATAACACCTTCATCATACTCAAGTGACATTTTGGTACAAAAGGATTTGGAATCCCAAATATCATCCTATGATCGGGGCTAAGTATGATTTGTGAGTTTTATATGTTCTCATAGGTTCTCATAAAAGGTTATTAAACCCAAGCCTATAGGAGTATTTTTTAACCAAGGATGTCCTTAACAATATGTTTGTACTAGATGTTTACCAGTAAACTCAATAATACTACATATCTTATTAAAGACCACCTTTAAGATATTTCTACACTTATTTCTAAAAAAGAAGCCAAGGAGGTATACATGCCTGAAGGTCTTTTTACACTCACCCGAAGGTCTTTTTACACTTTCCCGAAGGTATTTTACAAATGCCCGAAGGTATTTTTACAAAAACCAAGTTCCATTAAGAGGTGACATTGTCATGCACACTCCCCCTCAATGGAAACTCGGAAATCCAATTTTTACACGAAAGTGACAAAAATTTGCAGCACTTAGGGTTTTGTGAAGATGTTAGCAACCTACTCTTCATTCGTAATGAACTTGAGATCTATCACACCACTTATCACTTTCTCACGGATGAATTATATATGTATCTCAATGTGCTTCATCCTCTAATATTGTACTAGATTATGTGCAAGAGATATGGTTCTTTGGTTATTGCATAAAAAAGGAGCACTGTCTAGATCCTTCATCTTTATCTTATGGAACAACATCTTTATCCATTGATCCTCTTTTGCAGCTTCTATTGCACTTCTATACTCAACTTCTGTTGAAGAGATAGAAACAATTGGCTTCTTTTGGTGCACCAAGTAATGACACCTGCACCAAATTTAAACATATAACTAGAAATAGATTTTCTATCCAATACATCACCAACATGATCAAAATAAAAATCCATATAAGTTAGCATTTTCATTCTTAGTATAATGCAACCCATAATTGATTGTTCCTTTAATATATCTAAGAATTATTTTTGCAAGATTCCAATGATCTCTATAAGGTTCCTACATAAACCTTGAAGTAATTCCTACTACATAGGAAATATTTGGTCTAGTTATAGTTAGATAAATCAAACTACCAACTAACTGCCTATATAAAGTAGGATCAAATTTTTCACATGCAGCTTAGGATCAAGTTTTAGTCCAACTTCCATAGGAGTAGAAATTGGTTTACAATCAATCATGTTAAACTTTTTCAATACATTGGTTGCATATTGTTCTTGAGAAACAACAATAGAATTCTTATCTTGAAATACAACCATGCCAAGAAAATGATGTAAGAGACCTAAATTAGTCATTTCAAAGTACTATTTCAATTTTTCTTTAATTTTATTAATTAAAGTGGGAATATCACTAAATCATAAGCAAATCATCAATATATATACATACAATGATAATATGAGAGTCTTCTTGCTTAATGAATATATCATTGTCAGAAGAAAAATTAACAAAACCTAAATTTTTAAAGAAGGAATAAATCTTTGTATACCAAGCTCTAAGAGTTTGCTTTAGACCATACAAGTATTTTTTCAACTTACAAACATAGTTTTCTTTACCAATTGCTTCAAATCCTTTATGTTAATCTATGTAAAGTTATTCTTTTAAATCACCATAAAAAAATATTTTTCACATCCATTTGGTGGATTTCCCACCCAAACTAAGTAGTAATAGAACATAAGGCCCTAACATTACTCATATTAGCTATAGGAGCAAAGGTATCAAGAAAATCAATACCAGGTTTCTGAGTGAAACCTATAGCAACAAGTATAGATTTTTGTTTTTCAATACTACCATCAACATTATATTTTACTTTTTATAACCACCTAGACCCTATAATACTTTGTGGCTCAGGTTCATACAAGGTAATTAATGCATGGTACATATGATGGTTTTTTGTCATTTTCCTAAGGTTAATAGGATTTGAACTTTCTAACATAGATTGAGCCCAATTTAATTTCTTAGCTAGAAAGATAGGAGTTTCAGAAACATATATAAAATCAAAACATCATCATGACCATTTATTAAATCATAATCAAAACCATCATTTAAAAGCATTTAATGAAGTAACTTTAAGAGAAGAAGATAAAACATTTCACTAGATTATATCTAGACATTTCATATAAGCTTTGATAATAAACATGTCCTAACCTTTCATGCCATAGTTTTGAATTATTCAAACTTTGAGATATAAAACAAGATGTTGAAGAGAAATAATAAAAATATATAGACCATTTCTTTGAATTCCTTTAGCTCTTATACTCTTATTACTATCCTTGATATATGTAGTATCCTTCATGCATGGATTCTAGTTGTGTCCATACCTATTTTGGATGTCTAATATTAACAATGTGCATAAGGTACTCGTCATTCACATTGCGTATAATCATAGAAATATCCTCCGTATTTTTGCAAGAATGAATTTATGTTATGTATAATTGCTTAACGACTGGTGGGAGAAACCTCATATCTAGAAATAATCATCCAAATTTTCCTCTCCATAAATTATGTTTTGTAGTTAGTTCCATTAAGGATATGGTTGTTGTCAAGATAGAAATAACTAGACGTCATTGTTTTCCTGAACCTGTAAAACACACCCCATTATAATATACAACATACCATAGAGTTTGATACATATTTATCAAAAAAACAAAACTTTTGTAGTGCCCACTTCCTTTGATGTAATATCATTGATACTTATCTTGACACTTTGTTGATCACATTGTGGACATTATTATGTTTTGATTTAGTATGTTGTTACACATTTGATCATGCATTATTGTTGATTTTGATTTGATTGCGATGCATGATGATTAAATTAGAGACACCTTATATGTGGATGATGATATATTATTTTACATGGATGTTGTTCAAAGATTTGATTTGGATATTATGAGTTGATCTAGAAAATGGATATTAAATTGATGATGATATGGTTGTTGATTAAAAATGCAAATGATGTAGTTGTTACTTCGATGTTGTTGTGATTCACTTAGATGATTTTTGATTTTATTTATATCATATTAGATGTTCTGATATGGCCACGAGGCCGAAGGAGGTATTTTTATTTTGCAGGTTAAAAATATCACAACAAAACATCGGGGGATTGGAGACCAACCACAATGGAATTCTAGGTGAATTCGACAAGGTCACCATGACAACTTGTTTTATTGTGTTGTGTGTTGTTTTGTTAGGGATTCCCATGGGGGAATTACCTTTACATGTGACCATGGGTATTGTGTATTTTATTAATGTGGTTGAATTTTATTTATTGTTGTATGTATTTTATTAGTAATGTGTTCCCTTTTCTTGTAATTAATTAAATTGTGATATATTAATGTGAGAATCATATGATTTAAATTTAAATAAATTAAATTGGGATATGGGAAAGTAATTATAAGAGTATTTGTCCATTTGTATTAAATTTGTAAGGAATGTGTAAGTTGTGTAAGTCGGTTTTGGAGTATGAAATACTCCACCTCCATGACAAATTCGAATTTATCCGTGAGGCTATTTTTGGAGCCTTGTGGGACAAGTAAAACTTGTCTCATCCCTCTAAATTTAATTCACCAACCATACTTATGGTTGGAGAAGTGATTTTAGACTTTTATAATGAATTGTATTAAGTCATGTTGTATGTTTTTAATTGCACTTTCTTACATCTCATGTAATTTTGTTGTCCCTCGAGGTGTGGGATTTTTGGAGTGTGCAAGTAACTTGTCATATTTTCACACACCTTTTATTGTGCTTGGGAGAATGAATTTTGTATTTTGTATTTGAATTTGAGGATGTGTGATGTGACATCCTACATGGATCCACATCATCCTTTCTTCTTCCATCTTCTATATAATTAAAACTCGCCTTGTTTTGGGTTGTTGAATCATTTTGCAACTTCATTGGGGGTGCTTTTTTCTTCTGTTGGAGCTCTTACTTTTGGAGGAAGTTGGAGAAAGCTTTGCATGCTTGGGAGATTTTATTTTTGGACTGTGTTTTGCATTCAAACCTTGCTATTTGGAAACAAAATCTACAATGTAAAGATAGGTGTTTATTCATTCTTTTATTGTTGTTATTTTCTTGTTGTGTTGTGTGAATGGTGCATGTTTTATTTTATTTGTTGGTTGGTTGGGTAGACTACCTTAGGAATGGTGTAGGAGAAGGCTATGGGGAATCCATGTGGGGGGGCATAAGGGAATGCCATTGGCATCAAAATTTTGTGGAGGGATTTTGGGTTTGGGATCCACCATAGAAGAGAAATAGCTTGGATTTCTTACTTTGTGGGGGCATATGGAAATCATGGAGGGTATAAGGAGGGATTTGTGGGGAGGCATAAGAATATGTATGGTGAAATTTATCGGGCTTTATTATCGGTGGATTCCCAATTTCCAATTGGGAGGCATAAGTAGCTTCCCCATAAACCTTTCTCCTTTAGCTTGCATTATCAAGATCGAGTTTTGATTGGAAAATTGTCCATTGCAGATTGTGAACTATTGTTTTATGTTGAACTATGTTTTATATTGAAATGTGCATGTTTGAAAGAATGTTGTGTGTTGTGGAAGCAAGTTGTTGTAATGGGTTGAATTACATCTATTATTGTATTTTGGTTGGGGCTCGGGGACACAATGATGAAGGAAGGATTCACCTTTCATTGGATGTCTTGGTTGGGTGGAGAGTGTTGCCTTTCCCCCGCTTTTGTTGTGATCAACTTGGAGAAAGAGAAAATGTGCATGTTGTTGTCCTGTAGCAAAGGAAAAATATAGTTTGATAGTCCTTTGAGAAACATATTTATTTGTAATCCTTTCCCACTTGTTGTGGATGAAATTGTAATGTATATTGGTAAAGAAATGATGTTGAAATTGATTATGAAGTTATATATTTGAATTGTGAAAGACATTTATATTTTGTTCGGTTATTGGAAAGAAAGAAATAGAATTCTATTGTTACAGTCAAACTTTGAAAGATGTATATTCTGTTGAAATCAATAAAGAATTGCAAGTTCATCTCTCATTGCATTATTGGGTTGAGTTGGAATATCAACTTGTGATTGGAATCTTTGTTTAGTTGTAAAGGAAAGAAAATACGTATGAAGGAAGTTTATTGCTTGATTCTTTTGGAAATATATGAAATTTGAAATCAGAATTTACCATCTAGCTTTGAAATGAATTGCTTACATACAACTAAATGTATTAGACTAGATTATAAATAAGATATTACACTTAAATGATAAATTGGATATACAAATTTTCCTTGAAGTGAATCTCTGCTACAAATTTTAAAACTAGTAAATTTAAATAAAATGCACAGTTCAGACCTACACTTAACAATCAACTTGGAATTGATATAATTTAGCATGCTAAGATATTAAGGAACTCAAATTTACAAAGAACACTTAAGAAGACAAGTTAAATTAATGCAAAATCGAATCCAATCCCTCTAATAGTCATTTTTCTGTCAATTATTGGAAAAATGCAACGTGAAATCAATTGAGAAAATTTACTTCCATAAAACACTTTAAACCCTTCCTAGATCAATTCTCCATGTCTGTTTGGCATGTTGAGTGAAGGAGGAGATACAATTTAATCAAATTTGAAAGTTAGAAATTACCAGTTGGCTTTTTAAAATCCTCAGAGATTGTTTTTGTAAAATTGACTCTTTAACCTTAATCAAAAAGTAAAATTTATGATTCCTATTCAAAGAGGGCATCGGGATCTTTCCAAAAAGTCCTTGTTTTCCCAAAACTGAGCTTTCTAGCTCAAGTTATGACTCTCTAAAGTTTTCATGCCTTGGTGGGAAAATTTAGGAAAATTTTCCCTGGCGGGCCCGCGGTCCAAAATTTCCTTCGAAATTACCCTTAGAATTTTTTTTGAAAAATTTTCTCGAGAATTTTTTTGATTTTTTATCCGCTAGCCTCATGGCACAGCCAATACGAGGCTACCACATGTCCTCACGGGGCAGTGGTGGAGGCACAACACTTTTTCCTTCCTTAGCACTTTTTGAAAATTTTGGAAAATTTTCTTAACTTTCCTCATCGGCCCACAACCCAACTGTATCGCCACGTGGCACAAAGGAGGGGCGGAACCTTTGCGAACTTTACCTTTAGAAAATTTTATTTTAGAAAATTTTCCTAAAATTTCCCGCGACCCCACACACCTGCCCCTACCCTTTTAAAATCCTCCCGCAGATGCGCAGACCCTTGCGCCTAACTTTCCCTTTATCTCCCCTTCAGCAAAATCCACCAATAATCTCCACCACCGGCCTTTCCCTTCCCTTTTCACCGGTGATGACTCGAGGGCGCCATGTGTCCTTGGAGGACCTCGCTAAGGTGTGGGGAAAATGGGAAATTTCTCCCGTGCAAGGGAAAAATTTCAAATGCCACCCCACGACCCGCCATCCCAAAATTTTCCTTTCACCCCTACTTGACACGTGTCCCTTGGGGAAAATTTGACCCCTAAAGTCCACTTGCTCATATCTTGAGTTTCTGAAGGAGTTAGGAGTACTTCTTTATATCATCGGAAAGGTGAGAAAATTTCCTATCCAATGGGAATAATTTAGGAAAATTTTGGAATTGTTAAGTATGAGAAAAATAAAGTTGAAACTCTGAGCCTGTTAGAGAGTGGGTATGGGGTAAATTTCTCCCTGAACCTAACTGAAAATTCTAACCCTAAAATGTGAACCTTGTGACCTCTAATAATTTTTTTAAGGAAAAATTATGTTCTAGTAATTTATATTTGTTCTGGAACCTAATAGGGTCAACTGTTGTCTTGCATCCTGGTTGTGGACACTTTTAATAAAAAAATTATTCCTTAATTTTCTTACCCTAGGTTGTTTCTTGGGTCTTAAGTGGGTTGTTTTAATGAGCATCACACTTGGTATTAGAGTAGTGGTTCAAAATATTGGACCATTGGGCACACTAGAAAACTTGGGACATGAAACTTAAACTTAGCACACTTTTAAACCTAGAAAAAAACTTAGCTAGAATTTGTGTATTTTAGTAAACATGGAAGTTGTGAAAAAACTTAGCAAAATAAACTAACTCTCACTTTGGTTTGTGCAGGAGGCTCAGACAAAGTGAGAGGGACCTTCACAAAGACTCAGACTCGCCGCCACCACCACCACCACTGGATCAGGGTGTAACAACTATTCTACCCCAGATCTTGTAGACCCTTCAGGATGTTAACGCTACTCTACGCAGAGGATTAGGAGGAGGACATGTAGCCAGTCATGATAGAGCCCCTTCTATTGAGGGTCAGGTATCTCATCGACCTAGTGAGGATCATAGAGGAGAGAACGCCCATGCGGAATCAGCGGAGTAGAGTCACCACCTAGGAGATAGGGTGACCGAGTTCCGGATCATAGAGAGAGGTCTCAAAGCGCTAGGCTTAGGGATGAGCTTGCAGAGAGAGACCTAGGAGTTGTTAGGCCACGTTGTAGATCACATCGGGAGATCTTGAAGCTTTAGCCCTCACACTACTTAGGTGACACAGTGGATCATGTAGAGGCTCGATAGTGAGCTTGAGCGGTTGCTTCAAGATTTTTCCTTATTCTAGCAACATGAAAGCTCGTGTTGCGATCCATTTACCGAGGGATGGAGTAGGAGAATGGTGGAGGAAAAGGAGCATAAGCTCCATGTAGATTTAGAGATAGTGAACTAGGAGCTATTTGAGGAGAGATTCAGGAGCAGGTACTTGTCATGGAGGTTCATACAGTAGAGGATCAACGAGTTCCATGACCTCTAACAAGCATCTCTTTTTGTAGCAGAGTATGATAGTATATTTCTGGATCTACTCCAGTACGTAGAGTATATGTAGGATGAGCGATTCTGATTCACATGTTCATCCGGGGTCTAAATTTAGATATTGGAGGTGCAGTGTAGATCCACTACCCACAGAAATTAGCAGAGGTCGTTGAGAAGGCCTATATTACGAGAGGATACTTAGGGAAAGTCCTAGCAGGCTAGAGATCAAGTATGGAACCAAATACAATAGATGTAGGATGGTAGATTGAGGGGGTTAGTACCCCTTCCTTGTGGTGGCTGTGGTACAACATGGGCCATTCTTTAGGCCACATTAGTAGCAGCAGAAAATCCCGCCCACCTCATAGACCTCCACGAGAGATAATACAGAGAGAGGTCGAGTATGGGACCTCCTCCTAAGGGTCCCATCGGGACACGGGTGGACCTAGAGCTCGGTCGGTAGGAGCTTTCCATCGAGACCTCAGCAGATCAGAAATGCCGGATCATTAGGGTCCACACCACATGCTTCTAGGGCACCTACTAGAGGTGCTACTCATTGGGGAGGATCAGGAGGATGTTTTGGTTGTGGAGTTACTGGAAAATTTTGGAGAGATTTCCCACATAACCCTAACAACAAGGGTAAGGCATAGATTTCAAATCTGATCACAGGTGACATGGGACGTAGCTACAATATTTATGCAAAGGGTTGAGAACTACCAGGTAGAGCACTAGAGCATAGTCATTGAGACCATAGGTAGCATTAGTGGTATCCCTACCTCTATATTTTTTTATTCTGGTTCTTCTGATTCTTTCATTGAACCATCTCTAGTAGAGCGATGCAGGCTGGTGGTAGTTAGGTAGGGTCTTAGTTGGGATGTCGAGATGGCTTATGGAGCAAATATCTCTATAGACTCCTTAGATAAGGAGTGTGTAGTGGATTTGGGACCTTTCACCACTACCTCAGATCTCCGTATCCTTCCTTTGGGCTTGTATGGAGTCATTTTGGGTATGGATTGGTTATCTGCACATAGGGCCAGGATGGATTGTTACCACAAGACTATATCTTGTGCAGATGATTTGGGAGTTGAGTTGGTGATCTCGGGGTTAGGAGACATGTATCTATTTGTATCATCTCCGCTATGCACTTAAGCAAGCAGTGTGTGCGATGGGGTTATCGGATGTATGTTGTTACAACATCGGTGACATATCCGAGGATGGTTCTATTAGACCGTCGTTAGATGATCATCCCATTTTGAGAGATTTTGTAGATGTCTTTCTAGGGGAGCTACCACTGTTACCACCCCAACGTGATATTTATTTTCATATAGGTATAGTTCCTAGAGCGAGGCCTATCTCACAAGAACCTTATCATATGACCACCCCAGAGCTCTATGAGCTCAAGTTGTAGAGCTTGAGGGTCCTTTTGAGAAAGGCCTTATCCATCCTAGTGTATTCCCTTGGGGTGCACCGGTGATCTTTGTGAAGAAGAAGGATGGATCCTCATGCGGTTTTGTATTCATTACCGCCACCGAACAAGGTAATGATCAAGAAAAATTATTCCCTTCCGCATATTGATGACTTGTTTGATCGGATGAAGGGAGCCATGGTTTTAGCTAATATTGATCTCAAGTCAAGGTATCATCAACTAAGGATCTCGAGGCAAACATTCATAAGACCACCTTCTGCACGAGATATGGGAACTATGAGTTCACAGTGGTGCCTTTTGGTTTAACTAATGCCTCCGCAGTATTCATGAGTTTGATGAATGGCATATTTAGGACTTTCTTAGATCACTTCATGCTCATCTTCCTTGATGATATTTTGGTATATTCACGTACACAAGAGGAACAAAGGGGGCATCTTTGACAGGTTCTTCAAAGATGTCTTCGCAAACACCATCTTTATGGGAACTTGGAGAAGTGTGTTTTCTTTCGATGAGGTGCAATATTTGGGTCATATCATTTCTGGGAAAGTATTTCTGTCAATCCTTCTAAGATTAGAGCCATTATGGATTGGCCAACACCCATCATGCAGTGACTCGAGGTGCGTAACTTCATGGGATTAGTAGGTTACTACTGGATATTTGTTCAAGACTTCTCTTGGATTATGCACCCTATCACATCCCTTCAGAGGAAAGGGAAGAAGTTTGTTTAGTCATACAGATGTGAGTAGGCCTTCGAGACACTAAAGGAGTGTCTCACCATAACACCTATTCTTGTAGTCTTAATCCACAGGTGAGTTATTTGTTTGGACGGATGCTTCCTTAGTAGGCCTTGGAGGTGTGTTGATGTAGGAGGGCAGAGTAGTAGCTTTTGAGTCTCGTAACTCAAAGATCACAAGATTAATTATCTAACTCATGATATTGAGCTTGCATGGTAGTTGTGTATGCTTTTGTAAGATGGAGACATTTTCTTCTTGGCAGGAGATTCACACTCGGGATAGATCATTTGAATCTTCACCACCTCTTCACGTAGCCCAATCTCAACGCTCATCGCGGTGTTGGATGGAGTTACTTTGTGAGTATGACATGGTGATCAAGCATGTGAAGGGTAAGGATAATGTGGTAGTAGATGCTATCAACAGATAGATACATGTGGCTATTGCCACCTTAGTGAGCACATATTTGTGGTGCGGGATCCTTCAAAGAGCTTGCTCTTGATATCTTCTACATTGCATTTTGCGTAGAGATCGAGTCACAGAGACCCCTTGAGGGGAAGTTTGATGGTTTCTCATTAGAGGAAGATGGTCTTCTTAGGAACAGAGGCTGGATATATGTTCCCAGAGATGGAGGCTTGAGGCAAGACATCTTGGTAGAGGTACATCGTGTACCCTATTCATCCCATCCCACGGTGAAGAAGATGTATGCCACCTTAAGACAGTTGTATCATTAGAGAGGACTTCATCGAGACATGGCCCAATTTGTGTCACAATGTTTAGAGTGCTAGAGAGTTAAGGCCGAGCATCAGCATCCAGTAGGACTTCTTTATCCTCATGCTATACTGGAATGGAAGTGGGACACCATTTCTATGGATTTCATTGTTGGGCTACCGATGTCGAGATATCACCACGACGCCATTATGGTCATGGTTGATAAATTGACAAAAGTGGATCAATTTTCCTTGGTGAAGACCACTTATATAGATAGAGTAGTGGCATGGGTATATTTGGATGAAATTGTCAGGTTACATGGGATTCCATGGAAGATCATTTGTGACCACGATCCTTTGTACACTTCACATTTCTAGACTACCATGTAGTATGTCCTTGGGACGAGAATCAACTTCAGCACAACATATCACCCTAAGACAGATGGATAGACTGAGCGGGTGAATCAGATTTTAGAGGATATGCTTAGGATGTATGTGATGGATCAACAGTCTAAATGGGAGGAGTACCTTTACTTAGTGGAGTTTGCCTATAATAACACTTTTCGATTTCTATAGGCATGGCTCCTTTTCGTATTTATATGGTAGAGAGTGCAGAAACCCCTTAGCTAGGACAAAGTTAGAGGACGAGAGTATCTCTTGGACCAACCCTTTTACAGGACATGGAGCAACAGGCGGTGTTGATCAGGTAGAGATTGTAGGAGGCATAGGATAAATAGAAGAAGTATGCAGCTCAAAGATATAATCGATCATAATTTTGATGTGGGCATGAAGGTGTTCCTTCATGTCGAGCCACACAAGAGCCCTATCCATTATGGAAAAGGTTTTAAGTTAGCTCCTTGATTTGTTGGACCTTTTGAGATCTTGGAGCATAAAAGCCCTTTGGCCTACTGTCTCAGCATTGACACCCAAAGCATGTCTTGCATACATAATGTGTTTCATGTTTTAGTTCTCGAAAATATATTATAGATCTTTCTCATGTGTTAGATTAGACATCATTGTAGGTGTAGGATCGGGGGGGAGATGATGGAGCCCATTCACATCCTAGATCACGAGAACCACAGGCCTTCGAGGTAGAGAGGTTGACCAGAGTTCAAAGCGCAAAGTGGGACAGATATGATGAGACTGCAACTACATGGGAGGATGCTACTTCATTATGAGTTCAGTTTCCACATTTGTTCCAGTGACTTCTAGGAGGAAGTTGAGTCTAAGGGGAGGGAGATGTAGTGCCCACTTCCCTTTGACACCCTTTGATACTTATGCTTGACACTTTTGATCACATTATGGACATTATTATGTTTTGATTTAGTATGTTGTTACATATTTGATCATGGATTATTGTTTATCTTAATTTGATTGTGATGCATGATGATTATTAAAGACACCTTATATGTGTATGATGATATATTATTTGACATGGATGTTGTTCGGACATGTGATATGGATATTATGAGTTGATCTAGAAAATGGATATTTGATGATGATATGGTTGTTGATTGAAAATGCAAATAATGTAGTTGTTACTTTGATGTTATTTTGATTCACTAACTTACATGATTTTGTGATTTTATTTATATCATATTAGATGTTCTAATATGGCCATGAGGCTGAAGGAGGTATTTGTCTTTTGCAGGTTAAAAATATCACAACAACATCAAGGGATTGGAGACCAACCATAATGGAATTCTAGGTGAATTCGACAAGGTCACCATGACAACTTGTTTTGTTGTGTTGTATGTTGTTTTGTTAGGGATTCCCATGGGGAATTATCTTTACATGTTACCATGTGTATTGTGTATTTTATTAATGTGATTGAATTTTATTTATTGTTGTATGTATTTAATTAGTAATGTGTTCCCTTTTCTTGTAATTAATTAAATTGTGATAGATTTATGTGAGAATCATATGATTTAAATTTAAATAAATAAAATTTGGGATATGGGAAAGTAATTATAAGAGTTGTGTTTGAAAGAATTTATTGTGCTTGGGAGAATGAATTTCATCTTTTGTGTTTGAATTTGAAGATGTGTGATGTGGAATCCTACATGGATCCACATCATCCTCTCTTCTTCCCTCTTCTATATAATTCAAACTCTTTCCTTGTTTTGGGTTGTTGTTGAGTCATTTTGCAACATCATTGGGGGTGTATTTTTCTTGTGTTGGAGCTCTTGCATATGGAGGAAGTTGGATAAATCTTTGCATGCTTGGGAGATTGTTGTTTTGGACTATATTTTGGCATTTGAACCTTGTTTTTAGAAACCAAAGCTACCATGGAAAGGTAGGTGTTTATTCCTCCTTTTATTGTTGTTATTTTCTTGCTATGTTATGTGAATGGTGCATGTTTTGTTTTATTTGTTGGCTGGTTGGGTAGACTGCCTTAGGAATGGTTTAGGAGAAGGTTTTGGGGAATCCATGTCGGGGGCATAAAGGAATTCCATTGGCATCAAAATTTTGTGGAGGAGTTTGGGTTTGGGATCCACCATGGAAAGAAATAGCTTGGATTTCTTACTTTGTGGGGGCATAAGGAAATCTATAGGAGGCAAAGGAGGGATTTTTGGGGGACATAAGGATATGTATGGTGAAATTTATTGACGGTTTTGATTCTTGGTGGATGCCTAATTCCCAACCGGGAGGCATAAGTAGGTTCCCCATAGACCTTGCTCCTTTGGCTTGCGCATGATCAAGTCTGAGTTTTTATTGGAAAATTTTCAATTGATGTTGTGAACTGTTGTTTTGTGTTGAACTATGTTTTATATTTAAATGTGCATGTTTGAAAGAATGTTGTGTGTTGTGGAAGCTTTGTTATTGCCATGGGTTGAATTACATCTATTATTATGTTTTGGTTGGGGCTCGAGGGCCAATGATGAAGGAAGGATTCTCCTTTCATTGGATGTCTTGGTTGGGTGGAGAGAATTGCCTTTCCCCTCTTTTTTTTTGTGATGAACTTGGAGAAAGAAAATGTGCGTGTTGCTGTCCTCGAGCAAAGGAAAACTTAATTTAATAGTCTTTTGAGAAACATATTTATTTGTAATCTTTTTCCACTTATTGTGGATGAAATTGTAATGTATATTGGTAAAGAAATGATGTTGAAATTGATTATGAAGTTATATATTTGAATTGTGAAAGACATTTATATTTTTTTCTCTTATTGGAAAGAAAGAAATATAATTCTATTATTCTGATCAAAATTTGAAAGATGTATATTCTGTTGAAATCAATAAAGAATTGCAAGTTCATCTCTCATTACATTGTTGGGTTGAGTTGGAATATCAACTTGTGATTGGAATCTCTGTTTAGTTGCAAAGGAAAGAAAATACGTATGAAGGAAGTTTATTGCTTGTTTCTTTTGGAAATATATGAAATTGGAAATCGAGACTTTACCATCTAGCTTTGAAATGAATTTCTTACATAAAAATAAATGTATTAGACCAAATTAGAAATAAGATATTACACTTAAATGATAAATTAGATATAAAGAATTTTCCTTCATACATGCAAATTTTAAAACTCGGTAAATTTAAATAAAAGGCACAGATTCAGACCTACACTTAACAATCAACTTGGAATTGATATAATTTAGCATGCTAAGATATTAAGGAAATTAAATTGACAAATAACACTTAAGAAGACAAGTTAAATTAATGCAAAATTGAATCCAATCCCTCTAATAGTCATTTTTCTGTCAATTGTTGGAAAAATGTAATGTGAAATCAATTGAGAAAATTTAATTCCATAAAACACTTTAAACCCTTCCTAGATCAATTTCTCCATGTCTGTTTTGCATGTTGAGTGAAGAAGGAGATACAATTTAATCAAATTTGAAAGTTGGAAATTACTTGTTGGATTTTTAAAAGCCTGCAAAATGTTTTTGTAAATTTTACCCTTTAAACTTAATCAAAAAGTAAAATTTATGATTCTTGTGTAAAGAGGGCATCGAGAGATTTCCAGAAAGTCCTTGTTTTCCCAAAACCGAGATTTATAGCTCAAGTTATGACCCTTTGAAGTTTTCATGCCTTGGTGGGAAAATTTGGGAAAATTTTCCCTAAGAGTTCACATACTGAAAATTTCTCGTCGAAATTACCCTTAGAATTTTTTTGAAAAATTTTCTTGGGAAAATTTTTGAATTTTTATCCACGGCTGCAACTAATCGGAGGATGGCATGTGTCCTCATGGGGCGATGGTAGAGGCGCGACACTTTTTCTTCCTTAGCACTTTTTGAAAATGTTGGAATTTTTTTAACTTTCCTGCTACCCCATGACCCGATAACCACAGTCGCCATGTGGCACTACAGAGAGGGCGAAACCTTTTGCGAACTTTACCTTTATAAAATTTTATTTTAGAAAATTTTCCTAAAATTTCCCATGACCCCACACACCCACCCCTACCCTTTTGAAATCCTCCGGACACACGGACCCACGCGCCTAACTTTCCCCTTATTCGCCCTTCGGCGAAATTCGCCAATAATGTCTGCCACCCGCCTTTCCCTTCCCTTTTCCTCAGCAATGACTCTGAGGCCACCACCTACCCTTGGACTAACCGTTGAGGTGTAGGCAGAAATTAAAAATTTCTCCCATGCAAAGGAAAAATTCCAAACGCCGCCCTATGACCCGCCATCCCAAAATTTGCCTTTCACCCTTGCTTGACATGTGTCCCCTTGGGGAAAATTTGACCCCTAAAGTCCACTTGCTCATATCTTGAGTTTTGAAGGAGTTAGGAGGACTTCTTTATATCATCGGAAAGGTGAGAAAATTTCCTATCCAATGGGAATGATTTAGGGAAATTTTGAAAGTATTAATTATGAGAAAATTCAAGTTGAAACTCTGAGCCTGTTAAAGAGTGGATATGGGGGTAAATTTCTCCTTGAACCTAACTGAAACTTCTAACCCTGAAATATGAACCTTGTGACCTCTGATAATTGTTTTAAATAAAAATTATATTCTAGTAATTTATATTTGTTCTGGAACCTAATAGGGTCAACTGTTGTCTTACTGAACCTAGTTGTGGACACTTCTAATAAAAAAATTCTTCCATAAGTTTCTAACCCTAGGTTGTTTCTTGGGTCTCAAGTGGGTTGTTTTAACGGAATCACAACTTTTAATAGAATCAGATCTACATTTATAAATCTAAAGAAACTATTTGATCATAACTAATTATTTCATTACAATACATATTAATTAACCTCCCATGATCAAAATAATAACCCACAATATAAAGAGCTCTACATTATACCTGGATGTTTATATAAAAATATTTCCGACCATATAGAAGAGAAGAAGAAACTACTAATAATGCATAACAACTTCAAATTTCTGAAAAAAATTAATGTAGGAAAAGATCCAGCCAACTTAAATTTGACGTCTAAATGACCATAGCATCATGACTTATTTTTAGTCTATCATGATGGTCATTTGATTGTCAATTTTAACATAGTGAAAGTTTCTTGGATCTACAAGATTAAATTTAACATCTAAATGTCCGTCATACTACCTTATGTCTGGTCTACAATGATGGGCATTTGATTTGGCCAAATTTAATGGATCCAAAACTTGTTTTATATTTCTAGAATGTGAAATTCCATAATTTCGTCTTTTGTATAACATTAGGGAGGTTATATTTTTATAGATTATAATAACCTATTATAATTTATAATGTACAAATATATACAATTTTGTTTTAAAAAGAGATAAATAGTTTATATAATATAAATAAAAAACAACATATAGTTCATAAAAATTATAAACTATAGTATTTTTTATATAAAAAACATAACCCTTATTAAAGGGGTTTAAAGGACATAGACTAGGTTAAAAGAATTTTACCAGGTGCAAGTAGATTTATGAGAGTACAGATTAACCTACATATTTTATAGAGGGGACAAGTAATTTCACCCACCAATGAAATAAATTGAAATCCCTATTTTCATGAACCTTGTCTCCTCCCTTCATTTACTCTTAATTTTACCCTACACACATTTGAAACTATGGAAAGATTGAAAAATATTTCATATAATTCCTGCAAGCTAAAAACTTTATAACTTTTATGTGGCTATAACTACCAATATTTTAATAAATATTTACCACACTTCATGTGGGCCACCAATAAACTAGTTTTTTTAATTCTCCATTTATACCTAGGAATTCCACATTTATACTTGGGATATTATCCCATTTTATTCTCCACTCCCACACTTATATAAAAGAAAACCTTGAAATAAGTTTATTTATATATTTTTATAAACTATAAGATATAAATGAATGGGGCCGCCCCCTTACATGGATAATATAAACGGTTAGGGACACATGTTAGGTTTATGTTTGAATACTTATTTTTAAAAACTATAAAATTATAGTTATTTTGTAATATATATATATATATATATATATATATATATATATATATATATATATATAAAAAATTAAAGATTAGTATAGTTTTAAGACTATAATATTTACATGAATTTATTAAAGAAATAGAAAGGACCCTATTTAAAGGGAGCCTGACAACTATAGATGACTCAATAAAAATATGTAAAAAAATTCAAACCAGAGAATATTAGAGAAACTACATTATTTTGTCTCATATTTTGACTCAATAAAATATTTCAAACATTTTTAACCTTTATATATGACATTCATGCCTGTAAAAACTTATTTCAAGGGTTTCGAGGATGGGTGGGGGTCCACCATAATTTTCCTGCAAATACCAATTCTTCACAAAACACACACAATTTTAGTTTGCACAAAAAATGGAAAGAAGAGGGCCTGATCAATTTAAATACCCTTTCGAGTTGGTTGAAAAAACCCATAAGAATTAAATAGAATAAATACAATATTATATCTAAACTATTTAATTCAAACCATGCTTTGGTACCATGTTAGAATTCGAGGATTCAACAATTTACAGATTAATTCAACATTAATGTTAAACATTAATACATTATGTAATGTTACCATAAATATTTAAATAAACATTACATCATCACATAAGTAAATAAAGAAATACTTACAGAAATAAATAACACAGGTGACATAATATTTATAGTGGAAAACCCCAATAGGGTAAAAACCACTTTGAAAATAACATTTTACTTCAGAGAACTTATTTTACATCCAGTAAGATCACCTCCTCCTTTGAAACCCTAATTACCAAGGGTAAAACCAAATCACTTGATTTACACACCTTTGATATATTTCTCGAATATATCAAATGAGGACCTAAATTCATTTTTATATAAGGTGATCGGGTATGTCTCCCACCCACCTTTTCAACCTAATCTATTGACACAAATACCTAGGTTTATAATATTTAATATTAGAAATATAATCATTTCATGATATTAAATATTTAACAAACTGATATACCTAGGCTAGCCTATTTAATAATATAAATATAAATATTTTATATTATTAAATATTAATCGATATATATATATATATATATATATATAGTGATGGACCCATATACATTAAGGGTTGGTTAGACTACTTAATCATTATGTTCCAACAATTACATCCTATTATTGGTTGAGATTTTAAATCTTATTTTCCCTCTCTTTTCCATCCTCTTCTCTCCTCTTTCTTCTATATATTGTTGAATAATGCTCATTTGTAAAGGTTCGACCCTTTTGGATTGTAAGAGAATTATTCGAGTAGTTTATCCTATGGAAGAGGGATGAAAACATCATAATTATATTGATGTGCAATGAAATGAGGTACAGATTGATATGGCTGAAATATTTATAGATATTGTACAGCCGAATACAAATAGACTGGATGTTGCATAGGTGCAACAAGATATACTACAGACAAACAATATGTTGTAACTATGCAACAATAAACCAAACTACAATAGCTTCCAAAATACATCCTGGGAAGCTCAATAAAAATAAATATGATTGTTACAACTATGTAACAATAAAACCTACATGAATACAATATAGATGGTTATACAAACATAACCATACAACAATAATATTAAACCACCTAATTACCTAAGTAACTACCTCAATAAAAATTAATTAAGGTACAATGCATAATTACTTATAGTAAACTATGTTTACCCTAACATTACCCCCTTAATTTTGCATTTTCTCAAGTGAGGTAGAGAGGAACTCTCTCGAACATATCAAACTTGTCACGTGTAAGTGACTTTGTGAAAATATTTGCTTGTTGTTTAGTTTTTGGGAAGAACTAAAGTTATATGTTGTGTTTCAAGACATGCTTGCATATGAAATGAACTTGTACCTTGATGTTATTTGTTCTCTCATGAAACACTTTGGATTACAAATTTTTTTGAGAATAACTTCATTATCTACATACATGGTGGTATGTTTGTCCTGGGGTGTTTCAAGTCCTTCCCATATGTGATGTAGGCATATCAATTTGTAGACAGCTTCACCTGCAGCATGATATTCAACCTTTGTCAAAGAGCAAGAAACAAATTGATGTTTCTTTTTTCCCCATGATATCGGTCCAGATCCCAAAAAGAATACAAATCCATAAGTGGATTTTATATCATCAATGTTACTTGAATGATTTGAACCTAAATATCCAGTCAATAATAAGTTAGTGTTCTTCTTGTACTCTAGAACAAGATCTATTATACCCTTGAGATATCTCAAGATTCACCTTGCTTTCTTCTAATGACAAACTCTAGGTTCTTGCATGAACCTAGAAAGATAGCTTACTGCAAAGCTGATATCTAGTCTCGTATAAGTTAGGTAAATAAGAATCCTAATAAACTATCGATAGAGAGTTTTATCGACCCAAGAGATGGATTTGAATGAGATAATTGTAGTCTCATATCCATAGGTGTAGTTATAGTTATAGTTATAGTTGTGCATGCTAGTTTGTCACTCCATCAAGAGCAACTATGGGCACTTTGTTAAACAAATAAAGTGTTGTCTTTGTTGCTTTTGTGCAAAATTTCCTCGCTAGTCCAAAATCATCAATCATGTAACACACTATTTTCATGATAATATGGTTTCTTCTCTCAAAAACACCATTTTTATGTGGCGTGTGTGGAGGAGGCATCTATCGATGAATCCCATGAGCTTTTAGGTAGGATTTGAACTCATTAGTGGTGAATTCTCCCCTCAATATGAGTGGAGAGATATGATATGATGACCATTCTCATTTTCTACAGCCACTCTGAAATTTTTGAAGTTTTCAAAAGCTTCACTTTTCTTATGAAGAAAAATATCCACATTTTTATTGAATAGTCATCAAAACAAAACATGAAGTACTAAAATCTAGAATGACTTGGTTGCATCGGACCAAAAATATTGATATGAACCAGATCAAGCTTACCATTAGATCGATTAATAATATTCTAGAATGAAGCTCTGTGTTGTTTACCTACTAGGTAGTGAGGATAATTATATGTATTCTTCTAGAGAGATGTCAAGCCTCTCACCATGTTGTACTAGTAAAGTGTTTTGAGATATTTGAAACTGATGTGACCAAGTCTCTGATACCAAAATTGTGCTAATGAATAATTCTTAACCACAAGTTCTGATCATCCCTATGGACAAAGTCAAGATGGAACATATGTCCCACACTAGAGGCTTTTGTAATAATTTCTGAGCCTTGTGATTTGTCTCAAATCAAACAAACATTCTTACTTGAAATGATTATTTGTTAATCCATCTTCAAATTGTGATCTAGAAGTTGACTCATTGATAGTATATTTTTGTTAAGCCATAGACATAACACATTTGATAATCTAAAATGGCGTGAACCAAGAAGTAGAGAAATGTTCCAATCCCACATGTCTTTGTGTATGAAGAATCATCACCTAACGAAACATGATTTTTGAAGGCATGTCCCTCATTATAGTAAACCAGTCTCTGTGCCTAGTCATGTGTTGAGTGGCTCCCAAATCAACATACCAAACAACACTAGATGATATGGATGGTTCACTAGAATGAGCAGTATACAAGAAGTCCTCATTTTTGAATGTTCTTCTTACTCAACTATATTTCCTTGTTGATGGGGTTTTCTTTGCCAGTTCCCCTTCTTCTACCCTTGATTGTAGTGTGAATGTCCCTTATGATATTATTGATTTTGAGGTCCATAATTACTTGATGAACCTTTCTTGAATGTATTGTACCAATAATATTTCACATCATGTCCTCTGTTACAGATAGGACACTTCTTCTTGTTCTTGTCCCCATGTTGATGTTGATGTTGTTTTTGGGACTTTTGATAAGAATAAGAATTTCTTTTTCCTTTTCCTTTCTGATGAGAAGATAGTTCCTGCTCCTCTTCATCATATTTATTGTACATAGCTTCTTCTTGTTACAATGGATTCACTAACCTATCAAAATTGACTATCTAATCTGACAAGTTTAGTTTCGTCAAAAAAATGTGATATGAAGGAGGGAATTCTCTCATAAAAATGGGAATGAGAGTTGTATTAGTGACCTCCTCTCCTAGGGATAGAAGTGAAGCCCTCAATTCTATAACTCTTCTTAAGAAAGCTTCTACTTTCTCATTTTGTTTGAATTTTAGTGTATGTAACTGAGTCTATAAATTCATAATTATGTTCTCGTTCTTGGCATCATATACAATGCTCAAATTATCCCATGCTTTTTTGGTTATTGTGGCATCTCGAATGTGGTGTTGCACTTCATTAGACATTGTGAATAAGGTTATGACTTTGGCCTTCTGATTGGCCCTATCAAACTGTCTTTGTTGACCTACATCATCAGCTGATCTGATTGCAAAACCATTTACAACAAGCCATATTTCTTCAAACTCAAGTTGTGTTTTGATCTTAGTCTTCCATGTAGCATAATTATATCATCTTAGGAGTTCTGAGTCTGGATGAAATAACTTAGGGGGACTAATACCCATTTTCTGAAATTCACTGACAAAGGGTAAGGCTCTTATCACTCTAGGTATATGGTATCCCAATCTATATACCATCAGTTCGATATAACGAACCTTTCTATATACGCACCATTCTGATATACCCATCAATACGTGGAAGAAACTCACCCTTTCAATATACCCAATAATACATGAAAGAGGCATTAACATACATGAAAGAATTTGATACATGGTACGAAGACAATACTAGAAAGGGTTCGTGTGATTATTGACACTAGCTCAAAGAAATATCCTCATACGTGCACGTAACTTTGCTATATACTTGGATAATTTCAGTGTCCATTTATGTTGTGTAATCATTCACAGATGGATGGGAGGGCTCAAAGTGTGTACACTGTGTCCTTATTACTCCCGTTAATTTATAGGGATGATGCCCAGATGACATTGTTGTAGCTATATTAGGTGTTAAGTGTAGTAATAGTCATGACAGATTTACCTGTAAGCGCTTCCTAGAGGCATTGTATATACTAAACGCTGCGAAAGATATCTAAAGATCTTGTGAGTGTTATGGAACCAAAATTTCTGATTTTGTTTACAAATCTTTGCCATTTTTTAACAGTTATAATGTTTGCCATTGAATATGACAACCGAAAAATTATTATAATCCATTGAAAATATAATATTACATCCAATATGTAGAAAAATGGAATGACATGCAATTTTTTTTTTTTTTACGAGGTCTTAGTGGCCTATAGAGCTCAATATGGCTCAAAACTGAAAAACAACAAAAAAAAGATGAATATTACATTTTTAGGTGCCCCTCCTTGGAAAAAGTTGCTCAAAATGAAATTTAGAGAAAAATGGGAGAATTTTTTTCCCTAAAAATAGGTGTGGGTTTAGTGATGGTTAGCGGCTTTAGCAGAGGTTTTCCCACTATTTTTACCGCTAAGGATGACGGTGTGGCTAAAAAAAATCAAAGTTTAACATTTTATACAAAAGGCTATTTCAAAGGGGAAAATCAAACTCTAAACTTCCAATGCCAATGATTTATAAGCTTCCACTTAACCAACCGAACGCTTAGGCCAAATATGAACTAATTTGAACAAAATTAAATTTAAAGACAACAAACATCGACCTTTTGATAAAATCACGTGGTAGTGACCTGGGGATGTCCACGTGGCGGGAGGAAGAGTAGAGTAGTTTTAGGTTTTCCACAAAGAAAGGATTTGAGTCTCTTATCTCTACTTTATGCTATTTCCTTTTGGCCACCGTTTTTTTATCCTATTTCGTTGTTGATTTTTCTTTGAACATTTTGTTTTGGATTTATATTCACCGCTACTTTAGCAATTTTTTGAACCACCATTTGTGTATTGTTTGATTGCGGGGTTTGTAGCTCTGCGTTGGGGTTGACTCAATTTACTTTGTCAATGGATGCAACGGATTATTATTTTCTTGGAGGGAGGAGGCTTGTCCTTAGCACAAGGGATTGGTCTCCTCGCCGAATGCAAATTCTTTGAAAGGCCTAATCAACTCGTTGACTCACCTTGATGATATTCAATGTTGAATGCTTTGGATCACCTTTAATGTACCTAAATACATGACTCACCTTTATGGAAGGGACTATCTCCAATGAATATAACTCATCCTACTTAACTTAGTTATAAAAATAACTACGACACTTAACTTGGTTGGCGCAGCGTGGATTGATGCAAAGGGGACGATCGGTGTGAAGTACGGTTGCTCACCATGGTAAAGGCTTGAAGCACATCCAACTTAGATGGATCACCTATGAAACAAATTAGCCAGGATATTGGTGGGGAAATCCTCAAGATCTAGCAAACTACTAGCATTAACTATCACTATAGTGCTTCTCTAAATGTAGACAAAACCCCTAATGGGGAAAAATGAATTTTATTTAGTTTGAATCTGATTTTTAAAAAAACCATATATATGCTCTAGCAAAAAACATTTTCCTTGTGTAGGGGGCACCAATGCAAAAAAAATCTTTCCAAACACCTGGAGATTGAACAAGAGGTTGTGGCGATGTAGGGACGAGGGATGGGAAGTTACAGGAGGATGCACAAGCTCTCAAACTTCTGCAAATGCTTATCCAATATATTCCATCTCTTATACACTCTCTCAACACCTTCCCTACTCACAAGTTCTCCAAGCTACTCGATACCAATTATGAAAGAGGTACAAAACCTCGTAATTATATTGATGTGTAGTGAAATCGAGATACAATTGATATGGCTGTAATATTTATAGATATTGTATATCCGAATACAAATAGGTTTGGATGTTGCACAAGTGCAAAAAGATATACTATAGAAAAATAAAATGTTGCAGCTATGCATTAATAAACAAAACTATAATAGCTTCCAAAATAGATTCAGAAACTCAATAAAAATAAATATGATTGTTACAACTATGTAACAATAAAACCTGTGTGAATATAATATAGATGGTTGTACAAACATAACCATACAACAATAATATTAAACCACCTAATTACCTAAGTAACTACCTCAAGTAAAAATTAATTAATGTACAATGCATAGTTATTTATAATAAATTATGTTTACCCTAACATAACCATTACATTTTGAGTTGCATACCTCATATATTTTCCTTTGCACCTGGATTCTTTCCTCTTTCCACTATTGTTAAAGATTGTGCATACCTTGGAAGTAATAAGAGTCTTGTTTTGTGGATATTCTCTTCCCTATCTCATATTTTATTACATTTGCTTACTTTTATTTTCCAATATTGGTATGTTGTGCATTGTTCATGTCCCTTGCAGGTTTGTTTTCTATTGTTATCCATGGAAGTGACTATGTGAGTGTTGTTTCAGACTATGAAAGACATGTCTTCCCTTCCTATGTGAATTTTATCTTATGTTCACTCATCCGAGATTGTCCATTCCCTTCCTTTTGGTGTCATCACTTCCCTTTAGCTTAGGATTCCATTTTATGCATCTCCTTCTCACCTTGGTCACTTAGAATCATATAGTAGAGTTATATAGTTACATTTCCCTTCCTAGGAGTAGTTTTAGCAGCAGAAATAAGTAGAAGAAGTTGGTCTTCTCTAGAGGTCTATCTCAAGCAAAAGGTCCCAAAACTTAGAAACAGTCCCATGTTTCCTCAAATCCCCAGATCATTTTGATTTGGGATGGGTGAAATTTTTAGATTCAAAACTTTTTCCATGCCCTGTAGGATAAGTATTGAAATCTCATATTTCATCATTGTTAATGTTTGGTGTGTGAATTAGTGATATTCGGACTTTAGAGGCTCGTTTCAACACATCCGGTGACTCCAAGCATCCATACCTACTAATTTCAGCAGTTTGTGTGCCCCTTTTCATGGGAATAATTAAAACCATCCTTTATGTAGTATCCAAGGAATCCTTTTAATATATGTAGTTTTATCCATGAAGTAGGAGGAGTAGGGTCACGTGTGCATCTTCATCCCTTGCACACGGGTGCATTCCACTCCTCCTCTTGGAAGACCTTCCGCGTAATCTTCTAGTGTTTTCAAACCCATTTTATCCATGGTACAAGTGAGAAATATTCTCTTTTTCAAGTTCAATAGTGGTAGTCCTTTCGCTCTTCCCACGCAACGTGATATACCAGCGGCTGCACTTAAGAGTATACAATTTTTTTACTAGTGAGAATCAAACTACCCCTCCGGATCACATCCAAGATATTGCAAATGTATGCTATATTAATCTAGTTACAGAAGATGATGTAACTATAAGGCTACTAGCTTCTTCACTCAAAGTAAAAGCACTTTAATTATACATAAGCTTAAGTCCTTCCTTTATTCACAACTAAGATGGACTCGACACTACAATTTACAATCAGTTTGATGATAAGGAAGACACCATATCCTTATTAGAAGAACTCATAATGGTCAAGAGAGCTCCCAGTGAGCTCATAGCTGATTTCAACTTTAGATTTTAGAATACATGGGACAAAATTCCTCTGCTCTTAAGACCAACTCCACAAGGTAGTTTTATTTACTTCCTAAGATATTTGAATTCTTACATTGCATTGATGATACAATCTATGGGTGTTGTGTAACTTTCTCATGCATATATATAGCCATTAGGGCATAAAATTATTTAATCCAAGCTGACAAGATAGCCACTAGATTACCTATGCCTTTATTTTCGAATTACCTCAAACACCCGAGCCTTCCATTTCCCCATTCCTAAGTAGAGTTACTATTAGAGATCAAAATTGCACTCATTCCCGAATCATAGAAAATTCGTGATTTCACAACATAGGATTGTCTTCAAGTTGTGGACTCGAACCGAGATAGACCTCCGAGAAAGCATTCTTCTACTCACTCCTAATGTTAAACTAATCATAGGAATTGAAATGCAACTGGAGATGCATAAAACATAAACCTAAACTAGAGAAGGTGATAACACCAAAAATAAGGGGATGAATACTTTAAGCAAGAGAGAAAATGGAAGAAAACAATGATGAAGAGGGCCAAAAAAAATCCATAGATTAAAAATCCATTTTGAAATTCCACCTTTAACATGATGCAGAAATGAAAAACAAAACCTTTAAAATAATGCATAAATAACAATACTATAATTAAAAGAGAGGCAAGAGAAGATTGCAATAAAACAATAAAACCATTAAGGCTAAAATGAGCCAAAAACCAAAGATTTATTGCTTAAAGATCATGCACAGATCATCACGATACAATATGAGCCAAGGAAGATGCTAAAAATTTACAAAGACATCAGATACAAGGATGCTAAAAATTTTAACCTTAATAATGCTTGCTTGTGCAATAAAAATGATGCCCGTGCATTCCCAAAGTATCCAACATTAAAACTAGGCATCACTTTACAATATATAGAAAAATTAAAGAAGAGAAATAAGGAAGAAGAGAGGGAAATTCAAATTTCCTATTACACCAATTGACCACCTCCATTAATTCTCTAAGAAGATCTAATATTCCTATAAAAACTGCCTCCCTTAGCCACTTTTCTTGTTGAAGAAGGAACGACACCCATACTGCATTTAATTCTGGTGGTTGAGCCATTTGGAACAACCTCTTTACATGTTGGAGACGTATTTCTTCACTTCAGCCACCTACCAACATTTAAAGGATGAAATTTTAATCCCTTTGCATGGATAAGGATAAGATTACTTGAATTAGTATCATATTTGCAAATATCAAATTAGATTCATGTTCATTTAGTAATCCATGGAAAATTATTATTTACCTTTAGTATGCGGCTTTCTTCTTTTATTCCTCTTGCATGGCTTTTGGTTTCCACGGTTCCTTCTTACGTTCTCTGAAATTACTAACTTTTCTTCTTATTCTATGGTATTTATATGGCGTGAACTCATGTTGAATTCCATGGTCTACCTATTATTTACCCCACACTTTTTGGATTTTTATTTTTTTGTTCCACGGTTTTTGACCTTCACATTTTTAATATTTGCTTTTTTTCCTTGGTTTTAGACCTTCTCGGTTTTTGTATTTATTGTGTTCAAGGTTCTTAGACCTTTTTGGTTCCTCTTGGTTTTGTTCTTCACTCATGGGGCATACCTAAACACTACCGCAGCCAATTAATCCAAGTCATTGGTAAAACCAAGTTGCTCTATTTTTTCAAGGGGTGAAAAAATAGACAACATTTTTGGTGACTCATAGGGGCCATCTTCTTGCTAGATGAGATGATCAGTAGCCTTAGCATCCATTGGGCATGGAGTCATCTTTAAATTCTCTACATTTTATTTTCCAATTTGATTTTCTGAGATTTCTTAACTAATCCTTGATATTTTGAACCTCCTTCCCTACATTTTGAGAACATGATGAAATTGTGCACAAGGACATCTCCAAGCAACAAGACTATGTAAAGAACTTAGGGAAAGAAACCTATACTACCAAAAATGCAATGTGCTGAAATCACTTGGAGGAATTGAAATTATAATCTACTATATACAAGATGCATGAAAATCTTAATGAGAAGGTTTGAGATGAATCCCATTGATTGGGATTTGAAACATGTTCCCATCAAGATTAGATAACTCAAATGAGTTAGCCACCTTGCAAGCAGTGATGATATATGGTCCACTCTAAATAGCATCAAATTTGGAGTGTCTCCCTAGTTTATCTCGATCTGCATCCCATTTCAAAACCAGATCTCTAACCTTGAATGTTTGATTTCTAGCTTTTTTTCAAACCATTGTTTGGTTAATGCTTGATGTTGTTCCATCCTAACCATGGTGGCATTCTTGTTTTCCTCTAGTTGCACCAATTCCACCATTCTAATTTCCCTTTGATTTGCACCTTCAAATTCATAGCTATTGAGCTAACTCAAATGAAGGAAACTCAAGTGATAATGGAAATCTTGCTTCTTTACCATATACCAATTTGTAGGGAAAAGTGTTAATAGTCTTCTTATTTTTATCATGTCTACCCAAAGATCATTTTTACCTTTGTGTGCCACTATGTCTTTGATTGATGTCCATTGTCCTTTTCATGATTCTGATCAGGTTCTTGTTAGTTGACTCTACCAATCCATTACCTTGGGGTAATAATTGGAGGAGTTTTCAAATAAATCCCAAGTCCTAAAGCCCAATTAGAAATCTTAGATCCTAGAAAAGCCTTAGCATTATCATAAATGATGGTTTGAGGAACATGCAAACCTTGTAACAATTTCTTCAAGAAATTCTAGGATGAATGATTCAATGGCCTCTTTCAATGGCGACTTTAGTCCACCTAGTGAAATAGTTTGTATGGCTATGAGGACCCATTTGTGACCCGCACTAGATGGTGGGTTGATCATACCAATGAATTCAAGACCCCATTGTGTAAATGATTGATTTTCTTGGATTAGATGAAGTGGTAGGGCCACCAATATTTTCTTTCCAGTGAAGAGTGCACATTATTTGCATTTTCTAACCCACCTTGTGGGCATCCATGAACAATGTAGGCTAGAAATAGCCTACTTTTATGATTTTCATGGTTGTAGCTTTAGCAAAGAAATGTTCGCCTGAGAATCCATCATGGAACTCGTCAGACCCTGTCACATTTTTCACCTTCAATGCACCTGAGAAACACTCCATCAATGTTTCTTTTGAAAATGATGCCATCAACTAATGCATAAGGAATAGATCGTAACCTCATATGTCTTCTCTTTGCTTTATTCAAACCAAGAGGGTATGCACCAGTAGAAAAAAACCTTGACATATCAAAAATCCAACTATGATCATTGAATACATTCCTTTCATCTTGTTGTCATTCAACATCATGTGAAGCTCATTATTTGAGGGTACTTCATTCATGAAGGCAATTTCTTGAGATTTCGCAACATCCAGAGCCAGTTGTTCACAAAGTGCTCTTCCTCTTACTAATTTTGTCCTTAATGGTCACATCATATTCCATGATTTTAGTTACCCATCTAGCTCATTTCTCGCTGATTTTTGCTCCCATAATGAAGTCTCTAATGCTAGAATGTGATACCAAAACCTTTACGCGGCTAGCAATAATCATGATTTTTAATTTCTTTAAGGCTCTCATGATGGAAAACACCTATTTTTTTTCAATATGATTATACTTGAGCTCATAATTCTTTAGTGTTTGACTAAAAAAATCCATATGCTACTCCATTTCTTGATCATTTAGTTGTGTCAAAACCACGGCTATGCTAGATTCCACCCCATGAGCATATAGGATGAAATCCTTGGTATAATCTGGATTAATCAATGTTGGGGCCTAAGAAATCTCTTATTTTATCTTTTCAAAGATGTCCTTCCCTTCCACGGTCCACTTGAATGTTGCATCCTTTTTTAGCATGAGGGTAATAGGTCTTACCAAACCCACGAAGTTAGGAATGAAGCACCTAACAAAGTTGATTTTCCAAGGAAAGACTGCAAAGCCTTCTTATGAGCTGGCAAGGAAAGAGTAGAGATAGATGCAATTCTTTATATATCAATGACAATGCCTTATTTTGAGACAATATTCCCCAAGATATTGCCTCTAGGAACTCAAAATTGCATTTCTTAGGGTTAAGGGATATACCAAACTCTCTACATCTTTCAAATACTTTCTCTAGGTGCCTCATGTGATCCACGCTCTACTTGGAGAAAATAGTAATGTCATCTAGGTAAACCAAGATGAATTGATTGATGAGTCCCTTTGAAGGAAATATCCATTGCTCTTTGAAGGTAACACCTATGTTTGATAAGCCAAAAAGCATTTTTTGATAAGAAAACATTCCCATTTGGTGGTGAACATGGTTTTATATTGATCTTCTTCTTTTACTTTGATCTGGTTAAAACCAGAATAGCCATCAAGCATGGAAAACCTCTCTAGCTCCTACTACTATCTATAAAATTTGTTCCATGGAGGGTAAAGGATAGTGATCCTTGAGAGAATATTTATTCAAATCCCTAAAACCAAGTAGAGTTGTATTTTCACCATTCTTCTTCCTTACTGGGACTAGATTTTCCACCCAAGTAGAATACTTGATTGGAAAAATTATTTTGGCCTCAATGAGTTTGGAGAGCTCCTTTCTCATGAGGGCTCAATCTTGGGGTTGAATGGCCTTTGTTTCTATCTAATTAGCTTGATGTTGGGATCTAAGTCAATAGAGTGTTGAACTATGTTTAGATTGAATTATTTTAAATCTTCATAGTCCCATGAAAATATATCATTAAATTTCTAATAAGGAAACAAAATCTTATTTTTCACTTTCATCACATACCTTCCCAAGTAGAAGTTCCTTTCCTGGAGAATTGAAACTTTTGACAATCTTCTTTCTTTTCCGCCATGTTCTTTTCCATTCCTTTGAACTCATCATCTAGATTGAAAATATTCTCTAGAGTGACTAATCCCTTCAAAACTTGTTTTTTTTAGTTGAATAATCTGATCCCCATATACTTCTTGCAAATCAGATTGCATTTTTGAGGAGAACTCTACCTCATTTTGGATGAACTACACAATTTTTTCATCATTTTCAAATACCTTCCAAAGAAGCCTAGTTTTCTGGAATAGATGGCCTAACCACCATTTTGATATGTTGGGATTCCTTTGATCAAATCCTCAAGAAGTGAGAATTGAGATCCAAGGTCCATTTTTTGGTATACGTCTTTGTTCAACTTTTTGGGCACAACCTGTAGGTTAATGGCATCAAATCTTTCTAGCAAATCCCAAACTCTATGTTTGTAATATTTCAACAACTTTTTCTTTGTCACACATTTTCCACGGACTTGGTGAATGACTAATTCAGTGTCTCCAAATACCTACAACTCCTTGATTTTCCTATTTTTCCACACGATTAATATACCATGCACTAATGCTTCATATTCTACTACATTATTTGAACATGCAAATTATAATCTATGAGCAAAGAAGAACTTTTCATTTTTTGGAGAAATGAGTACAACACCCACCTTGGCTCCATTTCTACTTCTAGAACCATCAAATAACATCCACCATAGTCCAAAAACATTTCCTTTTCTTGTTTGAATGTTGCAGGTATCATGATTCCTCCTAAAGAATATAATAAGTTCCTAGACCAGTCTTAAAAGTTTTGAGCTCTTCATCATAAGGATCAAACTTATGATCTCTCTCAACCCACATTCTAGAAAAAATCAAGCATGGAAAGGGGATAATATGCTCTTCATCTAGAAGCTAAGTATTTCTCATGTTCTTATTATATTAGGTAAAATTTGATTGGATGGGAGTGGAATCAAATGGTTCAATATGGTAAGAAAATATGGGCTCAACTTGTATTGTGAATCAGGTACCATATCTAGTTTTTAAAAGCATATGAGTCCAATATGAGGATAGATAGCCACCTACTTTAGCAGTGAAGTCTCTAGACAAAACAGATGGAAAAATGGGAGGAAGGTTAATGACTGAAATATCATGGGTTATGGTGAGGCTTGGACATGTATGAAGTGTTAATTCAAGGTTTTTAATTACACCCAAGACATTTACAATTGACCCATCAAGTTGTAAAACACCCCTAGACACATGATTGTATTTGAGACCTAGGATATCAACAATTTTCTTAGGCATTACAAAGGTACTAGCCCTTGAATCAATCATACAGTTATGAACTAGGTATTTTCCCACAATTATCAACATGTAAAAGGGTGGGGTATTGATAATTTTACTTACTTGATCATCCTTTTCTGATAAACATGAATCGTGGCGTGAGCCTTTTGTGTTACTGATCCATGGGAGGTAGCTTCTTGAGGGATTCATATAGAAGATCAAGTTTTGATGGAATGGGAAGTGCATCCCACATAAAAATGTTGACATTGGTCTTCTTCATTTTCAACAATGTTAAAAGGGAGACCCGTGGATTTATGCATCTATGGCATGCCTAAACTCCTTCCATGGTCTTCATTCCTCTATTGTGGTGGAATTTGATTTGGTAGCTTTGGTTGAGTAGAAACCTCTTTATCCGTGGGCCTTTCTTGAAATCTCAAGCGGCTTGCTTTTTTTGTTCACTCATGGCTTATTTTTCCTTTTCCGTGGCTTTGACTTGATCCATGGAAGGTGAATATTGTAAATTTATCATCCTTTTCTTATTTTGCATATTATCAACCACGTTGATTGATGGTTTGTGTGAATTTCCTACCACTTAGTTAACCACACAAAATCCTTCATTTCTAAAAACATGAGATTGGTATCATTGTTAGCTTTTGGCTTTCTTCCATGGATGGACGTTTTGCCTCTAATAGTGGTTCTTATTGATTGGAAGATCCTTGGACCATGTATGCTTGAAGATGCATTTCCCTCTCACAACCTAGTTGGTTATGTATCAAGATTACATGGAAAACACCATTCTATTTCTTGTGCTATATTTTTTACACAGGAACTAAATCTTGGCTTGGACTAGGAGCAAACAATGCTTGTGGAGGAGGAATTACTTCCCAATGGAAGAGGAGCACTTTAACCTCACCATTTGTTATTTTTTTAGTTCAGTGCATATATTTGATTAGATTGTTAATTTTTATATGGTTGATACCTTGATTTGAAGATTTCCCTTGATTTTGATAATTATTATAGGATTGGGATTGTTATTTCTCTAGGGATATAAATTTGTTTGTCAAGTTTCTAATCAGAGCCTTCATTTCTTCATCCTCCTTTTGTTGAGTAGGATTTTGTGAGGTGGAAGCAACAGGTTATGGATTTGGCTCAGGGATAGGAGTAATAGAAGGTTGAGAAACTTTAGGTAGTTCTGGATATAATGGCATGGGTGGTCTAGGAGCTAATTTCCAACTTGTATTAAACTATTTTCAGCTCTGATTTCAATTGCATAAGAATATATTTAAGGTTATTCCTCCCATAGATTATATCATAATAGATATATCAAAGTTAAGAGATTTTAAGAAGTAAATAAATGCACCTTTTACTGCAGGTCTCACAAGAGATGGAATTTTATCCCAAGTTCTCTGAAATCTGAAGTTGAAATCTTCCATTTTCTCATTAGGTGCTCTCTTGATTGTAGTTAATTTCTCCAAAAGAGATAAGTTGTCTGCTCTCTCTCCAAACTAGTCACAAAGGGCTATGCACAATTGATCCTAGTTTTGAATTGTTCCTACCCCTAGGCTTCTAAACCATTGTAGAGATTTTTCTTTTAAGTGATGAAACCAAAATTTTGATTGTCACGTCCATCCGAACAACTTCATGTATAGCATAGACATTTGCAATGTCTAAGATGTGGTCAACTAGAGTAGTGTGATTTTCTCTAGTAAAAATATGGATATTTTTAAAAGTTGCCACTGGAATAAGATTTTGGGCATTCAAGGCAAGTGGACTATTTGCTTGTGAAATTCACAAATGGGATTTTACTATGGTGGTTGTTGTTGATGATCCATTCTAATAGGTCTAATAAATCTTATCATCAAGAAGGGCCTCTTTGCAGGACAAGGTGTTGAAAGAGTTTGATTTGGAGGAGATGGAGATATTTGAATCTATCTTCCTCTTCTTCCTCTACCTAGGGATAACTAAAAGTACTCAAATATGAATTCTTCTCTTGTTCTCGATTATGTTTGGATCCTTCTCATGAATTAGGGACACTAAAAGCACTAGTATTAATGAAAGCAAGTTGATATTCTGAATGGAGTCACGATACGTGTTACTACAAAGCCTCCAAAGGCTAGAGTTTCACCAAGATACATATAAAAACTTGATAAAACTATAATAATATTTTTGATACTCCCACCGAGTGTGCAAAAACTATTAGAGATCAAATGTGCACCCTTTCCCTAATCATAGATAATTTAGGATTTGAGACAACATGGGACTATCTCCAAGTTGTGGGACTTGAACTCAGAAATACCTCCAGAGAAGGTCACTTCCTCTACTTACTCCTAATGTTAAACTACTCCTAGGAATTGAAATGCAACTATCTAGATCTACTCTAACTTTCCAAGAGACCAAGGTGAGAAGGAGATGCATAAAACATAAACCTAAACTAGAGAAGGTGATAACACCAAAAATAAGGGGATGAATACTTCAAAGAGATAAAATGGAAGAAAAAAATGATGAAGAGGGCTGAAATAAGCCACGGATCAAAGCTATTTTGAAGGTTCCAGTTCCATGATGCATAATGAACATAAACTTTAAAATAATGCATGAAACAAACCTATAAGTAAATGAGAGGAAAGAGAGTGCAACAAAACAATAGCTAAGGCTGAAATGAGCCAAAAAACTAGAGATTTATTGCTTAAATATCACACACAGATCACCAAAATACAAGAAAAATATGCAAACATTTACAAAAATTGAGCCCAAGGCATGTGACCCTTAGAATGCTTGTGCAACACAAAATGATGCTCATGCATTCCCAAAGTATCCAACATTAAAACTGGGCATCACTTTACAATATATAAAAATTTTTAGAAGAGAAAGAAGGAAAAGAAGAGTGGGAAATTCAAATTTCCTATTGCACCAACTCACCACCTCCAATCAATTCTCTCGATAATATCTGATATTCCTAAAAATATCACATCCCTTAGCCACTTTTTTTTTTTGAAGAAGTAATGACGCCCATTATGCATGTAATTTTGTGGTTGAGCCATCTGGAACAACCTCTTTACCCGCTGGAGACTTATTTCTTCACTTGAGCCACCTACCAACATTTAAAGGATGAAATTTTATTCCCTTTGCATGGATAAGGATAAGATTACTTCAATTAATATCATATTTGTAAATATCAAATTAGATTCATGTTCATTTAGTAATCCATGGAAAATTATTATTTATCTTCACTATGCGGCTTTCTTCTTACCTTCCCGCATATTTTTTTGGCTTCCATGGTTCCTTATTATGTTCCACGACATTTCTAACTTTTTCACATATTCTGTGGTAATGATATGGCATGGCCTCACTTTGACTTCGTGAGCTACCTATTCTTTACCCCACGATTTTGTATTTTCTTTGTTCTACGGTTTTAGACCTTTGTGTATTTTGTATTTTCTTTGTTCTGTAGTTTTAGACCTTCATGTTTTTTGTATTTTATTTATTCCATGGTTTTAGACCTTCATGGTTCCTCCTAGTTTTTTTCCTCACTCTGCAAAGATGCCTAAACACTGTCGTGGAAAATTAATCCAAGTCCTTGGCAAACCAAGTTTCTCTATTTTGCAAGGGGTGAAAAATATACAACAATTACCAACCCATTTCCTCCACGTCCTATTCTCCTAAAATTAAAAAAGGATGAAGATAAGAAGGGATTGATTAGAAATATGTCCAATAAGGTCATATCTTTAGAAAATTAGTATGTGAAAGCCTTTAAAAATAATTCTAAACAAGGATACAATCAAAACCATCATCCCTTTAGAAAACAATATGAAAAACATAGGTATGGTAAAAATAAGAATGATTGATGTCACGGTCATAATGCACACCTTCCATTACAAATAGTTTCTCCTGCGTAACTCCTTCCACTACCCAACTCAAGAAAATCATTAGTTCTAGTATAGATTAACATGGTCCAAGAGATATATTGGTATTTTCCTTCTAATGTGCTAAATAGTCGAGTATAACAATGCAAATTCCTTACACATGTAAATAAGTCATGATACATTTTTTAAATTACAATCCTTCCACTAGCGCATGTGAACCATACAATGATGAAATTCCAAAAGTTATTCATGATACTAATCTTATGTTCTTTGGAGTTGAAGACTTTTGCGCAATGAATAAAACTATGGATATCTCAAATAAACCACGTGCGTAAGTTGTTGATAACATGAGATATAAGAAAAGAATATTTGAAGAAAATGTGTAACCTTCAGCCTCTGTTGATCCACCCAATATCTCTAGTGCACAATATTATGTGTTTTAGGTTTTGTGTAATGTTTTAACTAAATTTGTGCACGCACATCCATTAGTAGGTCAAGCCTATGTGAAACTCAAGGTGCCTACTTCAGTACCAAAGAAATCAAGAAAATATTTTGTACCTCTAATGCATAAGTTCATGTGCCTTCCATTCACCATTGTGGACTAGATGAAGAAGAAAAATATAAATTTCATAATTTGGGATGCCTTGTCTATTCCATCTAAGTGAAACCTCCTACATGAATATGTTGTACAACTCTTACACAATGATCTAGTCATCTAGAGACCTCAAGCTACTGTTAATCTTTTTCAAATAGAGGAGAAGAAAGATTTTTTTGTCAAAACCACCCACTTCTATATGTCCCTAATTTTAGGCAAACATCTTGTTCACAATTATATGATTGACTCAGGGTTCCAAAGATTTGTCATGCCTAATAAAATTGTTGATATCCTAAGTCTTAAGTACATCCATATCTCTAACAGAGTCTTGAAAATTTATGGCTCAACTGTAAACATTCTAAGAGTCATCAAATATATTGATTTAACCCTTCATGCATGTCCAAGTTTGACCCTAATTCAAGATGTGTTAGTCATTGACTCTCCTCCGTTGTTTTTATTTTCCCTACCAAGAGATTTCATAGCCAAATTGGGTGGATACTTATATTCAAATTGGTCTCATATGCTCTTAAGAAAAATGTATGGTACCAAATTTACGATACAAGTTGAGCCTATATTTTTTCTGTCATGTTGAGTCATATGATCCCTCTCCTCTCCAATATAACTTCCTAATCAAATAATTCTAGGAACAAGATTTGGTTTCAGAAGATCAGCCTATTCCTCCTTCCATACTTGATCTATTGTTAGATGAAAGGGCTAAGGAACACTATGAATTTGACCCTTATGACACAACTATTGAAACTATTCTTGGAACTTATTGCATCCTTGAAGAATAATCCACCTTTCCTACACCACTCAAGAAATAAGATGATACTCCTAGATTATGAAATATGTTCTTTCATGGTTCTAAAAGTAGAAATGACACATGAACTATTTTTTTCCTCATATCCCCTAAAGATGAGAAGTTCTTCTTCACGCATAAGTTGCAATTTGTGTGCTCCAACAATGTAGTAGAGTATGAAGTTTTGGTGTTATTACTGAGAAGAGATAAAACAAGGCATTGTATATCTTTACGGACACTGAATTGGTCATCCACCAAGTCACAAACAAATGCACATCAAATAATAATCTTTTGAAAGCTTATAAACATGGATTTTTTGACCTCGTGGAGAGATCTTATGATTTGAATTAGTAGGTAGTACCAAGGAAATTAAATAAATAAGCATATCAAATGCCAGCCCTTGTTTGAGTTCTCACCAAATTGAAATATTTGTCCAAGGTATCATGTATCACATCAAGATGGTAGTCGGACCATCCATTCTAGAAAATGAATCTAGATAGAAAGTTTTTAACAAAGTGATACATAAATTGTGTAATTCATCTAGAATGAAGCTGAGTTTTCTTGTAAAATTTAGTCGACTTGTATGACAAATTGTGGTGACCAAGTTATCCAACTCAATAAAAATAAATTTCCTAAAGGGTTGGTCACCTTCGAGCATATCTCCATTCCCGGTGATGAGTTCAAGGTGAATAGAACTATATGTGTTTGCACAAGAGGATTGTCATCTAATTACTATTGCATGTAGAAGAGAGTTACTACTTGGTAAAGAGTGCAAACATACGAGAAGCATGCATTCATCTCATTATGTCAAGAATACGGTGAAATATTCTCATGGAATTATGAATACCTCAATATATTTGACCCAAGTGTTACTCAACACATCATTGATATTGATCCTATCATAAAGCCCATCAAACAAAAGTAAAGACCTGTTAATCCTAAGATAGATACCCGCATGAGGAAGGATTTAACTAAATTCATTGTGGAAAAGATAATATTTCCTATCGGTAATCTACTTGGGTGGTGTTTCACCGATTCTAGATCATTTCTTTGAATGTTGACAAAATAGATAAGGGTAAAGGGCAAGGAGGAATACCTGCTAAGATGTTAGTTGTAGGTTATTGTGCGTGTATGACTTCGAATCCACTTGTTGATTGTGGGAGCTTCCTTTTTCTTAGAGGAACTACCTACAATGGAAAACAAGACCACCAAATAACAGCTTAAACAAGATATGTAGTGGAATGTCTAGCATGTACTAGATCCAAGAAGTGTGATACTTCCTAGATGGTTGTCAATCCACTGTTTAAAACAACTTAATGCTAACAATAAAGGAAATCCTATTGTAGTTAAAATGATTTAGGTATCTCATTTGTCTACAATAAGCAAATTTGTTCACAACAGGCTAAGCTATGACTAAATCTAAAGGTCAACGTCTTGATCGAGTCTTGGAATGGGTCGAGTGAGGTTTTGGGTTGTTTTGGGTATTTGGTGGAGGTTTTAGGCTCTGTTCTTGGTTTTCGGTCAAAAAGACACAAACCGATGTTGGTCTAGTATGACCGATGTCGGTTTAGGTTAACCGGTGATGGTTGTGGGTAACTGGCGTCGGTATGGTGGGGTACAGGAAACTCAATAAAAACTTGGCAAGGTGATAGATCTGAGGCTAGATGAAAAGGAAGGGCAATGACAAGGTTTATGTGGATCTTGGGTATGCACAGAATGATTAAAATCTAGATATGGGAAATTCAATGGGTGTGGGTAAAGGGATGGTCAAGTTTTCATGGAGGTAAAATGGTGGGAATGGGAATGGGAGTAAAGAAACTAACAATAGAAGTAAAAGGATCTACTCAAATGATAATGAACTAGTGTAGGTTAACAAAACTTACTGTTTGTATGAGCTTGATGTCTGGTTGGCAATGGTGGGTGATCAAATGGAAGGAACTCGGTGTGGTGCTGGTGCTTCCTCGGATGCTCCCGTGAAGGAACAATGGCTCTGTAGTCACTTTTGGTGTTGGCTATGGATTCTTTGATGTGTGTATGGATATTAGTTCTGCTTACATGCAGCTCTAGTTTCGTCACTTGTTCTCAGAAGATGTATCAGCCTCTCAGAAATGTGCCAATGTTAAACAATGTGCCAACCTCAAAATAAGGCTATTTTTGGGGTTAAATGGTAACCGATGACGATTACGGGTTGATCGGTGGTGGTTTAGGGTGACCAAAGACGCATCGATTAGGGTGGGATTTCCTAGGTTTTCTAAAATGGGCATATCCTTTTTTATTTTCTTGGATCTCACCCATTTTTGCTCTATGGAATATAATGGAAGTTTCCTTCTAAGGGACGAGAATGTGGTTAGAGGGAATATAGGCTTTAATTTTTAGGGTTTGGGTAGGTCTTGGTTATTTATGGCAACTTACTAAGAATAGGTCTTAGGGTGAGGTGGCTAGATTAGGTGGATATGTGGGCACTATCTCAATTAGGATATTAAAATAATAAATTTGGTGAGGAAAATGAATTAATTGAATTAAATTAATATTATAGTAGGGTGAAGGGGGCCATGGTTAGGTAAATTTGTTCAAGGTGTTTATTTGGTGAGGGACCAAGGAGAGTGTGATCCAATTTTGGTGTCTACCTTAATATATTTGACCCAAGTGTTACTCAACACAACATTGATATTGATCCTATCATAAATCCAATCAAAAACAAGTAAAGACCTGTTAATCTTAAGATAGATACCCTCGTGAGGAAGGATTTAACTAAAGTCATTGTGGAAAATATAATATTTTGTATCAAGTAATCTACTTGGGTGGAAAATATTTTTCCACTACACAAGAAGAATGGTGAAATCAGAATTTGTGTTGATTTCATAGATTTGAATAAGGAATCATTGAAGGATCATTATCCTTTGCCTTCTATGGAGAATATTCTACATACTATGGCCAACATAAAAAGGTTTTCCAAGATTGATGGTTACTCAAGTTTCAACCATATCATGTTCAAGAAAGAGAATCAATTGATAACTACATTTACAACCGAATGGGAAACACATGATTATCATAAAATGTCTTTTGGTTTGTCAAATGATGCCACAACATTCCAAAGAGAAATGGAAATTTCCTTCAAAGGATATATCAATGAGTTCATCCTAGTTTACTTGTATGACATAATTGCCTTCTCAAAGAAGGGAACATATCACATCATACATCTAGATAAAGTCTTTTAGAGGTCAAATAATTTGGGGTTTCTCTTAACCCCAAGAAGTCCAACTTCTCTCGTTGCATACGGAAAGGTTTTGGTCCATGTGTTCTATAAGGATGGTGTTTCCATTGATCCCGAATGAATCTTCAGCATCCTCTCTCTCTCTCTCTCTCTCTCTCTCTCTTTGTTAGCACACAAGAAGGCCTTGCATCTATTCCTAGGAAAAATCAACTTTGTAAGGTGATTCATTCATAACTTTACAGGTTTGGTAAGGCCCATCACCCCATGCTTAAGAAGGAAAAACTATTCATCTAGATAGTAGAAGCAAAATAAAGCTTCAACAATATCAAGAAATAAATTTCTCATGCCCCAACACTTATCAATCCATACTACTCAAAGGATTTCATCCTTAATGCATATGGAGCTGATAATAGTGTTGCTTCTGCCTTGTCCCGAGAAAATGAACAAGATCTAGAGAAACCAAAGGGCTTTCTTTAGTTATACAATAAATGATTATGAATTTAAATACGTTCACATGGAAAAATAGGTTTGCGCCAACATGTGCACGTTGAAGAATTTCAAGATTATGATCACCAAACATCATGTCAAAGTGCTAATCTCGCACTCTAGTGTGAGAGAATTAATTATGGGAGCATAAATTAGTGACAAAAGAGCTAGATGGGTGACAAAATCATGGAATATGATGTGACTATCAAATCCACCAAGTTTGTAAGAGGAAATGTGCCATACAAATAGCTTATTAAGGACATGTAGAACAAATAAGGAATTTCATCTTTATTAGATGATGAGCCTCCATGTGTTGAATTTGAATATAATAAAGACCACGACACATGAAATTATATGGATGACATGGCAACATTCCTTTCTTCTAGCGTATATGATACTAGTTTAAAAAATAAAAGAGAATACATTGGAGGCTTGATCTATTCCTAAAAGGAATGATAACCAAATCGTACCAAGCCAAGAACATAGATGCTAATCAAACACCACGATCAATAAGATGAAAACAATTCACCAGAATAAATTTACATAAAACCTTTGTAAACAAATGAGTAGAAATATCATATATTATTATGAAACTCAATGAAATACAATGAGAATGGGCCTTGCTTATATAGGAAAGGAATAACAATCTAAGAACCAGTCAAGGTCATAGATCAAGCCATAAATCATGGAAAGAACTAGTCATCAAAGAAATAGTCAAGTTCGTAGAATTATGAGAGAACTAGACATCAAAGATCTAGTCAATACCATAGATCTAGGAAAGAATTAGTAAATACCATAGATCAAGGAAAGAACTATACCTAACAACTAGATAATATATCATAATATTTAAATATATAAATATAAATATCTACACACATAAGTGGGTGAGGATAAATACAATAAAGGTACATAAATTACCTAGGTGAACATGAGTTAAGGTAAATACCTACTCTAACACCCCCCCTCAAGTGAAGCTAGGGTCCAAAATAGAAGTGGCATGTCCATAGTATGAGTCCCAAAACTAAACTTGATGAGGTACTCATGTACAATATATCCATGAAGAAATATCGAACCAAAAGAAGGAAAGAATCCTGCTAAAAGGAAAGAGAAAGAAGAAGAAGAAGAAGGAAGATGTTATCATGAACACCCCTCAATAACAACCTCCAAAACCCCAAGCATTCCACGCAACTCAAGGTAGCGAGGTGATGCAAAAGGCTTCATAAAGATGTCTGAAACCTATTCTTGAGTCGAATGTACTCTAAGAAAATAACTCCATCCTGAATGTGCTAACAAATGAAGTGGATGTGTATCTCAATATGCTTGGTTTTCTGGTTCTCAACTGGGTTACAAGAAATTTAAATTGCACTTTGGTTATCATACCAAATTATAGTCGGTGAATCCTGTGGGAATCCAAACTCTATCAATAACTGGTGAATCCAAAGAATCTATTGACTCACTATAACTACCCTCGTACTCTACCTCTGAAGATGAAAGTGCAATAGCTTGTTACTTTTTGCACGCCCAAGTAACTAGAGAAGAACCAAGACAGAAAAGATAGCCAAAATTGGAATGCATATCATCAATAAAACCTGCCCAATCTGAATTTCTATACCCTACCAACTGAGTAGAACCCCTAGTGTAGTGTAGGCCAAAGTGGGAAGTGTCATGCAAATAGCGCAAAATCCTTTTAGCATCCTCGCCAAAGACTATATGAGGAGAATGTACAAATTGAGATACAAGCCCTACCGTAAATGAAATATCAAGATGAGTATGGGTCAAGTACATGAGATTCCCAACCAACTACCTATACAACATAGGATCACAAAGTGGTGTGGTACATGTGGATGTAAGAGTAACTCCAGACCGAAAAGGAGATGGACTTGGCTTCTAATCATCCATATCAAAGCACCTAAGAAGATCATGGTGTACTTTTCTGACTCAAATGAATCCTGAATCATCTAAAAAAAGCTGAAAACCAAGGAAATGCAATAGCCCAAGATCTATCATGTCAAAATGTGTAGAAAGAGTCCTTTGAATACTTTGAATGTGGGAAGAAGAGATGCCATCAAGTAACATATCATCAACATAAAAAAATTATCACAATATCCTCACCAACATGTAGGAGATACACTATATGATCAAAGTGGCAATGGACAAAACCAATAGATAGAAGAAAAGAATCCATCTTCTCATACGAAGCCCGAGGGGCTTGTTTGAGACTCAGTAGAGACCTTCGAGCCTACAAACAAGAGAAGAAGCTCAACAAATCTAGCTAGTTGCTCCATGTATATTTCCTCTTGTAGATCTCCTTGTAAGAAGGCACTCTTCACATCCATCTGGTATACTGGCCACCCCGTGATGCAGCAAGAGAAAGTATAGAATCCATCTTGGCAATGGGTGTAAAATTCTTAGAGTAATCAATACCTTCAACTTGTGAAAAATCCTTTACAACAAGACAAGCCTTATACTTGTTAATGGACCCATCAGCTATGTATTTTGTTTGATATACCCACTTACACCTAACCATATTTTTCCTTTAGGAAGAGATACCAAATCCTAAGTATGATTCTTCATCAAAGAAGAATACTCATCTGCCATTGCATCATCCCACTCCTGTATCTCATGAGCCTTTGAAAAAGATTGTGGATCCTCGGAAGCTACCTGACACAAAATTCAAGAACCTGTAGAATGTGTGTGATGATGCCTAGTGGGTGGAAGATCCTTTATGAAAGGTTTTGCCTCAGAAACTATAGTATGAGCCCACTTAGGCATAATGACAACATCAACAAGAATAAGATCCTCAAAAACATCTATAACCTCCTCAAAGAAAAGATCCTCAAGATGAGAAAAAGAAGAAGGATTCATGGAAGAAGTCAAAGAATCATGAGGAGTGAAGTGCTCATCAAACTGAACCTATGTTTGAAAAAGAATGTCATGTGTATCAGGATCTAAAAGATGATAATCTCTCATATCCTCACAACACCCTACAAAGATCAAGGGTTTACTCTTCTTATCCAAAGCTTTCCTTTTCTTCTTTGGCACAAAGGCCCAAGCTTGGCTCCCAAAGACTCAAAAAAATGAGACATTTGACTTAGTGTTGGACCAAGCTTCCTCTGAAGTCAAATGATCAAGTGCTCTATGTGGTGTGTGATTTTGAATGTAGTTAGCACAATTAACTACTTCTTCCCAATAGATAGGAGGTAAATATCTATAATGCATCATATAGTTATCCATTTCCTTCAAAGTTCTATTCTTCCTTTCTGCTAAGCCATTCTGTTGTGGAGTATGAGGAACAAAATGCTGATGAATAATGCCTTGAGTTGCTAAAAATTCAAAAACTCATTATTGAAGTACTTCCCCATTATCGTAGACGAGCATTCTATATGCTACTAGAAGATTGTTTCTTGACCAAATTCTTGAAGAATTTGAAGTGTGAAAAAACATCACTTTTGTACAAGAAATTATCAATAAACGTAAGTGCATACTTAGCTCCATTGAAAGATGAGGTAGGAAAAACCATCAAGTCACTCTGCACAAGCTCAAGTGGTGAAGAAGCTCTCTTAAACAAATTCTTAGGAAAAGGATCTCGGTGTTGTTTCCTAATGCATAACCATGACAAACTCCCTCAAGATAAGAAACTCTAAGAAGACTATCTACCATACTATGAGTACTTAACTTCTTTAAATATCTGTAATTGAGATGTCCAAATCTTTCATGCTAAAGCTTACTCTCTGAATACGCATGAGAAACCAATCATGTCCCTATAGAATAAGTGTCATGAAAACCCTCAAAGTGATATATTCTAGAACTATGATCAACAATACCCCGAGCAACCAGAAAATGAGGGTCCAATAAAGTTCGTACTTCTACTCCATGTGGTTTCAAAGTCACTATTTTTCCTTGACGAGAATGAAAAATTTAATATACAAAAAGCAAATTTGTAGTGATGTTAGGAACATATAGTGCATCTTGGATACTGCCACCATTAATTTGTATATCACCTTTTCATTTAATAGAAAGAAAGGAAGAATATCCAACCTCAATTTTGGAAGTAAAACTCAAACCTAGAGAAACAAAAGACTCCTTGGAAGAAGTCATATGATGAGAAGCACCAGAATCTATAACCTAACTATCTGCAAGTGCTGATTGAGATCTCCTAACAACATTAAGTGCTTTTCCATGCTAATTAGAAGGAGGTGGGGTGGAGATAGAAATTTTGTGTTTCTTGAATGCATCCTCTAAGGCTTGCATTCACTTATAACACCTATGTTTTTCATGATTACTACCCCCACAAAAAGAGCATGATAGGCTAGACTTATTCTTGGATTTAGAAGACTCCTTTGGGTTTGAGTTGTTTTCTTTGGGTTTAGGAGCATTTTGAGATGGAGAAAGTGTGAATTTGGTTTTATTGTTTGGTTTTCCCTTGACCTTAGGATTAGATGTAACTAATGCCTTTTGAGAGGTGGAAGACTCAAGGTGAGACAATTTTGATTCTTCTCTAGTAAGTATTTCACAAAATGTTTCTAGGTTAGGAATTTTGAATGTGTCACCTAAGGCATCTATGCTAGAATAAAAGGTAGAAGAAAAAATTTGGAATGGTCCTCTCAACTTGGATAGAATGAAGTAAACACACTATTCATCTTTCTTATTTCTTCGACTCCCCTTCAATTGTGTCAAAAAATGTTTAAACTTGGTAAGATAGTCTATAATTATTGGAAAATCTTCAGATTAAGAGAGGTGATCTCAATTCAAGTTGCATGGCTCTTAACAAGACCCCAAGCAATGCAACAAGAGCCCACCAAATTTTTACACTTTGTAATGAGTGCGTTTTACAATATGGCACTTTATAATTATAGTGTGATTTTCAAAATAAATATTTCCAATGAAAAGATCACGGAACAATAATCACTTTTTCAAAAAATGGTACTCAAAACCGAGTTACCGATCAAAAGTTACAAGCTTTTCAATATTATGCTCTGCTATTTATTTTAGTTACCACTAAAACAAAATAAAATGCTCTTTCCTTCACCACACAAATAAAATGAAAGGGGGTTGGAGTTAAGCACCTACTAGTAGGAATCACAAGCTTTAAGCCCTCATATGACCATACCATATGACTAGGGGCTAAGGATCCAATGGTCACCTCTTTTTGCATAAAATGCATGCGAGAAAAAAATACGAGACAAATCCTGAATATATGAATATTTAAAAAAATGCTTACAAAATGAAACTTACAGATGGATGTCAATAGCAATCTCCTACTCTGATACCATAAAAGGAACGATAACCAGATTATACCAAGCTAAGAACACAGATGTTAATCAAACATCACGATCAATAAGATTAAAGCAATTCTCCGAATAACTTTACATAAAACCTTTTCAAACAAATGAGCAACAATATCATATATTATTATGGAACTCAATACAATACAATAAGAATGGGCCTTACTTATATATGTAATGAATAGCAATCTAAGAACCAGTCAAGGTCGTAGATCAAGCCATAAATCATGGAAAGAACTAGTCATTAAAGAACTAGTCAAGTCCATAGATTTATGAGAGAACTAGACATCAAAGATCTAGTCAATATCATAGATCTAGGAAAGAACTAGTCAATACCATAGATCAAGAAAATAACTATACCTAACAACTAGATAATATCTCCTAATATCTAAATAAATAAAAAGAAATATCCAAACACATAAGTGGTTGAGGATAAATACAAGAAAGGTAAATAAATTACCTAGGTGAACATGAGCTAAGGTAAATACCTACTCTAACAACTCCATATGCACTATTTGATGGCATTCTCTTGAAAATAAACATTGACATCATGTTTATGAGGTGTATTGATGGTGGTAGGTCAACAAAGTGTTTAACATAATTTCATGATGGATTCTCTAGTGGAAACTTCTCTGCGAAAATAACAACAATAAACATCATTAAGGTAGGATTATTTTGGCCTACCATGTTTCCATATGCACACAAGTGGGTCAGAAAATGCAAAGAATGTTCTTTATTTATAGGAAAAAATAAATCGACATCGCTTCCCCTTCATCCAATCCAAACGAATCAACATTTTTTGCAATGGTTTTTGGAATTCATTGGAATGATTAACCCTCATTCAAGTGCATGCCATAATTTGGTATGAATAGAAACAAATTACTTTACCGATGGACTAAAGTTGTCACGATCATGGAAGTATCTCGAGTCGATCAGTCATGACTTTATTGAAGGTATTGTAACAAGGTTTGGCATTCCTCAAACCATTATCTCTGACAATGAAAAATCCTTCCTTGGTATAAGAATTTATGATTGGGATCTTAATCTTGGTATCTATTTAAATATTTATTCTAACTAATACCCTTAGGGAAATGTCTTGGTTTAGTCTACTAATAAGAACTTGGTTAGAATTGTGAAAGGAAAAATGAATATTAGCCGAGGCGGTGGTATACAAAGGTCTCACACGTGCTTTAAGAAAACAAAATCACGGTGAAGAAGGAAATTAAAACTTCACCTTAGAAGCTTGTTTTTGGAAAGGAGGCTAGGCTTTGTTTGTCATTAGAATTTTCTTCATTAGATTTGGTCCAACATTTGGAATTTTAGGGTACGTACAGACCAAAGAGAGATCAAAATGGCAAAGCATATTGAACTTGAAGAATTAAGAAACTCTATCATGATCAAATTGGAATAACATTAGAGGTCAACCAAGAAGTGGTTTGACAGAAAGACTAGCATTCATTTTTTTAGAGTGGGTGATATGGTCTTAAAATGGGATGCTTACAAATCCAAACCTAGGCACCATTCAAAGTTTGATGCGCTTTGGAGTGGGCCATATATCATTAGTTCTTGTAATGAGGTTAAATATTTTGATTTTTATCATCATAATGGAGCCTAACTATTAATCCCAATCAACGGGATATATCTCAAACACTTCTATTAAGTTATTCTACATCGTGTATATATTAGAGTAGTTTTAATTCCTCTAATCTGCGCATGCACGTAGTGTTCTCTGGTATTATAGGTTTCTTTCCTCTCGTGTGCTTTTTTTTTCTTTTGGAATGACATTATTCACACATAACTTCTCAAAAAGGTAGTTTCCAAGTAATTTTCCACTCTCTTAAATTCAAATAAGAAAATATTCATTTAAGAGTAACAGTTCCTTTACATAGTTTAGACAATGCTTCAAGTGATTAGGGACATTTCTTCAAGTTATAGGTCAAAAATCTTATATTTACGTTGACTCCATGCCTAATGGATGCTTCAAGGCCATTGGACTCTTTCAACTAGCATGTAGATGGCCATGAAAGTTTCCAAACTAACCCCTAGTTATTTAGAGAAATCATAGATTCCATCATAGATCGACATCAAGTTTCCTAGTTGCTGTGTTGTTGATTCCCTACCTTAGTACATTCCCTTGGTTGAAATTATTTGCGCACACCATTACACGCTCTCCTTACTTTATACTTTTCCTTCCCCTTCCCTTTAATCCCTTCTACAAACCTCTGCACGTTCCCACATTCCTCTCTTTCTTTCTATCTCCTTCCAAATTTCCCCCGTGCTTACTTCTTGTGCATTCACTTCCTTCCCCCATTCATTGTGCATTTCTTCATGCAAACCTATATAGTTTTCTTGAATTTTACAAGTTCTTTGAATTCCTCTTGCATGCATGCTCTTTCTTCCCAATCCCCAAATTCCTTTCCTCACAACTTTCCCTTGTGCACCTATATCTACATTCCTCCCACATGCTTCTACTTTGCACACCTTCCCTTTTACCTCTTGGCTAGCTCCCGCATACTATATTCTTCCAACGTTTACACAATCCTTTTTGAATGCTTGTACCTTCCTTGCACATGTACATACCTTAGCAAAATTGCATCCCCCTCCCTCCTATCTCTTCACACTCTCTTGTTCATGGTTACAAGCTTCTACATTCTTTCCTCTTATGCCCTTTTCACCCGCGTATTTTCCCAAGGTTACAACCCTCTACACTAATCACTTAGTTTCATGTGTCCCTACCACTGGGAACTTGTCGGATAAAGTGTAGCTCGGATGGAAAATTTGACAAGAACCAATTGTGCCCTAATCCTCATGGTGAATGAATTCTTTAACTATGGTAAGGATATAACCAATGGACAATTAGCTGACCCACAACCAGTTAGATCGTGCCACATGTCTTACACATTCATCTTGTACTATAAAACTGAAAAATCACCATAACTTCTTCTACAAAGCTCAAAATCATGTGCGCTTGGTCTTGTTGGAAATCTACTAACATGGGATACACTCTAGGGTTTTAAAAATCATATTTTGGTGGGATTTGGTAGGTGAAAATGGGAAACATGATTCTGATCATTAATGCATACATCCAGTCAACTCAACCACCCATATTTTATCATATTTGGTCTCTTTCCTTCTTCTAAAAGTTAGCTAACATGGGGAGGTGGATCTTACAATGTTGCAGCAGATTTCCAAGAATTTATTGCATCCTATTGGTGGTTGAGATTGGAAATATGATTTTCCTATCTTTTCCCTCCTCTTCTCACCTTTTTCTTCTATATATTGTATAATAATTCTCATTTATAAAGGTTTGACTGTGTTGGATTGCAAGATCATTATTTAGAGTAGTTTATCCTTTACATTTCAAGTTTCATACCTCGTATGTAGTCCTTTTCATGTGGATTATTTCCTCTTTCCACTATTGTTAAAGATTAAGCATACCTTGGAAGTAATAAGAGTCTTGTTTTATGGTTATTATCTTCCCCTGTCTTGCATTTTATTGCATTTTCTTATTTTTATTTTCCAATATTGGTATGTTGTGCATTCTTCATGTCTATTGTAGGTTTCTTTTTGTTGTTCCGCATGGAGTAAGTGTGTAAGTGTTCTTTCAAACCGTGGCATGCATGGTTTCCCTCCATGTGTGCATTTTCCCTCAATTTCACTCATCTGAGAGTGTTCAACCCCTTATTTCTACTTCTATTATCTCCCTTTAGATTAGGATTCCATTTTATGCATCTCCTTCACACCCTGGTCCCTTGGAATCATAGAGTATGGTTAGATAGTTGCATTTACCTTCCTAGGAGTAGTTGTAGTAGAAATAAATAGAGCAAGTCGACATTCTCTAGAGGTCTATCTGAAGCACAAGGTCCTTTTGTCCATTGTGTGTTTTTGTTGTCATTGATGTTAACTCCATTGATGGAAAAGGGTGTTATGGTGTAGTATGAAACTCCATGAGGTGTTAGTCAATAGTTAAACATGAAGGTTGATTGGTAGTGCCCAAGTTTGGTGAGTCTTATGTGTTCTGGTGCATGGTTGAGCTTTTACTATCATGGCTAAGTTATCCCAAGTTATTTGATGAGTTTTTAAGGTGTAGAATGGTCCATATGATGTGTCATGTGTTTCTATGAGTCTGCATGGAGGTCATCATGGCTGATCATGGTTGAATCGAGTCATTTTAAGCTTTTTTAATCCTTGGTGCATGCATAATGGTAAGAAGGTATGAGATTTAGAGATGATTATTCTGTTTGGAGCATGGCATTAGTATGAATAAATTTTACTTGAGGTGTATGGTTAGTTTTACGTTAGAACGCAAGTATGATTCATATTTGAGGTCCTTAGGAAGTAAGCGGGAGAGAAAAAATAGTTTGGCATAGGTAAGTCTTAATGGTTGGATATTTTTACAGATATCTTTTCTAGATGGTGAGTTTTTTTATTTATAGGATGTTTTCATGATGCTTCATGAAAATTTTTAGGTCAATATGAAGAATATTTTGCAAGATATGCAAGTTTTGGAAAAATAGGGTAAGTTAAAGTGTTTTTGAGACAAATGTGGACCTTCTCCGATGCTTTTGTGGATTTTATGCTTTGCATGATGACCTGAGCTCTTTGGAATAGTTTCTTAGGTAAATTATAAAGGTTTCACAAAATTAATGAAGTGTTCTGATCTTCACATTTTTATGAACAATCGTTAAGAAGATAAAGTGGTTTAAAACCCTAACTAAACCCTAACTAAGAGAAACTTGGAAAATATTGAGTATACCATCCCAATTTAGATTACTTATGTAAAAATGTGATTGTATATTGTAGAGGAATATTTGAGCTATCCAGAAAAAGTATATTAGAGGATGTGACAGATGTGTGCCACACCTAAAAATGGTTTTTTCAATCATTCCAGTTTGTGGTAAAGATCTCTAAAGAAGGTATGAACTAAATTAGAATTTATGTAATCCCTATAGTTTTTCTATAAGTTAATGATAGTTATATATCATGGTTGAGGTGAAAAACTAAAAGTGTGCCCTATTTGTGAAGACTAGTTTTGGGGCGCGATTCAAAGCGGTTTGTGGTAAAATTGGAATTTCATGAGCTATATAGGATGAGTTAGGAAATGATTCAAGTTGTGTTGTGAATCTAGTTCAGAGATATTTCCATTTTTATATCAATTTTTTTATGTAATATTAAAAGGTACGACTTGTTCTTTGAAGGTCAAATTTGGAGGATGTTTCTTCTAGCATGGTGCTAAATGGCTACATGAAGTAAAGTGATGATTCTAAGTTTTTATTCATTCATGAAGGTTTATGAGTGCTTAAAAATCATGTATAATTTTTCCATGATTTTTTCAATTTTGAAAGTGAGTTTTGTGGTGATGGAGTATATTGAGATCATAGTCATTTCTTTATTCCTAGATGGCTTAAGGAGAAGTTTACAAAGATTGGCTTGGTTGAAGGCCTTCTACTTGGAGTTGGAAGGAGTTATAATATTTTATGGAAATAGGATTCAAATATATTTCTAGTGATATAATTTTTATTTCTTTGAAATTTTATTTGATGGGTCTTTCAAGTCAATTTGTGAAGAAGAAGGTATGTTGGATTTCATGACAAGTTTACATACGCTGAAAGAAAGAAGTGAATGAAGCGTGATATGATTAATTTGATGCTTTATATCACCTAGATATTTAAGAGAGATTAATTATGTTCCTAATAAATTCCTTTGGAGGTATTGGAAGTGACATAAATGGTGTAAAATAGTTGAGTTTACAAAAGTGGGTTTTAGGCAAATTGTTTTGGTGAAGTGTAAAGATGTTGTGGTTTGAACATGTGGATGTTTCATGATCTCTAAAATAAATGGATTAGATTTATAGGTCTTGTTAATTTCATATAGTGGTAACATTCCATATTTTAGTTTATTTTGGGTGGTATTTATTCCTAAAGGTAAAAATAGGGTCTTTGGAAATAGGTGTTTGGAGAATGATATGAGCCTTTTGGCCCAAGTTATGAAATATTTGATTGGTTCATGTAAAAGTAAGATAATATTTTATGTTTAAATGCTATATTACACATGTGTAGTTATTTTTAGATCTTGAATAATGATGGTTTTTGTGTGAGTATATTTTTCTCATCCTAGTGATGGGGTTTTAAGGCATTTTTGTGCTTGTATGGAGGTTTTGGGCATGACTGACCTATATGGGTCATATGTGACCATTTTTATGAATTTAATGGGATATAATTAAAATTTATTTGTTATAAAAAGTTTTAGGACCGACCTATGGTGAGTTTGAAATAATATAATCATATTTAAGTGTTTTTAGTTCACTTTTGAACTAGTTGTTTGAGAGGGCAAAAGTGTGACCTATGTGAGTGTGTCTTACAGGTATGGAGGAATTTTTTGAGAGATGAGAGAGTGTTTGATAGGTTGAATAATGATTGGAATTTTTTTCATGTGTTTGAGGCCAAGACAAGTGAAGAAGGAAGAGAAAAAATGAGCTAGGTGAATGAGGGTTTGAAGGAGTTTGGAGCTGAATCTTGTGATAACCATTTTCTGAGTTGTAGTAGCATATATTCATCAATAATTTTTTTGATGGTTCATATTCATGCAAGTATCTTTTTGTGAGTAATATCAACTAGGTTTTAGGGGTTGGTGCCTCACTTAATAAATTTCTTGTGATGTGTAGTATTCACTTAAACCTTTTTGTTTGTAATATAAGAACAAATTTTAGTGGGTTTTGTTCCCTTTGAGGGTTTCCCACTTACATCTTGGTTCTATGTGTTCTCTCTCATGTGTTATGTTCATTTTAATATATGGTGCACACTTAATAAGCTCACGTTTAATGTATATGGCTAAATGGATGTTAATGGTTGCTTGAACTAATTGTAAATGAAGTAATAAATTTGTAGGACTGATTTACCTCCCTCTTGATGTAGAGAAAAATAAAATACCAAACATATATCTGACTTTTAAGATATTTTAAACAAGAAATTATCTTTGTCACCGCATAAGGGGATTAACCATCAAGCCTATAATGGCTAAAAAGTGTTAAAATTGTCTCAATCTTTGCATAATATAACAAGATATCTAATATGGAGTTATTAATTGATTATACCCTATATACAAGGTGTGTGTCCTATTATCAACCCTTCACTCACTATTGTTTCAATCATTCAATAGTTCACCTTTCATATAAAGTGGGTTGTAATCATTTACTCTTATGTCACTTAACTTTTCTTCCTTGGCCATTTGCTTAACATGCACTCCCTATCCTCTTTAGTGCTTCGTAGCATTTTATACTATTTCAACACCTCATAAAATCATTATAATCATGACTGAATTGAATTTTACGGCTCAAAAACCCATTATTGCTCATCTTGCCAAAATTGTCCACTATGCATCTTCGACCATGTAGTTTGCATCAACCATGCATCTAGATTTTTAGGGACATAGAGAATGTTTTAAAATCATAATTAGTTATCCTTTTCCAACACCAACACGATCCAAAAATTTTAGGGCTTAACTATTTACACCACTCCTTTTATCTTCCTTTTTCCTTCTTAGGTCTTTAATGCCTTTACCAGCCCGGGGTAGTCCTATAACTCCCTTAACTCCATATTCTCTCACTCCCAAGACACAAACCACACAATTATGAGTACCCATTATTAATTTATTCAAGAATGAAAATTTCCAAGTCTTAACTCTAGGTGAAAACATCGCTTCCTTAATAAACCATCCCTCCAAATTAGTCCTTTGACTAAATTAAGCTACTAAGCACCCAAATGTCATGAAAATGTTGAGATTGCACCCTTGGTTTAACAAATTTCTTTCAAAATATATTTATTAGGTTCCCTTATATGTTATCTTAGAAGTTTTAGGGCATTCTATGGTGTCTAAGTGGCTCAACAACCAAACCCTAGCTTTGTCACCATATAACCTTCCTAATGAACCCGAAAAGAGTATTTTTCATAACTTCTTCAAAATTTGGATTAAAGGCCTAATATTTGGATCATATGTATATTATGGTGAGACCCTAATGAAATTATTACCATTAGTGCCTAGGAATGAGGACTTATTCTCTTTTTATGATGTGACTGACTTGAAAACCATGATCCAATAAGGACTAAACCTTAATGGTCACAATTCCTCTGGGCTTGTTTAAGGTAAATAAAAAGTTATTTCCTTTTTCTATAGCTCTAATCCATCCTTACATTTTGTTTCATTTGAGATTAACTCACCATATACACTTATTCATCCTACCATGTATAGTTCCATTCTAGGTTTCTCGCTATTAACTCATTACAAAACACACAAGAAAATCACTATTAATGAAAACAAGTGATCCTTTATCAATATTCATTATTATCTAAATGCATAGATGAAATGATTCCTTTCTCACTTTACAAACACAGTACATCATATCAAAGCTTTTGTACTCTTATCTATCAAAACACGGTATAGGTTCCTTGGTCCAACTTACTCAATTGTAACACATCCATGTAAGGATCCTCATCATACAAGGATCAAGTGAAACCTCCCCTTCATTGGAGGAAAACAGATAACTAGTTCACATGCCTATAATCCAAACTTATGAGCATTCATATGTAAACATAATATTGTCACATAAAAAAAAGACACAATATCTATTCGCTATCAAAGATTCATACAAAATACTGAAATCTTCCTTATTTCATGGCTCTCTCTCTTTCTATATATATATATATCCTCTCCATGAGGAAAAACGTGTTTTCCATTCCATCATCTCCTTCCTAAACTCTATCTCCTTCATATACATGCACATACTCCTTCACAATCTGACATTTTCTAGTGATCTTTCAACTTCCCTTCACCTCTTGACTCATAACTTCCATTCATATAGTAATTTGAGAACTTCACTAATTATCCTATACACTTAGGACTTTTGACACACCTAATGACTCAATAAGACTATTTTAAAAACCTTAATACTCTCCAATACACTTGAAACACATTTCACAAGCCATACACCCATTACATACATTTGAATTTTTAAATATCCCTTTTGGAGGGAAACACAAAAGAACAATTCAAATTTTCCAACTCCACGACTTGCTTGAAAGGACTGATTTGAACTATTAGGACTCCTACATCTCTCTCACAAGTAACATTGACTCCAATAATCATGAATTTTGAATTTATAGGTCTTTTCATGGATGCTCTGCATCATACTCCCATGGTGGAGAAAAATCCTTCATACACTTTTCTTGCACAATCATGTTCTTAGTTGGGTCTTCATCATTTTTGCTTCCACGTGATATTCTTTCCTTGCTCCCATTATTCTCATCTTCCTTATAGACACCTTGGTCCCACATGGTTATCTTTGGTCTTCCATTTTCCTCGACATTGCTCTCTATCTTCTTGAATTCCATCCTTGATTTCATCATATTCATACTTTCACTCTTTTTACCTACATGAACAAATACAATAACAACAAATATAAATGCTTCTTCTTATCTTAACCTCTCCTTCATCTCTACATAGCTTAATTCCAACTTTAATTCGTTTGTTTTCTTGTCATAGTCTTCATTTGCTTCATTTCTTTGGCTCTTTGTTATATTGTCCGCATTCTCCACTTCACTATGATGCTCTTTTTCTTCCCTTGGGCTGACATGTGTCTTTTATTCCCATGTTTTTACTCCATATATGGCGTATTCCAAGATTTTTATTTCCTTTTACAGCTCACTCAAGACTCTCATAAGAAAATACATTGTCTTCTTCACTAGTCATTTGTGTTTTTAAGTCATTTCCCTTGTGATTTCATCATCCTTTATCTCAACCTCTTTATCCATACCTACAATCACACACTTTCACACATTGTAATATTCATAAGCTTGAGGTTTTAATAGACCTATAAGGTCTTCCCTTCATGCCATCTCTTCATCTTCTCTTTAAAATCTTCTTATTCTACCACTTTGCCAAAATTTTATCATCATCATCATGTTCTTCTATCTCAAGAGAAGCCAAAAATGATTCTATCACTTCTTCTTCACTCTTATCCTCTATCAGCACCATCTCTTTAATCACTTCCTTTTCTTGCTTCCTCATTCTCTTTTCCATTTGTTTCAATCATTCTTTCTTCTTGTCTTATCCTTTTCCTTAGTTTTCTTCTTTGGCTTTGCTCTAAAAGTTGTTTAACTGGACACTTGGCTTTATTTTTCTTCACCAGTCATGTCTCTTGTATTTTCTCATCTCTCTCTTTTGTAATGAGCATCATCAGTTGTTCTAAGTCTTGTTTCAATGTTGTGATCTCCTGCTGAAACCACAATTCTCTTTTATTCGTCATTTCTTTTTTTCTTTTCCTCTCATTCTCTTCTTGTTCTCTTTTTCTATGGCTAATCATCTTGACCAACTCTATCATCATATCTTATTTATAAATCTCTTTACTTTCTTATTCTTACTTACTCTCTCTCTCTCTCATCATCCTCTTTCCACTCTTTTCACTCTTATCTCTTGTCTATTCTTCCAACTCACAAATCTTCATACACACTTGATAAATTCACTTTTTAACCACAAAAAAATCAAATTTCAATCATCAAAAAAACTTCAATAAGAACTCAAGCTCTAATACCACATGATGTAGAGAAAAATTAAATACCCAACATATATATGAAATTCAAGAGATTTCAAACCAGAACTTATCTCTTTCTCTTCATAAGACGATCAACTATCAAGCCTATAATGGCTAAAAGCTGGTAAAAATTGCTCAATATTTACATAATCTAACAATATCTCTAACATGGCCTTCTTACTTGACTATACCCTACATATAATGCTTGTGTCCTACTAGTAACCCTTCACTCACTACTATTTCAATCATTCAATAGTTCACCTTTCATCAAAAGTGACTTGTAATCATTTGCTCTCATGCCACTTACCTTTGCTTCCTTAGACATTTACTTTGTTGGAGCATGTTGAATTGATTGGTGTTGTCATTGATGTCAATGGAAAAAGGAGTGAAATGTCATGCAGATAGGTGTCTGATAGTGATGTGTAGTGGTCTATGAGATTTCATGATGGTTTAAGACTAGTTTCATAATGCTACAAGATCAAAGAAATGAGATTAATGTATATTGAAGTATTTCTATTTATACAAGAGATTTTAGCACTGGTGAAGGTATTATTATTTGATAAATTGATGATACCTTTTGAATGAGTTAAAATTTGAGCAATTTGGAGCTCTTTGAATAAATTTATGGTTGTTCAAAGTTTTATTGATCATGTTGAACAACAACAAGTAGACAATGTCAAAGATAGGGACACACAACCTAAGATAGATAGGACATGAGGCCAAAGAAGGATAAGACATGCAAAAAAATAAAAGAAAAGAAATGAACATGTGTCAAATTTCTCAAAGCTCCTAAGCGGATGTGCCCAATGGATGTAAGTTTTGTAGAATTAACCAAATGCAAGAACTTTTCTTGTCTGAGAAAGGTTAAAAATTAAATAGGACATGTTGACCTAGAAGAGGGTTCCTCCTTGTGTTAATATGAAAAATGAATGTGGACACATGGAAGGATTTTGCCATATTTTTGAGAGATGGCTCTAGGTAGACGTAAAGTCCCCTAATGAGTCAAATTTTATGGCATTTCAAGATTTGTGACCAAGTAGATAAAATGCATGTCATCATAAGTCACCATACTTCATACAACCCCACTCCCGAAATATAACAGACATGTGGCAAGATAGGGTTAGATAAATCTTTGGGTCCATACAATAGTTGTAAAGAAAGGATGAAAGTTGAAAAAAAAAAAAGTTGGTCTGACACCGTGAAATGTGAAGATGTGTGGAAATGTTGGATTGGCTTAAGCTTTACATTTTTAGCAGAGTCCTTGTAATTTAATTTGAATTGTGAAGTAAACATGGAGATATTTCATTGGATCATATTTTTGACAAAGAAGATAGAGTCATCATGTCAAAGAGAAATGTGGTGGAATAAGGAGATGACAACTGCCGTAATATTAACAAAGATGTAAGGCTAGAACAATTCAAAGAGTTTTATAGTATGACAAGTCTGTCTATGACCATGGTGGGAATTGTGAAGTTGGGAAATTCATCGAATCTCGTGGATTTTACTAACGAAATTTATTGAAATTTTGAACTTAAATTTGTCTAAGGGTCATGGATGTGTTGCACAAGAAAGTAGGTTGATTCATTTCAAAATAAAGGAGAAATTTGTGATAGAAGTTTGTCTCAGTTGGGAAAGTCTGTGAAGAAGCTCAAAAGCCATAAAACATGAAATAATAGTATTCTAAGTGAAGGATCTCATGGAGAAGCTTAAAAATCATTTTCATGGAGTAGCTAAACAAGTGCCACTTCTCAATCTATAAACTCCAAGTTCTTTGAGATCTCCTTTCATAAGAAATAATGGTCATGTGAAGAGCTACCAAACTTGAAATGTAAAAATTTGTCTTTTCCTATCCATTTAAGCTCAATCTTCGAGCATGTAAGTTGTTGTTAATGAGTAAAGAGGATTTTTTTCTCCAGAGAAGATATGAAGGGTTATAGTGTGCTAAAACTATGAAAAATTGATAAGAGGAGAGAATATGATGAATGAGGTAAAGAAGTGGTCATAATCAGTTGTGTAATACAACACTATAAATTTATTAGAATTTTTGAAAAAGTTTGAGTTGTAGCTTCCCTAAAATTTGTACTTACTAAAGGTCAGTTGTATCTATACCAAATTTGGGATTTGAAACTTCCAAACAATCTAAAGTTTGTCGACTAAGTAGTAGCTTGGTTAAATTTGGAGTTGTAGTTCCAGGTTGAGTTGAAGCTCAACCATGAAATCATGTAACATTTGTAGGACACTTCTATCCTAAGTATAGTTCTTGGTTTTAGTGGTTTTTTTATTTTATGGGTTACCCGATTAAATCTAGTCTCTACTCACAACTAAGATAATTTAAAAAATTGTGAAATTGAAATTTTTTGAATTGCAAAAAAATTATTAAGCAATAATTCACCCCCTCTTAGTGCCTATATTTATAACATGCTTAACATGCACTCTATGAAATATTAAATGCTTCCTATTATTCAATACTATTTCAACACCTCATAAAATCATTAGAATCATGACTAACTTGACTCTTAAATCTTAAAATTCCATTATTTCTCAACAAGCCAAAATTGTCCTCCATGCCTCTCAAGACCATGTAGTTTGCACCAACCATGCATCCAAAGTTTTAGGGACACCAAGAATGATTTAAAATATTCAATAGTTCACCTTTGACAACACCAAAATTCTCCCAAAATTTTAGGGCTTAACTCCTTATACCACTCCTTCTATATTCCTTTTTCCTTCTTAGGCCTTCAATACCTTTACCATCCTAGGGCAGTCCTATAACTCCTTTAACTCCTTATTCTCTCACTTATAAGAAAGAAACCACAACATTCTAAGCACACACTATTAAGTTATTCAAGAATGCAAAATTTCAAGTATTAACTCTAGGTGAAAACATCACTTCCTTAACAAACCACCCCTCCAAAGTAGTCCTTTGACCGAGTTAAGATACCAAACACCCAACTATCATGAAAATGTGGAGATTGCACCCTTGGTTTCAAAAATTTATGTCAAAATCTCTTCGTCAAGTTCCCTCACATTCTATCTTAGAATTTTCAGGGTAGACTATGGTCTTTAAGTGGCTCAACAACCAAACCCTAACTCAGTCACCATATAACCTCCCTAATGAACACGAGAAGGGTATTTTCACATAACTTCTTAAAAATTAGGATTCAATGCCTAGATTTGGATCAGAGGTCAATTATGGAGATGTAAAAGGGGAAAAAAAATTAGTAGCTCTTGGGAATGAGTATTGATGCTCTTTTTATGAGGTGAATGACTTGGAAACCATGATCTAACAATGGACTAAACCCTCAATGGTCACAATGAAAGCCTATGAGATTTTTTAAGGTAAGGACCAAGTTATTTCCTTGTGTTATACCTATAATGCATCTTTCCCTGGGTATCCTTTAAGCTTAACTCTCCATATACATGCAATCTCGGTTTATTCATCCTAACATGTATAGTCCCGGTCTCGGTTTCTCACCGTAAACTTGTTACGAACACACAAAAAATCACTACTAATGTAAATAAGTGATCCTTCATCACTATTAATGACTATATAAATACATACATGTAATGATTCCTTTCTCACATAACACAAAAATTCTACCATATCACAAGTTGTACACTCTTAGCTATCAAAATAGGGTATAAGTTCCTTGGTCTAACTTACTCAATTGTAACACATCCATACAAGGTTCCTCATCATATAAGCATAAAGTTCAACCTCCCCTTTGTTAGAGGAATGAAAATAACTAGTTAACATACATGTAATTCAAACTTTTGAGAATTCATATGTAAACACAAGATCGTCACACTAAAAACAAAGAAAAACTATCTATTCATTGTCAAAGTTGTATACAAAATATTGAAATATTCTTTACTTTATGGCTCTCGCTCTCTCTATCCTCTCCACGAGGAAAATATGTTTTTCATTCCATCCCCTCCTTCCTAGAATCGATATCCTTCACATACATGCACCTAATCCTTCACAAAATATGACATTTTCTAGTGACCTTTTAACTTCCCTTCACCTCTCGACTCATTATTTTCATTTAGATACTAATTTGAGAACTTCACTTATTCTTGTACACACTTAGGACTTTTTGAGATACCTAATGACTCAACAAGACTATTTTAAAAACCTTAATACTCTCCAATACACTTGAAACACATCTCAAAAGACATATACCCATAACATACATTCAAATTTTCAAATCTCCCTTTTGGAGGGAAACATAAAAGAAGAAAAATTCAAATTTCCCAACTCCATTGCTTTTTGGAAGGAATCATTTAAACTATTAGGAATCTTGCATCTCTCTCATAGCCCACATTGACTCAAAGAAGCATGATTTTTTAATTTATAGGTATTTTCATGGATGCTCTTGCATCACCCCCTCTCGACCATTGTGCTTCCCATAATTGGTATCAGAGTAGGTCCCTAAGAAGCAAGTTTAATCACTTGAAGGATATTCTCTTGAAGCATAAAGCCATGGGTAAACCATTAGATTATGGAGAATCCATCCAAAAGAGGTATGAAATAGCTCACTCATTGATTAATGGATTAAAATATCATATCAAGGATATGGAGATAGATCATGGTTAAATCATCAAGGGTTTGGAGTTACAGTTGAAATTATGTTAAAATCCCTAAAGGAGAAAGAAGAAGTTTGCTCAAGGTATGAAGAAAAACTAAAAAATCTTTAATCTTATTTGGAGAGTGCATATAGTAGGTTTAAGATATATGAGAAGCTAGAGAAAAATTCAGAAGCCCTAAATGATATGTTGGGTAGTCAAAAGACCTCAAATAACAAATTTGGTTTAGGATACAAAGAAGATCATTTAGAAAAGCATGCAATGGAAAAAGTTAGATATAAAGACACTACTAAAGAAATGAAGGATGTCAAAGACCTCAAGAAGGTTATCAAGTAGCCTAATGTAATGAAATATACAAGGTCAATGGTGGGTGTTAATCTTGCAATAATTTTGGTCATAGGGATAGAGACTATAAAAGGTCTATTAAATATAAATTTCCATGGAGCAATGGTTGGCATGATCATTAATATTAGTCAAGAGATATTTATTTCTACAATTTCCATAAGAAATTTCATTTTCCTAAGTTTTGTTATCATGAGTATCTCAGTACACACCCAAATTTGAATGTGCTACATTGTCAGAAAACAGTTACAAAAGTCCCCAATGATGATTCATATCCTTTCGTAAGGATTTTGAGATCCTAAAACCACTTGCAGTATATATTTTTAGCCTAGATAGCCCTACTTAGCCTTTGCATGTTTTTCCCCAACTTATTAATTTGTTTTCCTTCATTTTGGCTTTTAGTTTCAAAACTGTCGCCCTACATGGGCTCCTATTTTGTAACTCCCTCCCAGCGCAGGCAACGGTTTTTTGTAACCACCACCCGAGATAGGGCGGTGGTCTTGTAGTTTCCACTCTGCATTGGGTGGCGCCTTGTGTGAATTTTCTAGAATGTTTTATTTGTCCTTTGAACGTGTGTAACTTAACTTAATTTTAGTTTTAGAAAATGTTTCTTACTCGAATTTGCTAATTTTAGGATTGATTTTCCCATGCTAATTCCCTCTTCTATATTTAATAGTGATTTTCCCAGTTAAATTCCTCTTCATATGATGATTTGACATCCTATTCCTTCCAAGTGTGCTTGTGCACTCTACAACTAACTTTCTACAAATTGAACGCTTGTTTTCAAGAAAATAGCTGAAGAATTATTTTGTGCATCCTTTTGGTATCCAAATTGATTATCCTTTACAAGTTGAGCAAAGATCACGATTTAACAAGAAGCCTAGAGATAAATAAATCATCATGTATGTCATTTTGTAGCTAGGGAGGTGATTTAGCTAGCTCTTTGTCACTCAGATGTTGGAGAAATGGATAACACCTTCAAAAGGATTTAATCTATCCTCACTACTTTAGGTTGTGCCTTTCAACTAGGGTGAGAGGACCCATTTTGTAACCTTTTTTGGTGAAGGAGAATGAAGATATCCTTTGCACAAATTTGAAAGGAAACCTTGAGAAAATATGATCAACGCAACGCACCACAATTTACCTCTCATATTATCACTTCTAAATAATGGTGATATTTTCTAAACAAGGTTAAGGTTACTAAAGACATTATGGAATCCTGATTGCTTCTGCATATTTTGGTAGTAGAATTTATTCATTTATGGACATACAAGGCAAATAGGGGTAGTCCAGGTAGGATTCATTATTTTTGAATAATATTTGGTGGGAGATTTAGTAAGATAAACTTGATTTTTCCAAATCTTTGAGAACCTTCACAACAATTGGAAAACTAAATGACATAATGCTTCAGAATAGCTAAAATATTCCTTCAACCAGAAGGTGTGCATCAATGGAGGCCCATATTTGTATGGTTTCACACAATCTCCAAGAATTTAACACAAAGGCTTGAGCTAAAGACTCAATTAAACATTAAAGACCCCTGGTTCCTCACACATAAGATACACTCAAAGGCTTACAAACAATCTTAATAAAAAAATGACGGTAAAGTGATTTTAAATTATTTATCTCATTACAGTATGAAGGATCTTCTCATAATGAAATTGAAAATGCCACTAAAATATAACAGACGAGATCATGTGTGATTTAGAGGGATTTTAACGCAAGATTACAATAGGAATAAGAAATACTATTTACAAACATTTTGAAATAAAGAAAACCAAAATTTTCCCAAGATTAACTTAGATTAATTCAAAGTTGATTTGATTCATCAACAAGGGAAGGTTTCTTGAACAATCTCGGTGCTTGTCAATGGTCAGACTTGTAACCAACTTGACATGATCAAATCTAAAACATAAGAGATTAACAAGTTTCTCATTTGGTCTCTTAGGAAGATGGGATTTCTCAAATTTCCTCGTAAGAATTCAACCCACGACCTTTTGCATGACTCAAGTATGTTTTCTATAACACTCAATTTACATCCAAGCTTTCCGCCTAAGAAAATAATATTCGAGGAACATTTTTTTGTTACATGTTTTATCATAATTTCCAAAAAATGACGTTTAATAGATTTACAACAAAAAGTTGCTAGGTGTTCAAAAGGTGAGTCATTTCAGATATTTCCATCATTTTTTCAACTGGGGCATCTAGTCATCTCCTCTAGCAACACGTTTTTCATCCTTTGCACCTGTAACCTCCATCATTTCATCCTTTTCCCATTCTTTGCTTCAGAACTTTTCTCTACATCCAGCTTCTCCGTAATTCACATTTTTACAAGTGCCTAAGAAATTCCAACTTCAAAATATCAACCTTTACATTCCTTGGACTCAAAAATTAAGATCTAAATCCATTCAATTGCACTTTATAGACAAAAATGACAAGGAATTTCATCAAAAAATGATGAAAAACAATGCGTATTTACATCTCTAGGAGTCTTGGAGAAAAAATGGCAGCAAAATCAAATGCAATGCATAACAACCGTTGATTATGCCCTTTCTCAACTTTAGATTAGAGCCATCCACATGGAAAAATCTGATTCAAAGTGGGCTAGGGATTGCCTTTTGCATTTTATGACTTTTGGAGAAAATGTGCAATTTTCACATTTTCCCCGCCCCTCCGCCTTTGAAAATTGGGATCCACGTGTGGCTTAATCTGGGCCTTTGATGGCTGTCAATTCAAGTTTCACATCACTTGATGCTCTCCTTCTATTGTTGTCACTACATTCCCAAACTCTAGACTCATGTGGACATGAGGAACTAAAAAGATAAACTGAGGGGACCAAGTAGCACACAACTATATTGCCACGCTTCGTATTCGAGGTTGGAGTTACTATTCAATTTCCTTCATTTCTTTAAAAATGTTATTTATGAATTATATGCAAATTATCAAATAGAGTAGAGAATCATTTCCATAGTTTTAATCATTCAATAGTCACAGTAAATAAATTCAATAGGAAATCCTCAATAAGAGTCTTCTTTACTTATCAGAGAAGTTACAGGAAAGAAAAAATTATGAGAATCTTTGATTTCTTCCCTTGCTTCTAAGAAAAAGTGGAAGTTAGATTTGAATTCATGATTTAGTAAAGTTTTCATTAATTAAAATAGACTAGATACACTCTGCACAGGTGAATAAATGCACCATTATTTACTCATTTCATTTTAGTTTAGAAGTAGTTTGATTGTTTAGAATAGAAACAATTTCTTGTCTTTTATTTGTAATATATCAATTTAGTTAATTTGTTTAATTAGTTTCCCATTCAACAAGACATTAAATTGTTAGTTTCATTTTGGTTAAAATTTACATGTCAACATAGTTTAATAGTTAGATTCAATCAAGTAGATCAAGCCATAGGGAATTTACGCTACCCATTCATATCTACTAAATCTCCCCTTTTGACTCAACTACTAGGAATTCACACTACCGAATCTTAGTCACTAATTCTGCTATAGTTAGCCATCCATATTTCCAAATTGGTTTCCTATAACAACCTCGGGGGTTGAGTATGGATTGAAGATCACATGTCCACTTTCATCTGTACATATCCTAATCATATTTGGAGGAATGATTAGAAGCATGGAGTTATGTGCTATAGTTGCAATCACATTGGGCATATAGTTAGATATTGTCATCAAAATTATTCTAAACAAAGGAATGATGCTTCTAGAGGTAAGATTTCTCATGTTTGTTTCAAATGTAACAAATTTTGTCACATTGCAAAGTTTATGTAGAGAAAAAATGAATACCTACAATAGGAAGGATGATTTCAATACTACAACAATTGAGAAAGGGAAAGAAGAACTCAAAAATACAAAAGGCGATCCTAAATTTGTTGGTTCTCGTCATGATGAACCTATTTCTCATGAAGTACTCGGAAGAGTAAAAGAGAAGAAAAGGTTAATATGCTAAGATATTTAATGAAGGATCTTGGTGTCTTTTTTTTTTAATTATTGGCAAATAGTTTTTTGAAAGGGACTATACCCTTGTACAGGAAGGCTCAAAAGCCAAGATTGAATCATTGAAGCCCAACAACAGAAAACAATCTGCTCAAGCAAAAGTACCAACACCCAGCATCAATTCAGCAAAAAAATAGCTGAAAAACAACAACCAGTCTGCAACAGCACCGCAGCACCATGGCAGATCCAAAAACCACTGTTCGGCAAAGACAATGGACAATGTAGAACAGCCGAACAACAAAAGAGAGACAAATCATCGAGGCGGAGAAGTGGCATTCTTTAAAATAAACTTTTTCTTTTTACGGACAGTTACCCAACCTGATGATGCCTCCATGAATGGAGGGTTAGAAGAAGGAGTATTTTCCATAGTTGCAATAGTTCCAACTGAAACAACATCATTGTTTTCATGAGATGATTTTTCCTTGTTGTCAACAACTAAATGAGATAAATTTGTTGCATCTTCCTTGCTGTCGGCAATAGGATTTTCCGATAAAGGGGTTTCAGGGACTAAATCAGATTCAGCCTCAGCATTTGAATTTGATTTTAGGTCCTCTTTTGTACCGAAAACCAAGTGTTCCGGGAGGGCATCTTTCCACCAGCTGCGTTTCTCATGTTGGTGTTTTGCCATCCCACAATTAGTAGAGGTGTGACCTAAACAGAAACATCTTCTGCATCGGAATGGAAGACCTTCGTAGTCTAAAGGTTGTGACCAAGTTCTATTTTGCACTCTGAGATCAATGGTTGCAGGAAGGTTTTTAGCCGTGTCTAGTTCCACCAAGATCCGAGCGTAGGTAGTATGGGTATAATCAGATGTTTGAGAATCTATAGAAAGTGTAGTTCCCAAGGTGTTTCCAATAGATTTCAAACATTCACCACTCCATAATTGGAGGGGTAAATGGGGTAATCGGATCCAAACAGGTTTGCATGAAAAAGACTCAGTGAGCGGGTTAAAAGAGGGGAACCAAGATTTAATGACTAGGTGCTTAGATTGGCAAACCCAAAGCTTGGAAGCAATGGAGTCTTTGTCAGCTATTGAAGAAAAAGTTACTATGAAAATACCTTTAGCACACGGGTATAAGTCTAACCTCCCAGCGATCAATGGAGTCCAGTGCTTGGAGATCTAGGATCTTGGTGTTATGTCACATTTGCTCATGGATATTTTACCCTGCTAGGTGATTTTAGATGTCTTTAGTGCCTCCATTATTCTTCATGGAGCCATCATTCTATGTGTATGAAGCATAATGATGAGGTTGGTCTATCAAAGTATACCATCTCTTTTCAAGGTATGTTTTTATAGCCTCAATGTTTGTCTTGTAGTCTTACTTGGTTGCTCAAGTAATGTTAGTCATTGTCAAAATTCCATCCTAAAGTATAGGTTTTTCTAAAAAGGTGTCCATGGTTTGATGTGTCTAGTATATATCGGTTAAGATCTTTGTTAGTACATGAATTAGTCTATCATGCGGTCTAGTTATGAAAACATAAGTGATATGTATTTGAGTTTGAGTTCTTAGTCCCGAGAGTTTCATGTGGTAAAGTGAATATGAATAAATGTTTGTAAAGTAATATGAAGCATGTCAATGTAGAAATATTTGTATCTGATTTATGGTCTCGAGAGTTTATGGTTGTTTCTCAACTCTTAGAGAATACATTATGAGGAATATCTCAAGTCTATTGGAATTTTTCTTTGTCTGAGATATGGTATTGTTGAAAGCATGAAAGTTGTTATGGCACTATGATTTGAGTCAAAAGAGTGTGTTCAAAGATTCTCCTTGAGGTGTAAAGGTTCGAGTTAACACCAATGTCTTGATAAGTATCAAATTTTGGGCCCGAATCTTATGAGAAATGTTATGAAATCATGGTAACATGTTTCATTATCTAGTGAATGTGTTGTTAGTCCTTTATGAGTCCATTTTATGTGTCAAAGTATGAATCTAAGTCTCTAAATGCTAGAACTTCTTATATTATTGTGTTGAAGTATGAAAATGACAAGAAGTTAGTAGTGATCGTCAAAATTGTCTTTAGATCTGAAATCAAAGTCTTAAGTCCGGTATTGATGTCATAAGTTAGGATCTATGATTTTCTAGTAATGTAAAGAGTATAGGTTGTGAAATCAAGGTTTCATTGAAGTATCATGCATAACTAAGGATGTGTGAAGGTCTTTATCATGATTTGAATATGGTATAAACACAACCAAGACAATCGATATCAATGAGATGGTCTAAATTATACTAGAAGGTCAAAAATGGGGTCTACCATGTATATTTGAGTCTATGAAGGAGAGAGCATGTGATCTTCATAATGTCATGTTGAATACAGGCCTGAAATAGGTGAAGTTACCATGGAATGGAGAAATGTAGCTAAATTAAGATCAAGGTGTGTTTTGAATTGTTAAGAGTTATAATATTGCATTGAGCTTCAAGGAAGTCTTCAAGTAACATAATTCTTGAAGTTAGTTTGAGTATGATTTAATATGGTTACATGGTTGATCTAGGAAGGTATGATTACTATCTATGTTTTTGAGTTCATGAAGGTCTTATTTTATGCACGGGTTGGTGTTCATGGGACAAATTGTATAAAGCATGAATTGTGTAATGTATGAGTTTTAGATATGCTCTCCATGTGGTTAAAGATATGAATATGTGTTAGCTATTCTTATAAGGGTTGATAATAATCTAGGAATTGTGTCGAGTGTTTATGATTCACAAGAGTGTGATTGGATAAAGTCAAGGAATTTAATTGAGTCTACGGGGGTTCTCTTGCTCTCATGTTACATTTTTACCGACATTCGATTGTAGTTTTGTTGTAATTTTGTTTCTTTTTAACATGTTACATAATTTGGTTTTTGAGTTGGTGTGCAATCTATATTTCCTTCATATGAATTTTGGATGTCCTAGTATGATGACATAGGTTAAGGGGGAGTTGATGTCACTCTTCATCAAGCCATAAGGGTATACGAAAACCTATTTCTCTTAAGTTGTGAAGAATTGTTTTTAACATGTGTCTTACTGATGATTTCATGCAAATATTACTAGTTACCAGGGTATAATGACTGAGAAAGAAGTGAAAAAGGTAACCTATAGGTCTGTAGGTGGTGTCTAAGGTAGGGGAGCAATTTTTTTGCTCAAGATCATGAGCAAGGTGACATGAAAAGTGTTTGGGTAGAGTTAAGAGTAATGCAAGATCTACTTGGTTGATTATTTTCTTCTAGTGTGTTGGATTTTTGCTTGATAAGATGTCACGGAGTTCATGGTAGTCAAAAGATGGTATGCTATAGGTTTGATTAGCTCACCAAGATAGGGGAGATTGAGTTGCTTCTCTAGTAGAATTTTCAGATGTCTAGAAGGTATGTAAGGAAAGGTGATTGATGACATTCAAGTCCATTCCAAAGGTATATGGTTTCTTGACTCAATAATTTAAAGGTAGCATGTTTTTGAGGTTGAAAGGAATGAGAAAGTGCTTCAAGGAAGAGTCAACATGGTTGAGTCATCTCTATGAATCATATGCAAGGTAAGTGGTCTTGATTTTGTGTTCTAAGTTAGAGAAGGATAGTAGGATACCAGTGGGATATATAATGAGTGGATTCATGTTCTGTATTGGTTTTCATGGTTGGAAAATATTGGTCTAAATTTCTCTGAAGATGTGGTTTAGGTACAATTGTCCTAAAGTGGATTTGTAAGCATTAAAGACTACATTTATGTTGTTGAACATTAAAATGGCATAGAAAGAGATGGAAAGCATGAATGAAGTATAAAAAGGAGAGTATCGAGTTCGGGGGATCTAGTTTACATGATTTATTAGTTCCTTAGGATCATTCATTGTTGTTGATAAGATCAAAAAGAGAAACTACAAACAAAGGGGAAGTATTTTGAGTAAGTTGAGTTTTTGAATTGTTTCCATTGTGTCATGTTGTGGAAAATTTATCCAAAGAAGGTATGAACTAAATTGGAATTTATGTTATCCATGTAGTTTTTATATGATTCCATGATAGTTTCAGATCATGGTTAATGTGAAAATTTAAAAGTGTTCCCTATTTGTGAAGACTAGTTTTGGGGTGGTTTGGAGCATTCTCAGTGGTAAAATTGGAATTGCAGTAGATACAAGATGAGTTAGGAGATTATTCAAATTTTTTTGTGAATTTAATTCAGAGATATTTCAATTGGTATATCAAAATTTTATTTTTGATATGGTATGCAAATGTTATCACTGTTCATTGAAGGTAAAATCTGGAGGATGTTTGTTCTAGCATAATGTTATTGGCTACATGAGGTAAAGTGATCATTTTGAGTTTTTATTTCTTGGTGAAGGTTTATGAGTGCTTAGAAATCATGTAAAATTGTGTTCCATTTTTTTTTCAATTTTGAAATTGATTTTTTTGGTGATGGAATATTTTGAGCTCATAGTCAGATCTTGAGTCCTAGATGGCTTAAGGAGTAGTTTACGCTTATTTTCTTGGTTGAAGGCCTTCCACTTAGATTTGGAAGGAGTTAAAAAATGTTATAAAAATAGGATTAAGATTTATTTATATTGGTATAAGTTTTATGTCTTAGTGATGTGATCTTATGGATCTTTTAGGTCAATTTGTGAAGAAAAAGGTAAGATGGATTTCAGACGGAGTTTTCGTAAGCTGAAAGAATGAAGTGAATGAAGCATGAGATGATTACGTTGATTCTTTATATCCCCTAGAGAGTGAATGAGGATTAATTATATTCTTAAAAATTTCATTTGGAGGTATTGTAAGTGACAAAAATTGTGAAAAATAGTTGAGTTTGCAAATCTAGTTTTTGGGTAGCTTATTTTGGTGAAGAGGAAATTTGTATGTGGTTCTAACATGTGGATATTCCATGAGATATAACATGCATGTATGTGATTTACAGGTCCTAGGAATCCCACATAGTGGTAATATGCCATAGTTAAGTTCATCTTGGGTGGTATTGAGGCCCAAAGTTAAAAATAGGGTCTTTGGAAGTAGGTGGTTAGAGAAGGATATGAGTCTTCCTGGTTGATGTTATGGAATATTTTATTCGTCCAAGTAAAAATGAAAGCATGGTTGATGTTTAAATGTTATATTACACATACGTGGTTATTTTTTATAGATTTAATTATTATGGTTTTGGTGTGAGTTGATTTTTCTCATCCTAGTGATGGGGTTTTGAGGCATTTTTGTGCTTGTATGGAGGTTTTGGGCATGACCGACCTATATGGGTCATATGTGACCATTTTTATGATTATAATGTGATGTAATTAATATTTATTGTTTGTGAAAAATGTTTAGGACTAGAATATGGTGATTTTGAAATAATTAAAGCATATTTTAGTTCTTTTTTAGTTCATTTATGAACTAGTTTCTTGAGAGGGAAAAAGTGACCTATGTGAGTTTATGTTACAGGTATGAAGAAATGTTTTTAGTGATGAGAGATTATTTGACAGGTTGAATAATATATTAATTGTTTGTATCTGTTTTATGCCAAGAAAAGTGAAGAAGGAAAGAGAAAAAGTGAGCTAGGTGAATGAGGGTTTGAGCAAGGGTTTGAAGGATTTTGGATCTGAATCTTGTGATCACCATTAGCTGAGTTGTAGTAGCATATATTTAGTGATATCTTCATCAAAATCTTGTTTGATGATTCATATTCATGCAAGTCTCTTGTTTTTAGTAATATCAACAAGGGTTTAGGGGTTGGTACTCCTTGTGGGGTTGGTGCCTTACTAAAGAAATCTCTTGTGATATGTAATATTCACTTGAGTATTTGTTGTGTATAATATCAGAAATTTTTTTAATTGGTTTTATTCCCTTGATATTTTCCTGCTAACATCTTGTGTTTATGTGTTCTCTCTCATGTGTTATGTTCATTTGAATGTATGGTGCACACTTAATAAGATCTCATTGAATGTATATGGTTGAATGGATGTTAATTATTCTTAGAAATAATGGTAAATGAAGTAATAAATTTGTAGGACTGATTCACCCCCCTCTCAATCCATTGTGATTCCAAAAGGTCCAAAACTTGGAGATAGTCCCATGTTGCCTCAAATCCCTAGATCATCTTGATTTGGGATGGGTGTAATTTTGAGCTCCAAAAAAACCCTAATTTTATGCCTTAGAAGCTTCTTTTTCAATTTGCAACAATTCGACTCACGATCAATTTGAAATTTGGAGCATGGGATCCTGGAGATGAGCCAAATATGAGAATGGAGTTTTCATTACAAACAAACAAGGGAAAATCCCGATTCTAATAATAGTAGGTATCTAGTGTTTCTACTTACTAAAAATATCATCCTTCCAAAAAGTTGAAATTTCTCTTAGATCGAGCATTTGAAAAACAAAGAAGATGACAAACTATGTAGAACAGAACTTTAAGCAAAAATAAATTTTCCCCAAAAAAATAATGTTCCAAAATAGAAAATTTCTAAAAATGGTAAAACATCATCAACAAATGTTAATTTAGTTCTCTAAGGGGTTCACAAGATCAAATCTGAGTTAAACGGTTGAAATATCCCAAAATAGTAGGTTTTGGTCCCACTTACTAAAAATAGAAAGTCTAAGTTTTTGATGCATAAAGTTACTATTGGTTCTTATTTCACTCATCTTGTTGTTTTTTAATATCTTCATAGGGTTGTAAAGTTATTACATAGATAAAACAAGGAAATTCACCCTTCACAGACCCCGAGGCATCTAACTAGTCACAATTGTGCCCGGAAGCAAAGGGAACAAAATAGGGTACAACAGGTGAAAATCATGGATATTGTGTAGTCTGAAAGGATTTGGAAGGATCCAAGAACTCCATTGAAATACAATCCAAGGAATCATCAATTTTTGATCCACCATCATCTCTCCAAAGGAGTTAGATGAGTTGAGCTTGGTGATACAATTGAGTTGAGCTCGGTGAGTTGGTTGAGTTGAGCTAAATGAGCTAGTTGTGTTGATCTCGGTGAGCTGGTTGAGTTGATATCAGTGATCTGGTTCAATTGAGCTCGATGAGCTGGTTGATTTGAGATGGTTGAGTTGAATTGGGTGATTTTTTTGAGGTGAGTTTATTGAACTAAGTGAGCTAAGTGCTATCGGTGAGCTAAGTGAGCTAAGTGATCTGATTGAGCTAGTCAAATCATTCAATCCATTCTACACAAAGGACCAAGATCTCACCCTTTCTTATATGAGGTATGCAAGGATCCCCGAATCTTATACTCCCGTGTTTAGAATGTTAGATATGTGATGTTCACTTGGGGAAAATTATACATGATAATGAGAAACTATCCAAGCTTCAATTGACGACATTGGAATAACAATGTTCTTAAACACTCGATCAAACATCATATTGTATTATCATTCCTTTAAATGTGATTCATTACAATTAATATCTATTAAGCATGATTTTTTAAAATGAGGACCATCAAGAAACTTGAGCATTGTGTGTTATATATCATAATCAAGGGAATTTTGAAATCCTAAAGAGAAAGAGAGTGATCCTCACTCTCACTGTGGATCAATGAGGAATTATCATGAGTGATTCATGTGTTCACCTCAAGCTCACATCAAGAGATCTCTCAATAGTGTTTTTAAACACTCATTTAGCAATCTAAGGTGTCTATGCATCTTGCAGAAGGAGGAGATTGTGATCACCATCTCTCAAATCAACAATTTCTTCATCAGTAGAAGATCACTCAATCTCACTCCCTTATTATCTCTTTCCCCATTTTTTCTTCTCTCCCTCTTTCTAATTCTTCATTGTACGTAATCATGGTAATTTTTCTCATTCACTTAAGTGAATTTCTAAAGTTGAATTGTAAAATTCCCTTTGATTTATAAAAAGGGAACTTATTTTCCTCACTTCCTAGGAAGATGTAAAGTCACAAGTTGGATGAGAATAAGCGAGAGTCAAGTGGGGGTAGATGAGAGATCAAACTAAAATTCTATAAATTGGGATGGCTTATCCATTCCAAAGGATCTTGAAAGTTTAGTTTTCTATAGCAATTTTGGATTGTTGTATGGTTGATGATTTTCTTATCACAAAGAAACAAGAAATAAAAACTAAATTTCTTCCATTTCCTTTTCTCATGTTTTAGTCTTTTCTCTCTATATCCTACACTTTGCAAACATAGTAATCTTGAAACACCAAGAATTAACTTGGTGTCCTTGATGAATGAATCTAAAGAACTGTGTTTCTCTAGTTCTTTAGTCTTGCTATATGCTTTCATTGTTACTTTCTTCTAATTGAATATTCTACTCTGGTTATTGTATGTGAACTTTGCTAGTGCCTACTCACAATAATAACCTTCCCTTTCCTATACTTTCCTTCTTTACCTCGTATCTCTTGAAATTATTCCCTTGTAATATATACAAGTAGTTTTCCACAGGAGTTCAATGAAGTGTTATTATGTGATCCTGACCTATTTGGACACCCCATAGAAATAGATTAGTTTACATTCAATAATCTCCCCACACATAATAAGGAGGGGCGTAGCCTCATGAGTGTTAGTGGAAACACATAATTTGCAAAAAAACAAATTATTTTCCCAACACATGTTTTACTTCCCTAGGTTGGGCCATACAGATTCATTAGGATAGTACATCCGAGTCCTAGAAAACTTGTCAAATATTAGACAAACCTCTCCTCCAATTTTAATTTTAGTTTAATATTCTTTTTTAGTATTATAATCTCTCTTGGTCATTCTTGTATAGATAAATCATACATGGAACCCTATATAAGCAAGTAAACACTAACGCATTTACTAGCGTAAAAATAATATGACACTACATTAATACCCTCACTTTCAACACTTGAAAAAGGAACCCATGGATCCCTAAATATTGCAATAACATATTTATAATCATTATGAAAGTAAATTCTATAGGTTTTAAGCTCCTAACTAGGTCAATATATTAGACTCTTTCTCATATAATGACTCAAAAATCCATTTCCTAAGTATCTTAGGAAGAACAAGCTAAACTCAAGCAATTTCAAAGGTGGTTTTCAAATTTAGTTGCATACATTCAAATATTGCATGTTAGGTGGAGAAAGACATACAATTAGAGGCCTCTTTGGATTAATTCCAATGTTGATAGTGTACAAGGGTTCCTACAACCTAGATAATGTTTGTTTTTATAACTTCTCATCAATGGATAGGGTTTGAGATGATGATAAAATCATTCAAAGTTCTTTGCATGATGACCAAAAACTAGGGTTTTCCAGGTGATAGAGAGTTTCAAATAACTAAGACAATATCATAATAGTTCCAAGAATATACAAAAGGCGTGGGATCATACAATATGGTTCTCAGTAGATTGGTATGGCTCTACCCCAATCCATTGTTAAGTGATCTTTTTAGAATTAATTGTATTCCATTCATGATATCTATTGGGAAATTAAGGGAAGTATAATTAACCAATTATAGATCCACAATATAAATTCCAGAGATTATAGATTATGATGTACAATTAAATTTAACACAGATTTAGCTTGTTAAACATAGCGATTATTCTGAGATCTTAAATAACATGAGCTAAAGTAAATAATAGGAAAGTAAAAGAGACATAAGACACCATATTTAAGTGGGGAAACCTAAAGGAAAAAACTCCACTGATAAAGAATTATCTATATTAAGAATTTATCAAATCTTTTAACCCAACACTTCCACTTCACTCCTTGGTCTCCTAGAGATAATTACATATCGAGTGTATTCTCATTTATACAGTTCACTTGCATAAAAATCTTGAGCATTAGAATATATTTAGTGTTTAATGTATCTATCAGTCCCATGAGGATCATCCTATATATATATATATATATATATATAGGATGGGTGAACGGTCATACTATCTCACTCTTTTTAGCTATGAAAGATCGACCTAAGTTTATAAATAAAATTTTAATAAATGGGTCATAAGTGGTGGTCCAAAAATGGTATCCCCACTTGACATTACAAACCCAACACTCCCCTTAATGTTAAGTGGGGAAAATAAAAAAATACATGCCAAATTTACCTTTTCTACAAAATGATTTACATATCCATGAATCAACAACAATGATTCAAGATAGCATGTAAACAAGGGAAATCATACATATCTTCCCATACAAAAATTCTTAATACAAGTTCTTTATATATGAATACTTACATCAGATTATGGATCCTTTTATAAAATAAGGAAAACTCATAACTAAAGTTTCACTAGGATTTACAAGTAACTTCACATAGTGTGACACATTTACTTATTACAAAATGGATGAAGTGTTGGAAGTTTACAACATACGTTAAGAGTTGACATTATCATGCACAATCCCCTAAATGGAAACTTTGATAGGCCCAAAAAGGAATGAAACTTGAAAAAAATCATAGCACACAAAGGTGGCTTGGTGAAGATATTTGCAACTTGATCTTCAGTTGAACAAAACTTGAGATTAATATCACCATTTAGGAATTTATCACCAATTAAGTGCATATGAGCTTGAATATGCTTGGTCATTTGATGTTGAAATAGATTATTTTCAAGAGAAATTAAACTTTGGTTTTCACATAGAAGAGTAGTGCTCCGTTTGATCCCCATATGCAGTTCACCCAACAATATTTTCAGCCACATAACTTCCTTTACGGCTTCCATAACACTTATATACTCTACCTCAGTAGAAGAGATAAACATTATTGGTTGCCTCTTTTCTACTCCAAGTGATAGCATTTGAACCAAACTTAAAAACATATCCATAAGTAGACTTTTTATCTACATCATGATCAAAATCACAATAGCCAAATAATTTTGCATCATTAGAAGAATAATAAAACATACCATAATTGATTGTTCCTTTAACATATTTTAGTATTTTTTTTTCCATTTTCCAATGATCCCCATAAGGCTCTTGCATAAATATTTAAACTAGTCCTCTTGCCTTAGAAATATCGTGTCTAGTAATAGTCAAATAACTTAGACTACCAATTAGTTGTCTATATAGAGTAGGATCAAATTTAGCACAAGTAGGTTTAGGATCTAATTTCACACTCACTTCAATAGGCATGGAAACAAGCTTACAGTCAATCATGTTAAATATTCTAAGTAAATTCACAACATACTGATATTTCGATGTGACAATAAATTTATGGTCTTGAATTATAAAAATTCTTAAAAAATGATTTAGCAAACCTAAATTAGTCATTTCAAAACATTATTTTAACCTTTCTTTGATTCTAACAATTAAATTTCTATTATTGTTAGTAATAAAAATATCATAAACATACGAGACAATAATGATGATATGATTATTTTCAGACTTAAAAAATAAATCATTATTTGAACAACAATTAGAAAAACCAAGATCCTGAAAGAAACTGTTAATTTTATCATACCAAGCTCTAGGATCTTGATTAAGACCATACAAATAATTTTTCAACTTGCAGACATATATTTCCTTACCATGTTCTTCAAAACCTTTAGGTTGACTCATGTAGATATATTATTTTAAGTCACCATTTAAAAAGGCATTTTTAACACCCCTTTAGTGATTCTTCGAACCGTATTGGGTGTCCAAAGAAAGAAGAATTCTAACGAAAGGCCCATCTTAGCTATAGGAGAAAAAGTATCAACATAGTCAAGACAAGGTTTTTGAGTGAAACCACAAGATATCAAACTTTCCTTGAATTTATCAATTTCTCCTAAAAATTTATACTTGATCTTTTACAACTACCTTAGAAACCCTAAAATTCTTCTCTTAGAAGGAGGAGGGACTAGTTCCCAAGTATTATTTTTAATCAAAGCATTGTATTCATATTCCATAGCCTCAATACATCTATCATCTTGATGGGAAATTTCAAAACATTTTGGTTCAACCTCATAGAGTTTTAGCAAGGCATGATAAGAATGCTGACTACGAGTTACATTTCTTATACTAACAAGATTAGACTCCTTAACAATATTTTGAGCCCATTTAGGAATCTTGGGATACAAGACACTTTGAGATGAATCCCCCTCAATCTCCATCATATTTAGATATGGATAACCATCCTCTTGAACTTCTATTTCCATAATGTTAGGAGAAGTATTATCAAACTCTATGTTAGCAGAAACAGAGGAAGGTTCATAAGAAGCATCACAAAATGTATTTTTAAGACAATAACATTCTTGTTTTCAACTATGTCATACTTGAAAGGATCATAGACTCTTAAACCTTTAGTTCTATAACCATAATCAATGAAATTATAATAATAGGAGGTTTGATCAAGATTATTCCTATTAAACTTAGGAATACGAGATAGAAGTGGGGCTACCGGATAGTCTTAAGTGAGAAATATTTGGTTTATTTTTCATCCATACTTCATGAGGAGTATCTTGATGAAGATATTTAGAAAGAAATCTATTAATAATATGGATAACATATTCATGGCTTCTACCCATAATAACTTAGGCACATTAGATGTAGGAATCATAGTTGTATCCATTTCTAAGATAGTTTTATTCTTCCTTTCTACAATGCCATTTTTATTAGGCGAATAGGGAGTAGTAAACTCTCTTTGAATCCCGCATGACACAAAAAAATCATCAAAAAAATTGATGACATATTCACCTCCATTATCAAGTCCTAATTCTTTTAATTTTTAGATTAGAAGCATTTTCAACTAAAGATTTAAATTGTTGAAATATTAGACAAGATATCAAACTTCTTAATGAAATAAGACCAATTAATTCTAGAGAAATCATCAATAAATAAAACACCATATAAAGCACCACTAAGAGAAGGAACTTCAACTGCACCTCTTACATCACTATGAATTATTTATAATAACTAAGAATAATTTGGATCATGATGCTTGTGAAATGGTTCGACATGTTTCTTACCACATAGTCAACTTTCACAAGTTTCATGATCTAACTTCATATTTGGAAGACCAACAACACGATTAAGCCTAGAAATTTCATACAATATTTTTAAATTTACATGACCTAATCTTTCATGCCAAACATGAATATCATTCCTAGAAGAGGAGGAAAAATAAGATTCAGACACAAAACCATCAAATATTTACAAGCCATTTTTATGAATACTATTTTATGAATACTAGAAGCAATAATATTACAAAACTTATCTTTTACATACCACTTATCTTGTAACAAAATAACTTTACAATTTTCTTTAGTTAGCTGAGAGAAAGACAAAAGATTATTTTTCAGTTGAGGAACATACAAGACATTCCTAATTACACTATTTGACAATTTAACATTCCCACAACTTTCAGATCTAATGATGGAGTTATCTCCTAGATAGATATTCTCCTCACATTTAACTACATCTGAGAGGATACCAAGAGTGCAATTCATGTGCCTAGAGGCACCACTATCAAGAATCCATTCATTTTCATTTGAAGCTGAAAGGTCAAGTATATATGGCATTAGACTACTCAACAACATTAGCCTAGTTTTGCTTCTGATCTTTCTTTTTACTATTAGGCTTGTTATTTATAGAATTATTAGCTGATTTGTTAGTTTTTAATCTACAATAAGACTCTTTATTCCCAATTTCCATAATTTTTGCAAGTTCCATTAAATTTGGATTTAAACTTCTTATTGTTCTTAGCAAAATTAGTCTTAGGATTGGATTTAAATTTTTATCTCGATATTAGACTTCTGATTAGGATTACTATTATTCCTATTTTTAGCAAACTTATGATTATGACAGAACAATGCCTAGTATGTAGTCTCTTTTTAATCAAAATTCTCCATTACACTCTCTTCTTGATTTAAAGGAGAAGATAGAGTGTCTAAATCAGGTAGATCATTCTCATTCTCATGCTTAGAGTTAAGAATAGAGAAATAATTTCCAAATTTCTCATGAATATTTATCTTAATTATGAAGTACTGAAGCCTATCTTGGAAAAATTCACAGCTAAATCCATCTAATTATGCTTTAATGTTCTTTAGTTTAGGGTAAGTCCATGGAAATGGTGGACCAAAAGGGGGTCAAAAGTGGACATATTTTTCCAAAATCAGCAAAACTTGAACTTCATCTAATAATTTGACATGCATATGCTCAAAATTTGACAAAGTGATAAGAATAAGTACCATAGAGCTTGGAATCTAGTTTCTAAACTACTATTTAATTTTTAAATGGTGGATATTAAGAGGGTAAAATGTGGTGCACACATAAAGTATGTCTATTTTTGTGTCAAAAAGATAAAAACCTATTGTGTGCACACCCCCATTTTTTGAGTTCTATAAATTATTTTTCAAATCCCTTTAGTAGAAAGTTAGCTAATTCCATGTATGAGGTCCCACTAATTTTTCATAATTTTTGGATGAATATATAATTTTTTATTAATTTTCAAAGTGCACACATCTTGAAAATGAAATATTTGTGTGTACACCCCCATAACTTTGAGAAAAATAGTCATTTTTTTCTTTTTTAATGCGTGTAGAATGGAGTTTAGAGAAGATTTTTTTTTGAAATTTGGATGAAAAAATCATAAATTGTGTACAAAAATGTATGCATACATTTTGACAAGAAAAGAAGGCACTAGTAAAATAAATTAAGGATGAAAGCCTTAAACTAATCAAATTTTAGAAAGAAGTATATCATCACCAAGGTAAAACTGAGCTTGATGTCGTAGTATAATTTTTTTGGAATATTATGTTATAATGCATGAGATATTGGGGTGTACACGTGAGATTTTTATATTTTTTTGTAAAACACGGATTTATTCATGGATTACACACTCCAAACCTTAGGTTTGGATATCTAAGAAAATCCAAGCCTATGGATTGGGAATGTAAAATCCACAAAATATGAAATATGCTCGCGTTCTGTTTGATATGTGGTATATCTAGTTTTTGGAGGGATATATTTAGTAAAATAAATGGTTTAATTTTTTCATTTATTAATTTGTATACTTTATTATTTCTTATACTTTAAATTTATTTTAGTAAATATAAGAAACTAGAGTCACTATGTGCCTTATGAAACTAGTCTCATAGCTACATTAGTAATGGTTTAGAAGATAGTTTGTCATATTCTAATATGGTCAAGTATATAGGTTATTTTCGGATTTTAGCATTCACTTAAAGATTTTAGGGTTTAAATTCTACAATCGATGTCTATTTTAGGAAAGAATATAGTTTTTTTATGTTTTGGGGCCTTATAGATTGTTTACTGACATTTTTAATATTGTTAAATGTTTCAAAATTATAATTTACAAACCTCACAACTCCTAAAGGTTGTAAAATTTTATAGAATATGTGGACTCAAATTTTCCCATGAGCATGAAGTTGAATCCTTAAATTTGTCTTAGAATATGGTAGAATCATACTATGGATGAGTACTTACTTTACCATTTTAGGGAATGCATCTTTAAGAGGATCACTCATGCAATCCACACAATCAACAATGGAAGGGAGTGACTTTGGTTCCCATGTTGGCATGAATATAATCCTTTGAAACTTATAATATAGATTAATAGTAGTATGGTGTGGGAAAGAAGATGATCTATCTAAGGACCCCATAATATATTCATTTGTTCAATAGAAGAATACGACTTAAATTGAATATTTAGAAGCTAAAAGAGTGCATCTCATCGATAAATTTATAACACACAACAAAAGTTAGGGTAGGAGTAGGTGAAAATGTGTAACATATTCCACACATTCATTTACTTTCTATGGAGAAATAAAATTAGGAATTTCATCAAGATGTATACTAAGTAAATTAGTCACATTTTCACCCAAATTTAGGAGAATGAAGTTTGATTCAAGTTTCACATACTTCATAAGAAATCAAATCTACATCAACATTAAGAGAAATGCTTTTCAGATATCCTTTTGTGTTTTTGCAAAGAAACCCTTGAAATAATTTCATAAATGGATAAGACACCAATGAAATAATTTTTTGCATTACAAAAAAAGTAATTTAGGGAAATTTTTAAGAGGGTGTTGTCATCTAAAATGTATGGCATGAAAAATTCAAACTTTGAGTATGAGAACTAAGCCCATAGTGTAATATTTCAATTTCGCCCACTGGTGTGTCCTTCCTTTGGACAAACTTCCTCAATACCACTCTAAAAATGGATTAAAAGAAATTATTAACAAGGTTTTGAGTGTGTTTCAATGTGTAGGTATGATTAAATAAAATTATTGATGAGTTCAGTGTGACTTGATGGAAGATAACTTCCTCCATAGGCCTAAAAAGGCCATTCTGAGCTAATAAAAACCCTATGGGAGAGTTCAAGAAATATATTAAGCATCTGAATGTGATTTCAAAGAATATTGGAAGTGTTAGAGGTAATTTAAGAAGATTTAGGAAATTTTTTCTCATTCAAGGACAATCTACTCAACAATAGGTTTTATAGGTGTAGGGAACAAACACTCTAATGGTGAAATATGACTTCTCCGGATGATTTTGGGAGCTTTGTAAGGAGTTAGGATGGAAAAAATAGGAACTAGAAATATATGTGAATCCTATACATGTTGGTAACATCCATTTTTATCTAAGACTTAAAGGTTTCATGAATAATTTCAAAATAGTGTAGCTACCCCTTTTAGTTCTAGAAAATAAGGCCCTAAATTTGCAAGCTCTAGAGGGATGGTCACCACATAGTGATAGGTGAATATTTATAAATATTGATAAGTACATATTGGAATTGGTACTATTATTGTTTACCATGGGTGAGGATATGATGATAATGGGGTCAAATTTTGTGAGTTGAAAACACCTTCCTAACACCCCAGGTTGTGTTTTTGAGTGATGAAATTTATAACATGAAAAAGGGGTAAAAATGAGTTACCATGAGTTGAAATCATGTTTCTAAAACCTCAAGTAATGAATTAAGTGTTTATAAACACTATTATGAGATATACATTGTGATGGGAACAAAATGCTCTCTTCTAATTACAAGGCAGGAGCGAGGATCACTCTCTTACTTTTAAAGGCCTCCATAATTAACCCTAGTGATCACAAATCAACTCCATGATGCTCAAACCATTTTCTGATTATCTATCACTTACTAAAATAGGTATTCACCATGTAGATGGAAGAATTTCTCACTTGAATGAGATTCTTGGCATGTGGTCACCTGTTGGATTGAAATGAGGTGGTTGTAATGTCCTTCCTCCTTTAAAGTGTGACCACACTACAAGGTTAGAATGATTGTTTAAGGACACTACCAAGTGAGTGACATCAAGTAAAACGCATATGATTTCTCATTCTTACATACATGGTGCTCTATATGAAGATCATCCTCTTACCTCTCCTGGCTCAAGAATTCTCCTCGGATGGAATAAAATTAAGGATACTCATACACCTCTTTGTTCATATGTCTCTCATGGAGATAGATGATGCCTTGACATTTCACACATGATGGTCTTGAATGTCATAGTATCTTGACTAGCACATCTTGGCTTATTCGTTGAAGTGGTTTGAACATGACGGAAAATTAAAGATATGATGATCCTGAACTTACTCTATGAGCTTCCCATTTCACCTTTAAACGTGATGACACCCTTTTTAACTTCAAAATTCAATTCCTTGACCAAGATGTCACATGATTGGAAACATTTTTATAGTATCTGGACACATCTTCACTTGATTTATCCTCATGGAAATAGGTTTCCTCCTTTATATGGAAGGATTTCTCCCTGATTGAGACTTGAAGGAATGTTTGAGGGTGAGATCCATCTTCTTGAACTCTAATTGCATTGAAGCACTATGAAATCCACTCCTTGAATTGCAAGATGTGAGCACATTGTCAAATATTGATTAAGTGTTTAGAAATAATCTTAAGAGATATACACCATTTGTGATCTCAAGATGACTACCTTCACCACTGATACATAAGAATCATTATAACTGATGATAATATCATTCAAATGATCCAAGGCTTGGGAGAGCTAAGGCTCCAAGAATTTGAAGAAAACATAGTTTTTAAACCATTGTGATATACAGAATCTATGTATGGTGATTATATGATGAAATCAAAAAATGGTGAATCCAAATGCTTGTTCAAGATGGTGTTTGTAGACTGATGGAGAGATAAGTATATATTCTTTCATTACATTCCTTTCATGTATGTATATTTTTGTTCTTGTGGTTTTGAGTTATGGTGATTTTGTTGAATAATTAATGGCTGAAAAGCATGAAGCACTTTGTCGAGTTAAGAAAGACAAGAGGAATGAGTTGAAGAGTTATACTGTGACTGAGACATGCTCATAACAATCTCTTACACATATATTAGGTTGTATTTGATCATTATTGTTGATAGTGTTGTTAACAGTCTAGAGACAAGGCATGTTAGTGTATAGGTTGTGTAAGAGGATCAAGGGAGAGTATCATGAAGACAAGTTGAGTGGGAGAAGGATAGAATATTAAGTAAGAGTTCATGGCACCTCATAAACTTACAAAAATGTGGAATGTTAGCTGGAACTATGATTAGTTTGAGTAAACCCTTGAAATCATAGTAACCCTACCCTAATGTACACCTACATGAAGATAAGAAAAGATCCATTATTCTAAGCCTTTGAAAGGTTCATTACTCTCTCACTAGTAAAATAATCACAAAGGGAATGGGTTGATAAACCTACATAATTGATTTGGAGTTTTGAAAGTTTGTACAAGTCAAAAGGTAAAGGAAATTCACCTTCCCGAGTTGTTTAGTAACCCTCACCTGGTTAAGCCTAGGGCTCATGGTTTGAAGGCTCTAATCGATGAGTTGAAGCTTGAAAATTGGTAGATATGATGCTAAGGAGGTATATTAAGAGATTCAAAGGAAAATTAGAAGGTTCATTGGGTGCATGTTGAGGTGTGAGTGACAGTCTAGGGGAGAAACAACAAATACAAACCTAGACCTAATTATTAGCTCAATTTAATGAAGGAAGTGGTATTTATCTTTGGAGTTCAAACCTAAAAATCTTAATGCAACTAGAAACCCTTAATGGGTACTCTAAAATTCCCTCAACTTGTTGAGTATGTGCTTAAATTTGAAGATATAGTCAACATAACACCCGAATAGGGCTAGAAAGTGGGAAGGCCAGTCTAAGAGAGTGGATAGTGAATGGAGAAGCTAATGGAAGGATATGTTAAACAAACTTGTCATACCTCCTTGAGATTGAGAAGGGTGTTTAGGGATTATTTTATCTTGCATGAAGAGTTTGCAGAGTAGAACAACCAAGAAGTGACCAGTGAACCTTGCTCTTGTGCAATGTAAGGGAAGTTTTGCTGAAGGCAAGTGAGAGGATTCTTTGGATGAATGTTGAGAAACTAGATGGGTGAAATAGGTGGTTTAGTGGTCTAAGAACATGATGGAATGATAATACTATATCAAAAGAGAGGAATAGATTCAAAGGTTCCTATATTTGAAGCTTCTTAGTTGAGGAAACAAAACCAATTGAACTAGTCATGGAAGAGTTGGACCAAACAGAGCACTAGAGGAAATTCTTGGGATAAGGACAACACTGAGAGAATGAAGGAAGCCTTGAGGAATACCTCATGATTTTTATAATTGCACCCATTGTCCTCATGATGTTTCAGATCCTTCACAAACCTCATGATGACCATTCCCTTGATTATTTGAATCAATAAAAACTTACATATGTGTTTTGATTTATTATGTGTTATAAGGAATTGCATGAGTCCATATATTCGAGAAATTTTTTCTACCTTTAGGAGTTGTGAGGTTTATAAAATATAGTTTTGACACATCTAAAACTCCTACAAATGTCAATAACCAATCAAGAAGACCCCAAAACCTAAACAATGACTATATTCTTTCACAAAATAGATATCAATTGTATAATTTAAACCCTAAAATATTTAGGCTAAATGTTGAAATCCTGAAAATACCTATGTATTAACCAGATTAGAATATGAAAAACTATCTTCTAAATCATGACTGATGGAGCTATGAGACTAGTTCCATAAGGTGCAGAGTGACCCTAGTTTCTTATATTTACTAAAATAAATTTTAAGTATAATTTTTCATTTATTAATATTTATACTTTATTATTTCTTAAAGTATAAGAAATAATAAAGTATAAATATTAATAAATGAAAAAATTATACTTAAACCATTTATTTTAGTAAATATATCCCTCCCAAAACCACATATACCACATAGCAAATAGTAATGCGAGCACATTATAATGTGCTTATGTTATAATGTAAATGCATTATAACGCACTCATGTTATAATGTGATCATGTTACAATGTGAGCACGTTATAATGTGCTCATATTATAATGTGAGCACATTTTAGGCTTGGTAATTACCAAACCTAATAATTCATAAAGTGCTCACCTTACGCTTAAAATTGGATTTGTGCCCGCTTTTGTGCCCCCAACTTGGTACACTTACCCTTTATCTAGGTAATTAACTATTTTCTCATCCCCCTTCATAGGAATTGTAAACAACTCTAAAACTAGATTAATTATCTTAGATAAATGACTTCCTTCATGCATAGTCTTTAATTTCTTCCAGCATCAATAGGAACATCCATATGACCTATATGCATCAAAAATTCATCTTTTATGCTTTGTAAAAGGATGGAAATACTTTCTTATGATCTATAAGAGGAGCTAAAATTTTCAAGGGTTTCTTGCCTTCCAAAGGGGAATTTTTACTACACTAGTCACCGGATCCCATAGCTTTGTAGCCATAAAACATGATTTCAATCAAACTCTCCAAATGTTATAATTAGTTCCATTCAATAATTGAGACTTATCCATCGAAAAACTAACAGAACTAGCCATTTTTAATGCTAAGACGAAAATGTAAACATATATATATATATATATATATATATATATATATATATATATATATATATATATATATATATATATATGAATCAAGGAAGATAAAAGGAGGTAAAAAAATCCAGCCACAAATATTCTTATTATTTATATGAATGCAAATAACTCTGAATTAATAAAAAATATCTTGTTTTGATCAATTTAGCAGATCTTGGACGGAAACAAGATACAAATTGTTTAATAGATTAATTAACTAATTAATTAATTAATTAATTAAGATCTTAAAGAGATCTTTAAAATATGGTAGATCCTCTAACGGATGTGAAGTATTTAAAAATTCAATTCAATTCATTTTCAAGTCCATAACAAGGTTAAAAAACAATGATGATAAAAAAAGAAACATGTTGCAAAAGATTAAAAACCGACACCTTGAAAATTTAAAAATTGGTGTCACTTTTCAATTAGCTCACACTTCGCAGTGCAAATGATAAGACATAATAAAATTAATAGAAAAATAAATAGTAAATAAAAAATGTGTCGTTAATTAATTGGTTCACTTTTTCGCACTCTAACAGAATACAAACAATATGTGAAATAAAAGTCTTAGTTAAACAATGTCACTTGTCTAAAATCTAACGACTAAATACTAGAAACTTGGCAGCTTTCCTCAAAACTTTAAATAGATTACCTTGGGTAGACTTAAAGTCCCTAAAATATGCCAAACTTTAAAATAAATTTTAGGGTTGAAATCAAATGAAATATGTCACAATCTTAGTGGCTAAGACAAAGTAAAGACTGACACCCCGAAAGATAGAGTCTAACACTTACGAAGATTTACACAATAGAAAATTAATATAAGTTTCCAAATTCAATTTTTCCACACTTTTTAGTGCTACCATTATGACTAAGGAAAAATTAACCACACATGGAGCCTTCTCAGTCGCTCATTTTTCACAAAATTGACAAATATTGACAAATGTGAAACGATGGATAATTCTTATTGGATAATCATTGTCGTAATTACAAAAGACCTGAAAAATACCAAAAGGTGGCTAATTCTTATTGGATAACCAATTCCATAATTAAAAATACTTGACAAATGTGAAAAGGTGGCTACTTTTTATTGATAACCACTATCGTAATTCAAAAATCTTTGAAAAATGCAAAACGTAAACTTGGATCAAATCTATTGGCTCAAATTTTACAATAAAGAAATAACTAAAAAATACTGAAAATGCAACATATGGAGCAATCCTATTGGCCCGGATTTCAAAAAAAAAAAAAATCAAACAAAATCCCGAGAGTGCAAAATATTAAACGACTTGGAGCTTTCTTGTTGGATCGATTTCATAAATGATAGAGGAAATCTAATCCAAGTTTGACAATGCGAAAAAACATGTAAGACCCTTATTGGCTTGAGTTTCATGACCGAGAATAAGATTTACAAAAAATAAACAAAACAAAGAAAGATGGAGCCTTATGAATTGCTCTGGGATTCATAAAAAATGAAAAGGTTTATTAAAAAGACTACAATGTGAAGCCGATGGCTTAAAATGATTGGATCGAGCTTCATAAACAAATATATAACAAAAAATAAATATTTAAAAAGTCGAGGCATATTTAAAGGCTCAACTAACTAGATCTAAAGAGATCTTTCGGATCCACAGTTAAAACCATATCCAATGGCTATAAATGGCGTAAAAACTTAAAATAAGCTCGTAGATGAAATATTTAAACCAAAACTACTGAAAAAGATGCAAAATATAGATCGAAGAAATAAATTACTCAAACATGATCTAAATAGCCATTTAACTAATATCTTCAAAAAAATTGGGCGGAATTGGAATTTTAAACCTAGTTAGCTCGAGGACGACATGCATAATAACAATTAGGGCTTCACGAATCCATAAATAAACTTCAAGATTCTTCACCCAAGAAAATTAAAAGATCCTATATCAATCCTGCACATGCATAATCGCCAACTTTGATACCATGTTGGAAAATGATAGGAAGTCTAATTAACTAATTATAGATCCACAACATAAATGCCAAATATTATAGATTATGATGTACAATTAAATTAAATGCATATTTAGCTTGTTAAACATAGAAGATTACAGATCTTAAATAAAATGAGATAAATAAAATAACAGGAAAGTAAAAGAGACATAAGATACCATATTTAAGCAGGGAAACCCGAAGGAAAAAAACCCACTAATAAAGCACTGCCTATATGAATAATTTATCATATATTTTTAACCCAACACTTCCACTTTTCTCCTCGGTCTCACAGAGATAATTGTAAATTAGTGTCTTCACAATTATACAATTCACTTACATAAAAAAGCTTGATAATCAGCATAGATTACTTTTCTAATGGATATATCAATCCCGTGAGGGATCATCCTATATATATATATATATATATATATATATATATATATATAGACGGGTGAATAGTCATATCGTCTCACTCTTTTTAGCCGTGAAAGACTGACCTAAGTTTATAAATAAACTTTTAATAAAAGGGTTGTAAGTGGTGGTCCACCAAATGGTATCCCCACTTAACATTATCAACCTAAAAATCTCCATATCCTTATAATGAATCTTCCAAAACCTTCCAAAATCATCAATAACCAGCTAAGTGTGCTCATTCCTTTGTATTTATGAGTTAATATCTTATTTAGAATATCCATCAGTAATTATAAAATAAATGTTTTGATTTTGATAATTAATGTTGGAATTTAATTAATTATAATATCCACCTATTTCTAACCCTTACGTCCTTTAGATCACTAAATCACTAAAACCAATTAGGTTCCATGATAATTATAATTATGGTGTAAACATTTTAGTGAACCTTACCTCGTGATTCAAAATTAACAATATCCCTAGTTGTATTAGGGTTATATCCTTTCTTATAAGTATATGTTGTTATTTATTCTTAGTTCTAACATCCTATTTTTGATTGTACATGGTCTTTTCGTGCGTTTTAAACATAGTGATCGCTTCACCAATCGACCTATTGAACATACCGAGATTTCTCCTCCTACTTGTATGTATTATAGACTCATGGTTTCTTCCCCATAACATATTTATATAAACCCATAAATGTTTTACCATGTCCATGAGTTATCCTTATATGCAATTGAAATTAATTGTGATAATTTTTATGATTATCACCATAATGTTGGTAATTTTATGGATCATGAACAATTATAACACGTATCTCATTTTTGAAACCAAATTCATTAGAATCCCCACCACATCAACCTATTATCAACATCATCCTTGTTGTTATGTTTGCTCATGTGATACAATATCTAGTGAATAATCCTTTTTGGGAGGTCTCAACCCTCTTCTATTATTCCTACATGTGCAATTCCTACCTCCTTGAGGGAACCTAATATACTAATGCATAATGTTTAAATACCTCTTCTTGCATCCACTATTTCTATGGAACATCCTACATCTACTCCCATGATTCACACACTTCTTAATCTAGTAAGTAAGCTCTTGAAACCATTATCAATACCTTACAACATCAAATCTTAAAATTATTACAATGTGTCTCTTCTTATACTCATGATATGTATTTTATCCATTTAATTCACAACCCACTTACACCCAAAGTGGTTTCTTACTCTTTGTTCACTATTTTTATTGCTCCTAAGCTCCCCATTTATAATGGAAAAGGAGATTCTCTGAATATATTTTCTCTTTTCACGTCACTTGTTTTTATTATGCTTCTCATGATATCTTGCTTCCCAAGATATTTCCTAGAGTCTTAAAGATTTTGAACTACAATGGTTCTATGATCTCCCTACACATTCTACATACTCTTTTACCACTTTTGAAAATCATATTTTGGCACAATTCTCTATTAACATTGGGGATAAAGTTTCTTATGCACAATTATCTAAATTATGACCAGGTTCCACTAGTCCTATCAATGGTTATGTCTTGTGATATAATATTTTTCTTACCAAGATGAGTACTATATTAGTTGATAGCGAACTGCAAGATCTATTTACCCAAATCTACTTTTGTAAGAATTTTCCTCTTTAAGAATTACTTATATTTTGACCACCTATGCCACACACTCAAGGAGCATGAAGATAAGTTTCCACATATGAATAAGATCAATTTTTTTTTACCACTCCTACCACACCAAATGCCAAGCTTACAAATAAATCCACAATCAAAGGAAAGGATAATAATGCTAAAGTTACTTCTAATGACACTATAAATGTTGTTTCTCAAGCAACTAAGTTGTAAATACAACCCGACCATTAGAAATTTACTAAATTACCTTATGCCCCACACATTATATTAAAAAAATTGCTTTAGTTTGATCTTGTGTCTCTCCCTTCACAATTCAAGGTTAATACAAACAAGCCTCAAAGTAATACTTTCGATACCAATACTTACTGCAACTATCATCGTCAGATCAACCACTTCAATGATAGTGTCATAAGATTCTCCATATAATCCAAGATCTTATAAACTCCCATGCTATTTAATGGGATGAACATGTATAATCCTCTAACCCAACAAATGATAATGTTAAACTCAAAATATTTAATGATCCACTTCCTAAGCATACCAATGATAAATCTACATCTAAAGTGCACAATACTTATCACGTAGTACCACCACCACCCTCTTATGATCACCCCTTAGATGCAATGATTGACACTATCACCCATACATCATCTCCTACACCACTCATTAATTTTTATGACCTCGACATTGATGACACATTTGTATCAAATACTCTATCTATTCATGACTCTATTAATCAAGTACCTATTTATGATGTTTTGGTTTACCCACAAAATAAATATAATGTATGAATTCTATGTTACTTTAATCTCTTAGAATTTCTATTATCTTACAAATGAAGCTAATCCTTGATATCACGTTACTCTACTCATCAATATTGGTTTTATCACTACTCAAAATTCATTCTTGGTTACTTTGACTCTTAGTTTAGGTACCTTACATTTGGGTCTACGATGGGTAGGTGCTCTTTGGGATACTCCTTATGTCATCCAAAAACGTGTTAGGTTTATCCATAACAACTAGGTTATCACCACTCGAGGTATTCCCTCTAAGGCTTCCACTCCTAGCTATCCTAGTCATCCTTCCATAGTTATTAATTCTATACCTATTGCACCTATGGATTATACTTTGGTTTCACCTGATGTTTATCACCTTTCTCACCCTCCCGGGTTTCTCCCTACATCCATATAATTACCCACCGCTTATCAAATTTCAAGCTCTCTTAGGTCTCTTGATAGGCCTTTGATTTCTCACATCACCTCTCTTGAATCCATCTCTCTTAGGTATCTTAGTAGGCCTTTGATTTCACAAACCTCCTCTCTTGGATCTATCTCTCCTATCTCTCATGGTATCTATACGATGGAAAAGTGACATGCGAGCATGGGAATCTACAAGTAACTCTTCCTCGCACCCAACCTCTCGAGGTCATGCCGAGACAGCCGATGGGGATGGAATACACATGGGGTGCAAATAAGCTAGTTAGGTAATCTTATGTCTTCAACACGTAATAATGGGATCTGTGAATCTAAGGCAAAGAAGGCCCTCCTAACTTGAATTAGTGTGATAGATCATTCGGTGAGGATAGCTGCTCGAAGGCTCCAATCAATATCGAGCTCTGTCATGATCCAATCTATGGGTTGTGGGATATGTGGAAGATGACCTACGGGTGCTTCGTATATATCTCCCAACAAGGTCATGAAAATGGAATGACTAAATGTGTAGTGGATCTTTTGGTGTTTTATGGATGATTCTCTAGTCTAGTCCAGAAATATTTAGCTTGGTTAGTTGCTACGTTTAATAATGATAGTTGTGTGATGATGTCTGGTGGAAGTGGAGAAGACCTAAACACCAGTGTTCACAAGCTGGTGTCAATATTTGATTGATTTGTAGGCCCATTGGGTTGTGGGACATGTGGATCACAACCATAAGTTCATGGTTGTTGTGGACCTCCTATGGTCATATGAAGAGTCAACCCCTGATTCCAAGTATCTAGTAATCGTATGCCTTTTCGCCTCTACATTTAGAACTAGAAGTTGCACGATTTTCTTGGAGTACCTAACAGGTGTTCTGGAAACTTGGATATGTAAGCTAGTGTCTATATCAACGAGGAGGTCTCCTACGTCTGGTTGTGGGACTAGTGGATCACAACCGAATGTTTTCTCTCTTTTAGGTCCTTCTACAGTCATATGGATATCTATCAAGGTAGTCTATAATTTGGCTGATTTGACTAGAACGTGTGTGCTTTGTCGTCTTCTATGTTTAATCCTCTTAGCTATGTGCTGATTTCTTGTAGGTCTGTTGTTGTTCGGAAGACCTGAATTCTAAGATTTTGGTCTATGTCAGTTAATGCTACAACAAGATTGGGTTGAGGCATGATTGGCTCAAAAATGTATTCCCTGGGCTCCCTAGGTCCCGTGATTGTCATACAAGATCAATATAAACCTAACTAAAACGAAATAAACTAATTATGCAAGATATATCTACAACATATATATATTCCTCTATTTTTGTATTTTTGATAGAATTTTTAATAGAATTGAAAGAGAAACTAATCTAATATATTCTAAAGGTGACAACTAATCTAATAAAAAATTAAACAAGAAAGGTATCTCAAGTGTAGCTACTTGCCTGTGTAGTTGTGAGTTTATCCTAAATAACTAGATAGCTGATTAACTTAATTGAAAGATTCTCAATCCTACCTCAGAAGTGAGGAATGAATCATAGTTTCTGAGAAACTATCAATCCCCATAGCTTCCCTGACAATATCAAAATGAAACTTAACTGAAATGAAATATTTCACTACTCTATTTGATATGTTTTAACTAGAAATTTGACAGATAAAACCTAGAATTTGCAGAACAGTGGCAAATCTAGTAGTGTATGACTTTGTCCCCTCAGAATGATCTTCTCGTTCCTTCGTGTTCACATGAATCCAGAAGAGCGTGTATATGCTAGCATCAACAGAAGAAGGTATTTGAACAATGACAGCTTTGGATATAGACTAAATATAATGCAAGTAGGAGAGGGACAATGCAAGTGACAGAGCTTGGCGTATGTAATTCCTAGTGGGATTTATTACAGGAATACAACACAAGTGTACCGAGAGATTCTAGAATCTACCTTCTGTGAAGAACACAACCTGCAACTCTAATGAATTCAATCTACAACTAAAACTATTATGTTCTAAACTAATTTGTATGAACAATAATGAACAAGACTAGAGCAAGAAGATCGAATGGCTTCTAATAGTAAAGGAAAACTAGCATGGATGTAAATATGAAAACAAACTGATTTCTAAGAAAGAAATTGAAAGACTAAACAATGGAAATGAGAAGTTGAGGGGCCTTTTGCTTAAAAACAAGCTAGCTATTTATAGATTTCACATTCACCCAAAGGTGATTCCTATTAGAACTCTTTTACCATTAAATAATGAAGAAACACTATTCAATGGAACATAAAACATTAATATGAGCTCAGGTGGTTGAGAAAAGTTGGTGATCAAAAGAACGTTGAAAACACATGAAGGACCGCTAACCTCGAAAGAACATGTGGCGGTTATGGACCACCACCGAGCAGACGGCGGTTGCACACAGGATCACACCCCGTCAAGGCAAGTGGTTTCATCACTGAAGGTCAAAAATCTTAGAAAAGGAAAGGTAGAGGATAAAGTGAAGTACACAAATCTTAAACAAGATGCTTGGGATGCTAACATACACTTGGTGAGATTTCCTAGATTTTGAACACCTTGTGAGGTGACCTGTATCATCATTGGGGCATGTGTAACATTTTTCTAGCGGTACATTACCCTACAATTTTGGGTACGTACATATTTCCCCCTCATGAAGAGTGTAAAATAGTGGGTCCGAGTATGGCGGTCCCAAAATGGGAAGCTAGAAATTATACACGACATGCACCATGCTGTGTTCCCACTCGAAATGTCACCATAAATACTAGTTCCCACTACCATTTGTGTGGGGAGAAGAACTTACCTCCATCATCACTCTAAACCTATGAAAGGGGCATTCAAAATGAGTCAAAACACCATATATATAAAATGGGCTTATTTTCCTATTCATTTGTGTGTGTCGATTTGATAGTTTTTGAGCTCTGGGACCCACGGTGACGGTTTTTAACGAGAGTATAGTCGAAATGTTTGTATCGAGATAGCGATCATGCCTCCGTGAGCAGAACCTCGACCCGCGAGATCCCAGGTTAGTTCTTCTTGATTTAACGTTTTTGCACCCAAAATGTTAAAATGATGAAATCTTTGTTGTGGGGGGTTATTTTTAGAAATTTTAGTTTTAAATGTGTCTCTTAGGGGGGACGCCTAATGGGTAGGCTTTCGTTTTAGCTAAAATGGTCAATTTTTGCATTTTAAAGCATTTTTAGGGCATGTGACCCGTTTGTAGTCGCGAGATAGGACCGCCGCCCTGAGCAGGGCGGTGGTTACAAGACCGCCACCTTTTAAGGTGGCGGTTATGGAACCGCCACCTGCTCAGGGTAGTGGTCCTCTACAAAGTGTTAAAACAACACTATTTTGAGTTTATTTTTACATTTCTAGTATTCTTACTTGCTTTAATGATTTTTCCAATGCAATCTTGGCACTAACTTGCTTCTTTTTGTGTGTTTTTGGGTGTTTTGCAGAAGAAGGAAGAGTACATTAGATGGAGCCGAGAGAGGGAGTGTGATTGGCTTCTAGCAGTGTTAGATGCACTCTCTCAGGCTGAGTAGGATACTCTCTAGAGGGTAGGTATATTGAGGATTGCACAGGTCCCCCACGTTGCACCTGCCAATCACATACTATGTGACTTATTTTCTTACTGGGATGCAGATCGGAACACCTTTCAATTTCCAGGTGTTAGGGGTGAGTGGAATATCACCCTAGAGGATGTCTACCACATTTTGGGAGTCCCAATTATTGGGAGGAGACTTTCATTTGATATAGTAGTATCCAGAGCTCAGGTGACTCAGTGGGCCACCTATATGGGAGACGCAGTTGTCTCCACTGGTTCGAAGAAGGGGGTGAAGGTCTATTCTATTCCTAGCTTTCCCATCCCTCTGATCCATCAAGCCATTATGGGCATCCTTGCTTCGAGATTGATCGGGGACAAGGGAGGGGATACTTTTCTCTACTACTAGGCCCCCATCATCACACAGATTGAGGCACATGGTCGATTTATGCCTGGGAGCTGATATACTTGGGACCACCTATCACGACTTATACAGGGTGGTTCGATTACAGGGACAGTCACTGAGCCATCCAACCTTAGTTATGAGCTGGGTCTATGAGTGCATTATCCCTTATGGGAGAGGTATAGAGGTGGAGGATCCCGGGCCGTGAGGGCAGCTAGATGGACAGAGATGATGGTGCTTAGAGCACCCCACCAGCCAGTTGCTTCCCTAGACTACTGAGGATATGGAGGCCACACCTTATTAGGCCATGGTGGGGTTGTGGGGTGAGGAGACCTTTACTTTGATTTCTTGCTCTACTACAAGGTGGATAACTTGTGGATAGGACAGGAAGTGTAGACATGCTTCCCCGAGTGGTGCTAGTGTTCAGATCATTTCGGGAGGCTAGGGGAGGTCCTAGAGGCTGGGGTTGGACTGTTGTTACTCCTGGCATCCCTATTATAGCTAGGAGGGTGGTACGCACTCGAGAGAGAGCCAGGTGCTCCTCAGGCACCTTTACTTCGGATTACCACCAGTCCTGCTTTTCCCATAGAAGTGATGACCCCATTGATATAGACTCCGAGTCTGAGGAGTTCACAGGGGGAGAGACAAAGGAGGAGACCGAGGACATGGAGATCAGTGAGTCGGGTGGGGAAGAGGATAGCGATCCCAAGTGGCATGACACTCAGGAGATCCTACAGCCGAGAGGGTAGAGCAGAGCACGGAGAGGGTGACTCTAGTCTCAGAGGAGTTACTTTCTTAGGACCTAGGTGGAGAGGATGAGTCCATGGCAAGATGCCATGTTGCCCAGATGTAGGAGGGGGACACCAGTCAGTGGCGGCGTCCATGGTAGGCGCGGATCCCAGAGATCCTTCTTGGAGGCCCAGAGATCCGAGTGAGTTGTCACTCTTCTTTTGATATTTATTTTAGCTAGAATTTCCTTAGTTGTTACCTCTCTTTTTGTTCATCCTTGGTTTCACCTTTTGATTATTTTCTAATTTTTTTCTCCTTTGCTTGCAGAGACTGCTGATGAGTGGCGAGACTTGATTCACCGGGTATGTACTGACACCTTGTTGCTCCCCATGGAGAAGACTCATGTTGAGCTATCTCGTGGATGCAGGGGAGCCTTCAGCAGCCGGTAGGCATACCGATGTTTTTCCTCTATCTGACATGTGGCCAAGATGGTGATTTCCCTCCGTGACGAGGTAGCCAGGTATAGGGCTGCAAAGCACTTGATGAGGAGGAGCCGCTCTCATAGCGAGACTACAACTACTGTTTGGGACCGTGAGCCCTCCGTGCACTCAGAGCACGGCGTAGCCGAGTCCTAGATGTGATCGTGTGCCTTCTGAGGGATCCCATAGGGATTGAGAGGCCACTTGGCTCTTTTTGTAGTGACCTTTGTTAGGTTGTTTATACGAGTATTTTTTTACTTTCCAGGCTCATTGAGCATTTTGACCATGCCTAGTGCATGATGGCATTGTATACTGAAACCTAATTTATATATATATATATATATATATATATATATTATATCTAGACTCTTGGTATCTTGAATTTTGTGACTCATTTTCTAAATGTGTTTTTAGATGTTTTTATAATATTTGCTTTTCATGTTTCCAGAATGTATGCAATGGACAACAAATGATAGTAAATAGAATGTTTTACTCTATATGTTTTTGCAATGTTGATATGAGATGATACTAACATATGGTAGTACTGAACTTTTGAACTCTTTGGGAAATGTTTGTAATTCCTTCTTATATTGGAAAAAACGTGATGAATGCATAGTGATAAAGAGATGAACTTGCCCCAATCCCAAATCCACACAACTAGTAAGACGCGAGGGCTCAACACCAAGAATTAGGAAGGGCACAAGTTGTATGAGTTTGATTGAATGGAATGATGAGAGACAGACAAACCAAGAACAAGAACCAAATTTGGACCTACACACCCACCCTACTTAGAACTACTACTAAGCTTAGAAGGCCACTTACTTTTCAGTTTATCTAGACTTAGATTCATAAATGGCAACCTAGTTGACAAAATATGGTTTTGAGGATTTGATCTCTTTGGAATTTGGATGTTTGGATATTTTCTTTCTCTTAACATAATTTGACTTGTGTTTTTAGCATACCAAGATTTTTTAGTTTGTGTGACTGGACCCCCCACACCCTTCCTCACGTCACTAGTAAGAAGAATGGGTTTATCACCAAAGGCAAGATACAGGTGAGTAAGGTCACTTCTTTCCTTTCCTAACCTCACATCACCGGTAAGAGATGTGGGCTTATCACCAAAGGTTGATGGGGAAAATAAGTGTGTAAAATAAAATATTTTGTTTGCTTGGTGCTTTTGATTTCATTTGATTTTGACATTTCTGATCTATAACTTTTGGATATCCTTTCATTCCAAGATATTTTAAGAGGGATAGATGTGACACCAAGAAGCTTCCAGAACAGACCATAGGCAAGGAAAAATTTACCTAGTAGAAAGAAAGAGAAAAGCCAAGTATGTAGGCCTTGGTATGGTTTCCTCAATGTTTGTCTATCGAAATTGATGAGAAGATTTGAAAATATTTGATGATGTTTGAAGAGATGTGATATGAATATTTTTGCCAATATCTTCAGAAATTTGTAACAGTTTTTTTAAGAGTAAGCTCCTGAACTATCATTTTTACGAAATGGACAGAATGAAGCAACTAAAAGACTAATGCAATGTAGGTAGCTATAATGTACTAGTAATGACTTTGATGTTTTATGCATAAAACCGCTTAAGGTGCAAGGAATTGATAGTTTCACCAAATTCCTCACCTTCTAGTGTGCATAAGAGATATGCACCATTTCCATAGTCCTTCATGACTCGGTATGGGCCCAACCATTTGGGCCGGAACTTTCTTCCTTCGCCGGTTTTCTTATCGATCTGGTTGTCTAGTCTTAGAACTAGATCTCCTTCATATATTTCTCACTCATAGACTTTTTGTTATACTTCCAACGCACATCCGGTCAACATAGGCTCTGTGTCATTGTTTGGCATTTAACCTTTGGCCTCATCAAGGCTTTCTAGTTGAGAGAGGCATGCCTCCCTATAAGCTTCTTCATCCAGGATCCCTTGTAATGAGATGCGGAGATTGGGTATTTCAACCTCAAGTGGGAGAATTGCTTATGCTCCAAATACCTACAAGAAAGGAGTTGCTCCTGTTGGTGTTCTTATTGAGGTTCGGTGGGCCCACAAGGCCGGATATAGTTTTAAATTCCAATCTCATTTTTTCCTTTACCATTTTGAGGAGAATAGCTTTCAACGTTTTGTTTATCGCTTCAGCTTGCCCATTGGCTTGAGGGTAGTAAAGAGAGGTTGTGTGATGGTTTATCTTGAACTTTCTACATAACTCACGAACCTCATCATTCTTAAAGGATGTGCCATTATCTAAGATAATGACTTGTGGGACACCATACCTGCAGATAATTTGGTTCAAAATGAATTTGGTAATCACCGAACCTAGTACAGTGGTGAGAGGCATAGCCTCCACCCATTTGGTAAAATATTCTGTGGCTGTGATTATAAAATTATGGCCATCGGTTGATGAGGGAGAGAATTTCCCTATTAATTCTAGACCCCACATGGAGAAGGGCCACGGAGTCGCTATTGGTTACAGGGATTGTGTTGGCATGTGAATCTTGTGAGAGAATTCTTGACATTTGTGGCACTTACATACAAATTCCACTACATCATGTTCGAGTGGGCCAAAAATAGCCCATTTGATGTATTTTGTGAGTGGTGGCGTGACCACCGAAGTGTCCCCCACATATCCCACTATGGGATTCATGAAGAATCCTCTTGGATTCTTCTATGTCGAAATATGTTAGAAGCATGCCATCGAAGGCTCTACGATAGATCACTTGGTCTAAAACAACATATTTAGTGCTAATAATGTGTAACCACCTTCTTTGTTGTGATGTGGCACTTTCCGGGTATGTATGGTCCATAATAAAATTGATGATATCAGTATACCAGGGACATGTAGAAATGAGGGTCTGGTTTCGACAAAGTATACACATTCATCGGGAAATTCTAGATCTACCAGCTCGCCTCCATCTAGTGGATTGTCAGCTAACCAGTCTGCAATGATTTTTCCTTTAACGGATTTTTGGTTTACAAATGTTAACTCAAATTCTCCCATTAGGGTTATGAAATGGCCAGCCTTTTTAGATAAAGATCCTTGTGTGAGAAATGTTCATAAATGGTTTGTCTTTACAATGACCCTTATTTCCTGGTTTAACATGTAATGTCTCAAATGTTTTGTTGTAAAAATTATGGCAAGGCATTCTCTCTCTACCTGTGTGTAACATGTTTCATAATCAAGCAACGTTCGGCTAATGAAATAGATCACGCATTCTTGTTTATCATCGTCTTCTTGAGCCAACATGCAGGCCAACGAGACATGAGTGGCTCGTGAGTATAGGATCAAAGGGTGGTCTAGCTTGGGAGGCATTAGCATGGGTGGTGACAACAAGAAGTGCTTAACTGCTTTGAAGGCCTCATTGCAATCTTCAGTCCAATCGACACTATAATCTTTCTTGAGTAGATTGTTGATTGGATGAATGAAAAAGCTTAAATCTAGGATGAACCTTCGGATTGCACCGAGTTTCCCAAGAAATGACCTGATTCTAGACTCATCCGAAGGTGGGATCATTTCGAGAACAACCCATATTTTGGCCGGATCAACATCAATCCCTCGTGAAGATATAATGTATCCTAGAAGTTTGCCTCCTGTTACACCGAACACGCACTTCTCTGGGTTTAATGTGACACCATACTCAATTAGTCATGAGAGGATGATACGAGAACTTCGGATGATCACAACATTTCTTGGCCTTGGCCAACAAGTCATCCACATATGATTCCACAATTTTATGGATAAGATCATGGAATATATAAGTCATTGCCGCTGATACGTAGCGTGGTGTTCTTAAGACCAAATGGCATGACAACATAACAATAAGTTCCCCAGGGAGTTATAAATGTGGTTTTGGCTTGATCTTTTTAGATATTTTAATCTGATTATACCCTGAGAACCCATCCATGAGGGACAGCAGTTCAAATCTAGTTGTTGCATCAATGATAACATCAATGGATGGTAATGGGAAATCATCCTTGGGACAAGCTTTGTTAATATCTCGAAAATCTATACAAATGCATATCTTCCCATTCTTTTTGAGGATGGGAATCGATATTAGACACCCATTGTGAATAGTCAATGGGCTTGATGAATCCTACTTGGAGAAGTTTTACTACTTCCTCTTTTACCATGAGAGCCACTTTTGGCTTCATTGGTCTTGACTTCTATTTAATTGGCTTCACATCTGGTTTAGTGACGAGATTATGTACCGCAACTTGTGGTGCGATACCTGTCATTTCTTTATAATTAAATGCAAAATCCTTTTGATGTTTTTGAGGATTTGGGTGTGTATTTCTATTTCTTCCGAGTTAGCGAGGATCCCAACTTCAAAATTCTTGGTTCTTCCTCCATTCCAATGTTTATGTCAATGGTTTCTTCTATCAAAGAAGTGTTACCTTCTTCAAATTTAGGTGGGGCTAGAGGTAGTTCCAAGCTTTCTCCATTTTCTATCTCATAGATATCAAGATCCTTCATGGAGGAGACTCTACCATGGGATTTCCAAAGTAGGAAGAGGAGTGTGGTATTAGGGAAAGATCAACTATAGGGTGAGCAAGGTGTAGCTCTGCATAGGCATTTAGATATTCAAGAGTGACTTTATCACTTTATCAACATGATGTAAGATAGAAGATTCATTCTTAGTTGTATGTGTTAGAAGAGGGTTTGTTGACATTTTCTTCACCAATGGTTTAGTACAAAGTGATACCTTGAAACTTGTATCTTCCAACTCATTACTTGGGGTAAAACACGAAGTTGAGGTTGCTATTGAATCTACGAGAAGGTTCTGTTCTCATGGGATTGCCTCAATGGATATGAAGTCAAATCCTTTGCTTAGATCTAATACCGTTGTTTTATAGAGTTGTAAGTGCTCAGCTCTAGTCTCATATACTTCAGAGACTTGGTTTGCAACTAATTGCGAGTCTCCTAACACTCTGATGTCATTAACACCGATCCTTTTGGCTATGAGAGGCCAAGGAGGAGGGCTTCATACTCAAGTGTCATTTTTTGTACATTCAAAGTTTAATTTAAAAGCAAAAGGTAGGATCTTTCCCTCAGGAGAAGTAAAGATCACACCTTTGACTCCATAGCGACATCTAGCTCCATCGAAGTGGAGAGTCCAATATTTACTAGGAAAAATGGATGTTGGGACATTCTTTGCATCTGTTTCTTCTATTTTGGTTACTTCTACCATGCAAAGTTCCTCTGTTGGAAGAGAACCAACTCCTAGGGTACATCCCATACCTGTGGAATCAAATGGTAGGAAAATTGGTAGATCTTGTTCCAGTAATTGACAATTTTTGTAGTAGTTCCTAATGACACTATTTCTACAATGTTAGCTTCATCCTTGAGGGCTGGGATGCCCTTGACTAGGTTCATAATTTCTAGTTCTGTTGTAGGTATTAATTTTTCTTCCGGTTTTGAGTCGATTGGTTTGTTAAGTTGATTTTTCAAGAGTTCAAACTCAGAGTGAACACTTGGTCTTTTCTTCAGGTCTGCTAGGTGTATGTCAAATGGTTTTGGGTCACCTTTTGCTATGAATATCTTTCCTAGGTGTAAGAATCTTATTTCCTGGAATAACGTAGAAGGGATTGCTTTCATGCGATGTATCCATGGTCGACCGAGGATCATATTATAGTTGGTTTCCTGATCTATGATATAAAACTCGGTGAGGATTGTCTTGGGTCCTAAGGTGACTAGTAGTATTATAGTCCCAATTGAAGTAGCTTTAAGGCTGTCATAACCTCTTAGCGTATTTCTTGTTGTGGAACAGTTTGTTTCTCCATATCCTAGCTTTTGAAGGAAAGAGAAGGGGACAATGTTAACTATTGCCCCATCATCAACCATTTCGCATTTAACATAATTATTTTAAACCCACACTTGTAAATGCAAGGCCGGATCACCTTTACGTGTAATTTTAGCATCTGTTGGCATTTTTTTTATGTCGAATATAAACTTGGTATCCCTATCTGGCTGCCCTGGAGGGTGGATATTGAAGTCTATATGGTTTACTTGTGTTTCGGGAGGTGGAGTGATGTTAATTAAATGACCTAGACCTAGTGCTTCTAAAGAGCAGCCCTATGGGCAGGAGAATTTTTCAATAAGTCCAAAAAGGAGATGTGAGAGAAGGTTTTTGTTAAATCATTAATTAAATCATAAGAACCTATGGGTTTTACCCATGTTTGTTGATGTTATCTAGCTCTAGTGGATAGATTGGATTTGGTTGAGAAGAATATTCTCGTGCTCTTGTTATGGCTTCTACGTGCAACTCAGTATCTAACTCCACTAGACCAACTATCTTGGTTCGTGGCTGATTTCCTAATTGTGGTGCGATAGGTGGATTTAGTGAAGTTGAGGCTTCATGATTGTTATTTCCTGTCATTACACCTTTGTTCGTCCCATTTGGATTTAATTTATTATTGTTATTGTGATTTGGAAGTGGATCATTGAAGATCTTAAGAGGTGTATTTTGAGGGGAAACTACCCCTATGAAAGTATTTGGCATAGGTGTCACAAAATCATTAAGAACATATCTATGAAGAGTTTTCTTTGTTTTTTTGGAAAATGTTGCATGAATTTATTGTAATCATGGCAAGTCCTAGTGTCATGGCCTCGAATTTTGTGGAAACCACAATACGAGTTGGGATTATAACTCCTAGGTTGTTGGTTTGGCATGTGTTGTGGTCCAAAACTCTGATTAAACTATTGACTATTAGGATTAAAGTTTTGCATTTGTTGCCTTTGGTTTTGGTTTTGATATCTAGTTGAGTTTTGACTTGGACCCTATGTCTAGATCTGCCATTGTTGTTGTTGTTGTTTGTTGTCGTTGGGGATGATTAAAATCCACCGTGTTGATTGTTGGGGTAAAATTGTTGTTTCGTTGATTGTTAACTGGTGGTGGAACATTTACAACGTTTTCTTTTTTTGTTTGGTCAGTCACTCCATTTGTTGTCACTCACGGTTTTTGTTAAGGATTTTAGGTCCTTGATTGGCATTTGTGGTAGTAGGATAAGTCGTAGTGTTTTGGTTGGGGATGATTAACCTCCCATTTGTTCCATATGTCTTGTGACTACTATCTATTACAGCTTGATCTATTCGGAGAGCACTCTCGAGCACTTCATCATAAGTTCTTAGTGGGAACTTTTGGACTTCTTCCTTTATCTCTCTGCTGAGAGAATGAAGGAATAAATCACATAGTTCCATCTGATCCATGTTTGGAGCACTTGCTAAAGAATAGAGGACTGTACGCCATATTTGGATGAAATGAGCAACAAATTCATTGTGTTCTTGTTTAATATGCAAGAATTCCTTGATTCTTGTTCTCAACAATTTGTTCATGTCGAACACCTTGATGAACTCTGAAACGAGTTGTTTAAATGAATGTATTGAGGCTTCAGGTATTCTATAATACCAATCGAGGGTGATACCCTCTAAAGTTTTGGGGAATATTTTAGCAACAACTCCATCCCAAGGGAGCAGTTCTCGAATGGCTATGGCATAGGCCTTAATATGTGCATTCGGGTCTCCCTCTCCTTTATACTTGGGTAGATAGGGAGAGGTCTTGGAAGCATGATGCTTCGTATAGTGAAGTCTAAAGGTTCTTTCAAATATTCTGAATAAGTCCCTATTGCATAGGTTTTGACCATTGATGGTGCTTGCTGAGGGGGTGGAGGTGGAATGGGTTATTGATATGGCGTAGCATATGTATTTGCAGGGGCATAAGGAAATCCTTGTGTTTGAGCAAACATACCAGGAGAAGAGAACATATCTCCCTGTGGTGATTTGGAATACATGTTTAAGTATGGAGGAGCATTGCTCAGGAATGGGTTGTTTTGTACTAAACCGGGAGGTATTATATTTTCAACTGGAGCGGCGTTAGAAAATGCGGTTCTAGTTGGTGTTTGTTGTAAGTACTGAGGAGGCATACCCAACGTGCCTATTCCTGTGAGGAGGTCTACTTGGCTAGGATGATGTGGAGGATTGGAAGTTCCTGCTTGCATGAACTATGGATTTTGACTTGCTTGAGAAAGTTCCAACCCTCTAACCTTCTCAACTAAGGTTGAGATGACCTCGTTTGGTGAAGACACGGTATTTTTCCTTAGTGGCATTTGTTGTATATCTTGAGGTTGTATAGGCATATGGTACCCTGCTATGAATTGATCGGTGCCCTGCCAAGTTTCACCGAGGGCATTTCCTATAGGTGGAGGAATGGGGGTGTTTTCTTGGAATGAGACCTCGGGTTGTGTTTGCAAACCTCCTATAGGTGGGTACATATTTTGAGAGCGTTGTTCACTCCTAGCATAACGTGCTAAGTATTCGTCATCTAAAAATAGATATGGATCTGACTATCTACTAATTTGTGGTCTAAGCAACACCCGAGGAGATGAACCAGATTCTCTAGTGAGCATCATGTTGTTTGAGCCTGAAGGCTTTGGTTGTTTACGTTTGAGTGAGCTGATCTAACTCCTCTATTTGGAAAGAAGAACTATATCTAGTCCTTTGAGGTGGAGTTTGTGTTGAAAATCGGTTAGTTGAATAGTTTTCACCCCATGCTAAGAGCGAGGGTGATGGTTGTCTATTTAGTTGATCATAGTATGCTTCAAGACCTAGGAGAGGTCTCCATATGCATCGTATCCCAACATATTCGGGGTATATGAATACCCACAAAATAATGGGAAAGAGTGAAGGTGGATGAAAGAAAAGAAAATAGAAAGAGGAATATTAGTTTGATTCACATTAGGTTCACAAATTTGTTGGTGAAGCTGATGTGAAGGCTAATGAGGTGGAAAAGATGAAAAGTAAACTAATTGGAAGAATAAGTAGAAATAAGACTCGAACTAGAAGGTAGGAAGTTTCACGTCGGGTTCACCAATTTTGTACGATGGAAAAGTGACATGCAAGCATGGGAATCTACAAGTAACTCTTCCTCACACCCGACCTCTCGAGGTCATGCCGAGATAGCCGGTGGGGATGGAATACACACGGGGTGCAGATAAGCTAGTTAGGTAATCTTATGTCTTCAACACGTAATAATGGGATCTACGAATCTAAGGAAAAGAAGGCCCTCCTAACCTGAATCGGTGTGATAGATCATTCGGTGAGGATAGCTGCTCAAAGGCTCCAATCAATATCGAGCTCTACCATGATCCGATCTATGGGTTGTGGGATACGTGGAAGATGACCTATGGGTGCTTCATATATATCTCCCGACAAGGTCATGAAAATGGAATGACTAAATGTGTAGTGGATATTTTGGTGTTTTATGGATGATTCTCTGGTCTAGTCCAGAAATATTTAGCTTGATTAGCTACTATGTTTAATAATGATAGTTGTGTGATGATGTCTGGTGGAAGTGGAGAAGACCTAAACACCAGTGTTCACAAGTTGGTGTTAATATTTGATTGATTTGTAGGCCCGTTGGGTTATGGGACCTGTGGATCACAACCATAAGTTCATGGTTGTTGTGGACCTCCTATGGTCATATGAAGAGTCAACCCCTAATTCTGAGTATCTAGTAATCGTATGCCTTTTCGGCCTCTACGTTTAGAACTAGAAGTTACACGATTTTCTCAAAGTACCTAACAGTGTTCTAGCAACTTGGATACGTAAGCTAGTGTCTATATCAACAAGGAGGTCTCCTATGTGTCCTTGTGGGACTAGTGGATCACAACCAAATGTTTTCTCTCTTTCAAGTCCTTCTACAGTCATACAAATATCTATCAAGGAAGTCTATAATTTGGCTAATTTGACTAGAACATGTGTGATTTTTCATCTTCTATGTTTAATCCTCTTAGGTTTGTGTCTTTGATTTCTTGTAGGTCTGTTGTTGTCCTAAGACCTGAATTCTAAATTTTTGGTCTATGTTAGTTAATGGTACAAAAAGATTGGGTTGAGACCCGATTGGCTCAAAAACATATTCCCTGGGCTCCCTAGGTCCCTTGATTGTCATACAAGATCAATATAAACCTAAATGAAACGAAATAAACTAATTATGCAAGATATATCTACAACATATATATATTCCTCTATTTTTGTATTTTTGATATAATTTTTAATAGAATTGAAAGAGAAACTAATCTAATATATTCAGAAAATGACAACTAATCTAATAACAAAATTAAAACAAGCAAGGTAGCCCGGTGTAGCTACTTTCCTGTGCAATTGTGAGTTTATCCTAAATAACTAGATATTTGATTAACTTAATTGAAAGATTCTCGATCCTACCTCAGAAGTGAGGAATGAATCATATTTTCTGAGAAACTATCAATCCCCACAGCTTCCCGGAAATATCAAAAATGAAACTTAATTGAAATGAAATATTTCACTACTCTATTTGATATGTTTTAACTAGAACTTTGACAGATAAAACCTGGAATTTGTAGAATAGTGGTGAATCCAGTAGTGTATGAATTTTCCCCTCATAATGATTCTCGTTCCTTCGTGTTCACATGAATCCAGAAGAGCGTGTATATGCTAGCATCAATAGAAGAAGGTATTTGAACAATGGTAGCTTTGGATATAGACCGAATATAATGTGAGTAGGAGAGGGACAATGCAAGTGATAGAGCTTGGTGTATGCAATTCCTAGTGGGATTTATTGTGGGAATACAACACAAGTGTACCGAGAGATTCTAGAATCTACCTTCTATGAAGAACACAACCTACAACTCTAATGAATTCAATCTACAACTAACACTACTCTATTCTAAACTAATTTGTATGAACAACAATGAACAAGACTGGAGCAAGAAGATCGAATGGCTTCTAATAGCAAAGGAAAACTAGCATGGATGCAAATATGAAAACAAAATGAGTTCTAAGCAAGAAATTGAAAGACTAAACAATGGAAATGAGAAGTTGAGGGGCCATTTGCTTGAAAACAAGCTGGCTATTTATAGATTTCACATTCACCCAAAGGTGATTCCTATTAGAACTCTTTTATTATTAAACAATGAAGAAACACTATTCCAGGGAACATAAAACATTAATACGAGCTAAGGAGGTGATCAAAAGAACGTGTTGATAAAATGTGTGAAGGACGATCACTTTGGAAAATGCGCGTGAAGGACCCCGAAGGTGGTGACAGTTATAGGACCGCCGCCCGCAAGGCGGAAATTTTTCACTAAAGGTCAAAAGCTTAGAAAAGGAAAAGTAGAGGATAAATCAAAGTACCCAAATCTTAAACAATATGCTTGGGATGCTAACATTCACTTTGTGAGCTTTCTTGTATTTTGAACACCTTGCGAGATGACTCAGATCATCATTGGGGCATGTGTAACATCGTTTCGTGCGGTGACAAGACTACCTAAAATTTTGGGTACGTACAGATCCTTTGATTTCACACAATTTCTCTCACAAATATATCTCTCATATCTCTCTTGATGGCCATTCAATTGCACAAAATACCTTTCATGTCTCTTGTTCTCTAAGGTGTTCTTATATCCCTTCAGTTTCAAACACTAGTATACACAAATATTTTTTATTAATGGGTCCTTTCTATGTCCTCTAGTGCACATACTCTATACCATGCTTCCAATAGGACTTCTAGTGTCGATGGTGTATCTAGTAATACCCACTCTTTTATCCATCTACGTAGATATTTGGTTTTCCACACTCATACCTCTATATATTCATCTCGATCATATTTTACAACTATTTGCACCATTGTACCTCTTGCATTTACATCACCCCTTCCACAAAACTAAGGATTGTTCCTCCATCCCTTTCATCAATTTCTCCACCTCCTCTTAAGGATCTCATTTGATATCTTAATGTCAAATTTATTCTGTACATAGTTAATCATATGAAAAAAAACAAATAACATTACATATATTTATAAAAATACAAAAGTAGGACATGTACACTTCACTTGAGTTGTTAGCACTTTATATCGTACATGTTGTTTGTAAATTGTGTTCGATAGATAGCATACTTATTAAATATTTACACACATGTCCTCATGAGGTGTTTTGAGTATGATGTAGGACTTACATAGAGTGGTACATGATGATAAGTGTTTACCATCCCTTGACCTATAATTCCTCTACATTTTGGCTAGTCTATTTTACACTATATCCATGTGTTATTGTTCCATTCTAATTCCTTTTCTTACTTCCTCGTTAATCTTAATTAAAAATATTATATATGTGTTATGTTTTGAGATAATATGTATAACATGTTTCTTGTACAACCTTGACATCTCTAGTGTCACATATTTTCACCTATATTGTCTACTTTATCATCTTATCATGTTTTGACACTCTTTTTCATACATACTTGTGTGTGTGTGTGTGTGTGTGTGTGTGTGTGTGTGTGTGTGTGTGTGTTACTGCTTCCTTGTTTTCATTGCTTCTAGCCTATGTGCCTTGATTATCTTGTGACACCATGGGTGTCCCATGTTTGTGGTAGCATTCCTATCTTGTTTTTTATTATTTTCTCTTGTTTAGAGGCTTATGGGCCTTGATTCTCTTGCAATACCTTGGGTGTACGGTGTTTGTGGATTTACACCTTCTATGTTGAATATTTTGCATACATATTTCATTTGATTGCATTATTGTTATATTTACATGCATTTATATTACTCTTGTTATTAGATTTTTGGTTCTTTCTCTATTTCTATTATTAATTTTCTTGTGCACCATGGTTTCTACCATCTACAAACACCTTCCCTTTTTTAGGTATAATTTAATCAAGGTGGATACCTCTCTAATATTCTACACTCCTCTAGAGCTTCTTATACATCTTATGTATGGGCATACATCTATTTATTTAGATCCAAGTTTTCAACACAATTTTCACACATGCCTCAAAAGAGGGGTAATTCATCTGGGTATATTCTATACTTATAATAGACATATGTATAACTATTGGGTAACATACATGTAAAAATAGGGTATAAGTACTAATAAATCTAGTCAAGCAAAAAAATTAGACATTAATACATAGGTTCAAAACTCTACAGATTGGTTAAGACCTTGTGTATAGTCTTGATCTTACCATACATTTTTCTAGGGGTAGAAATATCAATTTTTTGGTGATTTTAAGTTTTTAGCCACATTCTTAGGTTTTTGGTGCAATTTTAGTCTCAGTTCACTCAATTGAGACCATTACATGGGGCATAATGTAATTCATTCCTTCACCATAGAATTCAATATCTACTATTGTTTAAATAATCTCATGTGCATAAGTTTCCTTCCTCTATCATCATTTTAGTACATTGTAGTTATACGGATCATTGGAAGGGCATGGGGAACCTTTTTTTTATATTTTCTTCTTATTTATAAAATTGGTCTTATATCCATTTTATAAAGTATGGTTTTTGGGGTCATCGAAGATATCAAAGAGGCTAAGTTCTTCATTGGCACACTTTCCTTTCCTCTTGTAATTTAAGGGGAAGATATTAGATTTGTTGAATAAATTTGATACCGAATCTTATTCCTTAGCGAGGTTTTTTAAAACTTCATTCTTCTTATTTTATCATCTACATTCCATGTTGGGTTACATGCACCCAACACTCTAGTTTCTCTTCAAAATAATTGGGGACTGATCACCCCCATTCCTTCAAAAACAATTAGCAAATTTAGTAATGTAACATCTTCAAATACAATAAAAGAATGGGAGTTCCTCTCTTTATGAAAAACATGTGTACTTTATTTTAGGCTACATATCTTTTATTCCATTCTTATGAAAATGTAAATCTTTCATGTTGCACTTTACATTTGAGTTAAAGTTTAATTCTTTATCATGGACATTGACTACACTCCATGTTGCAGGTTTCATCATGGAGCATGTCAACACCAAGCACAATGATATTCTCATAAATAAACATTTAAGTGAAGAAAAAGTGTGTCTACAAAATTAGGTATCTTTTCCTTTAAGAATGCAATTTCATTTCATATTTAAAGGGGGAAATTTTAACACTAACATATGGAAATTCACCCTTTAACACTACTAGTTTTGAAAATGCACTCTTGTTATGATAAATATAACTTTCTCACTCCCATTTAGTAAATTCAGAGGTCTTTCATTTATCTTTTTTTATCCTTGCATGCTGAAATATCATCAAATTATAAGAACACACCGTAATACAAGTAAAATCACATAAACAAAAGATAAATAATCAAATATAGATTACCTTCACTATAGACTTCTTAAAAACCTAAATATAAGATCGTAGAAGTTTAGATTTTATATGCTCTTTATATTATTCTCAGTAAATATGTTTGCAGATGTTACAATCATATTTTCACAAGGATACAAGAACAAATCAACAGATTTGGATGCAATTTTCTCAAAGCTCTAGGAATGGATTTGTAAAAGAAATTGCCATATTTTATAGCTGAGGGTGAGGCCATGAGAAGTATATATTGGATTGAATTGGCTCCATATGTAATTATTTAATTATTTTAATTACTTTAAATAGTAATATTGTCATGTCTATGAAGTTGTATCTTTGCAGGGCAATCATTATCTTTGAATTCATCTGATAAGTGGTTGCACGTACATTATTGTTTCCCCCACCATTGTAGGCTTCTAGAAGTAGAGTGAAGTGGAGTATGAGTAGATAAAAGGATTTAATTAAATTAATTAATTAATTAGTATTTAATTATGAGGGAATAATTAACCATTTAGTTAATTAAATGTTTAATTATATTAGTTACAAGGGTGTAGGAATTAATTAATTCCAAAGACAATAGGATTAAATTATTTAATTCTAAAGGCTGGAATGTGACTTAGGAAATATAATTAATTTAATTAATTCTAGAAGGGGTATTTAATTGATGGAATTAATTTAATTAATTCCAAAGGGGTATGTTGTGGTAAAATAGAATTAATTTAATTAATTCTAATTAGATAAAAATGGGATAGAAATATGTATGTATTTTTAGGGTGTCTACATTTTCCCCTCTTTAAAGTGCTATTACAAAGTAATAATTATTTAAAGATAGTAGATGCATGTAGATCAACAAGAGGAAAGTGGTGAGGCATTTGAATACCCAGCAAGTAGGAAGTGGTGAAGCATTTGAATTCCACAAAGTAGTAAGCGAGAAAGAATTTGGATTCCCAACATGTACGATAGTGAGGGCATTCCCCTCAGTGGGTGGGCGATGCATCAAAGTGGTGGACAACCAATGATCGTAAAAAATGAAGGATTGAACAAGGATAGGAAGGAGGGTTATCATAGCATGATCGTCATTTCGAGAATGTGAATATAAGATAAACCTTTATTTTTTGTTACACAATAGAGTTATCAACATGATTATTAAGGAATCGAGATGGTTAACCCATATGCGCGTAAACAAACACACACACAGTAAAGAAAAGAGAAAGAGGAGTATGATCCCAATATAAATAGTAGGTGTATGCATTAGGGTTATAAAGGAACCCAAATGCTATCACACTACTTCCAATTGGTCTAAGAAGTAAACATCAACAATGTAACACAACGTCAAAAATAAGATGATTAAATATGCCCCTAATGCATGCCACAACAAAGATTAAGTATATACAAATGCTCTCAATGTGGGGATAGGATCAGATTGAAGAGTGGAGTAAAGGTACTCTTCATGACACTCTTGATGGATCTATTGTGCAAATGATTAGTTTCGATTTACCCCAGAAAAGTTACATCGCGAAGGAAAATAAATTTTGTGACTTGCCCCAAACAAAGAAAGTAATCATTAAAAGGGAAGATAGTGATAGTTGTAAGATTAGAATGATCACTAGGTTAGTAGATAAAGGTATGAATTTATCAAAATTGTGTTGAAATTTTTAATTATCCATGTCAAGGGTTTTCCGAGGGTAGGAATTTGATGTTAAGTGAATGTTTGTTTGAAACAGCTTTTATAATTTTTTTGATTTTTTGAATATATAATTTATTTGTCAATTTTTAAATTTAATTTTTTTGTTGGGGTTGATAATGTGAAGTGGGATGTCATTTGATAGACCAAAATTAATGACCCTTTTTATAAAAAAAATTATTTATAAACTGAGTCGGTCTTCTGACAGCCTTCTAATAGAGTTAAACGACTTGACCATTCACCCATCCTATATATATATATATATATATATATATATATATATATATATATATATATATGATGATCCCACATGGGATTGGTACCAATCAAGACTGATCAATACGATAAGAGCTATTTGTTATATTGGTATGATCATATCTATTTATATATGCAAACTTTTATAATTGTGATACATAGCTCTACAATTATCTCTGTGAGACCAATGCACGAAGCGGAAGTGTTGGATGAAAGTCGATAAATTATTAATATAAGATAGTGCATTATCGGTGGGGTTTGTTTCCTTTGGGTCTCCCCACTTAAATCAGGTGTTCTCTGTCTCTTTTTACTTTCCTGTATTTTCTTTCAGCTCATATTATCTAAGCTCGTAATTCACTATCTTTAATAAGCTAAATCGTGTTTAATTTGACTGTACATAATTATCTATAATCTCCATCATTTTAATGGTGGATCTGTAATTGGTTGATTATAAATCCCATAATTTATCTAACATGGTATCAGATCTGATGATTATGTGTGTGCATGATCGATCTGGAAGCTTTTAATTAGCTACAGTGAAAAATATTGAAGTCTACTTACAGATCTATAAATCCCTAGTTTCTCTGTAATTATCTTCGGGATAATCAAGTTTAAAATTCTGATTCCCGCCCAAATATTTTTGAAAATATTATCTAAATGGGTTTTTAGATTGTTTTTGAGCAAGTGTATTCTTAGATATATGTTTCTACATCTAGTTACAGGTCATTTTCAGGTTTAAATATGTTGTCTGTAATATTTTTTTAAGTTTTTCATGTCATTTATAGTACAGTTAGGGATATTTTTTATTATGGATCCAAAAGATATCTTTAGATCTAGTTATTTCAAATGGTTCAAATCCACCCCAAATTTATAAATATTTTTTTACTTATGCTATTGTGAAGCCCGATCTAAGCATTAAGTGCTAAGTGGCTTCACTATGTCAACTTTTATCGAGATCTATTCATTTTTGCAAAGCCTGAGCCAATCAGGAAGCTCTACCTTTTCTTCATATTTTCAGTTTTATCATTGATATAATTTTCATTCACGAAACACAAGCCAATAAGGTCTTTACAAGTATCTTCGCATTGTCAGAATTGGGTTAATATTTCCTTTTTCATTTGTGAAATCTGATCTAATAAGAATTCTCAACTTTGCTTTATATTTCACATTGTCAAGATTTTATTAGCATGTTTATGTCTTTTTGAAATACATACCAATAAGACTGCTTCATATTTTGCATTTTCAATCCTTTGTTATCTTTTTATGTCTTTATGAAATCCAAGCCAATGATATAACTCCAAGTAGCTCCATATTTCGTAGTGTTAGTATTTCGATAGATTTCTTATTACATATGTGAAGGTTGAGCCAATAAAATTACACTTTGTGTGTCTTCACATGTCAATTTTTCTATTGTGTGTCTATTTATTATATCATATGCGAAGTTTGATCCAATATGATTTCTCTTTTTGTCTTCACGTTTTCATAATTGTCAATTTTTCTAAGTGTGACAATGAGTTATCCAATTAGATTTTACCACTTGTTTGCATTTTTTAATTTTCTATTTGTGGCAATGCCTTATCCAATAATAATTATCCACCTTTCCACATTTGTTAGTCTTTGTCAATTTTTTGAAAAGCAATCCATTAAGAAGGCTCCACGTGTGTCTAGTTTTTCCTTAGTCTTTTTGGTAGAACTGTGAAGTGTGAACCAATTGAATTTTGACACATATATTAATTTTATGTTTTATTAGTGTTCACAAATGTCAGAATTTGTCTTTCAAGGTGTCAATCTTTTCTTTGGCTTAGCCACTAATATTGTGACATTTGTCATTTTATTTCAAACCCAAAATTTATTTTAAATTTTGGCTTATTTCGGGGACTTTAAGTCTACCCAAAATAATCTATTTAAAGTTTGGCGTAAATCCGCCAAGTGTCTAGTCTTTAGTCATTAGATTTTAGACAAGTGGCATTGTTTGACTAAGACTTTTATTTCGCATATATTATGTATTCTGTTAGAGTGCGTAAAGTAAACCAATTAATTAATGACACGTGTATATGGTTATGTTATCTTTTTCTATTAATTTTCTTCCGCTTATTAGTTATAGTGTAAATTGTGAGCTAATTGAAAGGTGACATGTGTTCTTAGCTTATCATGGTGTTAGATTCATATCTTTAGCTACTGTTTCCTTGTTTTTTTCAAGTTTTTTAGAATTTGTTTTGAACCTAAAAATTCATTGAATTTAATTTTTAAATAATTCATGTCTCAAGATCTATAGCATTTTAAAGATATTTTTAAGTTCTTAATTCATTAATTAATTAATTAGCTAATTAAATAGTCTTTAGTTCCAACTTTGATAGCTTGATCTAAACTCAATCAAAGAAAATTCTTTTTGATCAATTTCTTAGTTTTTTGCATTCATATACCTAATTATAAGATTTATAGTTTGTTTTTGTCTCTATTTAGCTCCCCTGGTTTGTATTTTTACTATATTTATCTCCATTCTTGTCTAAGCATTAAAAATGGCTACTTCTACTAGTTTTCATTGGATAAGTCTTAATTATTGAATGGGTCAAATATAACACTTGAAGATTTCGATTGAAGGCCTATTTTATGGCTAAAAAGCTTTGGGATCTTGTAATTTGTGTTGAAAAATGACCCACCGGTAAACAACTAATCCCTAAAACCTTAGATCCTTCTCTCTACGAGATCACAAGAATCACTTTGCCCATCCTTTTGCAAAGCATAAAAGATGCATATATGTCATATGGACTCTCTTGTTGATGCCTAGAAGTAATTAGAGACTATGCATGAAGGAAGACATTTTTATAAGATAATTAAGGTAGTTTTGGAGCTTTTAACAACTCCTTCCCTTTCATATTCAAATGAAAATGAATGGATTCTTGATAGTGGTGCCTCTAGGTACATGAATTTCACTCCTGGTATTATCTTAGATGTATTTAAATGTGAGGAGAATATATATCTAGGAGATAAATCCATAATTAGATCTGAAAGTTGTGGGAATGTTAAATTATCAAATTGTGTAATTAGGAATGTCTTGTATGTTCCTTAGTTGAAAAAGAATCTTTTATCTCGCTCTCAAATAACTAAAGAAAACTATAAAGTTATTTTTTTTGCAGGATAAATGGTATGTAAAATATAATCTCTGTAATGTTATTGGCTATGGTATTTAGAAAATTATCTTGTATATCTTTGATGGTTTTGTGTCTAATTCATTCTCTTCTTCCTCTTTTAGGAATGATACTCGGTTGTGGCATGAAATATTAGGTCATGTAAATTTCAAAATTTTGTATGAAATGTCTAGGTTGAATCATGTTGTTGGTCTTCCAAAGATGAAGTCAAATCATGAAACATGTGAAAGTTACTTGTGGTCATATTTTATACCCTTAGACCAATAGTCTAATCCCATGCATGTCAACCTATCACCCAACTGAGCACTTTGGGTGCTCACCCGAGGCACGTGCGGGTGCCAAGTCTCTCCTTTATGTGAGTCTTGTGAGAATGCATCATCTTATAATAGATATTCAAATGGAAATGAGAAGAAAAGAACCATGCCACATTCTAAGAGCCTAGAACGAGTTGTTATCTCATTGCATCTAGAAAGAGAAATAACAAGCAACATATGGAAATGGTTCATACAGAAAGGAAATGCATAAGTAGTATACTCTTGAACACGAGATGATTTATAACAGAGCATTGTATTCATATTAATAGATTCAATAACCACATTATAATCCCTTGAGGTCATGACAGACCCTTATATAACAATGCAGAGTCAAGTCATGCATCAGAACTACATTATGCTCACCATATTGCAAAAACAAAAAGAATGCAGACCCATCCCTCTAAATGTGCCATTACTTACAAAGCTCTCCTAATCCCTAACCCATAACATCCTCCATTATATTTATGCAAGGATTCATCTCTCTTTTCTCTCCTCCACACTCTCCATACTCTGTATTTATATATATATATATATATATATATATATCTTCTACCGGGTGCTTGTATTTATAACCTTAGCACCCACCATGCCTTCCAGAAGTTACAGATTGGTCGCCAAGTGTCAAAGTGGTCCTCCATGGAAGCATGCCTTCATAGATCTGAGCTCTCTACTCCTTGCAATGATGTCTTCTGGAACCTTCCATCACATGCCTGGAATATTCCCTTTTGATCCCATAGTTGTCAGGCTGGCACCTTATCCACAAGGGTCATACTTTTATCATGTGTTGCCTAGGATGCCGAATGCGGTTAAGTACAAAACCTATTTTACCTTGCATGCATTGTATGTTTTACAACCTACTACAAGGACCCTTCCATGTACTCCTTCAACCCGCATGCCCTTTTTCAACTAGGTCCCGTGCACCCATGCACCTTCTTGTACTTAGCTGATATTTTGGGGCCCAACATCATTCCACACTACACCTATTCTCCATCCTTGGAAACACTCTTCAATAAATAAATAAAGAATGCAAGATCTTTACAAATGGTTGGAATGGAAGAATAAAGGAATGAAGAAATGGGGAAAATAATGAAATAATGGGAAACTTGTTTAATTTTGGAGGAGAAGAGGGAAATCCTTCCCTAATTCTACTTCTAACTTTCCCTAAGTGTTGACCTCATTTTGAGCTTGTTGACATAGGTCACCCACCAAGGTGCTTACTTCTTTAAAACTCAGCTCCTCTCCCTTAGTGCTCATTATCTCTACAATATCCTCTAGTTGTTTTCCCAAATCCTCGAGCGTGTCCATCCTTTGAGTGATTTGGGTGTATAATTCCTTTAGCCAGTTTTGATTGAGCCCCGTAAGGTCTCAATGGATTCTCGATTTCTTTTCTACTTCACTAGGATTTTTTCTCGCTCAATCCTGTTCCCCTTGTTCTTTTCCTAGAAATCCTTGATTTCTACTTCATGGGTGGCAACCAAGATACTTACCACTCTATCCCTATCTGTGTAATTATCATAGGCATCCTTAACAACTTATGCAAAAACTTTTACATCCGTGAGGATCTTGTTGTAATGAGTAATAATTTCCACAACCTTCATATTATTTTATTTTTCTTGGCACGCCAACACCTCCTCTGTGGATTCTAAGGTAAGTGGTCACCTCTCCATAGTGAGTATGTAGGTTAAGTCCTCTAGGAATTGTAAGGTTGATCCATATTTTTGTGTAGGCGGTGTTAAGTCTAGATGCTTCAAGACAATGGCATCCGTGATCATCTCTATCTTCTTGTATGCCTCATGCACTCTTACCTTCTCATCCTTTAACTCATGTCTTAACTGAGATTTGATTAGTTCCTCCTACTTCAGGTCCTTTTTTTTCTCAAGGATTTCTTCCTCATTTCTCTCCAGCTCTACCTTTAGAAACTTCACCCTATCGCTTTCTTCCGAAGATCCTGAAATAACCTCAACTAAGACTTTGTTGAGTTTTTGCATATTTACCTCATCTAATAATTGTTGAGCATTTACCAAGGGCTTTATTCCCTTTGTTTTTAGAAATTTCATCAATGCTCATTGGATTATTTTGAATTTAGGCTCATCAATTTGTTACTCAAATGCCCATGATAGCATTTTCCTTGTCCGAGGGTATGCACCTTCCTCATCAAATGAAGCCATGGCTAAATTTTTTTCTGTTGGAGCAGTGCTCTAGAAGTGTGTGCACAACACCTTATTCGATCATTGATGTAGCTCATTCCTTGAACTTGTGTTTCTTCTGTGCTCTTCCTCCCTGTGCGTGCAGCTTTTGGAAAGCTTACAGCCAAACTAGGATCTCCTCCCATGCTACCATATTATTTTCCTATTCTTTCCTCCTTGGCTTTCTTCAAGCACCTAATCCATGTTGCATTCTACCTCTTATTCCACCAACTTCTTGATAATCCACACTACTTCTTTCTCCATAACCTCTTCTATCTATTCCTCTATGAGGCTTGGGGTCCTTTGATGTTTTGTATTTTCTTCCCCACTTACCCCCTTGTATTGAGCCTCATTTTTTCTATGTCCTCCTTATCCTCATCCCCTTCGTTATACTCCTCATCTTTGTATTCCTCATAATCATGTATCTCATAGATTGGATGGTCTTCACATCCTTCTTCTTCAACATCATCATCCCTATCACCGATGTAGGAATTAAGACTTTTTATTTCTTTTGAATCTACCTCATCAGTCACCTTCTTCTTCTTCCTTACTAGGGATTCTAGTACAGAGATTCTTTTTTTCTTTTTCTTTGACAGGTGATGTCTTCATTGGTGATTCCTCATGGGTGAGGGGCTCTTTGTGCTCCAACACCTCTTCTTCTAGGGTATTTTCTTTGACTCAGAGACTTATTTCTCCGTGCATAAGTACTAGGCTTAGCACTTGCTTCCAACATGCTCACTATTTGTGTGGTTTGAACACTTGGTGCCTTATGCACCTCTTCTCTTTCTCTCTTTCTAGGTGTAGCCTTATTCCTTCCTGTAGGGTCTTCAAGGATGGAGACATCATTCTCCAAGTAAGATCATTTTTAAAATTTTAGCGTTTTTCACAGATACACCCTTGTTGTGGTCCTTCCTACAATCAACAATGTTAAAGGATTCATCATCTGTATCTCGTGGGAGACATATCTCTCCACCGTACGCACACTTATTTAGGTAGGTGAGATTCTGGTGCAACTTGCAGTGGTCTATATCTACCTCACTAAGGTTGAACCTTAGTCTCTTGGCCTCTTTGAACTGATTAACTTTAGCTTGGAAGTATTGTGTGGTGAAGGAGAAGGGTAGCTTTCACCATGGACTCATATTCCCATCTGTCAATGTAAATATACCAATGCAAAAGTGTTGGTACACTAAACATTCTAACTCTCCATTCACGAGCATGATCAACTACTCTGGGATCCTCCATTCATCCCTAAATGTATCACACATTCACTTATACCACTTCTCCAAGCACGCTTTGTGAGCGATCGTCATGGTTTCAAAAGTGTATTTTGTAAACCTTTTTGTAGGAAAGGGATCCTCTTCTAGATACTCCCAAACAGAGTTTTCTGGCCCATCGGGCACTCCAATCTTTGAAAATACAATGGTGATGAGGACATTATAGAAGATTATCTTCTCTCCTTCCTGCACGCTACTTATAATCTCATCCGCGATGAAAGAGGACAAGTTATAGATGGTTCCTTCTGATATCTTCTAGAAAACATTTAGCCATACCTTGTTCACTTGTGTCCATCATTCCTAATCATTGAGCTTAGTGACCAAGCATGCATCCATCCTCATGACTAGGTTTGGAATCTCAGAAATGTCAAAGCATCGCGACCCCTTCTTGTAGTCATATGTGGCTACAGTCTCCTTGATGGCCTCCTTGTCACTTAGATCATCATCTATGATATCTCCTTCAAAAATTATCCCTGTGAACTTGGATATTAGTAGTCATGTGATGCACATCTTGCACCCTACAAAATAAAAATGATCCTCATGTATGCATGACATCAACCATTGGTAAAGGTGCTCAAGCTTTCCAAAGTATGGAAAATCATATAGTTGCAATAATTCTACCTTCTCTAATTTGACCTTCACCTCATCGCTATAAATGGGCATTCCATCTCGACGTCCTTTTATTAGGCTGGTCGTAAAAATCTAGCACCATTTCCTTCTCAATTGTGCTCGTGTGATGGTTATAATCACTTATGGCCATCTTTCATAAGTGTGACTCCCACTCTTTTCCTAGAAATACCCCATCTGGGTACTGCATTTCTGCGTACCAATATTTGTCGGTGCTCACAATGACAACAATTTGCTTTCCCTTTCCTTTTCCCTTTGTTTTCTTCGGTGAAATGGTTGGTTTCTTAGGTGCCATATTTTTAGTTGGAATGAACTTAAATACTCCTTCCTCTTTCTCTAATTTGTTACTCTACTCAAACCTAAAGCTCACTCCAAAGCTTCAATTCCTAAAATGAATCCTTCTTTCTCTGTACCTCACCGCCAAAACCTAACCAAGAAATCCTTCCACAAGATGGTGTTATTCACACAACCTTCCCCATGCCTATGTACTCTTTATTTCTAGTTTGCAGATCTACTCTAGATGCACACTCAAATTTATCATATTCTCCTTTCTTCACACAAATTTCTCTCTAGATGCTCTAGTTCGCAAGAGCTTCTTTCACTTCATAATCACAAGGTAACAAATGAATTGCCTCGACCTTGTATTTATAGTTTTGATTCTTTCCAGCATTAAATGTTATACCACCTACCAACATACTTTAACATTAAATACATATTTTTCCACTAAGCTGACTTTAAGCGCCCTTACCCACGTGCCACATCCTGTGAAAAACCCTTTACAACCTTCTGGAATGCAAAAATCCAACCTGACCAAAGACTCTTATACACATGGCCATAACTCCGAAGGCACTTCTTTTGTCCTTTACTTGATTTTTTCCCTCGCCTACCTCATGTTGTTCCTACGCTCTTCATCCTTTCTGTACATGGTTTCTACAAATCCTTTTTGACACCATAATCCAATATCCACCATTTCCTCATGTGCTTTCTCCACCTTATGCACTTCCTTCTACTGGGCCATTCAACTTGTATTAGGAATATACTTCACATCACTCCACCCCACACTAAAATAGATGCATGGTCCTCTGCGCATACAAAACCTTGGGAAAAAAATGTGGTTACCGGCACACAAGGCACAAAATGAAACAAAAGAAAGGAACAAACAAAGAGAAAGGGAAACACAAGAAAAGAAAAAGCATAAAGGGAAATTCTAAGCTAACTGGAAATACTACCTTATTACAAACACCAAGAAGACTTATTTATAGTAGGGCTTCACCTATTCCCATCAAGTGACCTAGTAACTAATAAGCTCCTGAACTAAGAATGTACAAGATGATGTAAGATCCAAACCAATGGACTTTCAACTTACTCGATGGGGAAGATACTTGGAATCATACAAAAATACCATCTTCCCAACCTCAAACTTCTTGTTCTTAATATGATGATCATGCCATACCTTTTGTCTTTCTTTTTCTATTTTTGACTCCATCTAGTAAGTGATCGCCTTTCATCTAACTACATCAACTTATCAATTCTTTTTTCAAGCGCTTGTTTGTCAGCTAACCCTCCTGTACTCGCTATACGCAATGATGGTAACATGAATTCCACTAGTAAAACAACCTCCATGCCAAACACCAATTGAAACGGTGTGGCCTTGTTCAACCTCTTGTATGTTTTCTTGTATGCCCACATAACGGATGATACTTTTTCATCCCAATCCTTCCTTCCAATGTCACAGATATTAGTTAACATGTGACTTAGTATCTTATTAAATGCCTTAATAGTTCCATTTTATTGAGGGTGATATGGGGTAGTCTTATGATAGGCCACCATAAATTTTACTAGCGAGAATCCCGATTGTTTCAATGAGAAAGTGTGTACCCCTATCACTTGTTAAACTTAAAGGGAAAACATACCTATTGATTATGTTCTCCCATAAAAATCTAGCAGCTATTGTTGTGGTGCAATCCTTCATAGGTGTTGCCTCTGCCCACTGTGTCAAGTAATCAATGTAAGTGATGATATATCATGAACCACTCCTTCACATGGCTAGCGCAATTAGCCCTACAAATTCAATTGGTCACAAAGCCATTTCATCTCTCTTTCCGTGTTCGCCAAGGTGTTGGCAGTGGTCATAGGCCTTGCAAAAATAAATATAATCCTTGTAAATTGTTTCTAACCAAATCCCTACTAATAAAATCTTCCGCACAATAGCATTTCCTGCATAGTGTCCTCCTACAATCCCACCATGCACTTCCTCCATAATTGCCACATGCTCATGCTCCAATACGCATTAGCGCAGAACCTCATCACGACCTAACTTATATAGGTCTCCACTAATCAACATGTAAGGTGTGGCATGTATTGCTAACTACTTTCTCTCCAGAGCCTTCATCCCTTCCGGTGCCACACCTATTTTTAAGAACACCGTGATATATTCCAAGTCTGAGGGTGCGTGTTGCAACCTAAATAGTTGTGCATCTGACATGGTATCTTCAATGCTTTGCATGTCCTCCCCTGAGTTAATCCTTGATAAGTGGTTAGGTCTTGAATTTCTCTTTCCTAGTTTTACAACCACTGTGAACTCAAATTCTTGAAATAATAGGACCCAACGACATATGTGCCCTTGTAGCATGGGCTTGTTGACTAATTACTTCAATTCCATGTGGTCCGTGTAGAATATAAATGGTGTTACCAATAGATACTGCCTAAAATTGTGTAGTGTGTAGATCATAGACAATGCTTCGCACTCAGTAGTTGTGTAATTCTACATTATTGGTGTCAACTTTCTACTTGTAAAGCACAAGGGATGATTAACAATTCCCTCACCAGGTTTTTCTAGTACTATTCCCATATCTTTCCTCGAGGCATCAACATGCACATGGAAATGATTATCCTAATAAGTAAAATGTAATTTGGGCACCGTGACAAGCCTATCCTTTAAAGTGTTAAATTCCTTTTCATTGTGCCTCTCCCTAATGAAAGGCACTCTTGTGTTTTAACAATTCTTCCAAGGGAACGGAAATCTTAGCATAACCCTTAATGAACTTCCTATAATACCATGTATGCCCAAGGGATCCATGCATTACACTTTGATTAGTAGGATCCCCTAATCCTGCAATAACTACAACTTTAGCGGGATCTACTAGCAAACCTTCTCTGCATATAATGGGTCCTAACAGAGTTCCAAATGGAGTAGTAAAGACACAATTCTTAATGTTGATGGATATCCTTAATTTTTGACATCTCTCAAATGTTAGCCTTTAATTTTCACAATGGTCTTTCACTAATCCATGCACAGTCTAGTCATCTAGGTAAATTTGGAGAAAGTTATGGACGAAGTCCTGAAATGCTTGTACCATGATCCGTGAGAACACAATAGGTGCATTCTTCAATCCAAAAGGCATAACCGTGTAGGAAAAACTTCCTAACTCAATGGAGAAATTTTTCTTTCTCTCGGTGTTCCTTTGTAATCCCGACTTGGTGATACCCTAAGTACCCATCCATGAAAGAGTATACTTCAAGTCCGGCTACTCCCTCTAAAATTTCTTCAGTAAAGGGGTTTAGAAAAGGAACGATGACACATACTACATTCAAATCCTTGTAGTCAACACGATTCTTATCCTTCCATCCTTCTTGATACCGATAACCATTGGGATTATCCATTCTCGATTCATCCACTACCTCAATGATACCATATCTTATCACATTTTCTATTTCTTCCCTAACCCATACACGTAAATTTGGATTCATCCAATAAGGCCTCTTCTGAATTGAGTGCACACCTTCCTTCAACTTGATCTTCATATCTTCCAAGGAATGGTGAATGCCTTTGAGTTCATGGTACCCATGAGGAAACAAATCTTGGAACTCACACAATAGATAAATTTCCTTTTAAACTTATTTTTCTCACCAACCAACGCAGTCTCAATGATAACTTCCTTAGGTTTTGTCTTCATTCCAATGTTAACCTTATTTATTTTTAAGGGATCATGGTAGGCATGTGCTCGCTCATCAACACTATCTATGACTTCACGTGTACCTTCTCGAATGGTTAGCATCCAAAGTCTCCATCTCTTCTTCATCTATTACATAGACCATTTTTCCTTTTTTCTTTTCAATGCATTCACACTTAAGCTATATTTCCTCTAGTTCTTATTCATTGAGGTGCATCTCTAAGTAAGGCTCCCCTAGTAACTCCAACAACCTATCCTCTACCATAGCACTATCTCCCATCGTAAGGTACTTGATCACTTACAACACCTTATCTACTAATGGCTTGGTACTCCTATACTCGAAAGCTTGAATGAGATCAACCACCAACTCTTTCCAATTACCTATTTGATGATGCATCTCTCGAATGAATATACCATGTGCATGCACAACCTTATAAGGTGCAATATAATTTATGCACCCATAACAAAGATGGTAATGCTTTTGCACTCCCCATCTAGGCCTTCTCACATGCTTGGATATGAAATGAGGCGGTATCTTTACCCTGGTAGTCTTGTATGACCGTGGGTGCATTACTTTTGGAGAACCTTACATAAAATGTGATCCTTACCTCATGCCACTCTAGGAGTTTCTCCCGTTATGTATCCCACCAAAGCACACTATAGTTCCGAGTACGTTATAGCTGAGAACTCCCCTCCTTTCCTCCTCATTTTCCCACTAAGCTTCTATTTCACATAAGAATTTTTTAGGATATGCTCCTCCAAAGTAACTTGGTAAATTCTTTCCTCCTAGGTGCTTGACTGAGCATGCCTTTGTTAGCCTTGTTACAAATCCTCTTAACTATCTCCCTAAAAACTCATAATTCCCATGTGCCCAATTTTCACATGCCACACTAGTGGTATCACTCAAGGATTAAGTATCTTCAAATTGGATAACTCCTCTCTGTCCGGGTAAATTATTTCAAGATCTATGATGGAGTGCACATAGATTCTATTAAGGATTTATTTTCCTAAGGGCTCAGTATAGGGTGTTGACTTCTCATATGTCAAAGGAATGATCACCATTTCTTCCTTGTTTTCAAAGCTGATATACCCTTTGTTAAACCATAGGTCAGCATTGTTCTTGTAACACCATGGGCACCAAAGCAACACTAGAAAGTTGTCTTCCTCGGCAAGTGCAAAGAATTCAAAGTCTCCATTAAAATTGGCCCCTTGAATGGTGATAAATACATCCTTTAGGAATCAAATGGGCATTTCCTTAGTCTTGTTTTCCATATTTAACACATTCAAAGATGGCTACAACACGGGCCTTCCCATTTGATGTTAGGCATCTCGTAAGAACATTTACCTTTGCTCTCATGTCAATCGAATATTTCTCGAAGCCATCCATCAACAATTGAATTCAAAGTAATCTCCTTGTCAAAGTTGAGGATGTGAGCAGAAGTTTTACATGTAAAACCTACCTTTCGAGCTCTACTCCAGCGTGTGGTACCTTGTCTCTCAACCATTCTCCTAGCAATCGGATAATATTCTCTTTCCTTGACATCCTGCACACTTCCTTAACCTCATCCAGGTCATCCTTTGGAACTTCAGCATTCTTCCTTTACTCCAACTACCTCGATTTCTCCTTCACACATTGTATCTCCCCTTGTAAACTCTAAATCACATCCATAGTCTCTTGATACACCTCTTTCTAATGAGTAGGGTCCGGATACTTTCCATGTACCACTTCCTATCTTGAAACTAGTCCTTTTTCTCAGCATCTCCTTAGCGTGAGTGGCCTTTGCTTGCGTCATTACAAGTACAGGTTCTAACCTTGACTCACGCGCCACTCTTGTCATCCACTTCGAATTAGCCTTCTTGATGCTCACCATCCTAGCACCTTTTTTTTCCGGTGCTATTGGTTCATATGCTCATAAAGTTCTGGACACTCTTCGTACTTGTTTTTCTTTCCACACCATGAGCATTGTAATAGATTAGGACACTCATGTTTTTAATGCTCTGTAGATCCACAATTATAACAAGTTCCTGATGAGAACTCACTTCTTCCTCCATCGTGGTTACTACAACGATGAAATCCTCTACGAAATCCTATTCCATGCTCTCCTCCATCAACGCACCCTTCATAATGAAGGTCATCATCCTTTGAACGCTTACAAGGCTAGTCGATGTACACCCGGATCAATAACATCATGGATCTAATCAATTAGTCTACAATCCTTGGTATCATGGGTTATAGAGGTATAGATCTTACAATAGAAAGAAACATTCTTGTGAATTACACGTTGTAGTAGACGGAACTATACGCTGGAAAGTGACAAGCGAGAGTGGGATTCTACAAGCGACTCTTCCGTGCACCCAACCTCCTAAGTTCGTGCTGAGACAACGGCGGTGGGGATGGAATTTGTGTGAGATACGACACAAACTAGTTAGGTAATCTAATGTCTTCAATACGCACTAACGGAACTTGTGAATCTAAAGCAAAGAAAGCCCTCCTAACTTGGGCTGGTGTGATAGATCATCGCAAGGATGACTACTCGAAGGATTCAATCAACTCGGCGTGATTCGATCTATGGGTTGTGGAATATGTGGAAAATGACCCGGATAGTTTCGTGTATTTCTCGGACAGGTCATATGGTGGATGGTAAATGTAGTCAATTCTATGGACGGTTCTCTCGCCCTAGTCCGAACTCTCTAGCTTTGTTAGTTGTTGTGTCTAGCAAGGATAATTGTTTGATGATGATGGGTGAAAGTGAAGCGGATTTGGAATACTAGTGTGCATAGGCCGGTGTCTATGTCTAATTCTCCTATGGATTCATTGGGCTGCGGGATTTGTGGGTAACAACCGTAGACTCACGGTTGTTGTGGACTTGTTATGATCATGCATGAAATCAAGTCCTAATCCCTAGTATCTAGTAATCATATGCTTTCTCAGCTTCTATATTCAAGACCAATAACTGTGTGATTTTCTCAGAATATCTTACAGGTGTTCGTGCAACTTGAATTCTTAAGCTGGTATCTATGTCTATGAGAGTATCTCCTGCGCCTGGCTGTGGGACCAAAGGATCACAACCAAAGGTTTGTTCTCTTCCAAGCCTTTCTACAGTCATATGAATGTGTACCTAGGGTAATCTGTAGTTTGGTTGATTTGACCAAAATGTGTGTGCTCGGTCGTCTTCTATGTTCAATCCGCTCAACTGGGAATTGATTCGTTGCACGCTTACCGTTGTTCGGAAGACTTAGATCCTAAGATTTTGATTTATATCAGTTATTGCTGTGATGAGATTGGGCTGAGGCACGATTGGCTCGAAAACGTATTCCCTGGGCTCCCTACGTCTTGTAATTGTCATACAAAAACAATAATGTAAACAAACTGCAATAAAGTGAAATTTAACTATTTGAAATATATCTATAGCATATATGATTCCTCTATTTTTGTATTTTCTGATGAATTATGTGAATTTAAGAAAGTAGATATTTAAAATATCTAGAATTGACAGCTAAGATAATAACTTAAAACAAACGAAATAACTGAGTATAGTTATTTGTCTGTGTAATTTGTAGATCTATTGTAAACAATGAAATAACTTATCTAATATATTTGCAAGACTCTTGATCTTACCTCAGAAGTGAGGAGTGAATCATAGTTTCTCAGAAACTATCAATCCCCACAACTTCCCTGGCAATATCGAGAATAGAATTAACTGAAATAAAGCAATTAACTACTCTATTTGATATGATTCTAACTAAAAATTTGAAAGCTAGAACCTGGATTCTGCAGAACAGTGGCGAATCCGATGGTGTGTGTGATCTTGTCCCCTCAGTGTGATCTCCTCGTTCTTTCATGTTCACGTGGATCCAGAAAAGCGTGTAATGCTAGCATCAACAGAAGTAGATATTGGGATAAAGGCAGCTCATAATACACACCGAATACAATGCGAGTAGGAGAGGGATAGCGCAAGAGTACAGAGCTTGGCTTATGTAATTCCTAGTGGGATTTATTGTGAGTCATGCAACATAAAGCGTCCAGAACCTGAAACTATCCTGTTTGAGGAGCAAAACCTGCAACTTTAATGGCTTCCTAAGCTATTCTACTCCAATGGATTGGATGAAACAACAACACTGCTTGCACAAGATGGATTTGTGGCTTACCAACAGTAAAACAATGCTAACTAAGCATGCAATGAACTAAACTATGAATCCTAAGCAAAATGAAAGACTGAATTACTGAAAATGAGAAGATGAGAAGTGAATGAGGGGCCATTTTCTTGAGCACAAGCCATCTATTTATAACATTTGCATTTACCCAAGGTAAAAGCCAAATAGAACTCTTAAACTATAAACAATGGCAAAACACTATTCTAGGGAACCAAAATCATAAATGGAAGCTCATGGCAGTAAAAGAAAGCTGGTGAAATGTTGAATTTACGTGAGTCGTGTAAAAAGAGATTTCTATAAAATGTGTAAAGGACCGCCGCTCTGAGTAGGGCGGCGGTTACAGGACCGCCGCCTGCTTCAAAGACGGCGGTCATGAGATCGCCGCCCAGCGGGGCGGCGGTTTCGTAATTGAAGAGAAAAAGGCCAAGAAAAGAGGGGAAAAGGGGAAAACAAAGCACGCGGGGCTAAATGGGGCATGCTTTGGATGTTAACGCACACTTTGGAGAGATTTTTTTGATCCCGAACACCTTGCGAGGAGACTCACATGTATCATTATTGGGGCACTTGTTACATTGTTCCAGCAATAGATACAAGATCTTACAATTTTGGGTATGTACATATTGCCCCCTTGAGAAGCGTTTTAGCCATGAAGAGGCGTAAAACGGTGGGTCCGAGTATGGTGGTCCTGAAATGGGAAGTTGGAAGCTATACCTGATACGTCCGTGTGTCGAAATGACATCGTCCAAAATTCCCGCTACCTGCAAAATGAAAAGAGAACTCAAGTGCAGATAGACACAATAATTTGGAAAATAAACGCTAAAATAATAGGGAATGAGAACATACCATTTGTGCGGGGATAGGAATTTACCTCCGACGGCGCTCCAAAACCTGTGAAAAAAGTCTTTTAAAACGAATCAGGGCGCTATATATATGAAAGTGGGCCCATTTTCCTATTCATTTGCGCGAGTCAATTTGATTGATTTTGAGCTCTGGGACCCATGGTGATGGTTTCTTGCATGAGTAGAGTCGAAACGTCCGCAGAGAGATAGCGATCATGCCTCCATGTGCAGAACACCGCCCCGTGAGATCACAAGTTGGCTTTCTTCAATTTATTGTTTTTACCCCCTTAAATTTGAAATGCTAAATTCTTTGCAATGGGGGGATCATTTTTGAAAATGCTAGTGTCAAAAGGTCCACCTAGGGGGGGCGCCTACTGGGTAGGCTTCATTTTTAGGAAAAAGGGTCATTTTCACATTTTTAGGCTTGTTTAGCATTTAAAACCCGCGTGGGTTTTCGACCACGACCACCGCCCTGCCTAGGGCAGCGGTTACACGACCGCCGCCCTGTTCAGGGTGGCGGTTACACGACCACCACCCTTAAGGTGGCGGTTACAAACCGCCCCTCTGCTCAGGGTGGCGGTTTTGCACAGAATGCAAAAGAATCCTTTTTTTGAAAATGTTTTTGCTTTTCTAGCATTTCTACGTGCTTACATGATTTTTCTAGTATTACTCGGATGCTAACTTGCTCTGTTTTGTGTGTTTTTGGGTGTATGCAGGCGAGAGAGGAGTACATCCGATGGAGTAGAGAGAGGGAGTGTGATTGGCTCCCAGGGGTACTAGATGCCCTCTCACAGGATGAGGAGGACACACTTCAGAGGGCTGGCATACTGCGCATATCACGCGTGCCTCATGTTGCACCATCTAGTCACATCCTTTGTGACCTATTCTCATACTAGGATGCAGATCGGAACACCTTCCGATTGCCAGGGGTCCGTGGTGAGTGGACCATTACATTGGAGGATGTCTACCATATTCTGGGGGTCCCGATCATTGGGAGACGACTCACCCTAGAGACAGCAGGCTCACGGGCACAGATTGCACAGTGGGCCACATATATGGGAGATGCAGTCATCTCCACGGGGTCGAAGAAGGGGGTGAGAGTTCGATCTATTCCCTCTTTTCCCATCCCCTTACTTCGTCAGGCCATCATGGGGATCCTTGCCTCAAGACTAATCGGGGACAAGGGAGGGGACACATTATTATACTGCTGGGCCCCCATTATTACACAGATAGAGGGGCATGGTCGGATATATGCCTGGGGCAGACATTCTTGGGACCACCTATCACAACCTATACAGGGTGGTCCATTTACAGGGGCAGTCATTGAGCCACCCGACTCTAGTCATGAGTTGGGTCTATGAGCATTTCATCCCCTATGGTAGGGGTGTGGAGGTGGCAGATCCTGGGGCTATGAGGGCAGCCAGATGGACAGACATGTCGGTGCTTAGAGCACCTCATCAGCCTAGTTGCCTCCCGACTACTCGCCGACATGAGGCGACACCGTACTGACTATGGTCAAAGCATATGGGGTGAGGAGGCTCTTACCTTGATCTTTACTCCACCACAGGGCAACTTATTGATAGGGTGGGGTGAGTGGAGATGCACCCCCTTGGCGAAGTTCCTTAGCAGTTTGGCCTACCATACGGATATGCTTCCCCAAAGGCGCCGGTCTGATCGGTTCGTGAGGCCAGAGGGGGGCCTAGAGGCCGAGGTCAACTAGAGGTTACTCCTGGCATTCCCATTACAGCCAGGAGGATAGTACGTGCTTTAGAGGAGATCCAGTGCACCTCAGCACCTTTGCTTCAGATTGTTACGGGTCTTGCTCATAGCAGCGATGACCCTATTGATATTGACTCCAAGTCTGAGGAGTTCACAGAGGGAGGGATAGAGGAGGAGACCGATGACAGCGATCCTGAGTGGCATGACACTCAGGATATTATGCAGGCAGAGAGGGCCGAGCAGAGCACAGAGAGGGTGACTCAGGTTTCAGAGGAGCCACTCTCCTGTGGCCGTGGTAGAGAAGATGAGTCCGCTGCGAGACAATAAGTTGCTCTCGCCACAGAGCAGCCCCTCGGTTAGCGGCGGCATCCGCGGTAGGTGCTGGCCCCAATGACCCATCCTGGAGGCCTGGTGATCCGAGTAAGTTACCCTTTCTCCCTTTTAATGTTTGCTTGTAGGCTCTCCTTAGTTGCAATCTTGTATTCCTAATTTCTTGTTTGATTTCTAATTCACTTTCTTCCTTGTTTGCAGAGACTATTGATGAGTGGCGGGATTTGATCCGTAGGGTATGTACTAATACCCTGATGATCCCCATGGAGAGGACCCGCGCGGAGCTGTCCGTGGATGCTGGGGAGCCTTCAGCAGCCGGTAGACATACCGATGTCTTCGCTCCCGTCTGGCACGTGGCCAGGATGGTATCAAACCTTTGCACAGAGTTAGCGGGCACAGCAGGATGGTGAGCACCTTCGAGGAGCCATTCTCATGGTGAGACTGCAGCTGCTCCTCGGGACCCTGAGCCCTATGTACACTCAGAGTGCGCGTAGCCGGAGTCCTAGGCATGGGCGTGCACCTTCGGAGGGGTCGTGTAGGGATTGAGAGGCCACTTGGCTCTCGTAGATTTTGTACTATATATTCTTTGTATATCCCGGGCTCTTTGAGCGTTTTGACCATGCTTAGTGCATGATGGCATTGTATATAAACATTGATCATTTATATATACGTATTTATTTTGGATCAAAATCTTGGCACTCATGGTTTCCTTTCTATTTCCAGTTTCCTCGTGTATACTACGATGTATGTTTTATATGCTTTCTAGAATATATGCAATGGTGAACAAATGATGTAAATGTTTTTCTTTCCTTTTGTGTTTCATGATGCTGATATATGGTAATGTAGATATAATGTGATTTTGAATCTTGGTTTCTGTAAGCAATTTTGGATACCTCATGTTTGTTTTGCAAAGTGATGAATACAAACCAGTATGATGAACAGATAAACTTGCCCCACTCCTAACTCCACGCAACTAGTAAGATGTGAGGGCTTATCACCAAGAGTCAAGAAGGGCACAAGTTATGAAATGTGTTAAAATGATAGTGATGAGAGACAGACAAAGTTTTTGGTGGAACCAAATTAGGAAGCTACAAGTCAACTCCACTCGAGTGACTTCATAGTTTTGGATGCAACTTGCTTTGCGGTTTATCCAGACTTAGACCCGTAGATGGCCACATAGTAGACAAAATCTGGGTTTTTTTAGGATTTTAACTCTCTTGGGATTTTGAACATCTGATTCATTTGTTTTTGACTCAAAGTTTCAAAGTTTGAATTGTTTGTGTATGACCATTTGCATTTATTTGTCAAGAGGACCCCCTACACTTTGCCCCATGCTACTAGTAAGAAGCGTGGGTTTAACATCAGGGTGAAGCATAGGTGAGTAAGGGCATTTCCATCCTTTCCCAACCCTACGTCACTAGTAAGAGATGCAAGCTCATCACCAAAGGTTGGTGGGGCAAGGAAATGTGTAAAATTAAAATTTTCTGTTTGATCAACGTTTGACTTGTTTATTTGAGTAAAATGTCAGTATGTGCTTATTTCCAAAGAGATATGCATATGGGATAGATGTGACACTATGAAGCTTCTAGAATAGACCATAGGCAAGACACCTACCCTAAGAAGAAATCAAAGCGAGAATAAACTTGCAGATCTTGGTATGGTTACCGTTAAGACTTTGTCACGTCTAGCTTTATTTGATAAAAAGATTCCGAGATAATATGATGACATCATGAAAATGGAGAGATACGATTAAAGAGTTTATGCCAACAACATCATGAGTTTGTAATGAATTGCTTTGAGAATAGATTCCTTGATCACAATTTGTGTACAAAACAAATGGACAACATGATCCTAATCTGTATGAAAATGCAATGTAGATAGTTATATAAGTAGTGCTAGCTGCTTACGCGTAGAAATGCTTGAGGTGCAGGGAATTGACTGTTTCACCAAATTCCTCACCTTCTAGCGTACATAAGAGGTATGCACCGTTTCCATAGTCCTTCATGACTTGGTATGGGCCCAACCATTTGGGCCGAAATTTCCTTCCTTCGCCGGTCTTCTTGTCGATCCGGCTGTCTAGCCTTAGAACTAGATCACCTTCGTATATGTCGTGTTCCTAGACCTTCTTGTTGTATTGCCGGCACATCCGGTTAGCATAAACTCTATGTCACTGTTCAGATCTAACCTAGTTTCATCTAGGCTTTCTAGTTGGGAAAGACATGCTTCTCTGTAAGCGTCTTCATCCAAAATCCCTTGTAATGAAATGCGGAGACTGGGTATTTCAACCTCGAGTGGGAGAACTGCCTCTGCCCCAACACTAGTGAAAAAGGAGTTACTCCCGTGGGTGTTCTTATTGAGGTTCGGTGGGCCCATAAGGCCGGATATAACTTCAAGTGCCAATCTCATTTGTTTTCCTTCACCGTTTTAAGGAGAATGGCTTTTAGTGTTTTATTTGTCGCTTCAGCCTGTCCGTTGGCTTGAGGGTAATACAAGGAAGCCGTATGATGGCTTATCTTAAATTTATTGCATAGCTCGTGAACCTCTTCATTCTTAAAAGAAGTTCCATTATCGGAGATAATGATTTGTGGGATACCGTACCTACAAATGATTTGGTTTAAAATGAACTTGGCGATTACAGAACTAGGTATAGTAGTAAGAGGCATAGCCTCTACCCATTTGGTAAAATATTCGGTGGCCGTGATTATAAAATTATGGCCATCTGTGGATGAGGGAGAGAATTTCCCTATTAAGTCTAGGCCCCATGTAGAAAAGGGCCATGGAGTAGCGATTGGTTGCAGAGCTTGTGCTGGCATGTGGATCTCATGGGAGAATTCTTGGCACTTATGACACCTGCGTACAAACTCTATTGCGTCATGTTCTAGAGTGGGCCAAAAATAGCCCATTCGATGTATTTTTCGAGCGGTGGCATGGCCACCGAAGTGGCCTCCACACATTCCGCTGTGAGATTCATGGAGAATCTTCTTAGATTCTTCTGTGTCGACACATCTTAGGAGCATTCCATCGAATGCTTTTCGATAGAGAACTTGCTCTATAATGATGTATTTAGCTACGATAATACGTAACCGCCTTCTTTGTTGTGGTGTAGCTCCTTCTAGATACGTATGGTCCATGATATAGTTAATGATATCAGCGTACCAGGGACACTCAGAGATAGAAGGTCGGGTTTCGACGTAGTATACGCACTCATCTGGAAAATCTAAATCTACTAGATCACCTCCATCTAATGGGTTATCAGCTAACCAATCCGCAATGATTTGTCCCTTAACCAACTTCTGATTTACAAACGTTAATTCAAATTCCCCCATTAGGGTTATAAAACATCTAGCCTTTTTAGACAAGGACCCTTGTGTGAGGAAAGTTCGTAAATGGTCCATTTTTACCATGACCCTTGTTTCTTGATTTAACATATAATGTCTTAGGCGTTTGGTTGCAAAGACTATGGCGAGACATTCTTGTTCTGCTTGTGTATAGCGTGTTTCATAGTCGAGCAGTGTTCGGCTAATGAAATAAATCACACGTTCTCTCTTGTCATCATCCTCTTGGGCCAACATACAAGCTAACGAGACATTGGTAGCTCGTGAGTATAAAATTAACAGGCGATCTAGCTTAGGTGGCATTAGTGTAGGTGGTGACAACAAGAAACGCTTAACCGCATCAAAATCTTCCTTGCAGTCTTCGGTCCAATCGATGCTATAGTCTTTTTTGAGAAATTTTTGATTGGATGAATGGCGAAGCTTAAGTCCGGGATGAATCTTCGGATTGCACCCAACTTTCCGAGAAACAACCTAATTTCGGATTCATCCGAAGGTGGAACCATTTCGAGGACAGCCCAAATTTTGGTTGGGTCAACATCTATCCCTCATGACGATATGATGTAACCTAGAAGCTTCCCTCCCGTTACACCAAAGACGCATTTTTCTGGATTTAGCATGACTCCGTATTCTATCAGACGTGAGAGAATGACACGGAGTACTTCTGGATGGTCACAACGCTTCTTATCCTTAGCCAACAAGTCATCTACGTAGAATTCCATGATTTTATGAATTAGATTGTGAAATATATATGTCATAGCCCGCTGGTATGTAGCACCAGTGTTTTTGAGACCGAATGGCATAACAACATAGCAATAGGTTCCCCAAGGAGTTATAAACGTGGTTTTAGCTTGATCTTGCTCAGATATTTTAATTTGATTATATCCCGAGAATCCATCCATGAGAGACAAAATTTCAAACCCAGTTGTTGCATCAACAATGACATCAATAGATGGCAATGGGAAGTCGTCCTTAGGACATGCTTTGTTGATGTCTCGGAAATCTATGCAGATGTGTATCTTTCCATTCTTCTTGAGAACGGGATGATGTTAGATACCCATTGGGAGTAGTCGACTGGTTTGATGAATCCTACCTGGAGGAGTTTTATTACCTCCTCCTTTACCATGAGAGCTACCTTGGGTTTCATGGGTCTTGATTTTTGTTTAACTGGCTTTGCATCAGACTTAGTGACGAGGTTGTGTACCATGATGTGGGGTGTGACGCCTGTCATCTCCTTATAATTAAATGTAAACACCTTCTGATGTTCTTTGAGGATCCGAGTATGTATTTCTACTTCTTCTGGGGTTAACGAGGATCCTAGTTTCAAAATTCTTGGTTCATCTTCTGTTCCGATGTTGACATCGATTGTTTCTTCGATCAAAGAGGTGTTACCCTCTTCAAACTCAGGCGGTGCTGGGGGTAAATCCAAATCATCCCCATTTTCTACTGCGTATATGCTAGGTTCCATTTGTGAGGGAAAATCCATCATGGGATTTCCGAAGTAGGAAGACGAATGTGGAATTAAGGACAAATCTAGCATATGATAAGAGAGATGTAATGCCGCATAGGTGTTTAAGTAATCCAAAGTGGCCATATCACTATCAACATGGTCTAGGATGGTAGATTCACTCCCGTTTAAAAGGGGATTTGTCATTGTTTTTATCAATGGTTCATTACGAATGGATACCGTGAAATGGGTATCTTCTAACTCATTGCTTGGAGTAAAACATGATGCTGAAGTTGCTATTGAATTGGCGAGAATATTTCTCTCGCGAGATTGCTTCAATGGATATGAAGTTAAACGCTTTGCTTAAATCTAATACAGCATTTTTGTAAAGCTGCAAGTGCTCGGCTTTAGTTTCATATACTTCAGAAACTTGGTTTGCCACTAATTGTGAGTCTCCTAAGACTCTGATGTTATCAACACCAATTCTCTTGGCTAAGGTGAGGCCAAGGAGGAGGGCTTCGTACTCAGCGCCATTGTTGTTTGTGCATTCAAAATTTAGTTTAAAGGCAAATGGCAAGACTTTCTCCTCGGCAAAGTAAGAATTATACCTGCCCCTGCTCCGTAACGGCATCTAGCCCCATCAAAATGGAGAGTCCAATACTTAGCTGGGAGTATAGCTGTTGGGGTGTTTGTTGCGTTTGCGCACTCTACTTCCACCATGCAGAGATCCTCTGCTGGAAGAGAACCAACACCTAGGGAATATCCTATGCCTACTGAATCAAATGGTAAGAACATTGGTAAATCTTGTTCTATTAACTCAATGATTTTTGCAGTAGTCCCTAATGATACCGTTTCTATAGTGTTAGCCTTATCTTCGGGAGTTGGGGTTGTTTTGGCTATGCTGATAGTTTCAAGATCTGTCGTAGGTACCAAATTTTCTTTTGTTTTTGCATCGGTAGGTTTATTAAGTTGATTTGTTGGGAGTTCAAACTCCGAGTGTACGCCTGGTCTCTTTTTTAAGTCGGCTAGGTGTACATCAAATGGTTTTGGATCACCTTTGGCCACGAATACCTTTCCTAAATGTAAAAACCTTACTTCTTGAAATAGTGTAGAAGGGATTGCCTTCATGCGGTGTATCCATGGTTGGTGAGGATCATATTATAGTTAGTTTCTCGATCTATAATATAAAACTCAGTCAAAATGGTTTTAGGTCCTAAGGTGACTGGTAATATTATAGTTCCAATTGAAGTGGCTTTAAGGCTATCATAGCCTCTTAGCGTGTTTCGAGTTGTGGAACAATTGGTTTCTCCATACCCTAGCTTTTGAAGAAAAGAGAAGGGGACTATGTTAACCACTGCCCCATCATCTACCATTGCACGCTTTACATAGTTGTTATAAACCCATACTTGCAGATGTAGGGCTGGATCACCTCGGCGTGTGATCTCAGCGTCTGTTGGCATTTTGTTTATCTCGAATATGAATTCGACATCCCTATCCGCCTGTCCCGGAGGATGAACATCAAAGTCTATATGATTTACCTGTGTTTCAGGAGGTGGAGTGATGTTGATTAAATGACCTAAACCTAATGCTTCTAAAAGAGCAGCCCTGTGGGCAGGAGAGTTCTTTAGTAAGTCTAAAAACGAAATATGCGAGAAGGTTTTTGTTAGATCATTAATTAAATCATAAGCACCCACAGGCTTTGCTACGATTTGTTGGATGTTATCCGTTTCTGGCAGGTGGCTTGGACTTGGCTGAGAGAAATACTCTCATGTCCTTGTTACAGCTTCGATGGGTAATTCAGTGTCTAACTCCACTAATCCAACTACCTTAGGTCGTGGCTGACTTCCTAGTTGCGGCGCAACTAATGGATTTAGCGAAGTCAAGGCTTCATGATCATTGTTTCCTGTCATTGCACCCTTGTTCGTCCCAGTTGGATTTAGTCTGTTGTTATCATGATTTGGGAGTGGATCATTAAAGATCTTCAGGGGTGCGTTTTGAGGGGAAACTGCCCCTGAAAAAGTATTTGACGTTGGTGACGTAGGATCTGCTAAGAACATATCCATAAAAAGTTGTTTTTGTTCATTTGGCAAGCGTTGCATGAATTTATTGTAGTCACGGCACGTTCTAGTGTCATGGCCCCAATTTTGTGGAAACCACAATATGAGTTAGGATTGTAATTCCTAGTTTGTTGGTTTGATGTGTATTGTGGCCCATAATTTTGATCAAACCATTGTCTATTGAAATTTTGTGTTTGTTGTCTTTGGTTTGAATTCTGGTTTTGATACCTAGTTGAATTTTGGCTTGGCCCTTGTATGGGATTTCACCATTGTTGTTGTTGTGGATGGTTAAAATCCACTGTATTGATTGTCGGGGTAAAGTTGTTGTTTCGTTGGTTGTTTGTTTGTGATGGAGTATTGACAACATTTACCTTCTTGGGCTGGTCGGTTACTCCATCTGTTGTTACACCCCGATTTTTGTTAAGGATTTTAGGTCCTTGATTGACGTTTGCGGTGGTGGGATAATTTGTAGTGTTCTGATTAGGGGCGATTAACCTCCCGTTTGCTCCATATGTTTTGCGACCACTATCAATTCTTGTTTGATCTATTCGAAGAGCACTCTCTAGTACTTCATCGTAAGTTCGTAATGGGAACTTCTAGAATTCTTCCTTCACTTATCTGCTAAGTGAATGAAGGAATAAATCACATAGTTCCATTTGATCCATGTTTGGTGCACTTGCCGAGGAATAAAGGACTGTATGCCACCTTTGGATGAAATGGGCAACAGATTCGTTGTGTTCTTGTTTGATGTATAAGAACTCCCTAATTCCTGTTCTTAATAGTTTGTTCATGTCGAAGGCCTTGATGAACTCAGACACAAGTTGTTTGAATGAATGTATAGAAGCCTCAGGTATTCTATAATACCAATCGAGAGCAATGCCTTCCAAGGTTTTTGGGAATATTTTAGCAACAACCCCATCCCATGGGAGTAGCTCTCGAATGGCTGTAGCGTAAGCTTTGATATGCGCATTCGGATCTCCCTCACCTTTGTATTTGGGAAAATCAGGAAGAGGTCTTGGAAGCATGACGCTTCGTATAGTGAAATCTAAGGGCTCTTTCAAATATTCTGAGTAAGTCCCTATTGCATATGTTTCGACCATTGATGGTGCCTGTTGAGGAAGTGGCGTTGGAATAGGTTGTTGATATGGCATAGCGTATGCATTGGCAGGGGTGTAAGGAAGCCCCTGTGTCTGAGAAAACATGCCGGGAGAGGAGAACATATCCCCTTGTGGTGATTTGGAGTACATGTTTAAGTATGACGGGGTACTGTCCAGGAAGGGATTGTTCTGTACTAGACCGGGAGGAACAGTGTTAGAGATGGTGGGTCTAGTTGGCATTTGTTGTAAATACTGAGGAGTCATGCCTAACATGCCTACTCCTGTGAGGAGATCTACTTGGCTAGGATGGTGTGGAGGATTAGAACCCCCTGTTTGCACAAATTGCAAATTTTGACTTGCTTGGGCAAGTTCTAACCCTCTAACCTTTTCTATTAGAGTTGAAATGACTTCACTTGGTGAAGTCACGATATTCTGCCTTGGTGGCATTTGTTGTATACCATGGTTTTGTATAGGCATGTGATATCCTGCTATGAACTGATCGCTGTCCTGCCAAGTTTCTCCGAGAGTATTTCCTATATGCCGTGGTATGGAGGTACTTTCTCGAAAAGAGATCTCAGGTTGTGTATGTAAACCTCCTATAGGTGGGTACATACTTCGAGAATGTTGGTCATTCCTGGCATAACGTATTGAATATTCATCGTCTAAACCTTGGTATGAGTCTGATTGTCTACTAATTTGTGGTCTAAGTAATACCTGAGGAGATGATCCAGATTCTCCGGTGAACGTCATATTTTTCAAGCCCGAAGGCTCTGTTTGTTGTGTTTGAGTGAGTTGTTCCAACTCTTGTGTTTGAAAGGGGGAGCTATATCTGATCTTTGGAGTTTGTGTTAACAACTGATTAGTTGAATAGTTGTCCCCCAATACTGAGAGTGAGGGTGATGATTGTCTATTCTATTGGGCATAGTATGCCTCAAGACCCAAGAGGGTCTCACACATATGCATCGAATCCCGACATATTCGGGGTATATGAATACCCGCAGAATAATGGGAGAGAGAGAAAATGATTCGTGAAAGCTAATGAGGCGGAGAAGATGAAAAGTAAACTAAACTTGAAAGAAAACATAATACTATGACTCCAGACGAGAAAGTAGGAAGTTCATGTCAGCTTCACTAATTTTGTTTGTTTCACGTCAGGTTCACCAATTTTATACGCTGGAAAAGTGACAAGCAAGATTGGGATTCTACAAGCGACTCTTCCACGCACCCGACCTCCCGAGGTCGTGCCGAGACAGCCGGTGGGGATGGAATATGTGTGAGATACAGAAAAACTAGTTAGGTAATCTAATGTCTTCAATACGCACTAACGGAACTTGCGAATCTAAAGCAAAGAAAGCCCTCCTAACTTGGGCTGGTGTGATAGATCGGTCAGCAAGGATGACTACTCAAAGGCTCCAATCAATATTGAGCTCTGGCGTGATTCGATCTATGGGTTGTGGAATATGTGGAAAATGACCCGGGATAGTTTCGTGTATTTCTCCGGATAGGGTCATATGGTGGATGGTAAATGTAGTCAATTCTATGGACGGTTCTCTGGCCTAGTCCAGAACTCTCTAGCTTTGTTAGCTGTTGTGTCTAGCAAGGATAATTGTTCGATGATGATGGGTGGAAGTGGAGTGGACTGGAATACTAGTGTGTGTAGGCCAGTGTCTATGTCTAATTCTCCTATGGATTCATTGGGTTGCGGGATTTGTGGGTCACAACCCTAGACTCACGGTTGTTGTGGACCTGTTATGGTCATGCATGAAATCAAGTCCTAATCCCTAGTATCCAATAATCGTATGCTTTCTCAACTTCTATATTCAAGACCAATAACTGTGTGATTTTCTCAGAATATCTTACAGGCGTTCGTGCAACTTGAATTCTTAAGCTGGTATCTATGTCTATGAGAGTATCTCCGTGCTTGGCTGTGGGACCAAAGGATCACAACCAAAGGTTTGTTCTCTTTCAAGCCTTTCTACAGTCATATGAATGTGTACCTAGGGTAATCTGTAGTTTGGCTGATTTGACCAAAATGTGTGTGCTCGGTCGTCTTCTATGTTCAATCCGCTCAACTGGGAATTGATTTGTTGCACGCTTACCGTTGTTCGGAAGACTTGGATCCTAAGATTTTGATCTATATCAGTTATTGCTGTGATGAGATTGGGCTGAGGCACGATTGGCTCGAAAACGTATTCCCTGGGCTCCCTAGGTCCCGTAATTGTCATACAAAAGCAATAATGTAAACAAACTACAATAAAGTGAAATTTAACTATGTGAAATATATCTATAGCATATATGATTCCTCTATTTTTGTATTTTCTGATGAATTATGTGAATTTAAGAAAGCAACTATTTAAAATATCTAGAATTGACAGCTAAGATAATAACTTAAAACAAACGAAATAACCGAGTATAGTTATTTGTCTGTGCAATTTGTAGATCTATTGTAAACAATGAAATAACTTATCTAATCTATTTGCAAGACTCTTGATCTTACCTCAGAAGTGAGGAGTGAATCATAGTTTCTCAGAAACTATCAATCCCCACAGCTTCCCTGGCAATATCAAGAATAGAATTAATCTGAAATAAAGTAATTAACTACTCTATTTGATATGATTCTAACTAAAACTTTGAAAGCTAGAACCTGGATTCTACAGAACAGTGGCGAATCCGATGGTGTGTGTGATCTTGTCCCCTCAGTGTGATCTCCTCGTTCTTTTGTGTTCACATGGATCTAGAAAAGCGTGTAATGCTAGCATCAACAGAAGTAGATATTGGGATAAAGGCAGCTCAGAATACACACTGAATACAATGCGAGTAGGAGAGGGATAGCGCAAGAGTACAGAGCTTGGCTTATGCAATTCCTAGCGGGATTTATTGTGATTCATGCAACATAAAGTGTCCAGAACCTGAAACTATCCTATTTGAGGAGCAAAACCTGCAACTTTAATGGCTTCCTAAGCTATTCTACTCCAATGGATTGGATGAAACAACAACACTGCTTGCACAAGATGGATTTGTGGCTTACCAATAGTAAAACAATGCTAACTGAGCATGCAATGAACTAAACTATGAATCCTAAGCAAAATGAAAGACTGAATTACTGAAAATGAGAAGATGAGAAGTGAATGAGGGGCCATTTGCTTGAGCACAAGCCATCTATTTATAGCATTTGCATTTACCCAAGGTAAAAGCCAAATAGAACTCTTAAACTATAAACAATGGCAAAACACTATTCCAGGGAACCAGAATCATAAATGCAAGCTCATGGCAGTAAAAGAAAGTTGGTGAAACATTGAATTTACATGAGTCGTGTAAAAAGAGCTTTCTGGAAAACACGTAAAGGACCGCCGCTCTAAGTAGGGCGGCGGTTACAGGACCGCCGCCCTATTCAAGGCAATGGCCATCATGAGACCGCCACCCGAGCGAGGCGGCGGTTTCAGAATCAAGAGAAAAAGGCCAAGAAAAGAGGGGAAAAGGGAAAAACAAAGCACGCGGGGGCTAAGCGGGGCATGCGGGATGTTAACGCACACTTTGGAGAGATTTTCTGGATCCCGAACACCTTGCGAGGATACCCCTGTATCATCATTGGGGAACTTGTTACATTGTTCCAGTAGTACAATACCTTACAATTTTAGGTACATACAAGAACCTACTTGCATCATGATCCCCATGGAAAATATCATAGTCTACCGACATAGCACACATATACTTTCGAGGAAACTATCCTTTATATGCCCCTCCACTTCACATCTTGTACACTAAATCCCACTATGAACCTCATGTGCTGAGTTTGCAGACAGCTTCTCCAACTTGACCAATTTGAGCCTCTAAAATAGGACTAACACTAGTATCAACACTCCCAACAACTTCGGCATGTAGGGCAACTTCCAATGCCTTGCACGGTCTGTTAAAGTATTTTATGATAAATCCCTTATAAATGGTGTTAGAAATCCTCCAAAAACCATTCAACATGTTGAGAAGAATGAATGTCATAGGATAGTTTTGATAAGAGATTCTTAAAACATGTGTCATACTCCCACACACTCTCTTCCATTCCCTGTTGGATCTCCTTCAGAGTGATTATGCTCTTCTGCTCAAAAATAGGGGTATGGAACTCTGTTATGAAGGTGTTCTTCAATGTGGTGTAGTCTACCACCGTCTGATGGGGGTTATACTTCCTATACCAACTATGTACATGTCGATGCAATGTTGTTGCAAACTGACTTGCCTTCCGCTCTGGGGTAGTGATCCCTTTCATGCACCATAGTAGTTCACACTTGTGCACATGCTTTGCAGCATCTTCAATACCCATATAGTTTGGTAAGTGCAAAGAAATCTCAAAAAAACTTGGGGAGGTGGCTGGGGTCCTTGTCCTCTTGATCTAGAGCCTTGGTTCCCTCTGGTGTTTCCTCCCGACCCACCGCATCCACCTCCTACAGTCGGAAAAGGACTCGAACTAGTTGCACCTAGTGTTTCCAACATCCCACCGAGCTACATACCGATGGTTTGTGATATTTTCCCACTTCTAGTTGTGTGTCCCATGCCACTCCCGTGACGCGATATCCAATCCTTTTGTACTTCCACCTTATCCAAAGATTCATCTAAATACAGGAATGGCTTACATAACCATGGATGTTCCAAACAAGAAATTATATCTCCTAGGCACAGATCGGTTACTCCCACTGATACCAAATAGGTTAACAATACTTCTCCCTTGATCTGGAAAACTAAGCGCCGAGGGTTGGTTGTCGTGTGGGTTCGATGCACGCCAATGGTTCTCCTTTCTCCATGTGATGAACTCACATCAAAATATGAAGGAACTTCTCTCATGTGCTTTCCAAGATGGGGTAGCACAGATTGATCATGATCCACATCCTCTACGTAAACCTAAACTCCTTCCCATAACCTCTGCCTCCATAGATCCATCACACTTGCAACCTCATGTTGTCTAGTCATATCCCTTTCACGAGCTTCATTATACTTGAGTCGTCTTTCCTCCCTTTCCTTTTCAGCCGCAATGTCTACATCTTCCTCTACCCTAGCTTCCTCTCCCATCATTCAAAGAATCTTATCCGGCCATGGGAAATGCTTCTAAACTCAAAGTAATGAACAAGAGATTCATAGCCAAAGGAATAACATGCAAAAATGATCCTCTAGGCTCCCTCAGAAACTTGAACTCAATTTTTTTTGGAAAATAATATGTAGAAATGGCATATTCAAGAGTATAACTGGTCAACACTCTCTTCCATCAGTGATCAACAACACGCATCCAAGTCAGATATGCATCCTATAGCCTTTGATAGTCATCTTGGGTCCATATGTGTGATCTATAGTACCAAATAAATCTAGATGCGTATATTAAAATCCATTCATATAGTTCTACTAGGAAGCAACAGAAGAATGTATGATACAACTCATGGTATAGGTTCTCTTCTACCCATCTATGCGCATCAAACTCAGGTCCAATGTTGAATATCTGAGAAAACTTGTCCTTCATGCTCTTGAACCATCCTTCAACAATTTCCAAGGTCAAACACTCTATCATCATGCATTTCAAGGAAAAATATGCATGCCATTTCTCACAACAACTTCAAAAAGAGGTCCTGGAAATGGAACCAAGATGTAGTCATATTTTATACCCTTAGACCAATAGTCTAATCCCATGCACATCGTCCTATCACCTAGTAGGCACCGGCGCTCATCCGAGGAATGCGCGGGCATCGTGTCTCTTCTTTATATGAGTCTTGTGAGAATGTATCATCTTATAATATATATTCAAATGGAAATGAGAAAAAATAACCATGCCACATTCTAAGATCCTAGAATGAGTTGTTATCTTATTTCATCCAAAAGAGAATTAACAAGCAACATATGGAAATGGTTCATATAGAAAGGAAATGTATAAGTAGTATACTCCCAAACATAGAGATGATTTATAATAGAGCATTGTATTCATATTACAGATTCAATAACCACATTACAATCCCTTGAGGTCATGACAGACCCTTATATAACAATGTAGATTCAAGTCATGCATCAGAACTACATTATGCTCACCATATTGTAAAAACAAAAAGAATGTAGACCCATCCCTCTAAATGTGCCATTACTTACAGATCTCTCCTAATCCCTAACCCATAACATCCTCCATTATGTTTCGTAGGGCTTCACATCTCTTTTCTCTCCTCCGCACTCTCCAACTCTTTATCTATCTATATATATCTTTCTTCTACCAAACACTTGTATTTATAACCTTAGCACCCACCGTCATGCCTTTCAAAATGTAAAGATCACGCCAAGTGTCAAAGTGGTCTTACATGGGAGAATTCCTTCACATATCCAAGCTCTCCACTCCTCGCAATGATGTCTTTTGGAACCTTTCATCGTATTCTGGAATATTCCCTTTATTATCCCACGCTTTCGGGTTGGCCTCTTATCCACAAGGGTCATGATTTTCTCATGTGCTTCATGGGATGCCGAATGTGGCTAAGTACAAAACCTATTTTTCCTTACATGCATGTTGTATGTTTTACAACCTACTTCTAGGACCCTTCCCTACGCGCCTTCAACCCACGTGCCCTTTTTTAACTAGGTCCCATGCGCCCACGTGCCTTCTTGTACTTAGCTAATATTTTGGGGCCCAACATTACTTACATGGTAAAAAACATGTTAAACCATTTCACAAACATCATGATCTGAATTCTTCTCGCTATTATAATTGATTCATAGTCATGTAAGAGGTCAATTTTAAGTTCATTCTCTCGGTAGTGACTTATATGTTATTTTCTCTATTGATGACTTCTATAGAATGACTTGGTCTTACTTCATTAATAAAAAGTCGATGTCTTGTATAGATTTCAAGAATTTAAAGATTTAGTGTAAAATGATTCTAATAATAAAATTAAAAGAATTAGGACTGATAATGGAGGAGAATATGTTAGATTTTTTTTTATGATTTTTTTGTTTCATGTGGTATTGAAAGAGATTTGACTACTCCCTATTCCCTCAAAGAAATGGTATTGCGTAAAAGAAGAATAGGACTGCTTAGAAATGGATATGACTATGATCCATGCTTCCAATGTTCCTAAGTTCTTATGGGAAGAAGCCATGAATATTTTTTTGTATATTCTTAATAGAGTGCCTACTAAATCTCTTCATCTAGCTACTCATGAAGTATGAATAAAGAAAAATCCATATATTTCTCACTTAAGAATATTTGGTAGCCCTGTTTCTATATTTATTTCTAAAGTTAATAGGAAGAAGCTTGATCCAACCTCCTATTCTTGTATTTTTTTATATGGTTATAGAAATAAATTTTTAATAGTTTATGATCCTTTCAAGCATGACATAATAGAAAATAGGAATGTTCTTGTCTTGGAAAAGACATTCTGTGATGTTTCTCATGAACCCTCCTTTGTTTCTCCTAAGATAGAGCCTAATAATCCTTCTCCTTAAATTATGGAAATATAAGTTCAAGAGGCTTATTATCCTGCTCTAGATATGATGGAGATTGATGGGGAGTCATCTCAAGTTGTATTACATCCTAAGATTCCTAAATGGGCTCAAAATATGGTTAAGGATTCTAATCTTGTTAATCTTAGAAAGGTAACTCATAGTCAACATTCTTATCATGCTTTGATGACCCTCTATGAGGCATAACCAAAGTATTTTAAAGAATCCTGTCAAGATGATAGATGGATTCATGATTTGAAAGATAAATACAATGCTTTGATTAAAAATAACACTTGGGAACTATTCCCTCCTCCTTTTAAGAGAAGAATTGTAGGATCTAGGTGGTAGTAAAAGATCAAGTATTTATCTGTAAGAGAAATTGAAAACTTTAAAGAAAGGCTGGTAGCTTGTGGTTTCACTCAGAAAATTGCTCTTAATTATGTTGATACTTTTTCTCATGTAGCTAATATGAGCATTGTTAGAGTTCTTATTTCTTTGGCTTCCCAATATGGTTAGGAGATTCACCAAATGGATGTTAAAAAAATTTTTAATGGTGACTTAAAATAAGAGATCTACATGATTCATCCTAAAGGTTATGAATAACCTATTAAAAATATTTATGTCTGTAAGCTGAAAAAGTCTTTGTATGGTCTTAAGCAAGCTCCTAGAACTTGCTATGCTAAAATTAACATTTTTTTAGGATGTTGGTTTCACTAATTGTTGTACTGATAATTATTTATTTGTTAAGTTTTAAAACAATCATATTTTCATTATTGTCTTGTATGTTGATGATATTTTGATTACTAGAAGTGATAGAAATTTAATTGTTAGAATCAAAGAAAGGTTAAAACAACATTTTGAAATGACTGATTTAGGTTTGCTAAATCATTTTCTTGGCATGGTTATATTTCAAGATCATAAGTCTATTATTTCATCTCAATCTCGTATGATGTTAATTTTCTTATAATATTTAACATGATTGATTGTAATCCTATTTCCATTCCTATTGAAGTTGGTGTTAAGTTAGATCCTAAACCAACTTGTGCTAAATTTGATCCTACTCTATATAGACAGGTTAGTTAGTAGTATAATTTATTTGAATATTTCTAGAGTTGATATTTCTTATGTAGAAGGAGTTGTTTCAATATTTATGCAAGATCCTTATGAGGATCATCGAAAAATGGAAAAAGAATTTTGAAATATATTAAAGGAATAGTTAATTATGGGTTTTTATTATTATTTTAATGATGCACGCTTATTTGGCTATTGTGATTCTAATCATGCTTGGTAATGTTGCAAGTAGAAAGTATACCTTCTACTGAGGAAGAGTATAAAAGTGTTATGAAATCTGCAAAGGAAGCTATGTGGCTGAAAAGACTATTGGATGAACTACACATGGGCATCAAAGGGAGCACTAATCTTCTATGTGACAACCAAATTTGTATTGCTCTTGCAAAGAATCTAGTTCAACATTAAATGACTAAGCATATTGAAGTTCATATGCACTTTATTAGAGAAAAGTTCTGAATGGTGATATTGATCTCAAGTTCTGTTCTACTAAAGATCAAGTTATAGATATCTTCACCAAGACACTATTTTTGTGAATTTTTGCAAGTTTCATGCCTTGTTGGGCCTTTCAGAGTTTCCATTGAGGGGGAGTGTGCATGAAAATGCCACCTCTTAATGGTTGTTGTAAACTTCCAATACTTCCTCCATTTTGTAATAAGTAAATGTGTCACACTATGTGAAGTTACTTGTAAATCCCAATGAAGCTTTAGTTATGGGTATTCCTTAGTTTATAAAAACTCCATAATCTGATGTAAGTCTTCATATGTAGCATAGGTCTTAATAATTTCTGTATGGGAAGATCTGAATTATTTCCCTTATCTCATGCTAGCTAGAGTCATTGTTGTTGATTCTTGGATATGCAAAATCCTTTTGCGTAAAAATGATAAAATTGGTATTTTTTTATTTCTCCCACTTAATATTAAGGTGGAGTATTGGGGTTGATAATGTGAAATGGGATATCATTTGATAGACCACTACTTAATGACCCTTTTTATTAAAATTTTATTTATAAACTTAGTCGGTCTTCACTACTTTGAATAGAGTGAAATGGTTTAACCGTTAACCCATCCTATATATATAATGATCCCATATATGATTGGTACCAATCAATACTAATCAATACAAACAAGATCTATTTTCTAGACTTTTATGATCATATTTATTTATATATTCATTCTTTTTTATAATTTTGAGATATAGCTCTACAATTATGTCTGTAAGACTGATAATTATATAGAGATTATACACATCCAATAATGGTAAACACACACACTATAATATTATGTATATTGATGTTTACATCTCCTCTATTCATCCGGGAATTACATATGTATATAGGAAATCTTTTCCCTATAATCATGGAGATATTATCTCCAACAAACTACCAACCAAATTTTTATTAAGACTCACAAAACTATATGTGATAGTATTGTTGTAACAACAACAATATCAATCCCAAATCATATATTTTATTAACTACCTATATACAACAACTCAAAATTAATAATGTGAACACTAAATATTATAATTCCTAACATTCACCCCCTTAGTGTGAACATTATTAATCTCTGACATTCACCCCCTTAATGTGAACATGGGGAAGAACCATATTTTGAAGAATTTGAACCACCTCCTGAAAGCACTACTTAGACTAGGTACAAACTCCATAGATTATATCTTTACCCTCGTAAAGGCGTAGTGTTGAGCCGAATTATGCAAGAATACTCCCTACCTTCTTGGGTTCTTGTGGGACTTTCCCTACCTCCTTGGGCACCCGAATTATGGATCTCCAAGATCCACAAGCTTGGCACTAGCTGTATAAAAATCCTGAGCATACCTTGTAATTTTCTCTTGCTCCCCAAAAGTGAGTATTCTAAAACATGACTCCTCCCCAAAATTCTAAAAGGGCTTTATTCAAAAAACCAACACACTACAAACAGGAACACAGAAATTCACCGAAAATAGAAACCACACTACACACATGTCACCAAATCGCAAGACCCTGCCATCAGGTGATGATGAGAGGTCGGTGATTGATCTCCTTCATCCTTTTCCTCCTTCCTCCAAATGCATGTTGCTAACTCAGAAAAATTTAATGATGAGGCTCAATCGTATAAACCTTAATCAAACGTCGGTCATTGCGAAATTGTGTTCATAAGGAAAATCTTTTTGTTTTACAAATTTTATGATTTTTTACCCAAAAGAGATGATGAAAAGTAATTAAATATTAATTTTCAATACAACTATCATAATGAAAATAAGAATTTTAATAATTTTTACATAAAAACTATTCCATTAACAACTATATTTGATAAAATGAATACTAAAACATTTTTTTATTTTTTTATTTTTGACAATTTTCGTGATTCTCAACACTTGATAAAAAGGTGATACTTTGACCAAGTTTAATGAAATAACTAGATGTAAGGACAACTTTTGACTCTAGATAAATACAAGTCTAAGTGACATTCAAAAGTGGAAAAAATAATACTAAATCACTCTTATTACAAGGTTAACTACAAAACTATCACCTTTATATGACATCAATAACAATAAAATACCTATACATATAACTATTTGAAACTGACTCTTTTAAGAAAATAATACAAGAAAACTCGCGACTAATCTTATTGACATAGATAAATGACGATAGAAATAAGAAATAAAACTAAATCTTCATTCGTGAATGTCTTCGGCTTACAGGGTTGGATGGATTTCGGGCCTGATTCTTCGGTTTTGTGCAAAGAATAAATGATGTGGTATCAATGTGGAAACATCGATGCCATCAAGGGAGATTGTATCTAAAAAATGGATCTCTTTGTTGCATGTCGTTTGAAGTCAAATATAAACCAAATCATACAAATTTGAAATGAAATAGAACTCAATACTCCTTAATGCCAAATAAATAAGATCTGATGCAAAATATGAACTTGAGAATGCAGATCCAACTAGGATTCGAAACAAGACAAGTCAATGTAATCTGAGAAGTAGGGGACTGCAAGAATCCGTGCACAAAGACTTCAAATATCTTCATCTATATGCAAACGCACGAGGGGTTCTAAATTAAAAAAATAGATCTGCATGCATTTGTTTCCCTATTCTCTTGTGCACCCGATGAATTGCATGTCTGTTATGTGCTAGACTCTAATACTTGTTGAATTGGATTGACTCTCACTAATAGAATCATGGGAATCTTGTCAAAACATATAATAGGATGTGAATGCTTAGATTACAATGCACTAGAAGGACCAGTGAGTCATACAAGGTTGTGAAAGAACAAAGAGATTTTTGTCTAAACCTTTACTAAGAAAGCTAATCATGTAATAATACGTTCTTCACACGACTAACATATAGAGGAAAATACAAGAATATAGTTGCCCCTCCATAAAAAATTATTTTTCCATTACAAAAATCAACCACCAAACCTCCTCTCGATACCACTAATAATGATCAATAGAGATTATAAACAATCAATAATGGTAAACACACACTATAATATTTTGTATATATATGTTTACATCTCCTCTATTAATCCGGGAATTACATATGTATATAGGAAAGATTTTCCCTATAATCATGGAGATATTCTCTCCAACAAACTACCAACCAAATCCCTATTAAGACTCACAGAACTATATGTGATAGTATTGTTGTAACAACACCAATATCAATCCCAAATCATATATTCTATTAACTACCTATATACGGTAACTCAACAATAATAATGTGAACACTAAATATTATACTTCCTAACAATATTGAGGAGCGAAGTGGAAGTCTTTGGGTGAAAGTATGATAAAATCCTAATATATGACAGTGTTTTATCACCGGGGTTTCTTTCTTTGGGTTTCCCCACTTAAATTTGGTGTTCTCTGTCTCTTTTTACTTTCATGTATTTATTTTCATCTCATATTATTGAAGCTTTGTAATTCGCTATCTTTAATAAGCTAAATATGTGTTTAATTTGAATGTACATCATAATCTATAATATTCAACATTTTAATGGTGGATCTATAATTGGTTAATTATAAATCACATCATTTATCTAACATTTTTTTATGGTTTACAATTTTTTTGAAAAACTTGATGTAAATAATAGGAGTGGCATGTTTATTTCACCGGATTTATTATGGATAAACAACATTGTTGAAAGCACAAAACAAGCATGTCAAACAAACTGAATATGAATTTGATAGAACCACACCAAAGTTATATGTGAACTAGGATGTGGAGAAGTTTCTTGTAATTGGTCTACAATGCAAGTAAACAAAGTGTAATAAAATAAAAACTGAAAGAAGCAAAAGCATTGTCATGATGTTGAAAAACTACAATAGTACAACACAATTATGACATCGAATGACACTTTGAATGTGTTCCACATTGAAGAACTAGATAGATATGAATGCCCCCGAGTGATATCTTAGAACGCAAGAGGATTGGATTGGGCCGAAGAGTAGAGGGATGCTTAGATACTCCAAATGATACTCTTGTCAAATCCTGTTTAAATTTGATTTATATTGGATTCAAAATGTAAAATCAAATTTTTCCCCAAGAAATTTTATAATGCAAAAGGGATAATTAATTTCCTCAAGCATAGATATACACCATGCGAAAGAAAAATGATTATCAAAAGATGATCCTGAACGATGATGATGAGTATCGTCAAATGACAAGATTGTTGAATCATGTTATTCATTCTTTGAAATTTGGTCAAAATTATATGAATGTTTTGATTTTAGACAATTTTATACTTTTTTGTATTTTGGAACAATTTTATATTGTTTTTGAGTTTTGAACAATTTTATATTATTTTTGAGGTTTTGAACATATTTGAATGTTTTTATTTTTGGAAACATATTTAAATGTTTTTTGATTATTTTGAAACATATTTGAATATTTTTAATTTTGTGAAACATATTTGAATGTTTTTATGGATTTTTGTAAAACATATTTGAATTTTGTGAAATGTATTTGATTTTTTTGTTTTTGACTCAAGAAAAGGGTCAGCACAATTTGAAAAAAGTTTTAAAATTGTAAGTATTTCATTCCATTGGTAGAAATGTAGATGATGTAATGATAAGATGTCTCACTCTACTCATGACTCCATACAACTAGGAATATGTGAGGGCTCATCACCAAGAGCCAAGAAGGACATGAAAATTAGGTGAATAGTGATATGAAGGTGATAATAATATATACAAAGACACAAGGTGTAATAATGATCCATGTAAGAAAAATGTAACTCATATTTACTCAAGAGTATCTTACCAATTCCAAGATGATTCCACTTTATAAATTTTAACAAGACTTAGATCCATAGATGGCCTACTGATTGGAAAAATCTGGTTGAAAGAATTTTTGTCTCTCTTTAACATGAGCAACTAAATTACTTCTTGGGAAGTTTTTGAGAAAGCACTTTTGATTCTAAAGGATTTATTTGTTGATTGATTTTTATGTGAAGGACCCCCTACATAGTTCCCTATGTCGATATGAAGAGACAAGGGCTTAACATAGAATACAAAATATAGGCGAGTAAGGGCACATGCCTCCATTCCTAGTCTCATACTACTAGTGAGAACTATGGGCATATCCCTAAATACTGTGAAGGATGAAAGGTACAATGATTGATTTATATTTTTATTTTATGATTAGAATTTTTTTTTCTCATTTATTGATATTGTTTTTATTTGGAAGGAACATTATGCCCCCAAGTCTTAGCCATATGCAATTACTAGGACGTAAGGGTTCAACACCGTAGACTAAGATAGATGGTCAAAAAAACCAGGTAAAGAAGTTTAGTGCCTTTTGTTAAAGAGAGAGCTTATTTGAAAGGAGGAGTTGCCATCAGTAATCTTAAAGATAAAACCATAGGTAATAATATTTGCAATGGTAAGAACCATAACAAAGATGAGCCACACAATGCCCAATACGAAAAAGGTAAACCTATGTCATGATAGGTGAAGAATGTGAATATATGATAATGTTATGATTAAGATATTTTCCAACAAATGGAATGCTTAGTATTATTTGCACTTGATTTTTCACTTTTTATTTTTAAACAATGCTTTAAGAAAATGTTTAATATAGAGTTTTATTATCTGTGTTAGGATTTTAAATTTTCTTGAATTTTGACAAATGATATATTGTAAGGGACTCGTTAGGAGAGAGGTCCATTTTTATGAAAATGGAATGGTCTTAAATTATGATATTTGGGTGGACAATATCCAAGTCAAAGGAAATGATTGAAATATTTTTTTGATTGATAGATAGAAGTAGTCTGAATTTATGAGACTTGGGTGGATGAACTCCAAGTCAAAGGAGATAATAAAATGATTTGATAAGTCCTGATGTATGAGACTTGGGTGGATGGGATCCAATTCAAAGGAAGGAATGAAACGATTCAATGAGTCTTGCATTACGAGACTTGGGCGGACAAAATCTAAGTCAATGAAGAGAATCAAATGATTTGATGAGTTATGATGTACGAGACCTGATGGATGGGATCCAAGTAAAAGAAAAAATCAAACAATTTGATGAGTCCTAAGTTATGAGACTTGGTTAGACAAGATACAAGTCAATGGAGAGAATAAAATGATTTTATGAGTCCTAAGATATGAGATTTGGGTGGATGAGATTCAAGTAAAAGGAAATAATCCTAATATTTAATGAATCATTCCTTACAAGACTTAAATGTCGATCGGATCCATGTCAAAGGAAAGAATCAAATGATTTTATGAGTCCTAAATTAGCGTAATCAATGACTAGAGCTAAGTCAATGATTAGACAAGTTTTCAATGAGATCAAAAGACCTATGTGATGTTAGAGGAAGATTGTCGAGGAAAGGAATATGTTGAGATTCATATTCATCAGTGAGGGAAAGGATGCACCGAATAAAGCTTTGATTCCTATATGTATACCCAAGGATCTTTATAGGATGTAGGGAGAAAATATTCAATATTACTCTATCCAAGCTATGGATTGATTGAATTGATGATTGATTTGCAATTAAATCGTGAAAATGTTGTGTAAGGATATTCTTGGGTATACGTAACTCATGGAGTGCATGCATGAAAATTTCTTAACATGTAGGAACCATCTTTGATTATATTCCCACAAGAGAGATTGTTTGAGGGATTGTAGACATAGAAGGTTTCATTTTCGCAAGTGTCCAAACTTGATGTGGTTGTGTTAATACAACAAGACTAGAGATATTAGGCATAAGAGCCGAAGGTGAAAGAATAGAATCAGTCTCAACTATGCTTGATGATGGGTCCTCTTCTATAGTATCTACAATTATATCAAGGGTTGAAAAGGAGTCTTAAATTAAGGTCAAGCTCTCATTTGACATTGGAAGGTTCTTTTCCAAAATTGGTTCAATATTTGTTTAAACTGTAGGAAGGGAATATGGAGAAGAGATGGATTTGTTTTGATTAGGGAATTCCTGAACTTCCTCATCATAATCTCATTGAGTGTTAGTATGTACATGATTTGGGATGATGTTCAACTCTTCTTCGTAAATTTTTTTAGTTAACATGTTTTCGATTGTGATAGCTTTGTCATCAAGCTCTATAAAGATCTCTTCATTGTCAATTTATTCTTGGACATAATTATTAAAATGCACACATTTATCTATTAAGTGGCCATCAATGCGATGAAAATCATAATATGTATGAGGTTTGTACCAGTATGGCTTAGGTTTTCCTTCATCCAAAGGTCTTATAAGTGGATATTTTATCATCCTAGCCTCTTTTAGCTGTTGAAAGACACTAGAGATACTTTCTCTAAGAGGTATAAACTTACATTTAACTTTGCGTTGAGTAGTTTCTTCTATTGGTTGTATGATTGTATTTTTGATTTATTTCTCAAGTATGTTATGAACATTTCAATTATCTATGAAATTATCATTGACTACATTATGGTTACGATTTATGTACCAAGGTTTTTTCGAGATGAGTGTTATTTTATTATTATTATTGTGACTATGCCCATTGTCATTAGAATGAGGCTTGATTAATTTTTTAAAAATGAGGACATTATCTATTTGAGTCAAGGTGACTTCAAAGTCAAGGTTGAAAGATAAATGTTTGATGAAATTCTTCGAGAGGTCTATGAAGGTCGTGATAGATCCCTTTGAAGGTGTAAGAACCAGTCCAAAGTTTGTCCTCCTAGACTTCTAGGAAAAATGCACAAGAGAAATATATTGTTATATGCCACTTTGTGGCATGCTATGGAAAATTATTTGATATTCATTTTAAGATCAATTTTTCGCTTGTATTTTTTTAATTTGGGTGTCTCAAAATATTTTGGAAAGGGTGTGCATAATATTTTCATGCCAAAATTATAAGGACATAATTCATCAAAGTTAAATTATTTACGTTGTTTTTGCATACCTGAAATGGTGTCTTTAATCATTTTTCAATCCTGAGAAAACGATGAGTTGTGTGAATCCACCATTGTAATGAAAAATGGGGGACTGCAACTTGAACATTCGATGAAGAACTCAACCCTCAGCAAAGTGAATGCTAAGATGGAAGAGGAGAAAAAGGTTAGAAATGTACTCAACCTCTAGCAAACTGAATGCTAGAATGGAAGAGAGGATGAAAATATTAAATAATGCAACCCTTAATAATGTGAATGCTAAGAAGTGAGCGAGATTGAAAATATGTGATTTGTTTGACTCTTAACAATGTTAGTGTTAATATGGATGAGGAATTTGAATTTTTTTTATATTCGACCCTTAAAACGTGAATGCCTAGATGGATGAAGAGAAAATGTTTTGAAAGTAAAATTCCTATTATGGAACTTGTAGTAAACGAAGTTCCAATATTGGATAATTATTGTACAAGTTAAGTGACGTGCTCAAACTTTTGACAAAGTGAATATACAAAAGAGATGACACTTTGACAAGGTTAGTGTGCTCAACTTTTAAAATGGATGTTTAAAAGAGAAGAGACGTAACATGACAATGTGATAAAATCTTAACAAAAGGAGTGTTGAGAGAGACCAAAAGGTTCAAAATGTTAACTCTTAAAAAGATGAGTGTTAAGGGAAATGATAGGGTAATACTTTAAAAAATTAACTAAATGAGTATTGTTAAGGCAACATAGAGGATTGAAATGTTAGTTAGACGAATCTTAACAAAATCAAGTGATAAAAGTGACGAAAAGGTTGAAAATTATTTCGCAACCCTTTGTAAAGTGAATGTAAAGAGGGAAGAGGTGAAAGGAGGTCGGCTTGCTCAATGTGCAACCAAATCAGTGAAACAAGAGGAGACTTAGAGACACAATGAAAGATGCTCAACGATTAACAAAAGTAGTGTTAAAATAATATACTTATGAAGTGTGAAGGTGTTCAATGCTTAACAAGGTGCATGCCAAGAGAGGAGACTAAATAATGGAAGGATAACACTTAAATGATGAAAATGTGAATGTCAAAATATAGAGGTGAAAATATGATGATGAAAAGATTGAATCTCAAAAAAGTGAATGTGAGAGACAAGGAGAAAAGGATTGGTTAAGGGTCTCAATTTAGAGAAAATTGAATGATTTAAAATATATGAGTGAAGAAATATGAATATGTACACAATTCAACAAAATTAATGTTAAATGTGATGACACAAAATGGATGAATGCTTAAAGTTCAACAATGGAAAATTTAAACTCAAGACTTAGAAATATGATATATCAATTTGATCGTGAGGGTTCTTGACTATGATAAATCAAGTATCATGATATCAAGACTTAGATGAAGAAGGATGAAAGTGATTAAGTGTGGATATAGATGTCCACAACTCAATACTTAGACTCATTTTTAAAGGGGTGAAAATGAGACAAAAGTACATCCAAATAAGGAGTAATTGGAAATGTGAAAGAGATAAGAGAGTACACCCAAAATAAGGAGTATTTGGGAAGTATTGAAAATAATTCAAAAGTGAGAATGTTAAATATGAGTGTGAAACACAAATAACTAATGAAAAAGGGAGACGAGAAAAAGTGAAAACAAAAGTTTTGTTTATATATGTTTTGACCTCTACCTTAGATTTTATTGGACAGTTTATGGCTTCTTAGGTGGTTCTCTTACCTAGGTGTTAGTAGTATACTCTAGCAAGCGCATTATTATTGCTATCTTTTGGATTTAATTTACCTCATTTGAAATAATGATAAAATATATTCCTCAAATGAATCGCACTAGGGTCACAACTAAGGATATTCATGACTCTAATCTCACAATTGTGAACTAGTCAGGTAGGATGGGGGTACTCATTTTTTCATCCAGTTCCCTCAATGCGTTAACTACTTTGGGGTTCCTATGGTACTCCTCAAATGTGTTCTTTGGATTATGCCAAAGCATTCCCACAATTATAGTGGTTCGACAATAGCCTTGTCATCCGCACCTGAAAATACAGTGTGTAATGTTCACTTTATCTTGATTAAGATATGATATTGTTTGAACCACCAGTCTCTGATAGAGGAAACATGCAGTTTGTAAACTATTTTAATCTTCAATCAAGGTAACACACAATTAGTAGTTTAATGTTTTATAGGCATCTTTAAGAGTTGGTCCTACAAACAAAGATTATAATGTTTTCATGAGGTAGGTAGAGGACAAGATGATAGAATCAAGTTCATGTTTCTGATTTCCCAGGTCGCTTATAAAGCACAAGGAAAGAGCATACAGTGTGAACAAGATTTGATTAAGAAAATAAAAAAGTTTAATTCCCTTTTAAACAAAAACTAGAAAAGTGAGGATCATGTTTCTTATTTCCAAGGTCATTTAGAAAGCACGAGGAAAGAGAATTCATGTGATCTCTCATAATGACTAAGAAAAAGAAAGTGTTAATTACCTTATGAAATATTAAAATAAAAACAAATTTGTAGAAACAAAATTAAATATCCTAAAACACAGGTTAGATCTAAGCAGAAGAACTAGAAAAAGCAAAAAAATGATAAACATAGGTTGACAATGGTAACATGTGAATTAACATGATAGCTTATAGACCTTGGGTGTGCTAGTATTTTATTGACACTATTACGCACAACTATATGCACTTATGTTATAATGAACCTTTAAAACAGATGAGTTAAAAAAACAAGAAGAAGAAGGAACGCTAATGCAAGCAATACAATGATAACACAATGATAAAAATGCTAGCATATGGAGTTAAGCGGAAATACAAACAATGTTGATGGTAGTGAGTGAGCTATGATAGATACACTTATGGTTTTAATGGTAGTGCACATACTTTCATAATAGTGCAAGCACTTTAACGTTAGCACAACTGGAAAATTAAAAAAATGTTAAAATTCAGCCAAGAGACTAGTTTTTTTATTTTTAATCTTCTGTGCTCCACCTAAGAACCTAAATATGCAAAATCGAGTTCAAATGAAAACAAGGAACACAAATATAAATTTAGATCACAAAATTATTAAATAAAATTAAAGAAATAACGTGGGTGAGTCACATTGGCCATGCTAGAATGTAAACAAGGAAAAATACAGAAAATCGAAGATAAATAAACAAATATATATTACCTTCATTGTAGAATTCTTGCAAATCTCAAGATAAGACCATATAATCTTTAAGCGTGTTTGATCTTGCTAAAATTTTAGATTATGTATTCTCTTTACATTATTATCCAAATATTTTGTAGATGCTACAATAAATTTTTCAAAAGGATGTGGGAATAAATTCAGTAGAAGTTCAATACAATTTTATCAAATGTCTAGGGATGGATTTGTAATGGAAATGGCTGTATATTATAACTGAGGGTGAGGCCATGAGAAGTGGATCTTGGGTTGAATTGGCTCCATAGGTAATAATTATAATTACCTGAAATAGTAAGATGACCATGTATGTGCAGTTGCAACTTTACACCGAAAATCATTATCTTTGAATTCATCTGAGAAGTGGTTGCACGCATGTTATTGCTGCCCCCACCATTGTAGGCTTTTGGAAGTAGAGTGATGTGGAATATGAGTAGATAAAAGTATTTAATTAAATAAATTAATTAATTAGTATTTAATAGTGAGGGAACAATTAACCATTTATTTAATTAAGTGTTTAATTAGATTAGCTAGAAGGGTGTAGGAGTTAATTAGTTCCAAAGACATAGTAGAATAAAATTATTTAATTCTAAAGAGTGTGAATGTGACTTAGGAAATAGAATTAATTTAATTAATTCTAGAAGGCAGTATTTAATTGATGGAATTAATTTAATGAATTTGAAAGGGGTATGTTATGGAAAGATAGAATTAATTGAATGAATTCTAATTGGATAGAAGCAGGATAGAAATATGTATTAATTTTTAGGGTGTCTACACACACCGCATAAAATCCAACAACAAAAATCAAACAAGTCCCAAACTTCAGTTTGCATGATTTCCTTCCTTGGGTAGGGCAATATAGACTGATTAGGATAGTACATTTGATCATGTACAACTTGTATGGTCTTGGAATGATATCCTCTAACTTTTCTTTTAGTTTCATATTAGTTTTTTGGTCGTATAATCTCTTTGGGTTGGCCTTTCATCAATAAATCATATATGTAACCTATATAATAAATTAAACACTACCTCATTTTATAACCTAGAAATCCTACGACACTACATTGATACACTCACTTTCAAAAATTTCAAAAGGAACCCAAGAGTCCCCAAATATCTCAATAACCCACCTAATTTCATTACGGAAGAAATATCTACAAATATGAAGCTCCTAACTAGGTCGATACATTAACCTCTTTCTCATATGGAAATTCAAACATACCTTTCCTAAGTATCTTAGCAAGAGAAAGCTCAACTCAAGCATTAGAAAAGGTTGTTTTAAAACATAGCTACAAAAATTCAAATATCATAAGCTAGGTGGATAATGACATGCGGTTTTAGGTATCTTCGTAGTAGTGTCAACATTAACGGTGCATGGGGGTGACCATAACCCAACTAATGTTTGTTTTACAAGAATTCTCATCCATGGTTAGGGTTTGAGATGATGATTAGAAAATTCAGATAGCTTCACATGATAATTGCAAAGTAGGATTTGATAACAATATAGAGTTTTAGATAACCAATAGTGTGAAAATTCCGTATATCCTTTATCTTAATAGGTCTAAGACTATTCATAAGCATAGGACCATATAATACGACATTGAAAGATTGTTATGACCCTTCGATGCCCATTTTCTAGTGAAAATATTCATAATGAAGCTTATTCCAATCGAGATATCCATGTTCATGTAGTCCATTTTCCTAGAACCTTTTAAAATCATCGATAATCAGCTAAGTGTATTCATTCCTTTTTATTTTCAAGTTTGTATCTTATTTATATATATCTATTACAACTATACAAGAATTATTTTGATTGTGATAATTATTGCTATAAGTTGATTGATAAAAATATCTACATGTTACTAACCCTTACATCCATTTGTGCACTAAATCACCAACACCGCTTAGGTTTCATAATAAATCTAGTTTGTGTATAGACACCTAGATTAAATTTTGATCTAAAGTTGAGATTGAAATCGATTAAAGTATTCTCTTTGAAGAATATTATGCAATGATTTTCATGGCTACCCATTTTTAATTACCAAATATTCCATATTGTCTACAAATTTACAATTAGAGCGAAATATATTGATTACACCCTAATAAGATTTATGTGAAATATAAGAATTAGTGAAATTAATGCATTTAGGGGTGTAAGAGTTACAAACATGAGGTTATTCTAACTAATTAACTCCCAAAATTAATTGACAATATAAAAACAATACATTATTGTTTGTAATTGATGTACTAAAAAAGATAAAAACTTGAAAACACAAGGGAATGAATTCATTTAGTTGATTACAAATGATTCTAGGATGTTCTAGGAGGATGCACTACTAAAATAGGAAGATATGAACTTGATGATGCTTCACTCTAGATATTGTGATTGAAAACTAACTAGAGGAAGTAATGTATACTTCTACTAAGCCCACATGTATGGTCTTGACCCTTCTATATAGTCTTGGACCATATTGGGTTTTGGATTTGTAACTTTCCAAAATTATCATTTTTCCGGAATTGTATATCGTTCTCAAATCCTAATTTGTGATCACGGTGTGAATCTCTATAAACACACTAAGTGATATATAAAACCCTAATCATAGTTAAGAGACCCTACAAAAAAATAGTTAAATTTTTGGGCACTACTATGCACCGATAACATTATAACTACTCTGAATGTACCTCAAACCTTATGTCATCCTCCACCTAGCATGTGATATCTAAATGAATGCAACTATGATTTAACAATTATCCTCTTTAATAATGCTTGAGAAGATTTGTCTCTTTTTGAGTTCTTGTAGATAAGATGGGTTGATGTCTTTACTGTGAAAGAAGATTGGACTTATAGATATTACTTCCTAGTGACTCTAATTATGTTATTGTGATATTTAGGAAGCCTTAGGTGCCTTTGGTAAGTATTGGAAGTGAGTGGATTAATGTAGTCCATAATATTTCAAGGTTAGAAAATGAAGTAGTGTTTACTCGCTTAAATAGGGTTTCGTTGATGATTTATAAATGAAATATTGATGCAGAGGGATTATAACACCCAATAAAATATAGAATTAAAAGAAAAGTTGAGAAAATATCCTTCCAATATTGCAAAATTTATCAAAGACAAAATATAATATTATGACCAAATTGTATGACCTCTCCCGTGGATGGAAAACATGTAATATGTTGTTTGTAACATATCAAGAAATTTTCATCTTTGGGATTTATTCATAGTAATTTTAGAATTCAATGACATATTAGTGTGTAAAGATAAATAATCTAAAAAATATACCTCAAAATTTGATAAGTGTGAATGGGAAGGTTGTATTTATCAAACCAAGAGTGCATTGTCAAAAACAACGTTGTCAAAAAGAAAATTTCCACATTTGAGTGTTGACATTTTCCCCCTTTAAGTATAAAATAAAATTTCATACTTAAAGGAAAAAATACTTGAGTTTGTAGACACACTTTATCTTCACTCGAATTTTGCTTTCTAGATTCCAATCGTGTTTGGTGTTGACATGATCCGTGATGAAACCTATAACAAACAATGTAGTCAATTCTCATGATTAAGAATTAAAATTTATTATATATGTAAAGTTTAACATAAAATATTTTCATTTTATCATCATTAAAGTGGCATAGTGAAAAGGACCTCCCCCACGTAGCTCATTCTATCATCATTAATGAAGCTACTACCCAACCCATCATTACAACTTAAGCGGGTCTACACATGTGCAGAAATTTCCTCCTTGGTACTTACAAAAATTAGATCTATTCATTTTCATTTAATCCTCTCCTCGAATACTAAGGGCATATGTTTTTAGGAACATGGTTGGAGTAAGGAGAAGGGTTTTTTCGGGTAGCAGTCCAGCTTTTAGGCTACAAAATTGTTGTCAAAAGGCTTATTTTATATTGTCACCAACCTGTAATATCTCTTCCACCATTTCCATCCACAATGGGAGGGATGTTATGCAGAGTAGAACAAGTTTTCGACCCCCAATGGTAGCATAATGTGGAACTTTGGGAAGCCCTCAATGTTGGAGGTTTCACAAATTTCATACAACGGATCAGGGGCCATGATCAACATATCTCCCTATAGTTTGTAGATAATTGGAAAGACATAAATATCAATTTTAAGGGAAGAGACTTCAACATTTCAGAGCAGTTCATTTCCTTCATAACAAGAAACAAGTTCTTTCGCAATAAGTTTGACAAGGATGTAGAGGAAAGACTCTTCTTGGATGAGGGGGAAGAAATCCAAACAAAATGTGTTGGCATCATCTGCTCTTCCATTCTACAACCTTTTGATGAAGTGGCCTGTATGGTAGTTTGCTACATTACGCTAGAAGGTAGGTTCTCCACCCTTCCCTTACACCATTTGGTTCTTGCTCAATCACTTCAGGAGAGATGCAAAGGTCAATTTTCCTTATTACATTTTTCATTCTTTTTAAAAATCTATTTTAGAGGTTCAAGGGCATAGGCGAGTGCTACCACTCCATCAGGGAGTCATCTTCCTTATTCACCAATTTATCCTTGATGTAATTGCAAATGACTCGCCCTCCTCTAGCTCCTCCTCCTCCCCAACAGCCCTATATTAGAACTAATAATCCCAGCTTTCATGACCTTGTTTCGAACCTCCACTTGTTAAATGGATTCTTAGAAGTAATAAGAAAGATAAGGAGATAATTGGGGTAGAAAGAAAGATAAGGAGATAATTGGGGTAGAAATCCTTCGGGGATCAGTCATGTTATTTCTAGTGCTCAAGTCACTCCTTTACTTGAAAAGTTTAAACAGCATGCTAATGCTTTGAAATCTATTAAAGATAATGTTGATTTTCTCCTAAAGACTGGTAGCAAGATCACCATAGACCCTGCCTCCATTACCATCCTACAAGAGGAAGTAAACTCACTCTCTAGTCAAATAAAAGCACTTGAGGATAAATATAACAATCAACTTGCCATTCAAAGAGCAGTTATTGATCTCCTCCAGGTTCATATTAACCAGATTTGTGATGTTAGTGGGATTCCTACATCAGCATGGAAGAATGGGAGGATCACTAAGAAGTTCTTTAAAGAGACCAATTTGGACCCTAATATTGGGGCAGCCATGAATCTATAAGGCACTTAGGGTAGCACTTAAGGTGTATAGAAAATTTATGAATTAGTGCCCTTTTTTGTTGTTATTCGTTGTTTCGAGTTGTTGTTTTATTGTTGTTAGTCTATTGTCGAGATTCTTGTAGGTAGTTGGCCCCTTCCTTAGTACTCTTATAGTTTTATCTAGATTTTTGGCTTTTGGTTGGGGTGTGGCCCCCATGTTTCAAAAAACCACTTTGTACTTTCATGTCTATCTTGGTTGTTGAGCCTTTTTATTGTACTACAGGGTATGGTCCCTTCAAAACCATTTACCTATAATATATATATATATATATATATATATATATATATATATATATATATATATTTATTCATTTTCATAAAAATTAAATGAAAGATATATAAACAAGGGAATAATACACATATTTATTTTTTGAAGGAAGAGTTTCCTTTTTTATTGTACTTAAAGATTGTACTTGCTGAATTTTCTCAAGGATTGGGGATGATTAGTCCCCAATTGTGCTGAGAATAAAACAAATTTTTACGTACATGTATGTCATGCCCACAAATTACACACACAAATACAATACTAAAAAAACTTCAATAGTTTTTTTGGAATTAAATTACTTGTTACAAGAGATCAAATGAGTTCAATTAGGATAATTCAATATCACATAAGAAAATTACATAAACTTGAACCCACATATATAACATGAAAACATGTGATGCATATCAAGCCACATTTTCCGCATATGATAAGTAAAAATAATGATTCAACTTCGGTATAAACTCACGTATAGGCATTATCCACAACATGACACTTTCCTAGTTTACATATTAATTAAAGTCATAATCCATTATTGACCTTAATTATTTGAAAAGTACTTAACATGGAGTCCTTCATTTTTCTTTAAACTAGACTGCATTTTATTTATTTCACTTAACTTTTTACTGTAATGATTCTATCTTATTTTTCTCATTTATTTTATCACAATTGCATTTAGCAGCCTGATTTTTTATATGAACATTTATACACACATGAGGCTACTAGTACTTGTTCTAAGGATTCATTTCTAAGGTGCATGTTTACTTGGTTTTTTAATTTACCTTAGTTACAACAAGGAGGTTCAAATGAAACAAAAAGAAATTTATTAGGTCAAGGGTAAATAAATCATGTGTTCTTTTCATAGTAGCATTCAATCATTAAGGTTACGCTCTTTTTTTTTGTCATTATTACAATTCACCATTTATTCTAACCACTATTCAAAAGGGTCAAGTCTCAAATTCCTCTTTTTAATTTTAATCGCTTTAACATTATTGTTTAAACTAAGTTGAGGGGTGTGGCTAATATGTTCATCCCTTACGTATTTCATGTTTTCCATTAAATAAATTGAAAGATGACTAATGAGGCACTATTTTATTTTTATTTGTTATAAAATTTATCTTATTCATTTTAGGCATGTTGACATCATGCAAGTGTATGCGAAAATTAACAACAATTCCAAATTCTCCTCTCATGTTCTTATAACCTTTACGAAATTACATTGTCTTTGTAATGAATACATTTTAGAACAACTAAGGTTCATATAATACTTGTCCCTCACTTATAAATCAATAAAGAAAGGATTCATTATGCCTAATAGGTGTCATCTTTGCAAAAAATATTCTGAAGATATTAAACACCTTTTTATCCACTTTGTGATTATGCTACCATGATTTGGAGCTATGCCCTATCCAAGTTCAATGTTCTCTAGATGGTACCTAAGGACTTCATCCAATTTTGGACCCAATGGAATCCTCCTTTTAAACATTGTGTTGTGAGAAGACTTTGGAAACTGATCATGCCCCATATTATCTGGAGAATATGGAAAGATAGGAATGACATCATCTTCAGAAATAACAAGCAAGCACTGCAAGCTCAACTTTGCTAAGATTGGGCATGCTGTTAAAGATGATATTGGGAGATTCAAACCCCCCAAAAATAAGAAGTATCCTATTGAAGAAGAATACATTCTTTCCAATTGGAAGATTGGAACTACTAGTTTGCAGATTAGGAATACCTCAAACATTGATAGGTCTTTGGTCCATTGGATTCCTCCTGAGAGAAACTGGTATAAACTCAACTTTGATGGCACTTCCAAGGGTAACCCTGGTCTTGCTGCTAGGGGAGGAGTTATCAGGGATCACAAAGGTTGTTTAGTTGCTTTGGTAAAATGGGGATTCAGACGAATCATTATGTGAAGCCCTTGCTACTCTTTAGGGGCTAAGGATTGCCAAATATTTTGATATCTAGAACTTAATTTTGGAAGGGGACTCTCTTAATATCATCAATCATTTAAACCAAACTTCTCCTCCTAGCTGGACCATCAAGGACTTCATTATGGAAGCAAGAAATATTTTTCAAAATATCAAGAATATCATCATTAGACATACCTATAGGGAGGGGAATAAGGTTGTGGACACTTTGGCCAATATGGGCATCAATATTAATCTTACCATATGGGATAATGCAAACAACATCCCTAAGGAGGTTCAAACTAGCATTAATGTGGATAATAATGGAATTACACATGTGGAGTAATTTTAATTATGACATGGAGTGGGTCTTAACGGAGGTGAAAGATCTCATTTGTGTGATTTATCCTCCTTTTTACGGCCACATTAAAGCCATCAAACCTCACACAGGTGGGAGGTATTTCAAAAACAAGACAGTCATAAGAAAATAGCAGACTCTTACGAGGGTTTTGAGCAGATATTTGTAGAATTGGTAGGAAGAAGGAGAAAATGGGAGGGGCGTCGTGTCAATTGGAGCTGAGTTGTGACCCGGCCTGGAAGAATAACGAGGTACTTTGGAACCTCCTACACAAAGGAGGCATCTCAAATTTCATTGAACGAATTCAGGGTCATGACCTAAACATTTCGGTTCACTTTGCTACTGAATTGGAAGGATAGGAGGGTCAAGTATGGTGGGCATAGGGTTATAGTCAATGAGGAGTTGATTGCTAAGGTAACAGGCCTGGAACTGAGGGCTACCCATTTTTAGTAAGAGAATTGACAGGTCACTGAGGCCAAGAAATTCTCCGACGAGGGCAAAGAGCTGGAGTTTGTTGTTGTGGGCATAAGGGTAAGTTCTATTCCCATGCCATATGATGAAGTGATGAATATGATGGTCAGATATATTTCTTTAGAAGGGCGTTATAAAATGGTCCCTATTAAACACCTTATTTTTCTAAACCATTTTAGAAGGAATTTTGTGGTCTGTTTCTGCATTACCTTCTCAACTCCCTTCAACGACTCTTTTCGGATTTTCAAAAGCACTCTCGTGCTATTCCTTTACATCAGGGCCTTATCTTTCATTGCACAAGCTTTGTGTTTCCAAGTTCCCTAGCTTCCCAATTGCTCCTAGTGAGCCACTCGCTACCACCTCCTCTGCTCCCACTCCCACTCTTTCTACCCCTTCCAAGTCCAAATCCAAGAACCCCATGAAAATAGACACCCCTCTCACTAGTAGGATTCTCAGAAGCTCCAAAGAGATGGAGGTTTCTCAAAACTTGCTTCATATCAGCAATGCTGGTATTGAAAAGGCCCTACATCAGGAGGAGTCTCAAGTGCCTAATAGACTGGAAGCCCTAGAGAAAGAGATGAAATAGATGAAGAAGGACCTTCAGCGTATGGAGAAGTAGAAAGGGAAAATAAATTTTGATGAAGAGAATGACAAAGGCAAGGATCAGTTTACTGATATATATAAGAAGTTGAACTCTCTAGATACCAGACTGGGGAGAGCTAAAGATAGACATGATCACAACATGGCTATCTTTAAAGCCATAAGTGACTTTCTAGAGTAGCAAGTTTGGAGCATTGCTATGCTAAGTGGGATCCCTGCAACTATTTGGGGGAATGAGAAAGAGAGGAGTATGGCCTTTTCGCAGCTGGACACTTCAGACTCAATGCACACAACCACTCTGGCATTGTTTACCTCGCTACAGATGATCAAGTCTAGAATTGAAAGAGCATTCAAGAAATAGACTCACTTGGGATGGTGGGATTTGGTATAGATGTTGTTCTTTTGCGATCTTTTTGTTGTGATGTTGCTGCTTTTTTGTGGTTTTGTTGCGGTCTATGTCCTTTTTGCTTCTAGTTGTAACTTGCTCTTGGTTACTTTTGGAAACATCTGTTATATCTGGATTTTGATCCTTTTTTTTAAATCTTCATAGTCATATCAGGCTGGTGAGCCCTTTATGTAACAGGGTATAGTCCCTTCAAAACTATTTACCAATAATAAAAAAATATTCTGAGTATGATTTCAAATGTAATAAATTTTATATTATCCTTGGACAATTTAAGTATTATATGTATGTTACCAGGAGACATTCTATTATAATTTTATAAACCCTATTACCTTCTAGCCACTACCCTTCTTGTGGGGAAAACTTACATTAAAGTTTGTTTCACCCTAGTTCTCACAAGATGTTTATGATTGACTAATTTCATTAACAACCAAAAGGATCTACACCCAACTAATAGACATTACTTAGGGAGGTCAAATGTCCTTACCTCACAACCTTTACACAACCAAAGGTACTTATTGCCAAGGCAACACTTCTATTTGTGAGAAGAGTAAGGGATTCAACTCAATAGTCTCACATATGGGTAGCTTATGACAAAAGTTCCACTCGTGGATCAATCCCTCATATCATAAGTACATAACATGTTTAACACTAAGTCTAGGGAATAAATCATGAGTTTTACTTTAATTTAGGGTCAAAAATTGTTAAGACCAAGTCTATAATTTTATACCGATACGAGAACTACATAACGAAACACAAGGGCACAACTCATCATCACAAGGTTTTATCGAGCATGACACCTAAGGGTAGAAATATTAGTTAGTAAAAGAAAGCACTCAAAATTCATATGGTCATGGTTAAAGTGGGGAATCAATCAATACAAAAGGAAAATCAAGGATTTCAAAACCACATAATGTCAATATCACTTACTAATCATGTAATATTCAAGCGAAGATGAATAATTTTAGGGGTTTAGAGAACAATTCCATTTTAATTTATATAGAGATACTCCTTTCTACCATACATGATGTAGGTTTTACAACATAGCTATAATTGAAATCAAGAAGAGAATTTAGTAAAATTTGGCTAATTATTTAAACTTGATAACAAAGAACAATTACAAGTTTATTAAAACTTCATGCATGATAAGGACAATCTCCTTTTTTTAAAGAAAATAGTGCAATAAAACTTTACTCAAAAACGTAACAATACATATTTTTTCAATAACATATATGAATTAAAAATACACAAATGAGTTACAACCATGTCATTTCACCATCTTACTGACATCCTACAAAACCATGTGAGCATGAGTCAAAAACATTGCGGACATGGATCCACTCCCCCTAAACATGTTATCGTCATGCAAAAACAATTTTAAAGGAGAGAAAAATAACATAACAAATTTCCATATTTTCGAGCATGATTTCAATTCAGATTTAAGAGAGAGAAAGGGAGAGTAGAGAGAGAAAACATTTTTTACAAGAAAAGGGGTGAAAAGTATCCTATCAAGTGTTATATGCAACAAACATACATGAACATACATATCATAGTAGATTACGGTTTCCAATACATGTTTTTTGGTCACAAGGGAGGTTAAGGACTTGTCGCATCATGCCAATATGGAATTTCATTAACCATCTATTTATAGTCTCTGAACAACATATTTTTAAGTCCATATGCATGTAATCAACCACTATACTAGTCTTATCCCTAATATCAACTTTAGAGGGTCAACATGGGTCCATGACCTTAGATTTTGTTGCTGTGCAATTTGGTCCAAGTGGCCACAAAACGACCACAAAAAGAGAACCCAACATCATAATGAGGTGTTTAATTCCTCTAATTGACTCTCTAATATAGAACACATTCTAAAAAATAAGGATTGTAAAACTGATAAGTAGAGCTCAAACTGGATGCAACTTTCTAGAGCTAGTTGGCTAAATTTAATTGTTTGTCCTTCAACAAATAATACTAAGTGGCCCACAAAAAGAGCTCGACAAAAGGGCATGAAGAATCCAAATGGAATTTTTCAAAGTCCCATCTTCTTCTCTACTAAACATAGAAACATACAGAGAAAACGATATCCAAAATTGATAAATAATGCTCAATCGCGAAGTATTTTCAAGGATCATTTATTTGAATTTAACTACTTCCCAAAAGCAGCCTAAACCAAGTTGGCTCTGATAATGTTACAAAAAGTGAATATTTGGGAGAGTGTGGTTCAAATGAACCATGCAACATGATTTCTTGTATGACAAAGAAGAGGTTTAAGGTTTCACATTTCATTTTTTGGGAGCCATGGGCACTAAAACTAAAGTAAATCTTGAGGGGTTCTGTCATTTCAATCAACTTCCTCCAATAGGTAATTTACAAAAGTAGCCTTGATAAACACTTATAAAGACATGGTCAATGGTTATTTTGGTAGTTTTTTAGGATTAGGACAAAAATATTGTATAACAAGGAAGGATTTACATGAGTTATATTTAGGAAACGAGTTCAAGAGGCATTCTTTACACATTGATCTCAAGAGGCATTTTTCGAATTTGGAGGGGTTGTTTTAACTTTGAGAGGGAACATATTTTCACCATCTTCCTCCATGATTGGTTGTCATAAATGGAAAATTCATGAGAGAAATATTTTGACTTTTTTTTCGGTCGGTCATAATAAAACTTGACTATAATGTCATTAAAAGAGGTATTTCTTTAATTAGCATGATTTTAAATTTGAAACGTTTTATACGTAAGAAAATTAATTATTTTTAACTAATCATGTAATACTTTACTCAACCAAAAATTATAGATGCAAGTTACGAAAGCAAAATGTATGAGAAAGGATGAAAATCATGCATGGAATAATATGAAGTGGCATGAGGAGCTCAAACTGTTACACACACACAAGTTTACCAAATAAAATAGAAAAAGATTCCATAGTCAAGAGTATCCCATAACACTTCTAGGCATTTGGTTAAATAGTTCAAAATCTTACTTAAGATTCCACAATTTAATATATTATCTAGGCCATCCCATGGAAAATTTTAGTGGCTAATATTCATAATTTGGCTAAAAGTAGGAATTTTGGATTATGAATTTGACTATTTTTATGACCATAGTAGTGCCCACGTTTAAGCCAAAAGAATTCTAAAAACATTACTTTGTCCCATGAAAATAGTGAATGAATCTCTAATCCCAACGCATATTTATTATTGAATTGCCATGTAATTTACGGAATGGATTTTAAAATATTCTTGGATCGCCAAGAAATCTATGGAACCTTCTTGGTCATTTGGTCTCATTCACCAACATGTTTAGGAATGTTTTTTTAAATTTGATTAAATTTTCCACACACACACACACACACACACACACACACACACACACACACACACACACACACATATATATATATATACATACATAAATAGATCAAGATTGTAGAAAATAATCACTATGTGGAACCCAATCACTTTAAAGAAGGTCGGAATACCGACACATGCCTTTGTTGATTCTCTTGATTTGTAACATATTATTCCTTCCTTGGTTTTCATATGTCCTCCATTGATTGCTGATCAAAGACCCGACCCACTCCGCACTCCAAAATTTATATTAATTACGGATTACTCCATGGGCTTCAAGTACACGAGAATATTTTGGTTGGGATATTTCCAGAATGGTGACATGTTTCATGGCTTTGGCAAGATTTTGGATGTGTGGTGGAGTCTCTATAACTAGTGGGTATTTTATATTTGACATCCTTTCAAATGTAAAGTCGTCCTATACTTGAAAAGAATGGCTAAGTCTATAATACTAAAAGTTATCCTTCATTCGCCACTTCATCAAAAATTTCCTTCAAAATATATATCCTATTTTACTAATGCCACGAATGTTGATTTTAGATAATTATCCAACCCAACGAATCTAGTTCTAGCCATATTTTCCATGATTTCTATAAGTTTTTTTAGGCGGGTTCCTTAAAGGTTTCCCTGCCCAACCGTAACTACAACAGATTTAATATTTTATTTTTTTCTTCACTAATTATTTATAATATGATTCAATCACTCTCTCCTTTTTTAAATATTTCCATAACTCTATAATTGTTTCCCAATGTCATTTAGGAAGAGTAGGTTGAATAACATTCACATATCTTTGAGACATTTATCAAATAGTCCTCGATCCTTACATATGTTCCACATATGTATGCCCATTTTGTAGCATGCTTGCAACTTTAATGTGAAACAACCATATTTTCTCTAACAAAATTTGTTAGACACCCATCCCTTGTTTAAAGTTCTCATTTTGGCCCAAACTGGGAGGGCTTGGTAGTGGCTAAGGAGTTTGGCTCTACACAATTCAAATAAACTACAAAACTCATTTTATGTGTTTCCTACAACCATGATGCCACGTGACCCCATTTTATTGAGGCATTTTATCAAACAACTAATGTTCCTTGTATTATCACCCACATTTATTCAACACATTTCATCAAACAATCCATGTGCCAAGTTCATATCTCCACATTTTACATACATATCTCGCCAACATTTACAACTATAACATCTAACAAAATACATGTCCATTCTCCATTATGATGTGGCATCTACCTTGCCTTATTTCAAAGCTCCCATTTTAACAAGGGATGAGAGTATACTAGCACAATGAATTTTTCGGGTTACATTTGGAGCAATAGTGGCACTTTTTTGGAAGTATTTCCATACCCTATTCCAAATCTCCCATTTTTTCACGTGCGTGGGAGGATGCTGAAAAGGTTGTGGAGCTTGGATTTACACCGTCGCTTCCTATTCATTTTAGTAGACCCATCTTATGCACGTTCCAAAATCATTGTTGTCAATAAGACTGCATTTATTCCGACATTTTATTGAACAATTCATCTCTCAATTTCATGCTTCCACATCCTATAAATGCATCAAGGAACGCACTAGAAAATATTTTTAAAATGAGATAAAAACCTCCTAAATTCTTGAAAGACATTTCTTACCTGCTCATTCTTATGTATTGGTGCAAGCATAGAGGAGCTGAAAGGGAGATGGAATATAGATTTATACCTTTCAATTGTATTATTTTGGGGGCATTCTGTCACCCATTTCATGTGCCCATTGTATGTGCCCACATTTAGGTAAATAAGAGAGACATCATATAATGCCAATGCCATCATTGGCCAATCTAATTATAAAACCTAATCTGATGACATTATATCGGGACAATGAACTATATGAGGTGATTTATACCATTCTAAAGATTCCAAATTTGGCGTGGGACAAGCTAGAATGAAACTGGTTCGGGATTGAATTTTTTGAATCTTGTTTAATGCATTTGGTGTGATCACAAAGTGCTTGTAGAGGGCACCCATCTCTGCCAACTTTGTTAATGTCATACCCTTAAAAATCCCACCATACTCTACACCAATCCTCCCAACCACCCGACATTACTCCCAAAACTAATGCATCGACCCATCTCCACATGGAAATTACATTAAATGGAGTGGCCAACTTACCACCTCATAAATAAATGGGTCCATATACTCCCCCACCACCTATTCAAAAACCAAAGTTAATTCTAATGCATTTCTTGGACCGAAATGGATAGGATGGGAACTACAATGTAACCCAATATGGAATGTCAAGGAGAGAAGAAAAAGAAGAATGAAGTTCTGAAACACTTTGATAAGGAAGAATACCATGTATCAAAGTTATTCACCAAGAGTGATATCTTCCTATTTGAGTGCAAGAGGAAAGAAAATTCTTCCTCTGAATAAATTAGCCTCTTACATACCTTACATAAGTTCGTTGACCATACTGGGTAGTAGATAAATATAAGCCTGATTATGTAAATAAGGACATATATTAGAAAAGAGAATGCGTGCCCTCATGCCCTTCCCATGCACCACATAAATGAATAGAAATTATAATGTACTTAAATGTAAATGGAGGAAGTATACTTATGTCCCCAAGATTCTTGAAATTATCATATAAAATGAATTCCATGGTGAAGAAGAGGTGAATTAATTTATTTCCCATGTACTATTATGAGATGAGTGTACTAGATTTGAAACCATGCCAAAAACCTATAACAATAGATGAAAAATATAAAATTATTGAGAAAGTTGGTGAAGCCACCCCTAGGAAAAAATGTATGGGAGGGTTAGGACCATACATATAGTGTTAACCAAATTATTTACTGCTTTTGAACATGCACATATTTTTTAAATTTCTATGTTTAGCTATATTTATGAGTACCTTTACCCTATTTATACTTGTATAGTACCCCATAATTTTGCATTTATCAATTGTAAGTGTATAATATACATTAATGAATGCATCCTCTTTTGAGACATGTGCAAAAACCATGTTGAAAAATTTTCTCATATGAAAATATGTGGGCCTTTGCACAATATGTATTTAAAAACTTTAGGAAAGTGTAGAATGTTGAAGAGGTTCCCACCTTGAAGAACTTGTACCTAATAAAATTATAGTGTTTTTCCCATGGTGGAAACAATGGTGTTGAGTGTGGAGCTTAATTGCTTCAAAGAAATATTTTTTTACATGTTGTTGGATTTGACAATGACCGACATTGGTTAGGAAGTGATCGGAATTGGTCAAGCGGTGACCAAAGATCGATCGTGCAATAACCAACATCGGTCGACTTGTGTGATGGTGCTTTGTTTTTGGCTGAGAATTAGAATAAATATTTTTCTTTAAAGATGATTTATTTATTGTAAAAGCATACTTATGTGCCCAAAATGTGTGTGTGTGTGTGTGTGTGTGTATTATATGAGGGTATGAGAGAAGAAAATAACAATTGTTTGCATGTTAGTTTTCTTAGTGAGAAAGAAAGAGTAGCTGAGTGAGGGAAAAATATTGAACATCCTGTGAGGTGTTGGAAGACAACAAATATTCATTGTATTTCCTCTATAAAGCACTGAATAATAATTTTGGTCATTTCTTGGTGGACGTAGCCCACACTAGGTGAACCACATTAAATCTGGTGTTATCTTTCTCTTGTTTATTTTATCTTCTAGTTTATTTCCACATTCATTGCTTGTATGCTTTATTTGATTTTAGATCTATGAAACACTATTATATGGTTAAACCCCAACAAATAGTATCAGAGATTTGTTTGAAGGTTTTGTGTGTTGATAGGATTTACTCACAGAGGGTTTTCTGATTGAGTGGGAGCATAGAAATGGTAGAAGATAGTAAATATCAAGTAGAGAAATTTGATGGTTGTAATTATCAACTATGGAAGATGTAGGTGGAGGATTATTTGTATCAGAAGGATCTATACTTACCATTGGATGAGCATACACATATGGTCATGATGACTAATGAAGAATGGAAGGTTCTTGACAGAAAGGCTCTGGGATCTATAAGATTGAGCCTAGCAGCATCGGTGGCTTTAAATTTTAGAGATGCAAAAACCACGGTAGAGTTGATGAAATCTTTAACAAAGTTGTATGAAACTCCTAGTGCTTCGAATAAATTTTATTTGATGAAAAATTGTTTAATTCTAATATGCAAGAAGGTGGATCTCGTATCTAATCATTTTAATGATTTCCGATCTATTGTAAATCAATTAAAATTGATAGAAATTTCATTTGATGATGAAGTCAAAGCACTTTTATTCTTATGTTTTTTTCCAAATGATGATGTGGTTAGTGTAATTCTTACTAAGGAAATACGTAGGAAAATCTTAGGAGAAGCATCATCCTGAAACACTTTAAATGTAAAAAGCGGGGAAGATCTAAGGAGATATCATCAAATAACAAGAAGAATGGGAGATCAAATTCAAGAAATGACAGATCTAGATCCAAGTATAGAGATTTACTTTTATGGAATTGTGGAAAGAGAGGACACGTAAAGAAGGAGTGTTGGTCCAAGGAAAACAAAGAGAATACATCAGAAAAAGGTAAAGAGGCAAATGTTGCAAGTGAGATAAAGTAAGATTCCCTTATTCTCTCCTTGGATAATAAATTAGAATCTTGGGTTTTAGATTCTGGAGCTTCTTTCTATGCTACCCCTAATAAGGGTTATTTTAGAAATTATGTTCAGGGTGATTTTAGACAAGTTTATTTAGGATATGATAAGCCAATGCAATATTACTAGTAAAGGTCTCTGGAGAGAACTAGCGATGGAGAGAACTATGGAGATGCGGTCTCTGCAGTTTTGGCTGCAGAATGTCTGCGAACTACGATTCAAAATGCTGAGGAAAGGCCGTTCTGTAGCCGTAACCGGACGTTTGTGGACACGGGTACGAACGATGCAAAAGCGGGAGGTACAGTCAGCGCGGTTTCGGCAGTACTGGCCGCGGAAAGTCTGCGCAATATGACAAAGTTTACTGAGGAAAAGCAGATCTCAAACCACAATCGGGCGGCTGGAAAAGAAAAGGAGGATATGCTGGGATCCACACCTTTGGCATGGAATAAGCTTTTTCAAAGCCCTAACCTCAAGGTGGGTCCTAAAATCACTGGTCATTTTACATGGGAAACGGACAAAGAGGGTGCCACCTGTCTTAAGGTCCCAGATGGATTTGTTGATAGAGCCTTAAGCAAAACAAACCTCTCCCTTGTTGGTAAGTTTCTTGGCTCTAGACCTAATATTGATTTCATTAGAAAATGGGCTTTGAGAAAATGGAAACCTAAGGGTGCCCTAAACATTACTGTTATGCCAAAGGGTTTTTTCCTGGCTAAGTTTAACCAGCAAGAGGATTTAGATTCAGTGTTGCTGGGAGGCCCCTGGTGGCTGGGAAATATGGGTCTTTTTTTGAAAAAATGGTATCCGGGTTTTGATCCAAATACTGAAAATATAAACACCATGCCAATCTGGTGTAGGCTTCCAGGGCTGCCATTGCATCTATGGGATGATGAAATACTGCTAAATATTGCAAAATCCCTAGGTGCACCTATTGGGCTTGATGGACCCACAAGAAACAGATCCAGGCTTGCTTTTGCTCGGTTCTGCATTTTCTCCGTTGATCAGGAGATTCCGGAGCACATAATCTTGAAAACTCGATTTGGATCCTGGACCCAAAAAATTGAAGTTGAAACCTTAAGATGTAAACTATGCCATATCATTGGTCACTCTGACAAAAACTGCTCCAAGAAAATGACCCTCCCTCTGGACTTTGAACAGCCTGGGATAGGCTCAGATCTGAACAAAGATAGCTTGGACCCAAGCAAGGATAGGAAGATGGATGACAAAGGTCCCAGTCAGAAGGATTTGCATATAAATAGAAGGGAAAAAAAAAAAAAAGGGAGGTTTTAGAACTCATATAAAGAAGCATCTTGTCTGGCGCCCCAAAGCTGCAACTTTAGCTTTGCCTGAAGCTCCCAACAATGAAGTTCTGGACAATTCGGTGAAGGCTTCTTCGGATTTACCTCTTGAAACATCTGTGAAAGAAGATTCTGTTAAGGTATCCATGGAAGTTAACGAGCATGAGGGTTCAGTGATGGACAATTTAGTCCCTTCTGGATCAGAAGAGAAAAAAATTTCAGTCATTAATTAGGGATGAAGCTTGTAACAAGGAAGATATGACAGAGATTGAGCCTTTGGAGATTCTCTCTTCTGGAGAGAATGGTATTGCGGATCCGCTGCCTTGTCCCAAAGATTACAACAAAGGGGCTCCTGGTCTTACGCAAAGCACTGCAATGCCTTTCGATCACTTGCTGATGACTTTTAGAACAAGAGAAAGAAATTCAATCATTAAATAGGGAGGAAGCTGGTAACAAGGAAGTTATGACAGAATTTGAGCCTTTGGAGATTCTCTCTTCTGGAGAGAATGGTATTGCAGATCCGATGCCTTCAACAGTGGCTTCGCCGGTCTGCTGCAGCACCAGAACAGCTTCTGATCTCTTGCCGGACAGTCTACATAAAGGACATGAAGAAGGAGAAATCACGCCTGCCAAGGAAATGGAAGATTCAGACTCTGGGTTCACATTGGTCATCTCAAAAAAGAAAAAAAGAATGAGAGGTTTTGAAAGGATCCCAGATTCATTGTATAGTGATAAAAAAAAGGAAATTGACAATTGGGACACCTCTTCTTCTAGAACAACCAGGTCTTCTGCTAGACGAGTAGCTGATTTTGGAGGAAGCTCAAAAAGAGGAAGACCCTCTAAAAAGACTCTCAGAGCTAAGAAAACAGAGAGGGATATTGCAGATGGGGTTCAGCGACAACTGAACCAGCAAGCAATTCCAACTACCAACCATTCCAAATGAAGATTATATCCTGGAATATTAGAGGCCTAAATGGAAACTCTAAGCAAAGAACCATCAAGGAGTTACGAGATTCCAGTAACCCCAGTATTTTGATTCTTCAAGAAACTAAAATGAAAGCAATGACTATGGCTAATATTAAAAAAAAATTGGGATAGTTCTGAAATGGCGGCTGTTGATTCTCAGGGAGCTTCCGGAGGATTGGCTACCCTTTGGGATAGAAGACACTGTACTGGTATGATTCTTAGTGCTAATATTAATCATCTTGCAATTAAATTCGTCACTATTGAGAAAAAGTGTGAATGGATCTTGTCTAATATTTATGCACCTAATTCTGCTAGTGGTAGAAGAAAACTATGGGCTGATCTTAAAATCTTTAGAAATCAATATAGCTCTGCCAACTGGCTCATTATGGGAGATTTCAACTCCCCTCTAAACCCAGGTGAGAAGTTTGGAGGAACCCCCACCTTCTCTAATGGTATGGAGGACTTTGCTGACTTTATTGCTGAGCAAAACCTCATTGATGTGGATCTGCATGGTAATAAGTATACTTGGAATAATAGAAGGCTGGGAAAGGAGTTCATTCAGGTGAGATTGGATAGGGCATTAATCTCAGCAAACTGGATTCTAAGCCAAGACTTTTACCTATCTTCCCTTCCAAGAATTGGATCGGATCATAATCCGATTGCTTTAAGCTTTCTCAATTGGACTAAACCAGCAAAAAGCTCATTCAAATTTGAAAAAATGTGGATGGAGCATGATGATATCTATGATAGGATAAAAGAATGGTGGGAATGGAATGGGGAAGGCACTGCTCAGTTCAGATTAGTTCAAAAACTCAAAAATGTCAAAAAGCAAGTCAAAATCTGGAACAAAAGGGTTTTTGGAAATATTTTCGAAAAAAAGAAAGAGTTAAAACAGAAGCTTCAGGATCTGGAGTTAAAAATGGATACTTTGGGAAGATCGGTTGAAGATGAAGTAAATGAAAAGAATATTCTTTCTGAGTTGCATACGATCTGCAGTAGGGAAGAGTCTTTTTGGCGCCTTAAATCTAGAGCTATCTGGCTTAAAGAGGGAGACAGGAACACAAAGTTCTTTCACATGACTACTCTAAAACATAGAGCCAGTAACAGAATCCTTGAGGTTTCTAAAAACAATGGGAACAACACTAAAGATCCAAACAGCATCAAGAAACAAGCACTTGAATTTTACAAGAATCTTCTTAAAGAGAACAACGTCAGCAACCCTGAAGCTATCTCCTTCATGCTGGAGGCCATCCCTCAGAATAACATTGAGGACCAGAAATTCAGAGACATCACTAAAGCTGTCACGCTTGAAGAACTGCAAAAGGCTGTCTTTTCTCTTGAGGGGGACAAGGCTCCTGGACCGGATGGGTTCTCTATTAATTTTTTTCAGAAGTTCTGGGAAATATGCTCGGAGGATCTTCTCAAAGCGGTAAATGAATTCTATAGAACAGGAAATCTTCTAAAAGAGCTTAACAACACGCACATTGTGCTGGCACCTAAAAAAATGGATGCAAAAGACTTCAAGGACTTCAGACCTATCAGTCTTGCTAATGCTATCTATAGAATCTTCACCAAAATCATCACTACTAGACTGCAGCTCATAATGAATGACCTCATCTCAAGGCAGCAGAGTGGCTTTATTAAAGGCAGGATAATACAAGACGGAGTGATTATGGTGCACGAAACTATACATTCCATGGAAAATAATAAAAAGGCCAATATGATCCTCAAGCTTGATATGAATAAAGCTTTTGACAAGGTTTCTTGGGTCTTCCTTGACAGGATTTTATCTAAATTTGGGTTCACGGAAAAATTTAGAAAAATTGTTAGGTCTTGTATATCTACAGCCAGGTTCTCTGTGGTTGTTAATGGGGAGCCTGTGGGTTTTTTCACCAGCAGCAGAGGTTTAAGACAAGGAGACCCCATCTCCCCCTTACTCTTCATTCTCTTAGCTGACAGCCTTAGTAGAACAATTGGCAGAGCGGTTGAGAACGGCCTTTTAAATGGATCTAAACCCGCTTCATTCAGCCAAGCTGTCTCTCATCAACAGTTTGCGGATGACACAATCCTTCTTCTTCTGGCCTCAGTTGTGGAAGCTAAAGCTATTAAGGCTTTATTACAATTATATGAATCTGCTTCTGGGCAAGAGATTAATTATGACAAAAGTACCATTTTTTTCTTTAACACCCCTGAGGAAAGACAGTTCAAGATTGCTAAAATTCTGGGCTGTAGAATTGGTGCTCTTCCAGCAACATACTTAGGCCTCCCTCTTGGCACTAAGAAAGTCTCTCACATGGTGTGGGATGATTTGTTGATGAGATTTCAGAAAAAGATGGCAGGTTGGAAAGGGGCCACTCTCTCTAGTGCTGGTAAGTGCCTTCTCATTAAAAGTACACTCCAAAGTCTGCCCATCTATATCATGTCACTTTTCAAAATTCCTTCTTCCTTCAGAGAGAAAATTGAAAGGATTCAGAAAAAAATTTTATGGCAAGGTATGGAAGAGAAGTTCAAATTTCACCTAGTGGCCTGGGACAAGGTCTGCACCCCAAAATCTATGGGAGGGCTGGGCATAAAAAATATTGAGAAAATGAATGAGGCACTCATCGCTAAGATGGGCTGGCGATTGCTATCTGAGAAACAGCCCTGGATTGATGTTATTAAAGCAAAATACTTGAATCAACAAGCTGTCTACTCCTATCTGCATGAAGATCAACTACCCAATGGTTCCATTTTTTGGAATAATCTGGTTAAGAGTAGAAACTTCATCAAACAGGGTAGCAAATGGAAAGTGGGGGATGGAAGTGAAATAAACTTCTGGGAGGATAACTGGTTCAGTGACAACCTCTTGGAGAGATTTGGGACAGCTAAGGACAGCCTTATAAGCAAGTATGGAACTAAAGTCAAGGACTATATCGAAGGAAATGGCACCAACAAGGCTTGGAAAAGACTTTCTATGGAACGAATTGAGCTGAAACAATCTACTTCCTCCCTCCAGGATCTTTTAGACCTCTTCCCTTTAAGTCAGCTGAATTCCAAGGATGAGCTGGTTTGGAGCAATTCACAAGATGGGAAATACTCAGTCAAATCTGGTTATACCATTCTTTCTCAGAGTAACCAATCTGACTTTAACTGGAACAAGATCTGGATGCCTGAGTTAACCCCCAAAATAAAATTTTTCTTTGGCTGGCCATCAGAGGTAGAATTCTCACCACTGACAATTTGATGAGAAGAGGATTTATAATTCCTAATTGGTGCCACCTTTGTAGGAATGACTATGAAGACATTAGTCATCTGTTCATACATTGTGCTTATGCCAATAGAATTTGGAGCTTTGTTCTTTCTAAATTTGATGCTCTTTGGGTGTTGCCGAAGAACCTTAATCAGCTATGGAATCAATGGAACCCACCATTCAGACATTGTGCTATCAAAAGAATCTGGAAATTAGCAATCCCACACTTAATCTGGAGGATTTGGAAGGACAGAAATAATATAATTTTCAGAAATAAGAAGCAGAGTTTTAAAATCAGTATTAGCAAAATTTCTCAAGGTATCAAAGAGAACATGGCCAGATTTAAACCTCCCAAGAACAAGTGTTATCCTGAGAATGAAGAGCACATTTTATCTAATTGGCACATTGGAAATTGGAGCAACCCTGGGAATAGTGTAGATAGATCGTTGATTAAATGGCATCCTCCTGACTCTAATTGGTACAAGCTGAACTTTGATGGCGCCTCTAAGGGAAACCCTGGGACAGCAGCTGGAGGAGGAGCTATACGGGACCACAAAGGTAATTTGATTGCTGCTTATGCTGGTAAAATGGGAATTCAAACCAATCATTTTGCCGAAGCATTATCTGCTCTCTGGGGCTTGAGAGTTGCACGGGCTCAAAACATTCAGAACCTTATTGTTGAAGGGGACTCCCTTAATATCATTAAGCTCCTCAATCAGTCCTCATCTCCCAGTTGGAGTATTAAAGATTTTATCTCTGAATCCATAAGCATTTGCCACACCTTCAATAGTATCAGAATCATACATACTTACAGGGAAGGTAACAATCTGGCGGATGCACTGGCCAATTATGGCATTAATATTAATTTTACTGTCTGGGATAATGATAGTATCCCTAATCAGCTTCACAACAGCATCCATGCGGATCTTCACAAGCAAGCAATCTCCAGAGATAAGCCTTAATCTTTGGCGGAAAATCAAAATCATTTATTCTTTCACACGTGCTGCTTTTTTCTATATGGCGAGGCAAATAATATCTTTTTCAAATAATAGTAAGATCTATTTAAGAAATTTCAAGTGGAGTCATCCAGATTTGAAAATCACGCACGCGGGGGGTACAACGGCTGTTGATATCCGGATGCCAAACTCCACGAAAACCGATGATAATTACAAAGTGATTGTTGACAGGGAAAGGGTTTTCACACGCGACTTCCCGCAGGCTCAGTTCAGCAATTACGCAGCCGTTCGTGAGAAGACCAACGGCTACAGTACCCAGTCTTGTGCGTTCTTCAACAGTAAGAAACGAACTGTTCTTCACGCCCAACGGCATTCTGGAATTTGTTGTAACCTGCACACCACTGAGAAGATGGGAGGACCTCCCTGTCAAATTGAGCCGTGCGCGGACCCTGATTGGAAGGAAAACACCGAGCTTTGGAACATCCTCAGCATAGGCGGCTTCACCAGCTTTGTTGAAAGAGTGCAAGGGCATGATCAAAGTATTTCAGTACGCTTTGCTAAGGAGTGGAAAGAGAGGACTGTCGACTATGGGGGACAGAAAATTCTTGTCAATGAAGAGCTCATTGCTGAAGCGACCGGTCTCAGCCTGGATGGGTACCGCTTCTTCAACAAAAGGGTTATCAAAGAAACTGAAGAAAGAAGATTTGTGGAGGAAGATGAGAAGCTTATTTTCAGCACAGCGGGTCTGCTTGTAAGCTCAATTCCATCACCATTTGATGAAGTCACTCGCATGATGATTCGTTTCATATCCTTGGAAGGTAGGTTTGTTACTGTCCCAGCTAAGCATCTCATCTTTTTAAATCACTTCCGTAGGAATAGATTGGTTTGCTTCCCTCATTATCTTTTAAACTCTCTTGAGCGCTCCATTTTGGAGTTCCAGAAGCATACCCGGGCGGTTCCCTTGCATCAAGGGCTTATTTTGCTTATCCACAAACACTGCCTTCTCAAGTACCCCGGTCTTCCCTCCTCTCCTAGCCCGGCTCCGATGGGCTCTGCTGCTGCCAGTCCTGCTTCCCCTGCTGCCCTTGCTGCCCCTGCTGCTGCCCCTGCCACCGGTGCTGCTACCCCCATGCCAGCTGCACATGTTTCTCCTTCTATTCCTCCTTCTGCTCCTCCTGACACTCACCTCGCCTCTTCCTCTAAACGACCTCTCACCAGGGCTTCTAGGAGACTCAACCTTGAGACTCTTGCAGCAGGGAAAGAGCCTCTTGATCTTGACATTGCACGTGACCTGCTGAACATAAGTAGTGCCAGTCCCCGGGAAGCACAGATGGATAACCCTTCTAAGAGACTGGAGGCCTTAGAGGCTGAGATAAAAATGCTGAAGGATGAGGTCAAAAATCTAGCTAAGCAAAAAGGTAAGAAAAGCATGGAGGGGGAAGGGAGCATTGACAATAGTCAGGTTGAAGACATATACAAAAAGCTGACCTCCTTGGACTCCCGCCTTGGGAAGGCTAAGACTAGGCATGATTACAACATTGCCACCTTTAGGGCCATTGAGGAGTTCATCGTGGGGCATGCCAAAAGTGTTTCCAACCTCAGCGGTATCCCGGCTGCACTTTGGGGCAATGAAAAAGAGAGCAAAAGAACCATCGAGGAGCTCGATAAGACGGATGCTGCCCACATGACCGCTTTGGGTATGTTTCATGCTTGGAAAAAAGTCAAGATCAGTGTTGATCAAGCAGCCAAAAAGTAGTCCTGCATGCTTCTACTGCTCTCTTTTGTTATTCTTACTGTTTCTTGGCTGTCGGGTTATTGTTTTTTTCTGTTGTTTTGCTTTGTTAAGCCTCGCTTGTGTAGTTGTTTCTGGGCTACGTTGATTTTCATTGTTCCTCTTGGACTTGGTTAGTCCTGCTATGTTTCTCACTCTTATTCCGGCTTAAAGGCCTTTTTTTGTATTCAAGGGTATAGTCCCTTTCAAAAAACTATTTGCCATTATTAAAAAAAAATATTACTAGTAAAGGTGATGTTCATCTAAAGGCTGCAGAATGGAAATCCTTGGGTATTGAATGATGTGAGGCATGTGTCAAGCCTCAAGATAAGTCTAATATCTACAAGGCAACTAGGTGAATCTAGATGCATGGTTACTTTCACACCAATTATTGAAGGTTACTAAGGGATATCTTGTTGTGGCAAGAGGTAAGAAGGTAGGAACTTTATATCTATCTACATGTGTTACTAATTCCTTTTCTATGTTATCTACTACAGATTTAGATGCAACCATGTGGCATAATCAGCTAGGCCATATGAGTGAAAAAGGAATGCAGATCTTAAAGGCTAAGGGTAAGTTATTGATTTGAAACAATTAGATCTTGAATTTTGTGAGCATTGCATATTTGGAAAGAAAAAGAGAATGAGATTTATCAAGGTTTTGTCAACAAAGAAGGAGCATAAATTAGAGCTTGTACACTCAGATGTGAGGGGACCAACTTAGGTAGGTTCTATTAGAGGATCCCAATATTATGTGACTTTCATGTATGATGCCACAAGGAAGGTATGGATTTATGGTATTAAGCATAAATATGATGTTTTTGATACTTTTAAAATGTGGAAATCCCTTGTGGAAAATAAAACAAACTTAAAATTAAAGTGCCTTAGATATGACAATGGTGGTGAGTACTGCAGCAAGGATTTCAATGATTATTGTTCAATGAATGGAATACGAAGAGAAAGAATGGTTCCTATAACTCCACAGGATAATGGAGTTACAGAAAGAATGAACAAAACAATCATGGAATGTGCTAGAAGCATGAGGATACATGTCAGTTTTCCTTTGAAGTTTTGGTAGAAGCAAAATACAACAATGTACTTGATCAACTATGGGCCTTCAACAACACTGGATGGTGGAATACTAGAAGAAGATTGGTCTCGGAAAATAGGTATATTTTCCTTTTCTTATATTTTTGGCTTAGAATATTTTTTGCATGTTGATAGGGAAAATAGGAATAAGTTGGATGCTAAATCTAAGAGATGTACTTTCATTGGTTATGGATCTGGTGATTTCGGATACCATTTTTGGTATTTAGAATATTCTAAGATTGTTAGGAGTCATGGCATTGATTAGAATGAAAAATTAATGTACAAGGATCAGGTTTTGGTTCCTAAAAATGAACAGGTTGATGAGATTTTGAAGAAAAATAAATTTTCTGATCTAAAAAAACATCCACAGACATCGGCATTAGTTCTATAGAAGTTGGTGTTAGTCGGGCTAATCGGTATCACCAGATATGATCAGGTTAGGAATAGACAACTACTAGAACCAGTATCGGTACTCCTCAAACCAATGGGGGTGAGGCAACTGCAGCTTGGTCAAGATAGATGAACCACGATCAATTATAGAACCATGGTCGGTATCAAGAGACCAAGATCGGTCCAGCGACAGATATTGACACGAATGTGCAATAGGAAAAAAATTATCCATAGAAACCCCAAAACTCGGTGAGAAGGCCGCATAGAGTAAGTAAACCTCCTGAGATATTTTCTCCTTTCTTTTTTATTTATTATTGATGATAGTGGTGAACCGAAAGCTTTGAAAAAGCAATGTAGGTAGAAACCCACATGCGGTGGGAGCATGGAATGGATGAGGATATGGACTCCTTGGAACAAAATCATACATGGGATTTGTTCAAGTTGTTATTAGGTAAGAAATCACTACATAAAAATGGGTTTATAGGATCAAGGAAGAATAGGGTAGACTAAAAAATATAAGGAAAGGCTTATGGTAAAGGGATTTGCACAAAAAGAAGGTATTAACTTTGATGAGATTTTTTCTTCTATAGTTAAGATGAATTCTATTCATATTGTTCTAAGTTTGGTTGCAACAGAAGATTTGAATTTAGATTAGCTTGATGTTAAGATGGATTTTCTTCATGTTGATTTGGAGGAAGAGATTTATATGCAAAGAATCGCTTGGTTTTGAAGTCAAGGGTAAGGAAAAACTTTTGTGTAAATTGAAAAAGAGCCTATATGGGCTCAAGCAAGCTCCAAGGAAATGGTATTTGAGATTTGATTGTTTTATGCATGAGCATGGTTATATGAGATGTGAATTTGACCATTGTGTTTATTTTAAGAAGCTTGAAAATGGGAGATATGTTATTTTGTTACTATATGTAGATGATATGTTTATTGTAGGATCTAATATGCAGGACATTGGTAAAATTAAAGAAATGTTAGCTCATGTATTTCCAATAAAGGATTTGGGAGCTACAAAGAAAATCATTAGCATGTAAATTCACCAAGACAGGAAAAATAAGAAGTTATATTTGTCTCAGGAGGCTTATATCAATAAGGTATTGGAAAGGTTTAACATGCAAGATTTAAAACCTATTACTACACCTATGGATGGACACTTCAAATTGAGAAAAGATCAGTGTCCTTCATCATAATAGGAGGTTGAGTACATGACATGTGTTCCCTATGCTTCAATAGTAGGAAGTCTTATGTATGTCATAGTTTTTACTAGAACAGACATTGTACATACAGTGGGAGTTATGAGCAGAATTATGGCTAATCCAAGTAAAGAACATTGGAACATAGTCCAATGGATTCTCAGGTATTTGAGATGGACATCCGACATGGAGTTATGCTATGGAGGGTCATATACTTCTTTACATGGTTATGTTTATTCAGATATGGCTAGATATTTGGATGGTAGGAGAAGCACCACTGGATATGTTTTCATAGTAGGTGGAATGATAATTATCTATATTTCAAGATTACATAAGGTTGTGGATATTTCTATTACAGAGGAAGAGTATGTTGTAGCTACAGAAGCTAGCAAGGAAATGATATGGATGAGTAGTTTCATGGAAGAGTTGGGTAAGGAGCAAGAGGATTACAAATTATACAGTGATAGTTAGAGATTGATCCTGACAAAGAACTCAACATTTCATTCAAGAATGAAACACATTCAATTGAGGTATCACTTCATATGGAAGGTGTTGGAGGATGGGAAGCTAAAGTTAGAGAAAATCCATACGGATGAGAACCATGTGGATATGCTAACAAAGCCATTGGTAAAGGAGAAGTTGGAGCTTCACTCCACTTTTGTTGGTCTTTGAGTTTGAGACTTGAAGAGGAAGAAATAGGCCAAGGAAAAGGATCCAAGGATGGTGATGTACTGATACGATGTGTAACAATTCATCTCCAAGTGGGATATTGCTGAGAGTGGAGATTAATTTCTTCACAGAAAGCTTGTTTTTACATGTTGATGGATTGGATAGTGACTGACATCACCAGAAGTGATCAACATCGGGGTAAGTGCACCAAGATGGTGAACAGAAAAGGGGTCATAAGTGGATGTCATATTGTAAAAAATAACAAAATCTCAACTTGTATGGATTATTATTAATACGTGCACTCAAAATTAGAAAAAATTATATAAATATGAATCGTAGCATCCAGAATCAAGTTTCTAAAATACTATTTATTTTTTAAAACGGACAAGTTTACCTATATTAAACACTTAAAATTATATGATTGGGTTTTTTTTTTAAAAACCTATAAGATTGTAGTCCGTTTGCCCACATTTGGATGATCAAATCTTGTTATTTTTTTCCTTTGGTGAAAAGTTAGATGTAGTTGTCTATCTTGGGATGAATTTTATTTTGTATTTTTTCAAGCAATATTTTTATGATTTTTTCCGTGAAAGTGGTCTAAATTTTTTTAGAAAACGGAGTGCTTTCCTTTTCCCGCCATAACTATATCAAAAAATATCAAAATCAAATATTTTTTTAACATGTATAGAATTTCTCCACACTTGGGATGGTATAAGTTTTATCACATTTTGATAAGCAAAACAAAATTTGCAGTCTTAAACGTAGACATGAACATTCACGGGAAAAAATGTCTTAAAGACCTATTATTAGTAAAAAAATTATAAAATGATATTTATCTTATTCTATTCACTTTAAAATCAATATTTCTATGAAGCTAACAATCTCCCCTACGCGATGGCACCATTTTTGTGAAATATTTTTAGTTTTTTAGAATGGTTCAAGTCTGCTGGAAGAGTAAATTTAAATTTTTTGACCCTTTACACTTCATAATGACCTTCCATAGCTTTGGTTGGGGAAAAACAAAGATTTCCCAAGCCTTAGGGTCATATTTGATGATACAGATAGAACCACAATCATGGGTTTTTAAACAAGAACCACGATCACACTTTATAAACTGCGAGTGTGGTTTATAAAACACGATCACATTTCATAAATCATATTTATACGCATCCCAATGTTCTAATTACCATGTGATTTTTACTTGTTTGACTTTATTGTATGAATTACTATGAAATTCTGTCATTTTCTGCATATTTTTCTTATCACCGGAAGTAAAACATCATGGGAGACAAGAAACGAAGTCAAAAAAGGAATTCATTAAGTAAAAAAACACCAAACGAATTAGAGGCAAAAAAATTTCAAAATGTTGAGCGAATGCGGAATCTTCATGAATCAAGAAGAGGTTCATCTTCAACCCCTACTATTATAAGCAACGAGGAACCAGTAATGTTTCTACTGTCAATGTTGAATTTGAATTAAATACTCGTGATGAAGATGTTTTTATTGTCAATGTTGAAGAAAAATTAAATACTCATGATGTAGCAAATGTTGAAATTGAAAGAGACAATGAAAATGTGAATAAAGAAATTCAGGTTGAAACTGTAGACAAGAAAAAAATTGACAAAAACACCTCCTAATATTTTATGTAATAAACCTAATTATTTTATTGAAATTGATGAAAAAAATTTGAAACCAATGTGTGACAAACTTTCTGAATGGAAAATCAAAAGAAAAGCCACTAAAATTTGGGATAATCATTTTCAAATTTTAAATGATTCCCAAAGATGTCATTGTTGCTTAGTTTGATGAAATTGAATAAAATGAGACCTACATTAAACACCTTAGGATTTAAAATATCTAATATACGTGATCAAACCTCTACAATTGTTGAAAACCTTCATGATGCATATCACATTGTTGGTGTCAAGAGACGCACTAGGGATAGTAATATTGTGCGTCGTGTACTTGCTACTAGTGTTGTAAGTGAATCAATAAAAAAATAACATTTGATTATGCAAACAAATCAATGTTACAAGTTAATAAAAAAACTCTACTATAATCAATTGAAAGACGTAATATCCTTCAATCACTCAATAACACCGATTTTTGGGCATTTTTTGCTAGAGCACCACGTAAGGACAAATATAATATTGATGCTATAAGAGAAGTTGTTATTCAATTTTGGCATGATAACACTAGAGTTTCACCTAATACAAGAGATGTTGTAAAACAGAGAGTTGGTTCTATTAATCACGAACCACATCCAAAGCATTTCTTAGATATGACTCAAACTCAATTTTTTCATAAGTTTGAACAAGAGCATCTGAAATTAAAATTAGTCAACATTTTTTTGAAATGTTAAAACCATTCTATGTGAAAATCAACCATGCTCGCACCACTTGTTGTAGGCAACATGTTGAATTTTCTATGCATTATGCTAAATTTTTATGTATTCATTCTATTTTACATTCTAAAACTATGTTATCAGAATGTGGTGTTCAAGTTCCACCAATATCTTCCAGGGATTTCATTCCTATGGTATTTTGTGAAAAATAAGTTGGACAATGTTTTATAGTTAGGATTGTTTAGATGGAAGTTGTGGTACATGTGGCGGATTACCTAAATTGAAGGTGCAATAGGAAATAATTTAGTTGAGTTTAATAAATATAAATCAGTTGCATACCAGTTGAAATATGGAAAAGAGTCTAAATGGTGTGAGCTAGTTACAGAACATATGCCTATTTTTCAATTTATGAGAAAATTTAAGGATGAAATTTTTATGAGTATGCTAGGCATACACACAGAGCTTGATGGCTGGATGAACAATTTAAGATATGCAAAGACACATTTCCTAATGGTACTATTGTTTCAATGGTCAATTTTTTAGAGAATTACATATTACAACCATAAATGGAGGTTCAATCACAATATTACAACTCAGTACAAGTTGCCATTTTTGTGCATATAGCATTTATACATTCTCCTGACAGTACAGAGAATGATCAAATTTTTTTAAGAGAGTACCACTTTTATATCAGTGATGATCGTACTCATTCTATTGAATTTGTGCAAGGGTGTTTCTAGTTATTTTATGGAAACTTGTCTGATAGGGACATCCACTTCAAACAACATTATATATGGTTAAATAATTGTACATCTCATTTTAAGAATGCATGAATGTTTTATTGGATGAGCAGGATGCACATCAAGATGGGTGTGCAACATATTTGGAGTTTCACTGAGGCTAGACATGGAAAAGGAGAGCATGATGGTGTAGGGGCATGTGTGAAAAGAGCTCTTGCAAGAGAAGAGTTGAAGTACAAAGATGGTGTTGAATTGAAAGATGCAAAGAACATAGTGGAATGGTGTATTGACAACATGGCCCGAGGTTCTCAAGAAATTTCCATGGTTCACAGATATTTTTGGTTGATAGAGGAACAAAAAATTGCTAAATAGGAGGATTGTATGACACTCATTGGGTCTAGTGATATGCACTCATTTTGTAGCTCAAACGCTACTTCATGGGCCACATGGACAAGAAAGTTGATATGTTTTTATGCATCTTGTATCAAATTTTTCACTTTGTTTAGTGTGATTCACAAGAATGGGTGGATGGATGGATTTGTATGCCTCTAACTCTACTTCTTAGTTATCAACCTCCACAAGCATTATAACTTGTTTCTGTAGATGAAGTTACAACATCTAAGGACTTTGACGAAAATTTGATTTTGGTGCGACAAGGTATTTCTGGTTATTTAAAATTTTTGTATTGAGTTATGTCCATTGAAATTTTAATATGTTCAATTTAAATTTCAATTGAAACCTTTTTTATAGGACATGTGTTTGCAGTTATTGTGACAAAAGACAATGAAGAAGGAACAAACTATTTCTTATGTCGTTGCATCGAGGAAAGAAATAAGTTGACTTCTCTTGTTATAGATGGAAAAGATATTGAGTACCCTACAGGGTCAGTGGTAGTTACTGGAACTTGACTTCGACGGTATTCATTAAAAACTCTTCTTGGGTGTTTGAAGACTTTGAGAAACATAGGAAAATACTCTTATATTCACATCTAGTTCTAGTGACAAATATTCAGCTATATAGATATTGAGGAAGGCCTAATAACAAGATTCTTTGGAAGGTTTGAGAGCCAGATCATGAAGCAATCATGTCCACAATTCAGAGTAGATCCGATCCTGATGGTTCATTGTAATGAATGAATTTACAATGCTCATGTCTCGTATATATATAATTTATTTGGTATATATAAATTTGTTCGTTAGATAAATTTAAGTTCATATATTTTATTAAATTTGAGTATTTTGTATATATCTAGTATGGTTTTGATTTGAAACTTAAATTTCTTTGATTAACACTTTTATATGCATGTTAGTTGTGCGTAAAAAGCTTCCACCTTCACGTGGTTGCATGCAGTAGTAGAAATTATAAATTCTCAAAGCTAAGAGAAGCTTTCATTGTTTTATAAGAAAAAGAGAAGAAATTAATAATGATTTATGTACCATGGAGGGGGTTCTTTTCTCTGGAAGAGGTAGCCCAAAGGACATGGAAATTAGAGAACTGAAATGATGCATCCCCAAGTGTTTAAAAGACCATCCCTATGTGTGCACGATCGGTTCAAGTGCCACAACCCACCATTTGTAAAGTATACCGTTTGACAAACTTACACTGTCTCAAACTACACTATTAGGTGTGTTTGCAAACAATAGGGTAGTGAGAGCACCGATTGGAGAAGGAAACAACTGAGACAGAATATTGTAGAGGGTCCCTACGTCAAGGTGTAGGATCAGACAATACATCTCTAGGTGCCACGAAGTGTGCGTAGCTACCGATCAAAGTTGAACGATTTTTTGGTCTCAGGGCTCTTAAGGGACTACGCCCGAATGAGGTAGCCTAGAAGCAATGGCGTTGTCACACACAAAAATTATTCCTCTTCTAATGTTCACCTAGCCACCCGGACATTTCGGTGTAGTTGGTTTGGTGCCACGACCCACCGTTTGCAAAATATACCGTTTGACAGCCTTACACTGGCTCAAACTACACTATTCAGACATGTTTGCAAACAATAGGGCAGCGAGAGCACCGATTGGAGAAGGAAAAAATAGATACATGCTATTGTATAGGGTCCCTACTCGAGGTGTAGGATTAGACGAGATGTCTCTAGGTGCCACAGAGTCTGCGTAGCCACCCGTCGAAGTTGAATAATTTTTTGGTCTCGGGGCTCTTAAGGGACTACACCCAAACGAGGTAGCCTAGAAGCAATGATTTCATTGCAAACCAAAACAATGCCTCCTATAGCATTCAATTGGTCACCTAGATGTGTCCATGCAATCGGTTTGGTGCCATGACCCACCGTTTGTAAAATATACTGATTGACATTCTTACATTGTCTCAAATTACACTATTAGGTGCGTTTGCAAATAATAGGGCAACGAGAGCACCGATTGGAGAAGGAAAAAACTGAGACATGCTATTGTAGAGGGTCCCTACACTGAGGTGTAGGATTAGACGAGATGTCTCTAGGTGCCATGGAGTGTGCGTAGCCACCCATCAAAGTTGAACGTTTTTTTGGTCTCATGGCTCTTAAGGGACTACGCCCGAACGAGGTAGCCTAGAAGCAACGAAATTTTCGTGTACCAAAATAACACCTCCTCTAGTGTTCACCTAACCACCTAGATGTTTCCATGTAGTCATTTTGGTGACATGACCCACCGTTTGAAAACTATACCATTTGACAACCTTACACCAACTCAAACTACACTATTCAAAGGTGCATTTTGCGCAAACAATAGGGCAACGAGAGCACTAATTGGAGAAGAAAAAAATTGAGATAGGGTATTGTAGAGGGTCCCTATGCTAAGGTGTAGGATGAGACAAGACATCTCTAGGTGCAATGGATTGTGTGTAGCCACCTGTCGAAGTTGAACGATTTTTTGGTCTCGGGGCTCTTAAGGGACTATGCCCGAACAACGTGGCCGAAAGCAACAACGTTGTCGCACATTGAAACGATGCCTCCTATATCATTCACCTAGTCACTTGAGCATATCGATGCAGTTGGTTTAGTACCATGACCCACCGTTTGCAAAATATACAGTTTGTGACCTTACACTGGCTCAAACTACACTATTCGTCACATTTGCAAATAATAAGGCAGCGAGAGCACCGATTGGAGAAGCAAAAGACCGAGATAGGCTATTATAGAGGGTCCCTACTCCAAGGTGTAGGAATAGATGAGACATCTCTAGGTGCCATAGAGTTCAAGTAGCCACCCGTCGAAGTTGAATTTTTTTGGTCTCAGGGCTCTTAAGGGAGTACGCCCGAACGAGGTAGCCCGGAAGCAATGATGTTGTCATGCACCAAAAAGAAACCTCCTATAGCATTTACCTAGCCACTCAAATAAGTTTACACAGTCAATTTGGTGACATGACCCACTTGTTTTCAAAATATATCATTTGATAGCCTCACATCGGCTCAAACTACACTATTTGGCACGTTTGCAAAAACAATAGGGTAGTGCGAGCAGCCATTGGAGAAGGAAAAAACCAAGACAGGCTATTATATAGGGTCCCTATGCCAAGATGTAGGATCAGATGAGATGTCTCTAGGTGCCACAGATTCTTTGTAGCCACCCATCAAAGTTGAACAATTTTTTGGTCTCAAGGCTCTTAAGGGACTACGCCCGAACAAGGTAGCCGGAAGCAACAATGTTGTCGCACACCAAAATAATGCCTCCTCTAGCATTCACCTAGCCACCCGACATGTCCTGCATAGTTGGTTCTATACCATGACCCACCATTTACAAAATATATCATTTGACAGCCTTACATTGTCTCAAACTACACTATTCGGCACATTTGCAAACAATAGGGCAGCGAGAGAACCGATTAGAGAAGGAAAAAAACTAAGACAGGCTATTGTAGAGGGTCCCTATACCAAGGTTTAGGATTAGATAAGATGTCTCTAGGTGTTATGGAGTCTTTATAGCCACCCTTCGAATTTGAATGATTTTTGGTCTCAAGGCTCTTAAGGACTACGCCCGAACGAGGTAGCCCGGAAGCAACGACGTTGTTGAGCACAAAACCAATGCCTCCTCTAGCATTCACTTGGCCAATCAGATGTTTCTACACATTTGGTTTGGTGCCACAACCCACTATTTGCAAAATATACAATCGAAAGCCTTATACCCGCTCAAACTCCACTATTCAAGGTACATTTGAAAACAATATGGCAGCGAGAGCACCAATTGGAGAAGGAAAAAACTGAGACAAACTATTATAGAGGGTCCCTACACCAAGGTATAGGATAAGACAGAGACATCTCTAGATGCCACAGAGTCTACATAGCCACCACTGTCGAAGTTGAATGATTTTTTTGGTCTCAGGGCTCTTAAGGGACTACGCCCAAAGAGGTAGCTTGGAAGCAACGATGTTGTCACGCACCAAAATGAAACCTCCTCTAGCATTCACCTAGTGACTCGAGATGTTTTTGTGTAGTCATTTTGGTGCCACAACCCACCGTTTATAAAATATACTATTTGACAACCTTACACTATCTCAAACTACACTATTCGACACGTTTGAAAATAATAGGGCAGCAAGAGCACCGATTGGAGAAGGAAAAAACTGAGACAAGCTATTATAGAGGGTCCCTACGCCGAGGTGTAGGATTGAATGAGACATCCTTAGGTGCCACGGAGTCTGTTTAGTCACCCATCGAAGTTGAATGATTTTTGGTCTCATAGCTCTTAAGGGACTCCACCTGAACAAAGTAGCACAAGCAACGACGTTGTTGTACACCCAAAAATACCTCTTCTAGCATTCACCTAACCACCCAGACATGTCTGCATAGTCGGTTTGGTGCCACAACCCACCGTTTACAAAATATACCATTTGACAACCTTACACTGTCTCAAACTACACTATTTGACACGTTTGCAAACAATAGGGTAGAAGAGCACTAATTGGAAAAGGAAAAAACTAAGACAAAATGTTGTAGAGGGACCCTACACTAAGGTGTCGGATCGAGCGAGATGTCCTTAGGATTCATGGAGTCCGAATAGTCACCCATCGAAGTTGAACAATTTTTTGGTCTTAGGGCTCTTAAGGGACTACGCCCGAATGAGGTAGCTCGGAAGAAACAACATTGTCGTGCACCAAAACAATGCCTCCTCTAGTATTCACCTAGCCACTCGGATGTGTCTACATAGTTAGTTCGGTGCCACACCCACCATTTGTAAAATATACCATTTAACAAATTCTTTACAATGTCTCAAATGACACTATTCGGCATGTTTGCAAACAATAGCGTAGCGAGAGCACCAATGGAGAAGGAGAAAACCGAGATAGGATATTGTAAAATGTCCCTACGCCAAGGTTTAGGATTAAATGAGATGTCCTTAGGTGCCACGGAGTGTGCGTAGTCACCCGTCGAAGTTAAATAATTTTTGGTCTCATGGCTCTTAAGGAACTCCGACCAATGAGGTAGCCGGAAGCAACGACATTGTTGCACACCAAAACAATGCCTCCTTTAGCATTCACTGTAACTCGAACATGTCCACATAGTCATTTTGTTGCCACGACCCACTGTTTACAAAATATACCGTTTGACACCTTACACTATCTCAAACTACACTATTCGGCACATTTGCAAACAATAGGGTAGCGGCGAAACCGATTAGAGAAGGAAAAAACCAAGATAGGATATTGTAGAAGGTCCCTACGCCAAGGTGTAGGATCAAATGAGACATCCTTTGGTACCACGGAGTGTGCATAGTCACCCGTCAAAGTGGAATGATTTTTGGTCTCGGGGCTCTTAAGGAACTCTGCTCGAGCGAGATAGCCAGGAAGAAATGACGGTCACCCACCAAAATGATGCCTCCTCTAGCATCAACCTGGCCACCCTGACATGTCCACATAGTCGGTTTGGTGCCTCGACCCACTGTTTGCAAAATATACCATTTGACATCCTTACACCGGCTCAAACTACACTATTTGTCGCGTTTACAAACAATAGGGTAGTGAGAGCACCCATTCGATAAGGAAAAAACTAAGACATGATATTGTAGAGGGTCCCTACATCAGGTGTAGGATTAGATGAGACATCTCTAGGTGCCACAGAGTGTCCGTAGCCACCCATCGAAGTTGAACAATTTTTTGATCTCGAGGCTCTTAAGGGACTATGCCCAAACGAGGTAGCCTAGAAGCAACGACATTGTCACGCACCAAAATGATGCCTCCTATAGCATTCACCTAGCCACCCGGACATGTCTACACAGTAATTTTGGTGCCATGACCCACCATTTACAAAATATACCGTTTGACAACCTTATACTGTCTCAAACTACACTATTTAACGCGTTTGCAAACAATAGGGCAGCGAGAGCACCGATTGGAGAAGGAAAAAACCAATATATGCTATTGTAGAGGGTCCCTACACTAAAGTGTAGGATCAAACAAGATGTCCTTAGGTGCCACGGAGTTTGCGTAGTCACCCGTCGAAGTTGAACAATTTTTTTATCTCAGGCCTCCTAAGGGACTATGCCCAAACGAGGTAGCATGGAAGCAACAACATTGTCGCGCACCAAAACGAAACCTCATTTAGCATTCACCTAGGCACTCGAACATGTCTACATAGTTGGTTTGGTGCCACGACCCACCGTTTACAAAATATACCGTTTGACATCCTTACACTGTCTCAAACTACACTATTCAGCATGTTTACAAACAAGAGGGCAGCAAGAGCGCTGATTGGAGAAGGAAAAAACTGAGACATTCTATTGTAGAGGGTCCCTACACCAAGGTGTAGGATCAAATGAGACATCCTTAGGTGTCATGGAGTCTACGTAGTCACCCATCGAAGTTGAACGATTTTTTTGGTCTCAGGGCTCTTAAGGGACTCCGCCCAAACGAGGTAGCCCGAAAGCAACAATGTTGTCGCACACCAAACAATGCCTCCTCTAGCGTTCACCTAGCTAACTCGATGTTTCTGCACAATTGGTTTGGTGTCACCACCCACCATTTTCAAATTTTCAACAATTATAACTTTTTCAAGAAATTGTTGAATCATAAAATTGAAAGAGAAGAAGAAGATGGTTATGCAATTATTGGTTATTGTGAATACTCACCTAACAAAGATCCTGAATAATCTAGATAGATGATATGAATAGTTACTCTTGTTTAGTGTTCACCCACTCATAAAAAAATAAATAAGCCTCTTCTTCTACTTCCCAAGCAAAACACTTTAATCCTCGTCTAGTTTATCAAAGGAAGTAGTAAAAATACATGTTCCAAGAATCCTACCAACACTAAAGAATCACTTCCCACTCCTAGAACCACTCATTCCTAGAACCTTCTTTCCTTAAAATCCTCCTCTTCTAGGAAATAAGAACCTTTCTATCTTTCCTTGTTGGTCAATGGACCTATAAATTGAATAATTGCATTATTGACTTGGCACCTCTGACAATGTCATGCTTATAAAATTTGCTAACTCTATTGGTATTACTCTCAGCCTTGCTATTGGCCATTGTTACTACATGAAAACAAAATAATTACCTCTTTTCAGCCAGGTGAAATATTCTTAAGCCAGAATTTACAGACTTCCCTGACAATAAAATCAAGATGGAAATACTTGTGGAAGACATGCTAGCTACATATGGTATATTTTTGAGCCAAAGTTTCTATCACGATATTGGTGGGGATATAAAGATGGATTTGTCATACACCACCATACTCATCAATTGTAAAATGAATAATATCCTTCTGATAAATAAAATTAAATACACAGTTCAAAAACCAAATGACCTAAGGGAAGACATCTTATTTCAAGATTCAAGGTATGAAATATTTTTCATGACTTAAGAGGAAAATGATAAGTTGCCCATGTTGATGGAGGAATACACATGCTTCCCTTAATTTCTTAACAATTGTACCATGCAATGTTGCACCATAGTAACGTTATATTCATATATGTTGCACCATAGTTTTTAATTTTAAATCAAACATACATATAGAATTAATATACATAGAATATACATACATAGAAGGATATCATGTGCAATGAATTCAAATCAAACATAGAAGTAATATCGTTATGAAAACCAACACATGGATATATAATGTATCAAAATAAGTGTACTGAATGCATGTCTTTGAAAATATAAGTTCATAACATATGTACATCTCGAACCAAGTTTGTCATACATATAGGACCACATGTGGTCGCATAAGGCTATATATACAATGTCCTATGAAGAATCATGAACTAGGACTAGTTAGACCATATATATAACCATGTACATCCACATCCTATGAATCTAATCATGAAACATCTTCCCTCTCTTTTCCCTACTAGAAGTAGCATGTCCATGACTCTGGGGATGTAGTGGAGGGAGATGCCACTATGGATTTCATTCATGTGGTCTTAGGCATCTCTAAGTAGGCCTACAACCTAACATGCACATTCATAAACAACAATTTTTTAACACCCATAATTTTAAAATACATTCAAAATTTAGAAACTTAGAATTTAGTTAAAATGCATGTGAAATCTTACTGGAATGTCATGATCCCTATCAATTTTTCATTGATGCATGGTAGGGACAACAGTAGACTCATGAGAGGTAAGCTACATACAAATAATTAAATTTCAAATTAAATATTTCATGTACAAAATTTGATATTGTAGATTTAAGTAATAAGAAATAATTCCTAAATAAATTTAACAAATTTTAAAAATTGTACCTCAGTTAGTAGATCTGCAGATGCTATGGCGATGCTCTATAACAGACCTCCACAATCTGCATATATAGAGGAGTCTCTCTGGAAGTCATAAGCTATACAAAAACATGTACAAATCAATATTAATCTACATGACTGCCACATAACAGAGTCAAAGCATAATCCACGTGAACTTCCACAATTAGAAACAAAGTGTAAAGAGAAACTAACATATGTAAAAGTCACATGAGGCATGCCAATAGCCTCAGTTCCCGAGTAGATGATGACCTGCCAGGCTCCTGCACGTATAAAAGACAAACATATATTAATATGTACATGTATAGGTGAAACATTATAATAATAAAAGTGCACAATCAAATGAAATTTAAAATTTAAGTACAACTTGAAACTTACGTTTGTAACATGCCCAGCTGTAGTAGCTAGCATGTCGATGCCGATGTTTCCTTCACCGACTCTTGCTATTTAAAATAAAATAAAAAATTAGTTTTTACATGTATGTACATAACGTATAATGAAATACATATATATTAAAATCTCAAACATGAATTAAACTATTGTATATATACATATATATATATTAAATATTTATTTGACATTTACCTATGAAAGACCAAGATCCTTTACACCAGTTCTAAAAACATCCGCCATCATCTCATCTAGAGAAAAGAAATCATGTGATCTAGCAAATGATGTCTCGCCCGTAGTGCATATGGCACCACATGATCCATAATGCTGTGGTGCATTAGAACCGACACCTCCGCCAACATCACCAGATATAATATGCTCACTATGCTTTGGATCGAGTGTCAGTGAGCTCCCTCAATGCATGTAGTGTGTCAATCTCCACAACCTCCTTCATTGTAGGAGGGATAACTGAAGGCAGTGGGGGTTTTGGGGCATGGGAGATCCTTGGTTGACCTACGCATGCACCAAGTCTACTCTGTGTAGAGCCACCACCTTGCCCATAAAAATCAGAAAAGTCAAAATATTTTAGGACCTCATTAAGCACGAACTTGCAATATAATTTCTTCAAAAATAGAGGGGAACCTCATTGTTGTTGCATGGTGGATAATCAAAAACCATCCACCATCGGTCCCAAAAATTGTTCTTGATTCGGTCATCATGGAACCAATGGATTAGGAACCATTTGCAAGTAACTATGGGGGGCATTGGTTCTTGGGTTGGTAAATAATGCACACTTTTCTAAAAAAATTGTCTTTTACGGCTGCATGGGATAATTTATTTGCATACCACTGCCTACAATCACCTCTAAAGGTATTCCATCTATCTATTTGGTTGGTTGCGAGTCAACTTCGCCAATCAATGTTTACAATGTGTTGGCTAAAGTCATGCGAGACAGATTTGTGGCATGATTTTGTCTTATATTTTGAATAAGGTTCTCAATGGAAATTTTATTTTGTCATATTTTTCCAACGATATCAGCTTGTGTTCCTGTTGGTTCCATGGGGACAGAAGGAGCCATAGGAGGTGGATCTATGTTTGGAGGAGGGTTTTGTAGAATGTTTGGAGGGTTTTGAGGATTGTTTGGAGGGTTTTGAGGATTGTTTGGAGGGTTTTGAGGAATATTTTGATGGTTTGCAGGATTACGAGCTTTCCAAGCAATTGACAAAACAAAAAAATTGTATACATAAACAAAAAATTGAAAAACCCATGAAAATCACAAAAATAACCTAAAATGCAAACAAATTGATCAAAATCGAGGGCTTACCTCTTTGTCTTGGTGGCATGGTTGAAACTATCATGATCCACAAGTTTGAAGAGTAATTTTTACGGGGTATTTAGAGCGTGAGTGCCAAAGGTATAGGAGAAATTGTGGTTGGAAAGGAAAAATGAGGAGTCGCTGGTCTATCTTTTTTTTCTCAGAGGACTGCAATCACGGTTTGAAACCACAATCACGGTTTTAGGTTCAGAAATCACTGAGCCTATAAAAATAGTTGCATGAGCGTGGTTTAAAAACTACGAGCGCGGTTTATAAACCAAGCTCATGGTACCTAAATTTCAGGTTTTTATGTCCACCATCTTGGTGCACTTACCCACCACCAAACAGTGACCGGCATCGGTCATTTATTAACCAAATGGGTCGAAGTGACCAACATTAGTCAAGAAGTGACCGACATTGGTTAGGCAATAATCGACATCGGTTGACTTTGTGTGATGGTGCTTTATTTTTGGCCAAGAATTAGAATAAATATTTTGCTTTATAGATGATTTATTTATTTTTAAAGCATATGTAGTTTCCTAGAATATATATATATATGCCTTATATGAGGGTATGAGAAAAAAATATAGTAATTTTTTGCATGTTAGTTTTCTTGGTGAGAAAAAAAGAGTAGCTAAGTGAGGGAAAAACATTGAACGTCTGTGAGGTGTTGGAAAACAACATATCTTCATTGTATTTCCTCTTTAAATCACTTTGAATATTAATTTTTGTCCATTTCTTGGTGGATGTAGCCCACACTTGGTGAACAACGTTAAATCTCATGTTATCTTTCTCTTGTTTATTTTATCTTGGTTTATTTCCACATTCATTACTTATATTCTTTATCTTATTTTAGATCTTTGCAACAATGCTATATGGTTAAACTCCAACACATGGTGCCTGATAAAAATAATGATAGTGATAGATAGAAATAATATAGATGATAAAAATAGTATTACAAATGCATGTATGAGAAAAAAATACAACAATAGTGAAATCCTATGTAACATGTATGAAGATAATGTCACATATAAGGTATAAATCCAAAAACATGGGACGCCCATGGTTTCATAACACAATCAAGGCCCATATTCCTACAAAAAGAAAAGAAAGAGAAAAAAATATAGGCATAAAGCTAATAACATGGGACACCCATGGTGTCACAAGATAATCAAGGTACATAGGCCACAAGAAGTGAAACAATAAAGGAGTAACACACACACACACACACACACACACACACACACACAATAAAGTATGGATGAAATAATAGTGTTAGAACATGATGAGAAGAGATAATATCCAATCAATGTGAAAATATGGGAAACATGTTTTAGTCATGTTAGCTCAAAATATAACTTGTACACAATATATGTAATCAAGTGTGATGATGGAGTATAAATTATTTATATAAGATAACAATAACACCTAGATTTAGTGTAAAATATATTCCCTCATATCTATAATAATTTTGGGTAAAGATCTAGCCATCACCTATCACAATGTACCACTATTTGTATGTCTTGTATTAAGCTCATATTACCTTGTGAACACATGTGTGCAAAGAATAATGAAGTATGATATCTAACAAACCAAAGTGACAAACAAAATATAATTAAGTTTATAATAACTCAAGTGAAGGTCCTGTTGGTGCTCGATTTGATCGTGCCCTAGTTTTCCCTCGAAATTCTTCACTCTGCGAGCTCTGTCGTATTTTATATTTCCATGAATGGATGCGTGAAAGGTTTTCTTCATTTGTATGTTGTTTAGGATCCTTCTCCATGGTTGTGGATCACATTTTGGCCTTGTATCATTTCCAAATTCTTTGTCCTTAAAGAAAAATTCAATTCTAGGCACAAATGGTGATTTCCCTGCATTTTACGGTTTGACGGGCGTGTTTTCCCGAAAAATTATATCTCAGCATCTTTAGCTACGTGGTCTCTTTTGATTGGATGAGACACATCGGGTATATTTTATAACTTGTAATTTTTTTCTATGTTTGCAAAAAGATCAATTTGGCCCTCTACGGCCCCATTGAGTTACGATTGGTCGATTAAATTTATAAGGGCGGAGTGAATTTCTCTTTTTTTCCTCGAAGGTGTATATGTGTTCATTTTTAATTGGTTGCGTCCCGGTAGGTCTTTTTGGTGAAATTTGCCAGTTTTCACATTTGTAAAAATACAAAATTGGCCCCGTGGCCACTGATAGTCTCGATTGGCTATTCAGCAAATATGAAGCGGCAGGGAAAAAGTCTTACTTTGACCTCAAAGAAGGAAAAGTGGTAGTTTTTCATGTTACAAGTGGGAAGGTGGATTGCGAGAACATTTTGAAGTTTTTTGCCTCTTTGTATGATGGAGCAAAGTTATAAATTGACCCGTAACTCTGTTGGGGCCCACATCAAAAGATAAAAGTGGGAAGGTGGGCTTGTGGAGCACTTTGAATTTTTTAGGCTCAACATTGAAAATTCAAAGCGGGAGACGGGTCGGTGGAGGAAAATTGGAAATTTTTCTTTTTTGTTAAAAAGGGTAAAATTGCATAAATGAGTTGTGACTCCATCAAAGGCCCAGATTAAGCCACATGTCAAGCTTGATTTTCAAAGGTGGAGGGGTGGGGAAAAATGTGAAAATTGTGCATTTTATCCAAAATTCATAAAATGAAAAAGGTAACCCTAGGCCCATTTCGAATCATATTTTTCCATGTGGAAGGATCTAATCTAAAGTTGAGAAAGAAAGGGCGAATCAACGGTTGTTGTGCATTGCATTTGATTTTGCTGCCATTTTTGCTTCAAGACTCCTGAGATGCAAATGCACATTTTTTCATCATTTTTGATGAAATTCCTTGTCGTTTTTTAATGCAAAGTGCAATTGAATGAATTTAGAGCTTAATTTGTGAGTCCAAGGAATGTAAAGGTTGATATTTTGAAGTTGGAATTACTTGGGCACTTGCAAAATGTGAATTACCAGAGAAGCTAGATGTAGAGAAAAGTTGTAGAGGAAAGAATGGGAAAAGGATAAAATGATGGAGGTTTCATGCATGAAGGATGAAAATGTGCTCCCAGTTAAAAAATGATGGAGATATTTGCAATGATTCACCTTTTTGAACAACTAGCAACTTTTTGTTGCAAACTTGTTAAACGTCATTTTCTGGAAATCATGATCAAACATGCAATAAAAAAGGTTCCTCGAATAATATTTTCTTGGGGGGAAAACTTGGATGTAAATTCGATGTTATAAAAATCATGCTTTAGTCATGCAAAAGGTCGAGGTTGAATTATTACGAGAAAATTTGAGAAATCCCATCTTCTTGAGAGACCATCTGAGAAACTTATTAATCTCTTATGTTTTAGATTTGATCATGTCAAGTTGGTTGCAAGTGTATAGCCATTGAAAAGCTCTGATATTTTTCAAGAAACCTTCCCCTGCTGATGAATCTAATCAACTTCGAATTAATCTGTGTTAATCTTGGGAAAATTTGTGTCTGCTTTATTTTAGAATGTCTGCAAATAGTATTTCTTATTCCTATTGCAATCTTATATTATAATCTCTCTGAATCACATAAGATCTCATCCTTGTGATAGTTTAGTGGAATTTGAAATTTCATTATGAGAAGAGCCTTCATCCTGTAATGAGATAAACAATTTAAAATCACTTTACTATCATTTTGTTGATAAAGATTGTCTATAAGTCTTTGAGTGTATCTTAGACGTGATGAACCAGAGATTGATAATGTTTAATTGATCCTTTTAACTCGAGCCTTTGTGTTAAATTCTTAGAGATTGTGTGAAACCATGCAAATATGGGCCTCCATTGATGCACACCTTCTGGTTTAAGGAATATTTTAGCTATTTTGAAGCATTTTGTCATTTATTTTTCCAATTTTTTTGAAGGTTCTCAAAGATCTGGAAAAATTAAGTTTATCTGCTTAATCTCCCACCAAAAATTATTCAAAAACAATGAATCCTACCTGAACTACCCATGTTTTCCTTGTATTTCCACAAATGAATAAATTCTACTACCAAAATATGTAGAAATAATTAAGATTATATAATGTCTTTAGTAACCTTAACCTTGTTTATAAAATATCACCATTCTTTAGAAGTGACAACTCATGAGAGTTAAATTGTGGTGCATTGATCATATTTTCTCAAGGTTTCCTTTCAAATTTGTGCAAAGAAAGATATATTCATTATCCTTCACCAACAAAGGTTAAAAAATGGGTCCTCTCACCTTGGTTGAAAGGCACAACCTAAAATGGTGAGGATAGATCAAATCCTTTTGAATGTGTTATCCATTTCTCCAACATCTAAGTGACAAAAAGTTGAATCGTCTCCACAGCTCTGACAAAATGACATACATGATGATTCAGTTGTCTCTAGGCTTCTTGTTAAATCTATGATGTTGCTCAGCTTGTAATGGAGAATCAATTTGGATACCAACATGTCCTAATTTTGTATTTTTGCAAATATATGAATGTTTGTATATTTTGATGCTATGTTGATGCTTTTGTATTTTTGAAGTTGATATCTATGTACATATAATCATCACCATCGATTGGGTTGAATTTTATTTTATGTAAGTTATCATTAGTAATTTTTTAATAGAATCATATTCGGTATCGGTAGATAAATTAGGTGCATTAGGATGTTAAATGGAAATATCCAAAGTGTTAGGGGTAACCATCAATTAAAGGATAAAAACAACATATGAATAATTTTCTAATGTGTAGGCATCAAGAGGTGGTTTAACATATGGGGTACTAGTGGGTTCAAAGGGATGGTTGGTTTCACCAATAAAATATGTGTCAAATATGTCTAGAGGAATTGGTTGGATTGAGGGAGTGATAGAGGGAATTTTGGGTTTGGTATATCTACTTGATAGTACTAGAAAGGCTCAGGTGTGGTAATGGTATATTATTATGGAATAAATTGACACAATGATGGAAATTAGATGGCATAACTTACATATTATGAATCCAAGGGTGTCATAAAATAAAACTAAGGAGTATTGTCCATGATATGAAAAGTGGTACTTAATAATTTAATACCAACAAGGATATCTAAAATTATAGTGTTGAGTGTGGATCGTGTGATGCTATCAAAGCTATACAAAGTCGTAGTAGTAGTATTGATTATAGTTAGGAAATTCCTAGTTGTGTGAAGGAGGTATTCGGACACATGTTAAGGCTATAACCATTATCAATCAAAATCCATTTGATAAAAATATTCATATACTTGTATTGATAAAAAAGGGGTGGGCATGTGCTGAAACTAGGGACCAATGGGATACCATTAGTTGTTAAAGAGATAGTTTGATCAAGTTCCTTAAATTATCCAATAGGGAAGCAAAATTAATTGGGTGAGTATTAATCAAAAATGTCAAAAGTTCAAGGTATCTTATAAAATGTCCTCGTAAACAAGGAATTTATTACGTACCTCTAAGAGAAATATCTTTGTAGGGGTATTATTAAATTTTTATAAGAGACCATACCATTTAGAAGGTACGATGTAGCCTTGGTCACAGGAGCTATAGGTTGGGGGTAATGTGGGTTTTCCTTGACTAGTTTTTAATTACACCTTGTGGCTATGATGTTAATGGAAGTATCTACTAGGGTAATATGAGATCTGGTGGGAACTATGCAGGTGATCACAATGAATTTAGATTGGATTTATAGAATGGTAGTGGTCATATTATCCATGTGATATGCAAGATTAGAAGAAGGGAGTTTACCCATATGTGAAGAAGAGATATGGATTTGGTTAAAGGGATAGTAGTTGGTGATAACATAAGGGAATGCGTACTTAGGATTAATTTAAATATCATATAAGATAGGAGGAAATGAAAATATGATGTAAAGTAGAAAGATAAATGCATCATGAAAAAGTGAAGAGGAAATCATAAGTGGGCCTTGTGGTAGCTTAGGTGGATGTTAAGATTGAATCACAAGTCATGTTTACAAAAAAATTTACACCATAATTTGATTTATGTAAAATATTATCATTATTGAAATGAATACACTAAAGGATCCAAGGGTTAGAAACAAGAGGATATTGTGATTAATTAACTTCCATGATTATTACCAATATTAGAAAAAAACTTTAACACTTGTAAATGAAGTACTAAACAAGATGCATACTTGAAAAGACAAGGGCATGAGTACACTTAGCTTATTATAGATGATTTTGGGAAGTTATGGCAAGATGCATTACCAAAAAAGAAAACCTAAACCTATTTATGCTTAATTATTAATATCGTGACTAAAAATTGACCTTGGGTAGGACCATACACTTTTATTAAGACCGTTTATACATTCTTGTCACTTCTTTACAATTTTGGATCTTATTTGTTTTTGTCTTTGTAACTTTCTGATGCTATCACTTTCTTGGATATTTTTTGATGTTTTTTGGTGAAATAATTTGTCGATATGACAAATTAGGTATTTCTACCAACGATCATGGACTAGGTCCCTCTACACTTTGAATGGTGCAGCTCCCATTATTGAAAGTACACTAATATACTCATATCTAAGTATTTTGGGTTGGCCAAATAGATCGGGGATCACATTGGAGCACTTCCTTGAACCTGTAGTAAAATGATTTTATAGGGTAAAAGGGAGGGAATTTCACCGATGAGAAGTGAAGGAGAGAAATTAGACAAATGAAGGTTATCTTTTGTTGTGAGTAGGAACAAGTGGAATTCACACCCAATAATTCGAGTAGTTCAACATTAAATTTATAGGAAAGAAACAATTAATCTTTTTAGTGATAAGAACAAACATAAACACACAGTTATGAGATTCATTTATCAAATATACATAGATATTTTTATCATTATGCTTGCAAAGTGCATAACAGAGAGAAATAGAAGAACATATAGGAAAAGGGGAATGGAAGAAATGTAGTTTTATTTCATGTGTTGGTGATAGAAATCTCAACACCCAAATCAAAATCCACCATTCCTACAAAAACTAATTTTTAGGATTTTCCAGGATCCCTTTGGAATGAGGAAGCCATCCCAATTTATAGAAATGTGAATTGACCTTTCACTTACCCCCACATGAATCTTCATGTTATCATTTAACTTGTGAATCTACATCTTCCTAGGACATTAGAAATAAGTTCCCTTTTACAAATTGAAGGGACTTTTACAATATAGTTTTAGAAAGTAACTTAAGTGAATAAGAGAAAATATAATGATTATGCTCAATGAATAATTAGAAAGGGGAGAGAAGGAAGAGGGAGAAAGAGAGAATGGAAGAAGTTTCCATATCTGATGAAAAAATTCCTGCGATGAAGAACCTTGTTGATTCATTCTTCTTGATGAGAATTTTATGGGATAGGGTCTTCTCTTTGAATTTATTATTGAATTGGGATATCCTAGTTGTTAGCTTATCTACCTCTGGAATTCAAATGCAACCCAAAATATTGGTCCATGTATCTAGGGAATATTTGATCTTCTTACATTGATGAATTCATTATTTTTGATCCATTTTAATTGCATCAATGCAACTTTTGATGTTGGCCAAGAACTCTAACTTATCCTCATTGAAGGAAAGAGATTCAACTACATTTTTCTTAAATAGCTCTGAAAGGGAAACAATGGGTTATTCGATGATGAATCCTCGGTTAGTAGTGGTAAATCAAGTCTCTGAATGTAATTTTAGATGTCATTCAATATCTTGAAATCATGTTTTCCATAAGAGTCTAACTCGAATATTGCATTCTTGAGCATTACATATTTCATATCCATGATGTGGATCCAAACTTGAGACAAGTTCTCTATGGTGGATGCAAACACGTTCTTACCCATGAGGGTGTGAGAGTTGAAGGAGATCATCTCAGACACTAGTGGGAACATCTCATCCAAATGATTGACCTCTTTTGCAAACTCCTCCTTTGCTTTCTTCACTTCTAACAAGGTTGCAAGAGATATACTTGATGAGAGATATGACTTCTAGAAACAATTCCTTTCCTTTCTCAATGATTTTCTCAATCCATTTCTTATTATCCTTCCCTTGCATTATGTATCCTTGTGATTTATTGACCACCTTAGGGTTAACGCTCTGATCATAGGAATTTCTTCTATTGGAATAGAAGATGTTGATTTAAATTCCAAGAAATGATTAGATGTAGGCATTGATATATTTTACTGTTCCTCTAGTTACACGATTGTTTCTTTGTATTTTTCATTTCGAGTAAGGATGCAAGAATCAAATTATTTTAATAGGTGAGATTCACCCTCATGGAAATCTTAAATCAATGATATGTGTGTCAATTCATATTATTATGGAGTCATGTCCTCAATAGGCTTTTCAATCTTAGGCCTAACAACTTCAACATACTGGTTACCTGAGATGCCACTGAAGAATGGGATGTTGTATGGGACTACTTTCTTTGCTTGGAATTAAATGTTCCTTAGATTACTTATTTGTTGGGAATAATAGCAAGATTAGTTGTCCTTTTCCCACTTTCTATCATTTCTTAGATGCATGGAAATGGCTCTTTAGGATTTGACACAATGTCGGTCCTTGGAGCACTTTCGGAGATTTTGGTGGAACCAACCCTTGATCATCATGGGGAAGATTTACCATTGGGGAAGACATACATGGATTCCCTTGAAGAAAAAGGTTCTCAAATCAATCACTCTCATAATTATTTACTTCAACCAACCCACTATGAATTACTTAGTTCATCTCATCTTGGCTCACTTTGGTCAACTATCCCACTCACCTTAGTTTACTTGGCTCACTCACTCATTTATCCCGCTCACCGGGGAGGTGTGGATAGATCTAACTTGAATGGTCAGTTTTTTTCCTTGAATTATGATGGATATTTGAATCCTTTTGAATCTATTTGAATGTACAATGTCCCTTGGTTCTCAACTGCTACACCTTGTGATGTTTTGTCTCACTCTTGAACAAAACTGTGACCAGAAATGATGCTTCAAGACCTTTGTGAAGGATGAATTTCCCTGTTTGAGATATGAAACCATCATAAAACCCTATGAGGATGTAAAAATAAGTAATATTACTTAAAATAGAGCCTACAACAACTTCTTATGATCGAGACGAAGATTTTCTATTTTTAGTAGGTGGAATCAAGACCTGCTATTTTGGGATATTTCACCTATTTTTCTCAAATATTAACTTATTGGTCATTTGTAATCTTTAGTTTGACTCCATTGATTATTCCTTATCATTTTCAGACACTTTCTATTTTTAGGAAGTTACTTTTTACTTTTACTTTTTGGAAAGGTTACCTAGTTTCTCATTTGTAATGTTCTCTGAGTGCACTAATTTTATGGGACTCACTATTTCTAGTAAGTTAATATTTTTAGAAAGGAAGGATGAAAAATAATATTTTTATAAACTCCATTTTTCCACCTAGGTTTGCAATGAAAATTGCATTACTAGATTAGGCTTGTCGTCGAATATCATGCTCCAAATTTAAACTCACTCTTCCTCGCTTAGAAGTCCAAAAACTGAAAAAGAAGGTATAAGGGCATAAAATATGGTTTGTTTCCATTAATGAACTAGGTCATCATATTTTCTACTAATACCACCTTCTTTCATGTATTTTTACCGAAGAACAACCGAGAATTTTTTTCCAATCAAACCAATGGTTTTGCGAGATATGACAATTTCTTTATTTCACTTCCATGGCTGCACCCGGATGAAAAAGTAGGTATATCTAGTAAATTTTCATGTTGTTTTGATCTTGAGGATTTAAAAAATGGCTTCTGAGTCAACCTAGTGAAATAAAAAAGTGGAAAATACTTGGAGAGCTCTTTAAAATACTACAAAAAGTTTTTTAAGTTTAAAAGTGTCTTTTAAAACTTGTTTTTGAAGGAAAAGGATGGGGGCACACTTTTTGTGTCCCAACTAACTCAAGTGTCATGGATAGTTGGGATAGTAAGTGTGATAAAATTCACCCCCATCCTTGGGCTAGACAAGTGGTGGGGAATGAGTCATTAGCTGGGAGGAGGGGAGAAAGAGAGATATTTAAGCACTTAGGAACTAGAATGGATCTCGCATTGAGAACCTAAGAAGGGGCTTGGGGTGGGGAATTTTTTTTGTCTCAACTATCCTAATTTTCAAAGATATTTGGGATAGTGGAGGTGAAAACAATGTTCACAAGGCTAGAGAGACTCAATAATTAGCAAAATTTGTGCATGAGAACACTAAGCACTCTTTTGGTCATGGTCAGGGTCATATGAGGGTTCAAGGGATTCATCGGAGGGTGGGGAATATTTTTGTGTCCTATGTGTCCCAAATATTCCTACTGTCTCATATTTTTTGGAGAGTTGTAACAATCGATGTGGAAAATCCCACCAGGCCTCCAAACTTGAAAATTGAATAACTACCTGGAAGCATGAAGTGAATTTGCCGAGTTCTAGAGACTCTTTTTGGAAAAAATTTATATTATTTTAATATTTAGACAATTTTGAGATCAAATATATGGTTTGAAAGACTTGATTCCACATCCTTCTCTAAAAAGTATTATTTTTTTATTTTGGACTGTAGGGTGAGTCTGCTAAAATTAGTCTGCGTATAGAAGCTCTTTGTTTTTGTGTAGAATGTGAAAAATCCATCATGTAGAGGATATTCTTATATTTCCAAAATTATTTCATTTTTCTCTTGACTCATCATGGATATCCCATTATCCTCCATTGAATTTCAAGTTATTTTTACATTGCATGTTCCTTAAGCCTCCGTAAACCTACTTTCATTGTTCTTGTTCCAAAACCTCTTAAACTTCACTAAATTTTCCTAAACCTATTGCAATATGTTCTTGGATCCTCAATACCACCTCACTATGCATTTTTTTATTCAACTCTACTTCAAGGGGTGCACACTTGTCTCAACAAAGCTAAAAATAGCCATTTCTAAGTCCACTTAAGAATCTGTCTTAAGAAACACAAAGACATCAAAAGAACTTCGTGAATGTAATTGGGAAAGGTTTTCACAACACATATGATCAATAGGAATGATTATGATAGGCATGACATAGGGTAAATTTAATCTGAAGGATTTCTCAAGAGGGCTTACAAAAAAATTGACACTAGGGTATAGTTGTCATGTTTTCAACTTAAATTTTTCCCTTGAAAGAACATGTGACAACAATTAGCTCTAGCTTGGGGATATGTTGTGGATAAATCACAACAAGGATAGAACATGTAGGTATCCTCTAATCTCAATAAATTGTGTGGACTAGTGCCTTATCCATAGGGCTATATGATTCAATTCTTCTAAACACACACACACACGAAAAAAAAAAAAAAAAAAAATGGAAACACACACAATTGAAATGGAAAATAAATACAAGGGAGGAGTTTACGGAGGCGGGGAAATAATATTCACATACCTAGTGATATTTTGAGATAAGTAAAAATCATCATGGAATAACATAGTGAAATTTGGCCTTTGAAGTTTGAAGGTCATTATTTGATCATACCATGCTCTAGTGATGGCTTTACATGTTTTGAGAAAAAATACCAACCAAGATTCCATCTGCATACTCATAATGCATTGATAATTATCTTTCATCTAATGAAAAATTTGTTACCTTATTTGAAATCTTTTATCATGTAGCTATTACTTGATGCTTTATGAAAATGATAATTCGATCCTTCGTGTTATCAAAAGTGAAAACATTCATCTTGTCTTGGAAACATACTTCATCTATAAATTAAATCATAGAAACATCCCTTGAATCGGTGAGGCACTCATAAGGAGTGGGAACAAACTGATTTTCTCCCAATTTTATAGATTCTTCAGACCCTTCACTTTGTTGTTCTAAGAAAGTGCTTTCAAAACTAGAGGCCATCTTAATAATACGAAGATCTTTATCATCATTGAGAGAATGCAGCTCAAAATTTACCTTGTCATCATCTTAAAAATTACAATTCTTGATTTAACAATGGGAACATTCGTCACCCTCAAATGTATTTTTCAGTATGAATTCCTATTCCACATTTTTAGGGTATTTAGTAGTATTGAGGACAAGTTGACCATGGATATACTCAAAAACTCTTGAACTTTTTCACCTTTCTCTGAACAACTTTCCTTAATGCAAATTAGCTCAACATTTTTCTCACTATCATCCTCTATGAAATAGGTTTTTTCTTCGAGATTGAGAACATTCATAGGGGATTCAAGAATCTCCTTTCTTTTTTCTTATGATCTTCTTCATAAAACAAGTTGAGGAATAATTACCTTCGCATTTTCTCTCATCCATCCATTCATTGAGGAATATGTCAAGATCATCCATTTTTTTGTATCATCATCAAACATTGGTGCATGAAAAGGAGAAAACAAACTTACATCATACATATATTTCATTTCCATGGACCGATCAGGATCTCAAGGCCGAGTAGAGGGTCTTCTGTTGCTTTTTCATTCTTCAAAAGGTCTTGTAAGGATTTTTCTTCCTATTATTTCATACACTCCTCGTACTTAATAGAAATTTCATTACATGGAGATTCAAGGAGATGATTTAAAATATGATCCACACATTTCCATGATTCATTCGAAACATCATCATTTGCCTTCTCTTTATTTCTTATCAACCGAGGCCCACCTTCTTGCAATAATTTGCATGCTTTATTTTCAACACTCTTTGATAAGGAGAAGAGATATAGGCTATGTGGGAAGGGAACACCTTTAATATCAAGATCAATTTCATAATCTTCATGATGTGGAGCAAATAACCATGTTGGGGTAGAAAAACCTTCAATTTCATCTTCATCATTTATACAGGGAAAATGAGATATTTTGACCTTACTATGATGATCATCATTGTGCTCCTTTGGTGAGGGTGGTAAAATTATCTCTTCAGAAAGGTCATACTGAATTTTCTCATCCTCTTTGGTAAGAAAGAAATTAAATTCTTCCATTTTTTACCCATGATTTCATTGGGAAGAGAATTTTATTCTTCAATTATCCTTATTTCATCATTCAACATTTCTACATCACTTGAAGAATCAAAATTGGAAAGGATATTATCCATGATTACCTCAAAATCATCATCTTAACTTCAGGATGAAAGACTTCTTTCTAATACATCTTCATGATTTATGGAGTCTTCAAAAATTATTATGTCTTCTATTTCATAACAAGAATCTTCCTCTCTTGAATCCATTATTTCTTCTATAGGTTGTTCCTCGAGCCAGAATGAGTTGATGAATGGAGGTTCAACTATCATGTCTTCTTCTTCATCTTCCAAGGTGATGATTTTATTTGATTGAGAAGGTTCAAGGATATGTAATTCATATGAATTACACAAGAATATTCCAGGGATGAACACCTTGTAGTGTGGAAAGTCATCAAGATCTTCTTGAGTTTCTTCTTTTTCAAAATTAAGATTTCCATACCTTCTCTAAAAATCCAATGAAAACTCCCAAACTTCATGGTAGGATTTTGGATCAATATTTCATTATTCCACACTTAGAATCCTTCACACAAATTCTCTTCTAAAAATATCCATTTCTTCATCACTATATGTGAGGAAATCATCTAGAGGAAGGGAGATGAAAGACAATGTTCTCAACTTTTTAGTCAACTGTGGGAAGTTGAAAAAGTTACATTCAATGGATTATCCATCCTCATGACACTCATACAACATCTCATATCTCTTGTGAATTTTCTTCATCCACCTCTTGGATACTCAATCATTTGTAGGTGAGATTCCCATTTTCTTTCTTTTATCATCACTCTTTTTAAAATTTAGCCCCCATGACCTGATGATAGGGTCTTGATTTTTAAAAAATAGATTTATTAAACCCTAATGCAAAGTAACTACTATAAATAATGATGTATAATTGATAACATGTAGTAAGACACAAGAAAATAAGCATGTAAAATATGAAACCCTAAGCAAGAGAGATGGATAAAGAGACTTAGTTGATTTATGTGCAATCTAGAAGTGATCTATGTATGGTAAATTATTTAATAGGATGTGAAAAATGTCATATCTAATCTCTGTAAATTCTAGAACTCGCATACAAGGATGGACGGGGTTCCCACAACAAGACAAGGGCACCTCGGCATAGAGGAATGGATTTGGGTTCTGTCACTACATAAAACCTCTGGATATGGTTTTGTTGTATCACTAGGGTGTCACATTATTCTTTTTGATCACTTGTTTTTCGCGCTATGACCACCAAAAGTACCCGTAACTGCAAATAGATGTTCACCTTCATAATCCCAAAAACCACATTGAATCTAATTAAAAATATGTAAAATGGGGAGTTGGATCAACACGATGGTCACCTCAAGAGTGAACTTACAACTGAGTGCTACACTACATCTCGAGACTCCATGCATTTCTTGTGAGTGTGTGTAGGAATTGTTCCCTAGGATTCCCTTGTGCAAGTTCTTTGGAGATCGGTCTAGTCTTTGTTTCTTGAAGCAGTGGATCTTGCTAATCCATCTAGTAAGCAGCCCCATAAAGAAATTCTTTCTCAATATAAGCCATTATTTTTGATCCAAATAAGAAGTCATGTTGGAATGGTAAAAATAGAACAACACCGTGGAAGCAACAACTGAAGTACTTTTAGCTTTTGCGAAGAATTGAATATCTAGTGCTCTTGTGTGCACGTAAGTGAAGTCTATCTTTGAAGAATTGTATTCTTCTTGATTATATTAATATCGAGTTTTTGTGTTTTTGGAAGATATCGTCGAACTTGTTGTGAGTGTTTATGTTAGAAAGTGGTATCGAGCTTTATGTTATAAAGTGGTATCGAGCATAGTATTTATGTTTGAAAGTGGTATCGAGTTATAAATTGATCTCGGTGTTAAAAAATGTTATAAGTGTTTAGTGTTTAGTGTTTATGTTATAAAGTGCACTTTATAGTGGGTTATATCTAGAATGTAGAAATGTAGTACAATGTGTGAATGGAATAAAATGAACTTCCCCTTCCTATGTTGTGGATGCGAGTATGTAATTCCTTATCCCTTGAATGGATGTTAGATGGATTCCTTTAGAGTACTTTAGTGCCTTTAAAATGCAATCTTAGGTGATGATAGTAATGTTTAGTGCCTAGTCCATAATTTTGAAAACATAACTATGTACTTATATGATTATCTTGTTTGAATTTCATAATTGACAACTGGAAGGCCGAACCATAAGTGAAAAAGATGCCCAAAAGACAAAACATACCTAAAAGAAGTAAGTAAGATAGAAAAGGGTCAAGGGTCAAGGGTTCCCAAAGGGGACGGGAGTGCCAAGGGCACTGTTTCCCACTGGCTGGACGATGGTGTCTCAAGTCATAAAATATAAATATGTAAAATCCCAACTAGGATGTAGGGTATCCAAGACCAAACAAAAATAAGAGATAAAGAAATGATGCCAAAGATAGTTATCAACCACTAGTTTTCTTTCTTAGGAATAATGTAGATGCTAGCATACTTTTAGGACCTAGAAATGTACCCAAGTGTGTGATTTTGTGTCAACAAGTCTTCATATACAAAAATCTTCTCCATTCTAGAAATTCTTTTCGTGATATCTTGTAGAGATGGTATGAACCTTGTTTCTATCAATTTTCTTAGCTTTGCAAGAGACATTCCAAAATGAGGGATAATCAAAAATCTCCATTTCTTAGATCATTTTATTCTTCTTCACTTTCATTCATTGGTACCAATATCCAATATTCAAACTTTGATATTGTGGTGCAGGAAACAAATGTGACACTGATTCGTTCCTTGATGGAGTCAATTTCAAAAATTTATGTTTCTTTGAAATCTTATTTTTGGTATTTTTAGATATCTATTTGGGTGCATGAGGAAGATTTTTCCCTAGTATAGTGGCCAAAATTTGTTTATTAATTTTTCAATATGGAAATTTAGGTGTTTCCACCAACGCTCATAGGACTAGCTCCCTCTACATTGAATGGTGCAACTCCCATTATTGAATGTAAACTAATCTAATATTATATAAATATTATGGGTTGGCCAAATAGGTTAGGGATCACACAGGAACACTTCCCTGAACCTATGGAAAAATTATTGTATGGGGTACAAGGGAGGAAATTGTAATGATGAGGGGTGAAGGAGAGAAATTAGAAAAAGGAAGGTTATTGTTGTGAGTAGGAATAAGAAGAATTCACACCCAATAACTGGATTAGTTCGACATTCAATTTAGAGGAAAGGAAAAATTAATTTATCTAGTGATAAGAACAAACCTAGACACATGGTTCTTAGATTCACTTATCAAAGATAAATAGCTCTTTTTTTATCACTTTTCTTGTAAAGTGCATAAAAGAGAGAAATACAAAAATAGATAGCAAAAGGGGAATGAAATAAATGTAGTTTTATTTCATGTGTTAGTGATAAAAATATCAACACCCAAATCACAATGCACCATTGCTATAAAGAACTAAATTTTTAGGATTTTCCAAGATCCCTTTAGAATGAGGAAACCATCCCAATTTTCAGCAATGTGAATTGGCCTTTCACCTACCCCCACATGACTCTTCATGTTATCATTCAAATAGTGACTTTACATCTTCATAGGACATGAGAAATAAGTTCCCTTTTTATAAATTAAAGGGAATTTTACAATATAACTTTAGAAAGTCACTTAAGTGAATGAGACAAAATACAATGATTATGCTCAATGAAGAATTAGAAAGGGGAGAGAAGGAAGAGGGAGAAAGAGAGAAGGAATAAGTTGTCATATCTAATGAAGAAAATCCCTACGATGAAGAAACTTATTGCTTTATGGTCCTTGATGAGAAGCTTCGAGGTGGGATATTGCTCTTTGAATTCCTTGTTGAATTGGGCTATCGCAGTTATCAACTTATCTTCCTCTAGAATGTAAACACAACTTAAACCCTTGGTCCATGTATCGGGGATATCATCGATCTTCTTTCATTGATTAATTCATTATTTTTATCAATTTCAATTGTATAAATACAACTTCGATGTTGGCCAGGGGACTCTATTTTTCCTCATTGAAGGAAAAAGAGCCACTTTCCTTTTTCTTGACTAGCTCCTGAAAGGAAACAATGAGTTCTTTTGATGATGAATCCTCGGTGAGCGAGAGAGAACTCAAGTATCTAAACACAATTATAGACATCACTCAATATCTCAAAAGAACTTTTTCCATAGGATTTCAACTCGATATTGCATTCTTGAGAATTTCATATTTCATATCCATGATGTAGATCCAAACTTGAGACAAGTTCTCTACGGTGGATGTGCAAACACGTTCTTACCCATGAGGGTGTGAGATTCAAAGATATCATCTTGGACATCAATGGGAACATATCATCCAAATTATTTACCACTTTTTCAAAATCCTCCTTTTCTTTCTTGACTTCCAATAAGTTTTAAAGTATATACTTGATGAGAGATGACTTTTGGAAATAATGTCTTACCTTTCTCGATGATATTCTTGATCCATTTCTCATTGACATTCCCCTACATCATGAATCCTTATGCTTTCTTGACCACCTAAGGGTACACACTATTGATAAGAAGAATGTCTTCTACTAGAAGAGAAGATGGTGAGTCAGATTCCAAGAAGGTTTGGATGTAGGCATTGAGAAATTTTACGTGATCCTCTAGTTGCAAAATTGTTTGTTTTTATTCTTCATTACGGACGAGAAGGTGGGAAGTGAATTCCTTGAATATATGAGAGTCAAATTTGTAAAAATATTTACCCAATGAGATGTGGACCAATTCATAGTGCGAAGGAGTCATGTACTCAATAGGATTTTCAATCTTATGCCCTGAAAATTCAACATTTACCTAAGATGCCATCTTTGAATAAGTGGTATGTTGTCTGGCCTTCTTTCTTTCCTTAGACTATAATGAACCTAAGATTTATTTGAGACCGGGAATGATATCAATTTATGTTGTCCTTGGATTTCTTTTGAGAATTTCTTGAATCCATGGAAATGGATCTTTGTAAGTTTACACAATGTCGGTCATCAAAGAAATTTTAGGAGTTTGTTGTGGAACCATCTCCCGATCATCACCGGAAGATTTATAATTGGAAAAGAGATACTTTGATTCCCTTGAAAAAAATGGTTCTGCAATGAATCACTCTTAAAATTCTTTAATTCATCCAACCCACTTTGATTTACTCAATTTAGCTCACCTTGGATCACTTTGGTCAACTCTCCCAACTCAACTTGGTTTACTTAGCTCACTGAGCTCATTTAGATATATCACTAGGGAGGTGTGGAAGTATCTAACCTGAATAATGATTTTTTTCCTTGAGTTATAATGGATATTTGACTCCTTTTAATGTACAATGTCCCTTGGTTCTCAACTGTTACACCTTGTGATGTCTTATCACGCTTTTAAACACAATTATGACCATGATTATGTGTCAAGACCTTTGTAAAGGATTAATTACCATATTTATATATGTAACCATCATATAACCCTATGAGGATTGCAAAAATCATCAAGATGATTGAAAATGGAGCCTTTTGCAACTTTCTGCACTTGAAACATAGACTTTCTATTTTTAGCAGTGGAATCAAGACCTATTATTTTGGGAAATTTCACTTGTTTTACTCAAATATAAGAAAATTCTCATTTGGCATACTAAGTTAAAATCCATTGATGATGCTTTACCATTTTCAGAAACTTTCTATTTTTAGGCAGTTGTTTTTTTGCTTTTTGCTTTTTCTTCTTTTTTTCTTTTTTTTTGCTATTTTTGAAAGGTTGCCTAGTTTCTCATTTTCAATGTTCTCTGAGTGCATTGATTTGAGGGGACTCAATATTTTTAGTAAGTTAATATTTTTATAAAATGAGGATGTCATATACTTATTATTTTTATAAACTACATTTTTCCACCTCGGGTTGTAACAAAAATTACATTACTACATTAGGCTCGTCGTCACAAACTCTTGCTCCAAATTTGAGCTCACTCCACCCGTTGGAATGTCCAGAATCTGAAAAATCACGTGATATAAAATAAAAATAGGTTTTTATACCACTAATGAGCTATTTCATCATCTTCTCTACTTATATAACCTTCTTGAAGGTGCACGATCAAGACCAACGGAGAAAAAATTGTTCGATTGGATCACTAGTTTGGTAGATATGACAATTTCTTCTATTCAAATTCCATGGCTACCTCGAGGCATTTAAAACTAAGTTATATCTGGTAAATTATCAAGTTTTATTGAGCTTGATGATGTCAATAATGGTTTCTGGGTCGAACTATTGAAATAATGAAGTGGAAAAGACTTGGAGAGCTTTTTAAAAGACTAAAACAAGGTTATTTTTAAGTTTAAAAAGTGTGTTTCAATACTCTTTTTGAAGGAAAGGAGGGGGAAAAATTTTATGTCCCAAATTTCCCAACTATTTAGAACAGATGGGACATTAGGCGTGAAAAAAATTTCCCCTCATCCCTAGACTTGAAAAATGGCGAAGAGAGAGAGAGAGAGAGAGAGAGAGAGAGAGAGAGAGAGAGAGAGAGAGACAGGGAGCTAGAATGGAGGTCACATTGAGAACTTGAGAAGGGGATGGTGGTGGGGAAATTTTTTTCCCAAATATCACAAATATCCCAGATAGTTGGGATAGTAGAGGTGAAAAAATGTGCCCAAGTCAAGAGAAGTTCAATACTTAGTCACATTTGCAATGAGAACACTAAGTACTCTTCCGGGCATGATCGGGGTCATATGAGGGTTCAAGGATTCATCGAGAAAGGTGGGGTGAATTTTGGTTTCCTATGTGTCCTAATTTTCCCTATTTTCCCGTACATTTGGAACATTCAATGTGAAAAATCTAGCCAGCCCTCCAAAAGTAAAAATTGACTAACTGTTGGAAACATGAATTCGACTTTCTGGAGTTATAAACACTTTGTTTTGAAAAAAATTAATATTATTTTGACTCACAAGACCATTTTCAGATCAATGGGATATTTTAAAATACTGTATTCTTCTTCCTTATCTAAAAATTCTTCTTTTTTATTCGGACCACGGGGTGAGTATACCAAAATTGGTCTTCACAAAGAAGCTCTTGGGTCTTGTGTAGGATTTGAAAAATTTATCATGTAGAGAACTTTATAATAATTTCAAAGGTATATTTTTTTCCTCTTGACTCATCCCAAAGATTTTGGAATCCTTCATTTAATTTCAGGTTTTTTTACACCGCATGTTCTTTAAGCCTCCGAACCCTCTTTCATTTTTCTTTTTACAAAACCTCTGAAACTTCCCTAAAATTTCCTAAACCTATTGCAATATTTTCTTGGCTCCTCAATACCACCTCCCAATAAATTTGGGCCTTCAAATATGCTCCGGGGGGTGCACACTTGTCTCAGCAAGGCTAAGAATAGTCATTTCTAAGTCTACTAAAGAATGTTTCTTAAGAAGCACTGCATTGGAAGAACTTCATGAAATTACTTGGGAAAGGTTTTCAAAACACATATGAGAACTAGGAGGATTGGGATATTCATGTAATAATGTAGCCAAATTCTAACCAAACTTGATTTACTACAAATAATATGAACTCCAAAGAAAATAGATCTCCTTATTCGTTATTGAATAATGAATTACAATGTTTCCTAAATAGGAAAACAACTCCCAACTCAAGTTTCCAAGTAAACTCTAACTAACTCTGACTAAATCTACTCTAGGTGGCGGAAATTACTATTTTTAGCAGTTTACTAGAACCTGCTATTCTTAGTAAGTTTGCATGCTTATTCGTACAGGCACAAAAATTGCCACGCATCTTCTACATCCCTAAATTAGAGGAATTTCCAACTTTCTAACTCATAATGTAACTAATGGACTAAAATTAACTGACGCCCAAAAATAGGAAAAAACTGAACTATAACTTAAATCCTAAATTTTGGCCTCAAGATGGCAGATTTAGGGCCCGAAAATGTGCCGAAACTTGTTGTGTTCATCTCATCGAAACATGTTGTTTCAAAAACGGACTCAAAAGGACACCCGGAGCTCAAGTTATGACTTTGTCAAGTTCCTTCTAATTTTGGCGCATCATGTAATAAGAGGAAATATGATCTATAGGAGTGTTCATGAGGACTTACAAACAAAATTTTTACACTAGGGTATAGTTTTCATGTTTTTGACTTGAATTTATCCCTTACAAAAATACGTGACAACAATGTCAAACCCTTATTTTTACCATGTTATAAATCTCTTTGAACATCTTGAATGATATCGCAAACCCTAATCATGGGTAAATGACCCTATAAAATAAACATTAGTTGGATTATGAGTACCCCCATGCACCACTAAGATTGGAACTACTCTAAAAATCCTCAAACCACACATCATTTTTGACCTAGCGCATGATATTTGAATGAATGAAACTATTATTTGACAACCCTCTTTGATAGTGCTTGATTTGAGGTCGCTCTTGCTAAAATACTTAGAAAAGTCATGTTTGAGTGCTTGTAAATGATATGGGATGATGTCTTGACTTAGCGAGAAACTTCAAATCTTTAGATATTCTTTCCCTAACAAATAAATGTGTACTATTGCAATCTTTAGGAATCCTTGGTTTCCTTTTTCATGTGTTTTAAGTGAGTGTTTTAATATAGTGCCATGATATTTCTAGGTTGGAAAATAAGGTATTGTTTACTTTCTTATATAAGGTTTCATAGACGATTCATCAAAGAAAGGTTAAACTAAAGGAATTGTAAGAACCAACAAATAATATTAAATTGAAAACAAAGTTGGAGAAAATGTAAGTCTAAGACCGTACATGTCAGCTAGGACTAGATATAGTATCCTAACAAAAGTAAACTACCTTTCCCATGGATGGAAAGCATGTAATATAAAGTTTCCAACTTATCAATTGATGTTATCATATGTATTTTATGCATTATACTCTCATATTTTGATGACATATCAATGTATAAGGATATACAAGCTAAACAATATACTTTGGAATATTCTAAATGGGAATGGGAAGGTTGTATTTATCTTAGCAAGAGTGCATTGTCAAAGATTAAATTTCCAAATTTGAGTGAATACAAATACCAAGCCAATTTATAGGATATTTCTTCTAGTCCTAAAAACTCCTAAATATTTTTATTCTTGTTACTACCATGTCAAATGAGATACAAGGATTTTAGACAAGTACTTTTTCCTACTTTGATACATCCCTAGTTTATTACTATCTTTCTTTCAAGTATCAATCCAATTACTCCAGTTCTATTTGCTCCATTTATGCTACTATTATGGGATATTAATGCAGTGATTGGAGATAGTTTTATTTGGGTAAAAGCTCCAACTAAGCCTAGGTTCTTCCATCATTAGGAAAAATATTTTTCTTGTTATTATTTTATTGTTTTATTTTATATTTCAGTATGTTTATCATTATATTTCATCTCTTATAAATAATTTTGGAAGTATGTAGTGAAAAGGAAGGGAAAAAAGAAAGGAATGACATTAACTTGCATTAAAATTGTAACTATCTTTAGTATCAAATCTCATATCATTGGTCTAATATAATGCCACATTTGGGGTTAGAATCAAATTTGTGCTCATTTTATTGTGCATTATTTCATCTAGTATTATATCTATGATCATTTTATCCATAGTTTTCATTTAAAAAAAGAAGAGAGTAGGATATATTCACTTGAAACTCTATCTTGTTGTAGATCATCCCTTTGATTTAGAATCAATCTTACATCTGATATTCATTTCAACCATGTCACTTTAGGATTAATTTTAATCATTTCAATTCTTATTTAGATACTATTCATTCACATTATTGAATTTGGAAAAGGATAATTTAAAGAGAAAAACTACACAAAGATTTTCATTTTATCATTATATTGTCTTAAAGTAGATCTAAAATTTCTTTACATATTCCCCTAGGAAAGGGTAGGTCTACTTTGAAATCTCATTTTTATCTTATTTGTGTGTCTAAATTTTCATTTTAGTTACAGAAGTATGTTATTTATTAGTTGTATGCATTTATTAAAAACATTCTAAATATAAAAAGAACTTACATTTGTATATAGTTTCAAATCTACATTAGGCTCATATTTATTTAATTAAATCTAGTGCATGCATTGATAGTTCAGATTTAATTAGAAAAAGTATTTCATTTTTAGCAACTAGACATGCCTAACTTTATTTTACAAATTGGAATTCAATTCAAACAAACACATTTCCATTCATGCTAAATGAATCATCCGTAAAATATACATGATCATTTCAACTCTTAAAACAAGACCAAGTCAACAAAGAAAACTCATTGTTACATAGAAAAATGGTCTTCCACTTTCTAATAAAATCTACCCAACACATCCCATACAAATCCAGAATAATCCAAAGCAATCCCATATAACTCCCATTAAATTCACCTGATATATAAAACTATAGATCAAGATATACCCACATTACACTATTGATCTAGATATTGCCACATAAAGGAAAACCCCTTAAGCCCTTTGATAAATTTAGATATTTGATTCCTTCTTGAAAGAATAGGATGACACTCATGTCTACTAACTCCTTTATAATTGGAAAATATTCAAGATGAAATTCTCACTGAATTGAAGTATGAAGTATTTCATTCCACACCTTCGCATGCTTTTATAGTCAAATTATTGCGTGTTCTAGATGAGAAATTACCATCACCATTTCTTGTGCTTCCATCCTTCTACGTTCTTAGGATACCTCGACATCCTTTATGGATTTTATTTATATTTATCCTCAAGTATAGACTTATCTAATTAATTTACTCCATCTCCCACATGACCATCTATGGTAGATATTATCTAAAATAGAACACACACTTTCTAAGGATTCCTTATATTTTTCACATCCTACTTCACCTAATTAACATAGGAAAGAAATTAAGCACCAAAATTTTCCTCAATCCCAATACTCCTCATAAAGAGATAGGTATAAGTTTCACTTCCCTTTTTAATAAATTTGCACGCTCATAAGTGCATTGTCAAAGTATCATTTGTCCATCTCTCCTTTACTATTACCCACCCATACCCTTTTTATCACAATACCTTCCATAATGCTCATCATCATATATAAAAACCCATCTTCGTATAATCCATGTGTTGGCTTCCTCAACCAAACCACAAGTATATGAGTATGCATCAAGGACCATCTTTCACTTTGTGATGTGTAGAGTAATACTTGTATTCTTAAGTTAAGGTAAACTTGAAATAACTATATGGGATTGAATATTTGCATGTTAGGAAATGTATTTTTTTATATTATAGATTGAATCTCTTATAAACCTATTTCACTTTTAATCATGTAGACCATTATAATATATCCAATGACACATTTATCATGATACTTTATAGAAATAATATTTACTTTTTATGTGGATTATATTATAATATCATATATAATATACATATTAAAAGTGGATATGGTAAAATTGTTATTTCATACTAGTACATGTAGTATCCTCTACTCAAGGTAAATTTTAAATTAATGTAACCAATTAAATTTCTAGTTACTAAGAAGTTATTTATTGTGATGATTAAGATGGAAATTATGGTAAACCTATTTCACTATGAGTTTGGTTTTTTAGAATGACATTTAGGATGTGTTCATCATGTGTTGCAATTTAAGTCACACAATAATAAATTATGTATAGATTTTATTTAATATTTTTTAGTGTCTACAAGAAATTTCTATCAATCATTTTTACAATAATGTGAAATATTATCTTAAAGTGAAAAATAATAATAAATCTACGAATAACTGTAAAAATATTTAAGTTGAAGTTTTTAATGATGTTTTTAGTAGTTCCAACATATATATGAGATAATTTTCTTCTTAGTTTCATCCATGATACATGAAATTTTCTTATCTCTTCCTACAATAGATAAAAATAGAATAATTATTACTATCTAGAACATATTCATCACAATGTAGAGTGTCCTTAAAAAATTATGTTGATTGTGATTATGGTAATGAAGGTTTCACTAAAGAGACATATAACAATCAAATGTACCAATTCAATGTTCGATAATGTTTCTATTATGTACTAATTCTTATGAAAAACTATATCAAATAAGAATATAAATATAATTTTATCTTTCATTTCCTCCATCATGGCATCATCGCTAAAGGTGACATTTCTTGTAGAGGATCTATGTCTTCATAGCTTCTACTTATTTAAAATAAAAATCAACAAAAATATTTTTAACCTAATTAGAAATGACACATGTTATATAATATTTATTTATAATCAAACTATAAATTAATAATTCTCCTATGACAATTTTGAAAGCGTTGTTATCCCATTATTTGAATTTAGGTAAAAATTATGAGTAACCATGATCAATTTTTGTTCAAAAGTATTTTATTTGGTATGATGAATTTTATGGATTCAAAGTTTTATCTAAGTGTTTAATAAAATGGTGTAAATTGGAAAATCCAGCTTCGTAAACACCTTTACATGTTAATTGCAAAATCTCCCAAAAACTTTGGATCCTGAAATACACTTTTTAATGTTTTTCGGGGTTTCATAATTTTGAAGCATCTTTTAAAATGTACATGTAAATTACATCCCAAACTCTGAATCTTTAAATACTCTAACTTCCAAAAAAAAGACTTTAGGACACCCGGGCATGTTATAAATTTACATGAAAATCAAAGGTGGAACTTTGGATCTTACCATACACTAGCTAATGTGTACCGGACTTTTAGGATTTTGAGTAAAGTTTACAATTTTCCTTAAAATTTCTTATGAAATTATGAATTCATATTCTTGATCTTAATTTATGTTGAGGTTTCGATCTCACAATGAATATTTTCAATATGCTTACAAATTTTGTAATTAACTTATATATCCCTAGTCAACACATTAAATGCACCTCAATGAAAAAGTACATAATTGCTTCCAATATTATAAATTAAATGTTTGGACCATCATTTTCATTAAAAAAAGTACAAATAAATCCTTCCTCTTCAATTTAAATATCTACCTCCATTTATATCACCATTTTTTTCTCATGTTTTTAAATAAAATTACAAACTCCTTTGAGTTCAATGTTAGTTGTGTTTTTTTAGTATTTTTTAATGATATAAGTATATTTTTTTCTCAAAAAAAAAAAAGTCTTCCTCTCTTTATTTCTAAAAATGTCCTTTTAGGTATGTTTTTAATTCTTTATTATCACCGTAAGATATTTTTAACAAATAAAACACATACAAAATTTAATTGGAGTAGAAACATATCATAATTTGTCTAGCATTTGCAGATTCGGTTTTTTAAGCGGTTTCAAGGTTCAAGAGAAATCCAAATGTATGTTGAGTTTTTATTGGGGTTTCCAAGTGCCGATTAGAACATAACCGCACCAATATAATGTGAGGTTTTTAGGTGCACAATCAAGTAAAATATTTTATGGATGTATGTAACAATTTTTCGTACCCAAACACAAAAATATATAGAAATTCTTAATTTTAATTTATAATTATATGTGTAGTTTAAATATCCTTTTAACTATATTGAAAGTTTTTGAATACATAAAAATCCCAAATAATTGATTGAATGTATAAAAGAGTTTCAACCTATAAGATTAGGTGAAAATTATGGCATAGTGTTTTAATAGAAAAATATTCCTATCATATCCCTCATCCATTCGAAAACGATCCAAAAGTATGAAAAACATGAAATTCAATTTCACATGGTCATTCCCTCATCTAATTTGGAATCTAACTTGGATAAAATAAAGATACTAAGTTAGGTCACACTCGGCCTAACTAATTTTGGGGGCATAAATAAGTCTAACCCTAATTATAATTGGTTATAAGGTATTTATGGTAATGGTATTCCTTTGGCTACCTCAACTCACATTTATACATAACTCCCGAGTTTGTGCTAACTTTTGTATAAAATTATAACATAAATATCATGGATGTTAAGAACTCACAGGGTGAGTATATTCATCCTATGAGTCTAGATTATGGTGAAGACATTTATAATTCCCAATTTTGAGGAACATGTGCACTTCATACTATAATAGACCCAATATTTTGGAATGGAAAAATTAGATCTTACATAAGAATACTAAACAAACGTTACTTCCTAAAGTGATTCTATGCCTAGACTTCAAAGATATAATTTAACAATATAATCACACTTCTAAAGAGGGTAGTGGGAAATAAAATAAATGAATATTTATAGAAGTGGATATACCAATACCTCCAAATGATTTCCTTAAAAAAATCTTAATTGGATTGAGCTAACAAAAACTCAATTCATAAGAATCTATGTGAATTATAGCAGAGGAAATATTACATGACTTTTTACTTAGTGTATGTTACTATTGAAATAAGAATTTTTCTTATGCTAACCAATTCAAGTTGATTTGATATAGAAAATTTGTATTAAATTTATCCTTATTTGACCCTTTTAGTTATCAAAATTTATGATGTATTATGATGTCATCTTCCATTACATCATTTACATGTTTTAATTTGATCTAGAAGATGCCCATTTCTATGTTTAATTTTTTTACTTATATTGCAAGGTGGGGAGTTTTATTTTTCAAAATCCCTCTTTTATCATACATATGAGTGTTTAAGTAAGAAGGAACCACATATATGTTATATAAATATGTAAGTGATAAGTGGGTACTAATGTAGTTGATATAAAAACTTCTTGAGCTACAAAAGTTCTTTTTTATAACATATGTTTGGAATCCATTTCTCAATAATGATTGAGAGATACACACGTGCTTCATTCACCTAGTCCAAATACATTTAGGTTGAGATGAAATTTTTACCATTGAATCATTTCAAAGCCAACTATCTTTTGACATTTGAGGAGTGAGAATTATTGCATTAGGTTGAAGAATACAAGATGGAGTGTGATGATGAGATATAAGATAGAAAATAGGATTATTCATGTACAAATCATTAACAAATATAGGGATATGATTTGGTATATATCTTGAAAGGATTAATATATGATAATTATGTCCTGGTTCCAATTTACAAAAAAACAAATAGATCTCTAACCCTTTCTATAAATCAATTGGTTTTTACATGGATCTAGTTTGTTGGAATATACAAAAAAGGTTGTTTCATGGAACCTTCCTAGGATGATAATGAAGGGGATATTTCCTAAAGAGGAAGAGACTAAAATATTCTTGAAATTTTTTAGCACCATTGACACTTAGCAAGAGGTGTATAAAAGACATATAAGGGCCCCATAGGTGAAAAAGGTAAAGGAAAATATAAAATCATGGAGGGGGGGCACTGAAAAAGTTATGAAAATAAAAATTCATTATAAAGTCTCCAAGTGAAGGACCTAAAAGTGTACCTAATCCTCTAAAGTGACCAAGAAAGGTAATAACTTCAACACCCCTTTCCTTATCATTAATTGATAATACTTCCAAATAATTTTTAGATGTAGATCCTCTCATTATGTCTGCCACTATTCATAAGGTAGATACACCTTCTATTCATTTGAAAATCACATCTCCTCCTAAGGATTCTTATTTTCCAAGACACACATATCCTCCGATGGTGTCCTAGTCTCCTCACACACATCCATTTCTCTATCCAAATTCATCAACTCCTCTACCATCATCTATTCCAATCCATAATTTTGTTCCTCCATATATGGATACCATATATGTCTAAATTCCTCATTTCATTGTGATTTTTCTCATACTCAAGTCACACAAATCATCAAGCTATATTTTCCCACACATCTAGATCGGGGTCCTTCAAGACAAGCTGGTCATAAAATTATCCTTATTCAAGACAAAAATCAATAAATTCTTAATTAGTTGAATAAGGTGGTAGGAAAGACAATAGAATTAGTAGTTTAACCTACGATGATTGATTTTTCGTGATGATTTTTTTCTTTATTACTCCAACATTTATTGTGTTCATATTAAAATTGTTATGCTAATTGAAAGAAACTAACACCTAGTAGTTTCAAAACAAAGCTAAATCTAACATTAACATTATGATTAGAGCTTAAAGGAAACTAGATTTTTAATGTAAAAACATGAAAGAACTCATCTAATTACCAACCATTCCTACTCTATTTATGTATGATTGCCTTTAAAACTATGAACCTATGAAGATCACAAGCAATCAAATTTGTGTTGTTTCTTCAAGATGATGAAATAATCTCACTAAAATGGCTACAAGGCCATGTTTAGATCTTCCTTTACTAATCAAGCATGAAGAAATGGATGAAAAGATGAGAAAGCTATTCCATCAATGGAGAAATGATCTTAATCATATGTTTTATATGAAATACTATCAAAAGTATGGTGTAAGGTGTGAAGGAAGGAGCTTGGTCCTTTATATAGCTTTCTATTTGGGAGAAGCTTGAATCCCAATGAATGTGGGATAAAGGATAAAGTAGATTTAGACTTGTTAAGATTGATTAGATTAATTAAAAAGTGATTAGTAACTCATGGGAATTAGAGATGATTTAATTAACCAACTAGGATTTATTAATATTCTAAAATCAGCTTTTAGGCTATTTTGAGGTGATTTAGAAGGATTTTGAAATGATTTGGGGCATTTGAAAGCGGGATTTAGACAATAAAAGGGTTTAATAATTAAATACATTGTTAAAAGGGCTTAATTAACTAATGATAGTTAATTGATTCGAATATGATTATAAATAACAAAGTGTTGTTAACTGGCATCTGGAATGTGATAAAGGCTAGTTAATTAATGAAATGTCCTTAATTGACCAAAATAGAGGGAAATGTTAATTAATTATAGGGAAATCACTAGTTATAAATGAAATGTTAGGAAAGAAGATAGTTTTTACAATTTTATCAATAACTACGTAAGCGGATTTTAGGTTTCCACATTTTCCCCTCTTTGAGGTGGCATAAGTGACACCACTTCAAAGATAGTAGACAATTATAAATAGGTAAATTTGAAGAAAAATTAGTAGAATGAAATATTCCTCCTCGAGTGTCGATGGGGTGATAGAAGAGGTCGATAGACACTTGAAAATATGAAGGAAAAAAAAAAAAGAAACAAGGTGGGGGGGAGGGATGAAAATGATTCCTATTGCCCCATGTTTTTGGAAGAAAATTTGATAGTACTAAGACATGATAGTGAAAAATATGGAAATAGATTTTGCATCCAACTTGTTCAATAAATTACTTTGTTTCATCACTTTTCTCATATGATCCACATCAGCAACTTATATTAAAATATATGCATACAATAAAAGTGTAAAATAACATGAAAATCCATAATATTCACATTTTTTCATTGCTAAAACACTAACTCAGTGCAACATACATAACATAATGCAATATGAGAAAGTAAAAATATAACCCGATAGGGAAAACAAGTGCAAACACACATATTCAAACAAAAATGTTCAAGATAACAGATTGTACTAATGTTTTTGTTATCAAGCTTTAGTTCTCAAATATTAGATTTAATGATAAGGGTTAAAAATGGTGCCCCAAGAAAGGCTACATGTGAGGGGAATACACGGATGACACACGGGTCCTATGAAAAATAAATCATTCACTATGAAATAACACCAAGTAACTTGTTTGTACAAGGGAGTACATACATAGTAAGCAAACCAAGTTTGTTAATAGAGATAGATCTAGATGATTCGCGAGTCGTTCTTGAGAACAAATGAGGACTAAAGGAAGATGTTTTATAGGAAAATTTTTGATGTTTGAGGACAATGCATTTGAAATAGGCTTTACCTGCATGTATTCCTTTTACCAGTTTTTGAAAAAAAAATTACAATTTTTTTGGATTTTTTGAATTTCTACAAATATTTTGGATTTTTTGAATTTTTACCAATTTTTGGATTTTTGAATTTTTACCAATTTTTTTGGATTTTGAAGGTTTTGAAAAAAAGATTTTTAATTTTATAACATTTTAGGAAAAAAATGATACATACGAGTGTCAATATCGTGGGACATCGCCAAAAATCATTGGAAAGCAAAAATATGCCTCGTAGTAGCGAAAGGTTGCTAGGAAGCAAAAACATACCCCAACTTAATGAAAATGATATAAAAGTGATTATTTAAAAATAATTATCATCGCAATGAGTGCTAGAAGAATATAGAAGAATCATGACGGTTATTTAGTGCCACGGGGTGAGAGAAATGATGAATTAGGGAAAATGGCTATATATAGTAGGCCAAGAGGGGTAAAATCCGTCGCGGTGAGTTATTTTTATTGTAACCTATTGAGTTTTGAGATATTTTTACACCGATGCGTAAAGCAATTTTTTTACATTTGATTGTATTTATTAGGATTTATAGCTAGGAGAAAATTGTGAGGTTTTTTCAGCGCAATCCGTAGGGTGCATTAGTGTGAAGGGGTATGGCTTTGGTGCGAATGGGTTATGTGTTAGTGCAGAGGGGGTGCACGCTAGCACAACACTAAAAATTAGGTCAGTTTAGGCACATGTAGGTGTGAAACTGGGTGAGCTAATGAGGAATATGACATGCTAGCATAAACCTACGTAAATGTGTGTGTTATCATAAGCTTGCATGCAAGCACTAAAAGGAATGCACTAGCGTAAACATGCTTGTGTTAGTGTAAATTTTGTACCTCAGAAAATGTTTATAAGAAGATTCAAAGTTTTTGAAAAACTTAGGAATGCATATAAGAATGTAGAATCAATTAGAATATCTTAGGAATATATTTAGAAGAAAATTATGTTAATAAAGGGTTGCGTAATATTTCGGTGAGATTTCACGACGTGGACATTTACTAGTTTCATGACAATCTTAGATCCTATGAGCATACATTTGCACGGTGGGGGCATTAAGGATTTATTTTCATTTTGACTACCACCAGTTTGACGCACATTTCACGTGATGCCTCATATTACACTCGGATCATGCCCTCCTAACTTCCTTAGCAGAGAGATGGCGAGTGTGATCCATACTTTTAGATTGCCAATTGGTGAGATGAAAATGACCTTAGATGATGTTTGTCATATCCTTAGAGTGTCAATTCAAGGCATCTTGGTGGAGTATGACGAGGATCACACCCAGGATCTGAGCTAGCACTTATGACATGTTTTTGTGTCATGACATACCCCAAGGGTATGGCCATAGCTATTTATGAGTTCTTCATGGATCAATGGTTTTCATAGATACCCGTTTATTTAATGGCTCTTGTCGGTAGCTACTTACTTCCCGACAAGACCGACATGAACTTACCACTTGGTTTAATGGGAGTAGTGCACAGTTCATAGATGGAGAGGTCTTCTGTTGGGGCTAGTGTATCTTAGCCCACTTGTATTGGGATGTGCAATTTATTTCTTATCAAGGTCATAAGAACATCGAACTAGGTACATTACTACAGATCCGAGCATGGGATCATATTTCTATTAGATTCCCACATGGAGTACTAGGAATTAGGGTTGCGAGATGATCCTTATTTTATGGGATGAGAAATAGTGGGCAAGAATGTATGCTCAAACATGAGGGATACCACATATTATAGGAAGGAACTTGATGACCTACACTTCATATGATCCCATGGTGACCATACAGATTATATCGTGGTATGAGGATGTCATAAAGCTCAAGATTGCATAGATTGATCATTTCATCATTGGGATCTAGAATCACATCGAGAGTGGTACTATGTTGAGCAAGTACAATGATATATTGGATATATTCAGTGCATACCCAGAGATGAGATGTGATATGCATATAAGATATACGATAATTTTTATTTGGGGTCACAGATCAAACTGTAGTGAGTTCAAGATAGATTTTGTTACATTGCCACAAAATGATGGATTGCATAGCCTTAGGTAGTAGACCCCAGACTATGGAATATTTTTAGGCTTAGTATGCCATAGTAATTCCTATGTACCTTACAATCCCATAGGTTGTGATAGATGCGAGGCATATTCGTAGCAAAACAGGGGCTTACAAGGACAAGCCTTGAAAGATATGGATATATTGGGTCATCATGAGGCCGAGGCATCTTTACAGGAATAGGGCCGGTGTCCATAGTACAGTGCCACCATAGGGTCCTCCCCACAAAGATACAAGATAAACAACATACCCATGTACAAGTACAATATTTCATTAAATAGGGTATACAAGTGTAGGCATAGAAGTTTCCCATAGTATAGGATTTGTCTTCACCTCCATGAGTAGCGAGTCCTCACTCACTATTAGGTGGGGATGATGGAGATGGAGATGGAGGAGATGAATTTATGGATGGGTGTCTCCACCAAATAGTCTAGAAGGTAGAGGATGAAGATCACCATACACATCACCCTAGAAATCACCTCTTAGAAAGGTTACCTAGGGTACTAGGGATCTAGCTACATTGAGGCGCCAACTACAATAGGTTTTCTAGAGTATAGGGCATCTATTTACCTTTAGGCACCAACTACAATAGGTTTCCATAGAGTGGGATCATTTGCTATCTAAACGAGACTAGTTGGCTTCGAGTGGGTACAAAGTGAGGAGATGAGAGAACTCACAGTTGTAGGTAGATTTGGCTAGACTCACAATAGAGCTTGATTCTCTACATCATGCAAAATTATCAGTAAGGTCTCTATAATTGGTATATGATTTTACAAAATCATCAATCGAGGAAGCTCACTACGGAGATTTATATGATGTTGCAATTCTAGAGGGACAGAAAGCGGTCCATTTTAGTCATATTTCAGGTAGCACATCTAAAACGATATCACATAGGCCATCTCATTCACCAAGGTTAGTACAAATGATATCCCCTTGGCATGGATCTTCCATATAGCATGGTGCAACTCTGTAGATGTCATCACCGGATCTAGGCCGGAAGTTCGAGTATGGGTGAGAGTCATGGTTGACTCAGATTATTTATGTACTATTTTTTATGTATGCCTCATGATGAAGGCACAATTTTGATCACATGTATATGTATTTTTTTTATTATGCCTCGAGATGAAGGCACATTTTTTATCCATGCCCATGATGGATTATTATATCTCATGTATTATTAAGACACATTGTTTTGTACATGGACATTGATTTTTGGATATGGATATATGATGATGGACTGTGTTATTTATCACATTTTGTGTTATATGAGATAACATGTTTATCCCATGTTTTTATTATGGTCTATGACGAGGGGGGATAAATATGATCCCTCTTGCCCCTCTTTTGATGATATTATATGATGTTATCTTAGCATACATGTTTAATTTTCATTTGTATGATGATGTAGCTTAGAATTTATTGATATGTGATGATGTTTAGATGTGATGATAGATGATATTGATGATGAAATGATAACAAACTATACAAGCAAACAAGACAAGCACAAGTTAATCAAATCTAATCAAAATAACACAACTATATACAAGCATGCAAGATAAAAATGAACCCAATGCACTCCACAATAGATTAAAGTAACACTTAATCTAAGAAAGCAAATGAATCCAATTTAAAGCACACAATATGAAAAAGAAAACCAACAAAACTATGTACAAACCAACAAATCTATGTACAAACCAACAACTAAAGTAAACAAAAATACTACTTTGTTTTTACAGATAGTTTTTTTGAAATGTTTTGCATTGTTTTTAGTATTATCTCAAGACAATGTTATATATTTTGTTAGTGTTCCAAAAAAATTTTGAAGCTATGTGTAATAAAAATAAAAATTTGGATGCCCCAGTGATAGATGGGATGTACAAGGAAGAATACCATGCGTAGGTGCAAGAAGTGATGATGCAAAGTTTCCCCCAGTGTTAGATAGGAATATACAAAGGCAAACACTTTACATACAAAAGTAAGATCAACTAGATCAAGGCCAAGAGGGATAGGCTCAAAAGTATCTCAAACACAGGAAAATAATAGCTTAGGATAAAACCACCGTAATCCTAAGTATGAGATTCTTTTGAACAAAAGACCCCCAATGGCACTGAAACCAGTTTTCACTAAAGGAATTGTCTAAAGTACCATAATTACATGGTTTTCACACTTGGACGTATTGATTTCTCTTTACTTTTTCTGATTTTATATATTTTTGTTTTATTTTCTAATGTTGAGGGACCCATACTAAAGCATAGAAACTCTTGAGATGCATGGCATTCATGGGTTCCCTAAGTTCAAGATCATCAAAGTAAGCAAGATTATATGTACTTGAACCAAATTTAGTGACCACAATATATGCCCCTAAATAGTTATGCTCAAACTTGCCTTTCTTTTCACAATCCTTGGTGGTATTGAACTGATTTTCCTTTAGAAAAAGGTCTCCTACCTCAAATTGGTGAGGTATGATTATTTTTGTAACCTTGACATACTTTATTCGATACACTTTCATCTAATAGCTCAATATCTCTAGCCAATTCACTCTGTAGACCTCCTCTTTATCCAAGTAATCTCTTAGCTCTATGCATAAATAGGGAAGCTCTATCTCAAAGGGTAATATGGCTTCTATTCCAAAAACTAAGGAATATGGAGTAGCACCAATAGGGGTGCGTATGGATTTTATGTAAGCCCGCAGGGTAGGATGATTCTAAAAATGCTAATTACAAAGTGAGTTTTATTGACCATATTCTGATAAGAGGATTTTGAGTTAAACCTCTACAAATTTCATGTATACATATGATCAAAGGAGTAGATGAACCAACCTTTAATATGGATAATTTTTTCCTATTTTTTGTAAGTCCCACACCTAGGGAAAATATTCAATGTTGTGCAATCACACTAAATGACCCAATTCTCACTTGCAAACCTGAAGGTCATTTAGGGGGTGTTGTTGATTTGCACTAACAGTTTTGGCATGCCCGGTGGGACCTTAGAGGTCTTCATCTTCATTACAACAAATTTGATGTGCATTTGTTGTAAGTTTCTTGCTTAAAAAGAGCCCTGATTTACACATTTAGCGACTCTAAAAGATAAAATCAACTAGTTTCAGAAGTCCAAGTTTGAAGATTCATGAGAAGGATCCAAACAAGGTCAAGGGCCAGAGAAGAAGGATTGTCTGAGTATCTGTAGTTATCCCTAGGAAGAAGATAGAGGGGAAGAAGAATTCAAAGGTCTCCATCTCCACCAAATAGAACTCTATCAACTCCTCCACCTGGTAGACCTTTCACCCAATCAACAAGGGTCCTCAGGCCAATCAAAATGGCACAAAACAACCCTTATGTCAACTTCACTGGTAGCAGCCCACTTGCTCTCAATGCACAAAAATCAGTTCTAGTTGCAACATTTAAGAACATCTCATACTTTACTGGAGAAAATCAGACCACTCCTGGTGATCATGTCAAAGACATTGCTAATGTTTGTGCAATCCATGAGATTGTTGAGATGCAAATTATTGTCAAATTATTGGTATCTTCATTCAAAGGGAAAGCCTTGCAATGGTTCAGAAGCCTTGGGGCAGGCTCTATCCAAAATTGGAACCAATTATGCATAGCTCTCCATGAGCAGTTTGAGAAAAGGGAGATAATTTGTCTCTACTGGAACAACTGACAACTATCAAGAGAGCTCCCAATGAGCAGCTAACAAACTTCAATTTCAGATTTCAAAGGACATGGGATAGAATCCCAGTGGTAGTAAGGCCAACAGCTGAAGGTGCTTTCTTATACTATCTCAAAGCTTTAAATTCTGATATTTCTATGTTAATTTAATCTATGAGAGGTGTAAATATACCTGCAGCTTATAGCATTGCCATTAGGGTTGAAAAATTTTTGATCCAAGGTGGCAAACTGGCTCCTAGGCCTCCCATGCCCTTGTATCCAAACTTGGAAATCCCAAGCACTAGTCAAGAACCTACTTTAGCTCCTATTCCCACCCCTAGAAATCGAGTTCAATTGAAACTTCTACTTCATCCTCTAGTGCCTCAAATTAGCTTCAAGAAGTCATGAAACAATTACAAAATTTAGGCAATGAGTGGTTACACTCAAGAGGCAGAAAGCCCAAAGTTTTATACCTTCTTATTAGCCTCAAACTCAGCCTAATAGGCCTCTAATCCAACTGCAAATCAAAATCAAATAAGGCCTCCTTCCAATAGACCATTTTAGCCCTATAATCCCAAATCCTTCATCTACTTCTAAAGCCTTAGTGCCAGTGAAAAATAATATAGCTCAAGAGTATGATTGATGTTTCCCATGTAATGAACCTCACAACCAGTCTATGTGCTTCAATGGTGCTTTGAACCAAGATTTTATGGTGACAAAAAATGGCGTAGAGAGTGAGGTGAGTCAAGAAACAAACCAACAACAAGGAACATCTTAGCAAAATACATCTCCAAATGAGACTACACTTGTGAACTGGCAGGCTGAGGATTTTTATGGTATGAATCAAACAATTTCTCATAATATAAAGCAGCTAAACACATAGTGAAAGAAAAGGAATATTGGTGAAGGTCGGTCATTGGCTCCAGGTGATCCACAACCTTCCATCACTCCACAAAGTGTTGGTAAGAAAAATGCACTTCCAAATGTGCAAGGACAGCCCAAGCCACCTTCAAGACCAGCTCAAATGCCACCATTTATTACCCATGTACAAGAAAATAATGTGCGTGCTAAGGGGCGAAAGAGATGTTTCATCCCCATTTAGCATCATTGAACAAATGAAGAAGACAAATGTGAATATATCTATGTGGGAATCACTATCCATCCTAGGCCAAAGGGATCTACTACAAGCTGCCATGAAGAATTGGTCAACTCCAAATCAACAAGATCATAAGCAAGAGAAGGTACTCACAAATTTTGTTCAGCCTGAGGGGAATCTTGGAGGACAACAAGGTAAAGTTTTGAAGCCCCCTCCATTCTATGTTTCATTGATCATTGGGGATAAACTAGTACACAATTATATGATTGATTCTAGGGCAAGTAGTTATGTGATGCCCAAGCAAATAGCTGATCAGTTGGGCCTCCAATATGAAGTCATATCCAAAGGGGTGGTGCAAACTGGATGGGACAATAGTAACAATAGTTGGGGTAATTAAATATTTGAGCCTCACTTTGCATGCATGCCCCAATGTCACTATTTTGTAAGATGTGTCAGTGATAGATTTACCACCACTCTTTTCCATATGTTTGTCAAGGGATTTCATAGCTAGAATTGGAGGGTATTTATCTGACTGATTGGTCACACATGTTGTTTAGAACTAGATATGGAACTAAGGCCACAATCAGGTCTGAACCTATTGCAAACTTTCACATTGAGCCTCATACTCCAAGCCCAATCAATGCCAACTGTTCAGCATTTGATCAAGAGGATTATCCAGCACCGATGAAGCTGACACCAAATTTGGAAGCATCCTAGATTTGACTCTTGATGAATGGGCAAGCAAGGTGCATGCTTTTGATCCCTACAAGGAAATAGAGGAATATGAACTAGGAGTTTATTGCATGCATGAAGAAAATCAGCCTATTCCTAGCATCACCAAGCCAAACCATAAAGATGACAATGAGGTATGGTAATTATTCTTTGATGGATCAAGAAGTAGACAAGGTGTAGGAGGGGAGCTATGCTTGTTTCACCTTAAGGCATTAAGTATTATTCAACTTTTAGATTTCAGTTTGCATGTTCTAACAACACTGCTGAATATGAAGCTTTGATACAAGGATTGCATTGGTCAAGAAAGAGAGGTATCAAAAACTTACAAGTCTTTGGTGATAGTGAGATGATTGTTAATCAAGTTAAAGGGCAGCATGCTGCCAAAAATGACCTGCTCAAGTGTTATAAAAATAGGGTGTGGGACCTCATTGAGGATTTTGAAGGCTTTGGCATCAATTCCATCCCTAGGAAAGAAAACCAAGTTACTGATAGACTTGCAGCAGTTGGAGCAGCCTTTGATGTTGTGGAAATTATCAAGGAAGATAAAGTGTAGCCAAACATTCTTGTGATTGTAAGGCCATCAATGCCGCATAAATAATGTAAGCTGGAAAGTGTTTGAAAGTGACCAACAAATCATCAATTTCTTGCAAGAAGAAGCTGAGTTCTTAGCCAAAAATCAGGAGAAGTTAGAACAGTAGTATGGTAATCAAGTAGTACAGCTGAGAACTAACAAATTGCCAAAAGGAATTGTCACTTTGGAGTCCATCTTTAATCCTAATGATCAATTTAGAAAGGAGAAAGCAAACATCCAAGTCAAGGGATAATATTCAGTGCCCATCTCAGTAGGAGAAGGAAAGTCACTTCAAATTGGTAAAGTAGCATCCAAGCAAGAAAGGTATGAGTTCATGCAACTTTGCCAAGAGTTCCCAAATATATTTTCTTAGAGCTATGAAGACTTGAAGGGTTTCAATCCCAAGATAGCTCAACACACAATTGAATTGGATCCAAGTGCTAAACCCATCAGGCAAAAACAAAGACCGGTCAATCCACACATGAAGCCTCTCATGAAGAAGGAATTGAATAAGTTAATAGAGGGAAGTATCATATTTCCCATCAACCATTCAAGCTGGGTTGCAAACTTGGTTCCAGTTAGAAAGAAGATTTGAGAAATTAGATTGTGTGTGGACTTTAGATATTTTAATAGAGAATCCCTCAAGGATCATTACCCACTTCCTTCTATGGAGAAGATTTTACAAGTTGTTGTTGGCTCTGAGAGGTTTTCATTACTAGATGGTTATTTAGGGTATAATCAGATCATGGTAAAGGAGGATGATTAGTTAAAAATAACCTTTACCACCAAATGGGGAACCTACACATATAGGAAAATGCCATTTGGGTTTTCTAACGTCGGAGCTACTTTCCAAAGGGCAATGGATATGGCATTCAAGGGATTGATCAATAAAATAGTTCTGATATACCTAGATGATATTACTATATTTTCTAAAAGTGCAGCAGATCATCTCTTTCATTTGAGACAAGTGTTCCAAAGATGTAGAAGGTTTGGGGTATCCTTGAATCCCAAAAAAATTATTTTCCTAGCTGATGAAGGAAAGCTCGTAGGCCACATTGTTTACAAAGAGGGATTAGCAATTGATCCAGATAGGGTTGAAGCAATAAAATAATTGCCATTACCAAGCCATAAGAAGGCCCTTCAAATTTTATTGGGAAGAATCAATTTTGTTGAAAGGTTTGTTCCATATTTTACAGCCCTTGTCAATCCAATAACCATGATGTTGAAGAAAAGTATGGCTTTCAAATGGACAGCTAAAGGCAAGGCAAGTTTTGAGGCAGTCAAGGAGGCTATCTCACAAGCTCCAACTCTTATTAACCCAAATTTCTCCAAGGATTTTATCCTTTATGTATTTGTGGTGATGATACAATTTCTACAATTTTAGTACAGCCTAAACAAAGAAAATGTAGAGCAGCCAATTGCCTTCTTTAGCCAAAGCTTGGAGGACTATGAGGTGAGGTATTCCTTCATTGAGAAGCATGTTCTTACAGTGATTAGGAGATTGAAGAAATTTAAGCATCTAGTTTCAAACAACAAGGTTCAATTGTTGGTTTCTCATGTGGGAGTTAAGGACTTCCTCCTCAACAAAGACCTAAATGAAAAACATGCAGGGTGGATTACTCGTGTCATGGATTATGACATTGAGATCAAAGTCACCAAGCTGTTCCAAGGAAAGGGATTGTGTGAGTAGCTAGTCTTGAGAAAATCAATGGAAGCAGGCAATGGGAAAGATGTTGTTCTGGCGTTGCAAGACAACAAAGAACAAAGAGGTGTTCAAGAAGACAATGGTGATATGCTCACTCCTTGCTAGACCCAAGACATAATGCACTTCTTACAAATAGGCCTATGCCCTCTAGATATGAACAAAACCAAGAGAAGACACTTCAGGTTGTAGGCTGTCCCATACGCACTTGTTGATGGTGTCTTGTTCAAAAAGGATATAAATGGAGTGTTGCTTCTGAGATGCATTGGGACAGATCAAATTAATAGAATGTTAGAAGAGTTCCATGATAGATCAATTGGGGGTCATTTTTTTCCAAGAGTGACAGCCCTCAAGATTATGAAGGCTAGTTATTATTGGCCCAAGGTGTTTAGTGATTGTTATGCATGGATTAAGAGGTGCAAAAATTGTACATTCTTCACAGTAAGGAAAGATTAGCATCCCTTCCATTGCACCCAATTTCAGTTAACTATCATTCATACAATGAAGTTTGGACTTCATTGGAGTCATTAGCCCAAACTCAAGCCAAGGACACAAGTGGATTCTAATAGCAATAGACTATTTCACCAAATGGGCTGAGGCGGTGGCACTCAAAGAAGAAAATGAATTTAGCAATCTAGACTTCTATGAGGGGCTAGTAACTAGATTTGGTGTACCTACCACTATAATATTAGATAATGCATTGGCATTCATAGGATCAAAGGTAACCGAATGGGTTATTAAGAATGGGATCTATCTCGAGAACTTCATTAAATTATTATCCTTGAGGTAATGGCCAAGCCGAGTCTACCAACAAGAACTTATTAAAGATCATCGGATGAATCTTGATGAAAATCGAGAGGACTTGGCACACTAAACTTAAATCATCCTTATGGGCTGATAGGATAAATCCCAAGAAATCCACCGATAACTCTCCATTCGACTTGTTTATGGAAGAGAGGAAATCTTGCCTATGTCACTTGAGTTGCTAACATTAGAACTCACAAAGCAATTGGAATTGTTGGAGTTTGAACCCATGGAGGTTAGATATGCAAAATTGATGGAACTCCAAGAAGTCAGAGAGCATGTAACCCAAATAATGGAGAAGGACCAAGCCTTGATCAAGAGAACCTTTGATAGGAAAGCTAAGGCTAGAACCTTCCAAGTTGGAGATTTAGTGTTGAAATGGGATACAGATCGAGAAAATCTAGGAAGGCATTCAAAGTTTGATGCCATTTGGTGTGGCCCATACATGGTTACAAAATGTAAGAACAATAATGCCTTCTAATTGTCTACATTGGATGGTGAAGAACTGCAGATTCCAGTTAATGGAATCCATCTAAATCATTGCTACCAAAAGGGAAACTCCTCACCTTGTACATATTAGCTTAGATTTTCATTCCTCCAAGTGCTTGTGCACATTTTTTTTTTGTAGCTTAGTTTTACATTTCCCTAAGTACTTTGGCACAAGCTTTGCAGTCCCAAGGATGCATCTTTGTAGGCCATGCTCCGGATCAAGTGATGTTCTACTCTCACAATATTCTTTCTAGGAAATTTTCTAATGAGTTGAGAGTGCCAGCAATTCAGTTGATGACTCCATTCCCAATGGATTGCTTCAGCAATTGATCGTTCATCCAAAGCAGAAAATGACCCCTCTCCGAGTCGCTGAAATTGTTATCCAAAATAAGCCCCTTGCTTATTTTTGGCTAACTCTCTTTCATTTCTCCCTTCCTTGTGCCTTAGTCAAAATTTTCTCGAAATGGCTTCATCGGATAAATAATTTTCTCACCTTTTCCAGAAAGGTAAAATTTTCCTTCTAACTCCTTGTATTTTGCAAGTTATGGCTCGGCGGAGTTTTGGAGGGAAATTTTTCCTAGGAAGGTCCGTGGGCAAATAAGAATGTGCCATGTCAATAGCGGAATGGCGGGTCGGTGGGGACAAGTTAAAAATTTTCCAAAGTTAAAAAATTTCCAAAGTTCTCGGCGGGGGGTGTGAAGAAAATTTTTGGCCCGAAGCCCCGCGAGTGAATAGGAATGTGATACGTGTCCATAGGGATGGCGGAGTCAAAAGGGCACGAAAAATTTGGTTTTTTCCAAAATAGGTAATGGCGGCGAGGAAAATCCCAACTCAAGGCCCACAATAATGAGGAGGTGCCACGTGGCATCGGAGGCCTCGACCGTGGTGGGGCGGAGTTTAAAATTTCAAAGGATAGCGCTATGAAAAACTTTTGGTTTAAACCCCGTAGCCAATAGAAATGTGCCATGTGTCCATGTGGCCAGCATACGTCAATGGTCGGTAGCACAAGGGAAAATTGAAATTTCATCCCCAAGCGGGTGAATAGGAGGATGACACGTGGTAGCAGAGCGGCGGAGCATAGGGTGATTTTGGAAATTTTTCCAAAAATTCAAAAAGCGTAAAAAGGCCAGTTAAACCTCGCAGATCAATAGGAAAGTGCCATGTGGCATTGAACTGGTGGGGGTGGAAATTTTTGGGGAAATTTCCCCAAATTCAAAAAAGAGGGAAAAATTTTTGGGTTTCGGCCCGCCAACCCGATTTTTGCCTGTTTTGCCCTAAATCTTCAAAGGGGCATATCTTTCAATCCAGAGCTCATTTTTCCTCAATGTTGGTGTCATTGGAAAGATATTGAAGTCCTCTACATGATGGAGTCTTCAATTTTTTTGGTGAAATTTGGTGAGAGAAAATTAAAAAATGCCTTTGGCATGGGGAAAAGAGCAGAACTGACATTCAACCACCATTTTTAATGCAGTATGGCTTCCATTCTTCTCCAACATGGTCAAAAATCTCGGGAATGAACTTTTAAGGGTACCCATACTATTTTGATGGATCTAGTTAGTGGTTGAATGATTCCTTTCATTTTTTCCCACGTTTCTCCTTCCTGAGCTCGAGTTTTCATTGTTAAAAGCCATATTTGGCTCATTTGTAAAGGGTTGGACATTTTTATGAACTGCAAGCTCCCTCCTTCACCCTGGCAAGTGAATTTGTGGAATATCATACCTTTTTTAGGACTACAACATGTTTTCTACCTCTTTTCTATTGTAATGCATTGTATTTAAAAATGGAAATGACAATACAAGCTCTGTGAATGAATTTTCAATCCTCTCTTGTGTTGTTTGCTCTATATTGATCCTTCATTACATTTTTAGCAATTTGTGCATGATTTGTGTTGCATTTTTGTAATCTATGTCAATTTACGTAAGTAGATGTTCTCTACTCCTTTGGTGTATCACCTTGTTAGTTTAGTTTTATCTTCTTTTCTCTCTTCTATCCCTATCTCCTTGGCAAAATTAGAGTAGAATTTTGAGTTAAACCTTTGCAAAATCTCATGTATACATATGATCGGAGGAGTAGAGGAACCAACCTTTAATCTAGAGATTTTTTTCCCTTTTTTTGCAAGTCTCACACATGGGGAAAAGATTCAATGTTGTGCAATCACACTAAATGACCGAATTCTCACTTAAGCCCGAAGGTCATTTAGGGGTGTCTTCTTGATTTGCACTAACAGTTTTATTTGAGGCTTTAGCCTATCCATTACCTTAAGGGTAATAGGGGTTAAATACTTGATTCGGATTTGAAAGTGTTGACATAATACCTTCATAGTTTTTTTCTTGAATGACTTACCATTGTTAGCTACAATGGCAGAGGGGATGTCATATCGAGAAAATGATATGGTTCATTATAAACTTAGATATCTGTGCATTAGTGACATAGGTGAGAGGAATAACCTCTACCCACTTCGTGAAGTACTCAGTGGCAGTAATAATGAACATATGGCCATTAGATGATGTAGGGGTAAGATTACCAATGAGATTGAGTCCCCACTTTGAAAAAGGCCATGGTGTCATAATAGGTTATAATGATTGTGTTGGCGCATGTATCAAGTTGTCATATTTCTGACACAACAAACATTTATGTATGTACTTGCAATAATCAGTCTCCATGGTACGCCAATAATAGGCTATTTTAGTATATTTTTAGCCAAGACTATCCCACTTTTATGGGCCCCACGTATGCATTCATGTGCCTCCTTAATCAAGTTAATATAGATGTTAGGAATCAATAATATCTAATGTGGAATAATTCCTCGAATCTCAATAATAATAAGTATGAATAGAATTAAAGAAATGAAAAATGCACAACACGAAGACAATATTTAACGTGGTTCACCCAATGTGGGCTACATCCACCAAGAACACTTGCTCGATTTTATTACAATCCAACAGTCTTCACAATTATAATAATCAGATCTTGTTTGGAGCTGTGCTCAACAAACCCTCCCAAATTCACACTTGAATTCACACACACTATTCACCTTCACAAAACACACTCATATAAATCCTATTATATGTCCATATATTTATAAATATATCAATAGGTAGCCAAAGAGGCGGTTTTACAAAACAATGGGTATCGAAAACCATGGGCCCAAAAACAGCCCATAACGGTTACCCATTACCCATGGGTTGATAAACCACCCATGAAAATTTTCTTCAGGGGCTTCGCCCACGAGCCCCCATCGAGGGGGATTCACCCCCCCGAACCCCCTTGACCCACTCACCGGTGAGCGGGACTGCGCCGTAAAAATATTTGAGTGTAACACATGGAAGGTGTACCAAAATCTAACATGAAAACAAGCTCCATAAACATAACAATCTCCCACTTGGAGACTGATTTCCACTAAGAAAGATTTTCAACCCTTCACTGTCATCCAGGAAGGCCAACCAAAGATGAACATAGCTTTATTTTATCCCTTGTGACCACCTTGTTCATCATGCCTATAGGATTCTGACTAGTATGAATCTTCTCCAACTTCAACTTATCTTCCTCTAAAGTTGTCCTGATGAAGTGATATCTCAACTATATATGCTTCGTCCTAGAGTGGAAATTAGAGTTCTTAGCTAGGTGTATAGCACTCTGACTATCACTATGCAACTTACATTCCTCCTGCTTATGCCCCAACTCCTCAAGCAATTGTTGTAACCAAATCATCTCTTTTCTTGCCTCTGTGGCAGCAACATACTCAGCCTCCATGGTTGACAAAGCCACCAGCTTCTGTAGTCATGAAATCCAGCTCACTATTGTCCCACCTATAGTGTAAATATAACTGTCGTGCTCCTTCTCAACGCCTACATCTCTAGCCATGTCTCGAATCTACATAACCATGTAAAGTGGTGTCTCGATCCATTTGTAGCACAAGCTGTCCCCATGGTCCCTCTCAAATACTTAAGGATCCACTTTACCGCTACCACCAATGCTCTTTACCTGGATCACTCATAAATCTACTCACGCTCCCACCGCATGGGCAATATCGTGCCTAGTGCACACCATAGCATACATCAAACTACCAACTGCTAATGAGTAAGGTACCTTAGACATCTAGTTTCTTTCCTACTCTATTTTGGGACACTTTGCTCCTTTGATAACTTAAAATGGCCTACCAAAGGAGTCCCAAACAGTTTAACATCCTACATGTTAAACCTATCCAATACCTTTTAATGTACTCTTCCTAAGATAAATTCAGCTTTCGTTCCTTCCTATCCCGAGTTATCCTCATACCAAGGATTTGTCACAAAATCCCTCGTATGCTACCCCCAAATCCTTCATATCAAAGGATTCACTTAGTTGTTTCTTGAGTACTTTAATTTCTTGCATGTTTTTACCATTGACGTGGAGCTTGTTTTGGGCAATACAAGCTCTTCTTCGGTACACATCATCTCCTCTTTACCTTTGACTTCATATCCTTTTGCTACTACATATATAGCTCCTCCTCCAAATCACCATGGAGAAATGTAGTCTTTACATCTAACTATTCTAAGTGCAATTCTTCTACTGCCACTATTCCAAGAACAATTCTGATAGAATTCATTTTTACTACAGGAGAAAAAATCTCATCAAAATTTATACCTTGTTTCTATGCAAACCCCTTGACCACCAACCGGGCCTTATATCTTTTCTTTCCTCCTTCTTCATCTTTAACTTTGTACACCCACTTGTTCTGCAATGCTCTTTTTCCTTCCTAGCTTCACCAAATCCCAAGTTTGGTTCTCCATGAGAGACTTGTGCTCCTCATCTATGGCTTGCTCCCAATTCTTCTGGCATCTACCTCCATTGCTTCATCAAAGCTCTCTGCTCTCCACTATCGGTGAGTAATAAATAATAAAGAGAAGGAGAAAAATGTTCGGGTTCTTTTCTTACCCTAGAATACCTCCTCACCGTAGGAGTTTGGGGTTCCCGAACCGATTCATGGGTCATTGTCCCATCCAAGATCCTCTACCATTGCATATTCTTTCTTGGATTCTTCCCTGTTTTCCTGCAACTATTGCTTATACATGACTTTCTCATTAAAGACCACATCCCTAGACTCGAATTATTTTCTTGTCCTTAATACTCCAACATTTAAATCCGAAGTCATCACCACCATAACCAATAAAATTGCATTTTTCTCGATTTAGCCTTTAGCTTGGTCCTATCATACTTTTTAATATGAATAAACACCTCACATCCAAAGACTCTAAGAAATTAGTAATCAAATTTCTTACAGTACCAAGCCTCCTCAGGTATGCCTCCATCCAAGGCACTTGAGGGTCCTCTGTTTATTAAGTACACAGCTGTGCTCACTGCTTCTACCCAAAAATAAAGAGGCAGACTGCATGTATCCTCGTGCTCCTAAGACGTTCCATTATTATTTTGTTCATCCTTTCGATACCCTATTCTATCAAGGGGTTCCTGGAACCATCTTTTTCCTACTGATTCCATTCTTAGAATAATAATCATCAAATTCATTGTTACAATACTCCCCTCCATTATCTCGACTGATACATTTTAACTTAAGACTGTTTCATTCTCTACCAAGGTGTTCCATTTAACAAGAGTATCAAATACATCATATTTGTTTCTAATACAATAAACCCAAACTTTCCTTGTTGTATCATCAATAAAAGTAATATAATAACTTGAACCCCAAGAGATGTTACCCGAGTGGCCCCACACATCAGAATGTACTAGCTCTAACTTACTCTCTTTCTTCGTAGGTCCAATCTTGAGAAACCTTACTCGCTTCTGTTTCCCATATATGCAGTTCTCATAGAAATCCAAACCTATTTTTGTATATCTAGGAAAATTCTTCTTTATGATGTCCATGCCCTTATGGCTCATATGACTAAGCCTATAGTGCCATAATGTTGTATCTGCATCTGAAGCCACAAGATTACAATCATTAGTACTATCGGTGGATAAATACAAGGTTCCAACCTTATTACCTCTTACCACCACAAGAGCACCCTTGGTAACCTTCCAAGAGTCAGCTGTAAATATCATAGTACAACCATCACTTCCCAATTGCCCCGTCGATATCAAATTTCTCCTTAATGTAGGCACATGTCTGATATCCTTCAATAGCCATGTATTCCCATTCTACATCTTAACCTGAATAGAACCTTTTCCAACTATACTGCAAGGCTCATCATCACCAAGAAAAACATGCCTAAAATCCCCTTGAACATAATCAACAAAATAATGCCTATGTGGAGTAGCATGAAAAGAAGCCCTTGAATCTAAAACCCAAGATTCAATAATATTATGCAAAGAAAGAATCAAAGCATCCTAGCATACATTACCCGATGCCACATTTGCCTCCTTGTTTTCTTCCTGTTGTTTCTTCTTATCCTGAAGCTCCCAACAATCCTTCTTTGCGTGCGTGCCCAGACTTTCCACAATTCCAACATACAATCTTGCTCTTGGATTTTGACCTTGCCCGATCTTTCGATTTTCCACGGTTTCCTCTATTCTTCTGTCTCCCTCTAGTTTCCACTGTCAAAGCATTCCCTGAAGTAGAAGATTCCCCAGAGATTTTTCTTCACATTTCCTCACTTAGAATCACCCCTACAACATCCTCAAACTTCAACTTTGAGTTATCTGGAACCGAGTTTCTTACCGCCATTACTAGGCTATTCCAACTTTCAGGTAAAGAGCACATAATTAATAAAGCCCTAACTTCTTCATCAAATTATATTATAACCGAAGCTAGCATATTCACAACCATATTGAAATCATTTAAATGATCTGCTATTGAACTATTCTCAGACATCTTCATATTAAACAACTTTTTCATTAAAAATATCTTGTTAGAGGCAGAGGGTTTTTCATACAACTTCCCTAATGCATCCATTATATCTTTTATAGTCTTTTCCTTTGAAACATTAAATAATATCAAAGATGCAAGACACACAAATGGATTATCCCAAGTGCCTTCCTATCCGTAAAATCCCATTTTTCATCCATCATGCTCGAGGTTTGTTCACCTTCTCGACAATGGATTATAAAGATCCTTCGATAAATTTAATCTTCCATCTACATCTTCCAAAGATCTGAAATTCTGCGCGTTGAATTTATCAACCCTAGATCTTCCATCATCTGCCATAGCTCCCACTCAAGCTAAAAAATTTCCCTATGATTAAAAACTTAAGCAAACCAAACCAGGCTCTGATACCAATTGCTAGGAATCAATAATATCTAATGCGGAATAATTCCTCAGAATCGCAATAATAAGAAGTATGAATAAAATTATATAAATGAAAAATGCACAACACGAAGACAATATTTAACATGGTTCACCCAATGTGGGTTACATCCACCAAGAACACTAGCTCAGATTTTATTACAAGCCAATAGTCTTCACAATTACAATAATCAGATCTTGTTTGGAGCTACACTCAACAAACCCTCCCGAATTCACACTTGAATTCACACACACTATTCACCTTCACAAAACACACTCATATAAATCCTACTGTATGTCCATATATTTATAAGTACATCAATAGGTAGCTAAAGAGGTAGTTTTACAAAACAATGGGTGCCAAAAACCATGGGCCCAAAAACATCCCATAACGGTTACCCATTACCCATGGGTTAATAAACCACCCATGAAAATTTGCTTGTCAGGGCTTCACCCCAACCCTTGACCCGCTCACCGGCGAGCGAGACAGCCATAAAAATATCCGAGTGCAACACATGGAAGGTGTACCAAACTCCGATTTGTTTACATTAAGACAACACAATAGATTCATGTCATATCCTCTACTATATAGAGTTACCCTAAGTAAGGTGTAGCGGGCTATGCACTTTGGATAAGGTTTATTTTTTTAGAATGGGAAATGTCTGGAGGGAAGGTTCCATCATGAAGGTAGTTAAATATGTCATTATACCAAGGGGAAAAGGGACCAACAACTTCACATACCAAACAAGACTCTGACATGTCATATGCTGGTGTTTGTAAATGTTTAACGAAGAATGACATGTCTTTATTTTTAGGTGGGATGCATAACATAGACCCAACTATAGCCATAGAATCTTCTTCTCAATTCTTCCCTCTAGGGATCAAATCGAATGTAATTTTCTCAAAGAACTCCTTCAGAGTGTCAACCTTTTTTTGTAAGGAAGAAGTTTTTCATCCTTAACTTTGTACTCATCAATTACCTATTTTATGATTAACATGGAATCACCTATTACATTCACTTTTCTAATGTCCCACTTGATAGCTAGTTTCATCCTTGTAATAAGGGCTTCATATTCTACTATATTATTTGTACATGGGAAACCAAGTCTAAATGCTTGAGGGATAAAATCTCCTAAAGGAGTGATCAACACAACTTCACGCACCCAAACCGTTTAAAGGATCCATCAAAGTATAGCTTCCATGTAACATATTCCTCAAGATACATTTTAAAAGCATCTAGAATTTCCAAACTCAACGGTTCAATACCTAGTCAAGGGCTTCATCTAGTTAATCTATCAGCCCTTTAACTAATCTATGATGGACATACTCAATATCAAATTCACTAAGTAAAAATATCTAATTGGCCCTCCTTCTTCAGAAGCACGCAGGATTTGGAAACAAGTATTTCAATGGGTCCACTTTTGATATGATCTTGGTCTTATTATTTAGCAAATAATGACAAAGTTTTTGAAAATAAAAAAATGGCCAAGCAAGCCTTCTCAATCTACAGATTAGTTGAGCTCGTAAGTAATCAACGTACGACTAAGATAGTAAAAAAATCTTTTTACTCTATATAATATTGGGCCAACAACAGCAGCCAATTGTGAATTCAGAGCAAAAATTTACAGTAGTAATGGTTTGCATGTAGTAGGTGGTATTAGAACTGGGGGTTTGGAAAAATATTCCTTAAACAAATTAAAAATGTGTTGTTGTTCTAGACCCCAATGAAAATCAACATCTTTCTTCAAAATATGTGTGAATGAGTGGCACTTGTCTGTGAGTTAGGAGATGAATCTTTTGATTTCTTGAATCTTCCCCTATAGACTATGCAATTGCTTGATGTTATTTGGAATATGCATATCTGTTATGGTAGTAACCTTTGCAGGATCTACTTCAATTCCTCTCCATGAAACAATAAACCCTAACAATTTTCCTGATAGCACGCCGAAGACACATTTCTTTGGGTTGAGTCTGACCTTATAATCTCTAAGATGCTAAAAGATGTGCCACAAGATAGTTGGGTGATATTCTCTAGTCTGGATAATAATCTTTCATTATATCATTGATCATATCATCAAAGAAGATAGACATATCCCATTGATATGTTGCACCTACATTCTTGAGGCTGAAGGGCTATCAGGGAATATTCATATTATAGTGTGAACATATAATATAATATGAGTTGTAATAGTTAATTACATTATGGTAAATATAATTATGAGTGGGTGTGTAAATATTGTTATAATTTGTTGAGTAAACAACTCATTAACAATATTAGTTTTGTGAGAAAACAAAATCTCACGTAAAATAAAATGGAGTTATTTTAGGAGTTGTTTTTGGAGATATTTATGTAGATTATCTCTCCTTAAATATAAGAACAACCTCTACTATGTAAATGGGTGTAATAATTCCTATGTAATTATAAGAATGAGCAGTATGTTTTCAAGTTTAATTTATGCAATTCTAATATTAAACTTTCATTCGGTACAGAGAAGGTATGATGCGGAAATTTTCATTATTTTCTTGATCAAATCCGTCTCAAAGAATAACTTGTAATTTTTTTCAGATTTGGGTTTTTTTATAATTTTGTACATTGAACCATGTGTTCATCAAGAAACTATAGTAGAACCCAGTTCATAGTTTTGAAGAAATACAAATTTCATTATGCAACTATACAATTCAGCACATCAATTCTTCTACTGAAAGTTTTTTCCAATTTCCAATAATGTTGAATTGTTAATACAAAGTCTTGGCCTTCTTGGAGGTTCAAAATTATTCTATATAAAAATTTAAAGTACACAGTACTGATTCAATTATGTATTTTTATTAGTGTTGTACAAAATAATGGATAAATTAATTCTTATTGAAAATTTTGAAGGGAAAGATTTCCATACATGACAACTACAAATGCAATTTCATTTAATAGAAAAGGACTTATGGGATGTAGTTAAAGCTAATGTAATTCCACCAATGAATTTGAATGATTTAGCTAAATGGAATGAAAAATATCATAGAGCTTTGGGTATCACTAGTCTGGGATTATCAAAATCCTATCTACATCACGTGGATTTCACAAAATCTGCAAAATAAATCGGAAGTCTCTTAACAAATTATTTAGTTTTGAAGCTGAAATAAAAAATATTACACTCAAGCAACACCCGTATGGGTTGAAAATGGAAGAGAACTCAAAAATGGGAGATCATATAAGTAAGTTCCACTCTTTCCTAAATCAACTAGCTGGAATTAAAGAGTCAATAAAGGATGATGATATTAGAGCAATACTCCTAAATAGTATCATAAAAGATATTCAAATCTTGTGTTTACTTTAAGCAATGTAAAAATTAACTTAGAAGGAGTAATCTCCACATTACTTGATCAAAGAAATTATGAAGAATATGAATAAGTAATCTATGCACAAAATAGATCATGTACTTCATCTAAGAAATGAAATTTCAAACCAAAACCTTTCCCTTCTAAAGGTAAAATGAAATGATAATACTGTAATGAATTAGGACATGTAGCCTTGAACTCTAAAAGAGGGAAAAAGATCTACTTGATGACAAAATAGATCAAAAATATCTTTTGGTCGAAGAAAAAACTGATTGAGATGAATACTCTAATGATGAAGAAATTTATTTTCCTAGTGATGAGGAATTCTTATAGTAAATAGTTCACTTTTTGGAGGAAGGAGGAATTTTAGTGCCTCTCATCAGTCACCAATAATGAGGCCAAAAATTGATTTGGTGGAAATTTATATTTAGCATGTGTGGTTCATTTTTCAATGATGTGTTTCTATGTGATTCTAACAATCGTTCCTGAGATGTCTATATGGTGTGGAAGAAGAAAGAATGTAAGACTTTGTTTACATGAGGGAATCTTCTACGTACGATCCTCTAACTTTCGTATGGTCCTCTGAATTCCATACTTCATTGGAAGATGATCATCCGGTGAATACATTCATGCAGAGAGGTGATCATGATTAGCTATTTAGCTAAAGAGGTGATCATGTGTAGGAATATCTAGATAGCAAGATCCAATAGCAACTAGGGAACTATGTCATACTCATGTCTTTATCTTCTCTCTCCCCATGTTCATACTAAGGGGGTGAATGTTAGGAATATTCATATTGTAGTGTGGACATAGAATATAATATGAGTTGTAATAGTTAATTACATTATGGTAAAAAAATTGATTACGGTAAAAAGGGTTAAGGGGACCCTACCCCAATACATATGGAGACAAAGATATTGCATTAAAGAAACAAGTAGATCCAGCCTCTTCTAGCGGCATAACAAGGAAACAAATAACAACAAAACAGAAAAACTTAACCAAGAGATCCCTTCCCATGGGATCTTAAGTTCCTTTTAAAGGAATCGTTTACAAATTTCCCTTTCTTCTTTTGACACACTGTGGTCCAGCCCTTTTCAATATTCGGATCTTCATTTTCATTTCTATGAACTGGTATTTCAAAGTCCTCTTTCTCCACAGGAACATGGAGCTTTGTTGAAACAAAATTTGGAGAGTTTCCAACAAGTGAAATTGAAGAATCACCCACTGAATGAAGAATCACTCATAATGGTAAATTTAATTATGAGTGGGTGAGTAAATATTGTTATGATTTGTTGAGTAAGAAACTCATTAACAATATTAGTTTTGTGAGAAAATAAAATCTCATGTAAAATAACATGGATTTGTTTTAGGAGTTGTGTGTGGAGATATTTATGGAGATTATATATCCTTAAATATAAGAACAAACTCTCTTATATAAATGGGTATAATACTTCCTATGTAATTGCAAGAATGAAGAGTACACTTTTTAGTTTAATTTATGCAATTATAATATTAAATTTTCAGGGGCATGACTTGATAGAAAATGTCCCCTATGGATTTGTAAAAATTTTCTTGTGTTGATCTTCCTCATAAATCTTAATCTGATTATACCCTTAAAATCCATCTATAAGTGAAAACATTTCATAACTAATTGTTGAGTCGAAAATCATGTCGATGTTAGGAAGAGGGAATTCATCCTTAGGACAAGATTTATTTATATCTTTTAAAGTTTTACAAATTCTAATGCTGATTTGTTTCTTATGTACAGGGACTATATTTGAAAGCCACTCTAAATAATCAATGGTCTTGATGAAGCAAACTACCAATAATTTCTCCATCTCTTCTTTTACTAACAAGGTGACGTGAGGATGCATCTTTCTAAGCTTTTGTTTTATAGGATTTTCCTCTTTGTGCACAACTAGGTTATGCACTACTAATCTGGATCTAACCCTAGCATGTCTATGTAGGACCAAGCAAAGATATCTAAAAATTCACGCAAAAGCAACACAAAGGTCTTCTGTTCTTGGGATGAGAGCGAAGCTCCCAACTTGACCATTCTAGGCATTTCCTCTATACCAATGTTTACATTTATGGTATCCTCCACAAGAAACTTGGATTCTTCCTCCATGCGCATAGGATCGGGGAGATATTGATATATTATTCTTCTAAGGGCATCTTAATGATATTTTCACCCTTAGGATGGTCAACTTCTTTGTCCACTAATTTTTGTTTCTGTTTTTCTTCCAATACCTCAAAAAAAATTTCACTGGAGGACTTAGATTTATTCATTTTGCAAGGATTCTCTATGGAAATATTTTCCTTACTTAATTTTTACTTTGGTGACCGTAGAACTCAACCTCTTCCCTGAAATGTGTGCATGTGTCAAGGTTAGTAGAGAATCCTTTCTTATGATCACCCACTAGAATATTGTCACGAAGACCCATAAAATCACAAATTGATTTGTTGTTTTCAAATATGTCGATTAGTATATGTTGGTATTGGTCCCAGTTAAAAATTGATGGGTAGAAAAGGTTTAATGTTGGAATGGTAGGGGATATGACAGGGGTTATAGTTAAGATAACCATGTCAGAAAATAGGTTTGTGGAGGAAATGTCTTCGTAAATATTACATCGGGAATCTTTTTTTCTTTTATATTTGAATGAACAATCTTCACGTTCGAAGATAAATCCTCAAATTTCGAGGATGAGACCCATATGGCCGAATGCCAATACCATATTTACAAACCTTACAATGTGGTATTAGAAGAGCTTCCCACATACCTTATTCATTTATGCCACAACCATATCCTTTGTATCCCATAGCATACATCATTTTATTGGGGATAACATACTTGGGTGATTGATAGCATGGAGCCATCTCATCATCCACAAGTTGGGCTATAGTATTATTAAGTAACTTCTCATCTGTTAATAAACCACTAGAAGTAAAATTGTCTATGATGTAATTATCTCTAGACTGTTGATATTTGTGACAAGGCCTACCATGCACTTTGGGTGATAGGGGAAGTTAGAAACTAAAAGGGCCTGTTGGAGATCATATTCTCCGTAGCCATTTGCAAAAACTTTCATCTCCCATGAAGTAAAGGGATAATTTGATGTAGAATCACCATTATCATTAACTGATAAGGTATCTTGATCTACTCATGAGGCAAGAACCTTTGATTGAACTAGAACAACAATATCTATAAAATGGCATTCATAAGTGGTGGGAAAATAACTTGACAATGCTCTACAATGAGAAAAGGGTTGAGAATCTCCTTGAATAGTGATGGTTTTTCCTTCATGAAATAACTTCAAACACTAATGATACGTAGAAGGTGCAACCTACATGGCATGAATCTATGGGAAAACGAGTAGTATGTTGTAAGGAAGATCCAAGTCTAAAACATGGAACTTAGTATCATGAGTATTAGGCCCTACTCCTAGTGAGAAAGTGATCATGTTGATGACTTTCATTCTTCATTGTCATACGCCTTGATGGTAATGACCTTAGTTTCTAGATCAGTTTTAGTACAACATATTTATCTAACTAATTTCAAAGTAAAAATATTCAAACACAATCCACCATCCACAAGCACCATTTTTATCTTCTTACAATTGATAATGACTTCAATGTGTAAGGGTAATTTATGTATATGATCCTCTTCAAGAATCTCTTCATGAAAAAAGTGTATGTGCTCCATTGGATAAATATACACAATCATGGCTTGCAAGCATGTAGGTTCAATATCAAATGACACTCCTAACCCCTGTAATGTTTTACAAAGGATGTCCTTGTGAACATTAGAGATTTTAAGAATATCTAAGATCGAAATCTTAGCAGTAGTTTTCTCAAGTTGCTCTAAAACATCATAATGATTGTCCTGAGGGGTAGGCGGAGGAGGTTCTAAGATAACAAGGAAATCACATCACGTTTCTATGGTGCACTCCGATTCATTTTAATCTTAATGGTGTTGATATGCTCAAAAGGTGGGTTAACACAACCAATTAGGGCATCAAAAGAATTATTCATTCTTGCAACATAGTTGGCATTTTTAGTTTGGGATGACTATCCTTGATCCGACTTTTCCTTTCCTTTATTATGCTTAGGGAAAGGTTCTTTGTAAATTCCCAAGTTTGTGTTGGCATATTTACTAGGGGCAGAGGAATCCATTTCCACATCACCACTATCAATTAAGTCCTGGATGAAGTGTTTCAAATTCAAACATTTATTATTTTTTTGACCCTTAACACGATGAAACATGCAATATTCATTTTCTCTAAACCATGATGGCTTAGGTGCGTCATCTCCATAGGGTATAGTTTCTGGGTATTTAACCATGTTGACTACCTCTAACTGTTTTAATATCGACAAAATAGAGTCAAATAAAGGGGTGAAAGTGTGACATTTGAAATCAAGGGCCAGAGGTTCCTTAGCAAGTTTCAAAGGAGCATGGTTTTGAATAGTCTATACTCGTTTGAAGTCCATTATACCATTACCAATGATGTTTTTGTTCTTTTTAGGAACAAACTTTGATTTATCATCATGCTTTGAATCGTGATTATTGTGTGCGAACGGTTTTAAAGTTCCTTTTGCTAGAAATGTTTTCTCAATTTGACTACCTTTTTATATAACCTCTTCAAATGTGTTTCCACAATGCATCTATAAGTGGAAAGTAATCAAGGTGTAATAAGTTAGGTATGAATATGCTAACCAGTTGTTTCTCCGGTATGGAGAAAGGGAAACAACTAGCGAGCCCTCACCATATTTTTAAGAAACTAGCGAAGCTTTCATTATTCTGTTGTTTTGCATTGCACAAATCTATCATGGTAACATCATTTTCCATGTTAAAGGAGAAGTGATGCACAAAGTGTTCTAGCTAATTTCGCCATGTAGAAATGGACCCTTTAGGTATATGTAAAAACCATTTGAGTGTTTGACCCCCTAGACTCCGTGGGAAAAGGTGAATGAGATAGTTATCACTAAACATGACCTCTTGACATGCCATGTAAAATTACTTAATGTGGTTTCTTGTGTAATGCCCACAAATTTGACACACAAATACAACAGTAAAAAATACCAAAATAATTTATTTTTTTACTTACATTGCTTGATACATGACAACAAAAGGGATCGCTTAGGACAATGTATAACACATGAGATGCTTGCACAAACATTATCCCACATAGATAACATGAAAAATACATGATGCACATCAAGACCACCTTTCCCCAAATGAAAAGGCACAACATACTAATTTAACTACAATATAACTCCCGTATATGCACCATCCATGACATAACACTTTCCCAGTTTACATATTTATTACATTCACATTTCGTTATTGACCTTAATTATTTAAAAATCACTTATCATGCAGTCCTTAATTCTTATTTAAACTAGACTACATTATCTTTATTTTACTTGAAATGATTCCATATAATTTTGTTTGTTTCCCTTATCACAAAGTAATGATGCAGCCTTGGTTGTTGAAAGGAACATATGTACACACATGAGGCTACTAGTGTTTGTTCTAAGGATTTGTTTCCTAAGTTGTATGTTTGTTTGGTTTTGTAATTTATCTTAGTTGCAACAAGGAAGGTTCACATAAAAAAGGATTTTATTAGTTTAAGAGTAAATATATTACGTGTTCTTTTCATATTAGAATTTAATTACCAAGGTTACTCTATTTTGTTTTAAGTTATTACAACTAAACATATATTCTAACTTCTTCACTAAAATACTTAGTCATCAAGATCCTAAGGAGTATGATTTCATACTCAACCAAGTTTGGATTATTCATGGGAAATTTAAGTATTAGATGTGTATTACAAGGTGATATGCAATTATAATTTTATACACCCTATGATATTCTAGCATTGCCATTCTCACTGGACAATATATAATAATGTGTGATTCATCCTAATTCTCATAAGAGGTACACATTTGACTAATTTCCATTAACATCAAAAAGGGCCTACACCATACCAAAAGGATAACTATGGAAAACAATTATGCTTACCCCACAACTTATACACAACTAGAACACTCCTGCCATGATAACACCCCTATTTGTGAAGAGAAAGGGATTCAAACTCACATGTTTCATACATAGGTATCTTACGACGTAGATTCCACTCATGTTCCAAACCCTCATTTCATAAGTACATAACATGTTTAAATCTAAGTCTATGGGATGAATCATGAGCTTTAACTTACATTAGATTCAACACCTCGTTAGAACCAATTCTAGAGGTTTATACTAGAATAAGTTCCATTTTTGGATTCCAAAACGTTAACTATTGGAATTATCTACACTCCAAAATTGCACATATTGGATTCCAAAATCACACACATTGGATTCCAATATCGCATATATTGGAATCTAGAATCACATATATTGGAATCCAAAATCACTTATATTGAAATTAAATGTACTCCAAATTCCCATACATTTAAATCCAGAAAATTAAATATTGGAATCCATTATATGGGCTAGCTTCCACTAGGAATTATTTATGATTTATTATGTACGAACATGTTTCGTTTTTATAAGGGCTAGCGGCTACCAGCCATTATGTATGATATGTTATAAGGTATAGTGGTTTCCAACCATTATTTATGATATTTTAAAAGGGTTAGCAACTACCAGACCATTATTTATGCTATGCTATATACAATCTAGTGACGATAGGAATTATTTATGATATGTTATGTACAGAACATGTTTTGATTCATTCGGGATAGAGAAAATATTCTCTTGTCCTTAAATGGTTACAACAAAGGCCACAACATGATGTTAAATTTAACGCCCATTTAGACTTCTTTTATAATTTTTATATAGGATAACATCTACTAGGCTGATTAATTTGAAGAGATGTGAGACACTTCCAAGTTAATTTACTTTATGATGTGATTGAACCTCACTGTAACTAGAGAATGACTGAATATATTCTAAATAAACTAGCAGAGGGCGTCGATCCAGACTATGAGAATATAATTAAATGTAATGTCTTCTGATGTGCATGGTAGTGGTGTGAACCACCATCTTCTTCATAAAATAATCCATAGAAATATCTTCAACGATCTTCTTCATCTAGCTCGATGATATTCGGTGGTGGGAGAAGAAATATTAGATCTTCATTACCCTCCTATTCAAGCTCCCCACATCTCACTCTATCTGACACCATCACTATCATCCCTAGCTCAAGAAAAGGGAAAAGCAGTGAAATTCTCATGCGTCTGGAGCCAAGTTATCGTTGGTTTGCAGACACTCAAATCATTGGTTATCATAGTAAGACCCTAAAAATAAAAATAAGAATAATTATGCTCGCATAAACTTCTTGTCAATGTTTTCAAGTTAATATTTTTAGGGTTTGAGGGGTCTGATGGCTCCCTATTCTCTCTTCAAAAAATCTTAAGAAATTTAGGGTTACTGATCTCATCAACTATTCATATTTTATTAATATTTAAGTGAATTTAAATAGTAAATTACTATTACAAATAAAATTAAACAAACGTGTTCGTTAAAGTGGATACTTGTTGACCGTAATCAACAATGGATAATATTGTTTGAGAGAAATGATGTATGATATTGTAAGGTCAGTCGATATCTATGCACATGTTTAGAAAGGAACTATTATGACTGATAAGGAACTCTTATGAGAACATGTTTCTTAGAAAAAAATACCAACTCAAGTCCTTTATTGTGCATTTATGTATCTGTTGCATATTTCGATATAAATCAATTTTAAAAGCTAGCTCTTTTATTATGGAATCATTATTATTCAGGAACCATATCATAACTCATAGAATAAGTAAATATCCTTCCATGTCATAGTCCTTCAAGAATCATATATCTAAAACCCGCACTACTCACCATAGAGAGAAAACAAAATAATAATTGACTTTATAGTACTTGCTACTTTCACATGATTTGATAAGAAGCATGTTAGAGACAAAGTAATTTTGTTCTACATTAACACAATATTAAATTAAATGTGAGATAAACTCTTTAAGTTAAGAGAAAATAAGTAAAAGACTCCATAGAAAGAAGGAAAGATTCTTGTTTTTAAGTCTCGCATTGGTTCAATTTTAAACAAATAAGTTTTCCTTGGAGTGGACCATTCCACTCATAGAGTAAGATTTTTTTTTTGAAATTAGGTAAAATAGGGTTGAGGGGACCCTACCTTATACATAACAAAGCTCCAAAATAGAGAAGATATTCAATATTAAACCATACAAATATATAGTCGATAAAAAAATCAAAACTAATAGCCACTACAAGTAAACCAACAACAATAAAAACATAGAACTAACATCACTAAACAAAAACCTAATAGAAACCACTAATTTTTCATTTTCTCCAAGTTGGACACCGATTGGCCCATTCCTTAGCTAGTGATTCAATTTTAGCTAGTGGTTACATCAGCTTCGGATAGTTCTATTTTCCTCTTCTTCAATATCCCCTACTCTTCACATTTTTGTAGGCATTAGCCATCTGTATGAGAGTTGTAAGATGATGTAAAGTGCACTTGATAGTGATAATACTCCACTCATTGATGTTCGAAGCATAGACTTAAGTTGATCTGCAACACCTTTTTTAAATTCTTACACTTTTCTTGCAGTAACCTCCATCGCCACCCTTTATGATTCAAGCCACATCCTCAACTTTCATCTTCATTACATGTCAGGAGTCATTGAGGATAAAATGGATAGTGCTTTTAGTAAGCTGAGTGTCACATTTCACATTTTAAATTTTTGCAAGCAATTTAGCAAGATCAACTCCCTCTTCCACACCACATTTTCCAAGCACTTCCATTTGGGTATTTTCCTAGGTGTCAACTGAAACCTGCCTCCTCTATTGACTTAGTTCCCCTTTTTCATCCTTCTTAATAGCCACCACCTTCACATATTCTTGTTTTAGATCTTGGAGGCCCCGTCTTCGCTAAACTTCAACCACATTTTGATCATCCCCTTCACTCAACTTAGGGTATTTGCTAGACTCCTCATTCTTAGAATTAGTTTCATCTTCCACAACATAATCTTCAAGGGCTTTTGACAGGACACTATCCCCATTATCCATTTTATCTATATCCAAGATTGATATCTTCACAATGGCCATAATAAAACCCTGATGTAGGGGAATACTGATTTTTCCTTTTTGTAGTGATCTAAGGTAGCACATAGAGAACAAATTATATAGCATGGAAAACTAAAACTATGCCCATATATGAGGAAATTGAGCATGGGAATATGGTAAGCATAGATATATTTATGGCACCCCTTAAGAGTGAAAAATTGGATTATGTTAAGGGCCACTTCGTTGAATGGGGGAGGTAAGGAATTCCTAAGAAAGCCCGCAAAATGAGGGGTGAATTTTTCCTTACCTCGCAGAAATAGCTTCATTTCATCCGTTGGATCCTTTTTGGATGTATAGACTTCATGTCCTTCCATTGGCATGCCCATAACATAATTCACCATGATGATTGATAATTCAATATTTACTCCCATAACACCACATTACCCACCGTCCACTTCTTGGTCGGATGTCATACCGATCTAAAACCCTTACTAAGCTGTTTGTTTTACCCCTCAAAAATATTTAAGAAAGGGGAAAATCCCATTCGGTCGAACACCTCTATAGCCTCGGTGTGAACCAAATCTTCCCCCATATTCCTATTAACATCCAAGATATCATGAAGAAAACTCTCTGTTTAATGCTACATAGATCGGACCACACAACTGCAATACCAATACACCAAGTAGAAACATAAATCCTAGTTTCCTAGAGAGGAGTAGATGCGCACATCCCCTTAATAGTTATAAACCTGAATTCCAAGAGAGGAATAAACTTGGATTATAATAACATTAACATCCCCTTAATAAACTATGTGCACCACACTACACTTGTAAGGAATTCCAAGAGAGGAATAAACCTCGACAGTGCTCGCATTACAAGAACATTAACATCCCCTTAATAATTATAAACCTAGATTCTAATAAAGGAATAAACCCATATTACAAGAACATTAACATCCCCTTAATAGTTATAAATGTGCGATGTCATTCATCATCAACCCCCACGTCACCTTCCACCATCCTTTTGTACCTCAAAAAAGGGACATAAAATCACCGTGGACATTTCCTCCCACACTTGACACTTTAAATGACAATTAAAATTCTCCTACTCCCCTTATCAGCGGATATATTTTTGTAATTAAATATAGATAAGAAATAAATTAAATCTTTTTTCAAAAGGTAGAATTATGGTAAATCATTTTAAGAAGTATTTTAATTTCGTTGTAATACTTTTCGTCACGTTGGAATCCCAAATTCACATAATAATTCATTGTAAATTAAAAAAAAATTAATGATATCTATGAACACGCTAATTGTTGAAATGCCCTGCAATTTGTCAATTCTTTATATACCTTAAACCAATATGAATTTTTTTACAGAGGACAGTTTGAAGTTGAGAGGATAATATGACCTTAAAAAACCAAAGTAAGAGAGTTAATACTTAACTCTCACTAGGTAATGCCAATGTGGCTTATCGAGGTAAATTAACGTTAATCAAATAAGAATTCGCCAGAAATAAAAATGTTATGTACACTTTTTTATATATTAAGATATCTATTATCATTTAAATTATTTACTATATTATAAATTTCCTAAAGATAATCACACATATTATTCATATAAACATTATTAATATAGTCAGGCACATTATATAGAAACTTGTTGTCAAATAAATTTAGGGACAAATTACATAATTTTATTTTTTAAATAGTTAAACACTTTTGACCAGAGCTATTAACCGGAGGGTTGATGGGTCCCCACCTTACAAGTATCCCACGTTTTGATTGATGAAAGGATACATACAAAAACTAAAAATGAGTACAAAAGATAATGCGACCAACATGTAACATTAATAATCAAGCCTATAAAAAACATAGAGCCGTGAATACAAAAAAAGAGCAGGAATTATAGAGAAACCCTAGGGTTCCACCCAGCAAAGGGTTGCAGTAATCTTGAGAAAGGAAAAGGACATGCTAACAACAAATTTCAAGTACACCACGTGATCAGGAAGGGGCGGGGTAGGTTTTGTGAGCGCTACCAGGTCCAGGGGATGGCATGTTGGAGTAAACACCCCATCAGTTGATAGATGCTTTAAACAGAGTCGAAAACAGAATTTAACCCAAATTTTCAATTCTAGGGAATCAAAAATACTACTATCAACGAGAAAAAGGTGACGAACTAGGATACAAATTTGCAAAGAGATAAGGAAGGAATACTTGTTCTAAAGCTTCAACCAAACCCACATGATGTTCTATGTAAATGAAATGGGACACAACCGCCATGACCACTGCTTTATCTGCACACACCACCAAGTAATTGAACATGAAGATACCTGTAATCTCAAATTTTACATGAGATCTCCTAGTGCTCTGGAGATAATCCAAACCTAGGACATTCACAATTGCAGTCATAACATCTATGGAGTCTATGCAAAATACATTGTGAAGATGACTATTAGACACAGTAGAGAGGAAATTTGTTTCCTACTTCTTGTTGTATAAGAGGATGAATGGAACATAAGTAGATGCCATGAGAGGGGGGTTAAAACAATATGCATAAATGTGAGAAAATGAGTGAGGACATGAGAAATCACAACCTAATTAAATAGTCCCTTAACTCATGTGGGGAAGGTCAACATAATAAAAAATAGATGGAATGATCAACATTTTCCCATGTAATGGCTAGATTATTTGATGAAAATGATCTTATATTATATTAAATGCAACATGATACATGATTCTCTCAACGAAATAAACAGGCGGTATAAGAGCAAGCCCTAAAGTCACAAGCACACTAGGTCAAGCCTAGAAAAACCAAAAATCAAAAAATAGAAGGGGGTCTAAGAACAACAAAAACAAAGGCTAGATTATGAATAAAGGTTACCCCGATTGATAAACACACATTATAAAAATATCATTACTAAATAAAGTCACAAACATTATACGAAAGGTTTTATCAATTAAATCTATGGAAAAATTACATAATTGTAATTGGGTTATTTATTTAATGACATCGTGTGCGTCTTCACATCATCTTTGACATCCTTCAATAGTTGTATTATAGGCCACAAGTCATATATCAAGTACAATTGTAATATGCATTATAGGCCACAATTCTTCCTTAAATAGGTATATTTTTACAATTGTAATATGCATTACACTTGTTGTAAATGGTGCTAAGTTTTTTGAGAAATATGTTTTGATTCCTGGATATTGGATAAATGGAACATTTGATCACGATGCAATATTCCACACAATAATAAATAGAAAATGTTCTAGTTCTATATATGCTTCTGACAATTTCTTTAGGCTTTATTTTTATTTGGAACAAGGTTTTATCATTTTCAAATTTTCATTAATATTAACATATGAAAATCTAATAAAAAAATATTTTATGATTTCAAGGAAGCCTCCATGGATCTACAAATCAATAAGCATAATATGTTTCTTTTTTATATGGTCTAGAGGTCGATAGGATTATTTTTTTCTTACGAATAAGGTTCCTATCAAGTTCAAAATGTTTTAAAGATTAAATCAAACATAACTTGGGGAAAAATGTTTTTATTTCGGAGAAGGAAACATTAATGTGCGAAACGATAAACATTATATGTTTCTATTTTTTACGTGCTAGCGATTTAGGATTAATTTTTGATTAGGGATCATGGTCCTACCATTTCTTTAAGTTTAAACCATGTAGATCCAAGAAAAATTGTTCTTTTATTGGTTCAGGATCCACAATTATCTCTTCACCCAAGTTAGAAAAAAATGTTTCTCAAAAAAGAATTATCTCTTCACCTAAGCTGATTTTTGAGTTGGGTCATTAATAATATCTTAAATGTAAGACAAGAATTATTCTATTAGCCTCAAATCATAAGTATTTATTATGTTACACCAACATAGTGGAATAATCTACAACATTAATGGTTGCTAGGCTTTGAATATCATGTGATAGACTTTGAATAACATATTGAACTCAAGATCCGTAATTCAGAAAATTTCATATTGGAATATGTATATTCGGAAAATTGTTTAAATTAATCTTGTCTTTGAATAGTTGTTGTCTTGGAACATCAAAGAAATAAATTAAACATCCACCCAAGCAACATCTAGTCTTATAAGGTAGTATTATAACATCCAAATATAATAAAGGAGCTTGTTAGTTTTTCAATCGGGTCGTTACTAATTGTCTTGTATGCAAGGCAACAAATATCCTAGCGGCTGCTACTCTCAATTCTTTTTATGTTACACAAACGTTATTTACTTGATCTCCGATATTAGCGGATGTTAGGCTTCGAATATCATGGTAGGATTCTTATAAATTAATGTGGGAATCTAAAAATAATAATGGTGTTTAGCTTGGTTTTTAGGCAAGTTGTCCTAGTTGTATCATATGTGAATCAACCAAAATCTTAATGGCCACTAGTCTCGGTTCTTATTTGAAAAATGTATTCACGAAACTCTTTCATATTTTTCTTTTCTTGTAATATTTGTTTCCTTGTGTTGTCTTGTAATAGCTAGGAAATGTCGTAAACATCGAGCTTAGTGGCCTCTAGTCTTAGAATATGTTATTTTAGAATTTAAAAATTGTTACTTTATATTGGCTCATTTATCAAGTAAGTCATTACTAATTGTAAATGAAATATATGTTTGTAAATAGAATGATTAACATTTATATTTAATAATATTTATGAGTACATATAAATGGCTTACCTTTTACTAAACATAAAAAATTTGTAAAGACAATGCATTTAATTATTTCTACGTGGGAAAAATATATAAAAAACTATATATATCAACGTGGAAATCAAGTGAGAATCAAATATTGAATAATTAATTATTCACGATTATTTCTTTCATATTAAAAAAATCATTAAAGGAAGTCAAAATGATTACCTAAACTATACAAAAGAAAACCATTACGATTTATTAAAAAAGAATATGTGACTCATGTTTTGTTGCTAGAGATAGATGTCAACGCTTTATGGGAAAAAGATGAGAACAAAACTAAAAAGGCACCAAAGGGAAAGGCATGGATGGATTGCGGTGCAAAACATAAGAATAAAGGAATACATAGTGGTGCGAGTGCACCGCCATCAACTACTGTACACATACAATAACATAGATGATTTTTATAAATACATGTTTTAGTTGTATCTGATATTTTGATGTACTTGATAATGTCTGTTAAAGCTCTATATTCTCTCTAAAACACGAGTATTAGCGATATTCATCCATGACCTATTTTTCTTGTCTCTTTTGATTCTGTCCTTTTTGGGCCTCCTTATCTGCACTCACACCCGTGATCTATCCACAATCACTATTTTATGTCTTGTTTGTGCACCCCCAAACGTGATTACGATTGCTACCTCAACTTACCATTCAAAAAAACCTACGGAATCAAGCACTCATACCAAGTAAAGTAGTGCACCTTGCACGTGTTGTATTTTGATTTCAAGAGCTCCTTTTCTATGATTACAAAATAAAAATAAACCCTAATATATATTTCTCTAGTTTATTTAATTTTTTCCAAATGCATTCAATGAAATAAATTCCGAAAAATGAAAAAAAAATGGGAATAGGAAATTTCAAAATTTGAATTGCCCTTTCTTAAAGCAAAAGTATGGGATTTTGGTATTTCAAATATTGTTATTTAATGCAGGGATATTTCACATATTGTACTTTGAATTAACCCATCATTAATATTTGCATTTAATTTGGGGCATATCATGGGATATGGGGAAATCAAATTGATTAATTTTACCTACTTTAGATACAAGTGGGACAGTGACAAAAAACTCTTTGTGAACACTCGGGAAAACTAAAAATATTAATTTAGGCATAATAAAAAACCATTTAGAAAATAGAAATGAACATTAGGAAACAAATAAAATTAATTTTAATAGAACGATATACACCTCGTTTATTATTAATTTTAATCGAGTACAACTTCGATATTTTTAAAATATAATGCGCGTTAATTCGTGGGATAGCATGGGATTCAAGGAAATAAAATTTATTAATACTACCTACTTTAGAAACAATTGGGACATCAACAAAATTTTATTTGTCGACTCACGAGAAAATGATAATTATTAATTTCAGCATAATAAAAAACCATTTAGAAAACAGTGAACATTAGGAAACAAAAAAATTAAATTTTAAGAGAGCGATATATGCCTCATTAATTATTAATTTTTATCTAGTGCGAATTTGGTATTTTATAAATATAATTTTTGTTAGTTCGGGGAATAACATGGGATACATGGAAATCAAATTTATTAATAGTACCTACTTTAGAAACTGTTGGGACAACATCAAAATTTTCTTTGTGAACTCGCAGGAAAATGACAATTAGTAATTCAAGAATAATAATAAACCGTTTAGAAAATAGAAGTGATCGTTACAAAAAAATTAAATTTTAAGAGATTGATATACACCTCGTTTATTATTAATTTTTATCGAGTGAGAATTCGATATTTTTAGCTATCATTCACCTTAATTCACAAAAAAATCCAATAAAATGTCACATCTTGCAAGTTTGAACCAGTTAATTACACAATTATATAATTGACACATTTATTAAGAAATTTTTAATTAGTGATAGAATTAACAAATATTTTTTACCTATAAAAATCCGCATTATTAAGTTGTAACTGTAATCCATTAAAATGTTGCCACGTGGCATGAAATTTCTAATATATCTCATGATCGTCGATATTTTGGAGTTATTTACACTTTACTCTAGAAAAAATAAAACATAATTTTACGCTTCACCAGAATTTGAGAGTACCTTATAGATAGGAAAGAAAATAGCGACCGCTAAGCTCCATTAGAATGATATTTTTACAACACTGAATTCGAATAATAAATACTTAAATTTTATAGGGGTCGTTGTTTTCTCTTTAGCATGTATTAATGAACAACTCTGCATGTCATATGTTTTACATCTATTTGTTGAGTAGAATCCTAGCGGTCACTAGCCTCTACAACTCCTAGGTTTCATTTCCAAAAATGTAAATAAATATCTTTATAGTTTTCAATCACTAGTATTTTCATCAACTATAATTTTATCTTATTGACTATACATTCCTTCCACAATCAAGTGTGGCACTACATACTATTGAAACATTTCTCAACGTCTATATTACTCATAATTTCTTTTGTGTCTAACACATAATTTATATTGGTTCATATCAAGTAAAATACTTAAGAATCGTTAAGCTCCATTTCTTGAACAAGACGAATCAAATAGTGGGTGTGAAATAAAATTCTTAGCAACCACTAAGCTTCAATAATTACCAAAAGGAATGATTATGCGGAAAATAGGCTAAAAATTTTCTTTTGCAACATAGATGCTTTATGAACAAATCACGAAATAGATATTAGCGGTTGTTAGGCATTTTCCATAATATATTTTGATGAAACATATGTGAGCTACGAAAAATTTTTATTGTCAAAAGCTATGAAGGTATTTGCATAGTCTAGAAGAAAGATTATTAATAAAAAACAATTTAGGGTGCTCATATAACATCATAGGGGCTGTTAGGCACACACCTTTGCATATTTTATTTTTTTACAGATTGGTGTGCATCAATGATAATGATTAGTGACCGCTAAGCTCTACTACTTGTTAGGAGGAGTAGATTAGCGGCCACTAGGCTCAACTGATTTTTATTTTTAATATAGATATCAAACAATAGTTCATATTAAAGCAAATTCTTAGGGAATGCTAAGATCGAATAATTATAGGAAGGAATGATTTGCTTGAAGCTAGGCTAAACAATATCTTATTTCGAGCATAGTGCTCTAATAACATATCATAGTAATATATAATATTAGGAACTAGGCATTTTTCCATGAAATTTTTAGATGCAAAATATGTGAGATATAAAAATCGTTTCTCGTCGAAAGCTACAAAGGTATTTTGTGAAAGTAATAGATTAGTGGCCTCAAGGCTAAACTATTTATCAATTTCAAAAATTGTATAAAATCGCTAAGCTCAAATACTTACAAAACATAGCGCTTTATGCTTATTTTTTATTGTTAAATGAGAAAGGAATAGATTAACGTGCTCTAGGCCAAACCTGTTTCTTAATTAAGAAAAGTGAAATAAATAAAAAAATTGTATTACAAAAATGCTTAGCGACCGCTAAGCTACGATACTTATCTAACATAGTGCTCGAATAATGATCATATGAATGGATGAAATGGTGTCATCGCAAGAAATTTTTCATGTCAGTTCATATCAAAGAAAATGCATAGTGACTGTTAAGCTACATTACTTACTAAAAGGAGTGGCTTGGTGCTCACTTGGCTCTACTATTTTTGTTTTTAAAAAAATTGACCTAATAAAAATCATTTTTTGTCTTTGTGACAAAGATAAGAGTTAGAGCATAATAATAGAAGTACATATTTTAAACGTGAAGATGTATCCTGATCATCTTGGCCCTGCATATTTCTATAAATAACCCATTAAAAAAATAGTCCTAAACGTTTTACTAAAATTAGATGGAAAATATGAACACGGGTCGTGTTAAGAATGAATGATCTAAGACCATGAAGATAAATGCATGTTTTATGTTTACTAATTTTTCATTGATGAGAAGGCTATCGGACGTTATCCTCTATATTGTCGATGAATCTATTTTAACAATGCAAAAAAATCTCAACAGGATTGTAGTCATTGAATGTAATTATATTATATACGATAGACTATCTCTTGGCGAGCCAAGTCCTTGAATACAAACCTTCAAGAAGTATGGCTAATGAATAGAATTTTTACAAACTATAAGCGTCGTTAGTTAGTAAAAGGGAAGGCTTTGTTATTGCTACAATCGAAAATTTCTTGTAATTAACATAGCCATGTAGTATGACAATGTTAGATCATCATAACAGATGTACATCATTTAAACCTGAAGACATGTTCTGTCCTATCTTGGCCTTACATATTTTCTTAAAATCATCCTTCAAATAAAATATACCTAAAGGATCAACCACATATGTAGGGAAAAGGTGAACAAGATTCTCATGCAGATTAAATGATAGACTCCTATTTCATTGATAATATATTTCGATATAATATGTCTAATGGTGTGTTTGATAAAACAAAAAAACTTTTGTAGGCCTAGGAAAATAAAAAAACGGGTCTAAGTGTTATATGTGCGTGTCGACTCTCTCCAATCCTCGAAGCTAGTTTGGCAAGATAGCCGTGAAAAAAAAAAGGTGACCATCTTTCGATGCTAATATCATAATTAATAACATGACTAACGACTAGAAATGTTTTTGGAGTGTGTTTGTTGGATTGATAGAAGTTGATAATGTTGATTGATGTAAGGGAAGTTTGGTTGTACAAATATGTAGTAAATTTTGAGAAGCCATTTCACCAATGCGGAAGGTGTTATTATAGAGAATACTGAAGAGGGCTTTGAGAAAATAATGTTAGTGGAAAGCATGTTGTGTATAATTTATGAATAAGGAATTGTCTATAACTTGAACCATGTCGATACAAGATGTTATATCGATCAATTTTTTTCTAATATAGCGGTTTGTATGCCCCATCTATATGATTTGTATCATGAAGCAAGATGCGGTATGGAAATTTTAGACTATTTTTATTAAATTTTAAGTAATGAGTTTTTGTTCAAGACCACACTAATATTTTTTATTTCGAAGGAAAACAACAGAAGGGAATTGTCTATCCTCGAGACTTGTCTGGCTCTTGATGGCATGATCAAGATCTGTGCCTTGTTGGTCAATAATTCATAGTGGTGGCTTAATTTTTTTACTTTTCTATCTTGTGATGTTTTGTAATCGGATGTACTCCTAGGATTTTGTCTCCTAGTTTGAACTCGTGGCTTTGGGGCATGCTTCCTCACCACCCAATTTTTGGTGAATATTCTTATATCATTTTACTTGTTAATATAATATAAGATGTTATTCATAAATAAAACACACCATCAATCCCAAATTAGTAAATTAAAAGTATATGTAAAAAATAATGAGATTAATCAAAGGACCAAATATAGAATTTTTATTTTTTAATGATTATTAATAGTTTGAAGATTAAATTGTGTAGTATCATGATATTGATTACTGAGGTTGTCCCTGACTGTAGATTATAGACCTTGTTCCCACCCAATGTAAATTAATAAATGTATGAATCAATAAATTAAAGTGTTGGAACATTATCGGTCCATTATTATTGATGTGATTAGTAATGAATTAATTATTCAATGTGACTCTCATGTTACTGCTAATGTCACCATCAAAAAAATTGTGTGAATAAAATTCCTTTTTTATGCTTTCATTAATTACAGATTGGACCTTAAATCTTATATATTGGGAGGCTACTAAAAAGGTAGATTTTATAGAAAATCATGGGTCTGTCAAAGCGTTTTGTGATAAGATTGGAAATAAATATTTTGATCACCCGAACTCATCACATTTTCCAATAAAGGTCAATATTAAAGCCCCTAGCAAGCTTGTATTAATTACAAGCATGTGATGGCATAGTCACTCCATATATTTATTGATCTACTCTTCGTTTTTTCACACCTTTCATTTTTATTTCATTGGAATTCATTTTTTCTAACATGGCCTTTCCAATTTTTCCTTTCATGTAATTTTCCGCGTCGAGCATGAAATGGAATTTTATACCAAAATTTTACGTCGTCATTTGAAATCCATTTTTGAATTGAAACAGAGCAAGACCTGGTTGTTATTGAGGGAGTTCTTGGAGATGATTATCTTTCTCTAGAGGGACATCCGAGGGTAAATGTGGAAGTTTCTTTGACATTCATTTTTCATCTTCTTATCATACACCCAGTGAAGGATTGGGATTTGGAGATGGTTTGTCACTAGATCAAGCCAGCGTATAGGGTTGGAATGAAAGTGGAAATGGAAAAAACCATGAGTGCGTCATGGCCCTTGCTATCTAAGGCTCATTATAAATAGGAAGGTTTGGTGGACATGATCATTTTTTCATATTTTTATAAATGGTTTGACATCCTAATGCGATTCATGTTTGGTGTGTTTAAATGGGGTGAGACACCAAGGGTAGGACATAGTTTACTTCCCTTTCCTGACTTGGATGATATGTTTGCTCTACTGCAATAGGAATCGTCACGTTGGGATATTTTTAAGGGAATGTCACGAGGCATATGATTGGTTAAAGAGTCGAGTTGCTTTGTTAGAAAAGAGTGTCTTTTAACGAAAACGCCTACGGAAACCATTTTCATCCCTGTTAAAGTGGAGGTTACTGAGGTGTAATATTATTCAAATAAATAAATGCTTCTAAAATCCATCAGGGTGTAACTTTGTTTTGGTTTTTATGTAGCCTTTCCAGTTTCATTGTTACCAAATCATCTTGTCTTTCTTACGGTGCAGGCTTTTTGTATTCCCAACCACTTGTGTTTTTGGAATAGGCCCTTAAGCATTTTTTTTGCCAAAGTATTGTTAGATCGTTTGGGTTTTTTAGACTGATCCTCTCATTATATCTGTAATGTAAAGGGAAAGGGACCATTTAACCCTCCTTCAGTTATAAAAATCAAGAAATCATTGATAAAAAAAATTGTTGTGCATTGCACTATGCAGTTTCAAAAATTAATCAATATTAAATTTGGTTTGTTTGAATATGTCAATTATTTTCTAGAAGTGAAGACTAGAGGCCGCTAGCATCAATATATTATAGAATATCTTTCCATCAATGTAAAAAATAATATGTACATCTTTAGGATAGAGGATATAACGGTGGATTCATGGTTATCTTCCCATCACTTAAAAAATTGAGTTACATTGTAATGCCCCATTAAATGTTTCCCCAGTCCCTATCATGACAACCCTATTACTAAGCTTTTAACGTTGTGGTGCTCTTGTTGATCTTTTGTTGGCTTCGCCCTTGTCACAGAGAACAATTGGAATTCTCCCACTTCGTCATGTCTTCTCGTGTCATGTTGTTGTTTTCTACGGTTGGCCCCGCCTCGTCCATTACGTTTTCCTCCTATTAAAGGAAAACGGTGTGCTCGATTTATCAGGCTCGTAAGTTTGTTCTTGTTAATATGATTAACAAGTATTAATAAGTGGTAATAATAATAATAATATTATTATTATTATTATTTTTTATTTATCGATCGACGATAACTTCGTTATCTGATCGTCGACTTGTTATCAACTTGTTGTTATCTATCGATAAGTGATTGTAGGGAAAACACATAAACTTACACAATCTTTTAATTAAATAAAAATACATATACAATTTAATATAAAATTAAATAAAACCAATATGAAGGCTAGGGTGAAAAGCTCTAAAACGTTTGCTGTTAGGGTTTTGTCTTTTTGGCATTTGGGATGGGGCGAATTTGGGGGGGAGCAAAACCAGGGGCATTTTGTCCCATTTTCCTCTATTCACACACAGGGCAAATGCTGCAAAATGTGAATGCACATGGCAAGGGAAAAGTGGTTCTGTGTGATGTTGGGTCGCAGGTTTTTGCTCAAGTCATTTTGCTTTGGGCATTTTTGTCCTTTTTCCAAAGAAATGCATCACCAAATGTCATCCCATGGAGTGCCATGTTTTCCTTTTTCGGCCTATGCCAGTATCCTCCCAACCTATGCTAAAAAAATGAGTTTTTGAACTCAAGGGACATTTATCCAAGCATAAAGATGGAGGTATTTGTCAGATATTGTAGTTGCAGCTTCCCTAGTAGACATGTATGCAAAATGCAGAAGAACAAACAGCACGTGTATGGTTTCACAGAATACCCAAAAAAATGTGTTCTCTGAACTGCAATGATGATAGCAGGGTATGCACTACATGGAGTTGTTGAAAAGGCATGGGAACTAGTTGTTAGAATGCCTCAAAGAAATGTGGTATCATAGAGTGTTATGATTTGTAGGATGTGTAAAAAAATGAGTTTGTTGAAAAGGCCTTGGAAACTTTCAAGCAAATGCAATTGGTACGTGTAAAGCCAGACTCCACAACCTTTTTCCAGCATCCTCCCGGTCTGTGTCAGAATGGGAGCTTTTGAGCAGGCCTCAGACAACCGTCATAGCATAATGGTAGAGGATTTTTAGTTGTAAATGTGCTAGTAGACAAGTATACAAATTGCGGAAGCTTACACAAGGCAAGTCAACTGTTTGACAAAATGCCTCAAAGAAATGTTGTCTCATGGAATGCCAGATTGCAAGATATGCACATAATGGATCTGTTTAAAGGTTTTAGAAATGCACAAGCAATTACTTAATCTATTATAAAACTTCAAGTGATTGGGAAGTTGGTGTGACGTGGTGGAGGTTAGATCCGTGGCTCGTGAACCGTCGATTGACGTGGTCTGCCGTGCGAGATATTGAACCGGCCGCGGTTTAACCGACTCCATCCCTTCCAGGCATGGTTCTTCTTCCCTTACCTCTCATAATTCTCGTGGTTTTAGTTCTATTTTGTAACTAAATATAGTTTTAAATTATTCAGATTTTTAATACAATTAAATGTTCCTTCAACTCGTTGCAAAACAATAAATTTTCATGTCATAACTCACAAAGTCATTATAACTTGTCTACTTTACACCATGAACTATCACCCTCTCTTCGAGATGATTTAAAAAACTCTTACCCATCTTAATCGCTCCAATATTGTTTTATCAACTAGACGAATTTGACTCCCATTGATAAAGTTGACCTTTTCCCTGTTTTAAATAGTTAAATTTTGCATTTTTCGGAGACTCACTAAGTACCCTTCACAACTCTTGGAACAAGATGTGAAGTTTCATTCGTGTACCTTGGTATATGAGGAGTCACCTTGACCTTTGGTTTGACTTGAAACGAACATATGACATTATTTTGACGCTCTTATAGGAGCCATGTTACACTAGTTTACAACAGTAGAAAGCTATTAAATCTAGAAAGTTGGCTTTCGTTTTGAACCGCCATTTGAAACCTGGATAGAGAAATTATTTCCCATCTTCACAAACCTCTAGTGTTTATACTATAAAATTGTATGGAACATTCAGTTTAGGGAAAAACACTTTTTTGGATAGTTTGGCAAAGCCATTTAATAGGCCTCTGGTTGCAGTTTGACGAGGTCAAACTGGACCTATATCAACTTGTCGCTCCAAAAAACTTGTCGCCATTTGAAAATGGTTTTCTAGTTCTCAGTCCCATCGACTCTAATGAATTCTCCTTATATAGGGAACTAGTGGGAAGTGTCTTGTTGTGTGCATATCCATCAAATGTCGAGTTTTGGACGTGGGTTTAGAAGCCCTCGAGCTAAATTTTGTCCTTTTACAACCGGGTCAACTACGATCAATAGCCCTTAAAATTAGCTACCAAACGTAAACCCTTCACTCTTTTCAATTCCATCGCCGATTCTATGAACTCTTGGTATATCTAGGGACATGTAGAAATTTGATCATGGTGTGCATTCTCATCGAAGATAACTTTTGGAAGTGGTTTCTTAGCCTCCGAGCCCATTTTGTATGCGTTTTTGTAGCTAGTAAGAAAATGTAAAAATAGAAAGTCATGACCCTTGTAGGGTTACCAAACAACCCTGGAAACATTTAACACATGAAAATAATTGTTTAAAACCCTTTAGTGTATCTGTTGTGTGAAATATAAATTTTGACAAAATGGTGTTTTCTCTCTCTTCCCTTCTCTTTCTCTCTCTTGGGTTACAAAGTGAAGTGAAATGAAATGCAATGAATACATGTTTCTAGACCTTTTTATTTCGATTGCAAATTGTAATTATTGTCATATGTAAATGGGAAACTAAAAATGATACTTATGTTAGGTTAGGGTGGATGCCATGCCAGTGAATTATCGTTGATATCATGCTCACGTGGGTTTTGCAGGATGGAAGAATGATGACGAAAAAGGTGATGTGTAATTTAATTATTATTATTGTAATTTTTACAAGTCATTATAAAATGAATAACTGTATAATGTAGTCTCTTGTTACAGAAAAGTTATAATTGAAATTTGTTAATATGTATGAGATGCTAGTTTTAGGGATATCTTAGGAAATGTGCATCTAATCACCGGTTCAATTTGATTCTTAGTTGTGTATGGAAAAAGGGTTGATATATATATATATAGTAAATGAAATTGAAGTTAATATATTGTAGTACTTTCTCAAGATTCAATAAAGGATTAAATTAATTACTAGGTTATCTTCTTACCTTGTAAATGTAATAAAGAGTTTTAATGGGAACACTCAACCCTAATAAAATATTCGTGCATAACTTGCCTGCATGTGTGATCCTTTTTACCATATAAGAAATTTAAAACCGTAGAACGAACTTAAGATTTGCACTCGATGGAACCTCCTAGGTTAGGTAAATAAAACCCCTAGTTGGAGTTTACCGTCATAGTCATTATGTTTAGTGACATTGTCATGAACCCATATTTTAGGAATGTCATGGTCCAACTTTATCCAGTATGCGGTTTCCTTCTAGTTTTGGTAATCGCGAGAAGAATGCCCTCTCTTTAGGTCCGACACTAGGTTGAGTGTTGAAGACCACCTTAGAAGTCACCTTATGAGTCCTTGTTCGAAGGAATGACTAAGCGGTGCTACCTTGGTTTCTATCAAAATAACATCTTGGTATTTTCTTGAATGTGGTTTAGTATAAATATGTCCACTTGCCTTAAACTCTTATATAGTTGAGGCGTAGATCATTAAGTGCATATTGGAATAAACCAAACCTCAGCTGATTAGGAGGTGTCACTTGTGGTTCATGTATAGTTTACAATTCTTCCAATCATGTACCCCTTCAAGATGTTAGACAAATACTTATGTAACTCCTGATTACAAAACAATGCTAATAACGAGACCATAGTGCGATGTAAGAGCATATCATATAAGATGAGAATGAGATTGGAGATTAGGATTAAGGTCACTCTTGGAGTCCTTTTAACTTAATTAAACATTATCATGTGTTGCAAAGAATATGAATTGTTTGGTGTGATCAAACTTCGAGAAAATAAAAGATATATATATATATATATATATATATATATATATATATATATATATATATATATATATAATCAAATTTGGAATTCAACAAGTTTTTGAACTATAATGATAATGGTAGGGAAATAACTATACCGTGATCAAAGAATGTTTTGGGAAAAATCTATATTGAATCTAAGTCTCCCTCAATCCCAAGATTTCATCTTGACATCATGTTAGGTTCACTTGTGTAGCAAGGTTAAATTCTAAACATTGAATAAGCATTTTGGGAAGCATAATCTTAACATAAGAATGAGAGAGTTAGAATTTTGTATGAAATTTGAAATATGGAAAATACTTATGTAAGTTATGAAGATTGGCATAAGGGTAAAGAGCAAAATTAAATGGTTGAACAATAAGTGAAATTTGAAACGAATTTTTAGAACATGTAGGTGGAAAAAGGGAGAAAATTATGCTTACATAATAATGTTCTTGGAATGTTAATCGTAACTAAAATACATTTAAAGTAATGATGTGTTGTGGGTTTGTCGTTCCTAAAGTCACGTTTCTTGTGGTTGGGTCATTGCTAGTATTCGTTCATTAGGAAAAGTGTGGCATCGACATGCCTATGTCATTTTCATGGGTCTGTGAGTCGATGACTTATGTGATTGTCATATGTGAGTCGAGTTTTTGTACTTGGAGCCTGTGTTGTGTTGTGTGTAGTGAACAATGTAAGTCAAAAAAATTATCCTGGTATTTTTACTGTTGTATTTGGGTGCGTAAAATGCGGGCACTACATATGGTATCAGAGCAGAGGTTCATGCTCTCGAACCTCTGGGATGGATTGGAGTTGTGATGATTTTGCATGATAGTGATGGTGTTACATGATGGGTTACATGATGGTGATGGTGTTTCATGATGGTGATAAATATGGGAAGAGTAATGTGTTTTAAGAGTGATGTGATCTATGTCGTAATTATGGGGGATGGGAGTATTCTCTCTCCTTCGTGTGGATTCTATGAAGAATTCACTTGTGAATTACTGCTTGTGATGAGAGTATTGACTCTCCTTTTCATGGATCCAATGAGGAATCCATGTGTGATGTACCGCCTTGTTTTGTGTGAATGGAATGATATTGTGAATTGTAGAGTGTTGGAACATTTTGACCTTATCTGATGTGAAGATGTATTGATGTATTGATGTATTGCATGACAAAATTGATGTAAAGTGAATCACGCTTATCGTGATGTCATCACCGCATTGTGATTAGTTGTGTGCATTGTCGTGTTGTATATTGCAATTTAATTTATGTTGTAAGGTTAGACATTGTTTCCTCTTACATATAATTCATGTAATATGTGATGGTTCATGTCGCGATTTAGGGGCATATGGTGAGTATGATCCCTAGTGAACAGTGATTACACTTTGGGTGTAGGATGTGGTAATGTGATGTATCATAACCCGTGAAAGTAGTGATTGTGTTATACCTCTGTATATATATACCATGCGTAATACGTTATGGTTGTTGTGTGTGAATTACCATTGTGTTAGTGATGTAGTTATGTGTATGTTGTGAAACCTTACACTAGACAACCCTAAGGGGATAAACTGTCAAGAGTGTATGTGTGGAGAGAGGAGGCATGGACCAGGTTGTCATAATCTTGAGCTGAGTACAAGTGAGAAAGTGGAGTCTTATATAGACTGAAAACCCACTTTTATCTATTTAGTATACTTCAAGCTTGCTCAATATATTGTGGGTGTGCACCACCTTAGGCTCAACTTATGCAACTAGAGTTCCCTGCTCTTTCCTATTGGATTGTTCATTGAATAATCCTATGTGATTTTGACTATGTTGATCCTTGTGGGAGTATGGAGGAATGATTCAGGTAGAGATGATGACAGTTACATTATTTGATATACTCATTTCTGGTTACATGTATATTTCTACAAGTTGAGGCTCGATGTCCGAGTGCTAGCAACTTGATGAGTACCCCTTTGGTGGCGGTATGAGGCCACATAGTGATTGTAATGTGCTATTTCTCTATACATATTTTTATTCGTAAATTGATCATTATCTATTTTAGCTAGAACCAATCATTTTCTTGATTGACATGTTCTTATATTTTGGGCATTTATTTGATTTTTGCATTAACATTTGGATTTTACACTAACCATGGCTAATTAGCCATTTGTTTTTTTGTTTTCTTAGTTTTAAAATTTCTTTTCATATTTAAAATTTTTGTAGCCTAGCCCAAGGCTTTTGATTTTGCCACTTGGCATTTGATTGGATTGTTATGCTGGTTCTAATGTCGTAATGTGTTGGGTTAGGGTCATGGGATTAACCATGGAGTGGTTGAACCTATGGACCCACTTCGTTGTATGGGGGTACACCCCAAGGAGTTATAGATAACTAGCGGGTTGTTGAACCACGAGTTATTATGTCACTTGGGTTGGGGGTGACGGGTTTGTATGTGCCTAGGGTAATAGGGTGACCTGGCCTCATTAAAAGGAGAAAGGAGACGGGACTCTATGGTTGAGTGACCTGTTATTCTTTATGACACTCTATCGTTGAGTGACCTGTTATTCTTTATAACACTCTATGGTGGAGTGACCTGATATTCTTGATGGGGCTCTATGGTTGAGTGACCCGACTTGGTTCGCACTATGTTTCTTCCTCTTGGGAGGTTTATGGATTTTATCTGGTGATGCTTTGGGGAGGTATATGGAGTTGTATTCTATTGATTTTAGAGATATCTAGAGTTGTTTTGTGATGCCTTGTGATTGGTGGAGGTTGGTATAGTGAGTTATGTATACCTGTGTGAGTCTTTTTGACACCTTGTTATGTATGAGGCTTGACTCTTCTCTTGGTTGGTATGGACTATTGGATATTGTCTTGGCACTATGTTGGTGCAGTCATTGATTTTGGGGCTTGTGATACCCGTTGTATATGTATCAGCATGTTGATTTTGTTGTCAGTCATATGTGTGTACTAGATCTATGTCTAGGACATAATTGTTGGAAATTATTTGCTATGTGGTCTACTTGTTGTCATTCCATGGTTTGGTGAAACCCTTGTGATGTGATACGGTCGTGAAAGTATGCAAAAGTATGCTTGTGAAATTTTAGTGTTGTGTATGACCCTGGTAGGGTGTTGTGACTGTAGTCCATGATGGGAACCCACAGAATGAAATAACTAAAATTCTACAAAAATGAAATTTTAAAGAACTTGAATTAAGAATAATGTTAATAGAAAGAGATTAATTAAATAATGAATAAGATGGAACTACCAATATTCACATAACCTTGAAAGTTAAAATTTCTACCAAATGTTCCTAGGGCCACCCCATAACCATGATTTTGTATCTGAAATCTTAACCTTAGAGCTTACCCTCACCCATTTTGTCCCTTGTTGCTTACCATTTCTCTTTCTTCATTATATGTCGCATTGAGGACGATGCTTTCTTAAGGGGAGGAGAATGTAATGCCCCATTCGATGTTTCCCCAGTCCCTGTCATGATGACCATGTTACTAAGCTTTTAATGTTGTGGTGCTCCTGTTGATCTTTTGTTGGCTTTGCCCTTATCACAGAGAACAATTGGAATTCTCCCACTGCATCATGTCTTCTCGTGTCGTGTTGTTGTTTTCTACGGTTGGCCCGCCTCGTCCATTACGTTTTCCCCTATTAAAGGAAAACGGTGTGCTCGATTTATCAGGCTCGTAAGTTTGTTCTTGTTAATATGATTAACAAGTATTAATAAGTGGTAATAATAATAATAATAATATTATTATTATTATTATTTTATTTATCGATCGACGATAACTTCGTTATCTAATCGTCGACTTGTTATCAACTTGTTATCTATCGATAAGTGATTGTAGGGAAAACACATAAACTTACACAATCTTTTAATTAAATAAAAATACATATACAATTTAATATAAAATTAAATAAAACTAATATGAAGGCTAGGGCAAAAAGCTCTAAAATGCTTGCTGTTAGGGTTTTGTCTTTTTGGCATTTGGTATGGGGTAAATTTTGGGGGCGGAGAGCAAAACTAGGGGCATTTTGTCCCATTTTCCTCTATTCACGCACAGGGAAAATGCTCCAAAACGTGGACACACATGGTAAGGGAAACGTGGTTCTGTGTGATGTTGGGTCGTAGGTTTTTGCTCAAGTCATTTTTATTTGGGTGTTTTTGTACTTTTTCCAAAGAAATGCATCGCCAAATGTCATCCCATGGAGTGCCATGTTTTCCTTTTGCGGCTTGTACCAGTATCCTCCCAGCCTGTGCCAAAAAAATGAGTTTTTGAACCTGCGTGGACATTTATCCAAGCATAAAGATGGAGGGATTTGTTAGATATTGTAGTTGCAGCTTCCTTGGTAGACATGTATGTAAAACACGTAAGAACATACAGCACGTGTATGGTTTCATAGAATACCCAAAAAAAAACATGTTCTCTGGACTACAATGATAGCAGGGTATGCATTACATGGAGTTGTTGAAAAGGCATGGGAACTAGTTGTTAGAATGCCTCAAAGAAATGCGGTCTCATAGAGTGCTATGATTTGTAGGATGTGTAAAAAAATGAGTTTGTTGAAAAGGCCTTGGAAACTTTCAAGCAAATGCAATTGGTACGTGTAAAGCCAGACTCCACAACCTTTTTCCAGCATCCTCCCAGCCTCTGTCAAAATGGGAGCTTTTGAGCAGGCCTCGGACAACCGTCATAGCATAATGGTAGAGGATTTTTAGTTGCAAATGTGCTAGTAGACAAGTATGCAAATTGCGGAAGCTTACACAAGGCAAGTCAACTATTTGACAAAATGCCTCAAAGAAATGTTGTCTCATGGAATGCCAGGATTGCAAGATATGCACATAATGGATCTGTTTAAAAGGTTTTAGAAATGCACAAGAAACTACTTACTCTGTTGGAAAACTTCAAGTGATCGGGAAGTTGGTGTGACGTGGTGGAGGTTAGATCCAGGCTCGTGAACTGGTTGACAAAGTGCCAAGTGAGATATTGAACCGAAGTCGCAAGTTTAACCGACTCTATCCCTTCCAGGCATGGTTCTTCTTCCCTTACCTCTCATAATTCTCGTGTTTTTAGTTCTCTTTTGTAACTAAATAGAATTTTAAATTATTAGGATTTTTAATACAATTAAATGTTCCTTCAACTCGTTCTGAAAACAATAAATTATCGTGTTGTAACTCACGAAGTCATTATAACTCGTCTACTTTAAACCATGAACTATCACCCTCTCTTCGAGATGACTTAGAAAACTCTTACTCATCTTGATCACTCCAATATTGTTTTATCGACTAGACAAATTTGACTCCCCATTGATAAATTTGACCTTCCCCTGTTTTAAATAGTTAAATTTTGCATTTTTCGGAGACTCACTAAGTACCCTTCATAACTCTAGAAATGAGATGTGAAGTTTCATTCATGTACCTTGGTATATGAGGAGTCACCTTGACCTTTTGTTTGACCTGAAACAAACATATGACATCCTTTTGACACTCTTATAGGAGCCCTGTTACACTGGTTTACAACAGTAGAAAGTTGTTAAATCTAGAAAGTTGGCTTTTGTTTTGAACCGCCATTTGAAACCTGGATAGAGAAATTATTTCCCATCTTCACAAACCTCTAGTGTTTATACTATAAAATTGTATGGAACATTCAATTTAGGGAAAAACACTTTTCTAGATAGTTTGGCAAATCCATTTTATAGGCCTCCAGGTCATAGTTTGACGAGGTCAAATTGGACCAATATTGACTTGTCGCTCTAGAAAACTTATCGACTCTAATGAATTCTCCTTATATAGGGGAACTAGTAGGAAGTGTCTCGTTGCGTGCATATCCATCAAACATCAGTTTTGGACGTGGTTTTTTGAGCCCTTGAGCTAACTTTTGTCCTTTTACAACTGGGTCAACTATGATCAGTAGCCCCGAAAAATTAGCCGCCAAACGCAAACCGTTCACTCTTTTTCAATTCAGGCTTCTATGAACTCTTGGTATATCTGGGGACACGTAAAAAGTTGATTGTGGTGTGTGTTATCATCAGAAGATAACTTTTGGAAGTGGTTTCTTAGCCTCCGAGCCCGTTTTGTACGTTTTTGTAGCTAGTAAGAAAATGTAAAAATAGAAAGTTGCAGACCCTCGTAGGGTTGCCAAACCACCCTGAAACTTTTAACACACGCAAATAATTGTTTAAAACAATAGAAAGTGTAGACCCTCGTAGGGTTGCCAAACCACCCTGGAAACTTTTAACACATGCAAATAATTGTTTAAAACCCTTTAGTGTATTTGTTGTGTGAAATAGAACTTTTGACAAAATGGTGTTTTCTCTCTCTTCCCTTCTCTTTCTCTCTCCTGGGTTACAAAGTGAAGTGAAATGAAATGCAATGAATACATGTTTCTAGACCTTTTTATTTCGATTGCAAATTGTAATTATTGTCATATGTAAATGGGAAACTGAAAAATGATACTTATGTTAGGTTAGGGTGGATGCCATGCCAACGAATTATCATTGATATCATGCTCACGTGGGTTTTGCAAGATGGAAGAATGACGATGAAAAAGGTGATGTGTAATTTAATTATTATTATTGTAATTTTTATAGGTCATTGTAAAATGAATAACTGTATAGTGTAGTCTCTTGTTACAGAAAAGTTATAATTGAAATTTGTTAATATGTATGAGATGCTAGTTTTAGGGATATCTTATAAAATGTGCATCTAATCACCGGTTCAATTTGATTCTCATTTGTGTATGGAAGAAAGGGTTTGATATATACATATATATATATATATATATAGTAAATGAAATTGAAGTTAATATATTGTAGTACTTTCTCAGTATTCAATAAACGATTAAATTAATTACTGGGTTATCTTCTTACCTTGTAAACATAATAAAGAGTTTTAATGGGAACACTCAACCCTAATAAAATATTCATGCATAACTTGCCTACATGTGTGATCCTTTTTACCATATAAGAAATTTAAAACCGTAGAACAAACTTAAGCTTTGCACTCGATGGAACCTCCTAGGTTAGGTAAATAAAACCCCTAGTTGGAGTTTACCATCATAGTCATTATGTTTAGTGACATTTTCATGAACCCATATTTTAGGAATGTCATGGTCCAACTTTATCCAGAGTATGTGGTTTCCTTCTAGTTTTGGTAATCGCGAGAAGAATGCCCTCTCTTCAGGTCCGACACTAGGTTGAGTGTTGAAGACCGCCTTAGAAGTCACCTTATGAGTCCTTGTTCAAGGAATGACTAAGCGGTGCTACCTTGGTTTCTATCAAAATAACATCTTGGTATTTTCTTGAATGTGGTTTAGTATAAATATGTCCACTTGCCTTAAACTCTTATATAGTTGAGGCATAGATCATTAAGTGCATATTGGAATAAACCAAACCTCAGCTGATTAGGAGGTGTCACTTGTGGTTCATGTATAGTTTACAATTCTTCCAATCATGTACCCCTTCAAGATGTTACACAAATACTTCTGTAACTCCTGATTACAAAAAAATGCTAATAACGAAACCATAGTGCGATGTAATAGCATATCTTATAAGATGATAATGAGGTTGGAGATTAGGATTAAGGTCACTCTTGGATTCCTTTTAACTTAATTAAACATTATCATGTGTTGCAAAGAATATTAATTTCTTGGTGTGATCAAACTTCGAGAAAATAAAAGATATATATATATAAATCAAATTTGGAATTCAACAAGTTTTTGAACTATAATGATAATGGTAGGGAAATAACTATACCGTGATCAAAGAATGTTTTGGGAAAAATCTATATTGAATCTAAGTCTCCCTCAATCCCAAGATTTCATCTTGACATCATGTTAGGTTCACTTGTGTAGCAAGGTTAAATTCTAAACATTGAATAAGCATTTTGGGAAGCATAATCTTAACATAAGAATGAGAGAGTTAGAATTTTGTATGAAATTTGAAATATGGAAAATACTTATGTAAGTTATGAAGATTGGCATAAGGGTAAAGAGCAAAATTAAATGGTTGAACAATAAGTGAAATGTGAAATGAATTTTCAGAACATGTAGGTGGAAAAAGGGAGAAAATTATGCTTACATAATAATGTTCTTGGGATGTTAATCATAACTAAAATACATTTAAAGTAATGATGTGTTGTGGGTTCACCGTTCCTGAAGTCACGTTTCTTGTGGTTGGGTCATTGCTAGTATTCGTTCATTAGGAAAAGTGTGGCATCGACATGCCTATGTCATTTTCATGGGTCTGTGTGAGTCGATGACTTATGTGATTTTCATATGTGAGTCAAGTTTCTATACTTGGAGCCTGTGTTGTGTTGTGTGTAGTGAACAATGTAAGTCAAAAAAAAATTATCCTTGTATTTTTCCTGTTGTATTTGGGTGTGTAAAATGCAAGCACTACATACACTATATCATTTTGGAAACTGGAGGTCTTGAATTTTAAAATATTTGGAGGTACTTGAGAAAGGAATAAATTTAATTATCTTTCCCTAATAATAGAAGATACCTTTGTAAATGGATCTATTTCTTTGACAAAAACCTCTCCTATAATAATCTGCCTAGTGAAATTCCCGCCATTACAAACTTTGCATGTTTTCCTCCATACGATTGTAGATATAAACACAAATTTTCTTTGTGTACCAATTGATTTCATTTCTTATGCTTTTTCAATATCACCAATTACTTGATGCAAGAAATATTAGTCATCTTTTAAGTATCTCGGTTCCAGAGACATTCTTCTATTATTATCAAAATTTGGCAAACTCTCGATATGTATGATGTTTTCAAACAAAATTGTGGCCCAATGCAATGAACAACATCCATCTCAAAACCAGAAATTGTTTGCATTTGTTAGGGTTCAGTACTACTATTGTGTATAATTATAGCTTTGTACTGTTCAAATCATCCAAAGGTATTTACAAAAGGATCTGCAAACAATATCGAGTAAGGTGTTAAAACTAACATGGCAAGACATGATTTCATGTTGTATAGATTATTAGATGACAAATCAGAAAGAAATGTCATATTTCAAAAAAAAATGACATATCTATTTGTTATATTTAGGTTCTCCAAGGTTGGTCATACTGCACATGAACATGGCTCTTTACATATACAATGACATAATGACAATCACAAAAAAACTTAAAGAGAAATATGTAATTCGATATGGTGCTACAAGTAATATTTATAAATGTGATCTAAAGAATTCCAAGCCAATTGTTATAAAGAGAATGTACAGTTGTTACCCACTAATATTGTTTGCATTTGAAACTGATGTGGAAACAATTGGAAGCATCAAGCATCAGGATCTTGAGAGTCTGTATGGATGTTCATTTTCTCCACTTGGAAACCTGATGTTTTATGATTACATGGTAAATAGAATTCTTTGAGACATCCTACATGGTGAGTAAAATTATTATGTTATGAAGAAAAATTAATTTGTACATTGTAGATTCAATTTTTGAAACAGAAGTGTCCAATCAACCTCTAACCTTCAGAGTAAAATGGATATTAGGAAAATCTAACAAGTGTTTTATTAAGTTTTATTTTTTGTGTACAATCATCAAAGAAGATTAAGCTAGACTGGAACAATCAACTATAGATTTCTCATGGTGTTGAAGAAGGATAGAGATATCTTCATTATGACTATAACACACGCATTGTTTACAGGATGTGAAGATTTCTAACATTCTTTTGGATTATAATTTCAACACAAAGTTATCAGAAATTGGCATTGCCAATTAAATTTCCTCAACCAAACACCACACCTCTATCTATGTTATGGGTACCGTTTGTTACATTGACCAAGAATATGCAAGAACATCAAGGCTAAATAAGAAATTTGATGTATATAGTTATGGGATTGTTCTTCTAGTGTTGCTAACGGGAAGGAAGTTGTGGCCAATAATTCAAATATACCAAATTTGGTAAGATTTATGTTTGTTAATTTTAATTTGAAGATTACATTGTATGTTTTTAAGTATTTTTAAGGTTTTTGTCGTCGAGAAGTCAAATCGGGTGGAATTGTCTTTGACATTCATAAGTGAACCCGATTCTATCAAAAGAAGACTACACAACACTTATGGAAACTATTGATACGTGAAGTTGCAAAAACCTAAAGGGATCTTGGGATTGTAAGAAAAACTTCCAGATGGCATTGCTTTGTATTAAGAAATGACCATTTATTCGACCCACCATGCATAACATTGCTAGATTTCTAACAAAGACAATGTCGGTTCCTTCTCCTACACAATTTTCTAATATCCGAACAAACCAACTGACCCCTAATAATAATTACATGAGGTATTTGGATGGATATGTAGATGGTAAACACATTGATGTTATAGGGAGCACAAGTTGCACTTCTGAAAGGCATTTGTTTGTGAGATTTAGTGAGGTGATTTCACAAAACAATTTTTGACTAGAATGAGACTTGGACGATGTTGTGATGGGAAAAAAACATCCCCTGGAGTCCTCTCTTTCCCGAGGTCTGCTTTTCTCAATAGATGAGCCAATTTTCAAGTAAACAATGACTCGTTTTATCTATTATAGTCTAGATTTTTTTTCCATAATAATTCAAACCTTTCTAAACACTTAAAACAAATAAAATTGTACCCGAATTTCTTTTAGAAGGCAATATTGGATTTTGGGTAATTTATTCCTTTTGCACTTTCTGAATAGGATTTTTTTCTTCATAGTTAAATCAATCCACTTCCAATACTAGTATTAATACACTCTTCTATTATTTCCTACTCGTAAATACTAGTCTCTACTTTGATAGCACCTCCACTGTTATATTACTCAACACTACTTGTATCTATACCGGAAGTCCCATTCTAGAGGCAGAAAATGTAATCATGTTTTGTGAAAATAAAATTGTCCACAAAACATGACGACTCCTCATATAAGATTTACAACTATATATGTATGAATTTTTAACAAATTTGAAATGTACATATAGAACCTTTCAATGTAAAGATGATGATAGATCAATTTTGTTATTTCTTGACTAAAAAATACAATTTTGGCACAATGATTTTTTTATTGATGTAAACTATAAAATAATGGTTCAATGTATCTTCGAGGGCGTAAGATGAATTTCTCACAAAAAAATTCCTTGCATTGTGTCAAGGATTATTTTATTTTCTTGCTCATAGAAGTGACTCATTATTTATATGGAGAATGGAACAATTTACAGGAATAAATTCTACTATCTTTCAAAGTAATAGAATTTGTGATATACATAAACTCCCAACTTTGTTGTTTTCTTTTAATGATTACTCGAAGATATAGTTTATAATAATAAACACTAGTGAACTTGTAAAATCTAAAAAATAATACTTGAGTTGTTATAAGGTATATTTCGGGGTGAGAATGTAATTATACTGTAACTTCCACCGGAAGTCAAAATAACACCACTAAAATTTAAGGCCAGTGTCAAATTTAAGGATATGTACATACTAAACATTGAAAGTGTGTGCCTCACATTTTTAAAGTACGAGATCCACACTTTGAAAGTGCGAGTGCAAGACTTTGCACTTTCAAGGTGCGAATCTCAAACTTTGAAAGTGCGGGGCTTGCAATTTCGAGTGTGGGGATCATATTATTCATAATGCAGGGATATCACTTCAAAAGTGTGAGGCTCGGACTTTTCATAGTGTGGGGCTCACAAACTTTCAAGAGTGTGGGGCTATCACTTGAAACTATGAGGTCATGTCAAAATTTAAAAGTGTGATCCCCTCACTTTCGCAGTGTGAGCCTCACACTTAAATACAACGGATCATGACTTATAATAGTTACCGGATAGCTAACCTTACATCAAGGATTTTTCACTTTCATTTAATACAACGGGATCATGACTTATAATAGTTATCAATTGCTCACCTTAGATCAAGGCTCATGACTTATAAGAGTTAAATACCGCTCACCTTACATTGAGGCTCATGATTTATAATAGTTAGCGACCGCTCACCTTAATACAATGAGATTAGAAAATAATAGTTAATGTCCGCTCATGACTTTGAACCGGCTTTTGTAGAGGAAGTTATTGTTAATTTTTATTTTTATTAATCCAATGGGCTCATGTCTTATAATATTTAGCAGTTTCTAGTCTTACATACTCTCAACATTGAAAATCTAAAAAATGGAGAAATTGGAATCCAATAATAGCCAAATTGGAATCCAATAATAGTGATATTAGAATCCAATAATAGTGATATTGGAATCTAATAATAGTGAAATTGGAACTAGAATAATTCCAATAATGACAATATTGGAATCCAATATTCCTACTAATGGATTCCAATAATAGTAATAATGGAATCCAATATAGAAAAAAATAGAATCCAATATATGCAAAAACAGAGATGGATTTCTTCCAAAATTTAAAATACTTGAGTCCAGATTTACTAGAATATGTCCTGATTTAGTGAAACAATTTATTAAAAATATGTCAAGCATGAGTCAGCAAAAATCATTGGCATGGCATCCACATAAATCTAGTATAATTAACATTTTTAGTTTCCATTTACATAACCATAGTAATTTACATGCGAAAAGAGAGGGTTAGAGACATAAATTCATTTCATTTCATTTCTTAACTAAGGGAGGAGAGAGAAAGAGATAGGGAAGAGAGAGAAGAGAGAAGCACTATTTTTCCAAAAGTTAGATTTCACACAACAAGCCACAAGAGAGAGTTGCATACAGTTAATTATAAGTGTCAATAAGTTTTCATGATGGTTTATTGTCTTGACTAGGGTCCTGTGGCCTTATTTTACATTTTTATACTAGTTGCGAAAACATCTAATTTTGGCTTAGAGGCTAAAGAACCACGTTTAAAAGTTGTCTTCCAATAGGAAAATGCACAATGGGTAAATTCCTTCATTTACTCCTATATACCAAGAATTCATAGGAATTGACAGAGTTTAGAATTGGTGAATGGTTTGCAAACGGTGGCTAGTTTTCTAGGGCCACCGATCGTAATTGGGCTAGTTGTAAAAGAAACCAATTTTAGCTCAAGGGATAAGAAACCACATATGAAAACTGATTTCCAATAGATGAATGCTCCATGGAAAATTTCCTACATGATCTTCTATATATGGAGAATTCACCTTAGGAGTCGACATTTAAAAGAGAACTAGTAAACGGGTTACAAATGGCAACTAGTTTTCCAGAGCCACCGTAATTGGTTTAGCTTGACCTAGTCAAACAATGACCAGAGGCCTATAAAACCCCTTTTCCAAACTAGCTAGAAACATTTTTTTCCACAAACTAAAGTTTACAAGAAATTGTCTAGTAGAAATACTAGAGGTTTAAGGAGGAAAACATTTCTTCACACATGGGTCCAAATGGTGAGACGAAACAAAAACCAAATTTTCACTTTTAACAACTTCCTAAAACTATGAGATAGGGTAATAAGGCTCCTAGATTGGTGGAGAAAAGGGCACAAATGGTCAATTGGGGCTGATCTAAGGCTTTATGTGACTCCCCACATAACAAGGAACACAAAAAAACTTGACATTTCTTTTTGGGGCTCAGAAAGTTGTTTTGTGAGTCTCTAAATATTGTGTTTTTCTAACTTTACAAGTAGATTGAAATGGTTATTTTAGTTGACGACTCAAACTCTCACTAGTACCAGTGGACACGAGCACCTAATTCTAATACCCTAGTTAGCAACATATAAGGTTGTGGTAGCAACATGGTTGATGGTCAAATTGTAAGTCAGTAACATAAATCACAAGGTGGAGTTTTATTGTTTCACACTAACAATCTGGTTAAAATATCTAATTGTTTAAGTATCTAATGGTTTAATATTTCTATTATATTATAAATGAAGAACCAAATTATATGAAAATTATAAAATATGAAGGAAAGGAGACCATTCTTGGGAGTAAATGAAGCAAGATAAGTGATTACTCCAGGCATTCTACATTCATGACCAAAACGATCACACAAAAGAAGAGGATTTCTTCAAGCGGTTCACGAGTGTTGATGTAGCCAAAGTGACTCCATGCACATGTGCTCCTCAAAGACCAAGCAACACACTCATGACACATTTATGGAAAAAATTTTAGTTTCCTTAAGACAATGGTCACAGCTTGAGAATGGCATAATCGCAAACAAACAAAAAAATCATCTTTTGCATATCATGCAACCATGACAAACCATATGGATAAGGCATTTATTTGAACCTTTTAAATTATTTTCAAGGATATCAGTTACCCTGAATCATCACATTCCATGAGACCACATTTCATTTAAGCATTTTTTAAATAGTTCACATAATAAGAGCATGCTCCCACCCCATGTGCACAACATTCCCTACCAATCTATATCTCGTAATAAATGTAGAAAGGATTAGTTGGAGGATGCACTTCATAACCAATGAATGAGTTACGAGAGAATAAATTCTTCACACTCTCACATTTTGCAAGATTGAACACAACTACTATGTAAGACACTCCTGAGCATAGTAAACCAAGAACTTCCCCATCTTTGATAAGGCCATTCAACTAATTCTAGAAGAGAATTCCTTCCATATAGTTACTGAGTTCCTCCTCCATCCATTTGTTGAAGCACTAATGTATTAGACTCCAAATAGATGGTAAGTTTATTGGAACTATTGTTACTCATACTGATCCATATCTCATGGCTAATAAAACACATTTTACATCCCATCCCCAAATTATATTGTTTTTCTTAAGAAAATGGTTAGATTTTCCTCGCTTGCTATTTGGCACACCCGGAGGATGTTGAGAGTGGAAAAACAGAAAGTTTCACGTAGAGGAAGAGAGAAAGAGACAAATTTTGCAAAGACATGTGTGGGATAACAAGAAGGCACTTCCAATGTCTTAATCAATACACCTACTACTCGAAATAAAAGATAAAGAGTAGGATAAGCGAAGTGGTAGGCATTGTCTGCCACGAGAATGGTGTAACAAGGTGATAGTGCATGTAGCACAACTTAGAAGTAGAATAAGATAATTCAATGCAAATAGAAAATATGCCTGAATGCAGTCTCTCCCAATCCTCAATCTTCTTCTTCTTTTACATACAATAAAAAACCATTTGTAGGCAGACGTTTCTTCTCAAAGACAATTAAGTCCGCTTCAACATAGATACAAACCCACGTCAATCAATTTGTATAAATTAAAATGAGGAGGTATCCATGTTATAGATTTATCTTTGTGTGTAGCGCTACCTTAACTCATAATCGGTATGATTTTAGGTTGGATATTAGTGAGAGCTCCAATAAGCACAACCCCCTCCCTCTGCCACGTCTTGCCCTCGGAGTAACTATCCAATTGTTGCAAAACATTTCAAATTTTCCTTGGGTTTCAAAGTGGTGAACAGCTCAGATCACAATCAAAGAACTTGTATTATTATGGGAGGAAAATGAAAGATTGACGGGCTATTTATTATGCCCTTGTTCTTTGATGGGCTTCCCATACCCATGCCAGTCCTCCCCAACCACCCGAAATTACAACCCACCAACTACATTCTCCCTCCACCATCCAAATTCAATTTCATTACCCTATTTTCTTATTATTTATTATTATTATTCCATTTCCGTATTAATTTTTATTTATTTTATATAAATTCTTATTTATTTATTTATTTTTATTCACTTAGATCATGTTTGTGTCAATATATATATATATATATATATATATATATATAAATAATGTGTGCCTATTCAGATATTTATTATTTTTATCAGTTTAATATGTCAAAATTTGGATCACAATAGTAATATTATCATTTATATTATATTGCAAAACAAAATGCAAGTTTTGAGCCACACAATACTACCCTCTCGAATGAGATAAACAACACGAGAGAAAACAAGGTTATTTATCTACGAGACACATCTGCAATGGGAGTGAACTAAAGTGATGGATACCGAAGGTGTTTTCAGACTCGATAATGGGGTGGAACTACAATCTTGTAATCTCATACAATCATTTTGATACCCTCACGCTTAAGGACCCCAAGCTCAAGGAAGTCCTTATAGACCTCGAAAATTGAACAAACATTTGGCGAGATAATATTTCTTACCACAGTCAGCTATGAAGGTGGAATCCACACTTCACCGAGTTAGGAAAATGAAACAATATCCAAGGAAAATCCCTATGAGTGCAAGTTGCTAAGAAAATCTCATTAGGAATATCCATGGAGTATCATGGCTTTACTTTACCCCCTTTGATACAATGAACAAGTTCTGTTGTATCTCACTAGGGTCCCGTGAATATAATTTTGATGCTAATCTCACAAAGGCATGCTTGTGAATTGGGTAGCGGGGCACTTCCTATTTCATCTACCATTTCTCTCAAGGTGTGGACTACTTTGGGGTTTCTGGGTAATCCTCACAATGATTTTTATGGCTTATGCCAAGATACTTCCCCGCTTTAAAGCGGACGATCCGTAGATCTTAACCAAAACCTACAAATAAAATGTGTTGAATAAAGTGGTGTATTTTTATCTTTGATCTTAATGAGGTCATGTACACCATTGTCAACTTGTAACACACATGTAGTTACAGTTTGTTTATATCCCAAGTCTTTGACACGTGTTAGGTCCTGCACACAAAATATTTAGTAGTTTCTAATAGAAAGTGAACCAAAGTTGATTTTGATTCTCAATATCGTCCAAGGACATAAGAGAAGAACATACACAATGATTTGATTCAACTAGATAAATTCAAAGGAAAACTTTAAATATAATTAATTTAAACAATGATTGATAAATAGTTCATTCCCTTAAGCCAAAAATGAAAGATTAATTTTCCATTTTAACGAAATGTTAGAATTCTCAAGGTCACCCTAAGGTGCAAGAGAAGAGCATACACAAACTTTAGTCTAACTCAAGTAAAGCATGGAAACATGATTTCTCATTAAATCTTAACAACATGTTAGAAATCTGATTAAAAATGGTAAAACTTGTAGAAAACATTTAGGAAAACCTGTAAAAAAATAGAAACACAAAAATTCATAATATGAAGAAATTGATCCAAAAATCAACATAGAGCACTAGCGCAAGCTCAGTGTATGCAAAGATGTACAAGGGTTGAAGTAGTAGTAAAAGGATAAGCCCACTAGCATATGGGTAATCTTACAGATGTAGGTCCGAGAAAGAAAACATAGAAAGTGTTTACTAGTGCAGGAAAAGGAAAAGTAGTGCAATCCGGTTAAGAAATAGTGTGTTCCTATAGTGCGATGGCGTAAGCCATACACAGAGAAAAAATCTATTTAATCAAAAATGCATGCCAAGAGGTACTAGCACAATCCTATCAAGCCGTAGTGCATGGGTTTTCTCACTAGCGAAAGCCTCAAAGCAATAGTGCAAGGGTTATTTCCACCAAAGGTCAAGGTACACTGTAAGTAGAAAAAACATGGGATTTGATAAGAAAAAATGTCAAAAATCTCAAAACTTTATCAATTTGATCCAAATTTGGTAGCACCTCACCTCCTTTATTCTTACAAAGAGCAACAAAACAAGGAAAACTCAACTAATCTAGTTAAGAAACACCATATTTATCTAAAATATGCTAAAATGAGGGTTAGTAACCAAAATTTGAAACTAATCTAAAAATCTTGAAAATGAATGCAAAGGACAATGGAGTAGGTCCCATTGGGCATGCCAAATGTGTTCATATTAAAATTTCTATGCTAATTGAAATAAACTAACACCTAGTAGTTTTAAATCAAAGCTAAATCTAACATTAACATTATGATTAGAGCTTAAAGGAAACTAGCTTGTTAATGTAAAAACATGAAAGATCTCATCTAATTACCAACCATTCCTACTCTATTTATATATGATTGCCTTTAAAACTATGAACCTATGAAGATTATAAGCAATCAAATTTGTGTTGTTACTTCGAGATGAAGAAAGAACCTCACTAAAATGGCTATAAGGCCATGTTTAGACCTTCCTTTACTAATCAAACATGAAGAAATGGATGCAAAGATGAGCAAGTTATTCCATCAATGGAGAAAGGATCTTAATCATATGTTTTGTATGAAATACTATCAAAATTATGGTGTAAGGTGTGAAGGAAGGAGCTTGGTCCATTATATAGCTTGAATCCCAATGAATGTGGGATAAAGGATAAAGTAGATTTAGACTTGTTAAGCTTGATTAGAGTAATTAACAAGTGATTAGAAACTCATGGGAGTTAGAGATGATTTAATTAATCAACTAGGATTAATTAATAGGCTAGAATAAGATTTTTAGGCTATTTGGAGGTGATTTAAGACCAATTTGATATGATTTGAAGCATTTGAAAGTAGTATTTATCCAATAAAAGGGTTTATTGATTAAATACATTGTTAAAAAGGCTTAATTAACTAATGATAGTTAATTAATTGATTCGAAGAGGATTATAACTAACAAAGTGTTGTTAATTGGCATCTAGAATGTGATAAAGGATAGTTAATTAACAAAGTGTCATTAATTGACCAAAATAGAGGAAACATTATTTAATTAGAGAAAATCACTAATTATAATGGAAATGATAGGAAAGAGGATAGTTAGTATAATTTTATGAATAACTGCATGAGTAGATTTTAGGTGTCTACACTTATAATAAACCAAGGATGGTTTCAAAAATAATCAATGATGGAAAGGAATAAAGATATGAAAAGGTTACATTTCTTGTAGATAAAGGTAAGAGAGAAGTATCAACACAAGTAGATCAAATATCTAATGTTCATCCCGGTAAATATATGCATGAGGGAATGAAACATGATGTGAATCCTACCATTGGTACATTGTTATCTAAAATAAATAAAGTCCGATCAATCAATAAATACCTTAAGGAGAGGGTTAACCAAATTAATGCCTTTTTTATTAAATATGACCCAAACTATTCAATATACTAAATTATCTATGAACCTCATCCATTATTGAATAACATGGAAACCTTAAATGTAGAAATGGGAATTTGGTTAGATAGGTCGAGAAACTAAGGGATGGAAATGTAACATCCTCATTTTAAGACTTCAATAACAAGGGAATTTTTTTATATAATTTTCATTGTTCCAAATTCACATAATTTAGAACAAACATTCATTTAGCTAATCCATCTCATAACAGTAAACCATATGTAGTTTTCATGACTCAATATTAAACTGATCTCTCATGTTTCTTTATATCAATGTGTATACTAAGTATACTTGTGGTTCCCTTATTCCATTAAGGGTCAATCAAGTGTAATTATCTAAAGATCCTATCTGAGTATCTATTACAGATACTCATCTAATATCATGCATCTTTAGTCCAAGTGAAATCAAGACAATGCAATAAGTAGCTTGCGATACTTTGGCCAAAGTTTTAAGACATGTATGTCATGATTTTATTCCTAGATGACATACTCATCGAAAGGAATATGTATTTCACCACACTTGAAATTTTTATCTAGATTAGAGATACCTTGACTTACATCAATCACTTCCATGTCTATGTTAGCTACTAAGTAGGGCTAGCTCACATAGAATAGTGCTAATAATCTGCTTAAGAAGACTAAGGGAAATCAAGTGCATCCAAATCAACTTGTGTTGCTTCGGATCCACTTCATTACCTATAGTCATCATAAGATGACATCGGCACTAGGCCATACTGCTATCACTAATTAGTGTATAACAGTGATCTGGATCCACAATTTACAATAACAACACTTAAGGGAACTAGGTGGATAATCTTGCCATAGTTTTTGCTCCACAGTAACCAATTAATGACTCGCATCATTAAATAGATACTTTGTAGTAGTGATTATGTTGTGACATTCCATCGAGTTCCGCTAAGTGAAACATTGTATCTTAACAAGTTCATTAATTCATTTAATTCACAGCTTGTTAATCCCACCCTTTATTATTCTCATCATTAGGTGTCGTGCCTAAGGATTAACTAGGGTTCAAAATGAATATTCCTTTATGTAAGGATCATAACATTTTATTCACTTAAGTGTAGGATTGTATATTTAAGTCTGCATTATGCTTAATCATTTTAGCATACAATTTCCATTAAAATAGATAAGTGTTGTGTTCTTGTTTTAGTTGTATATAATGTAGGAAATAAATCATACATTAATCATTTTCACACAAAATCCCTTAGGAATAGTTTAACTATTCATAACTATTGTGTTTAGGTATGTTTTCATACTTTTACAAAGTAACATAACCTATCAATGCAACCAAAACACACCAATCAAAAGCATAACATATTTATACCATTAATTATTCCTTAAAAATTATAATTTAGTTATATCCAATAGGCATCCCCTTATTTATAACTAAATTATAATCACTAAGTTATCACAACTATTTTATGTCATATAGATAAAGAGTCCAACCATCACAAGTCACTTTATAATGGACAAGCAAAATCTGCTTTCATTCAAGCTAAAGGATTTAATCTAACATCCTTATAAATTTTCATATTTCATAAGTTACTTAGGTACTTAACCCCTTTTTAATTATTTCCAAATTTATATTCAATCACCTAAGGCATATAATACTTTCATAGATGATACATACACTTAATATAATAGTAGCAATCATTGCAAACTAGCCTTTCTTTTATAAATGAAATCACAATGATTTCAACACTTTACAACCAGTCACTTCCATTTAAACAATATAATAAAGTAAACCAACTTTATTTCATTCCAAAATCAATATCAAAGTCATGTTCAAACAATGAATTCAACAACTTCTTTTCCAAACAATTACAATAAATGGCCATAGGCCTTTCTTATTTTCAGAACAAGTACATCAATTAATGAATACAATATTCATTTATTCAAATCAACTATCTTCAATCAATAGAAAAAATGCAAATTTTTATACATCTTCCTTCTTTCATCTTTCACAAAGTCCATCTACAAGATTTATTGTCGTGTAAATGTGCAAAAAGGAAATTGACAATTCCCAAGCACAACAACTATCATGTTCTGTCATTCCCGTGCACACCAAGTCCACCAGTGAGTCCAAGTGACACCCTAGAATATGTTATCTAATCCCCTAGGTGATATAGGAAATTCAAATCAGTCCCTAGGTGATTTTAGGAGTTCATTGAAAATGCAAATTTCGGGCAGTCACGGGAAGGGCTATCATTGGCCTTCCTAGGACTAGAGCAACCCCATGAAGTGGATCAGAAAATCCAAAATGGACGTGGAAGAAATTAAAATTCTTAGGAATATCATAAAGGTGATTTTGGAAGGTTCGGGGAATATTTGGAGCAGTTGGAGTAGTTTTACCAAATTGGATATTCTGAGACCTAGGTAGTGCATAGGCCAAAAGAGTTGTTGAGATTCGTAGGGTGATTCTGGTAGCTCTAGATGGATTTAGTATTAAAACAAAACATATCTAGTAATATAATTCCAATCCCTAAATGAAGGTGAAATCATATTTTTCACAACACTTTATCGCATCAATTTTTCAGGGAGTTTTTCTCAGGTACATGTGGAGTACCAAATTAAAAATCCACTTTTAAATGATCAAATGGAATAATCAAGACATTATACCCCACCATTGGATTTAAAAGTTTATTTCCAGTTAGGATCATATAATTTTTTTCAAAAATTTCCATCGAGAGCTCAAGTTATCATCATCGCAAGTTGTCCTCTTGGAGCAAGTTCAAGACTTAGCCAAATTTTGGGAGGACATGTGTCATCTCCAGGATCCTAGCGGGATTTTATGTCCCTGAATTCCTTGAGGGTCAGGTACATCAACCTTTTAAAAATGTTCCCAGCCCCCATGTGACCTCTAGAACCCCATACGACCATCAAGATTGCCAGTTCAGCCCCCAGGTGCAATTTAGAGCTCAAATCCCCTATCGTCGGATCTCTGCCATGTGTTAGCTCCAGAACTACCATGGAATTTGATGTCCCTCATGTCCCTCATAGGTAAGGAAAATAAAACCTTGAAAATTTTTACCACCCCTCTAGGAAATATTTTGGTCACCCATGTGACCCGCTTCCAGCCCCTCAGTGCTTTAAAGTTGATTTTGGAGCACTCACTCCTTGTCGTTGGATCATTGCCACGTGTTGTCATCTTGCTCATCATGGAAATTTATGTCCCTCACATCCCTTTGAGGTGAGGGACATCAGGGAAAAAAAATGCACCCAAATCCAACTCCAAAATTTGAAAATTTTCTAACTCCTAGTTGTTTCTTACTACTTCTAACTGCTTCTCCATTGCCAGAAGAAAGTTACAGAGAACACCTCAGTCCACCACTCCACCATTACCAAATCTCAAACCAGCTTCACCAAAGAAATGAAATAATCTACCCCATGGTGATACATAGGTCTCAAAATAATATTTCATCGAGATAAGAAGAACAAACAAAGAACAAAGAAGAAGAACAGTGGAAATCCCAATTGCCATGAAATCGAAATTTGAAGAAATCTTCCAAACTGGTGCACGGATTGACAAACCATATCTTTGTTGAGTTCTTCTCTCTTGAAGGCCATTAAAAATCATATTCAAACCTCCTTTCTGCAGCAAATAATTCTCACAAGCGAAGAAATTTCACTTCCGGCTCCACAAATAATAGAGTTTAAATTCCCGTCAAACCGGCAACTAGATCAAAAGAAAATTTTACCAATAAGACAAGAAGCAAAAACCTATCGCAATGAAGTTGATTTCATCGTGAATGGAGACAAAACCAGACCTAAAAATTGCAAGCTCTATTAATGGCTGCTATTACACAGTAGTAAAAAAATCAGCGAGCTACCTCTCCACTTCTCAGGGTTCCAATGGGCGAAATCATACGAAAATTGGAGGGAATGATCATTGAAAAATCTAGTTTCACGTGAACTAGTTTTCACACCATGAAGTCCCTATTTTTATGGATATGGAGGACTGATTTTTCATCATATTTATTCCCTATCACATGAAGAACATCTACAACGAAGGAAGCGGGATACCTCTTCATTTCTCAAGGTTCCAATGGATGAAATCGCATGAAAATTGGAGGGAATGATCGTTGAAAAATATAGTTTTTGTGAACTAGTTTTTGCACCATGAAATCCCTATTTTTAAGGATATGGAGGGATTTTTTTAATCATAATTCTTACCTCTTTAAATAAATTTTCAAATTCCTAAAGATCTGGCAGAGAAATCATCTGAAATTCAGAGGGAAGGGTCTCCAAAAATCTAGTTTCTCTCAAACTAGTTTTTGCACAATGAAGTTGCTAGTTTCTTGAGATATGAAGGACTGATTTTTTATCAATATTCTTCCCTAGTATCTCCATACCCAAAGCTCTTACCAAACATAAATTTTCATTTTTCATTTTTGAGCTTTCTGGAAAGTGAATCATGATGAAAATTGGAGCACGAGTTCATGACGAAGAGCCAAATCCAAAATAGTTGTTCCCATCACAAATAGAGGTCGTTTTCACCATTTACTAAAAATAACATATGATATACTTCCTCACATGTTATAAATGGTGAGCCCCACTGAATTTCAAGTTCAATCACTCAGGACAATCAAAAAGGGGTAAAATGGAAAGTAAGACAGAAAATGACTTTTTCCCAAAATAGCAAGTCCCCAAATAACAACCTACTAAAAATAGAAATGTGCTAAAAATAGCAATATCTCGGAACAGAGGAGGTTGGAATATGGTATATGGTTCAGAAGGTGAAATATGATCAAGACAGGTGATATGCCCCAAAATAGCAGAGCACGAGGCTCATATTCTAAAAATTGAAAGTTTTCATTTCAGAGTGAAAAATCATATATGACTTTATTTTCACTCACCTTACTACTTTTTGGACTCCCTTTTGGATAATGATATGGTTTCATGAGTTGAAAAGGAGGAATGGTAACTTCACAGAGGTCTTGGAAGCATCATCTTGAGTGCAATGGTTTACAGAAGTAAAACAAGGCATTGCACGGCACATCATGTGAATTCATCTTCATCAGTTAAGGAACCGAGTGATCCAAAGTGAATTGGTCATAATGATTACAACTATTCAAGGGTCAACCAAGTTTCAAGGAGGGTCATAATGGGCATTGTATGTGTTCATGTCAAACTTGTAGTAGCAAACATCATAACAGTTTTTCTAAACACTCATTCTATGGTCTAGGATCTTTATGCATCCTAGAGTTTGCGGTCATCACTAGATTGGGAAAATGATTCAAAGTTATTCAAGGAAGAAATCTTCATCAGTGTAGAAGATAAGCAATGGTAGAAATCCTTTCTCAAATTTCATGGCTGCATCAAGGCATTCAAATCATTTCATCATGAGGAGTGTTTTCCCCTCCATCCCTTCCCTCTCCTCTCTTTCCCTCTCTACTTTCTCTCTCCATTCTAATTCTTCATTATGTATCATCATTGTATTTCATCATATTCACTTATGTGACCTATTTTAAACTTGTAAAAAAGTATTTTCTCAAAATCATAAGAGAAATACTTATTTCATGGAAAACAAAAGGTCGCAAGTGGAATATGGAAACAAACAGATCATGTGAGGGAGGTGATAGGACAATTCGATGATTGCTTATAAATTATAATGATCTCTTTATTCCAAAGGGGTTCTAATTATGAAATTATTCTAGTTGGTTGTAGTCTTGTAAATTCATGAGAGATATTTCTCTCACTCGTGAGTGAAAAGAGTTAGCCACTTTTCCCTATTCAGCAATGTCTTCCATTCTCATACTATGTATAATTTCTTCTTGAGCATCAATACAAGAGGAGTTTGAAGCCTTTTTTTACTCGGGGTTTACTGATACTTTTTTCATTAAATTCTAATTAGTCTTGTTGTTGTTTGTAGTATTGTTTCTTCCTAATTTTAGTGCATGTGATGAAATTTCTAACTAGTGTGTGTAGGAATCTGATTTTCTACCTGCAACATTAGTTCTCCTACCTCTTTTCTCACTCCCCTTTCCCACTCTTTAGACAAAGTATTCCCTAGCAAGATATTGTTAGCTTTTCCACAGGGTCAGTGGAGTGCCCCTATTGGATCCCTGGCCACAAGGCCACGGTAAAATCCACCTTTACTCGTGCATGCATATACGACAGTTGCACCAGTTAAGTAAAGGGACTTAGATAACTAGAGTGTTGGAAATAAATCCAAAAGTTTTTTCACCCAAAAAAATTCTTGCCAATAGTTTTTAGAGCCCACCACGGGCTGATTTAGTGGCATTTACACCTAAAATATGACCGGAAGGTCTTAAAGTCAAAACAAAACAAAATCATATTTCAAAGGAAAATCATTGTTTGAAGGACACTCTGTCAAGGAACAAACCCCTTTCATGTTCATTTCCCATATGATGAAGAAATTTCTAGATTGGAGTGAAGTACCAATGAGTGACAATGAAGAAAAAAGAAGATGTCTTCCCAGAAAAGAAGATTGTTGATCAGCCATGGTTCCAGACTAGTATTGACAAAGGAAAGAAGAAAGAACCTGTCACCAATGAAGAAGAATGGATTCAAAGGAGACATAAGCTAAGGTGTGAAGTTCGATAATATTTCAAATTCTTGCAAGAGATGAACGAGAAACTTGAAGCAGCCCATAGCAAGGAAGAAGAAGAGGAGAATTTTTCCTATAGAGGAAGATCCTGAAGATCATTCGTACCATAGTTTTTCATACCCGAAAGGTTCTTAAATGTTTCAAGAAAATCCTATCCTTGATACTTCTAATGAAGATAAAATCAATATTCAATAAGATGACGAAAGACAAGATGGTGCAAGATCCACTAGAAGAAGATTTTTGCAATCTGCACAACTCACTACAAAATTGAGAACATTTTCCTTCTTCCACCATTATCTAGATGAATTCATTACATACAGTGATGAAGAAATGAATATTTTAAAAAGAGAATATGTGGAAAGGATTCAGAGCATAATAGAAGGAAATTATGACCCCAAAGTCTTTGATGAAATTTGGAGGTATGATTTATCTCTACAAAGAAGATATGAACATCTTGAAGCTCCACATCAAATGGAGGAAGAATATGAGATGCACCCTATGGAAGAAGACCCATATTTTTTCCCATACTATGAGGTTTTCATTCCCAAAATATTCTTGGATGCTTCTGAAGAAGATCTTGTCATGGAACCTCCCGATGAAAGCCAAAGAAACATCATGGAGGAAGAAGTAGAAGAGACAAAGATAGAATCACCATTTAGCAATTCCATTTGGCTCGAGTCATAGCCCATGGGGGAATAATATATTCAATAAAGGAATATCCTTGCTGCATAATGGATGATCCAATGCTCTCCAAAGACTCCACCAATGATGAAGAAGATGGACAATTCAAAGTAAGCATGGATGATCTATTTTCAAGTTTTGATCTTTTAATTAATGATGAAATGTAGAGATGTGAAAAAGTGAAATAAATTCACCCAACATCATGGTCTGAAGATGATGAATTCAATATGGTCATAGATAATCTTCCCTCCTATTTTGATTCTTCAAGTGATGTAGAAATTTTGTATGAAGAAATGGAAGAAGTCAAAGAATCAAGATTTCTTCTCGACGCAGTCATGGATGATCAAATGGAAGAATCCCATTCTCTTTTCAAATACAAGGAGAATGAAAAATTTAGAGACAACCTCTACTTACTCAAAGGAGAAGAGTCATCATCAACTGTGAAAACATTTCCTTTCATCTTTCACCTGAGAAAGAAGATTCAATAATGGATGGTCAAGAGGTAGCTGAAAATTATTCTCATATTGTTTCCCCAACAAGGTTCTCTACTTATTACCAAGAATAATATGATATGGATTTGAGCTTGAAGGAGTTCCCTTCCCACAAAGCTTTGACCTATTCTCTTAGTCAATAGGTGTCATGAATCAAGTATGCCCGTGTTTGCAAGAAAGTGAATCTTTGGTAACACAAATCATGGAAGAGGTGAACGAGAATGTTTCAAATGAATCACGGGCCCACATGGATGATATTTTTAACCATCTCCTGGAGGTATAACAAGAAGATTATTCCAATGAAGATAAAAATGAGCCTATGGAAATTTTAGAAGAACTATTTGTACAAGATATTGTAAAGACTATAGAAGAAACTAAAGATCCTCAACTCAATCTTGAACTCTTAACTTGGGCAATGGAGATACAAGATAGGTATGAGTAAATATGTGCTTCCTATTTTGATGCACTAATTTTTTATGTTGAGATGGATCGATGGATTTGATGACTTCTCTAATACTTTGGTTGATGATAATGGACATGAAAGCATGTATTTTTCTTCCACATCATGCGAAGAAGTTCATGAGTGCAAAAGAAGAAAAAATTTGAATCTCCTTTGGACATCTCTAGTTTTGAAGACAACACCTCTTCCATGGAAGAAGATAACAGGAAAACATTGAGCTAATTTTCATTGAAGAAAGTTGTTCGGAACATGGCGAAAATATGCAACAATGTTTGGAGTATATTCAAAACCAACTTACTCCCACCATCTCAGAATGGTCCATCAATGAAAAATAAGAGTTCATATGGAAAAATCCAATGAAGGGTGAAGAATGCTTACATAGACAAACCACAATCTACAATGTTGAAAATGATATCAAGATGCACTCCGAACAAATGCATATTGGCAACCATTTCTCTAGACAACAAAGTGGGAGTATGCATGATTCTTTCCAAATGATCCAAAATCATACTACACTCACCATCCTCTGAGCTCATATTCTCCATGAACATGTCCCCATGCTGCAACAATATCATAATTATGATGAAGATCTCCAACTCAATTATTTAACCTCCATGTTCGAAACCACGTTCTCAAAGAAACAAATCATAATGTTCAAGGAAGTTCTTGAATGGGAAGAAAACCATTTTTTTCTCACTTGTTTCAAGTTTTTTTCTGATATAAGATACAATTTGAATTTTCAATTTAAAGAGGATGAATTTTTTCATGATAACAGCATCTTTCCCACTCTCGAAGACATGAACAGATGGTTTCCATGATTAAGGAACATTTAAAGAGGATGAAAATTTTCAAGAGGTTAAAAAAATTCAATGGATGAAGGAACATTCTCAATATAGTATGAGTATGAAGATGGAATTATGGTCAGCCTTCTTCTTCTCAAGCCATGCAAAGCCATCACCAAAGCATGGTTTGATCAAATAATAGTTTTTGTGCTTCAATGGTCATACTTCAATCTGTTATTTCATGATGGCATGTACTTTTCTCAACCCATTTCTAGGTATGTGTATATTCTTTCCCTACCTCTGTATTCCCCCCCTTGTATATAATTTCCTTTCTATGGTGTGTTTCTTTCCTTTCTACGTGCGTTGTGTTTTTCCCTTTCTCCTTGTTTTGTGTGTGTTTTCTTCTTCTCTCTCTCTCTCTTGTAAGTTGTACATGACTCTACAAGGCCCAATGGATAAGGCACTAGTCTTTGTTTTGAAAATTTGAGATTCTATATTCTTTATGTCGTGTCTTCGCTACACTCATTCCATGTCATGTCCCCAAGCTAGAGCAATTTGTTGTCATGCAAATGTGCAATAAGGAAATTGACAATTTCCAAGCATGACAACTATACCCTTGTGCCAAAATTTTCATGTTCTTTCATTCCCAGGCACACCAAGTCCACCTAGTTAGTCCAGTGACCCCCTAAACATTATCTCATCCCCTAGGTGATTTAGGAAATTCAAATCAGTCCCCTAGGTGATTTTAGGAGTTCATTGAAAATGTAAATTTTGGGCAGTCATGGGAAGGGTTATCACTAGCCTTCCTAGGACTAGAGAAACCCCATGGAGTGGATAAGAAAATAAAAAATGGATGTGGAAGCAATTAAAAGGCCTAGGAACATCATGAAGGTGATTTTGGAAGGTTTGGGGAAGATTTGGAGTAGTTGGGGTAGTTTTACCAAAAGTGGATATTTACGAGTCCTAAGCAATGCATAGGCCAAAAGAACTACGAGCTTAGAGGGTGACTCTCGTAGCTTGGGATGTAGTTAGGAGTTAAAAAAACATCTCCGGTAATATAATTTTAAGCCCTATATGAAGGTGAAATCATATTTTTCACAACACTTTGTCGCATCGTTTTTCAAGAATATTTTATCATGTACAAGTAGAATACCAAATCAAAAATCCACTTTTAGAAATCAAATGGAATAATAAAGAAATGATAACCCCATTATTGGATTCAAAATTCTATTTCCATTTAGGATCATATAACATTTTTCTACAAACTTCCATCGGGAGCTCAAGTTATCATTGTCGCAAGTTGTCCTCTTGCGAAAGTTCAGGACTTAGCCAAATTTTTGGAGGACACGTGTTAGCTCCAGGAGCCTAGTGGGATTTTATGTCCCCAACGTCCCTAAGGGTTAGGTACATCAACCTTGGAAAAATTTTCCCATCCCCCATGTGACCTTTGGAACCCCATACGACCATCAAGATTGCCAGTTTAGCCCCTCGGGTGTAATTTGGAGCTCAAATCCCTGTCGTCGGAACTCTATCATGTGTCGACTTTATGACCAATGTGAAATTTGATGTCCCTCATGTCCCTCATAGGTCAGGGACATCAAACCTTTAAAAATGTGCCCATCCCTCTAGGAGATATTTTTGGTCACCCATGTGACCCGCTTCTAGCCCCTCAGTGCTTTAAAGCTGATTTTGGAGCACTCACTCCCTTCCATTAGATTGCTGCCACATTTTGCCATCTTTCTCATCATGGAAATTTATGTCCCTCATGTCCCTTTGAGGTGAGGGATGTCAGGGACAAAAATTTACCCAACTCTAACTCCAAAATTTGAAATTTTTCTAACTCCTAGTTGATTCTTATTGCTTCTAACTGCTTCTCCATTGCCAGAAGAAAGTTGTTGAGAAAACCTCAATCCACCACTCCACCATTGCCAAAAATCAAACCAGATTCACCATAGAAATTAAATCCTCTACCCCATGGTGATACATAGGTCTCAGAATAATCTTTCATCTAAATAAGAAGAACAAACGAAAAACAAAGAAGAAGAACAGTGGGAATCCCAATTCCCATGAAATTGAAATTTGAAGAAATCTTCCAAACCAGTGCACGGATTGACAAACCATATGTTTTTGAATTCTTATCTCTTGAAGGACATTAAAAAATCATATTCAAACCTCTGTTTGCAGCAAGGGATGCTCACAGAGAAGAAATTTTAGTTCTGGCTCCACAAATAACAAAGTTCAAATTCCCGTCAAACGGCAACCGGATCGAAAGGAAATTTCACCAGTAAGACAAGAAGCAAAAACTTATCGCAATGGAGTTGATTTCATCATGAATGGAGAAAAAAACCATACCTGAAAATTTCAAGCTCCATTAATGGCTGCCATGACATAATAGTAAAAAAAAATCAGCAAGCTACCTCTCCACTTCTAAGGTTCCAGGTGGCGAAATCACACAAAACATGAAGGGAATGATCGTTGAAAAATTAGTTGTGAGTGAACTAGTTTTGCGCCATGAAGTCCTATTTTTAGGGATATGGAGGAATGAGTTTTCATTAGATTTCTACCCTATCACATGAAGAACATCTGCGAAAAAGGCAAAGCAAGCTACCTCTTCAATTCTCAAGGTTCCAATGGGTGAAATCACATGAAAATTAGAGGGAGTGATCATTGAAAAATCTAGTTTCGCATAAACTAGTTTTCACACCATGAAGTCCCTATTTTTAGGGATATGGTGGGATAATTTTTATCATAATTATTCCCTTTTCGAAAAAAATTCAAATTCTGAGATCCAAAGTGGGTGAAATCATCTAAAATTCAGAGGGAAGGGTCTCCAAAAAATATAGTTTCTCTCAAACTAGTTTTTACACAATGAATTTACTAGTTTCTCGAGATATAAAGGACATACTAGACATAAATTTTCATTTTTCATTTCTAAGATTTCTGGAAAGCGAATCATGATGAAAATTGGAGCACGAGTTCGTGACAAAGAGCTAAATCCAAAATAGTTGTTCCTCTTTGCAAACAAAGGTCATTTTCACCATTTACTAAAAATAGCATATGATATACTTCCACAAATGCTATAAATGGTGAGCCCCAATAAATTTGAATTTCAATCACTCAAGACAATCAGAAAAGGGGCAAAAAGGAAAGTAAGACAAAAAATGACTTTTTCCCAAAATAACAGTCCCCAAATAGAAACCTACTAAAAATAGAAATGTGCTAAAAATAGAAATATCTCGAGGAACATAGGATGTTGGAATATGGTATATGGTTCAGAAGGTGAAATATGAGCAAGACATGTGATATGCCCCAGAATAGCACGAGCTCATATTCTAAAAATAGAAAGTTTTCATTTCAGAGTGGAAAATTGCATATGACTTTGTTTTCACTCACCTTACTACTTTTTGGACTCCCTTTTGGATAATGAGATGGTTTCATGAGTTGAAAAGGAGGAATGGGAACTTCACAGAGGTCCTAGAAGCATCATCTTGAGTGTAATGGTTTACAGAAGCAAAGCAAGGCATTCGAAAGGCACATCATGTGAATTCATCTTCATCACTTAAGGAACCGAGTGATCCAAAGTGAATTGGTCAAAATAATTTCAACAAGTCAAAGGGTTCATCAACCAAGTTTCAAGGAGGGTCATCGTGGGCATTATATGTGTTCATCTCAATTTTGTAGTAGTAAACATCATAATAGTGTTTCTAAACACTCATTCTATGGTCCAGATGTCCATGCATCATAGAGTTTGTGGTCATCACTAGATTGGGAAAATGATTCAAAGTTATTCAAGGAAGCAATATTCATCAATCTAGAAGATCACTAGTGGCAAAAATCATCACTCAAATTTCATGGTTGCATCAATAAATTCAAAGCATTTCATCATGAGGAGTGTTTTCCCCTCCATCCCTTCCCTCTCCCTCTCTTTCCCTCTCTACTTTATCTCTCCATTCTAATTATTCGTTATGTGTCATCATTATATTTCTTCCTATTCACTTAAGTGACCTATTTTAAATTTTTAAAAAGTATGTTCTCAAAATTATAAGAGAAATACTTAATTCATGGAAAACGAAAGGTCACAAGTGGAATGTGAAACAAACAATTGTGTGAGGGAGGTGAGAGGACAATTCGATTGCTATAAATTGTAATGAGATATTTATTCTAAAGGGGATCTAATCCTGAAATTCTTCTAGATGGTTGTATTCTTTTAAATTCATGAGAGATATTTTCTATTTTTTGAGTGAAAAGAGTCACCACTTTTCTCCTATTCTCAATGTCTTCCATTCTCATAATATGTACAATTTCTGCTCAAGTATCAATACAAGAAGAAGGAGTTTCGAGCCTTTTTTACTAAGGGGTTTCTTGATACTTTGGGCTCACAAAATTCTAATTGGTCTTGTTGCTTATTTACGTATTGGTTCTTCCTAATTTTAGTGCATGTGATGAAATTTCTAACTAGTGTGTGCAAGAATTTGATTTTCTACACCTCTGACATTAATTATCCTACCTCTTTTCTCACTCCCCTTTCCCACTCTTCAGAAAAATTCTTCCCTAGAAATATATTTCTAGCTTTTCCGTAGGGTCAATGGAGTGCCCCTATAGGATCCTTGGCTATAAGGCCACTAGGAAAATCCACCTTTACTCGTGCATGCATATATAATAGTTGCACTATTAAGTAGAGGACTTAGATTCCTAGAGCGTTGGCAAGAAATCCACAAGTTTGTCCACGACAAATTTTTTTCACCAATAAGATTATTAGCATCTATCGCTTCATACAAGCCGGCATGATATGAACTAAATATTTAGAAAATTATGTTCTATCTAATAATTTCATAAAAGGAATGTTGCTTTTAAATGAAATTATTCTAAGGTTCTAAGAAAACACAACTCTTTTGATCATGCAACAAGGATATCATAGAGCAGTAGATAAGGAAGATAAGATAACCTAGAACATTATTCAAGTAGTAACAACACTAGAATAATAATATTATAGACATATAAGCCCATACTTATATCACTTTGTAACTAAAAGGAATGATAAACAGATCGTACCAAGCTAAGAACATAGATGCTAATCAAACAAAATGATCAATAAGATGAAAGTAATTCGTCAAAATAACTTTACATAAACCTTTGCAAACAAATGAAAAGAAATATCATATATTATTATAGAACTCAATGAAATACAATGAGAATGGGCCTTACTTATATAGGAAAGGAATAACAATCTAAAAACCAGAATAGGTCGTAGATCAAGCCATAAATCAAGGAAATAACTAGACATCAAAGAACTAGTCAAGACCATATATTTAGGAAAGAACTAGACATCAAATATCTAGTTAATACCGTATATCAAGTAAATAAATATACCTAAAAACTAGATAATATGCCCTAATATATAAATAAATAAAAAGAAATATCCACAGACATAATTAGGTGAGGATAAATACAATAAAGGTAAATAAATAACCTAGGTGAACATGAGCTAAGGTAAATACCTACTCTAACACCCCCCTCAAGTGAAGCTAGGGGCCAAAATAGAAGTGGCATGTCCATAGTATGAGTCTTGGAAACTAGGCCTAATGAGGTACACATATACAATATATCCATGAATAAATCTCAAACCAAAATAAGGAAAGAATCCTGCTATAAGGAAAGAGAAAGAAGAAGAAGAAGGAATATGTTCTCATGAACATTCCCCAAGAACAACTTCGAAAACCCTAAGCATTCCACACAAATCAAGGTAGTGAGGTGATACAAAAGTCTTCGTAAATAGGTGCTGCAACCTTTTGTTGAGTCGAATGTACTCCAATAAAAGAACTCCATCCTAAATGTGTTGATGAATGACGTGTATGTGTATCTCAATATGCTTGGTTCACTAGTGCTCAACAGGGTTGCGAGAAATGTAAATTTCACTTTGGTTGTCACACCAAAGTATAATTAGTGAATCCTGTGGGAATCCAAACTCTGTCAATAACTATCAAAGCCAAATAATTTGTTAACTCGTTGTACCTGCTTCCATATACTCTGTCGTGTAATATCCTTCTACTTTTTTCGCACCCAAGCAATTGGAGAAGAACCAAGAAAAAAAAGATAGCCGAGTAGTGGAACACCTGTCATCAATAGAACTTGACCAATCAAAATTTGTATACCCAACCAACTGAGTAGAACTCTTAGTGTAGTGTAAGCCAAAGTGGGAAGTTCCCTGTAAATAGCACAAAATCCTTTTAGCATCCTTTCAACTACTAATAAGGATAATGTGAAAATTGAGATACAAGCCTTACTACAAATGAAATATCAGGGTGAGTATGGGTCAAGTACATGATACTCCCAACTAACTACCTATATAATGTAGGATCACCAAGTGGTGTAGTACATGTGGAAGTAAGAGTAACCCCAAAATTAAAAGGAGATGGACTTGGCTTACAATCATCCATATCAAAGTGTTGAAGAAGATCATGGGTGTAATTTTGCTGACTCAAATGAATCCTTGAATCTCTTTGAGAAATTTGCAAACCAAGGAAATAATGTAATAACCAAATATTTTCATGTCAAATTGTGTAGAAAGAGCCCTCTGAATACTTCAAATGTGGGAAGAAGAGCTTCCAGTAATTAATAGATCATCAACATACAAGACAAGTATCACAATATCCTCACTAACATGCTAGAGATATAGTGTATGATTGGAGTGGCAACGAAAAAAACCAGTAGATAGAAGAGAATAATCCATCTTCTCATACCGAACCCGAGGGGCTTGTTTAAGACCATAGAGAGACCTTCAAATCCTACAAACAATAGAATAATCCTGAACAAATCTAGCAAGTTACTCCATGTATATTTCCTCTTGTAAATATCCATGTAGGAAGGCATTCTTCACGTCTATCTAGTATACAAGCCACCCCGTGATGCGGTAATAGCAAGTACAAGGCGTACAAAATACATCTTGTAAATGGGTGCAAAAGTCTCAAAGTAATTAATTCCTTTAACTTGTGAAAAACCCTTTGTAACAAGATAAGCCTTATACTTGTTAATGGATCCATCAATTGTGTATTTGATTCGGTATACCCACTTACACCCAACCATATGTCTTCCTTTAAGAAGAAATACAAAATCCTAAGTATGATTCTTCATCAAAGAATAATACTTAGTTGTCATCACATCATCCCACTCATGTATCCCATGAGCCTTTGAAAAGGATTATGGATCCTTAGAAACTTCCTGACACAAAATTCAAGAACCTATAGAATGTGTGTGATGATTCCTAGTGGGTGGAAGATCATGTATGAAAGGTGCTACCTCAGAAACTATAGTACGAGCCCACTTAGGCATAGTGTAAACATCAGTGGGAATAGGATCCTCAATGACATCTATAACCTCCTCATCAACCTCCTCAAATAAAGGATCCTCAAGATGATACGAAGAAGAATAAGGATGCATGGAAGAAGATGAAGAATCATGAGGAGTGAATCACTCATCAAACTGAACATGTGTTCAAAAATAATGTCATGAGTATTAGGATCTAAAATTCAATAAGCTCTCATGTCCTCACAATACCCTACAAAGATCAAGGGTTTTCTCTTCTTATCCAAAGCTTTCCTTTTCTTCTTTGGTACAAAGGCCCAAGCATGGCTCCCAAAGACTAAAAAAATGATACATCTGGCTTAGTGTTGGACCAAGCTTCCTCTGAGTCAAATGTTCAAGTTCTTTGTGTGGTGTGTTATTCTAAATGTAGTTAGCACAATTAACTACTTATGCCCAATATATAGGAGTTAAATCTCTATAATGCATCATATAGTTTGCCATTTCCTTTAAAGTTCTATTATGTCATTCTGTTAAGCCATTCTATTGTGGAGTATGAGGAACAAATGTTGGTGAATAATTCCTTGAGTTTCCAAAAAGTCGAAAACTCGTTTATAAAGTACTCCCCCATTATTAGTATGAATGTTCTTTATGAAACTAGAATATTGTTTCTCAACCAAATCCTTGAATAATTTGAAGTGTGAAAATACATCACTTTGATACTTGAGAAAATAAACCAAAGTACACCTAGAGAAATTATCAATAAATGTAAGTGCATATTTAGCTCCATTAAAAGAGGGGTAGGAAAAACCATCAAGTCACTATGCACAAGCTCAAGTGGTGAAGAAGCACTCTTAGAAAAATTCTTAGGAAAAATATCTTGGTGTTGTTTCCTAATACACAACCATGACAAACTCCCTTAAGACAAGAAACTCTAGGAAGACCATATATCATATCATGAGTTCTCAACTCCTTCAAATATCGTAGTTGAAATGTCCAAATATTTCAATCCAAAGCTTATTATGTGAATCTACATGAAAAACCAATCATGTACCTATAGAGGAAGTGTCATAAAAACCCTCAAATTGATATAGTCTATAATTATTATCAACAACACCTTGAGCAACAAGTGAATGAGGCTCTAAAAAAATTTGTACTTCTTCCCCCTGTGGTATAAAACTCACTATTTTTCCTTAACCGAATGACAAATTTAATATACGTAAAGCAAATTTGTGGTAATGTTAGGAACATACGGTGCATCTTAGATACTACCACCATCAAGATGTATATCACCTTTTCCCTCAACGAGAAGAAAAGGAATAATCTCTAACCTCAATTTTGGAATTATAACTCAAACATAAAGAAACAAAAGACTCCTTAGAAAAATTCATGTGATGAGAAGCACCAAAATCTATAACCCAGCTATCTGCAAGTGGTGATTGAGATCTCCTAACAACATTAAGTTCTTTTCCATGCCGATTAGAAGGAGGTAGAGAGGAGATAGAAATTTTATATTTCTTGACTGCATCCTCTAAGGCTTGCATTCGCTTATAACACCTATGTTCTTCATGACCACTACCCCCACAAAAAGAGCATGAAAGGCTAGACTTATTCTTGGATTTAGAAGACTCTTTGGGTTTAGAGTTGTTTTCTTTGGGTTTAGGAACACTTTGAGATAGAGAAGGGGTGGATTTGGTTTTACTTTTTTTTCCTTTCCCTTAGGATTAGATGTAACTAATGCCTTTTGAGAGGTGGAAGACTCAAGGTGAGACAATTTGGATTATTCCCTAGTAAGTCTTTCACAAAATGTTTCTAAGTTAGGAATTTTGAATGTGTCACCTAAGGAATCCATGCTTTAGAGAAAATGGTAAAAAAATATTTCCAATGGAAAGAGCACCAAAATAAACAAGCACTTCTCAGCAAAACGGCACTCAAAACGAGTTACCGATCAATAGATGCAAGCTATTAAATATTATGCTCTATTATTTATTTTATTTGCCACTAAAAATAGAATAAAGTACTCTTTCCTTTACCAATCAAAGAAAATGATAGGGGGCTGGAGTTAAGCACATACTAGTAGGAATCACAAGCTTTAAGCCCTCATATGACCATACCATATGACTAGGGGCTAAGGAATAAATAAAAAGAATTATCCACACACCTAAGTGGGTGAGGATAAATACAATAAAGGTAAATAAAGTACCCGGTGAACATGAGCTAGGGTAAATACCTAATCTAACAAAGAACATTATATTCAGTCCATTAAGTTCAACTACATAACTTAATTCAATCAAAACAACAGATCACAATCATCCCAAATAGAGCATAAGCTGGAATAATAATATTACAGCCATATAAGCCCATACTTATATCACTGTAACATTATTTCAATTCAAAGAAGTTTGTAAACATAACTTCTACAAACAATATATTTCATATTAATCCAACAATACCTTCATAAGGTAAAATCCTTTTTCAACATATATCTCTAAGTTATATACAATAATAACTTATACGAATTAAGGAAAAATATACTTCATAACTCAGCATACAGTCTTGTATAATCTTTAATACAACACATCATATTGAGTTACTTCTTATTACAATCCAGTCATAATAAGATCCATATTCAAGCAAGGCCAAAACCGAAACTTGATCATACTTATATATATAATTCCAAACTTCCTTAGCCTTCCATTGTATCTTGTATAAACTAAGCATACATAATGTTATAAGTCATACATAGCTATATCATCAGACAAAGAATACACTGGCCAAACAATCACCTCATAACGCAAGTTATGAGTTCCTTAATCAAATCAAATGACAGTAGCGAAGGAGACTAAATGTCTAATTCATAGTCACACATTTAAAATAGATCAATTTGAAACTTAAACAATATTTACAAATATCTCAATCCAATCAAAGACTTAATGGTTAAGGGTAAAAGACTTGCATAACATAAAAAGAGCAATCTACGGTTGATCAATATTGTGATTAAACATCATAAAGGGTTTAGGATCACATCGATCTCTAAAGAAGCTATAAGAGATAATCATATACTCAAAACATTCAAATTTTAAGATCAAACCTAATTGAACAATTACCGAAAAGTAAATGAAGTGGTCTTCCATACCTGAGGTATGATGATAAGCTAAAACCAGACTTATACATCAAACTTAAACCCTAAAACCATCTTATTAACAACACCATATCGATTCAAACTGAATTTGATATCAACTTGAAAACATATAGCTGATGATGAATCCTTTATTGACCTGAGTGAGCTAAGGATCTTTACCAATTAGTATCTCTTAAATCAAAACCACAAGAGTTTACAACTTCATAGATAGAGAGAGAGGGAGAGGGAGAGGGAGAATATCCATGTCATTAATATGGCATTAATAAAATGCATCATTCACAATAGATGATAATAAATATAACATGTTCACATAGTGAATGCATCCACGCAACCACAGATAACCCTAGGCAGTCAACCAAGTTTCCATTCAAAGTTGTAGAGATTATTTTATCAGTAAGAGATAACACCAAGTGTTATTCACTCAATACCTCACCATTCAACTTGATTAAAGCAGAGGAAAAAGATACCCAATATGGCTATCAAAGAGTAAACACCAAATAATGTTATCCCGTAAACCCATTAAGGGATTCAACTCAACAAAGGATAAACTAACCGACCTAAGTTATAACGACAAAAATTTCATTTGCTAAAATTTGAAATGACTTGATAATCACATTCTTTTAAAATATCATTTATTCAAGATAATAACAATAAACAATAACACCAATAAGGTCGAGAAAGTAAGAGTTCATGAACAGATAATCACCCTTTTCATATTCAAAACTAAACTCCACTTCCAGTTTAATATTGTTCATAATACAAACCCAAAATCCCTAAGAAAGAAAAAAATTACAACAAGAATACATTATCTCAAAATATCACACAGGATCAATCATAAAGCTTCAAGATTATAAAAACATGACTCAAAGAAATACATATATATCCCTATTATTTTCACATTCTACGAATCCTAACCTTGGAAGAAAAATGAAGGAAATACATAGATATCCAATAACAAAAATAGGTAGATATTCATAGATAATCAAATTTTAGAACACATACTAAAACCCAAAACCAGAGAACTAGATTTCATACAAGAGTAGAGTTCCTTTCATGAATCCATTAAACAAAGCAAGATATTTCAAAGAGTTAGAGCCTATCATGCTTGGTAGAGCTCCTATAATTCCTCTCCAAGCTCCCCAAGTTTTTCTCCAAGATTTTACATAAAACTCCACAGAGAAATTGAAATGGCTTCCATAGAAACCCCTTTCTTCTCCATATTTCTATTTTAATATCCATCACATTAAATTTTCTCCACTATTTCCTCCATGCAACTGATAGATCAAATTTTATCCAAAAAACGAACAACTAGTTCAAAAACCAGCAAGTCTACATGTAGAGAAAAAGAGCTCAAATAACCAAATGACAAACAAAACTTGATTCCTTTCCTTTCTCCCAAAACCCTCATGCCTCTCCTAAGGTAGTTTTGGGTATTCCTAGTTCCATTAATGTTATTTTCTAGGACTTCCATTGTTGTCATGCTAATGTGCAATAAGGAAATTGTCAACTTCCAAACATGACAATTATACCCTTAGGTCAAAAATTACAAGTTTTATCCATTCGAGACACTCTGAGTCTACCCAGTCATTATAGTGACCTATAAATGTTAAATCATTCCCATAGGTGATTTAGGAGATTAAATTCAAAATCCATAGGTGATTTTAGGAGTTCATTTTAAAAAGTAAACTTCAGGCAGTTGTGGGGAGGGCTATCATTGGCCTTCCTAGGACTAGAGCAACCCCATGGAGCGGAACAAAAAATACAAACCCAACATGGTAGTGAATCAAAGGCCTTGGAACATAATGGAATTTATTTAGGAATATTTAGGAAGGATTCATAGAAGTTGGGGCAGTTTTACCAAAATTAGGGTTCACATGCCTAGGCAGTGCACATACCAAAAAAGGTTGTTGAGCTTTAGAAGGTGATTTCGGGAGCTCCAGATTGAGTCAAGAGAAAAAAAGACATCGTAAGAAAGGAAATTCCAACTCCTATAAGATGGTTAAATTATTGTTTCACAACACTTTGGTGCAATGGGTCTGCAAGCCATTTTTCTCATGCATAGGTGGAGTACTTGATCAAACATTTACTTTTTTAGTAATCAAATGAATGAATCAACACATGATACCCTCACCGTTGGATTCATAAGGCCATTTTAAGTCAAGATCATATAAATTTTCATCAAAAATTCCATCGCGAACTCGAGATATCGTCATTTCAAGTTTCCCTCTAAGAGCAAGTTCACGAGGTAGCCAATTTTTAACAAGACACGTGCCGGCACCAAGGTCCTAGTGTAATTTCATGCCCTTTACATCCCTCAAGAAATGGGAAATAAAAGTTAAAAAAACATTCCCAATCCCTATAAGTCCTTTGGATCCTCATATGACCTCTTGGACCGCCACGGCTCCCTAAGAGCTAGTAGAGCCTTCATCCCTTGTCGTTCGATCAAGTGCCATGTGTCATCTTCTGGTGCACCATGAAATTTGATGTCCCTCATGTCCCTTTGTGCTGAGGGACATCAAGGTCTACAAAATTCACCCAGCCCCTAAGGAGACTCTTGGTCACCCATGTGACCCCTTCAAGAGTAGTTTTCCAACCCTAGGTGTTTGTCAGGCCTTCATTCTCAACCATCAGATCAAGCGCCACATGTCATCTTCTAGCATGTTGTACAATTTGATTTCCCTCATGTCACTTTGTGTTGGGGGACATCAAGGTATGAAAAATGTGCCTAGCCCCTCCAAGAAGCCTCATGGTTCCTCATGTGACCACCTTCCAGCCTCTCACTGTTTTAAAGGTGTTTTTTCTCAAATCCCTTATCGTCAGATCTCTGCCACATGTCGCAACCAAGCCCCGTGTGTAATTTTATGTCCCTCACATCCATTAATTCTTAATTAAAATTAGGGAAATGAAATTGTGCCTCACTCCATGCTTTGTAAAATTTTGAATATTTAAAAACCCCTCCTACTTCCTACTTCTAACATCTAACCTTTCCATGCACAACCTACTCTATAACTTCCTCTACAACTTCCCATCACCTCCCACCATTACTGAAACTCCAAACCAGATTTTCTATAGAAATTAAATCCTCTACCCCATGGTAATATGCAAGTCTCAGAAGGAATATTGATCAAACAAAGAATGAAGAATGAATAACGAAGAAGAAGAAACAAAGAAATCCTTCATGGCAGTGAAATAGAAATTTGAAGAGATCTTGCAAACGGATGCATGGATTGACAAAAAAAAAAAATGTTCATTCCTCTATCAAAAACCATCATAAAAACACCTTCAAACCCTCCTTCCATGGCATAGAACATTCGTAGCAAAGAAATCCATTTCTTTGCACAACGAGGAAAATCTCATTTTCTCGTCAAACCGGAAATCGGATCAAGAAGGAATTTCACTAGGGATATAAGAAGAGACAACACATACCAAAAATGTAATTTTAATTGAAAATAGAGGATAAAACTAGACCTAAAAATTTTTAGCTCCATCAATGGCTGCCATGTCCAGAAGTACTGCGAGATCAAAAATTTAAAAGTTTAAAATCTCCTAAACTATTGATCGGGTAAGCACAAAATTTCAAAGGGGTGATATCATGAAAAAACCCATATTAGAAAATTCATTCCACATCAATCCAACCTCCAAAATCCAAATTTCTAAAAATAGTAGGTCTTCTGCATAGAGGACTGATTATTTTGGGAAATTCATCAACAAAAGAACCCACGAAGGAGACGCTAAACATAGAGGATGCACTTGAGTTGAAAATTCATCAGAATAGACATCTTGGTCAAAATTTGACACTTACTTAAAAAATTAAGTGGTCCCATGAGAACCTGCCAAAAATAGAAAGTTAATCCTGAAGGCGAGAGGAATTCGGGGAGAAAAGTAATTCAGAGTCACACCATCTAGTTGAGGTTTGAGGGAATTTCTTTTTCATATTTACTAAAAATTGTAGGTTTCTTTTTCTAAGGAAATCATGAAGCATAAGTGCACTGGATAGAAGCCAACACAACCCTTCACCTGTGAGTATGAAGTAGAATATAGTGATGTCTCATGCGTGGACCTAAACGACCCAAGGGATCTCATGACTGCCAAATAATAAGGGAAGATTGAGGATCATGTATTCACGAGTGGATCATTCACATCTACAAGACACCCCATGTCATGCAAATCCCTAAGTTGGTCTTGGCTTTCTTTCACCACTATGAGCCCAAAACAATGGTACAATGATGGCGGTTATTAGTCCTAGAACCATCTCACTCTCTCTACAAATCTCGACATCACCTAATATGGTCATCATATCAAAGGACAAGTCCTTGCATGACTAGGAAACAATGGATGCATATGTGCAAGGGGTTACACTTGGTTCGTGGTTGAAGACATGGAGAAATCCCTCAAGGATGCCCAAAAACCTTCCAAGGTGTGAGTTTCATGAAGGATATTCAGATGTCATCACTCTCCTCAAGTAGATTTATGGGAAAGGCAAACACAAGAGACTTCCAAGACTGGATGGGCCTTTTCATCTTTAAGGTGATAGAAGGAAAGAAAATAATTGACTTGGGGTAGATCATTAGTGACAATCTCCATCTAGAACTTACTCCAAGTACCCATGACGAAGAAGTTTCACATGACTTGTAACTTGGTCTATTTGCTCACTAGCTCAAAATATTTCAAAGGATTGACTCTCACACATAATATTATTGCCAAGGTACTGAGTTCGAGAAGCTTCCACAATTATTAATGGAGGAAAGCCATAGGAATTTCACCCACGTGAATGATGCATTCATAATGTATGTGGTTTGAAGCTTGGAAGGTGATTTAGAGGATGTCTTTTACTTTATACAATTCTCGACCTTCTCTTACCTATGATTTGTTGGCTTTGACCAAGATCTGCAAAGGTTTCCCAAGTACCTTAGCAACCAAATTGTACTATTTGAGCTCTGCAGGTAGATCATCCAAGTGAATAGCAAGATTAGGAGTAGGAAGAAGAAGTTGATTTCATTTCCTATCTCTCTTGGGGTATTCATGTGCAAGAGATCAAATGATGCATCTCATCTGGAGGCCGATTTCACTCATTTGACTTTGCATTCCTACATTTTCAGGCCTAATTTGAAATCCGAGATGATCCCGACTCTTTCTATGTCCCAGAATTACAACATGAGCCACAAGTCAAGGACTACTTTGAGCCAATTGTGCCAATGAATTTGAAGTACATGAAAAGGAACATATGAGGATGACAGTCAACGAGATGAAGAAATTCAAGTTCTCTTAGTATGAAGATATTTTACATGATGATGGGACAAAGATGTATGACCCTGAATACACGATAGTCAAAATGTCTCCATTGCCTCAAGTCAACTAGTACATTCATGAATCATGGGATATAAAGGAGCAGACTCGAAGGTTATAAGGAGAACGAGAAAAAAATTCGAGAAGAGAGAACCATGATCATATAATCATGAGGAATTCCTCTAAGTTAGAAGCAAGCCTCCCATCAGTCATCTTCAAAAGTTGTAGAGGTGAATTCTAGTTCTAAACACTCGGAGAAAGTTTGAAAAGAAAGGCCACATAAGTAAAAACCTACCCTCACCAAAGAAAAATTCACTAAAGAAAGCAAGGATAAAAGAAGACTTGATCACAAAAATGTAGGAAGAAAATCCAGTGGAAAAATCACAAATGGAAGAAGAACACATGGTTTAAGACCCAGTCTTGAACCATCACAGAGGTCTCACCTCTTGTTGACACTCATACCTCTCTCATTAAGGATTTTCCTCCTCCGAATAGGGAACGGTTGATGCACCTGTCATAGAACCTGAATCTGATGAGATGTTCCCTTAGATGTAGGAAATAATTTCCCCGACACTCGCATTGTTGAACAAGTGGAAGCCCCTAACCTATCAAAGCAATTATCTCACTAGATAAAGAAAAGAAAATAAATTTTTCCCACACGGCCTCATAGTTCTACAATGGGGAAATAGGTAATCAATACATTGAAGTATCTCGGCGAAGGTAATCAAGCTAGTGGATGAGATGACACTGGCCAACTATGAGATGAGAAAAATCCAACTAGGGTTGACAACTCATGAAGGGGATTTACACATGTATCAGCAATATTTTTCTCACATGGTGGCAAGGAATAAGGAATACAAGAAGAAGATTGATGAGCTAAAAGAGTAGGTGTGAACTCTATCGTCCTATGTAAAACATCTAGTTGACCCAAATGCCACGACCATTCCCATTAAGGAAGTTGCGCCCATCAACAACTTCAATCTAGAGTCTATTAGGAGGATGCACGAGTTCATAGTGTAGAGGCGAACTAATAATGAATGGATTGATTTAATTTCTGAAAAGGGGAATTCAATGCTCCAAGAGGCATTCAAAATCTTTGCATACATGTGTGTGACAGAAATTAGACATGAGCACTCAAAGAGGACTTGGAGAAATAAAGATACTATTGGGATCCTCTAGGTCCAAAAGTGGATGAAATGAGTAGAACTTGCCACCGGAGTTGATCAACATGAAGATTTTGGAACTCCTTCATAAGATTTATCGCATGTATGGTTGAGGGACTTGGCGATCAGGTTTGAAGCAATCAATCAGGCCATCACAGAACTTGAGGAAAAATAAGAACAAGTGTACAAGTTGTAGGATAGTATAAATTAGAAAACTCATAAACTTGGAGTACCTGCAATGGGCAAGGACACAACTGTCGATGAGTTGATTGGTCCATTTGAATAATATGTCAAGAAAGAGGTAGGAAATCCATTGTCCTTCACTAAGGGTACACTATACTTCCTCTCATAGATTTGGTCCTCCATTACTTTTACTTATGAAAAAAATTCATCATGGTTCGGGAAGTGCAAAGATATCAACAAAGGTGTCTAATGGGTGGACAGAGACATTAAGTTGTGTTTTCATTCCTCGTGTTAACAAAGTGTAACCTACAGTAGTTCATTTCAAGTAAGGAATTTGGAGGGAAAGAGATCTTCTCAGTAGCACAAGGTGGAGACCAGTTAGGGAGCGAGATCAAATCCATTACAGTGGCTCATTCTTCTTTATAATCATTCTTCCTTCTTCTTCTTCCTTTTCTTCTTTCTCTCTCTTCTTTTCCCCCAAAGCTCTTTTTCTTCAATGTTCTAATTTTGTGTTGGGGTTTTCAATTTTTGATATATCTTAAGTGACTTTAGAAACATAATGTAACATTTAAGTCACCTTGTTTTTATAAAAGGGACTTAAATATTTGATAGGAATATGAATAGTCTAAAGTCAAAATAGGGTATTTCAAAAGTCACTAGGAAGATGAAGAGTTGCTTTCTCTTCTATAAATTGTAGCAAGTACCTCATTTAAGGGTCTTCTTAGACTTCTTAGATTTTGGAGCTGTTTTTTGTGAATTCATGAGAGAGACATCCTTGTGAAGAGAAAAAAAAGATAGAAAATTTCTTCCATTTTCCCTACTCTAAAATTTCTTCCATTCTTATGTTATGTACAATTTCTTCTTAAGCATCTACTCAAGAAGAAGGAATTTTATCCTTGTTTGACTAAGAATTTTAGTGATACTTTGTGCTCACTAAATGTTATTTGGTCTTGTTTCGTAAAAGCGATTTATTTTCTTTTGATTTTTAATGCATGTGATGTGATTTCTAATTGTTGTTTACAAGTCTCGATTTTCTACTTGCGGTAAAAATTTACCTCATCTAATATTCTCACTCCCTTTCCTACTCTCCTACAAAATTCTTCTCGTATATATAGCTTTAAGCTTTTTCATAGGGTAAGTGGAGTGCCTTGTTGGATCCCCGCCAAAAGGCCACCATGATAAAACTCAATTTTTACTCACGCATGTATATACGACAGCTACATTGGTTAAGTAGAGGGAATTAGACTCCTAGAGTGTTGACAAGAAGTCCATCAATTTTCCTCGATAAATTTTCTTGCCAATAGGTTTTGGAGCCCACCGTGGTGTAGATTTTACATCATCTCACCTAAAAATGACCTTAAAAATACAAAAAAATCAAAAAATAAAATTTCTAAAATTTGAATAGCTATTTAAGCCTCATGTCTACAAACCATGGCTATTCCAGAAATCCTCTTATTGAAATACCTGAGCTACTCTTCCACATTCAAGAGGATATTGCTTGATTTATGAGAGGCTATTTGGTATAACAAGAAAACTCAATCATTACTTGATCACTACAAGAATACTCAACCTTTAAGAATAACACATTAATAAATTTGAAATAAAAACACAAATTCAAGCACGCGACAAGAACATAAATCTCCAAGTGGCGAGATAGAAGATACGCACAGAAACAAAGACAAGGAGGAAAAATCAATCCCTATTTTAAAGAAATTCAAATAAGGAAAGAGTTTCTCTAAATTCATAGGTCTCCTTTTTGTCACACATCCTAGTCACATTGGGATTCCAAGAATTTTCAATCCATTAGACATTGATTTCCCATAAATCAATGAGAATCTTGAAGATTTCCCTAACATAGAGATCAAGAAGAAGCTAGAGAAAGAGAAGCAAGATCTAAAGCCAAAATAAGAGATCAAATTGAAGAAATTGAAAGAGCTCAAGCTGAAGTAGATGCAAGAGAAGAATCTGAAGCCGCAGCCTTAGAGAGGTTGGAAGCTAGAATCCGAAGCAATAGCGAATCATGATCGTGAGGACTGCAGGCCTAATGTACCATGGGGCGAAAACACCGGACCACTTTCCCTTGCTCAACCACTTCACAAGCTACCAAAAGGCTCAAGAAAAAACTTTCCAAAATTCAGAGGGGATGGTTCTCAACTTCCCGAAGAACATGTAGCAACATTTATCACACTTTCGGTGTATTGGGTGTTGAGCATGAAGATGTGTCGATATGGCTCTTTATAGACTCACTTCAAGAAAAATTTTCCAAATGGTACTACATGTTACCCTCGAGGTCTATCACCTACTAGGAAGATATAGGAAGTACATTCAAACACGGAGTTCAAGACCACGTAAGAATATTAGGATCTCTTAGTCCAATTGGTGCAAATGAAGAAGGAGACCTCCAAATAAATGATAGACTTCGTAGCAAGATATGACAGGGTGATAAGAAGAATTCCTGAAGATGTGGTGCCTTCTGAAAATAATTTTAAGAGATTCTTCATCAATGCCTTACCTTCAAAAGTAGGTTTCTTCCTCAGAAGATCCCAACCAAGAACATTGAGGGAAGCTCAAGACTCCACGATAGAAATTGATGATGATCTAATCCTGTCTAGTAAAGTGAAAGGCCCAAATGGAAAGCAAAAAGGATAGAATTTAGGCTCAATCACCATGGACCCAATGTTCCAAAAATGGTGAATGACTTGGTTTCCTTACAGAAATAGTTGTCCCAGATCACAATGTGGAACACTCCAAGGAATCCAAATCCTCCCAATAGACCAAGGATTTCTCCACCTCCTCACTGTATTGCTCTCAAAGCACCACTAATCAATTATGCATGTGACACCAAGAACCGAGGAGGAAGTGGAAATTGAAGAACCTAAAGAGATGCGGGTGACGAAAAAAACTATCTTGATGTTGAGGAAGTTGATGGTGATATGCACAATGGCCTAATTAAGTACATTTATGATGAAGATGATGATGAAGAAGAATCTCGAAGCTTCTCATGCACAGTTTTCACTTGTGCATAGTCCAAGATAGGTGCTTCATCCTCAATGGCTACAATACCAATGAAAAGAAGAAGGAGGAGGATTATTTTGTGGAGGTTCCACAAAATAAAATCATCAGCAGAGGATCACCACTACCACCTTTGATGGAGTCAGCTAAAGAAAAACTAGACCCACTGGTTAGCAAGGATCATGTTGTCATACCAAGTAAGTCATCTAGTCCTTCTCCTAGCTCAAAAATTACTAAAAATAATTCTCCTTCAAATGTTGTTCGGAAAAAACATCTAAGGTCCCACCAAAACCTACATTCCCATCTCCTCCCAAGCTAGTTATTATTCCTATTAAATAAAATCTAATCCCTAAAGTAGTAAAACCTTCACCATGTAAATCTTCTTTCATTCCTGAAACCTCTTCCTTTCCCATCATAACCCCATTTGACTTTGTGGAACATGCAAGCAAAACTAAATTCCATCTCACAAAAATAGAATACCTATAAATGCATCCTACCCAATTTGATAGGCTCATTGATGTAGTCTGTGGTGGTATTCCTATAGCCTTAGGTCCAAATTCCAAAGGCTTACTCCCCACACCGTCTAAACCATCTTCTCAAAACATGTTAGCCCTCGGTGCATCCAAAACTAACAAGGTTGAACCTTTCTACATATGACTTCTCATTAAAGGCTTCCAACTAAATAATTACATCTTAGATTCTGGAGCCTCAGATAATGTGATTCCCATTAAAGTTTCAAATGCTCTAGGCCTCACCTTGACCTGAGAAAATGGAACTTACTATTCAATTGAATCAAGCAGAGGCACCCTTGGTGGGAATAATCAAAGATTCATAGGTAGCACTAGGTAATTTTCTAGAGAAGAAGGTTCTCCTCACCATCTTGGTGCCGATATCCCAACACCCTTTAGCATGCTACTAAGTCGAAGATTCTATTAGAGACTTAGGCTAAAACATCAAAATGGATTGGTCATCTTCAACCATTCCAGTGAAGGGAAAAATGAAGAAATTTTTTTCCAGTGAGGAAGATGAAGTACACGGTATGAAATTATGATGATCCAAAGGAAAAATTTTGTTTCAGGATAACGGGCTAGGAAACTACTTCCTCACGTCGGAAAAGGATGATAACTTGCCACTTCTTATAGAGGAGGAAGAAGACAAAGTATAGACAATGAAATTTGATGGCAGTCATTCTAGTGCAAGTTCAAGAGTGGGTGTGGTGTTGTACTCTCCTTCTAGTGAATTGTACCCATTTTCCTACAAGATAAATTTTGATAATATAAATAACACAACATAATATGAAACTCTCCTCTTGGGTATGGGCATAACAGAATATATGGGAATCAAGAATATGAAATGCCAAGAAGATGAAATGCCAAGGTGATGTGGAAGTGATAGTAAAGCAAGTCCGACAGCAATACTAGGTGAAAAATACAAGACTACGTCATTACAGAAACAGGTGTGGGACTGCATTGAATCCTTTTATGCATTTTCCATCGATTTTATCCCATGAGAAAAGAATGAAAAGGATAATTCCCTTGCAGTCTCATATTTCTCTAGTGAATCCTCACCCTTCTTTTGGAAAATACAAAGTGACCATTGAGATGGTGTCCAGCATAGTGTACCAGATAATGAAAATCATTGGCAAGTCTTTAATGACGATAATCAACTTCTGCATTCTTGGAGCAAAGAGACAATTTCAATAACCTATTATTTGAAGGAAGTGATAATCCACACCGAGAAGCAGTAGCCGAAGAGGAGAAAGAAGGAATTGAAGGAGTTGACAAAGGAGTGATCAAATTGAAAGGAAACAAGATTCCCAAAGGCCTAGTTTCTCTAGAGGACCTCTTTGAAAAACATGACAGATTCATTCAAGAGAAAGCAAGACAATATTCTCGGTGTCTAGCTGATTTTGAGAAGGATAATATTGGCACTCCAGAGCAACCAAGAATGGTCAATATCATAAAATGTTGTTCTCTCGAGGAGAATATAAGGTTTGTCTCACTTCTCAAATCCTTACAACTGAAGGAAATGTATCACTCAATCCCCTTAAAGCTGAATACCAAGCCATTCAAGAAAAATAAAAGGTTGTATAATCCTAAAATTTTGATACCATCAAGGAGGAAGTAATGAATATGCTCAATGTAAAGATCATCTTTCCCATCCACCACTCGACATGGGTGGCCAATATTGTTTCGGTGTGAAAGAAGAATGGCAAAATAAGGATATGTGTAGATTTCCACAACTTGAACTAGACATCATTAAAAGACAACTACCCCCTCCTAGTTATGGATCACATTTTACAAACGGTCACCGGATCAAAAATTCTCTCACTTCTCGATGGATTCTCGGGGTACAACCAAATCAAGGTGGTGGAGGAAGATCATACCAAGACAACCTTCACAACACCTTGGGGCACTTTTGCATACAAAAAAATTCCTTTTGGTTTGATCAACGCAGAACCACGTTCTAAAGGGCGATGGACTTGGTGTTCAAATATTTGAAGCATTATATTGTCATATACCTGGATGATCTCACGGTATTCTCTAAAAAGAGGGGATATGATATTCACCATCTCGAACAGGTACTCACAAAATGTAGAAAGCATGGTATATCTTTGACCCAAAAGAAGTGCATTTTTGAAGTTACGGAAGGCAAGTTGTTGGTGCATATCGTTAACAATATTGGAGCACACATTGACCCAAAAAGAGTGAAGACCATTCAGGCATTGTCTCTACCCACAAGCAAGAAGGGAGTTCACTCCTTTGAAAAAGTAAACTTCCTTCATCGCTTTATCCCGGAGTTTTCTAAATTAACAAAGCACATCACCACTATAATGAAACCTCAATTAAGACTCAAATAGAATAATGAAGGAAACGCATATTTTTAAGGAATAAAGAAATTCATTGCCAAAGCTCTAACTCTTGTGTCTCGGATTTCAAAAAGAATTCATCATGTATTGTTATGCATCGGAACACATGCTCTCTACTATTCTAGTCCAAAAGAATGATGAAGAAGTAGAGACACCCATTTATTTCATGAGCTTCCCATTGAAGAAACGTGAAATAAACTACAACCAGTTGGAGAAACATGCCTATGCGGTAGTCAAGGCTATGAAAAGTTTCAGCTACTACATACTCAACTCTCATACGGTGGTGATGGTCCCTGACACTAAAATTAAGTCCATCTTAACACAACAAGATCCTAGAGATAGAAGAGGAAATTGGGTTGCAAAGACTCAAGAGTATGATATGGAAATCCATACCTCCAATTTGGAGTAGGAAAATGGTCTATGTAGATTGATTGCAAAGATGAATCCCTCAAATTCCAACATGGTGAAGGTAAATGTGCTTTCTCAACTTGCTTTGAAGATAATCCACATGTTCTCTTCGTAACCACTAATGATGAATGGTACACGGACATTTCCTATTACCTAACCTATGGAGAATTCCCTCCTCATCTCGATTACAAGAAAAGAACACTCAAGTGAAGGTAACAAATTTTGTAATCTAGAACCATGCGCTTTACAAAAGAGGTCTTGATGGATGCTTTCTTAGGTGTGTAGACAAAGAAAAACAAGATAAGTTACTTAAAGCATACCATGACCAAGTGTGTGGCGGGAATTTTTCAGTGATGGTCACTACACATAAGATCCTTCGAGGTAGGTACTATTGGCCCACTCTCTTTGTAGATGCTCAAGAATGGGTTTCTAAGTGTGAAGCATGTCAACAATTCATTGGGAAACCACAACTTACAGCTCTACCACTTAGGCCAGTTGTCATTGAAGAACCATTTCAGCAGTGGGGGCTAGATTTCATTGGTTTTCTGAATCCTCATTCAAGCATAAGGCATACCTATGTTCTCACAGCGACAGATTACTTCACAAAGTGGCTAGAGGCCTTCCTATTTAAGCAAGCCAACACCGAAATGGTATACAGCTTCATCAAAGAGAATATCGTAGTACATTTTGGAGTGCCACATAATATTGTAGCTGATAATAGCTACCTATGAGGGAGTTAACTTAGTTTTTCTACGGCTATAAAATCTCCCTATCTCATTCATCATACTACCATCCACAAGGAAATGGGAAATCCGAATCAAGCAACAAGAATATTGTTACCATTATCCACAAGCTTGTGGATGAAAACCAAAGGAATTAGCACAAGAAGTTGTACAATGCATTATGAGTAGATAGGATCACTCCCAAAAAGGTAATAGGTATATCACCATTCCAACTATTGTATGGAGTCGAAGAAGAAATTCCCATCACGGTTGAGATGTTAGCTCTCAAGTTACTTCAAGGAATAGAAGACGCATAGTAAAAGGATTCCATTGACAAGAGGATCCTCTTTCTTGATAAGCTAGAAGAAAATAGACTCTGAGTGGTGGACCGTATCAAAGAACACCAACTGAAAGTGAAGAAGATCTTCGAAAAGAAGGCAAAAGTGAGAGAATTCAAATTTGGAGACCTTGTCCTACTATGGGACAAAAGGAGGGAACCAAAAGGCAGTCATGGAAATTTTGATTCATTATGGCTTGGCACATTCTAGGTTCATGAAGCTTGTGGTGAGAACATTTTTCTACTCTCATATTTGGATGGAATGCTACTATAATTTCCTCACCGTGGAAATACCTAAAATTGTATCATCGGTGAAAATAGGTTTTCCCCTGCCTTATACCAAAGGTGATTGTTAGGTCTCTCTCTCTCTCTCTCTCTCTCTCTCTCTCTCTCTCTCTCTCTCTCTCATTGATAAGGCATTGATCAATGGATCATATGGTCTAAATTTGAGATTTGGTATTATCCATTTCATGTTCCTAAGCTTGAGCAAGTTTTTTCATGCAAATGCGCAACAAGGAAATTGTCAATTTCCAAGCATGACAACTATACCCCTGTGTCAAAAATTACAAGTTTTACCCTTCCGAGACACCCTGGGTCTACCCAGTCAGTCCAGTGACCTCTCAATTGATGTTAACTCATTCCCCTAGGTGATTTAGGAGAGTCAATTCAAAACCCCTAGGTGATTTTAGGAGTTCATTGAAAAAAGCAAACTTCAGGTAGTTGTGGGAAGGGCTATCACTGGCCTTCCTAGGACTAGAGAAACCCCATGGAGTGGAAAAGAGAAGCCAAACCAAAAACATAAGTGAATAAAATTCCTTGGAACATCATGGAAGTGATTTAGGAAGGATTTGAAGAAGTTGGGGCAGTTTCACCAAAATCAAGGTTCACAGGCCTATGCAAAGCACGAAAGCAAACAAGGCTACTGAGCTTCGAAAGGTGATTCCGAGAACTCCGATTGAGTTAGGAGAAAAAAAAAGACATCTTCTGAAATTAAATTCCAAGCCCTAAAATATGGTTAAATTATTTTTTTCACAACACTTTGGTGCAATGGGTCTGCAATCAGTTTTCTCATGCACAAGTGGAGTACCAGATCACAAATTCACTTTTTCAGGGATCAAATGAAGGAATCAAGAAATTAGAAACCCACCATTAGATTCATTATATTTTAATATTATATAAATTTTCATGAAAATGTTCCATAAGAAGCTCGAGATATCATCATTTCAATTTTCCCTTTAGTGGCGAGTTCGGGAGTTATCCAATTTTTAAACAGGACACGTGTCAGCTCCAGGAGCCTGGTAAAATTTCATGTCCATTACGTCCCTTAAGAAAAGGGCCATCAAGTTCAAAAAATGCACTGAGCCCATATAATCCCTCTAGATCCTCATACGACCTCTTGGACCACCAATTTAGATCATAGGAGCTAGTGGAGCCTTCATCCCCTGCCGTCGGATCTCCACCATGTGTGTCAGAACCAGCGCCGCATGTAATTTGATGTCCCTAGAATCCCTTAATTCTTAAGGTACATTAGGGATATGAAATTTTTCCTTGCTCCATGCTTTGAATTTTTTTGAATATTTAAAAACCCCTCCTACTTCTCACTTCTAATATCTAACCTTTCCGTGCACAACCTACTCTATAACTTCCAATGAAACTTCTCATCACCTCCCACTATTACTAAAACTTCAAATCTTCTTCACTACATAAATGAAATCCTCTACCCCATGGTAATATGCAGGTCTCAGAAGGAAGATTGATCAAACGAAGAACAAAGAAGAAGAAACAAAGAAATCCTTCATGGCAACTGAAATAGAAATTTGAAGAGATCTTACAAACAAATGCACGGATTGACAAACCAATTTTTATGTTCATTCCTCTATCAAAAACACACTTTTAAACCCTCTCTCCATGGCACATAACATTCATAGAAAATAAATCCATTTCTTTGCACAACAAGGAAAAAATCTTAGTTTTTCTTCAAATCGGCAACCTGGATCGAGGAGAAATTTCACCAATGAGATAAGAAGAGAACCCATATCAAAAATGTAATTTTTATTGCAAATAGAGGATAAAACCACACCTAAAAGTTTTAAGGTCCATCAATGATTGTCATGTCCAAAAGCACTACCAAGTCAAAAATAAAATTTTAAAATCTCCTAAACTATTGATCGAGTAAGCACAAAATTTCAAAGGGGCGATATTGGGAAAAAACCCATATCGGAAAACTTTGTTCCTGCATCAATCTGACCTCTAGAAGCCCACTTTCTAAAAATAGTAGGTATTCTACATAGAGGACTGCTATTTTGGGAAAGTCATCAACAAAAGAACTTGCAAAGGAGACGTTGAACACAGAGGATGCACTGCAGTTGAAAATTCATCAGAATGGGCATCTTGGTCCAAATTTGAAACTTACTAAAAATAGTAAGTGGTCCCACGAGAACCTGCCCAAAATAGAAAGTTGATTCAAGGCAAGAGGAACATAGGGAGAAAAGGAATTCAGAGTCATAACATCCAGTTGAGGTTTGAGGGAGTTACTTTTTCATACTTAATAAAAATAGTAAGTTACTTTTTTTGAGAAAATCATGAAGCGTAATTAGACTAGGACAAAATCCAAAGCACAACCCTTCACCTATGAGTATGAGATAGAAGACAATGATGTCTTATACATAGACCTAAATGACCTAAGGGCTCACATGACAACCAAGGAATGAGGGAAGATCGAGGATCAAGTATTCACTAGTGGATTGTTCATAGCCGCAGGACACCCCATGTCTATGCACGCAAAGCCTTGAGTTGGTCTTAGATTTCTCTCACCACTATGAGCCCGAAACAAGAATGATCTGAGCTAACAATGGTATAGCGATGGAGGTCATTAGTCCTAGAACCATCTCACTCTCTCTACAAATCCTGACATCACCTAATATGGTCATCATCTCAAAGGACATGGCCTTGCACGATTGGGAAATGATGGATGCATATGTGCAAGGGGTTACACTGGTTGAGACAGGAGAAAGTCCTTAGGGATGCCCAAGAACCTCGTGCAGGTGTGAGTTTTGTGAAGGATATTTAGATACCATCACTCTCCTTAACAGAGTTATGGGTGAGGCAAACACAAGAGACTTCCAAGACTAGATGGGCATTTTCATATTCACGGTGATAGAAGGAAAGTAGAGAATTGACTGGGGAAGATCATCAGTGACAATCTCCATCTGCAACTACTCCAAGTACCCATGATGAAGAAGTTTCACATGACTTCTTACTTGGTCTATCTACTCGCTAGCTCAAGATATTTCAAAGGATTGGCTCTCATGCAGAGTATTACTTTGCCAAGGTACTGCGTTTGAGAAGCTTCCACAATTGGTATTTGTTATCCAAAATTCACCCCCTGGGGTAATTTTGATAACATGCATCAGAATATCCAAATCCCAAGAAAATTGATTGATTCAGAGCAAAAATCAGGTTTCTAGGGTCCCTTCAGGAAATTTTCTAACTCCCCAGGCCGAAGAAGGAGGGAGCAAGCTCTGAGAAAATGTGAAAAAGTTGCAGAAAGGCAAATAGGTTGGTCCAGAAAAAGTGTAAAATTGGCTAAGTCCTGCTCAAGGGAGCAACTGGGACATTTGGGACGTCAAGGCACGGATCGGCCGAAAAGCCTCCAGGTGGCCCAAATTGCATTTGGGACAATCGGGCCAGAAGTACGCGGCGGGCGCGAAAAGCCGATCCGGCCGAAGGAGGAAGAAAAATTGGCTAAGTGTTGCTCAGGACGTTTGGGCCAAAAAGGCCCGAACCGGCCGAGTCGGCCGAAATGAGCACAGGCAGTCAAAAATGATTGGGACAAGCAGGCCAAAAAGGCGCGAACCGGCCGAACCGGGTGAAAAAGGGCCAAGCAGTCCGAAACAAACTGGGACATTTGGGACAAATGGACGCGAACCGGCCGGTTCACCCGAAATCAGCACAAGGAGCACTGTGCCATCTGGGCCAAATAGACGCGAAGGGCGCGAAAGAGCCGGCAGGGCCGAGAACCAATAAAATCATGCCACGTGTCACAAGGAGAAAGGTCAAAAAAGTCAAAGGGTGAGTTTTCGAGCACCGATCCGAACCTATGGGATAGTGCCACGTGTCCCAGCTAGGGCCCACAGAAATTTCAAAGCAAAGCCCGCCGAAAAGTAGAGAAGAGAGAATTATTCAGCGAATCAGAGCATGCCACGTGGCGTCCAGGTGGCAATGCGCGGGAAAATATTTCAAAATCCTTTTTCACTGTTCCGTGCCCTAAATCTTCAGATTGACATATCTTTCGATCCAGAGCTCGGATTTGCACGTTCTTTATATCAACGGAAAGCTCATGAAATTATCTACATGATTCAGGGGTTATTCTCGAATTTTGGTGTAGTCTGGAGGGAGAAAATTTAGAAACGCCTCTGGCACGAAATAACAAGCAGAAGTAATGCTTCAACAAACAACTTTAATGCAGCAGAGACGGTTCACCGCTCATTGGCACCGCCGCTTTTCCGGATCCACCACTTCGCCATGATGGACGAATTGAATGCAACCTAGAGATGGTTGGGGTAGATTTGGCTTTCCCTCCTCTCTTTCCTCTCTCATTTTCTTTCTATATATTGTAAAGAGGAGCTTCTTTTCAAGTGTGGAACATTTTTTCTGTTTTGCCTCTCCCTTTTTTCCTCAGGTGAATTTGTGGAGTTCGAACCTCTCATTTGAACTGTAATACTATTCTGCCTCTTAGCATTCTGCAGTGTATTGTATCAATCTTTGGAGCAAGTAATACATGTCTGTGGATGATTCTCAACCCTCTCTGTGTTCATTTTGCATCCTCCTGGTCTTTTACTGCAGTTTCTGTCATTTGTGCATGATCTTGTATCACATTCAAGTGGTCTGTGTTTATTGGCAAAATAAGTGTTCTTCATTCCTCGGTGCATCACCTCCATTAGTTTAGATTTATTTTTACGCATTTTCTTACCTTGTCTCCTTGGCAGATTAGATTAGGTTTTAAAAAAGAAAACCCTCTGTATATTTCATGTGCATCTGAACAGAGGAATAGGAACCAGCCTTCTCTGGAGATTCCTTTCTCACTCTTCAAGTCCCACACTTGGAGAAAGGATTCAATGTTATGCAATCACACTGGATGTTAGTATGATCAACCTAGAAATCTGATCAACATCCAGGGGTGCTGTGATTTTGCACTAATAGTATTCTAGTAAATCCATAGGAATTTCACCCAAATGAATGATGCATTAAAAATTTATTTGGTTAGAAGCTTAGAAAGTGATTTCGAGGCCATGATGTTTCCATAAGGGCGTCCTTGATTAAAAAGTATGGTTGTTACTTCATACAATTGTCGACCTTCTCCTACCTACGAGTTACTGGATTTGACCAAGCTCTGCAAAGGTTGCCCAAGTACCTTAGCAGCCAAATTATACCATTCGAGCTTTGCAAGAAGATCATCCAATTGAATAGTAGGCTTAGGAGTAGGAAGAAGAAGTTGATTTCATTTTCTATCTCTCTTGGGGTATTCATGTGTAAGAGCTCAAATGATGCATCTCATCTAGAGGCCACTTTCACTCATTTGACTTTGCATTCCTACATTTCTAGGCCTAATTTTGACATCCGAGATGATCTCAACTCTTTCTATGTCCTAGAATTAAAACATGGGCTACAATTTGAGGAATACTTTGGGCCAATTATGCCGATGAATTTGAAGTACATGAAAAGGACCATATGAGGATGACAGTCAATGAGATGAAGAAATTCAAGTTCTCTTGGTATGAAGATATTTTGCATGATGATGGGACAAAGATGTATGACCTTGAATACATGGTAGTCAAAATTTCCCCATTGCCTCAAGTCAACTGGTACATTCGTGAATCAGGGGATATAAAGGAGTGGACTGAGAAGGTGGTAAGGAGAATGAGAAATTGGTTTCAAAAGAAGAGAACCATGATCATCCAGTCATGAGGAATTCCTCCAAGTCAAAATAAATCCTCTCATTAGTCATCTTAAAAAGTTGTAGAGGTGACTTCCACTTCTAAGCACTTTGGAGGAAGTTAAAAAAAAGCCATAGAAATGGAAACCTCCCCTCACAAAAAGTCACCAAAGAAGGCCAGGACAGAAGAAGAAGACTCATTTGCGTCACTACAAGAGGAAGACTTGATCACAAAAATGTAGGAATAAAATCCAATGGAAAAATTAAAAATGGAATAAGAACACATGGTTCAAGACCCATTCTTCAAACCATCATCGAAGGTCTCACCTCTTGTTGACACTCATATCTCTATCATTTAGGATTTTCCGCCTCCTCCAAAATAGGGAACGCTTGATGCACATTTCATAGAACTTGAATCTTATGAGATGTTCCCTTGCATGTGGGAAACCATTTCCCTAAAACTCACACTGCTTGAACAAGTGCTAGCCCCGACCTATCAACAATTGTCTCACTAGCTAAAGAATTTAAAAGGAAGCTTGCCCACATGACTTGTTGGTTCTACAAGAGTAGAGAAATAGGTAATCAATACATTGAAGTAGCTTAGCTAAAGGTAATCAATCTAGTAAATGAGATGACACTGAATGACTATGAGACGAGCACAAATCCAACTAGGGCTAACAACAAGTGAAGGGGATTTACACATGTATCGAAATATTATGCTCTAATGGTGGTAATAAATAAGGAATAAAAGAAGAATCTCAATGATCTAAAAGATAATGTGTGAACTCTATCATCCTATGTACAACATCTAGTTGACCCGAATGCCATGACCATTCCCACCATCAGCAGCCTTTAATACAAAGTCTATCAGGAGGACACACGAGTTCACAAATGCGGGGGTGAGATAATAATGAATGGCTCGATTCAATTTCTGAAAATGGGAATTCAGTGCTCTAAGAGGAAGTCAAAATCTTCATATAAATGTGTGTGACGGAAAATAGGATGCGAGCACTTAGAGATGACTTAGAGAAAGAAAGAGACTACTGGGATCATCTGGGTCCAACAGTGGATAAAATGAGCAACATTCACCGTTAGGAGTTGATCAACAGGAAGCTTTTTGAAAATCCTTTAGAATACTTGTCACATTTATGGGAGAGGGCCTTGATAATCAGTTTTGAATAAATCAATTAGGCCACCACAGAGCTTGATGAAAAATAAGAACAAGTGTACAAGTTGCAGGATAGTATAAATCACAAAACTCATAAACTTAGAGTACCTGCAATGGGCGAGGACACATCTGCCGATGAGTTGATTGGTCCATTTGAATAATATGTCAAGAAAGAGGTAGGAAATCCATTTTCCTTCACTAAGGGTACACTATAATTCCTCTCAGAGATTCAAGATTCCATTTCTCTTATCGTAGAAAAACATTCATCATGGTTCGGGAAGTAAAAAGATATCAATAGTGTGTCTGATGGGTGGATAGAGACCTTAATTTTTGTTCGCATTCCTCATGCTTTGACAAAGTGAAACCTACAATAGTTCATTTTAGTAAGAAATTTGGAGTTTCGTATATCTTCTCAGGTAGCGCGGGGTAGAGACCAATCGGGAGCGAGAACAAATCCACTACAACGTCTCATTCTTCTACATAATCCTTCTTCCTTCCTTCTTCTTCTTCCTTCTCTTCTTTCTCTCTCTTCTTTCCCCCTAACGCTCTCTCTCTTCAATGTTATAATTTTGCATTGGGGTTTGCACTTTTGATATATCTTAAGTGACTTTAGAAACATAATGTAACATTTAAGTCACCTTGTTTTTATAAAAGGGACTTAAATATTTGATAGGAATATGAACAATCTAAAGTCAAAAAAGGGTATTTGAAAAGTCATCGGGAAGATGAAGAGTTGCTTTCTCTTCTATAAATTGTAGCAAGCACCTCATTTGAGGGTCTTCTTAGACTTCTTAGATTTTGGAGTTGTTTTTTGTGAATTCATGAGAGAGACATCCTTGTGAAGAGAACAAAAAGATAGAAAATTTCTTCCATTTTCCCTACTCTAAAATGTCTTCCATTCTTATGCTATGTACAATTTCTGCTTGAGCATCAATGCAAGAAGAAGGAATTTTAGCCTTTTTTGACTGAGGAGTTTAGTGATACTTTGTGCTCACTAAATGCTATTTTGTCTTGTTGTTGTAATGTAGATTTTTTTTCTTTTGAGTTTTAGTGCATGTGATGTGATTTCTAACTATTGTATGCAAGTCTCTAATTTTCTACTTGCAACACTAGTTTCCCTCATCTAATATTCTCACTCCCTTTCCCACTCTCCTAGCAAATTCTTCTCTTACAGATAGTTGTAAGCTTTGCCACAGGGTCGTGGGAGTGCCCCTATTGGATCCTAAGCCAAAAGGCCACCAGATAAAAATCATTTTTTCTCTCTCACATGCATATACTGACAGCTTATACTAGTTAGGCAGAGGGACTTAGACTCCTAGAGCATTGGTAAGAAGTCCATCAATTTTCCCCAAAAATATTTCTTTCCAACAGCCGCTTAACTCCAAAAAAATTTCCAACTATTCTTTGCCAAATAAACTTGGCAAATCAATTATTAGTTTAAACTAGTCTTCACTATACCATTAGTCATGAATTTAGCGTGCATGGTCAGCTCGACTTAGTCCTCTGCCAAAGGGTGGTGGTGGCCATGAGTTAAAAACATTTAATTTACCAAGTACATGATGGGGTGGCACCCAACTTACTCAACCTTTCCACTAACCCTTCCTTCTTAAATTCCAACCATAGTTAGGTCATGGGGTTAGGGCTTAGGATCACCCCTTTAGGTAGGTTAGGATCCATATCATTTAATATCAATATATCAATCTTAGCTATATCAACCTTAGCTTAGGTTGTTAACAACTTTGATCAAATGTCCATAGGGTTAGGTTAAGCCCTTCAAAAAAATTATACATTACCATAGCATAGGTTAGATTAGGTTTTCATAATATAAGGAAAATAACAAGACCTTACCGCAGATTATATCTACTCAGGCATTTATTAATTTAATAACAAACCGGACTTCCCTTATAAAAAGTAATCCTTCAACATAGTAGTATAATCAAACATTAGATTAGCTTCACTGCCACAAATTTTTCATTTAAAATTACAATTCTAGAATCAATAGGAAGCCAAGTATTCATTAAATTTAAATTCATAATCACATATCGATTTAGGAGAATACCTTGGATCACTGAAATTGATCCAAGGTGTTATCCTAATCCACTATTGATACAAAATTAGCAATTATATCAAGACATCAAAAACTTACCAGATTACCTAATCACTTAACTATTCCAAGAACCTGATTTTCACTTTCCACAAGTTGAATCACTAAGTCCATTTCAAAAACATTTAAGTATGTACTTCATGATCAAAAACATAAGTAATTTTACTGCCATAATAAGGAGTTACAACCAGATCTTATAAGCACTTGATATCATTCCAACAAATATGATTAAACAGTTTAGAAGAGCACAATAACTTAGAACACAATCACATGCCAATGTTTTCCAACACTCACAAAGAAGCAAGTACATGATATCAGCACATCAAAGGAATTATAGGTTAGAGAAGTGTTTAATGAAAGGATAGAAATAAATTGAGGTAGAAAAATTTGTGTATGAAGATATTAGCTCATAAATTGAGGAAATGAGGAAAGAGAAAATCAATTTGAAAATCAGGTTATTATATAACAACATTTTTACTTAAGCTCAAATCCATTAATTGAGTTAGCTTTGATACTCTTTTTGTTAAAGGTATCTTGAGTGAGGAAGATCACGGGATTAATAAGATAATCTGGGGTCTATTAATTTCAAATTCTTCTCCTAGAAGAATGTATTGAATAGTTAAATGAATTATAAATTGAAGGGGTTGGCATTGAAAATGTAATTTCATAATTCATTAAGAAGATTCCCTATGTTCTCAATGACATTTCGTAGTTAGTCATGAGAGAATCAAATCCAAGGTTCTCCTTTAACATTGATTTAATTCAGAGGTTTATAAAATATAAATATAATCTAGATAAATTAGAAAAGGTCATGAAAAAGTCATAGAATATGCCCTCATAGATGATAGACATTGATATAGAATGTTGAGTATCTAATCATATATTGTGAGTCGGGATGAGAGTAGGATAAGGTAAATCTTCTAATTTTTTATATTTACAGAGAGAGAATATAAGGTTGCAAAAGGAAAAAGTGGTTGTAGTGTAGTATGGTGATGGAATGGGCCTTGATGAGAATTTTCAAAAGGAAGACCCTTGATTCAATAAATTTTCAGCCAAGTTATCTTTTGAAAAATTTCATTTTATACATTTCCATGATTGTAAAATGTCAATTCCTACATGTAAAAGGTACACATCGAATTTGTAGGTTTTAGAAATGTACAAATTGACATGGTAAATTTTGAAGTTATTATTTTTGCAATAGTGTCTTTTTTAAATTACATGCCTCTAGAATTTGGGAACTATTTTCCTATAGATGTGTATTATCTAATCATTTGAAAGGGAATTAATATCTAGGAGAAATTTATGGAGAAATACTATTTTTGAAGCTCTATATTTGAATTAGAGGGAAAGATAAATAAAGAAAGTACCAAAGTATGTGTTGTGAATTAAAATTTTAATTTTAGTTTTTATCTAAGGTCAAATTTGAAATATTTCTCTCATTTTTCAATGGATTTATATTTCAACATTTTGTAAACATAAAATTCAGGAGTGAAATATGATCTTTGTTTTACTATCATAAAGTGTAAGTATCCTCTCTCTTCTTATTTATTTCACATTATAATCACTTTCTTATCCATATAAAGTAAATTATTTCTTGTAATTATCATCTCTTGGGAAAATAATCACAATACCTTGAAACTTATAACTGTGTAAATATATGTTTATTTCATACAAAAATTACTTAATAAAAGTAGCATCCCCATACAATAGAGGGAATATGTCCCGCATAGTATTGCCAAAAACCCCTAGTTCATATAACTACAAAATATTTCACTAAAAATTCATATGTTGCTTCTTGATTAAAATAATTAATAAAGTATTCCCATAATTTTTCCTAAAATTCATTTGTGGAATTCCCACCCTTCATAACCAAATTAATCATATGATAGCATGAAATCTAAATGTAGATATTTTCTCCATGGTTATTTTTGGGTTATTTAAAAAGTAATGAAAATGGAATAGTTCTCTCTATAGGGTCTTGATAAAACTAATATCCATCATGTTTACAAATTGTAAATCCCGATCTTCTTTCTCCTAGTGGAAAATACAAATTTTAATTTACTTTTTGAACATATATGTGAACAAATTTTCTAGTGTAAAAAAATTTGTAGCATATTTCTTCACTTTGTGAAAAACCAAAATTATAAATGTTGAAAAAATTAAATTATCACTATTTTCAATATGTTTAACATATCTAAAAAAAAATTTAAAAAATCATTCATTCCTAAACCATTTTTGGAGGAAGTATTAGATCGGGATAAAAATAAAGTGTTGACAAAATGTAATGGAAACTGAAAGTAGTGGAGTCTAGTCCTTAAATATCTATGTCATTATCATCAAAATATTTTTCAATAATTACAATAGAATCATAAGACAACGCTTACCGATTTTTTTTTTTATGTTTTGATTTATTTTCATTCATTATACTTAGTGAATCCCATAGACTGAATGCAATTTTATAATAATAATGAAATTTTTTTGTAATTAATTGTATTCCACGAAGTTCATCACCATAATGATTGAAGTGATCAAAAATATTTTAGAAAATATAATTATATAGTTTTTATTTTTTTGCACCATGCCTCCATATTTTCAACACCTGAAGTCTTCAAAACAAAACTACACCATTTTCTAAAATTCACGTGAGTTATGATTTCTCCTTTTCTATAAACCCATAGATATTTCATAAACATTTTTTCCTAATATATTTAAGTCCTTGAACTTGAAAATTCACCATTTTTAATACAAGTCAACATAATTATCATTTCGCTCTCATATATATATGTAGACATATATAAATGTTTCTCTCATATAGTTTCTTGATTGTGTAATTTATTTTTCCTATCAAGAATTTTTAAGGTTCATGATCTCCATATATTTTCTTTTCTCGGTCTAATGGTATCTACTTCATTAATATTATCATGTCTTAAAAGAATGCAACCTCTTGATAAAAGAGATATTATAAATCATCTCATCATCCTCGTTATATCGGTTATAAATATTATGAGTATGAAATGGAGTATTAATTTTAAGGAAATTTAATCTATTTATATTTCATTGATAATCATCTTTTAATCTTGAATTTGAATGCATGTTATTTTTTAGTCCTAACATTAGTAACTATTTAGTATTAGTGAATACATATTTATTCATTGTATTGTAATGTATAAATAAATAATATTTCATTAAAACCTCAATTTTTAACCAACAAGAGGAAAATTGTGTCCACATCCCGCATGTTGATATTTCTCATTTTTATGTCAACATCACCAATTTCACATAGCTCAACTAAAATTTCCTCTATGTATGATTCAAACTAAATATGCCATTTATAAAATTAACCATGATATATATATTTTGTGAGTTAACTTCAAAGTATCAATTTTCTATTTCATTTGTGATTTTAAAAGTTGTGAAAATATAAAGTAGAACCTATTTTACATCCCTAAATATATGGGTTGCTTTTATTTAACAATTTTTTTCATATTTTCTTGGTCCATGGAAGGGTACATAATTTTCTTGCTAATATGATGGTGGGGAACCTTTCTCATGTCTTTCTCATAACATTTTTGAAATCTATAGGAATTCATCTCTAGCTTTTAGTAAATATATGTATATATTGTCAAAATTGTCCAACTTGAAACCATAAGTTTTGTAATAGATACTTTGTCATGTTTTTTAACTTCCATTTTGTTAGGTGTAATTATTTTCATTTTACATTTTTTTGTGTTCCATCATTACCACCCCTAATTTCTAAGTAGAATGTAATAACATCTCAAAAATCATATTTTTGAGAAGTTAGTACAATTCTCAATGTTTGGAATTGTCCACTTGATATAAAAACACATAAATATATGTCATAATGCATATTGGTGAGTGAGAGAAATTTACTATACCATGAAAATATAGTCAATTTTCTAAGGTGGATATTAGCCATGCAATCATGAGAAAAGGTCTAACAAGTGTGAGGTGGAGTTGTTGGTGTGTTTATTTTCCACATCATTAGGTGAGTCATCTCACTTAGGTGAGATCGTAGGTCCACGTGTCATTTAGGGGTCATTATGATATTCCCTTACTCGCCGCTGCATTAGCGCGCGTCGGTGTGTCAATGCGTTAGCATGTCAAGCGTCGATATGTCATATGCGTCATTGGGAGTTACACTTCTATTCTAGGAATGTAACTCCCCTCTCTACTCGAGTTGTCATGATTGCAGCACTGGGGGTTACTCAACACCTCCTATATGTACACGTCTTTTGATCTATGAGATAAAGGAGAGTTTTGTATGGCTTAACCAGTTTCGCCCATTTTTTGAATCTTTGCATGCACATTCGGTTAATGCTCGCTCCTCTCGAGATCTCTTCACATTGTCGTTCGCACATCCATTGATGTGAACATCATCCCTCGTGATCCTCGCTTGCGGGTTTTCAAACCCTCTTTCATGGTATCAAAGCAAATCTTGTGGATCCGTGCACTCCTCGGCGTTGCTCGTGTATTTTTGGCTTCCGGCATGATCTTGATTCTCATTGTGTGTGTCGTAATGGTTATTCTGATCGTGATCTACTTGCACTGATTTCGGGCATTTTTACCTCCGTTCGGGTTGTTCGTGGATTATTTTCGAGTGTTCATAGGTTTTTCCACCTTGCATGCGCGTTTGAGGTATCTTACTATTTTGGAGCATTTGCAGGTTGCAGATCTGAGTTTTTTGTGCTAGTTTTGTGAGTTTTCAGTGTAGTGAAAAAGTTGCCCTAGCTCGTCACTACCTTCAACTCAGACTTTGCATTTTGTTGGCTCGGTCTGTGTTTTTGCTCTTATCGGTTTTGGCTTTGGGAATTTTCATTTGGAACCGTGTTTGTTACGTTTGACAACCATGTGTGCTTTGGCATTGTTCGTTGTTCATTGGCCTTATCTTTGTCAACTTGAGCACGCAGCTTTGGTCGTGAAATCTCTGCTTGCGTCCTTTACATAGCTCAGCTTGGTCAAACAAACTCTGGCACGTGGATTTTGCTCAGGTTTTTGGCAAAATGTGGGATCGCTCATCGTCGGCATGGATAGCTCTAGCTCCCACTCCCTACTCGAGCCTGTCCAGCTTTGATTTCTTCCCAGACTCGGCGCAACATCTCTTTCTGCACTTCTACTTAACCATTTTGCATGCACTGCACTCGTTGTTTTTCACGTGGCCAACGGATTACTCCATTTGAGTTTTTTTCACCGCTGCTCATGATTTCCCTACTTCGATCTCGGTGCCATGCACATTCCACAAGCCTCTACCTTCGGATCTCGTGCTCACGCGTCCTCACCGTCCTCACCGGTCCTGCCTTCACTACTACTGTTCTTGTCAATTACTCTACTCGGGTTGTTTCCCTTCTACGGAGGATCTCCACTTCTCGATGGTTTCGAATTCATGCGCGACTTACATCGCTTTCTACAAACGTTTCACTCTGTTGGAACATGGTCTCTGCTACCTCGACAATTTCCCTCTGCCACGTGGGCTTCCATAGCTCCAATGGTCCATTTTACCAACACCTCACTAAAGAAGCACGTGGCTTGGACTGCATATTCCCCTCTCATCTCGCTGCCACCACATGATCCTCTAAACGTGGGCCCACCTCTCCTCCAGCCTTTTTTTAATGTTTTGTGGCTTAAAAAATTCATGGCATTGTAATAATTTAGGGCTGCCTTTTTGCTTGTATTTATGTCCTTCCTTCGATTGTCGAAGATGGAGGGCGAGGTCCGAGTTGGCGGAGGCTAATCCCCCTCATAAGCAAAAAAAACTATGCCTAAAATTTGATGTCGTTTCCAACGAGTAGTCACATGATACCCTTTGCACCCATCCGGTGTACTTTTTTAATGCATTTGCAGCATCTAGTGTATTTTTCCATTAGTTGCGAGAATCATTTTAATGCCATAAATTTAGACTCGTTGCTTGTTTCTGAGTGTTTCCTTAGTCAAAGTTGCATGATTTTTCACACTTTACATGATGGCATTACCAATTTTGTAAACACGCTACTTTTATAAAGTGCCGCATTTTGGGGGGGTTGCTTGTACTCTTGGGCTCTCACATGTAAACGCATTATCGGCCAAGTCCGACGTCTTGCTTTTGTGCATATTACATTTTTTCATCATGGAGACTTCTCTTTCCAGACTTGAGCATCGTAGGATCACTTTACATCCTCCGCCACTTCTCACCGAGAGGGAACTATTCAGCTTGGCGTGCTTCCATGGAACGTTACTTCGCCCACAAGGGTCTTTTACCCTTCTTACTTGGGCTAGTTCTTGCACCTGCTGATCATCGTCATCTAGAGGACTTCCTCGACACTTGTGACCATTTCTTTGGTCACATGATGATGCATGTCTCTCATTCTCTCTGGTTTCACGTGGCAGACTCAAATCCACCTCATCGTGTCTAGAGCATTCTTCAGTCCTTCTATGGAGACCCTTCACATACTGCTGCCATTGTTGTTGCTGCTGATTCAGTCGTCTCCTCCATTTCTTCATGTGATGATAGTTCCACCGATACAAACTCACTTGATTGTACTTCGATGATTAGGATTGTGCACCCAGTTCTGATGCAGAGAGCATTACAGAGGACTTCTCTCCTCTTTCTCTCACTATTCTAGACATTGTTGTCACCCCCCACATCTCATCAGATATCGAGCAGTCTCCTACTTAGTCTCACACAGTCATCACACCCACCTCCTTTCCACTTCCAGTGTGCGAGGCCCCTTACACTCCTCTACCTTCATTGGATGACTCCTACCTATCTGACATCGCTCTTCTGTTTGTTGAGCCCCCTCATTGGGATGAGTATCTACTTGACCTTAGTCATATTTTTACAATCTAATTGTGATGCACTACATGTCCCTCATCCATCTACAGGTGTTTCAGAGGAGTTCATCATCTCTTTTTTTGGGGGCGCCCCTTCCGGGAATCATATCACTTCCACATTTCCAGAGACCTTCATTGATCTACCCTCAGCTGTGGATCCATTTTCTGTTGTGGAGGATTTTTTATTCCCTTCACATCACTTGGACATCCTTTCTGCAAGGGTGTTCCTCTTCACTTTGGTATTTCTACACACGTGGCATTACCTTTGGTTCCTTAGCACTCATTCGCTATACCTATGTCACACTTCCGTGCACCAGACTCAAAGTTCTTCGTGTTGCTGCCTTCAATTTCCTTTGTGGAGTGGGTGGACTTCCAGCATGTCATTTTTGTCCTTCCTAAGGGTAGGCACATAGTTCATTGTGGGTGGCTCTTCTTCAGTCCAAAGGTAGAGGATCTTATCATCGACATTCTTCTGGGAGACCTCTTAGAGTTACAGAGTTCAGATCCGTCCTTGGCATCTTCTGCATTCCTCTTGTCTCCCTCTTCTTCTCTCTTCTTCTTCTTTCTGAGAGATTGCCTCTTTGTACATGGGTACCCTTTCAGGCTCGTCTATGGCCGAGACCCATATTTGGCATCTTTCTTAGATTAGAGAGTGTGTTGTTCTCTTGTGGTGGATGTTTTTCCCACTGGGTTTTCCTTCATTGCTTGGATCTTCTTTCTTGTACATGGGTACCTCATCAAGCTTTGTGTCGGGACCCATTTCTCATTTCTAACTTGCCACCTCATCCTAAGTTATGATGAAGGGGGGGTGTTGGTGTGTTTATTTTCCACATCATTAGGTGAGTCATCTCACTTAGGTGAGATTGTAGGTCCACGTGTCATTTAGGGGTCATTATGAGATTCCCTTACGCGTCAGTGCATCAGCACGTCATTGCGTCAGTGTGTCATATGCATCATTGGGAGTTACACTTCTATTCTAGGAATGTAACTCCCCCTCTCTACTCGAGTTTTCATGATTGCAGCACAGACCGGGGTTACTCAACACCTCCTATATGTACACGTCTTTTGATCTATGAGAGAGAGGAGATATTTATGGCTTAACCAACTGAGTTCTCGCCCATTTTTTTAATATTTTCATACACATTCGATTGATGCTCGCTCCTCCCAAGATCTCTTCATGCTACCATTTGCATGTCTGTTGATGTGCACGTCATCCCTCATGATCCTCGCTTGTAGGTTTTCAAACCCTCTTTCAGAGTCAAGTTACTTAAAATGTAAAATTATAAGTTTCCATCCTTTTCAAATTTGAATCTCTAAGCATGTAAAAGATCCAAATATGGCTTATGAAGGAGTTGGAAGGAGGTTTTAATGTATGTAAGGGTGAGTGATAGATCTCTAGGCATGTTGTAAAAAGTTGTAACACCTCATTATTACACTTCTCAACTAAGGATTTTTTTATTTACCCATTTAATTATCTTTTTTTTTTATTAAGGGAAAATAGTTTTGAAGGGACTATACCCTATATACAAAAGGGCTCAAAAGCCAGATAGTAAAGATGAGAGAAGTAGCCCAGAGAAGGGCAAAAAAGCCAACCAAGGAAGGCTCAACAGCCAAATATTACAATATAGGAGAAAAAAGGATCTAAACGTACAAAGATCCAGAGAAAAGAAGGCAAGATCAAAAAGGAACCAAAAGAGAAACAAAGATAAGGAGCCTCACCACAAAATAGCTCCGAACCGCCCAATGACAGCCACATCGTCAAAAAATAGCATCACAATAGCCCTTTACTTGATGGCTCTGTCAATTTTGGTCTTGATAGCTGCATGACATGAAGAAGGCAATGGCAAAGTGGCTTTGAGAGGGGTCTTGTAAATCAGCACGGTAATTGCAATGTCCCTTTTCTCTTTAGGGCCCCATATGTCCTCATTGATCCCACTTAAACTGCAAACACTGTGGACATGTTGCTCAATGAAATTGTAAATGCTTTTGAGGGCAGACAAAATGCAGTCATTTCGGATTTTAGCATTCCCCAGTCTGCCATCCAGGGACTGTAGTTTCTTGAAGACTTCACCAATAACCCCCTCTTCCTCCTCACTTTGAAGGATCCTTTTACCCTTAGCTTTTTCCATGTTTTTTATAGCCCCTTTGAGCTCTTGAAGCTCCTTTTCTAATATGTCCACCCTTTCTAGCAATTCCTCCTCTTTGGGCTCCTCCACCGGCCTGCTGATATGCAGGAGGTTTTCAGCTAGTTCTAAGTCCTTGTGGCTCCTTAGGACTCATTGGGAAGTAGGGATTTTGGCTTTGAGGCTCTTGCTTTTCTTGCTGGAGGTCGCATCTTCATTCTTTCTTTTTAGCAGGGGGAGTGGGAGCAGTGTGGGTAGGTGTAGGTATGGAGGAGGGAGGTGGGATAGGATTCACGGGAGGGCAGCTTGGAGAAATGGTGGTGAATCAAGAGGATAAGGCCCTGGTGCAAAGGGACAGCCCTAGAGTGGCTTTGAACTTCCCTTATAGATTTCTCCAGAGAGTTAATCAGATAATGAGGAAAGCTGATAATGTTATTTCTATGAAAATGATTTAGAAAAATCAGATGTTTTTGAGGTATAGTCACATATCTTCCTTCAAGGGTAACATACCTTACCACCATTTTGGCTAGTTCAGCAAATGGTTCAGGGATCGACTCCACCTTGAGGCCAGCAGTCACGAACTCAAGATTCTCTCCCTCTTCCAAAAATTTCTTGGTTTCAACCTCCCTGTCGACCTTCTTATTGAAAAATTTTGTGCCTTCCAGGCTGAGGCCCGTGATCTGAGCTATGAGCTCTTCTGTGATTTCCATTTTCATGTTACTATATTTGACTATTCTGTTCTTCCAACCCCGGTGAATTTGATAGAGATGTCTTGGTCAAAGCCTTGGATCCTTTCAATGAAATTAGACAGGCCCCCGATTTGTAGGTATTCCCAAAGCTCCGTGTTCTCTTTCCACTCAGGATTGTGGGTCGGTTCGGTTTTGCATGGCGGCCCCCCATGTTTCCTCTGCACCTTTTCCTATTCTCAACGGTAAAATAGCTATCAATGTGCGGAATAGGCCGAACTTTGAACTTGGAATTTGAATCTTTCCTTCCCGTGAAAGCCGATTTAATTATTATGCTACACTTGTTATTATTGCCCCGCGCCTCGGCTTTCCTCCTATACCAAGAAATGATGACAGACCCACACAGATCGCAACAATCATCCAAATCTTTTGTGATGTCATCCACATGTACTTGGGGATCTGCACATTAGCGTCTAAAAAAGCAAACTGTTAGTTATGATTTTCACTGCCATGAAGATCAATGATTATGGCTTTATTGACATGAGCGGGCAGAACTTCCCCTCCAATCCAAGTTTGAAAGGGATTATTAACACCGAAGTTAGCCAAACTGTCAGCTACCCTATTTCCTTCCCGGTAGGTGTGGGTGATTTGGACATTTACAAAGCTTTTACATATATCAATAGCTTCTTCTATATAATCCCTAATAGACCAGCTGGGGTGTTGCTTTTTATTTAGAAGATTGATAATATTTAGAGAATCACCTTCAATTATGATATTTGGAATATTACAATCTCTGGCAAGTCTAATGCCCCATAGAGCCGCCATGGCTTCGAATAATGATTAGTCTATCTCGCCCATTCTCCCGTAAAAAGCAAGTAACATAATGTACCTCTTTGATCCCTGATGATTCCCCCTCCTCCAGAGTCACCCGGATTGCCCTTAGAGGCCCCATCAAAATTTAACTTGTGCCAATCAGTGGGGGGTTTAATCCATCGACTGTGTTTCTGTCAGTACCATTGTTATTTCTATTGACAGTGGCAATATTCCATTCAGTCAGAATGCATTCTTCATTCTCCGGGTAGAGTCTATTTTTAGGGGGTTTAAATCTAGCAATATTATCTTACACAGCAATGATATTTTCCTTATATATTTTGTTACAAGCCTGTCTATTGTTTCTGAAAATATTATCATTACGAGCCTTCCAGATTCTCCACATAGTGTGGGGCAGAACAAGTTGCCATAGTCTTTTCACCATGCAATGTTTGAATGGAGAGCTCCATTACTCCCAAGCCTAAGGGCAGGTAAGGGGAAAAATCCATCTCAAATTAAATTTTGCAAAAACAAGTGCGCGTATTTTGGAAGCAATCTCACAATGTAGGAATAAATGCTTTATATCTTCAGCCTCTTGCTGGCACATGCAACATCTATTCGGCATGATGAATCCCTTCTTGATGAGGTTGTCATTAGTTAGGATCTTGCCATTAATAATTAGCCACCAAAAGAAGTTCACTCTAGGGGTTAGCTCGCATCCACAATTTGTGCCACTTAATTTCGCTTGCCATGGATGCAAAGAAAGAATTATATCCTGCTTTAACAGTGTAATCCCCATCAAAAGAATCTTTCCAGATGAGCTCATCCTTAAGATTTTGATTACTTATATGGATTAGGGAAAGTTGATTCTGGAGAGATGTAATATCAGCCTGAATATTAACATTCTCCACTTTTAGCTGCTTCCATTTTCTTTTGTTTCCATTCCTCTCAATGTACCCTGGATTTTGTGTCCATACTTTGCAATTAAGTTGTCTTTAATATGATCATAATCAGAAATCCAGTTAGAATCTATCCACTTATCAGTCCAGAAGTTTATGTTTTGCCCATCTCCAAGCTTCCAGCTACACCCCTGAGAAAGAATGTGTTTGCTGCGAAGAAGGTTGTTCCAGAAAATAGAACCACTCGGGAGGGACTGATCATAAATGAAGGAAATCTTGCTTTGATTTGAAAGATATTTGATCTTAATCAGCTCTGTCCAAGGCTTGTGCTCTTTTATAAGCCTCCATCCTAATTTTGCAGTAAGGGCAGTACTCATATGTTTGATATCTTTGATGTCTAACCCCCCTAGTCTCTTAGGTTTACAAACCTGTTCCCAAGCCACAAGATGATATCTGAATCTGTCCTCAGTACCGTGCCACAAAAAGTGTTTTTGAATCTTCTCAATACTGTTCATCATAGCTGTAGGCATGCTGAACATTGACAGAATGTAGATAGGCAAGTTTTGAAGCGTGCTTTTAACCAAAAGACACTTACCTGCACTTGAAAGAACTGCTCCTTTCCAGCCAGCCAACTTTCTTTGAAATCTCTTAATAAGATCATTCCATACCTCCACTGAAATTTTTCCAGTACTTAAAGGTAGCCCTAAGTAAGTAGCTGGTAGAGAATTAATTGTGCATCCTAGAATATTAGCGATCTTTCTTTGCCTCTCCTCAGGAGTATTGAAGAAATAAATAGAGCTTTTGTCAAAATTAACTTTTTGCCCCAAGGCTTCCTCATAAAATATGAGGACAGTTTTAATGGCCTTTGCCTCAATAATAGAAGCCATTAGTAGCAAAAAAGTGTCATCAGCAAACTGCTGATGAGAGGAGATTTGATTACCAGTAGTTGGAGGGAAGCCTTTTAGCATGCCAATGTCAATAGCTTTGGAAATAGATCTGCTTAAACTGTCAGCCATAATAATGAATAAAAGAGGGGAGATTGGGTCACCTTGCCGTATACCTCTATTACTAGCAAAAAAACCAACAGGTTCCCCATTAACAACCATAGAAAATCTAGAGGTAGAGATGCAAGAGTGAATAATTTTTCTGAATTTTCTTTGAAAACCAAATTTGGACAGGACCTCATCCATGAATCTCTAGGAGACTCTGTCGAAAGCTTTATGCATGTCAAGTTTGATGGCCATCCCCGCCTTTTTACTTTTATCCATAGAATGTATAGTTTCATGTACCATGATAATTCCATCTTGGATAATTCTTCCTTGAATGAATCCGCTCTGCTGTTGAGAAATGATCTCCATGAGAATAGGTTGCATTCTAGTGGTGAGAATCTTTGTGAAGATCCTATAAATGACATTAACCAAACTGATAGGCCTGAAATCTTTGAAGTCTTTTGCATCCATCTTTTTAGGGGCAAGCACAATGTGTGTATTATTTAGTTCTTTAATAAGATTTCCCATTCTGTAAAATTCATTGACAACTTTCAAGAGATCTTCAGAGCATATTTCCCAACATCTTTGGAAAAAGTTAGCCGATAAGCCATCTAGACCTGGAGCCTTATCCCCTTCTAAAGCAAAGACAGACCTTTTTAATTATCTTGATGCCTTCATTGATTAACAATAAAAATTGATTAATCTAGAATTAATTAATGTTTAGAATCCATTCACACAATCTGCGATAACCATGTGTAACTTTAAGGGCTCGATCTACTCGATCCCCTCTTTATGCTCTTCATGAGCCAATATACCCAGTATATAATTTGGTTAGACATTTTTAAAGGTACAAAGAATCATGTGTATCTTCTTAGTGTCATCTTCCCGCTCATGACATAATTTAAGATAATAAATGGTGAAAGATAATGTAATTAGTCACTTGCACTACTATGCACATAGTTTTCGAATTGCACTAACAATCTTGGTTTCATGATCAGCACATAAGCTACGTGAAACCTATCCATACATCTCCACATAATCATATCATTCATGGTATCAATATTTGTTTACATTGCTTAAGTTATTAAGTTATCTGCTCATTAACTTAAGTAATATTTAATGTTTAGACTCCATTCACACAATCTGTGATAACCATGTGCAACTTTAAGGGTTCGAGATCTGCTGATCCCCTCTTTATGCTCTTCATGAGCCAATATACCCAGATATATAATTTGGTTAGACATTTTTAAAGGTACAAAGAATCATGTGTATCTTCTTAGTGTCATCTTCCCACTCATGACATAATTTAAGATAATAAATGGTGAAAGATAATGCAATTAGTCACTTGCACTACTATGTGCATAGTTTTCGAATTCAACTAACAATCTTGGTTTCATGACTGCACATAAGCTACATGAAACCTATCCATACATCTCCACATAATCATATAATTCACGATTTCGAGATTTTTTTACATTTCTTAAGTTATTAAGTTATCTGTTCATTAACTTAAGTAATCTTTAAATAAAAAATCAATCAACTCAAGCTCCAAACATCATTACTTGGCATCCATGTCATGCGGTTCATACCCGCATCGCTTTAAGATCCCTATAGGAAAATTTACATTCACGTAATGACCTAATTCATTACAAGTCGGTCCCTCTCCTGTATCCATCCCGAAATGATGGGTATGACTCACATGACACAATTGTTGTGTCATGACATCTTCCTTCGATTTTCAATCAAATACCTTAGTTTAAAGAATCCTATTAAGCTATCTAATTCGGGTTAGAGGTATGTAATAATCTCCACAAGTCACTACACATTTTATTCACCTCTAACGGATTACTAATTAACTATAATGGATTAAAATCAAAATTTTGGTTTAGATAAGTACATGACTTAATCTTTTCATAACATCAATTAAGAATCATTATTATTCGTTAAAAGATACATTTTTTTAGTTTTCTTAAGACATATACGTACATCTGTACTATTTCGGTGATCACAAAGTTCCTTTTTCTTTGTTCCATATCATCATGATTTTATCATACAACGATGACACTAATTCATGTAATTATATGTCACCGGAGTTAGAAGACATCATCCTATTTGGAATTGTTATCATCGGATAAATGTATTAGTAACATCATGCTTAGCATCATATGTATTAAGTCTTTTATAATGTAATTTACTGCCATAAAAGGACAATAATAAGGTTTTCAATGTTTCTATGCATATTCTTATTTACTACATCTTACTTATTAAGTGCATCACTTATAATAATACGATTTATTTCACTCTCATAGATTCTTTCTTTCATTACTCGATTATGTATAATTTTTACCTCAAGCATACTTAATCAACCTTAGGAAGTAGAGGTATTAAGGTCAGTAATATGATTAACACTATTTCATTTTTTATAAGAATAATTAAATTTATTAGTCATGCTTGTATTCATGTTGTACTATACTATGTTATATCCATACTACTTCGATAAAAAATTATATATTCATAAGAACATCTCATATAGAAATATTAATTTAAAATATATATAGAACACTTAGTTCATAACAACATAACCATGGAATTCATAGACAATGATTTAATGATCCTTTCTTCATTTGATATCCTCAAATATAAAACTTGTTACATAACCAACAAAATTTTATAAAGAGAGTCAATGTACATTAGGCCTTATTGCCTATATAATTTACAAGGAATTTTTTAACTTTAAAACCAAAATTTCAATACAGTTGATAAAGATCGTATACATAATCAATGAATGTCGTAATAGAATTCTTTAATCCTTTGGCAATACTTTTCAACTTGCATGCTGAAAATTGAAGTACCACAATGTGCATGGTTAGCTCTAGAATAAATGGCATGGTATTACAATTATCTACCTATTTTTTTCATTTTGAAATATTTGATCATGTACAATTGAATAAATTAAAATAAATCAAATATTAAAACCCTAAAAATATATAGACTGTAATGAATTGGTATAATGACTTAGTTATGATTCTACTATCCATATCTTACATTAATGAATAAATTTCATTAAGTCTACATCATATTATTTTCATTCGACTTGATTCAAACACTTTGCCCAAACAACATTCACTTATATCTAAATTTGAGCAACACAAAGTAGTTAAAAATCAAGTTCAACTATTAAAGGGTACCTTAGATTCATCTTACTTACTCTATTTAATTTATAATATTTCTAAATTGCATAAATGAAAACCTTTATTCTTCTTAACACAATCAATAATTCGATTTTAGGAGGGTTCCTTGAATTGTTTTCCAAGTAGACAAGCAATTTACCACAATACATGCAGGCCCTAATTTTTAACATCATAGCATTGATATGAACCTTGGAAAGAAGTTAATGAAGAATAACATCATTCCAAGTCTTTCCCTATATATATATACACCAATCCATCAAACTCCAAACAAAAAAAAAAATCAATACTTCCTAAGGAGATATTTGGAGTGTTTAGTTTAAGAATAACTCATAATCTAATACCTTCGAATATGACTGGGATCACATATCCGTTAAAAATAAATGATCCCAACCCATGAGTTCAAGGAAGAGAACAAGAAACAATAAATAACAAGTCCATATCCCACAATTATACTTTACATCTAGAATATTTTTACACTAAGCCATCTTAGGTATGGGGATAGGTTTCACAACAACGAAGTCTTCTCCACATCCACCGTCAATAGGGTTCATATGGTACTACTATCCAAAATTACCCTCGGGTTATTTTCACTCTAACAAAGATTAAAAAATGGACTTAGACATTTTTACAGTGTCTGTGATGTTTAAATGGCCGTCAAATTCTGTTTCCCAAAAGCACTAGACATTTGTATTCAAAAACTTGTGGGAAGCACAATTTAAAACACTAAAGGGTTATTTATAAAATCTTACTGACATTCATGCACACATCAAATTTAGCATCAACATCATTGGGATCACATGGCGGTAGATCAATGGTTCAAGTGGGCTATGTGTTAACATTACGACAATTCCTAAGGTGATTGAGCTCATACGGACCCCGATTCTATGGAATAAGGCACAGTTCATAATTCGTCGGTCTAGGCTAAGGTTCAAGTTAGCAAGGTCAAAGGGATTATGTGGCAACAACTTCAAAGAGCCAAAACTTTTCTAACTCCCCAAAAGTAAGAAGTTACAACACAAAATCTAGTAACTTTGACAATTGATGACTGTAAGCTATGTGGAACCTTTTTATTGGCTCCCTTTTCACGATTCGACACACGTGAAGGCTAAATAAATTTTGTCAAGTCTAACCAACCCAAATCTACGTGGATCTTCCCTATTGGAAAATATTTCACAACAAACAAGGATTTCAAAGAAAATGTTAGCAATGTGAAGTTCTGGATCTTTCTCATTGGCTTGCACTTCAAAATTGTCATATGAGGCTATCAAGAGTCTTCCAACACCTAAAGGCGTGGAGCTTCCTCATTGGTTGATATTTTGTAGATGTTAGTGGAGCTAGAGAAAATACTTGATAAACAAAAGTGGTGTGGAATGATTCCATTAGCTAATGGTTTGCGATGTCGAAGATGAAATCAAAAGGACTAACATGGGAAGTACATGGAGCTTTCTCATTGGCTCATACTCTGCAATGATCAGTCAAAGGTATTTGAAAATTAGAATTGCAAAGGCGCATGGCAATATTCTATTAGCTCTCATTTCTAAAGAGATTGAATAATTCAAGGGACAATCGTGACTACAAAAACATGGCAGGTCTTATTGGCCCATATTTCATAAAGGTTGTAAAATGAAGAAAAATGACGATAAAAGATTGGAGAAGTAAAAGGAAGCAAAGGGGTCTGATCCCTAAGGCAATCAAATAATGATATATGGTAGAATTTAAAATTAATGCACCCGTGGGTAGAGGTGGCCCCTAAGCTAATCAAAGGATGCCACATGGCAAGTTCATGTGCTTCCCAACATGAAAAATTTGAAGTGGTCATATCTTTCGACTCCCAACTCCAAATATAGAAAACTTTATATTGATTGAAAGGTATCCTCGATCCCTTTAATTTGGCATCATCAAAATCATATTTTGGTGGTATTTTATGGGTAAAAAGGGGAAAAATAGTTTGGGCCATTAATATACAAACTCAGATGGCTCAACCACCCAAATCTCATATGATTTGGCTTCTTGCTTCTCAACAAGTAAAATACCATTAGGAAATGTATTCATGAGGGTGCCCATACTATTTTTCAAACATTTAATGCATGCAAATGGTGGCTAAAGTTTGATAAGATATGTTTTAGGGAAAAAAGAGAGATTATCATTATTAACACAATCAAATCTTATCTTTTCCCTCTTCCCCTTTTTCTCTTTCTTCTCTCTACTATATATTGTAAAATATTTCTTTTAAAATAAGATGGACATTCTTATCTGCAAAGGAACCATGTCAAAATGGTCTCCCAAGAAGCTATGAACTTTGAGCCTTCATTTTGGCCTCTGTAAATGTGTTCTTGCCTCTGTTTGAGTTGTAATGGACTGTGCATACTTATAAGTAATAAAATATAGTGTTTGTGGCTCTCTTATGCCCTATACTTGTGTTTTATTTACCTCTTGCCTCTCTCTTACTCTTGCAATGGTTGTGCATATATTTTCTCATTTGCACGAGGCTCCATTCTTATTTTCTTTAATATTTTTCACCCCTTTTCTTGGTGTTATCACCACCTTTTAGCTTAGGATTTCCCTTTACTAGATATTTCTAACCCTCTCTCTCTCCTGGTCCCTTGGAATAGTTAGTTTAGGATTATTTAGCTACATTTCCTTTCTTAGGAGTAGTTTTAGCATTAGATTAGGTAGAGGAATATGGCCTTCTCCATATTTCTATCTCAAGTAACAAGGTCCCGCAACTCGAGAGACAGTCCCATGTTACCCAAAAACACTAATTGCTCATCCAAAAATTCATGAAAATTAGAGGGTGTTGTTTTTCGGTGATAACATTTGTTGACCACCAGTGGGATAGGTTTGAAGAACTTAACATATTCATTTCACTAGGCTTGATGTGATCTTAGTGAGATCTTATCCTTTGGAGGAATTTCCAATAATATATTGTGACTCCACCGATCTAAACAACCCATAATCTAAGTTATAGACCTTTCCCTTCATTCCTTCCATCCATTTCCATGTTTCCACTTCATTCATAGCTCTCCAAAGAGATATTCCATTCTCTCATTTTAGTTCTTCTCCCCTCCATTTGCAGTAGTGGGATGATATCCCCAAAATAACCACGATAAATTTTCCTCTCTTTCATGGAAATGGAGATCAATCTCCTATTGATCACATCCTAGATATGGCCAACCATTATATTCACAATTTCATTGAAGAAAATGTTTTCCTCATACTTCTTACTCTATCATTCAGAGGAAAATAAAAATATTGGTTCAATATTTTGGCCCCACAATCCATTACCACTTGGAATCACCGGGAGAACAATTATATAACTAGTTCAAGGAGAATTCAAACAATACATCGGGATTGATGGAGTATATCTCAAATTTCAACATTAGATTTGAGAGGACCTAAAACATAATCCCTCAAGAATTCAGACCCTTACAAGGTATTGCATTCTTATTCTATTTAAGGTCCTTATAATATGATTTAGTTGTATCGATCTAAGCTCTAGGAGGTAACACTCTTCCTCGGGAATTTTATATTACCATAATAGCTGACAAGAGTCTCATTTGGGTTGGCCAAAGGAGGTCCATAGCCATTATTCCCATTCTTTCATATTTTGCCACATCTTATGTGTCTAACAATGTAACAAATCGAAGCCCTCACATATGTTTCATCCCCAAACAATCTCATCATGTTTCATGATTGTAGAACTATTGAGGAATGGTGTGAATCTGATTGGGAAGATGAAATTGTACAAAGTGAACAAAGGGGAAACCACTTTAAAGGGAAGTCAGTTAGACTTAGAGGATTCTCTTTTAAAGGAAGGCAGTTGTTTTAGGATGCGAGCAAAGTCCAATCCATCCTGTAAACACTCTTCTTTAAGTGGAAATTTTGCAAGATGCCCTTATTCATAGGGATGAGCTTGAAGAGGATGGGAAAACCACAAATTTTTGGGGTTAGCACACTGGTTGTATGTATACAATATATCATATCTAAGCATACATACAAATAAAAGTGGATATTCTACTAGAAGAAAAATATAAAACAAGAGACATAAATCAACACCAAATTTAATGTGGTTCACCCAATGTGGGCTACGTCCACAAAGAAACAAGTCAATCTATTATCCAAAGCTTTGACAAGATATAAAATGAATATTTACAATATTCCACACCTCTCAGATGTACAATACTTTCTTTCCTCAAGCTTTTGCTTCATCACCAAGAATTCTCTCTCACCAACCTTTTGCAAGTTCTTTCTAATTCTTGTTAATCATTATTACTTCTAAACCCTAGATTTTATGCTTATATATTCATTTATAGACTTAGGGCAACTTAGCCATGTAATTACAATCAATAGAAATAATTTAATGCTAAAAATAGATCTAATTCTCGAGAGTTAATTAAAACATCCTCGCATAGGTAAGTAGACGCCCGGTTAGACCTAACTAATGTCGGTTACTCCTTCTTGTGTGCTCTATACGGTTATGCGGTCTGGGTGACCGATTCTCACTTCCCCCTAACCGATGATGGTTATTGTATTTTCCAGCAAGTTTCCATTGCATGCTAAACTAAAGTAATTGAGCTCCACAACTCAAAAATATCCCACTTGGAGATTAATTACTGCACAATACCTGTACAACGTCATTCTTGGATCCTTCCTTAGCTTTGTTTCTTCCTCTTCAAGTCTCAAACTTGAAGACTAAAAGAAGTGGAGTGTAGCTCCAACTTCTCCTTTGCTAATGGCTTCGTTAGCATATCCACAGGGTTCTTGCTCATATGAATCTTTTCTAGATTCAAATTTCCATCCTCCAATACCTACCATATGAATTGATACCTCAACTGAATGTGTTTATTTCTTAAATGAAACGTTGAGTTCTTTGTCAAATAATTGTACTTTCACTTTCACTGAATAGTTTACAATCACTTTTCTCCTTTCCCAACTCTTCCATGAACCTACTCATCCATATCATCTCCTTGCTAGCCTCTATAGCTACAACATACTCTACCTCTATAGTAGACAAAGCCACAACCTTCTACAATCTTGAAATCCAGCTAACTGTCGTTCCACCTACTGTGAAAATATATCAAGTAGTGCTCCTCTACCATCCAGATCTCCAACCATATCCGAATCAACATAGCCACGTAATGAAATATCTGAACCTCCATAGCATAACTACATGCTAGATGTCCCTTTCAAATACCTGAGTATCCATTGGACTGCTTTCCAATGCTCTTTACCTAGATTAGCCATATATCTACTCACAACTCCCACTTTGCTATGCAATGTCTAGTCTGGTACAAACCATAGCATACATGAGACTTCCAACTGTTGAAGCATATGGCACTTGTGTCATGTATTTGACCTCCTCATGTGATGAAGGACACTGATCTTTGCTCAATTTGAAGTGTCCAGCCATAGGTGTGCTAACAGGTTTAGCATTTTACATGTTGAACCTTTCTAACACCTTGTAGATATAATCCTCCTGAGACAAATACAATTTCTTGTTTTTCCTATCTCTATGTATTTACATGCCAAGGATTATTTTTACAACTCCTAAATCCTTCATAGAAATGTGTGAGCTAGCTTTCCCTTAAGCTCACCAATTTCTGCATACTAGATCCTGTAATAAGCATATCATCCACATACATTAACAAAATAATATAGCTCCCATTTTCAAGCTTCTTGAAATAAACACAATGGTTAAATTCACATCTCAAGTAACCATGCTCATGCATAAAACTATCAAACCTCATGTACCATTGCCTTGGAGCTTGTTTGAGCCCATATAGGATCTTTTTCAACTTGCACACTAGTTTCTCCTTACCCTTGACTTCATACCCAAGCAAATGCTGCATATAAATATCTTCATCCAAATCACCATGAAGGAAAGCCATCTTCACATCTAGTTTCTCTAAATACAAATCTTCTACTACAACTAAACTCAATACAATATGAATAAAAGTCATCTTAACAATAGGAGAAAATATTTCACCAAATTCAATACCTACTTTCTATGTGCAAAATCCCTTTACTACAAGTCTTTCCTTGTATCTTTTCTATCCACCCTCTTCTTCCTTAATCCTATAAACCCACTTGTTTTGTAATGTTCTCTTACCTACTAGAAACTTAACCAAATCCCAAGTCTGGTTCTTGTTCCAAGGAGTTCATCTCCTCATCCATGTCATGCTCCCACTGGACGTGAGTCTTATCCTACATTACTTCTTCAAAGCTCTCTGGTTCACCATTATCAATCAATAATAAATAAAATAGAGAAGGTGTAAATCTTTTTGGAGGTTTACTTACCCTTTGTGACCTTCTCACAGGAGTTTGGGGTATCGGAGGCTCAATCTGGACCTCCTGACATTCCTATCCAAATCTAATAGTGATTGATGTCGGTCACCTCTAACCGACATCGGTTCTATTACCAATGCCAGTTGGATCCTCTATAACCGATACCAGTTCTTCTTACCGGTGTGCGGAAGGGGTAAACGACACCGATTCTATGTAACCCTATTGGTAATTATTTTTTAAATCTAAGAGTTCATTTTCATTCACAAAATTCTCAACTGGTTCATCCTTGGGTACCAAAATTTGATCCATGTACATTCTCTTTTCATTCCATTCAACATCACAACTCCTAATAATTTTAGAATTCTCTAAATCCTAAAAATAGAAACCAAAATCACTAAATCCATAACCAATGAAAGTGCATCTCTTGGATTTTGCATCCAACTTTTTCCTATTTTCCTTATCAACATGCATAAAATCTTCTGAACCAAAAACTTTAAGAAAAGAAAGATCTACCTCTTTTCCGGTCCAAGCTTCCTCTGGTATTCCTCCATCTAGTGAACTTGAAGGCCCATGGTTAATCAAATAAACCGTTGTATCAACTGCTTCTACCCAAAACTAGTAAGGGCATCCAGAATGTATTCTCATACTTCTAGCACATTCCATGATTGTCTTGTTCATTCTTTCTGCAACACCATTCTCCTGTGGTGTTCTTGGAACCATTCTTTCTCTATGTATCTCATTCACTGAACAATAATCATTGAAAGCCTTGCTACAGTATTCACCACCATTGTCAGATCTAAGGCACTTTAACTTAGAATTTGATTCATTCTCAACAAGGGCTTTCCATCTTTTAAAAGTCTCAAAAACATCATATTTACATTTAATACAATAAACCCATACCTTTCTTGTAGCATCATCAATGAAAGTAACATAATATTGGGATCCTCCATGAGAAGCTACTTGAGCTGGTCCCCACACATCTGAGTGTACAAGCTCCAATTTCTTCCTTTCTTAGTTGCCCCAACTTTGAGAAATCTCACTCTCTTTTACTTTCCAAAGATACAATGCTCACAGAAATCAAGATCTAAATCTTTCAAATCTAATAACTTACCCTTAGCCTTTAAGATCTGCATTCCTTTTTTACTCATATGACCCAACCGGTTATGCCACATACATGCATCTGAATCTAAAGTAGATAATGTAGAAAAGGAATCAATAATACATGTAGATAAATATAATGTTCCTACCTTCTTACCTCTTACCACAACAAAAGCACCCTTGGTGACTTTCCAAGAGTCTCCTATAAAAGTAACCATGTAACCAAGATTCACCTAGTTTCCCTATAGAAATAAGATTCCTCCTAAGGCTTGGCACATGCCTCACATCTTTCAATACCCATGTATTTCCATTCTACAATTTTAGATGAACTTCCCCTTTACCAGTAATATTGCAAGGTTCATCATCACCCAAATAAACATGCCCAAAATTGCCCTGGACATAATTTCTAAAATAACCCTTATTAGGGGTTGCATGGAAAGAAGCTCTTAAATCTAAAACCCATGATTCAATTCTACTATCTAAAGAAAGAATAAGAGAATCTTGCATTACCTCTGATGCAACAAGATTTTCTTCTTTACCTTTATCTGTTGTTGGTTCTCTTTATCCTTTGACCAACAATCTTTCTTTACATGTCCTTTCTTTCCACATTTCCAACAAGTAATTCCCTTACTTCTGGATTTAGATATTCTATCCCTTGACTTTGATTTCTCATTACTCTTACTCTTAGATCTCTCCTTCTTCCTGCCCCTGCTTTCTACATTCAAAGCATTTTCAGATGATGATTCCTCTGTACTCTTCCTGCGAATTTCTTCATTCAAGATTATACTAACCACATCATCAAACTTCAAAATATTATTAGCAATGTTGTATTACTAATGTACCATTACTAAGTTATCCCAACTATCAGGCAAAGAACATAAGAATAAAAGTGCTTTTACTTCATCATAAAATGGTATAGCAACCGATTTTAACTGATTTACAATAGATCGGAAATCATTCAAATGACTAGATGAAGATCCACCTTCATGCATCTTAGAACTAAATAGTTTCTTCATCAAATAAACTTTATTTGAAGCACTAGGTTTTCATATAAATTAGCAAGAGATTTCATTAACTCTACCATAGAAGCCGCTTCATAATATTGGAAGCCACGATGATGTCAGCAAGCTCAATCTTATAGATCCCAAAGCCTTTCTATCAAGAATCTTCCATTCTTCATCAATCATCTTTGTAGGTCTAGACTTCTCATCCAACGGTAAATACAAATCTCTTTGATACAGATAATCCTCAATCTGCATCTTCCATAATTGATAATTTGGCCATCAAATTTCTCTACCTTGTATTTGTTTTCTTCTTTCATCTTTATAGCTCCCACTCAATCAGAAAACCCTCTGTGATTAAATTTTTCAACACACAAAACCCTTAAACAAATCTCGATACCGAGTTTTTTGGTTAGCACACCCAGATTGTATAATAATATATCGAATCTAAGCATACATGCAAATAAAAGTGGATATTCTAATAGAAGAAATCTACAAAAACAAGAGACATAAATCGACACCAGATTTAACATGGTTCACCCAAAGGTGGGCTACGTCCACCAAGAAACAAGACAATCTATTATCCAAAGCTTTGATAAGATATACAATGAAGATTTACAATCTTCCACACCTCTTAGATGTATAGTACTTTCTTTCCCTCAAGATTTTGCTTCATCACTAAGAATTCTCTCTCACCATCCTTTTGCAAGTTCTTTCTAATTCTTGTTAATCATTCTTACTTCTAAACCCTAGCTTTTATGCTTATATATGCGTTTATAGACTTAGGGCACTTAGCCATATAATTACAATCACTAGAAATACTTTAATGCTAAACATAGATCTAATTCCCAAGAGTCAATTAAAACATCCTTACACAAGTAACCGACGTTGGTTACACCTAACCATTGCTGGTTTCTCCCTTGCCTAACTAATGTAGGTCATACCCGACCGACCGATGCCGTCTGGTGTGATGATGTCGGTTCCCCCTAAGCGATGATGGTTACTTTATTTTCCAAAGAGGTTTCCATTGCATGCTAAATCAAGTAATTGAGCTCCACAACTCAACACCCATTGGTTCCCAAATTCCCTTTCCCAATCAAGTATCTATCTAGTTTTGGGCCAAAGATAGAATTACAACCATTCATGCTAATTTTAGAGCATGAGGAAGAGCTTCAGTGTACTAAATATCAGTTGTAATACCTCTCAAATCCAAATAAAGAGCAACTAAAAGAGGTCTTTATTCTATTTTCAATTGATACTTTGAAGAAAAGGGTAGAAATCTAGCTTCAAATTAGTTTTTACTCTTGTCAAAGGCCATATCCATTTCCAAATTAACTACATGGCCACATTTTGTAAATAAAGGGAGTTATTTCTCCTTGCCTATTCTGCAGGTTCTATTTAACACCTTTTCTGTTTGGTTAGAGCAAAGTAGGTTAGTTTTTTTTCAACAAAACAAGTCCTTGTGTACACTCTACATGTTTCCATTTTGAGTATGTACGATTTTCCCTATTTGTATATAGTTTTTCAATGCTTTGTTGCCTTTGCACAAGTCCATTTCAAGCGTAATGCTTCCTCACCAAATCGTATAATGGGGAAGCTTTCAAACTACATTTTTGGGCCCCAAGAGATTAGTTTCATATAGGATTTCCTTGCCTTTTCCTTGGTCAAAATGTAATGTTTTGGGATGGTTTTAAGGTGAATAAAAGATCCCAAGAAATTAGATCAAGAGTAGACCAAGGTTTCTTCATATTATTTTGAGCGGGCATAATGGTGGAATAAGATAAGTGGAGCATTTTAAAAGATCATTTAGAGTTCCATAGATCATGCTAAGATCATTTCATTCTCCATATGGCTTAGGAGTAAGAATTTTAAATTTTCATATTAATTTCTTCAAGTTTTGGGCTTGACTCCATGCCCAATAGATTGCATAAAGGCCACTAATCTAATCTAGCAAGAAGATTACCCCAAGAGGTCACCAAATTTTTATCCATAATTACCCGCAAGGTTATTTTCTCTTTAACAGAGATTAAAAATGGACTTATCCATTTTTACAGTGCAATCAGAAGTTTGAATAGCCATCAAATTCCATTTCCCAAAAGCAATGGATGTTGGTATTCAAAAACCTGTGGGAAGCACAATTTAAAAAATTGGTGGGTTGTCTATAAAAGCTGACTAAATTTCATTTTCCCATCAAATTCATCTTCAGCATCAATGAGAGAATGTGGCAGCATATTAATTTTTCAAGCAAAGGCTACGTGTCGGCATTCTCGCAATTCCTAAAGTGATTGAGGTCATCCAGGACCTAAGTCCACGAATAAACCATAATTCATAAATTTTCGGTCTAGTCTAAGGTTCAAGTCAACAAGGTCAAAGGAGTTATGTGGCAAAACTTCAAAGGTCCAAAATCTAAGTCCCCGTAATAATTTGTGACATGAAAGCAATCAACTATGACAATTAACATCCTGAAGCTACATGGAACCTTTTTATTGGCTTCCTTTTTGTAGGTCTGAAAAATGTAAAGGATAAAGAAATTTGCACAAGTTTGACGAGCCCCAAGCTATGTGGAGCTTCACCAATGGCCAATATTTCTTAATGCGGGCGAGGAGTTTAAAGAAAATTCCTAAAATGTGAAGTGTGTGGAGCTTTCTCATTGGCTCACACTTCACAATTGTCAAATGAGGCTATCAAGAGTCTAACAATGTATGAAGGCATGAAGCTTCCTCATTGCTTGATATTTTTCAGATGTTAGAGTAGATAGAGAAAATACTAACAAATACGAGGGGTGTGGAATGATCCCATTGGTTGATGCTTCATGGATGTCGAAAGCGGAAATTAAAAGGACTGACATGTGAAGTATGTGGAGATTTCTCATTGGCCCATACTTCTCAATGGTCACTCAAAGGTATTTGAAAAAGTTAATTGAGAAGGTGTATGGAAATATTATATTGGCTCACATTTCTAAAGAGACTAACAAGGTCAAGGGACAATCTAACAATTACTACAAGAAACGTGGCAGGTCTTATTGGCCCATATTTCATGGTTGAGCATATCTTTTCTCACTTACAATCTCCATTTTGACTGTGTTTAATGTTTTTCACCCCTTCTCTTGGTGTTATCACCTCCTTTTAGCTTAGGATCTCCCTATCTCGCATCTTTCTAACCCTCTGTCTCTCTCCCTCATACCATGGAATGGCTAGTTTAAGATTAGTTAGCTAAATTTCCTTTCTTAGGAGTAGTTTTAGCATTAGATTAGGTAGAGGAAATGGGCCTTCTCCGGAGGTTTTTCTCAAGAAGAAAGGTCCCACAACTTGGAGACGGTCCCATGTTACCCAAAAACATTGATTTCTCATTCACAAATTCATACAAATTAGAGGGTGTTCTTTTTTAGTGATAATATGTACCTATCTACCATATTGACATGGTGACCTAAATTGTCACGAGTTTACAATGAAACCTAAAACCCTTTCCCTTCCACCGATCTAGTCAATTGGAGTTCTATAACATGGATAAAACATACCCACTAAGGGATCTTCACTATACAACTTTTAGGAAGAAACCATTAATACAACAAAACTGGAAGAGATTGGAAATACTTCACAAATAACTTATTCCCACACTCGTACTTTAAAAATAATGGAACAAAACCAATGGTTAAAAGGCCACTATCCGAACTCAAAGGTAAACAACCCATCATATACATGATACAAAACAACTCAACACTCGGATAGTAAATGAATTATTTTAGTAGTTAAGGATTACAATTGATCAAAGGTGAAATAAATTATTCATCACATTTAAACCCCGATCATATTCATTCATGTTGAAATGAAATATATAGATACATAGAAAGTAAACCATGCATGATCCTATTTGCAAATATTCACAAGATGACCCGAGGTCGATCCAAAATACTCAAAATATTTTCTTATGTAAAAATCCCTCATGACCTCCAAGAAAAACTCTACACTCGTCACAAAGAGAAAAACCCCCAAATTAAATCATGCAACATGTATATAAGTATTTCGATTCAACCACTTTGGGCCCAAAATATTCTTCATGCAAATGAAGCCTTGACCCAAAATTACCCAAAGGCAACACATGCAGAGCTCCAATGGAGGAGTTTTACCAAAAAAATAGAAGCTAAAATGAACACCTTTGCATGCAATGGATTTGCCAAAAGAGGAATTCCATAAAACTAAAACAATAAAATAACAAAACCAGAATTCATACAGATTAGCTTCTTGAGGAAGATTCGTGAGTTTCCCATGAATTTAATGGCCATCAATGCTACAACGCCACGTAGTGGCATTATCCTTCTACCATCGCGCCCTCCATATTTGGTGGTGGATATTTCTAAATGGTTTAAACTTTACAAGGTAACCGACTTAATCATCATTTATTTAATAAAAACCTTCATATATTTTAAACCACATAATTTTTCTATGTAACCTTACCAACTTGATAGATGGTCAAAGACCACATAATTGTGTTATGAGTAATATTTTCTCAAGTCAAGTCATATGGTCGAGGACCATGGCTTAAAAATAACAATAATAATTATACACCCTCGTAATGTACCTCTTCATTAATTACTCAAAATTATAAAAAGGAACAAACATATTTTGGAAATGACCAATTTATCATGCCAATATATAATTAATGACCATAATCCTATTAAAAATCTTGTTATCATTATAAATTTTTCCACCTTTGTCAAAGACCAATTATTATAACATGAAACATTATAATGACAAGATGATATTCTTCTACTTTTTATCCCAACTATTCACCATATTTCATGTCGCACTAAGCATGCCATATGATGACTAATTATTAAACTATAAGAACTACAAATTCATTGTAACTCCCATGGATATCGACGAAGTTAAGACATTTTAAATTTACATATGATCTGTAACTAGCAAGTTCCATGATTTCAAGCATCGAGATCATCACACTCTATGTAATGTAAGGTGATTAATCCAAAACACACAACATATGAATATGGTTTACTATATCTAATACCGGTATAGAAACTAAACTAACCAACCATGCACCACATCATCACTCCCGACAAGGTAAGTACATAAATTCTCGAAGTAAAACAAGAATATGTCATAAATGTTGAGTGTATTACGAGTGCAGAATGACAAGCATTGTTGTGTGGTTGTACATAAAACTATGTATTTGTATGCACATCCTTTTGACGATATGCATACACACGTGTGGTTGCATATGCATCTAAGAAACAGAGCTTGTTGTCGCTCTCGTAACCCACTCTTCATTTATGAATCACTTATTTCTATGAACCAAACTGAAATTTTGGGATGTGACATACTTCCCCCTTAATGAATCATCATCATGAATATTTTTACTCATTAATCGCAATCCGGATAATCAAACACGAAGATATATCTTATAAATAAGGAGACTAGTCAACATTTCCATTCAAAACTTGCAATTTCCCGATTTCATCTATTTGCTTTCAATTTTATGGGTTGTAACATCCTTTTATTCAATCAACTAATTCAAACAAAGAGAAAATATGACAAAATCCTTGTCATTTCAAAGTATCAAATAGATAAAATATATCATGCATGTCAACATAATTGACAAAATCAGAATAAGTTATTCAAAAACATTGTTTTTAACATTCAAATAATCAGAAAAACTCATTATTTTTATTTCTTATAGACTTTTCCAACAATCTAATTGGTTTCACCATGAAATTTTCTAGACCCAAATATTCTAGCTTCAACAATTGTTAATTCCTTTTTCTTAGTCGTTAGCCATTGCATCATAGCGTATATCATCAGTTGTTGTTTTTTCATTTTTTTTTAAAAGGAAACTTGTTGGCATAATGATCACATTTGGATTTAAAACATCCTTCATCGTGTCCTTTTTTCTACTTCCAACTTTGCCACTTGCAACGTTATTCTACTTTTTCTTGTTGGTAATTACATCAATCTTTTTGTAGTTTTACTCCCGGTAGAATGTATTTTTCTTCTATATTTTTCAATTTCTCCAAGAAAATTCCTTCATATAATTTTTTCATTCTTTTTAATACCTCTTTTTACTTCATCAGAAGTAGGTAAATTTTATTTTTTACTCATTTAATTTACATGATGCCTTCGTTGATTATCAAAGACGTAAAAAAATAATACATCACACAAGAGTTATAAATCCCTTAAGTTATCTTACATTGTAAAGAGTAACATCAATTACAAAACCACTAAATTATTATAGCATTAATTAATGTTTAGAATCCAACAAAAAAATCGATGATAACCATGTGTGACTACAAGGGTTCGGATCATACTGATCCCTCAAACACTCATTATGAGCCAATATACTAAAAGATGGTGTGAAAAACCAAAGCATGAGGATCATAAGGGATGACACAAACATCCAAGGATGTGCGAATGGAAGCATGACGATATCTAGAGAGGAGTGAGCATCAATTAAATGTGCATGCAAAAATTTAAAAAAAGGCAAAACTCGTTAAGCACAAAAACTCTACCTTTATCTCATAGATCTAAAAGGGCATACATATAGATGGTGATGAGTAACCCCAAAGAATCATGACAACTCAAGTGGAGAGGGGTAGTTACAGTCCCATTAAGGGAAGTAACTCCCAATGATGTAACCGACGCATTGACGTGTAAAGGAATATCATAATGACCCCTACAATCTCACCTAAGTGAGATGACTCACCCGCTGATGTGGAAAATGACTCACACCAACACCCCCAAATCAAAACTTAGGATGAGGTGAGAACTAATAAAAGAGAAATGGGTCCCGACACACAAGCCTTATGAGGTACCCATGAACAACAAGGAATCCCAAACATTTAAGGAAAAGCTAGTGGGAAAAACATCCACCACAAGATAAAAGAACAAACTCTCTAATCTAATAAATATGCTAAGGATGGGTCCTAGCCGCTAAGGAACCTGATAAGGTACCCATGTACAAAAGGTAAATCTCTCAAAAGAAGAATAAAAGAGAAGAAGATGGAGATGAGAGGAACGCAGAAGATGCCATGGACGGATCTCGAACTTTGTACCTCTAATAAGTCTTTTAGAAGATTTTTGATGACGTGGTCCTCTGCCTCTAGACTTAAGGGGAGCCACCCACACCAAAAAAATTTCTTTCCCTTAGGAAGGACAGAAATGGAGTGCTAGAAGTTCACCCACTCCGTGAAGGAAACTAAAGTTAGCGGCATGAAGAACTCGATTCCAATACTCGGAAGTGTGACATAGGTATAGCAAATGAGTGCTAAGGAATCGACTTAATGCAACATATATATAACTATCGGGGAGTGATGAGGAAACACCCATAAAAGGATTTCCAAGTGATGTGAAGGCAACACAACAACCCCCACAACAAAAAAAGGGATCCACAAACAAGGGTGGATCAATGAAGATCTCCTGAAAAATGGAAGTGATAAGAGTCCTAGAAGGGGCACTCCCAACAACGGAGATGATGAACTCCTCAAAAACACCTATAGAAGGATGAGGAACCTATAGTGCATCACAAGTGGACTCTACGAAAAGATGACCAAGGTCAGGAAGATACTCATCCTAATGAGGGGGCTCAACAAATAGAAGAGCGATGTTAGACAGGTATAAGTCATCCATGCATGAAGGAAGAGGAGTGGAAGGGGCCTCACACACTGGAAGTGGAAAGGAGGCTAGTGCAATGATTGTATAAGGTTGATTAAGAGACGCTCGGTGTCGGCGGGATGTGGAATGTGTCAACACTCTTTGTAATAGGGACGAGGAAGAGAGGGGTCCTCGACATCGAACTAGGAGCACAATCCTCACTATTATAAGAATAATCAAGTGAGTCTATGTTAGTGGAACTACCATCACATAAAGAAGAAGAGGAGGCAACTGGATCAATCGCAATATCAATAGTGACAGTATGTGAAGGGTCTCCAAAGAGGGACTGGAAGATGCTCCAGATGCATTAGGGAGGATCTAAGTCTACCACATGAATGTAGAGAGGTATGGTGATAAAAAAACATCAAGTGACCAACAACAGGGTCACAATGTCAATAAATTCCTCAATACAATTGGAATCGGTGGGTGCAAGAACTAGCCCAGTGCAAGAAGTGTGTAAGACCCTTGTAGGTTAAGTAGCATTCTATGGAAGCACACCATGTTTAATAGTTATCTCTCCCAAGAAGAAGTGGCAAGGTTGTAATGTGATCATACGATGCTCAAGTCTAGAAGGAGAATCCCCTATGATGCGAAGTGGAAGCAAGAAGAATATGGTGCAAGAATGCAAGACGTCAAACTCAGTTGATAGTGCGTCTACAAGAGATATGACACCCAAGAAGAATAATGATAACCCCCCTATCTACGACACTTTATAAGATAGTGTGTGACTACAATAGGGTGAATTCTTGCAACATCGAACATTTGACCACTCAACTCGTAGTAGGCGACAAAGTCATGCGATATTGGAGGGAATAATTAAGTCCTAAGTCGATACAGAGCAACACAGCAATCAAGAACAAAAGAGCATAAGAGATAAGGGTACAAAATATCACTCAATGTGATAAAATTCATCTCACATGTAAAAATAAGGATCTCTTAATGTAAGGTTGTGGTAAACAAGTCTACTAGCCATAGGTGTAGAAGAGCACTACAATGCACAAGCTAGAAAAAGTGGCTCGGAAAACCCAGTTTACTCGTATGCAGATCCTAGAAAAATATACTCCCTCATGTATTATTAATTAATCTTTACTATTTTCCCCCTATATTGCTGGTATAATGATAGACGGTAGAAAAAAATGAAAAAATCGGGAAAGAGGGGGTTAAGGGGTGTTCGGTGCTCAAAGAGGTTAAGGAGCTTGGCTAGCTAGCCTAGGAAATGAGCCGAGGGTGGTTACAATGGTCGAGGATTGACTTGTTGTTTTCTCGGGTAGGAGATGCCACACGAAGTGTGGACGATGAGGTATGTTTCTGATGTGGGACCACGGTCAATTACCGAGTTATGTTGGGAATGATGAATGCGTCGAGAGTTGAGCTAGAGAAAATGACACGACCATGGTGGGTGAAGGCCCTAACATGGTAGTCAAAATGACAAGGATTCCATATTCATAATCCCAAGGTAAGAAATCTAGAGGAATCAATGAATGGAGAAATACCTGGTGATTGGTAGCAGCTCAAAAAGAACTCGACCGAATGCAATGGACAAACACAAAACCGAGAAGACCTACTCACGGAGAGCATAAAATGGTGAGCCAAACATGATGCAAATAGGATGGGGCCGAGTTCCAAAGTTGGCAAGTGAGAAATTTGTAGAGGGTAGAGAGACAAGCATATAGTGAGTTCAAGAAGGCCATGACAAAACTTGGACATGAGTTGTAAAGCTAGAGATGGAGTGCGAACCAAGGAACGAGCATGAATGTCAAATACTCATAGAAACATGAAGTAAGTCAAAAGGTCCCAAGGAAAAAACATGAGCAAGCTAAGTTGTGAGCGGAAGAGGGCGAGCTGGAGAGCCATCTCAATGAGTTGGGGTCGAGTTAGGCCTATAACTAGTGCAAGGGACCCAAAAAATACTCAAACTAGCACCAATCAAAAAATAAAATTGCACTGCACCTTTCTAAAACCTATTAACTATATATAAAGCTAAGTAACCCTAAAATCACCAATTATGTCATCCTAATTATCTAGGGTGACAAATAAGTCTTATGTTATCTATCAACATTAAGTACACCATTAATAATTGTTCCCTTAAGTACACTTTCATAAGTTTCACTTACATTAGGAAGATTTTACTTACTATTTTAATAATTTGCAGCCATCATGACCCACAAAACCCTATGGCAGTATACTGACTAAACCATCTTGGAATACCTATGGGAAAGGTTGCGGATATGTGAGGACTTGCATCATCACACACCATCACCCTTCCTATAGCCATTTCAGGTTGGATCGGTCAGGTTATTGTCACATTGCTTTGCAACACATCATTGCAGCCTTAACTAATTCATAGTTAGATATACATGATAAGGAAGGTACACTTAATTTATTACGCGTCATTTTTTAATGATCGAATATAGTAGGGAGATATCATTTTTCATGGCTATCTCTTTCACAATAGCACAATAGGATGTTGACATTCCTTTATGATTAATCATTAAACATATGATTAATCAATGTTCATAAATCATTTTATGTATAGTTAAACATGTTGTTATCTTATTAAATATCTTGTAGATATTCCTTCACAATGTTGGTTCTTTTTCGTAATATAATGTCTCATCGTCATGACATACCATAATCAAATAATAATCATCAAATTGTACTTTCAATAATACATTAAAATCTGCCAAAAATTCGGCATTATAACACTTTGAAAAAGCAATATACGTTATAAAAACAACAACATTTATTTATATCATGGAGGTTAAAACCTCATTTAAAATTCATAATGATATTACAATAATAATAAAATACAACAGGTTTTTAAATGCTTTTATCTCTAGCGAAGTAAATACTTTCTCTTGTAAACAATTACAAGAACATTTATTCCATTTTCTAAATCATTACAACAGTAATCAGATATGACAAAATCCACTCTTTACCCTTTCCGTAATACTCCACAAACCTACAACCTGAAAATTTATAGTAAATTAATGTACATGGTCAGCTCTCTAAAAACTCGATGATATCACTCCTCTTTTTCTAGCTACTTATTCAGAAATAATTGATTATCTAATGTTTGATTCTTATGGAATAAGATCATGTTTCTAATTTACTTTTCATAAACACCAATCAGAAAAGATCAAAACTAATCAATTCAATATGTTATCCTTAATCAACTCTGGATCATCATAAGCTTAAAATCTTAATCATGTGGGTTTATTATGAGATTTAAGTCACTTTAACAAAACCTTCATCCTACAATAGGCTATTCAGGCAAGCATCTTTTTCCATAAGACATTCACAACATCCTCTTTAATTGCCCCTTTCTATTTTTAGCATAGGAAAGTATTAAGTTCTATCACCATATTTACCATTTCCTAAATTGACAAAAACACCTCAAATGTTGTCTTACAGTTATATAAATTCTACAAATCAAATAAATTTATCCCATTCACCATCAAGATAACTTTTCATAATGTTTTTTTCTAAATTAACACTCAATAATCATCATTAACATAATACAGTGCATACTATTTTTCCCACCTTTGCAATACTCAATTAAAGTCATGACATTTTACCCACCTTTTCAATGTTAACGAATATACTCAATTAAGTCATGACAACAACAATCAAAAGGCTCATGATTTCCTGAAATCACTTTACACCAAAAGGGGCCAACAACAATCATACAGTTTATGATTTCTTGAAATCACTTAATTCTAAAAGAGTCAATAACAACCATAAGGTTTATGAGTTCCTAATTTCACTTTAGATCTAAAGAGCCAACTCAGAGATCACTTTAATGAATACTTGAAATAATAAGAACATAAATAATCCATGGTTTCCGCTACCAATTCGGGTATTATGGGTTGGGTCATGACTAATTACTCCCTTAAAAGGGAATTTTCTAGTAAGTCTTGAGTTCTAACAAGACAAGAAATAAAACACAATCTTGTATACATGCCCACAAGTTCTATCCTGCTAGCACTTTCCACACAATCCCGAGATCACACATACAATGCCAAGTAGAATAACTTGGACCTCATTACCGAATCAAACTCCCTGAGTTCTACTTGAGTTAGTCCCAAAGTAGGAATTTATTCCTTAAGGGAATATTTAGCTCATGTCCGTCCAACGGCAATCTTTCAAAAAAGTCAAGAGAAATAGACAAGTAGCCAATAACCACAAGCAACTTAACCGGTTATTCATAGTTTAGGTAATACAAGTTGTTAAAAGAACATGCCCTAAACCCAATATTTTCAATGATGTTACATCATGACAAGTTTTCAGTCATTCCAACGGCTAGAGTGCAACCTAAACATGGAAATGTTATTCCCTCCTTATCAGTTCAAAGGTTTAGAAATATATGTTTTTTTTCTTAAGCAAACGTACACATTAAGCTTGATTCATATTGGTTCAAAATAACCAAAACCCTTATTAACGGTTAACTTTTGATGTTATACCCTGAGAATTCACAACCAAATCTTATCCAAGGAAACTCACAATGTAGCAACTCGAAAGATAAATAATCGAACACCTAAAAGTGGGTAGATTATGGATGAATAAAAGATTTAACATTTATTTCAATAATTACTTAACAAATTTAAAATAATCAAGTAAAAGATAAACAAATATTTCTCAATACATATCTAGAAGAAGGGGTGTGAAATCATACCGGTAAATAGATTTCAGCAACCTTTCCTTTCTTTCCTTGCAAAACTTCCATGGTTTCCAACAAAGGTTTTCATCCAATCTCTTGTCAAGATTTCAACCTCCAAAATCCCAAATACCACCTTTTTATTTAAACAAATCACTCTTAGTTATAAAGGAAATTATGGGTTGGAAATGATGACCTCTTGCATGCAACAAAACTTCAACAATGACTTGCCAAACCAAATGCCTTCATGCGAGCTCCAAATAGGGAGCAGGAAACAACGAGGAAACAATGAAACCACAATGACTTATGCAATATATTCAACTAGAAGCTTCTCCATTTTGAAGTCCGTGGGAGTTTTAATAAATACACATTTAATTTCTATAGAGCCACTAGTGGCACATTGAAATCTCCCACCGCCTTCTCATTCTTCCCGCCATGCATGGGGGTCAAAGAAATAATTTAAACATACTTATGTTAGCCAAATCTTTACTAAAGCATACATGGTATTCCCGATCATCCAAGGTTCTTATTAAATAATTAAATTAATAAATATTTGCATGGTGATCGGTCCATGACTGAGTTTAATGACATAAAATAATAATCATCGACCAAGATACCTAAATAACCAAATTTCCACTTTGCATCTTGGTCTAATATCCCTTTTTATTTACCAATCAAAGCATTTATAATTTTCAACCATCAAAAGAAGCCAACTATAACCTTAGTAATCAATGAATGAAATATGGCCTTTTGATCAAAAAAATTGAATACCAATAAACCATGGTTCTAAACCATTTCAATTTTATCTAATTACCTTTACTTGTTTTACCATAGCAACGGCTTTAAAATCATCAATAAAGCATTGCTTGCAGATTACCAAAATCATTTATAACTCCGAAAGAGAGATTTTATACCGCGATATTGTCCTTGACCATCAAAGCCAAATATGAAGATGATTAGTCATCATGCAATTATCACTAATTAATGAAATAATACTTATACAAATAAGTAATATGTCGCTTTTGTATGAATTAATATATTTTATAAACCATTAACTACAACGAGTAAGACAACTTAGATTAGCAATAACAAGTACAACAACTAAGCAATACACTAATACAACCAATCATCACTTTCATTTAAGTAGCACAACATAGCCAGGAGCACTACCATATTCATTATAGGTGTAGAATTCCAAGCTACGTATTCCACATTTGAATTATCATACTTATCATCCTAGGTACTTTAAAACATCAAAACAAAGCAAGAATAAGCTATAAATGCCAAGTTCTTTACGAACATAGGATGACAAGCATTGTTGTGCAACAGTGTATGCAACTATGATTAAGTGCGTATATTCTTTTCAAGATATACACACATACGTGTAGCTACATACTCATCTATGCAACAAGGTTTTTCCCCTTGCCATCATAAATTATTTACAATTTTGTGACTTATCCTTTTGATAGAACAAATAGAAATAGCGGGATGTAACACCTACTTTTCAATGCTTCAAATTAAGGGAAATATATATATATATATATGTATGTATATGTATATATATATATATATATATATATATATATATATATATATATATATATATATATATATATATCCCAAACTAACTTTTTTCCCTCAATGATTTAAATGTAAATAATTTAAATCTAGGAACAAGTGTAAAACTCTCTCCATCAAATAAAAATCATTAAACCATGTGCATAAATATGGGTCAATTAAATCTCCCTGATCCCCCATAGTTCACTCTTACAATCATGTATACAAAGTATACTATTGGTTACCTTCCTCAGTGTCTTGTACCTTTTGTGTAACATATAATTAAATTGACTTAACTAACTCGATTTAATTTCGATAACTAAACAAAGTGATATGTTGAAAGGACAAGTTTCAAATGATGTATGTGTCGTCAGGAAAATGAGCATGCAAGCATGACTCTTAAACTTTGGCTAAAGTAGTGTAAGTTGTTGATTACACTATCGTGTTCACAAATTTTGATTTCTAAGGAAATATGGTGGAAGAAGAGATTATTTTTTGATGATACTTATCCTTCTTACAAGTTGAACTGCCTCGAAATTCAATTTTATCCCACAAGTTTTTCCGAATATTATTCTTTTAAAGCAGTAATCTTTATTCGTTTAATGTGTCCCCCATTTTTGGTTTAATTCCTCTTTGGATTTATAAATCTAAAACTCACATTATTAGTTAGTTCAAAAATCAAGAAACTCCTCGGTGATTGTTATTAACAAGTTCAAGTTGTTTTTTTCTAACTTGCCATTTTCACCCATTACTAGCTACTCCAAGAAAACTATCTGGATCCGGTATCTCGAACAATTGTTATAATTTTATCCAAATTGTAAACCATTGAACCTATAACATATTATGGCCTGATTCTTTCCTCGTGGTATATCCTCCCCATATCCATTGTTTTGTGTTAACAAAGTAAGATATTCGATTAGTGTAAGGACCGAACAAGTCCAACAAATTAACCTTCAACTCGATACCAAAATATAACACCTCATTATTACGCTTCTCAATTAGGGAAATTTTTTTATTTACCCATTTAATTATCTTGATTCTTTAATTTATTAACAAGAAACAAGAGATTAATCTAGCATTATTTAATGTTTATAATCCAACCATATAATCTGTGATAACCATGTGCAAATGTAACGGTAATCCTACTCGATCCCCTCTTTATGCTCTACACAGAAAATATACCCATTATATCATTTGGTTAGACCTTTTTAAAGGTACGGAGAATCATGTGTATCTTCTTACCATCATCTTCCCGCTCACAAAATAGTTTAAGAGAACAAATGGTGATGGACAATGCAATCAGTCACTTGCATTACTATGTGCATAGTTTTGGGCATTGCAAGCAAAAAGCCTAGTTTTGTGACTATAGAAAAGTCACGTGAAACTTGTCCCTACATCACCGCATAATCATCTCATTCATAGTATCGATTCATTTTTGTTGCTTAAGTTATTAAGTTATATGTTCATTAACTTGAGTAATATTTAATTTTAAAAATCAATCATCAAGCCGCAAACATCATTATTCGACATCCGGGTCATGCAGTTCATGCCTCGTATCATTTCAGAACCCTACAGAAAAGTACATTAACATAATGACCTAAGTCATTACAGTCCATCCCTCTCCCCTAGCCATCCCAAACCGATATGGGTATGACTTGCATGACACGAAAGGTCCCGTCATTTCCTTCTATTTCAGATCAAATTCCTTAGTTTAGAGAATCCTACTAAGTTATCTAATTCAAGTTAGATGTATGTAATAACCTCCACAAGTCACCGCAAATTTTATGCATCCCTAACCAATTACTAGTTAACTATAACAGATTAAAATCAAAATTTTGGTTTAGATAAGTACATGACTCAATTTGTTTCATAACATCAATTAAGCATCATTATTGTTCATTAAAAGATACTTGGTTGTTTTAGTTTTCTTAAGACAGATAGGTACATTTGTACTATTTCAAAGGTGATCACAAATTTCCTTTGTTCTTCATTCCATATCATCATGATTTGATCATATGAAGATGATACTAATTCATGTAATTATATGGTGATGTTTTTAGAAGACAACTACCCATTTGTAATTGTTATCATCACATAAATGTATTAGTAAAATCATGCTTAACATCGATGTAGTACGTCTTTATAATGCAATTTTCTACCATAAAAGGAGGAAAGCAATAAGGTTTTCAATGTTTCTATACATATTCTTATAAACTACATCTTACTTATTAAGTGCATCACTTATAATAATCCAATTTAGTTCACTATCATGGGTTCTTGCTTTCATTATCGACTATGTATAATTGTTTACCTCAAGCATACTTAATCAATCTTAGGAAGTTGAGGTCTGAAGGTTAGTAATATGATTACACTATTTCATTTTTAGAAGAATAATGAAATTTATTAGCCATGCTTGTATTCATTTTGTACCATATTATGTTACATTTATAATACTTCGACAAATGATTATATATTCATAAGAACATCTCATATAGCAATATTACTCTCAAATATATAGAACACTTAGCTCATAACAACAAAACCATGGGGCTGATGGGGTGGGAGTGGTGCGGTCAAGTCACATGGTTGTGTGCTTGCCCACCCAGCTTCAAATCCCCCGAGGTACGATCCTCCTCGGAGGTGCTTTCGCCACCGGAGGCGGCTTCTCTACTCGTGGCCGACACCGGTGGTTTCTCCGCGCCGACGCTTGGTGGCTTCGCCTCATCGCTAACGCTGGTGGTTGCTCCTCTCATTGTTGACGCTTGCTTCTCCTCTCGCTGCTGACGTTGGTGGCTGCTCCGCTCACTGATGCTCTCGCTGCTGTCACTGGTGGCTGTTCCGCTTGCTGTTGATTCTGGTGGCTGCTCCTCTCGCTGCTGACGCTGGTGGTTGTTCCTCTCGCTCCATTCACTGATAGTTGTCCCACTCGCGGCCATTGTCGTTGGTCGCTGCATCTTCACTATGGTTTCATGGTTGCTCCAATTGGGTTCCTAAATAGTGGTCCCCTTCATTGTAACTAGGTTGTGGTTCCTCTCAAGAAAAATCCTCAATTGTACAAGGATGTGGGTCCTTTCAAACACCCTCAATTTACCCTCAATCCAAAAAAAACAACAAAACCATGGAAGTCGTAAACAATGATTTAAGGATACTTTCTTCATTTGATATACTCTAATTTAATACTTGTTACATAGCCAACAAAATTTTATAAAGAGAGTCAATGTACATTACATTAGGACGAATAGCCTATATAATTTACAAGGAAATCTTTAACTTTGAAACCACACTTCCAATACATTCAATACAATGATAAAGAGCACTATACAAAGACTCTTATAAAAGAATTCTTTAATCTTTTGGATATACTTTTCAACCTACATGTTGAAAATGTAAGTACAACAATGTACATTATCAACTCAAGAAGAATTGGTATGGTATTACAATTCTCTACCTAGTTGTTTTGTTTTGAAATATTTGAACATGTACAAGTGGATTAAATGACAATAAATCAAATATTAAAACCCCATAAATAAATAGACTGGAATGAATTGGTATAATGACTTAGCTATGATTCTACCATCCATATCTTGCATGCATGAATAAATTTCATTAAGTCTACATCATATTGTGTTCGTTCTAACTTGATTCAAACACCACCCAAACAACATTCACTTATACCCACATTGGAGCAACACAAAGTATCTAAACAATCAATTTTAACTATTAAATAGTACCTTAGATTCATCTTACTTACTCTATTTAGTTTTGAAGATTTCTAAATTGTATCATTGAAAATCTTTTTCTTCTTAACACAATCAATAATTCACTTTCGAGAGGGTTCCTCAAACTATTTTCCAAGTAGACAAGCAATTTACCACAATGTATACAAATTCTTACTTTTTAACATAATAGCATTGATATGAACCTTGGCAAGAAGTTAATGAAGAAGAACATCATTTCTTTCCCTATGCTTATATATATTTATATATATATATATATATATATACACACACCAACCCATCAAACTCCAAACCACAAAAGTTTCAATACTCCCAAAGGAGAGATTTGACTTTATTTATTTTAAGAAGAACTCATAATTTTAAACCTCCGCATATCGAAAAATCTTCAATAATGTTATCCAGGTTGGGTTTCCACTAGAGTGGATAACTAGTGTGGTTATTCCTCTTTTTAAAAGTGGAGATATCAGTAATCCTTCTAACTATCACACTATTATGATCAATCCTCTTTTTGGTAAGCTATTTGGGGGCATGATAAAACGTAGAATCAGCAGTTGGGCAGAAAGAGAGGGCAAAAGGGCAAAAGGACAAGCAGGTTTCCAATCTAAACATTCAACCATTGATCATTGCATCACTCTTAGGCACTTGATTGAAAAGGTATGGGATACCCAAGGGGATGAAGCTTTTTGCTATTTTGTTGATTTTAAGAAAGCTTTCACACGGTTCCTAGAGACAAACTTTGGAACATGATAGATGAACTTAAGATTCCATATGAGCTCAAAGCAACAGTACAAAGACTTTATGAGCAGGTCAGAGCTAAATCAGAACAAGAGAAGGTATGTCTGAATGCTTTGGTAGTGACATTGGGGTCAAAGAAGGATGCCCTCTTTCTCCCACTTTGTTTGGTTTATACATTGATAAGCTTGAAGAATGGTTACGTAAAACCGAAGGTGGGGGTGTTCGGTTTGGCCGAGTACGTGGTGAAGCTACTCTTATATGCCGATGATCTTATCTTAATTTCCACAACAACTCAAGATTTGAGGGAGCATCTAAAAGCTATAGAATTCTTTTGCACAGAAGTCGGGATGCAAGTGAACACCAAAGAAAACAAAAATCATGATTTTTTCTCTGAAAAGAAAAGAGAGGCAATTTAACTTTCTGTTTTGAGGGGAATACTTTAGAAATTGTTATAGACTATAAATATCTTGGGATTGATTTCCACAACAAGATGAGTTGGAGACTTGGAGAGCAAAAAGGATACGAGGAAGTTGGAAAACATCTTACCTACTACGGAATAGATGTAGGAAAGTGGAGCTTTGGGACTGGAAAACTAAGAAAACCCTCTTTGGTTTGCTTTGGTTACTCCGGTTGCTCTTTACGGTTGCTGGTTTGGGGAAGTAGCATGTCAAAACATGGATGACGACAATTAGAAAGAATCCAGAAACATCTAATCACAAGCACTCTTAAAGTCAAATCAACAATTCCTTATGAGATCTTGTTAGGTCAAGCGGGTACCTTCATGATGGAAGCATCGCAATAACTCGGCCGATAAGCTATTTGAAAAGAGTTGAAAGTATGGACGATCTTTGCTGGCCCAAAATAGTTGCAAAGGATAATCTAGAGCACAGAAAGAAAACTCGGATGAAACAGTAACAACAAATGGATGAACAAATGGTGCACCAATTTTCAAGAGTGTCCTAACAACAATAGGGAAATAAAAATTATGTGATAGAGAAGTTTAGGACTGCCATGTGGACAGAACAAATGGGTCGTAAGAAAGTTCAATATATCAAAGATTTCAACCCCACTTGGGAGCATGATGAAAAAGCTTCCCTGGGAGCAGTTATCAAAGATAAAACAAGGATTTTAGTGGCCCAGTTGAGGACCGGATCACATCATCTTCGTTGTGAAACTAGCAGATGGACTATTCCCAAAGAGAATTGGGAAAGGAGAATTTGTCTTTTTTGCAACAAAGGGGTTGTTGAAACGGAATGACATTTCATTATGGACAACTTAAATGAGTTATTTGCAGAAACAAAATTTCAAAAGATCATTGGTTTTGTGCTCAAGATTCACAGTAGGAGAGTTGATATGGCAAAGACTCAAAACTACTTAAAGTATCGGTTTCGTGTGCTCCCATAGACTCTTCAAAGTCGTGGACATCATTAAAATCTTTCATTTCATTTCATTTCGAATGGGTTCACATATCCGTTAAAAATAAATGATCCCAACCCACAAATTCAAGGAAGAGGACAAGAAACAATAAAGAATAACTCCATATCCCACAATTATATTTTACAGCTGGAATATTTTGTACACTAAGCCATCTTAAGTTCAGTGATAGGTTTCATACCAGCCGAGTCTTCTCCACATCATCCGACAACAGGGTTCGAATGGTACCTATATACGATATTGACATGGTCACTTAAGTTATCATGAGTTTACAAGGAAACACAAAATGCTTTCCCTTCCACCAGATCTGCTCAATTCGACTCCGACAGCATGGATAAAACATACCCACTAAGGGTTCTTCACCATACAAATTTTAGGGACGAAAACATTAATACAACAAATATGGAAGAGATTGGAAATAATCCACAAATAACCTATGCCCACAGCGTACTTTCAAAATACTGGAACAAAACCAACGGTTAACATGCCATTGTAAAAAAATCGAAGGCAAACATCCCATCATAGACGTGGTAGCAAACAAATCAACACACAGACAATACATGAATTATTTTACTAGTTAAGGACTACAGCTGATCAAAGGTGAAATAAATGATTCGTCACATTTAAACCCTGAGAATATTCAAACATGTTGAAAGGAAATAAGTAGATACAAAGAAAGTAAAGCATGCATGAGAGTATTTGCAAATGTTCACAAGATGACCCGAGGTCGATCCAGCAATACTCAGAAACATTTTCTTCTGCAAAAATCCCTAATGACCTCCAAGCAAAACTCAGCACTCATCTCAAAGAGAAACCCCAAATTAAATCATGCAAGTATTGTTGAGATAGCCACTTTGGCCGCATAATATTCTCGCATGCAACAGAAACCTCGACCTAAGATTTCCCAAAGGAAACACGTGTAGAGATCCAAAGGAAGAGTTCGACCGAAAAAACATTGGCTAAAATGGACCCCTTTGCACGCAGTGGCTTTGCCAAAAGAGGAATTCCATAAAACTAAAATAACAAAATAACAGAACCAAAATTCATGCGGTTAGCTTTTTGAGGAAGCTTCGTGAGTTTCCCAAAAAAATTAATGGCCATCAATGCTACAGTGCCACGTAGTGGCATTATCCTTGCACCACAGCCGCCCTCCATATTTGGCGGGGATATTTCTAAATAGTTTAAACTTTGCAAGGTAACCGACTTAATCAACATTTATTTAATACCAAACCTTCATATATTTTAAACCTTTTTTAATTATGTAACCTTACCAACTTGATAGATGGTCAAAGACCACATAATAATAATAATAATAATAGGTTTTTACAGTCCACGATGTCGTGGGGCAGCTTGTTTTTGGGTCTACAAGCGGCTTATAGCATATGGGACTACCTCGTACTCACATGCGGGAGGCAACTAACTTTGCTACAAACGAGGCGTACATACCCTACCCCCTACAGGATTTGAACTTGTGACCTCTATTTCAAGAGCACATGTTCTTCACCATTAGGCCAACTCAACCGTACTACGAGTAATATTTTCTCAAGTCAATTGATATGTTCCAGACTATGGCTTAAAGATACCATTAATACTTATACACTCTCGCAATGTCCCTCTTAATTATGTCAAAGGTGTCCCCCTATGGTAAAGGACCTCCTGACGCTTTCGCAACTATGTTAAATTTGAAGTCCATTTAGACGTTTTTACAAGGTAATTAATTTTGACGGCCGCTTGACGTTTTCCGCTTTACTCGGCTATTTTTAACAAACAAACAAACGAATAAATTAAGAAACAATAAATAAGGGCATTCGTCGATACAAGGAAAGAAATTAGTGTATGAATTTTTGTAGGGCTTCCACTTACGCCGCCACTACTACCTGTAAATATCGGGCAAATGGCATTTTACAACGCTTTGAATCAGTTGGGCAACATAATATTCGGCTTCTGTAGGGTTCAAAGACAACATGTGGGGAATGATTAAAGTTTGGGGAAAACATTGAGTTGATTCCATTTGGAGCAGGGAGGAGAATGTGCGTGGGGCTTTGTATGGTCATATGTGCGTGGGGCTTCGTTGCTCCATTAATTCCCTGTGACGCTTTTGCCAGGATGAGGCGCGAGGAGATGGACATGGGCGACAAGTTTGTACTGACATTAAAGAAAGCTATAGAATTGAATACAATCCCCATGCCACGTCTCTGCCATAATGTATACTATCCCTCTCCCCACGTCTCTGCCGTTATGCCTACCACTGCCCCTGCCACTACGGGATATGTATGTGGCTTATCTTGCTCTGCATGCATAGAGGATAAAATGGCAAGCCATATTAAGTGTCTGATCAAATTTATTTTATAGACTTCATACCTGTGTGTAAACCCTATCTTTCTTCCACAAGCCATTATAACCAACGATTTAAGGTGTGAATTTTTGTTGTTCTTTTTTTACCATGCATCGAATGTCATATATAGAGATTAAACCAATTTGTTTGTTTTCATTTTCTATGGTTGCCTTTTCCTATATTTTGATAATTTGTATTCATAGGAATGTAATTTTGTAGGGTTGCAGGGTTTGTGAATTTTACTGGTTATAATGTGGATTTCGATCAACAAGAGGTCTTCAAGTGCCAAGTTCTTGCTCTGTTTTTGTGATTATTTTCTTAGATTATATATTTAGCATATAGATCTTAGAAAACAAGCTTGCATATTATTCTTCCTGTGCAGATCTATGAATTTTATTTATCTTAGACTTGTTTGTGTTGAAGAAAACATTCTTGCACTTAGAACCATTATATAAAAATTCCCTTGCCATCTGCTTGCAAGAATGAGATATTGTAGATAAGAAATATCCACAGGAAAAATATCATGTCTGCAAAATGTGGAAGCATGTGAATTGTTTGACAAAATCTTGTCTCTATCTCATCTTCTAAAAACCCACAAAAAATAAAAGAAAAATAAAAACGTCCACAAGAAGGATATAATGTATGCAAAATATAGAAGCATGTGAACTATTTTACAAAATTCCATCTCAAAATGTCTTCTAAATACTACTAAAAATAAAAATAAAAACATCACAAGAAAGGTCTGTCTACAAAATGTGGAAGCATGCGAGCTATTTGAAAAAATGCCTTAAAAATATGTAGTTTCGCATTCCTGAAAGGACTATGTTGCATAAAAATTATTTATCCATAGTGTACCCACATGTTTTTTCTAATTGTAAAAAGATTAATAAAACATGAGGACTTTGACTGGAATTGAACCTTGGAAAGTTCGTGTGAGATTCAATATTGCCAATAGGCTCTAAAGGGTCAAGAGAGATGAAAAGGACATCATTTGGTTGACTTACTATTTTGGGGCTTTCTTGTTGCTCCTCATGGGTTCTTTATTATTTAGTTAATTTGGAAGGCATGTGAACAAGGGAAGCACTTGTGGTTGGGAATCCTATCTTCTCTTCCTTTGAAACTAAGTGCCAAGTCTACAAATTGATTTCATTGAATCGGAAATATTAAATTCTAATCTATTCAGAAATACCTCCTTTGTATACAGAAGAGAATATATAAAATTGTAGTCTTTGTGTTTTCATTCATCATGTTGTTATTGTTTTAACACATTAGGTGGTGTATATAATCACACATTCATTCTTAAAAGTTTCTTCCTCTATGTTGTCTATAATAAAACCTTTACATGAATTTTAAAAATGGGCAATTATCACTACTACAAAAAGGGAACATATGACTTATACTACCTTTGCCTTAGGAGAATAGGTGCCTGTGTCTTGAGGGTTTTCTTGTGATTCTTGATGTCGTGTGCCTGCTGCGTATGAGAGCCTAACATTTTGAATATCTTTATTCCAATGAAAAATAGAAAGGAATTTTATGCTTGATTAGAGAATTTCTACTGTTGTCAACCCAGTCTGTAGATGTTATTTATAAATGGAAATGTTCTCAACTTCTAGGTTGTTGAACAAGATTATGAAAATAAAAAAATTGAATGAAAGAATTGCCATGCTTTTTGGGGGAGTTGTAGTTATACAAGTAAAGTCAATTTATTGCTAGAATGATGTTAATTATTTTTTCTTTTCTTTGTTAATAGGTTTTTAGAGAAACCAACCTAAATTTGTCCATCGGAAACAATAGTTAAGAAATGCATTATTCTTTCTCTATGACTATAAAATAGGAGTGAAAAAAGTTGGGTGGAAAATCAGTAACTAGTATTAATTAGTAATTATTATTGTTGACAGCTAGGAGATGATGTTTCAGATTTTGAAGGGTTCCACGTTGATAAACTAATCCTTCACTCTCTACTAAGATTTTGTTGATTGGTGATAGGTATTTCTAGGGGAAAGGGGGCTCCAAAATCCACCGCATGCCTAAGATATTATGTTTTTTTATCGCCTTCACTAAGCACAAGAAAAAAATTGTTTTTCGTGGTCACTAAACACTTTCCTTGGTTGGCAAGTTCTAAGTTTTCTCTAACGCCATTGCTGCAACCCATCTTCTCTTTTCTTGTTAGGCTCCATGTAACACTGCATATGCCAAGTTGGAACATTTCCTTAGAGATTTCCTATAGACTGAATTTGAAGGATCTAAGGGGTTCCACATGGGTTGGAGAGTTCAAAGCAGTAGTTTAACTTTACACAAACGATCATCAATGTCTCCAGGAGTAAAAAGAAAGCATGTCTTTCCCTCTTGCTCAACAGATACGATGTCTGGAATTCCACCTAAACTTGATGCTACAATAGGAACCCCAAAAGACATGGCTTCCAAAACAACAAAACCTAAGGTTTCTGATTCTGAAGGAGTAACAAAAACATCCCCAGTAACATATGCCTGGGAAAGTTCCTCCCCATGCAACATACCAGTAAATACAACATGCATGCCTGCAAACATTTTTTCAAGTTCCATCCTGTATGAAAAGCCCAAAGATTTACAGGAAAACAAACATAAGTTAGCACCCATCCCTACCATCAAGGAAGCATTTTCAATTTACATTCAGGGCTTCAGTCTGGTGCATGCACACTTTGTAGTGCCCACTTCCCTTTGACACCTTTTGATACGACCTTGATACCGTTGATTACATTATGGACATTATTATGGTTTTGATTTAGTATGATGTTAGATAGTGGACCATATATTACTATTGATCTTGATTTGGTTATGATGCATGATGATTATTAGAGAACACTTCATATGTGGATGATGATATACTATTTGACATGGATATATTTTGAATGTTGTTCGGACATGTGATTTTGGATATTTGAGTAGACCTGGAAAATGGACATTATATGATGATGTTATAGTTGTTGATATAAATTGTAAGTGATATTGTTTATTTCCTTGATGTTGTTGTGATTCATATGTATAGATGATTTTGTGATTATATTTATATCATGTTGGATGTTCTAATATGGCCACGAGGTCAAGGAGGTATTTGTGTTTTGCATGTTAAAATATCACAACAAACATTGGGGGATTGGAGACCAACCACATTGGAATTCTAGATGAATTTAACAAGGTCACCATGACAACATGTTTTGTGTGTGTGTGTTGCATTTTGTTAGGGATTCCCATGGGGGGGATCACCTTTGAATGTGACCAAGGGTTTTGTGTATTTTATTAATGTGGTTCCTTTTTATTATTGTTTGTATGTATTTTATTAGTGATGTGTCCCTTTCTTTTATTTAATTAAATTGTGGTAGATTAATGTGAGAAAACATATGGTTAAAAGTTAATTAATTAAATTGGGACATAAGAAAGTAATTATTGAAGTTGTTGGCTTTTGTATTAAATGTTGTAAGTATGTGTAAGTGATGTGTAAGTATGTGTAAGAGTTGTGTAAGTCAGATTTTGGAGTATGAAACACTCCACCTCCTTGGGAATTCGAATTTTTCCTTGGAGGCTATTTTTGGAGGCTTGTGGGACAAGTAAAACTTGTCCCATACCTCTTAATTTTATTTACCAACCATACCTATGGTTGGAGGGTTGATTTTAGACCTTTTTAATGTATTTTGGGAAGACAAGTTGCATGTTTTAATTGCACTCTTCTTACATTTTATTTAATTCAGTCCTTTGGGGTGTGGGCTTTTGGAGTGTGTAAGTTTATTTGTCATATTTTCACCCACCTCTTTATTGTGCCTTGGAAGATGAAATTTGACTTTTGTGTTGGAGTTGAGGATGTGTGATGTGGCATCCTACATGGATCCACCTCATCCTCTTCTCTTCCCTCCTCTATAAAATTCAAACTCATTGCCTTATTTTGGGTTGTTGAACTTTTGCATACTTCCTTTTGGGGTGCATTTTTGCTGTTGGGAGCTCTTGTTGATTTGGAGGAGATTGGAGAGCATTTCATAATTAGAGATCGCTGCTTTTGGGACATTTTTTCATATTGAAAGCTTTTTGTTTTGGAACAAATCTACCATGGAGAGGTAGGAGCTTAGCTCTTCATTTATGTTGTTATTTCTTTTTGTGTTTGTGTGAATGGTGAATGGTTTGTGTGTTTATTGGCTGTTTGGGTAGACTTCCATAGGAATGGTGTAGGAGAAGGCTATGGGGAATTCATGTGGGGGCATAAGGGAATGCCAAGTGGCATCAGAATTCTTGTGGAGGGAGTTTGGGTTTGGGATCCACCATGGAAAAGAAATAGCTTGCATTTCTTACTTGTGGGGGCCTAAGGAAATCTGTGGGGGGCATAAGGTTATGTGTGATGTTTTATATTAACAGTTTGTTACAAGTGGATGCCCAATTCCCATTGGGAGGCATAAACAACTTTCCCCATAGCTCTTTCTCCTTTGGCTTGCATGATGAAGCCTGAGTTTTGTCTTAATGTTTCAATGTAGTTGTAAACTGTTGTTGTGTTGAACTGTGTTTTTAATTTGAAATGTGCATGTTGAAATAATGTTGTGTGTTTGTGGAAGTCTATTAATGCCATGAGTTGAAATACACCTTCGATTGCATTATGGTTAGGGCTTGAGGGCCAATGAAGAAGGATGGCTTCTCCTCTTCATTGGATGTCTTGGTTGAGTGGAGAGCATTGTCTTTCCCCCACTTTTGTTGTGATCAAATTAGAAGAAAAGGGAACTTGCATGTTGCTATTTTGGGAGCAGAGAAAATACGGTTTGACAATACCTTATGAAAATTATTTTGTAACCTTTCCCACTTTGAAGTGGATGAAATTGTAATATTTTTTGTGAAGAAAAGATGTTTGTATTTGGTTATGGAAGTTGAAATTCGAAATGAAAAAGAGATAAACACTATTTTTGCTTGGAAAGAATGTGAAGGAAATGTAATCATATGATGAATTTTGGGAAGGAATAAAAGAAAGAAGTTGTAAAAAATATATGTTTGGAATCAATGAATGAATGAAATTCTTTTCCCAAATTGCATTATTAAATTAAACGATTATATCAATATTATTGAAATCTCTGTTTGAAAGAAAGAAATGCGTATGAAGGAATTGCATTATTTTGTCCTTTTAAAAATATGGCATAATTAGAAATTAGACTTTACAATTTAGCCATTAAATGGTTTGTTTAAAAAAACTAAATGTATTAGACTAGAATAGAACTGAAATTTCCATATATTCAAGATCCTTTAGAAATTGATCTCTGTTGTAAATTTAAAACTGACAAATAATTTATTTAAAATGTACAGTTCGAACTTGCAAATAATAATCAACATTGAAACATTAAAACTTGGCATGATATAATATAAATGAACTCATTTTGACAAAAAACACTTAAGGAAATAATTTAAAACATTGCAAAATCGGGCCCAAACCGCTTTAGTTATTTTGCGACTTTTTTGTCAAATGCTGGAAAAATTCAAATTAGAAATCAATCAAGTAAAATTACCTTCCTAAAACATCCTAAATCCTTCTTAGAATAATTCTCCATGTCTTTTTGGCATGTTGAATGAAGGAGGAGATCAAATTGAACAAAATTTATAAGTTAAAATTTACCAGTTTGCTTTTAAAAATCCTGCAGGATGTTTTATTAAAATTGACCCCTTAAACTTTATCAAAATTTAAAATTTATGATTCCTATGTAAAGAGAGCGTCTAGAGCTTTCCATTAATTTCTCATTTTCCCAAAACCGATCTTTCTATCAAAAGTTATGGCCTTTTGAATTTTTCTTCACTGACATTAAAATTTTGGGAAAAATTTCCTTGGCGGCCCATGACCCGAATTTTTCCCTTGGGACTTAATAAAAAAATTTGGGAAATTTTTTAAAATTTTCTCCACCGCCCCACCGTCCCGTAGCCAATGAAAGGCTGCCACGTGGCAGTATGGGGGGGGGGTGACAGTGGAGGAGGGCGGAACCCATGAAACCTTATCGTTTTTTGAGAATTTTGTTTTGGAAAAAATTGGTATTTACCTCCGTGGTCCCGCACTCCCGCCCCTACCTTGGAAGAATCTATCCCGCGGATGCGCAAGCCCAGGTGTGCTCTTATCCCTTCTCCCTCCTCTCAGTGAATTTTATCAAACTCCTCCGCCACCCCGCCCTTCCCTCGTTTTTCCCCCACCTTGCCTTGGAGCTCGACACATGTCCCTAGCGGCGCAGCGGAAGCGTAGGCGCAAATCTAGTTTTTTGCCCCACACGGGGAAAATTTCAAAACATCTCCCCATGACCCGCAAACCAAAAAAAATTGGATTTTTCTCCCGCTCGACACGTGTCCCTTTTGGGCAATTTTTCATCCCTGGGCCCGCAGGCCCGCACTTAAGGGAAAATTTTCACCCCAAGGCCCGCCGACCCATAACTTGGAGTTTTATAAGGAGTTAGGAGGAATTATTTATATCATTGGAAAGGTGAGGAAATTTCCTATCCAATGGGAATGATTTAGGGAAATTTTGAATGCGTTAAGTGTGAGAAAAATCAAGTTAAAACTCTGATCCTGTTAGAGAGTGGGTATGGTGATAATTTACCCTTTGAACCTAATTGAAACTTCTAACCCTAAATTTTGGACCTTGTGAATTCTCAAAATTTGTTAATAAAGGAAAAGTATGTTCTAGTGATTTTGACTCATTCCAAAATCTATTACTTAGTGGCAGTTGTTACCTTGTAACCTGGTAGTAGACTCCTTTAAACAAAAAAAAATTCCATAATTTTCCTAACTAATCCTAGGTTGTTTCTTGGGTCTCAAGTGGGTTGTTTTAACGGGCATTACACTTGGTATCAGAGTAGTGGTTCAAAATCTTGGACCATTGGGCACACTAGAAAACTTGGGACATGAAACTTAAACCTAGCACACTTTTAAATCTAGAAAACAACTTAGTTTAGAAATTGCATATTTTAGTAAACATGGAAATTGAATAAAACTTAGAAAAATGAACTAACTCATGCCTTGGTCTATGCAGGAGGCGCAGATGGGATGAGGGGACTTTTCACATAGAATCAGACTTACCACCACCACCACCACCGATCGGGAGTAGTAGCCATCCTACCCCATATTTTGCAGACTCTTCAGGATGTTAATGTCGCTCTACGTGGAGGATTAGGAGGAGGACATGCAGCCAGACATGATAGGGAGCCATCTGTTGATGCTCAGGCATCTCCTCAACCTAGCGAGGAGCATAGAGGAGAGAAATCCCATGCAGAGAGTAAACCAGGCAAAGTCACCATAGAGGGGGACAGGGTGACCGAGTTTCGAGCATAGAGAGAGGTCTCGAGCCCTAAGCTTAGGGATGAGCATGCAACAAGACCTAAAGACCGTAAGACCACAACACAGATCACATTAGGGAGATCTTGAAGCTTTGACCCTCACATTATTCTGGTGACACTGGTGGATTCCAGGTAAAGGCCTGGCTAGTGAGCTTAAGCGGTTGCTTCAAGCTTTGTCCTTGTTCTAACCCCACAAAAGCTCGTGTTGCGATCCATCTACTGAGGGATGGAACAGGAGTATGGTGGAGGATAGATAAACGAAAGCTCCATGTTGATTTTGAGACAATGACCTAGGAGATATTTGAGGAGAGGTTCGGAGCATATATTTTTCACAGAGGTTCATACAACAACGGATAGATGAGTTTCATGACCTCGATAGGCATCTCTTTCAGTAGCAGAGTATGAGAGTAGATTTCTGGATCTACTCTAGTATGTTGAGTACATGTAGGATGAGCAGGTGCGGATCCATAGGTTCATCCGAGGCATGAATTTAGACATTGGAGGTGTGGGTCAGATCCACTACCCACGTAAATTAGCTAAGCTCGTTGAGAAGGCCTATATAGCGAGAGGAGACTCGGGGAAGACCCAAAGAGGCTAGAGACCAAGTCTGGAGCTGCATACAACAGATGCAAGACAACAGATCGAGGGGGTCAGTACCCCTTCCTCATGATGGATAAGGTGCAACATAGTCATCATTTAGACCAAAGCAACAACAGTCCCACCCACCTTCTAGACCTCCAAAAAGAGCTAATGCACAGAGAGGTCGAAGTATGGGGCCTCCTCCTAGGGGTCCCATCAGGACATAGGGTGGACCTAGAGCTCAGTTAGTGGGAGCTCACCAACAGAGACCTTAGCAGACCGCAACCGATTCATCAGGATCCACACCATAGACTTCTAGGGCACCTACTGGAGGTGCTACTCATTGGTGAGGATTGGGCGCTTGTTTTGGTTGTGGAGTTGTGATACATTTTGGAGAGATTGCCCATAGAACCCTAATAACAAGGGTAAGACACGATCTTAGAGCCGACGGTTGGTGACATGGGACGCAACCACAGGATTTATGCAGCGGTTGAGAACCGCCAAGACGAGCATCAGAGTATAGTCATTGAGACTATAGGTAGCATTAGTGGTATTCTTACCTCTGTATTGTTTGATTTTGGTTCTTCTGATTCTTTCATTGCACCATCTTTAGTAGAGCGATGCAGGCTTGGTGGCAGTTAGGTAGGGTCATAGTTAGGATGTCGAGATGGATTCTGGAGCCAAGATCTCTGTAGAATCCTTAGTTAAGGAGTGTGTAGTGGATTTAGGACCTTTCACCACTACCTTAGATCTTTGTATCCTTCCTTTGGGCTTGTATGGAGTCATTTTGGGTATGGATTGGTTATCTACACACAGGGCCAAGATGGATTGTTACCACAAGACTATATCTTATGCAGATGATTTGGGAGTTGAGTTGGTGATTTTAGGGGTCAGGAGACCCATTTCTATTCACACCATCTCCGCTATGCAGCTTAAGCGATGTGTGTGATGGGGTTGTCAGATGTAAACTGTTACGGTTAGTGACCAATTAGAGGATGGGACTAGTGGACCATCGCTAGATGATCATCCCATTTTGAGAGAGTTTGCAGATGTATTTCTAGGGGAGTTACCGGGGTCACCACCCCACGTGAGATAGGTTTTCATATAGATCTGTTCCCGGGCAGAGCCTATATCATGAGCACCTTATTGGATGACCACCCCAGCTCGTGAGCTCAAGTTTTAGCTTGAGAGCCTTTTTGGAGAAGGGCCTTATCCATCCTAGTGTATCCCCTTGGGGTGCACAGATGATTTTGTGAAGAAAAATGATGGATCCTTGTGGTTGTGTATTGATTACTGCCAGCTGAATAAGGTAATGATCAAGAATCATTATCCCCTTCCACACATTGATGATTTATTTGATCAGATGAAGGGAGCCACAATTTTCTCTAAGATTAATCTTAAGTCGGTTACCATCACTAAGGATTTCAAGGCGGATATTCATAAGACCACCTTCTATACGAAATATGGGCACTATGAGTTCATTATGGTGCCTTTTGGTTTGACTAATGCCCCCATAGTGTTTATGAGTTTGATGAATGGGGTATTCAGGACCTTCTTAGATCACTTCGTGCTCATCTTCTTTGATGAAATTTTGATATAATCACGTACGTATGAGGAGCACGAGGGGTACCTTCGCTAGGGTTCTTCATTGCCTTCGTGAGAGCAAGAACTTTATAGGAACTTGAAGAAGTGTGCATTCTTTCGATGCGGAGGTACAATATTTGGGTCATATCATTTACTGGAGAAGGTATCACCGTCGATCCTTCCAAGATTAGAGCCATTATGGATTGGCCAACCCACTATTGTGACGAGGTATGCATCTTCATGGGATTAGCAGGAGTTACTACCAGGATTTGTTCAAGACTTCTCTCGATTACAGCACACCTATCACTTCCCTTCAGAGGAAAGGGAAGAAGTTTATTTGGTCAAACATATGCGAGTAGGCCTTCAGGACACTGAAGGAATGCCTCACTACAACACCTATTCTTATAGTACCGGATCCACAGGGTGAGTTTTTTTGCACAGATACTTGCTTAGCAGGGGCTTGGAGGTGTGTTGATGCAGGAGGGTAGAGTAGTGGCTTTTGAGTCTTGTAAACTCAAGGATTACAAGCTTAATTATCCGACTCATGATCTTGAGCTTGCAGTAGTTGTGCATGCTTTGGTTTGATGGAGGCACTTTCTTCTTGGTCGGAGATTCACACTTAGGACAAATCACTTGAGTCTTCGTCACCTCTTCACGTAGCCCAATCTCAACACTCGTCAGTGGTGTTGGATGGAGTTGTTTTGTGAGTATGATATGGAGATCGAGCATGTGAAGGGGAAGGAGAATTTGGTAGCAGACGCTCTCAACAAAAAGAGACATGTGGCTATGGCCACCTCAGTGAGCATAGATTTATGGAGCAGATTCTTTAGCAACTTCCTCTTGACAACTTCTACATTACAGTTCGAGTAGAGATCGAGTCTCAGAGACCCCTCAAGGGGAAGTTTGATGGTTTTTATTTAGAGGAAGATGGTCTTCTTAGGCACAGAGGCTAGATTTATGTTTCCAGAGATGGATGATTGAGGCAAGACATCTTGGTAGAGGCACATCGTGCACCCTATTCATCCCATCCCGAGGTGAAGAAGATGCATGCCACCTTACGAAAATTGTGTCATTAGAGAGGACTTCGAGAGAGATGTAGCCCAATTTGTGTCATGATGTTTAGAATGCTAGAGAGTCAAGGTCAAGCATTAGCATCCAACTGACCTTCTTTTTCCTCATGCTATACCAGAATGGAAGTGGGACACCATTTCCATGGACTTCATTGTTGGGCTATCGATGTCGAGATATCACCATGACACCATTATGATCACGGTTGATAAATTGACAAAAATGGCTCACTTTTCTCTGGTGAAGACCACTTATATAGCTAGAGCAGTGGCACGGGTATATTTGGATGAGATTGTCAGGTTGCATGAGATTCTGTGGAAGATCATTTGTGAATGTGATCGTTTGTACACTTCACATTTTTGGACTACCATACAAAGATGTCCTCGAGACGAGAATCAACTTCAGCATAACATAACACCCTGAGAAAGATGGACAGATGGAGAGGGTGAATCAGATTTTAGAGGACATGCTCAGGATGTATATGATGGATCAACAGTCTAAATGGGAGGAATACCTGTACTTAGTGGAGTTTACCTATAATAATAGTTTCTAGAGTTCTATAGGCATGGCTCCTTTTTAGGCTTTGTATGTTAGAGAGTGCATGACACCTCTTAGCTGGGACAAGTTAGAGGAAAAATTATCTCTTGGACCATCTCTTCTACAGGACATGGAGTAGTAGGTGGTTTTGATTAGACAGAGATTACAGGAGGCACAAGACAGACAGAAGAAGTATGTAGATCAACATAGGATCAATCATAGTTTTGATGTGGGCATGAAGGTGTTCCTTCATGTTAGGCCACACAAGAGCCCTATCCGTTATGGAAAAGGTTCTAAGTTAGCTCCTAGATTTGTGGGTCCTTTTGAGATCTTGGAGTGTATCAGCCCTTTGGCCTACCATCTAGCATTACCACCTAGCTTGTCTCGCATACATGATGTTTTTCATGTTTCAGTTCTTAGGAGATATGTTGCAGATCCTTCTCATGTGTTAGATTGGACATCATTACAGGTGCAAGATCAGGGGTAGGTGATGGTGGAGACTGTTTGCATCCTAGATCGCAAGACCCTGGGCCTTCGAGGTAGAGAGGTTGATTGGGTTCGGGTGCAGTGGGACAGATATGACGAGACTGCAACTACATGGGAGGATGCTACCTTATTATGAGTTTAGTTTCCAAATTTGTTCTAGTGAATTCCAAGAGGAAGTCGAGTCTAAGGGGAGGGGCATGTAGTGCCCACTTCCCTTTGACACCTTGTGATACTGACCTTGATACTGTTGATTACATTATGAACATTATTATGGTTTTGATTTAGTATGATGTTAGATGTTTGACCATGGATTACTTTGATCTTGATTTGGTTATGATGCATGATGATTATTAGAGACCACTTCATATGTGGATGATAATATACTATTTGGCATGGATATATTTTGAATGTTGTTTAGACATGTGATTTTGGATATTTGAGTAGACCTAGAAAATAGAAATTATATGATGATGATATAGTTGATATAAATTGTAAGTGATATTGTTGATTTCCTCAATGTTTTTGTGATTCATATGTATAGATGATTTTGCGATTATATTTATATCATGTTGGATGTTCTAATATGGCCACGAGGTGAAGGAGGTATTTGTGTGTTGTATTTTGTTAGGGATTCCCATGAGGGGGATCACCTTTGAATGTGACCAAGGGTTTTGTGTATTTTATTAATGTGGTTCCTTTTTATTATTGTTTGTATGTATTTTATTAGTGATGTGTCCCTTTCTTTTATTTAATTAAATTGTGGTAGATTAATGTGAGTAAACATATGGTTAAAAGTTAATTAATTAAATTGAGACATAAGAAAGTAATTATTGAAGTTGTTGGCTTTTGTATTAAATGTTGTAAGTATATATAAGTGATGTGTAAGTGTGTGTAAGAGTTGTGTAAGTCAGATTTTGGAGTATGAAACACTCCACCTCCTTGGGAATTCGAATTTTCCTTGGAGGCTATTTTTGGAGGCTTGTGAGACAAGTAAAACTTGTCCCATACCTCTTAAATTTTATTACCAACCATACCTATGGTTGGAGGGTTGATTTTAGACCTTTTTAATGTATTTTGGGAAGACAAGTTGCATGTTTTAATTGCACTCTTCTTACATTTTATTTCATTCAATCCTTTGGGGTGTGGGCTTTTTAGAGTGTGTAAGTTTATTTGTCATATTTTCACCCACCTCTTTATTGTGCCTTGGAAGATGAAATTTGACTTTTGTGTTGGAGTTGAGGATGTGTGATGTGGCATCCTACATGGATCCACATCATCCTCTTCTCTTCCCTCCTCTATAAAATTCAAACTCATTGCCTTGTTTTGGGTTGTTGAACTTTTGTATACTTCCTTTTGGGGTGCATTTTTGCTGTTGGGAGCTCTTGTTGATTTGGAGGAGATTGGAGAGCATTTCATACTTAGAGATTGCTGATTTTGGGACTATTTTTTTATATTGAAAGCTTGTTGTTTTGGAACAAATCTACCATGGAGAGGTAGGAGCTTAGCTCTTCATTTATGATATATTTTTTTTTTTTTTGTGAATGGTGAATGGTTTGTGTGTTTATTGGCTGTTTGGGTAGACTTCCATAAGAATGGTGTAGGAGAAGGCTATGAGGAATTCATGTGGGGGGCATAAGGGAATGCCAGTGGCATCAGAATTCTTGTGGAGGGAGTTTGGGTTTGGGATCCACCATGGAAAAGAAATAGCTTACTTTTATTACTTTTTGGGGGGCATAAGGAAATCTGTGGGGGAATAAGGAGGGATTGTGGGGGGCATAAGGATATGTGTGATGTTTTATATTGATGGTTTGTTACAGGTGGATGCCCAATTCCCATTGGGAGGCATAAGCAGCTTTCCCCATAGCTCTTGCTCCTTTGGCTTGCATGATGAAGCCTGAGTTCTATCTTAATGTTTCAATGCAGTTGTAAAGTACTGTTATGTTTGAACTGTGTTTTTAATTTGAAATGTGCATGTTGAAAGAATGTTGTGTGTTTTTGGAATCCTGTTGTTTCCATGAGTTGAAATATACCTTCTATTGCATTATGGTTGGGGCTCGGGGCCAATGAAGAAGGATGTCTTCTCCTCTTCATTGGATGTCTTGGTTGGGTGGAGAGCGTTGCCTTTCCCCCACTTTTGTTGTGATCAAATTGGAAGAAAAGTGAACTTGCATGTTGTTGTTCTGGAGTAGAGGAAAATTGTAGTGCCCACTTCCCTTTCACACTTTTGATCACTGATCTTGATACTATTGATTACATTATGGACATTATTATGGTTTTGATTTAGTATGATGTTAGATATTGGGCCATGGATTATTGTTGATTTTGATTTAATTATAATGCATGATGATTATTAGAGACACTTCATATGTGGATGATGATATACTATTTGACATGGATATATTGTGAATGTTGTTCGGGCATGTGATTTGGATATTGTGAGTAGACCTAGAAAAATTGTTGTGATTCATAATATAGATGATTTTAGAATTATATTTATATTGATGTTGGATGTTCTGATATGGGCATGAGGCCGAAGGAGGTATTTGTATTTTGCAGGTTAAAATATCACAACAAACATTGGGGGATTGGAGACTAACCACATTGGAAATCTAGATGAATTCAACAAGGTCACCATGGCAACATGTTTTGTGTGTGTGAGTTGTATTTTGTTAGGGATTCCCATGGGGGGATCACCTTTATATGTGACCATGGGTTTTGTGTATTTTATTAATGTGGTTCCTTTTTATTATTGTTTGTATGTATTTTATTAGTGATGTGTCCCTGTATTTATTTAATTAAATTGTGGTAGATTAATGTGAGTAAACATATGGTTAAAAGTTAATAAATCAAATTGGGATATGAGAAAGTAATTATAGAAGTTGGATTTTTTATTAAATATGTAAGTATGTGTGAGAGTTGTGTAAGTCAGATTTTGAAGTATGAAACACTCTACCTTCTTGGAAACTCAAATATGTCATTGGAGGCTGTTTTTGGAGGCTTGTGGGACAAGTAAAACTTGTCCCATACCTCTTAAATTTATTTACCAACCATACCTATGGTTGGAGGGTTGATTTTAGCCCCTTTTAATGCATTTTTATAAATCATGTTGCATGTTTTTATTGCACTCTTCTTACAGTTTATTTAATTCAGTCCTTTGGGGTGTGGGCTTTTGGAGTGTGCAAGTAAATTGTCATATTTTCACCCACCTCTTTATTGTGCTTTGGAGAATGAAATTTGACTTTTGTGTTGGAGTTGAGGATGTGTGAAGTGACATCCTACATGGATCCACCTCATCCTCTTCCTTTCCCTCTTCTATGAAATTTGAACTCTTTGCCTTGTTGAACTTTTGCATACTTCCTTTTGGGGTGCATTTTTGCTTTGTTGGGAGCTCTTGTTGATTTGGAGGAGATTGGAGAGCATTTCATACTTAGAGATTGCTGATTTTGGGACTATTTTTGACATTGAAAGCTTGTTGTGTTGGAACCAAAGATACCATAAAGAGGTAGTAGCTTAGCTCTTCTTCTATGCTGTTATTTCTTTTTGTGTTTATGTGAATGGTGAATGTTCTGTGTGTTTATTGGCTATTTGGGTAGACTGCCATAGGAATGGTGTAGGAGAAGGCTATGGGGAATCCATGTGGGGGCAAAAGGGAATGCTAGTGGCATCAGAATTATTGTTGAGGGAGTTTAGGTTTGGGATCCACCATGGAAAATAAATAGCTTGCATTTCTTACTTGTGGGGGCATAAGGAAATTTGTGGGGGCATAAGGAAATGTATGGTGAATTTTATTGGCGGTTTGTTATAGGTGGATACCCAATTCCCATTGGGAGGCACAAGTAGCTTCCCCCATAGTCCTTGCTCCTTTGGCTTGCAATGAAGAAGCCTAAGTTTTGTTTGTTGTGTTTCAATGTAGTTGTAAACTGTTGTTTTGTTTGACTGTGTTTTTTATTTTAAAATGTGCATGTTGAAAGAATGTTGTGTTTTGGAAGCCTGCTATTTCCATAGGTTGATATATATTTCTTATTGCATTATGGTTGGGGCTCGGGGCCAATGATGAAGGATGGCTTCTCCTTTCATTAGATGTCTTGGTTGGGTGGAGAGCATTGCCTTTCCCCCAATTTTGTTGTGATCAAATTGGAAGAAAAATGGAACTTGCATGTTGTTGTTCTGGAGCAGAGGAAAATACAGTTTTGACAGTCCCTTGTGAAATAAATTCTTTTGTAACCTTTCCCACTTTGAAGTGGATGAAATTGTAATATTTTTTGTGAAGGAAAGATGTTTGTATTTGGATATGAAAGCTGTAATTTGAATTGTGAAAGAGATATACTTTGTTTTTGGGTTTTGAAAGAAAGACATGAAATTTGTAAAGTGAAATGAAAAGAGACAAACTTTGTTTTGCTTTGAAAGAATGTGAAAGAGAATGCAATATTCTGCTATGTAATTAATAAATGATTTTGGAAGGAATAAAGAAAGAAGTTGTAAAAATTGTCTTTGGATGAAATGTTCTTTCCAAATTGTATTGTAAATTTAATTATGATCATGTCAATGTTTTGGGAATCTCTGTTTGAAAGGAAGAAACGTATGTGAGGAAAATATAGTGTTTTGCCTCTTTTGGAAATGTGTAAAATTGAAATCAGAATTGCATTTTGGGTTTAGAATAGTTTGATTTAAATCATTTAAATGTATTAGACTAGATGAGAAATGAATTTCCATACTTGAATGATGAAATTGATAAATAGATCCCTCAAGATTTGATCCCTGTTATTGTAAATTTAAAACTGGAAAATAATTTAATTAAAATGCATAGTTCGGACCTACAAATAATAATCAACATTGAAACATTAAAATTTAGCATGCTATGATATCAATGCACTCAATTTGACAAAAAAACACTTAAGAAAATCATTTAAAACATTGCAAAATTGGGCCCAAACTGCTTTCATAGTTATTTTGCAGACTTTTTCTGTCAAATGTTGGAAAAAATCAAATTAGAATCAATCAAGTAAAATCACCTTCCAAAAACATCCTAAATCCTTCTCAGAATAATTCTCCATGTCTGTTTGGCATGCTGAGTGAAGGAGGAGATCAAATTTAATAAAATTTATAAGTTAAAATTTCCCTATTTGCTTTTAAAAATCCTGCAGGCTGTTTTCATAAAATTGACCCCTTAAACTTTATAAAAATATAAAATTTATGATTCTTGTGCAAAGAGGGAATTGAGAGATTTCCAGAAAGTCCTTGTTTTCCCAAAACAAAGCTTTCTAGCAAAAGTTATGACCTTATGAAGTTTTCCTTCTTTGGCGGGAAAATTTTCCCTAGCGGGCCCGTGGCTCGAAATTTTCCCTTTGAAAATCCTGAAAAAAATTTTTGGAAAAAAAAAAAAATTGGGAATTTTTTTAAAAGTGTTCCCTCAGCCAATCACAGGCTACCACGTGGCACGGCGGAGGGGCGGAACCCTTGTAAACTTTTTCGTTTTGAATTTATTTGTTTTTGGAAAATTTTAATAAAAATCTCCGCGGCCCCCGCACTCCCGCCCCTGGCTTTGGAAAAATACCCTCTGCATGGATGCGCGGGCCCATGCATGCTTTTTACCCCCTTTCCCCCTCCTTGGTGAATTCTCCCAAAAACCTCCGCCACTCTGCCCTTCCCTAATTTCTCTCCGCTTTGGCTTGTTGGGCGCCACGTATCCCCTGCAGACCAGCGGGGATGCGACGCAAGAAGTTGGATTTTTTTCCTCGCGTAAGAAATTTTTTCTAAAGTCACCCTGCGACCTTCCAACTTGCCCCTTTGGGAAATTTTTCATCCCTGGGCCCGCGGGCCTGCCCTTGGGGGAAAATTTTCACCCCAAGGCCCACCAACCCATAACTAGAGTTTTACAAGGAGTTAGGAGGACTTCTTTATATCATCGAAAAGGTGAGAAAATTTCCTATCCAATGGGAATTATTTAGAGAAATTTTGAATGTATTAAGTGTGAGAAAAATCAAGTTGAAACTCTGAGCCTGTTAGAGAGTGGGTATGGTGATAAATTACCCTCTGAACCTAACTGAAACTTCTAACCCTAAAATTTGGACCTTGTGACCTCGATTAATATAAATAAAAGGGAAGTATGTTTTAGTAGATTAAACTTGTTCCGAACTCATTAGTGACAATCTGTTGTATTACTGACACAGTTGTAGACACTTCTAATAAAAAAATTATTCCATAATTTTCCTAACTAACCCTAGGTTGTTTCTTGGGTCTCAAGTGGGTTGTTTTAGTGGGCATCACAAAAATACGCTTTACAAAGACCTTATGAAAATTCTTTTATAACCTTTCCCACTTTGAAGTGGATGAAATTGTAATATTTTTGTGAAGAAAAGATGTTTGTATTTGGTTATGGAAGTTGAAATTCGAAATGAAAAAGAGATAGACACTATTTTTGCTTGGAAAGAATGTGAAGGAAATGTAATTTGTATGATGAATTCTAGGAAGGAATAAAATAAATAAGTTGTAAAAAAATTGTCTTTGGAAATCAATGAATGAATGAAATGATTTTCCCAAATTGCATTGTTAAATTGAAACTGATTATATCAATATTATTGAAATCTTTGTTTGAAAGAAAGGAATACGTATGAAGGAATTGCATTATTTTGTCCTTTTGAAAATATGGCATAATTGGAAATTAGACTTTACAATTTAGCCATTAAATGGTTTGTTTAAAACAACTAAATGTATTAGACTAGAATATAACTGAAATTTCCATTTATGGAAGATGAAATTGATATCAAGATCCTTTAGGAAATTGATCTCTGTTGTAAATTTAAAACTGGTAAATAATTTATTTAAAATATACAGTTCGAAATTGTAAATAATAATCAACATTGAAACATCAAAATTTAGCATGATATAATATCAATGAACTCATTTTAACAAAAAACACTTAAGGAAATCATTTAAAACATTGCAAAATCGGGCCCAAACCGCTCAAAGTTATTTTGCAGACTTTTTCTATCAAATGTTGGAAAAACTTAAATTATAAATCAATCAAGTAAAATTACCTTCCAAAAACATCCTAAATCCTTCTTAGAATAATTCTCCATGTTTGTTTGGCATGTTGAGTGAAGGAGGAGATCAAATTGAACAAAATTTATAAGTTAAAATTTACCAGTTTACTTTTAAAAAGCCTGCAGGCTATTTTCTTAAAATTGACCCCTTAAAATTTATCAAAATATAAAATTTATGATTCTTGTGCAAAGAGGGCATCGAGAGATTTCTATAAAGTCCTCATTTTCTCAAAACCGAGCTTTCTATCAAAAGTTATGGCCTTCTGAAGTTTTCTTCACTGACATTAAAATTTTGGGAAAAATTTCGTTGGAAGGCTTGTGGCCCGAATTTTTCCCTTGGGACTTAATAATTTTTTTGGGAAAATTTTTATTAAGTACCAAGGGAAAAATTCAGGCCTTTAAATTTTCTCCACCACCCCGTAGCCAATAAAAGGCTGCCACGTGGTAGCATGGGGTGATAGCGGAGGGGGCGGAACCCACACAACCTTATCGTTTTTTAGAATTTTGTTTTGGAAAAAATTGGTATTTACCTCCACCGCACTCCTGCCCATACCTTGGAAGAATCTATTCTAAGGATGCATGGGACCGTGTGTGCTCTTATCCCTTCTCCCTCCCCTTGGTGAATTTTCTCAAACTCCTCCGCCACCCCGCCCTTCCCTCATTTTTTCCCGGCTTGCCTTGAAGTTTGACACGTGTCCTGGCGGCGCGGTGGAAGCACGGGTGCAAAACTAGTTTTTCACCCCATGTGGGGAAATTTTCAAAACATCTCCCCATGACCCAAAACCCGAAAAAATGGATTTTTCCCCCACTTGACACGTGTCCCTTTTGGGAAAATTTTCATCCCTGGGCCCGTAGACTCGCACTTGGGGGAAAATTTTCACCCCAAGGTCCGCCGACCCATAACTTGGAGTTTTATAAGGAGTTAGGAGGAATCATTTATTTCATTGGAAAGGTGAGGAAATTTCCTATACAATGGGAATGGTTTAGGGAAAATTGGAATCCATTAAGTATGAGAAAAATCAAGTTGAAACTCTGAGCCTGTTAGAGAGTGGGTATGGTGATAATTTACCCTCTGAACCTAATTGAAACTTCTAACCCTAAATTTTGGACCTTATGACCTCTGATAATTGTTAATAAAGGAAAATTATGTTCTAGTGATTTTAAATCATTCCAGAATATTTTAGTGGTAGTTGTTTCCTTATGACCTGGTAGTAGACTCCTTTAAACAAAAAAATTATTCCATAATTTTCCTAACTAATCCTAGGTTGTTTCTTGGGTCTCAAGTGGGTTATTTTAGCAAGAATTACACACTTTTACCTATATGGTCCATCTCCTATAAATGCAAGTTGCACATCAAGTAGTCTATCCATGAGCCTAAAGAACACAAAGTTGTTACATGATCTGAATGAACCAACTGACCCTTAGTAATAAATTCAAACCACATCAACTACGAAAGTAATTAACGTATCCTTCTAAATCAAATAACAAATACCGTTCGGTTTTCACATTGTAATGTACACATGTGATTGCTAGTTAATTACTCACAATTGTAAAAAGGAAATAACATATTTTGGTAATGACTAATTTAACATGCCAATATATAATTAATAATCATGATCCTTTTAAAAACCTTGTTATATTATAAAATTTTCCACCTTGGTCCAAGACCAATTATTATAACATGAAATGTTATAAAGACAAGACAATATTCTTATACTTTCTATCCCAACTATTCACTATAGTTCATGTCATACTAATAATGTCACACGATGACTAATTATTAAGCTATAAGAAGTAGAACTTCATCGTACCTCCCATGTAGATCAACGAAGTCAAGATATTTTTAATTTGTATTTGATCTCGCAACTAACAAGTGCCATGATTTCAACCACCGATTTCATCACACTCAAAGAAATGCACAAAGTGAGTAATCCAAAAGACACGACATATCAAGATGTTTTACCATAACTAATACATGTATATTAACCAAATAGACTAACCATACACTTTGCATCATCACTCCCGACAAGGTAAGTACATACATTGTCAAAGTAAAACAATAATATGGTGTAAATTTTGAGTGCATTACAAGTGCAAAATGACAAGCATTTTTGCATGGTTATACATGCAATTACGTGTTAAGATTCACATGATTTTTAGGATATGCATATGCACGTGTGGCTGCATATGAAACTAAGCAACAAAGCTTATTGACCGGATCTTGTAACCCACTTGTCATTTATGACCCACTCCTTTCTATGTAACAGATGATTGAAATTGTGGGATGTGACAAAAGTCCTAGGGTGGAGTATGATTCATAAAAATTTCAATTTTTTTTAATGAATATATTTTTGTTATGTATGGAATTTAGAATCAAGAAGGAAATTATTTGGGGTTTATGAATTAAAAATATATTAGATAAAACTCGAAGAGAGTTAGTTATAGGGGGATTCCTTGATTATAAGAGTATGAGAGGAAAGAATGAAGGAAGAATACAAGATTTTGTAAGAAACATGGTCATATGTAATAAGAAAGCTCTATTTTTGTTTTGAATCTTTCCTTCTTTGATTTTTGATATGCATGGAGTGAAAACTATTGGTTTTTATTTATAAATACTTTGAGAACATGGTTGAAATCATCTTAAGATGTTTGTTAAATATTTGAGTTGTAAAAAGAACCTTCATTTTAGTAATGACATACTCTGGAAATGACTGTATCAAAGGTAAGATTGTGAATTTGTAAGGAATCCATGATATTAGTGAGAATTGTGATCTCCGAGTTAAATTTATTTTAATACTAAGCACGCAGAATAGATGGTGGATATGCTAAACTAAATATTTGAGTGCTTGACCATGTTTCTTACTGTGCATGCTTGATAACCTTAATGAATTGAATTGTTCATGATTGACTCTGTTTGAGTAAGGATTTGGGATGTATGGAACCTCGAGGGTTTTGTTTAATTTGTCTTCATATGTGAACATAATCATTAAAGTATCGAACACCCCTTTTTAAAGGATAATTACCACCCTCAACACTCTCTCTTAGCATTGATTATATTAAGAGGCTCAAATACACCATATTCTAACATGTGTGTACGATAATTCTTGTTTGAAAATGAATGTTAATTGCATTGTTAAACCCTATTGTTAGCTCAAGACTAAGGAGGAGATCAAAACATGCATTGAGAATAATTTTCAAGCCTTGGAAACAAGAACTACTAATTTCGTAATAATTTTAAGCTACTCAGGCTAGTTACACAATCACGCTTAAGGTTTGGTGGAAGTTTGGATTTGAAGCCCTTAAACATTTAGATTAGGCTTGAAAATTTATAGATAGCATTATGAAGGAGTATTATAATTTTTTTGGAAGAAATAGATTTTTCAATGGAATAATTTTCGATAATCTTCAAAGTCCTCTTGTCAATTTATTACTGATTAGGTAGACCTAGTTAGAGACCTAAAATGTAACATCCAATTTTTAAAACTTTAGAAAAAAGGAATTTTATTTTATCATAATGTTCTATATTCTAAATTAATATAATTTAAAACACACATTCCATTTCCAATCCATCTCATAACAAAAAACCATATGCAACTATAAATGACTCGGTGAGACACCGATCTCTCATTTCATGACTCGGTATTAAATTGATCTCTCATGTTAAATTAATAATGTGTATACTATGTATACTTGGTTCCTTTACCATTTTAGGGGTATCAAATTGTTCTTTCTAAGAATCCAATTTGAATATCTATTACTGATATTCATCTGAAATCCTACATCTTAGATTAGGTGACATAGGACAATCCAACCAACAACTTTTGATACTTTGGACAAAATTTTAAAACATGTTTACCATGTTTACATTCCTAGACGACATACTCGTTGACAAGAAAATTCCCTTCACCAAATTTTTTTATGTTATCTAGAATGGTATTTCATGACTTCTTTTAGCCCAATCGATTCAAGGTTTCACACTAGACAAGGGTAAAAATATGAACTAGTGTGGAAGAGTACTCGGGGTGACTAAGGATACATATACATACTCAATCGAATTACATCAATTGGGTGTGTCTAGTTACCCTAAGTCAACATGAGTTGACCTCAACACTAGATCATGTTTATATCTCTGTTTAGGGTGGGACCGTGATCCAGTCTTCCACTTATGTCAATCGATTTAATCAAACTAAGTGGGGTGTTGAGGCATAACAAGATGCATCATAGTATCCTCGTAATGACCCCTGTCATTAAGAAGGTACTATGCCATAGTTTTTATGTGATTTTATCTAATCAAGTTTCATAAAAGGAACCCTTTTGTTAATGAAACGGTTCTCAAAATCATGAATGATATTAATAGAAAGACTTTCCCAAAATATTACAAACCAAGAAGGAGAGAGAAGGAACATTGAATCAACAAGTAATGTTTAATCAAGAACTAATTAATTCAACATAATTAATTCTATCTCAAACACAATATGAACTCATTACAACCTTGCTAGTCATCAAACAACAGCTCTATAAGAAAGAATAAATTCATACCTTCAAATCTAATCTTAACTTCTCAATCAAGTTTCAAACTCAACCTATTATGTCTTTTCAAGAAGCAGTACAAAGAGATATAAACAACTACCTTTCTATCATAAGTATGTTGTTTTAGTATTCAAAAGTTATCATCTAGTATTATAGTTGTTGATCAAACAAGAATACAAAAGTTTCTAGTCAAGAGAATGAGATACAAGACCAAAATAACTCATGGTATAAGTTCTCTAAAGGCCCGAGTTCATATCCAAATTCAAACTCAAAAGAAACAGTCTAATATAACACCCTGCAGTCCCTAACAACTGCATATTTATTGTTTTCACAAGCTACAAGAAGAACGAGCAACCGTTTAAAACAACACACAAGTTTAGACCATTCAATTCCAATTCTAGAAAAGGGACAAGAGAACTAAAAGTTCAGAACCAGCTCAAGACCCAAATCATTCGCATGGAACAGTCTTACACTCAGACCCATCTACATCAAGGTTGAGGAAACACCATGATCAAACACAAAAATTTAAGTGCAGAAAATCTACAATACAGAAAAGAACAACACCAATTTCCCAAGTAATATTAGTTCCACAAACTCATGAATTAGAACCAACTCAAAGAGTGAATACAAATATCGAAGAAAGCAAAGTTAAGCCAAACTTCCATCATATACAAAACCAATAGATGTTATATCACAACTCAGAAAATGCCAAATGAATATTTCCTATTTTCACAAGCTAACCCATGATGGGTTTTCATTCCAATAAACTCAACAACAAAAAGGAAGGAGTAAGATTGCATTCTCATCAACCAAATAGATTCACCTGAAGAATGTTTATCACTACTCCAACCGAAGAAGGGTGAAAATATAAAAAAATAGTCTCCCTCAAGAGAAATGCACTTCCAGTGCTTAATCCACTTGGAATGCCCAATTAAGATAAACAAGATCTTACCTAAAGCCACAACATAGCCCAGATTTGGGTAATAATAAACGAATCAGTTGAAAAGAACATAAACCAAAAACATTCAACAAGTTTACCTTCTTGTTCACCATCCATGAAAGATACCATCTATCATACATGGTTTAACCAACTAAACAAATGATTTGTTTCATTTATAATTAGAGGTAAACAAAATAAGCATAACCCAAATCGATACAACCTGGGCATTCCATGCTAAAAATGAAAATAAAGTCATGAAAATAGTTGACCAAGTACTGTTGGTCTACACATCTTCCATAAGTAAATAGACCAAAACAAGGAACACAAGGGCCTTCATCCTATTGCAAATGTAAGACCCAAACAAAACCTGTAGAGAAATTTGTGAATGATAAAGAGTAAATTCATAAAGTAAGCCCACTGAGAAACACCAGTAGAGTTGGAATCACTAAAATTCCAACGAAATCCCACCAAAAAGGTTGGTTTCCAACTGTAAATAACAAGGAAAATAGTTTAAGCTAAAGCCATACGACTTCGTCAAAACCTAACATCCTTTTCACATTTCCAAGTTACCTAAACAGGTAACAATCCATCAATGAAAAACACAACTTCAAACAATAACTTAGAAAGTTTGATGCAAAAAGCTAATCACAACTATAAATAATACAACCCATATTTCATATTCAACACAACATACACAATATCCAGACTAGGTATCCATCCAATAGAGATACAACCATAGACCCGTATCATTGCCAAGAAAGTTCATATGAAAATAAGTTAACACATTTTTCATTCAATCTAAACAACTCATATTCATAATAATACAACACACACAACATTATAAAGCATCTAAGCAAAACAAGTCAAAAATGCATCAAAGATAGGAGAAGAAACACAAACCAACCATAAGGTCTCAAAAAGAGAATAGTTCTAATAAAGACATTTAAATAAAAGCAGAAGACTTAAAGAGATAGGGCCTATCATGCCTGATAGAGCTCCTGTATTCTTTTTCTTGTTGAAAATCTTGAAGTAGAACCTTGATAACAAGATTTTAACGACAATGCCAAAGACCAAGCTCTGAAAATTTCCCTTTTTTCTACCTTATAAATTCCTTGCTTGGTTCTTGTTACCATCACTACCATACAAGGTGAAAATACGCATGCAAAGATTCAAACTGAGGTTCAAAAATGAAAAACCACATGTAGAGCTACAAATATCACAAAACCAAAGGAACAATGAAAAAATGAAAACCATATTTTCTTCCAACTTCCCCTATTTCCTAGGAAGTTTTTTGCAATGGTTGAGACCAGTTAATGCAAACAGGATTGACAGAGTCTTTCCTTATTTCCCACCTCCGCCAACTCATGTTTGGCTATTACCAAGTTTAAAATTCCATGCAACTTATACTTTAGCAGAGGTGACAACTCAACCTCCACTAAACCTTCATGCACTCACCAAAATTGATGGTAACAAAGATTTTAATGCCTCATTAAAACCTCATAAATACTTAGAGGTTGGTACCACCAACACCTCCTAAAGATGTCATCCATGTCGTCCCCTTAGGCTAGTCCAAACCTTAGGTTAGGTTCATAAACATTAGATTAGAAACCAAATTAGGTTCTTAGATTAAATTTTATTAGTTTAATATTAGGTTATCCTAGTTACATGTCTTAGGGTTCCCTTCCTCTAATAAATAATCCTCATTAATAAAAGAACCTAGTAACTTAGGATAGGATAATAACTTAGGAACTTAGATTTAATTAGGTTCCTTAACAATTATAAAAATTGTTAATTATATATTACCAAAAGAAGAATCAAAATGACGTTATTGGATCACTTAAGATGGACGTGAGAAAAAGAGGTTACTAGTGATCTCGTGGCATCCTGGGTTCAAAAATCCAATAGTCTACCCATGTAGGTCAAGATGACCTTGACGTCATGAAATCGAAAGCATGCCTTGGATCACTGAAATTGATCCAAGGTATAACTATCCCACATCAGAAATCATTAAGACTAAAGCACAAGTTCAAATTCAATAAAGGCTATGAATGAGTTTAGACCGAATAAATATCCTCTATCCACATGTGTGATGCCCATTAAAACAACCCACTTGAGACCTAAGAAATAACCTAGGGTTAGTTAGAAAATTATGGAATAATTTTTTTGATTAGAAGTGTCCATAACCAAGTTGCAAGACAACAGTTGACCCTATTAGGTTCTAGAAAAAATCTAAAATTACAAGAACATACTTTTCATTTATTAACAACTATCAGAGGTCACATGGTCCAAATTTTAGGGTTAGAAGTTTCAGTTAGGTTCGGGGGTAAAATATCATCATACCCACTCTCTAACAGGCTCAAAGTTTCAACTTGATTTTTCTCACTCTTAAATCTTCCAAAATTTCCCTAAATAATTCCCATTGGATAAGAATTTTTCTCACCTTTTCGGTGATATAAATAATTCCTCCTAACTCTTTCACAGAGACTCAAGTTATGGACAAGCGGACTTTAGGGATCAAATTTTCCCCAAAGGGGACACATGTCAAGTGGGGGTGAAAAGTAAATTTGGGTTGGCGGGTCATGGGGCGGCGTTTGGAATTTTTCCTTGCATAGGAGAAAATTCCCATTTGCACCGTGCCTCCGTGGGTCCTCTAAGGACACGTGGTGGCCTCAGAGTCATCACCGGGGAAAAAGGGAAGGGCGGAGCGGCGGAAGAATTTGGGGCATTTCACCCAAGAGGGGGAGAAAACAAAACAATGTCCATGTGCTTGTGGGTCTGCTAGGGACACGTGGTGCTCAATGGGCCATCGCGGGGTGAAGGAGAGGGAAAGGCATGGTGGCAGAGTTTTTGGAGCAACTTCGCCAAAGGGGTAAAAGGGTAAATGGCGTGCGTGGGTCCGCGCGCCCATGGAAGAGATTTCTCAAGGCGAGGGCGGGAGTGCGGGGCTGTGGGAGGAAACTCAAAAATTTTCCAAATAAAAATTTTCAAAAGGAAAAGTTGTCACGAGGATTCCACCCCCTATGCAGGCACCCAAAGCAGCCACGGTAGCTTTGTGATAGGCCGCGGGCAAATAGGAGAAATGGAAATTTTTTTCAAAATTTTCAAAAAGTGCTAAGGAAGAAAAAGTACCGCGCCTCCGCCGCTGCCCCATGAGGACACATGGAAGCCTCTGATTGGCTGCGGGTTAGTGGAGAAAATTCAAAACTTTTCCCAAACAATTTTTTTCTAAGGGTAATTTCGACGGGAAATTTTCGGGCGCGGGCCCGCTAGGAAAATTTTCCCAAATTTTCCCGCCAAGGTAGGAAAACTTCAGAGGGCCATAACTTGAGCTAGAAAGCTCTTTTTTGGGAAAACAAGGAATTTCTGGAAAAATCTCTTGATGCCCTCTTTGCACAGAATCATAAATTTTACTTTTTGATAAAGTTTAAAGGGTCAATTTTACAAAAACAATCTGCAAGCTTTTAAAAAGCCAACTAGTAATTTCCAACTTTCAAATTTGATTAAATTGTATCTCCTCCTTCACTCAACATGCCAAACAAACATGGAGAATTGATCTAGGGAGGGTTTAAAGTGTTTTAGGGAAGTAAATTTTCTCAATTGATTTCAAGTTGCATTTTTCCAACAATTGACAAAAAAAATGACTGTTAGAGGGATTTGATTCGATTTTGCATTAATTTAACTTGTCTTCTTAAGTGTTCTTTGTCAATTTGAGTTCCTTAATATCTTAGCATGCTAAATTATATCAATTCCAAGTTGATTGTTAAGTGCAGGTCCAAACTGTGCATTTTATTTAAATTTACCAGTTTTAAAATTTAATGCAGAGATTCACTTCAAGGAAAATTCTGTATATCCAATTTATCATTTAAGTGTAATATCTTATTTCTAATCTGGTCTAATACATTTAGTTGTATGTAAGAAATTCATTTCAAAGCTAGATGGTAAAGTTTGATTTCCAATTTCATATATTTCCAAAGGAAACAAGCAATAAACTTCCTTCATACGTATTTTCTTTCCTTTGCAACTAAACAGAGATTCCAATCACAATTTGATATTCCAACTCAACCCAACAATGCAATGAGAGATGAACTTGCAATTCTTTATTGATTTCAACAGAATATACATCTTTCAAAGTTTGACTGTAACAACAGAATTCTATTTCTTTCTTTCCAATAACTGAAAAAATATAAATGTCTTTCACAATTCAAATGTATAACTTCATAATCAAATTACATACATCTTTCTCCACAAAATACATATTACAATTTCATCCACAACAAGTGGGAAGGGATTACAATGAATATGTTTTCACAAGGGACTGTCAAACTGTATTTTCCTTTGCTCCAGGACAACAACATGCACATTTTCTCTTTCTCCAAGTTGATCACAAAAAAGGGGGAAATGCAACGCTCTCCACCCAACCAAGACATCTAATGAAAGGAGAATCCTTCCTTCATCATTGGCCCCCAAGCCCCAACCAAAATATAATAATAGATGTAATTAAACCCATGGCAACAACTGGCTTCCACAACACACAACATTCTTTCAAACATGCACATTTCAATATAAAACATAGTTCAACACAAAACAACAGATTCACAATTGCAATTGAAAACATTTAAATCAAAACTCAGGCTTGATCATACAAGCCAAAGGAGCAAGGTCTATGGGGGAAGCTACTTATGCCTCCGAATTGGGAATTGGGCATCCACGAGTAACAAACTACCAAAATAATTTATCACACACATATCCTTATGCCCCCACAAATCCCTCCTTATGCCCCCACAGATTTCCTTATGCCCCCCACAAAGTAAGAAATGTAAGCTATTTATTTTCCATGGTGGATCCCAAACCCAAACTCCCTCCACAAAATTATGATGCCAATGGCATTCCCTTATGCCCCCCACATGTATTCCCCATAGCCTTCTCCTACACCATTCCTAAGGCAATCTACCCAACTAGCCAACAAATAAATCAAAACATGCACCATTCACACAACACAACAAGAAATTAACAGCATAAAAGAGAGTTAAATTCCTACCTCTCCATGGTAAATTTTGATTCCAAATAACAAGCTTCAAATGCCAAAAACATAGTCCAAAACAACAATGCCAAGTATGAAGTTATCTCCAAATTCCTCCACAATCCACAAGATCTCCAAACAGTAAAAATGTGCCCCCAAGGAAGAATGCAAAAAGGTTCAACAACCCAAAACAAGCAAAGAGTTTGAATTATATAGAAGAGGGAAGAAGAGAGGATGATGTGGATCCATGTAGGATGCCACATCACACATCCTCAAATTCAAACACAAAAGACAAAATCCATTCTCCCAAGCACAATAAAGAGGTGGGTGAAAATATGACAAGTTACTTGCACACTCCAAAAGCCCACACCTCAAGGGACAACAAATTAAATAAAATGTAAGAGAGTGCAACCCAAAACAAGCAACATGATTAATAAAATTCATTATAAAAAGTCACAAATCACTTCTCCAACCATAAGTATGGTTTGTAAATTAAATTTAGAGGCATGGGACAAGTTTTACTTGTCCCACATGCCTCCAAAAACATCCCCAAGGACAAATTCAAATTTGTCATGGAGGTGGAGTATTTCATACTCCAAAACTGAATTACACAAACTCTTACACAACTTACACATCCCTTACATATTTAATACAAATAGCCAAAAACTCTTATAATTACTTTCCCATATCCCAATCTAATTTTTTAAAATTTTAACCATATGATTTCTCACATTAATCTATCACAATTTAATTAATTAAAAGAAGGAACAAATTACTAATAAAATACCTGCAACAATAGTAAAAAAGAACACATTAATAAAATACACAAACCCATGGTCACACATAAAGGAAATCCCCCCCATGGGAATCCCTAACAAAATACAACACACACACAAAACAAGTTGCCATGGTGACCTTGTTGAATTCACCTAAAATTCCATTGTGGTTGGTCTCTGATCCCCTGATGTTTGTTATGATTTTTAACTTTTGTGAGACATAAATACCTCCTTCGGTCTCGTGGCCATATCAGAACATCCAACGTGATATAAATAAAATCACAAAACCAACTATATAAATGAATCACCACAACATTAAAGTAACAACTACATCATTTTCATTTTAAATCAACAACTATATCATCATCATAAAATATACATTTTCTAGATCAACTCATAATATCCAAATCACATGTCTGAACAACATCCATAAAACATCCATGTTAAATAATATATCATCATCCATATATAAGGTATCTCTAATAATCATCATGCATCACAAACAAATCAAGATCAACAATAATCCATGATCAATGTCTAACAACATACTAAATCAAAACATAATAATGTCTATAATGTAATCACAGTATCAAAATAGGTATCAAAAGGTGTCAAAGGGAAGTGGGCACTACAACATGTAGTGAACATTCAACATAAGAAGAAATGAAATACTTCATTCTAATTTTAGAATAGACATGGCAGAATTGTATCTATTTCTAGAAGATAACATATTATCTACAACAAACATGATTACTTAGTTCACAAGAGTACACCGTCTTCAAACAAGAATCACATATCAACATTTATAACTTCGAGTAAAAAATTCATCATAGATATCAACCATGTTAGAGGCATTACATACCTCCCTCATAAAAATCATCATCATCCCAATGATTAACTTAGTCCATATTTTTAAACAAGAAAAATAATCATAATTATAGTTCTTTTATCCCCAAGTTCTCAAACAAAAACAAAAATTAAGGAATTCAAGTTTTCATAATTGATTACAACATTAAAATAGTTGTTTCAGTACTAATAAAAATATAGTACACTGCCTAATACTCACAAAAATTAAAGATAGTGATGAGTGCATTGATCATTTATATCATTCCTATGGTTAATAAATTGTCATTTAGATATGATTTTCTAATGCATAGGGATGCTTTGTATAGTTATATCTTAGTGAGTTTGATGCATTTTCCTTACTTTTGTTCATGTAACTTGATTACCGTATAACTTCCTACTAATTGCCTTTGTGAGGAAAATGTGATGATGTGTGCAGGGAAATAATGAACATTTATTGCCAATGTAATTAAGAAGTCCGAGTTTGGAGCTAGAATGTGGAAGCGAAGACTTTTTCCACCTATCGACCTATAAGTATGGGACTTGTTTCTAGCAGTCCTATAGGAATTTATGAGTCTTGATTAATGTTGATTAGTGGGAGATATTAGTGTTGGCTATTATGGCATATTTTGTAACTAGCTTGTGTCTATATAAAGACACCTTCTTAAGAACATTGGAGTAGCTGTTATTTTTGAGATATAATCTACAATATATAGCCTATTGTTTTTAGCACTCTCTTTTCATATACTTGGATATGTCATGGAAATTATTTGAATTAATATAAGTAAGCATCATTTTGAGGATCTAGAGCTATTGAGATTTCCTCTGTCCCAAGGGAGAGCAAGGGCCCACTCAACCAAGGAGACATGAGGTTGTTTACATTCACATACACATATGGTTTTCTGATAAGTTTTACTACAATCTCTATTTCAGTATGTTTCATGCAATCTTAGTTTGAACATATTTTCTTTCCCTATTGAAATTTCTATTCAAAACGTGTGTTTCCTTTATGCAAAGTTTAGTTAGCATGTGATTTTACTTCTACTAATTCTTAGTTATGAGTGTGTAATTTCAATTCCGTTCTTTCGATTCTATGTGTACATTTCCATTTAATTTAGAAGTATAGCTTTTAAACTTCATTTCATCACAATAACTAAATTTTGTAGATTTATATTGAGTTTCGTAGATTAGTAACCAACTTAGAAAGATATCACAACAACCCCCCAATAGAAGACCCAATAGGAAAAATGGTTACATAAAGCTCCATTGCATACAACCTAGGACACAACCCCGATTTATAATGACACTAACAAGATCTCGGTTAGTTAAATGATTGGATAATACAACGACCCATCATTTTTGGCACTTTTCCAGGGAACACCATAACACACCACATCATTTTACTAACTTTACATGTTATGGGTGTTAATGGAGTTAACATATGTAACCATTAGAAGTCTTGGGCCTTGTTTCAATAACAAACATGGATGCATAGGCCACGAGACGAACAAGGGAGATTTATACCACACAATATCCAACACATATCTCCAAAAAAATTACATGAAGGGAACACTGAGGGTGAAACTGAATCCAACACAACACTTAGAAACCTTTTTGAGCATCTTGCATCCTTCGACCAACACTCAAAAATGGGGGACCATGAGAATAATGGAGACCAACCCTTGGGTAAAACCTTTACTTATCCCATTGTCTTGGATGAGGATGAGGATACACCCATGAAAAACATCTCACCATCCATCCTCCCTATTTTTCAAGGCATGTCTATGGAAGACCTCGATTAGTTCTTGTTTGAGTTCAAAATTCTTTGCCAAACCTATGACTACAGAACCAACAATCAAAAACTCAAACTCTTTCCTTCCACTCTCAAAGACTCTGCTATGAGATGGTTCATGGGGTTTTCCTCTAACTCCATTGATTCTTGGGAAGCCATGGAGATAGATTTTTGGATAAATACCAAGACTACTGTAGGGGAAGGGATAGGAAAGAAGAGTTCTTCCAGATATGGAAAAAGAAGATGAAAATCTAGAGGATTATCTAGATAGATTTCTCTTTCTCCATCGACGAGTGGTTATGAGTTACATGCAGACATCACTAAGACAATTTTCCTTAAAGGACTTGATGAGGAAACCAAATATTCCCTCCATCTTATGGGAGGAGGAGATGTGCATAAAATTACTATGGAACAAATCATTGAGCTATGCAGAAGTTACTCCAGAACACGAGGGGTATAAGGAAGATAAAAACATCCAAGCTTACCCTAGGTACCTTTGAACTTCTAGAGGAAATGGATAACATGAAAACAAACATTTTGTTACAATTAACATCAACCATAGATGGGATTAAGGCCAAAACCAGTGTTGCCAAAGAACCTCTGGACATATATTGCCCTAAGTGTAGGAAGAGACATCCCTTGAGAGAATGTCCTTTGGATGTTATAGACATGTGTTTGATTTGTGAAGTTGCTTTGACCACGACACTAAGCATTGCACCTTCTTATCACAGTTGAAAGGAGGCTTGAATGTTGTCTCTCAAGCTGATGTAGAGGTAAACTTTGTTCAAAGGCCAAATAATTAGGTGTATATTCCCCTTGACCTGCTCAAAACCCTTGGAGGATGTCATGGCCCAGTTAAGATCCTCAGCCTACTTGGGGACAACCTAAGTGGAAAACATCAAATTGGATGACTTACCCACATCCACCACCCTGGATGAATCCCTACACTCATCCAGGTTGGACACCACCGACCCCAACAAGTCCATGACACAACCAATAGTGGGTACCTCAACATAATCCTAACCAAAACCAGCAGTGGACACCACAACAAAACATTAATCAACAACGAAGGTTCCAACAACCACAACAAGATTTAATGGCCCCACCGCAAAACTATCAACAACATAGATAGGAAACACAAACAAAAATTCTAGCCCAACCTGTAGTGAACCTAAAAATCAACAAGACAACTTCAATTGATGAAGTAGGACCGAGTAATACAATGCAGGTTAATACTATTGGTAATCTATGACTAAGGTCTGGGAAAACATTGAATCCTCCTATTATTATCATAGAAATTCCTATAGACACTGATAAAGAAGAGATACTTGAGGAAAATGAAGGAACTACACCTTCTCTAAAAACACAAAAAAACTCAGAATGGTCAAGAAACTAATCAAAATGCCCATAAAGCTCCTTTTCTTGAGCGATTATAGGACACTCGAAATGCAGATGAAATGACAATAGTTCAAGAGTTGAAAAAGGTGCACATTAAGGTCCCACTTTTGTGAGAAATAAGGGACATTCCAGAATTAAACTAAACCATTAGAAACGAGTGTATAAAGACACCTGGAAGAAAGAATAAATACCCAAAGACCGTCAGGGTGAAAGGAAATTTGGTCTGATCTTGTTGCTGGAAAACTTATTTCACCAAAATATGGGGATCCTAGGAGTCTAGTCATTACCATTTGTATAAAAAACTAGTCAATATCTAATGTTTTGGTGGATCTTGGTGCTGCCATAAATGCTATAACAATAGATATGTCCAATTTGCTATCCTTGACAGGACTACAGCCTACCAATACCCTTCTTCAATTATTAGATCAGTCCATTGCTGTACCAGATAGTGTGATTGAGGATATAATGGTCACTGTGGAATCTTGGGAGTATTCTATTGATTTTATGGTCCTACAGCCTAAAGCTTGGAAATTGGGATATCCAGTCATCTTGGGAAGACCCTGGTTGGCTACGATTGTTGCATATATTGACTGTAGGTCGGAAAAAATGACTATTCTAAACGGGAATAAATCCAAAAATATTTCATTATATCCTCTTGCCTAGCCTTATGTGTATGCTTGTGAACATGTATGGGTGGATTCTTTGGATACTAATTCTCTAATTTCTTCTTATTTGGGCACCATTGCAGTGTAACACCATATGAAAGAATTTGTTAAGTCATACACACTAACTGATGCAGAGGGCTTTGCTACTATATAAATCATCACTATGGCTATGAAAATTGGAACTTTGACTGCACACCCACTTGTTCTAGACACGTTTGATACTATTTCCTTAGTAAGTGATACTTCTAATGAAGCTTGTAAGGAAATCTATGCTTATAATATAGAATCCACAGTCTCTAATTTCTATTTTCCTTTGACCAAGATTTTGTCTCTTGAAAATGTATCCATTTTGCACATGCTTCAACCCCATGTTTTCCCATTGAATTCTTTAATCACCAATGCAGAGCTCACCATTTTGGAAGATACCAAACAAGTTCCTGTTGACATAGGGAAAGAACTGACCATTGGTAATAATTTGGAGGCCAACCAAGAGGCTAGGGTTCTCGAGATTTTGAGGAAACATTCCCATGCTTTTGCTTGGGATTACAATGATATGAGGGGAATTCATCCTACAATATGTACTCACCATATCTACATTGAGGATGTTAAACCCATAAGGAAACCACAACGAATAATTAACCTAACCCTCAGAGACATAGTCAAAAACAAGATAGAAAAATTGCTAAAGGTAGGATTCATCTACCCTATATCTAATAGTCAGTGGGTCTCACCATTAGTCATAGCTCCTAAGAAAAATGGTAAATGGAGAATCACGTATGTGGACTATAGGGAACTTAAAAAATCTACCAAGGAATATTATTTTCCTCCGCCTTTTATTGACCAAGTTACGGACAATCTCGTCGATAAGAAATATTTTTCTTTCTTAGATGGGCTTAGTGGGTATAACCAAATAAGTATTACACCTCCTGACCAGGATCAAACCACATTTACTTTCCTTTGGGGTACATTTGCTTATTGAGTCTTACCTTTTGGGATTTTTAATGCACTTGCTACATTTCAGAGAGTAGTCTTGGCCATTTTTATAGATCTTACAAATGACTGTGTTGAGGTTTACATGGATGATTTCATTGTCCACGGATCCACTTTTGACGAATCTCTAAATAACCTTGAAAAAGTATTGAGCAGATGTGAGTAGCACCAACTATCCCTGAGTCATGAAATTTTTTTGATGATGGTTGATCAAGGAATTGTCTTAGGTCACCATGTTTCTGCCAAAGGTATACAAGTTGACCCCAAAAAGATCACAGTCATCACTCAGCTACCTACACCAACAAATCGGTGACACATCAAAAGTTTCCTTGGACATGTAGGGTATTATCGGTGATTCATTAAAGACTTTAGTAAAATTGTTGCACCTATGTTTTCATTGCTGAAAAAATATTGTGTTTTTGAATGGTCCCCTTAGTGTCAGTAGGCATTCGATATTATCAAGGAGAAGCTGACCACAACCCCAGTCTTACAAGGTCCCGATTGGGGGCAACCTTTCCATATCCACACTGATGCCTCCAATACAGCTATGGGAGTTGTTCTTGGGCAGAAAGATGAAGAGGATCACATGTATGCCATTTACTTTATCAACAAGAACTTGACTCCTATGGAAAGAAACTATACCACTACGGAAAAGGAGTTTTTAGCTATTGTGTATTCCTTGAATAAATTCCGACATTACATCATTGGGTATAAAATATTTGTTTATACTTGACCACTTTGCCATCTGATATTTGATGAATAAACCAGTAGTTAGATTTGGATTATTAGATGGTTACTCTTGTTATAAGAATTCAATCTGACCATTATTGATAAGCCCGGGAAATATAATGTTGTTGCTGATTTTCTTTCAAGATTGAATGTTTTAGGTGATGATGAGGTAGTCTAGGATCAATTTCTAGATGAACATTTTTTTCTATATCAACTCAAACTCCGTGGTTTGCTGATCTTGCAAATTATTTAACTACAGGGAAGTTTCTTGCCTATTTTACTCATAAAGAGAGACAAAGATTGGTTAAAAATAGTGCAACATATAAATGGTGTAATGGAATTTTATTCAAATGTTGTCTGATATGGTTCTTTGCAGGTGTATTCGAGAAGATGAAGTATACGACATACTGTGAGCTTTTCATGATGAGCCAGGAGGAGGACATTACTCAGTAAAGAGGACAATTCACAAAGTCCTTGGAGTTGGGTACTATTGGCCTTCCCTCCACAAGATTGTCAAGAAGTATGTGTGGCAGTGTGATGCATGTCAAAGAATGGGGAAGCCTACACTATCCATGGAAATGCCTCTTAATCCTTAGCTGGTCTTAGGACCATTCAAGAAATGGGGAATTGATTTCGTTAGACCTTTTGATCCTCCATCTTTTGGGAAAGAATACCTCTTGGTATGCACGGAATACGTCACGAAATGGGCTGAAGTTCAAGCATTGGCATCTACCAATGAGGATGTTGTTTCTAATTTCTGTATAATCAGATATTACTACGCTTTGGGCCCCCAGGGCCATTGTATCTGATCAAGGTCCTTAATTTGTGTCTAAAATGATCAAGGATTTTATGGAAATCTATCGAATCAAGCACCAAAATCATCACCATATCACCCCCAATCCAATGGGCAAGTGGAAGTCACCAATAGAGAACTTGAGAACATTCTAACTAAAGTGGTCAGTGCTGATAGGAAAAATTGGGTACCAAAACTTCCCGAGGCAGTTTGGGCCTATAACACGACCTGGAAAACCACTACTAGTTTTTCTCCCTATGAGTTGGTATATGGGAAGAAGCCACTATTACCTGTAGAGTTCGAGTTACACACCTGGAGAACAACACTAGAATTTGGAATCAATTTGGATGAAGCGCAACGCAAAAATGGGTGATGTAGCTAAACAAATTGGATGAAATGTGGATGGAAGCACAGAAATAGGTGGAAATTATCCAACATCAGAGGAAGACCTGACATGATGCTCATATCAAATCTAGGACATTTCACGAGGGGAATGGGTCTTACTCTTTGATTCCAAATATCAACAGTTTAAAGGTAAATTACAGACACAATGGTTGGGCCCATATCAGATCGACAAAGTGTTTGATAACGGTTATATGTGACTGGTACCGATCGATGGTGACAGAAGGACTCTTCTTGTGAATGACCACAGGCTCAAGATTTATCAACGACCTCTTGACAAGGGAACTTTCACCAGTGACATCATGTTGAGTGAGGAAATGCATGCTGAGGTGGATTTTCACCCCTCTGGCCAAAAGTGATTGTCTTCTTTCAATTTCAATAAAGGAGGATGGTCATGACCTTGATATTCTTCCCTTAGTTAGCCGTTTTGTTTCTTTTAATAAATGTAGAGATATTCATTGTTTCAAGGCCACTAATCACATTTATCTCAAACTGCAGGACATGGAAATCTATAGATATCGGACACTAAATTAGCATGGGTAAGTGCATTCTAATTCACTACGGATATTTCCTTATGAAGCAACTCCCCATGCATAAAATTATCATAATTGCATCCCCACACAATGTTTGATGTATTTATTATGGATATCCTTCAATCTGATACTACAACATGACGGCATGACAAAGATAATGAGTCATGATTTCACACACCCACATGTGTCACATTCTATGAAAGGGATAGGTGGAATTTCCATTTCAAGCAATGGGATGTGTGCCATCTCACATATCAAAATTACTCATGGATACCTAGTCTTGTCAACCTTTTACGCCACCAAATTTGCTCTACTTTTATGCGATTCGAGGATCTAGGTGCATTTCAAATTGATAGTTCCTAACCACTTCTTGTCTTTGTTGCTTCATGAATATTGAATGCACCTTTCTACCTACCATCACACCGTGAATTCGAGCACACCCTTGTTCTTGTTTCTCTACTATCTGGATTCATTCGCCTTCATCATGGGACAAAAGAAAAATCGAGCCCGATTCTCCGAACCATTACTCAAGAACATTGCACTTTTATAGGTATTTTATGATTCTAGTTGGCTTGAATTCATTTGGAAATTTGAAAGTTTTGATGAAGGAATAATGGATGAATTCCTAGAGAATTTTGAAGCTACTTACTCACACGTTGGAGGGAAGCAAGAGGAGAATACCAGCCAGGTAGTTTCTGAACTATTTGGTTTACAGATTTTGGTCTGAAAGTCATGAAAAATGCTCCCCTCAAAGACTTGCTTGCTCTGTTTCATGAGGAGGGTGAGGCATTTCTGAGGTAATCCTTACCTCCTAGGGTGTTTAAAAAGGAGTTAAGAGGGACATCTACCTGAAAATTTGGAGGGAGATGGCTAAATGGGTTAACAAATACTTTATATGCAATAGACAACTTTATCTGCTGGCTTTGGGTGGTGATTCACTCATAATTCTCGATCACTTAAAGAAAGGATATGTTAACCCCGCACTCGGGGAATTTACAGAATACTTGGTAGATGTAGTTATCAAAGTCAGCCAAAAATACAAGACTAGAGGAGGAAAGGCAATGCTAAAGCACCCAAGGCTCATTCACTTATTGTGCTCACATCAAGTTTTTAAATCCAAAGAGAAGGCTTGAAAGGATGAATGTGGGGGAATGTTCCAAGACGAAGCAGATCAAACTAGGGCCATATTCCACACATCGGATTGCTATCACATCACTCAATCACCATACACATAAGAAGAAGGAGGAACCTGTTGCTTAGACAAACATGGAAAAATCTGGTGATCAAGTGAGCCCATCTTCAACACCTTCTAGTTATAAAGGTAGAAATACCTTGAATCCCTCTTCTTCTATTTTCCTATGGCCGTGATGGTCCTGTGCATTGCATAAACCTAGAAGTTCCCGGTTGGAGGGTTTTGTTGGTGCTTCTACCCTTGTGTGGGAGGTAAGGGATGAGGAAGAAAACCTGGTTATCCCCACTAATAAATCACTAGACACTATATTCACTATAGTTATTCTAACCCCATAGATCTCGGTTATGCCCTCATCTTAAGAAGTGCACTCCACATGTCCGAAAACTACTTAGGTACATGAAGCACAGAATCCAGCTCTGGAATCAGTTATAATGGAAATTGGTCGCCTTGGGTTATGTCAAGTTGCCGATCCTCATGGTTATTTGGAAGAGATTGCACTCCTTAAATCCTAGTTGAAAGGTATGGAAGAAACAAATCTGTCTTTACAAACTGAATTTACTCAACGCACAATAGAAAAGGTTAGAGAAATTAAAGCTTTACAAATAGAAGTTAGACCTAAAGTGGTAGAGAGATAGAGGTCTTAGCATTTTGAATGATGTCCACCAATTGTCTCTTCAAAATTAAAAAAGGAAAATAAGAAATTAAAGGGGGAAATGGAAATCATCCAAGGTGAAAAATAAAAATTGCAGTCTCTTTTGGACTCTATCTGTCCTTTGGCTTGTAAGCTTCTTTCTTGTAGAAGACCATCTTCAATTTATAACATGTTTGTCTAGGAACAATTTTACTCTTGGAAATTATTATAGTTGTGTTTTCAGGCACCTTACAAAGCCCTTGATGGTAATGTTTTCTTATCCATTTACAAATCCAGTACCCCCAAAATTCAAAACCTGCTCTGTGAGTTCTACCTCCATAATATGTTAGTTCTTAATGTCCCTGAATTCTTCATTAACTTGTTCATGGGGGATTTTCAATTAAAATCCTTTCAGTCCTTGCTTGAAATCAGATCATATGGGGTGAAAAATGGATATCTTTAATCACACAACTCAAACAATAGGATTCTATATTCAGCCTACACATCACAATGATGTGGCTATGCGGGAAAAACTTTAGATCTCTTTACTACCAAGTGGTATTAGAGAGAATACTTCAAAGATATTATTGAAATGTGTGGGGGACTTTGAAACCTATAGTCAACAACACTTTAGGGCAGCAAGGCAGGCCTATGATAGGAGATGGGAGACTTTGAGCTTACCATTAAAGTGAAGGGAGGTTATTTCACCTCATAATTTGAGTTGGAGTATGTGATGAGGTGATTCCCTCATCACAATCATAAGGTAGTTGTCAAAAAAAACTAGTAAGTAGTACAATGATGAATGGGTAGGACTTCAGGTGTGACCACCTCTCCTCTTGAGTCCTACTACCACTTGGAAAAACAATGTTGCACAATCAAATGAGGGTTTTACAGCTTGGGTCAAAGTAACTTCCAACACTCAGGGATGTAAAGGTACTAAGAAGCAATATGTTGACCAAGTTTGAAGAGTATGACATGGCCCAACAACTTGGTCACAGGGCAGGGCATAGATAAGTTGCATTGGGACATGCAACAGGTAAAGTGTGGGGGAAATGATGAGTGCATTATTTGGCTCATTTATATCATTCGAAGGTTAATAAATTTTCATTTAGATATGATTTACTAATGCATGGGGATGCTTTGTATAGTTATATCTTAGTGAGTTTGATGCATTTTCCTTGCTTTTTTCATGCAACCTGATTACCATATAACTTCCTACTAACTACCTTCGTGAGGAAAATGTGATGATGTGTGTAGGGAAATAATGAACATTTATTGCCAATGTAATTAAGAAGTCTGAGTTTGGAGCTAGAATACGGAAGTGGAAGACTTTTTCCACCTATCGACCTATAAGTATGGGACTTGTTTCTAGCATTCCTATAGGAATTTATGAGTCTTGATTAATGTTGATTAGTGGGAGATGTTAGTGCCGGCTATTATGGCATATTCTGAATCGCTTGTGTGTCTATATAAAGACACCTTCTTAAGAACATTGGGGTATATGTTATTTTTTGAGATATAATCTGCAATATATAGCCTATTGTTTTTAGCACTCTCTTTTTCATATACTAGATATGTCATGGAACTTATTTGAATTAATATAAGTAAGCATCATTTTGAGGATCTAGAGTTGTTGATATTTCCTCTATCCCAAGGGAGAGCAAGGGCCCACTCGACTAAGGAGACATGAGTTTTTACATTCACATACGCATCTGGTTTTCTAATAAGTTTTACTGCAATATCTATTTCAGTATGTTTCATATAATCTCAGTTTGAACATATTTTCTTTCCCTATTGAAACTTCTATTCAAAAATGTGTTTCCCTTAATGAAAATTTTAGTTATCATGTGCTTTTACTTCTACTAATTCTTAGTTATGAGTGTGTAATTTCAATTCCGTTCTTTCAAATTTTGTGTGTGCATTTCCATTTAATTTAGAAGTATATATTTTAAACTTCATTTCATCACAATAACTAAATTCCGTAGATTTATATTGAGTTTCCGTAGATTAGTAACCAAATAGAAATATCTCACAACAACCCCCAATAGAAGACCCAACAAGAAAATTGGTTACATAAAGCTCCATTGCATATAGCCTAGGACACAACCCTAGTTTATAATGACACTAATAGAAGATCTGGTTAGTTAAATGATTGGAGAATACAATGACCCATCGAGATAGATTTAAAAAATTATTTAATTATTTCCCAACATTAGAACTAATTATGTTCAAATAAACAAGGAAAAGTAATTTTCATGTCCTCAAGGTTTTCCCATGTTGCACTTTCTTCATTAAGCGGTCCCAATGAACCTTGTATTGAGTAATTTCACAATTTCTTAAGTACAACTGGTAAGTTTCAGCACTCTTATGGGTTCAAATACAATTATTCTTAGGTTTTGGACCTCTGATGAATCCCAATTTAACACATGTGATAAATCTGAAACATATTTCTTAAGCAAAGAAATATGGAAAACATCATGCATTTGTGACAAAGTGGGAGGTAATGCTAAGCGATAAGCTACATGGCTAATCACTTCAACAATCTCAAAAGGTCCCACAAAATGAGGTGATAGTTTGGTTTCCTTGCCAAAGGTTATAGAGCTCTTTTTAGGCTTAACACGTAAAAATACCTTTTCACCAAGTTCAAATTTCTTATCGATCCTTTTCAGATCTGCATAACTTTTCTACCTATCCACAACTTCTTTTAATTGTTCACAAATCATTTTAACTTATTGTTCCATTTTAATAAGAATTTCAGGTCCAATTACCTCTCTATCTTTAATGTTATCCCAACTAACTAGAGTTCTGCATTTCCTTCCGTACAATGCTTCGAAAGGTGTCATTTTCAAAGAGGCATGATATGTATTATTGTAAGAAAATTCAACTAAAGGAAGGTATTCTTCCCATTTGTCTTGCTGATCCATGTAGTACATTTGTAAAATATCTTCTAAAATTTGATTTACTCTCTCAGTTTGACCATCTATTTCCGGATGGTATGTGGAACTAAAATTCAGTTTTGTTCCTAAGGCTACATTTAGCATTTTCCAAAAATGAGATGTCATTCTAGGGTCCCTATCAGATATAATCAATTCAGGTACTCCATGTAATCTGAAAATTTCATGCAAAATATTTTTGCTAGAAAAAGAGAATCATCTTTAATATTACCAGTAGTAAAATGTGCTACTTTTGTCAGTTTATCAACAAAAACTAAAATAACATCATGTTTATTTCTTGACATAGGCATCCCCTGAACAAAATCCATGCTAATTACTTACCACTTATATTGCAGTATGCTATGAGGATATAATAAACTAGCTAGGTGCATATGCTTAGCCTTAACACGCTAACATTCCAAGCAAGTGTGAAACAAAATCAGTTATGTCTTTCTTCATCCCTTTCCAAAAATATTGTTATTTTACATCAACAAGCATTTTTGTAATACCGGGATGTCTTGAGTAAGGTGAATTATGAAATTCCATCATTAAATTTTTCCTTAACTCATTTCCCAAAGGTACATACACCCATTTTCATATCTTAAAATGCCTTCGTTATCAAAGTTAAAACCTTTGTATCTTGCATCATTCGGATCTGCAACAAGTGTTGTTTTTACCTGTTGAAAGTATAAATTAGATTCCATGATACTTTTTACCTCATCCTTAAACTAATTTCTCAAAGTTATAAGTGTAGAAATATGTTTCCTATAAATTAGTGCATCTTCCACTGTTTTCTTTTCCTTTAATGTAAATTATGTCAAAATCATATTGTGACAAAAACTCTAACCATCTTCACTATCTTACATTCAGATTTGGCTGAGTGAAAATATACTTCAGCCCAAGATGATTAGTCTTTAATTGAAAATGTCTTCCTAAAAGGTAATTCCTCCACACTTGAAGTGCATAAACTATGGCAGCAAGTTCTAGGTCATGGGGAACATAATTCGACTCATGTAACTTTATTTTTTTGCTCTCATATGCTATAACATGATCATTTTTTAATAGAATACCTCCATTCCTTCACTTTGAAACATTTGTAACTATCGTAAATTTTCCATTAGAATATGGTACAACCAAAATAGGTGTAGATATTAACTGATCTTTAAGATTTTTAAATGTTTATTCACATTTATCACTCCACAAAAACTTCTTTTCTTTCTTTTGTAATGAAGTTATTAGGGTAGTGAATTTTTAAAAGTCCTTAACAAAATTTCTATAGTAACCAACAAGCCCCATGAAGCTTTTAACTTCATATACATTCTTAGGTGTAGGCAACTCGGTTATGGCAAAAAATCCTTGATGGGTCAACTATTATTCCATCTCTTCTTATGATATGTCCTAAGTAGTGCACTTATGTTTGATAAAAATAACACTTGGAAAACGCACCATACAATCTTATCTTTCAAGTACTATTTTCAAATGCTCATGATGCTCATTAATGCTTTTATAATTGATAAGAATATCATCTAATAATACAAGTACAAACTTTTCTAGGTACTCTTGAAAGATATTATTCATTGAATTCATAAAATTTGCAGGTGCATTTGTAAAACCGAAAGGTAAAACCATGAATTCGTAATTTCCATATCTTATCCTAAAGGCTATCTTATGAATATATTCATCTTTGATTCTTAATCGTGATACCGGAATGAAGATCAATCTTGGAATATACTGATGTACCACACCTCTGATCAAACAAATCATAAATTCTAGGAAGTGGATATTTGTTTTTAATTGTTGCTTTGTTTAACATCCTATAATCAATACAAAGTCTAAGTATTCCATATTTGTTTTTCACAAAGATTACCAATGCTCCCCAAGGTGAGACACTTGGTATTTTCAAACCCTTAGACAACAACTCTTTTAACTGTGCCTTAAGCTCTACTAGTTCCATGTTAGTCATTTGATAAGGTGCCTTAGAAATAGGCCCAGTTACCGGTTTTATTTCAATCGTGAAATCAAATTATCGTTTGGGCGGAAGATCAGGTAGTTCTTCCATAAACACATCGCTTAAATCTCTTAACAGCAGAAAATTTTCCAAGAAATCACTATCCTTTTCTATTGTTTCATAAATTTTTACTGCATACAAGGTGCAACCTTTATTTTTGGCCTTTTTAAGTTGCATCGCTGACAATTTTATAACTGAAATTTCTCGTTTTACCCCTTGGATGTCTGTTATTTTTCAACAAATCATCAAGGCAACTAATGTGTTTTTCAAAACAATCAATTTTTTTTTATGATCAGCAAGTCAGTTAACACCTATTGTGACATCATATGACCCCAAAGGAGAAACATAAAGATCTAATTCAGTAGAAAAATTAGGTAATTCTAGGACTTCTCCAAAAAGACATTTACTAATAGTATGGAAAACATTATTTCCATAATGTATAGTCTAAGATTTTTCCATTATTCTAGCTTTTCTTTTTAGTTTTATAGCTAATTTACTAGAAATAAAGCATTCAATAGCTCTAGTATCAAAAAGTATAGTAATAGGCATACCAAATAATTTACCTGGCACTTCTATGGGTGTAACTTGCTTTTCAGCTTGTTTATCAACTATTGAAGCATGTATCTTATACTATTGATTGTTGTCATATTTCTTTATAGGGCACTTTGATTTGCATAATGATACTTACCACAGTTGAAATAGCCCCCATACTGAGATCCTCTTTTTGGTTCAAATTTATTTCCAGCCCTAAAATTATTGTTCTATCCTCCATAGGACTTATGTCCATTGTTATTGTTCTTCACAAAGTTGTTTCAAACATTTGCAGCAAGTTTATTTGTTGTTGTTTTCTTATTATTATTAGTTACAAACTTATTTTTGGCACCAAAATTTTTCCATGCCCCTTTTTTGGGTGCAAGAGATGAAGAAGAATTAGGAATTTTCTTACGATTCTCTTCCTTATGGGTAGAAATTGCTTTTAATTTCTGTTCCTACCGAATGAATTTTTCTACAACCCCTTCCATGGTGGTTGGGCTATGAACATCTAATTCACCCCCTATGATAGGATTCAATCCCATAATGAACTTACGTATCCTAAAATTCTCGTCAGTTTGATACTAAGGAACGTACTTAAGAATTTTAGTAAACCTCTCCCAGTGACTCTACAATTAATTTTCCTAAATTAAATTTTAATTTTTTTCATTTTTGATCATAATAGAGTTGTGGCAGCCAACATTTCCTAAAGTAGCTCTTAAACTAATCCCAAGTGATGCTTGATTCATCAATGTTTAATTCAACTTTACGGTTGTCCCACCAAGAGGATGCCTCATGGGAAAGATGATAAGCTCCCCATATTGCTTTTGTTTCCTCTAAGAAGTTCCTTATTACAAAGTACTCCATTTCACTGAGCCAATTCTCATCTCCATCCCCTAGTGTAGTGCCATCAAACTTTGGTGGACTTATCCTCTTTATGTCATTTGTGAGTTCAACTGCTAATCTTGCCTTTTTATTTTCAGGTTGATTAGGTACATTTTCATTTACATTCGCTGCATTATTACTATCAACACCCAAATTTCTAGCATTGGCGTTGTTCCCCGAAGGTGGCTGATTTTTATTACCAACATCATCTTCCTCCTCGTTACCCATAACTTGTTGTTCAAGTATAGCTAGATGATCTCTTGTGTCCAACATGAGAGTAAGAATGTGAATAGGATAAAAATGTTTCTAGTCCTATGTCTTCATGGGGTTTTAGGGAAAGAGATTTACATGGGAAACACCCTCACCAAATCACCGCACCCTCTGGCAATGTGAATAGGATGTTCGGTGTGATTGGGACTTCACCTCTCAAGCTATGGGACTTGGGCTCAAGTGAAGCTCCTGGAGAAGGCCGGCTTCCTCTTCCTAAACTTAGTGTTGTACTACTCCTAGTGTGATAAAAAGGCTATCTAGTCCTATGCTAACGTCTTCATGGGGTTTTAGGGAAAGATATTTATAGAAATGAAATTATACTAGGGATGGTGATGCACCAAATAAAGGGTGTTTCCAGACTCAGGAAGGGTTAATTTGAAGAGGGTGTGTACACCACAGGTCAACTTCACCTACTGCAACTTAGAGAGGGTACATGATACCACAAACTAAGAGACATGCATTCCCTTTGTTAAACTTTATCAGAGAGAAATATACTAGTTTCCCAATGAAGAAGGATGAACTCAAGAAGGGTGAACAAACACCACAACTCAACTGCATGCAATACTCCACCACTCGATAAGCACATAACTCCAAGAACCTGCAATAGAAACTTAAACTTACACAAAGGTACCTGTAAGTACGAGAAAGGCACAAAGAAGCACAAAGGATGAAAGGACCAAGATTAATCACAAAACCCACACTTTTATTGCTTTCAATAACATGCACAATGCATCATACATTCAGAAGAGGCAATAGTTGCCATTACAGTCTTGAAGAGGAAGCTTGAAAGTTCTCTCAACACACAAGGACAACTTGCAGAAGAGAGAGGACTCTGAAAAGCATATACTTGCCTAAGATATCTAACTGTCCAACTTGTCGACTGTTGGAACCCTTTGAAATGAGCTTCCAACTTACATTTATAGAAGAATATGTGAGAAAGAAGAGGAAAGGTCATAATTACATTCCTAAATTGAAGGCCCATGATGTATTTATCATAGTTAGTTGAATCACCTGAGAAGGTTCCATCATGGGTCATTAATTGCCTGATGACCTAGTCTTCTCAATTAATTAAAAGAATATTTAAATAATAATAATAAATATTATTATTAAAATATTTTAGTTAAAATATTAAATTAATTAAAAAATATGGTGGGCCCCTTTGTTAACCAATTTGTCTTTGAAGGGGGGTCCCAGGAGAAGGCCAAAAATACCAACTCGGTGATGATCTCCTCCTTGCCGAGCTCACACTCAATCGAGCTCTTCTTGTTTCAACATCAATGTCAAGTGGAGAGCTCTTAGATTGATTCTCACCGCACACCATTCTATCTCTTTTAACCGTCTTGTGTGAATTGCATTGAGAGCTCAATGCTTAGACTAACCGAGCTAACTCGCTCATTCTTTGTTGAACTCTTGCATGAATCATACATAAACTATCGAAACTCATTCAATTTCTTCGAGCTCATATCTTATATGATGAACTTATCCATTAGCTTAGGTACTCTAGAATCGAGTTAATTCTTTATAACGAGCTCAACTAGGTTTTTTTTAATGACAACTCGTGAGATAATTTCTCAAAGTTAAGCTCTGATAGAATTATGTTGAGTCAATCTCCATAGAGAAAATTTGTTCATCACTCATTTTTAGCTTATCGATCCATCCCTGAGAAATTTGAAAGGCTCACTAACTTGTTTACCTCAACTGAGCTCAACTATCTGATTCATCTGTGACCACCCTACACGAGCTCATCATTTTATCTAAGTCAATGCTACTCCATTTTTGACTACTTTCACTTTAATTTTTTAACTCCATTTCTACATCTATGGAGAAACTTGCTCTCCACTTTCTACTTCATTTTCATATAACTTTCCTTTTGTGCTACACCACTTTAAGATAATATGTGTGATATTGATTGAAAGGGAGGAGCAATGGGAACCTTCCAGTTGATCTATCTTGGAGCTAATAATGCCTTTTCCTTCCTTCTCCTATGTTTTCACATTCATATTTTGTATATGTGCTTTAAAGATATCCATTCCTATCGACAATGTCTTGACTTTCATCTTATCTTGGTATTCCAAGTCATTTTTACCAAATTGTTCCTTTGGATGATGCCCACCATTTCAAATGATTTGGTCTTTTAGCCTCTCTGAGATGTATATCCAATCATGAGCATCTTGTATAAACGATTTGGTGTCTCTCCCTTATTCCTCAAATATCTTTTGAACCTTTGATTCACATTCCTTAAAAGATTGAGTTTAATCCTATGAAAGCATTGTTATCATATCTGATTAATCTTGCCATGCCAAATCACTTTCCCATCGAGCCTTCATTTAACATCACTTATATGAAAAGAGCTACCTAAGTGAGGGGCCTCTCTAACTATTTCTCCGCTAACCACGAAGAATCGATTTGGTGCCTTTTGTTTCCTCAAGATTCAAGATGAATCTATAAAAACTCATCGAAATAGATGCTTTCGACATGCATTGTGGTAGGGCATGAGCTCTGGAATCAAAAAGATCATTCCACCTTACCCTTGTCAAATGATTTTCTCCTTATGCTTCCTCCATAAAATCATTCTTTCAATAATCCGTGTGTTTTTTCTATAGGGCCTTAAGAACTTCCTTTGACAAAATGAGCCTAAGCCGAGCTCTTAATGTGATTCTTCATGAATTTACAAATTTTGCCTTTAAGGTTCTCAATCCCATTACTAGAAACTAAATTTTGATATTTGAGATTAAAATCGAGCATCTAACACTTCCTCTTAATGTCCTCCCGTTATTCCATTACTCGCATTCGACCTCTCCATGATATGGCTATTGAGCTTTCTGACTGACCATGCAACATCCATAAGGCCGATCACGAGATTTAATATCTTCCCATATCAAAATGAGCTTCTCACATTCACTCGATGATTCATTTTAGCTCAAAATGACCCGTATATACACATGAACCATATTCATTCATGCTTTGATGACTAAATGTCCATCCCTCTACTGATTCCAAGAATTTATTGTGCACCATTTAAATCCTCACCGATGTTGAATGACTCATAGTTCGCATAACCTTGAACGATACTCATGGCTCATCTAATCTATTTTCTCTCTTCACGACCACAAAACATTAGAGCTCGAATGCCTCGTGAGGAAACCCATGTCTTTTCATCGTCAATGAAATTATGGTATTCCATCTTAAAGATGTCTCTTTTGTCATGATCATCAAACACGCTCTAGTAGCTCATTAAACTCCCGTCTTCTCACATTATAATGTTGATGCACAGCTTATTTCTTCTAACTGTGTGGAGGCCCATGCAAAAAATTTCTTGATGTACTTCATTGATCCACCTTGAGTCCTTAGATGGATTTGCCACCACTCCAAGTGACCCAAACTTGTATTCTTGGGCAAGTAGTGAACTTGGCTTTGCATCTTCAAAATGATCGAAATCTCGGGTTTATAGCTTGGCCTCATCCAAGAAAAGTGTGTAAGTCTCATTTTACAAATGACCTTCTCATGTGCATTATAGCTCGTGAGTTGAGATCTAGAAAAATGGATGGCATTGATGCACCAAATGCATTGGCATGGGAAATCTTAATAATGCTTCGAAAATATACCACTGTATTCATGAATACCTTGGCCCGACATTCTTGCGCCTCTAGCTTACCATTGTAATATGATTTCAAGAGTTCCTCCTTTTTTCATTAATTCTGAACCCTTGTTATTCAACTTCCACATTGATGATCGTAGGTTTCATTACATTCATTGAGATATTTTTGGAAGACCTTTTCATTTGAATGGCTCCTCACCTTCTCCATGTCATACATCACATTAATTCAATTGAACCACTTGGTTGAATCTTATTAAACACTTACACCGGTCTCATTCCCACGTTCCCCAACTTACCTTCCGAGTGACTCGGGACCGCCACGTAGCTGAGTTGACAGGTTATGTGTGGAAAAAGTAGTTTGAATTGCCTTGGTTCAAATGACTTGAATATCCCCGTTCCATGCCAAATCCTCCTTTTGCCAAGTCAAATTGGCATGGTGTTTATATCAAGAAAGTCCACAAGATATGAGTGGGGAATCTCGGACTTATGAATCCATTTTTCCATACATTGCCTTGGCAAGTTGGTTCCCAATTCCCGTTTCTCTATTCTTTGGTCATACCACCCCAAATCTCCCACGCATGGAATTCCTTCTTTGGCTTGCCATCCATGAAAACCCACTTAGCATTAGGCTTCCCGGATTCCCATTTTAAGCAAATAACTCATGAATACATTTAGTGTGGGTTGAGGCATTATTTTTCCCACTCGACTAGGCAAAGAGCTGAAAATATCCCATGAGTAGAAATTTCATGTTGGCACTCCATCATAGCACTTCCACCTGGCCATAGACCCCTAAAATTCCCATATTGTGAGAACCTTGTCTTGGTTTGACATTTCAACATTTTCCCTAGAAAACTCATTTGAATATCCCACGTTGAAGACTAACCCATGGAACCTGGACATCATTTGGCCAATTCAACCAATAAGAGACAAAAATATTCCCGAGAGATCCCAAGGCTCCACAACATGGTTTAGCTTGAGCAGTGCACTAAACTCACTAAATTCCTTGATAGCTTGTCACATGCCAACTTTGAGTGAGTTGAATTTGCCTAGAAACCATCTTTAATGCATCCACATGAAACGAGTTGCCTTGAATTATCCATCATGCTCGATGAATCCCATCGATAGGGCTCCATCACGTATCTCTATTTACGCAACGATCTCCATTCATTTTATGGCACTCTTGATGCCTTGGCTTGTGTTTGAATCACCCTGGCTCTGCAGAACATGTGTCTAAAAGAAGCTCACCACATGATCTCCAAAATGAACGAGTCGCTAAGATGAGTCAAATTCCTTATCTCTACCTTCGCTTCCACCTATGGCTCGAACCTTTCCAATTTGTTGAGACTTTATTGATGCCATAGCTCAAACTTTGACTCTCCCTATCAAATTTGAGCTCAAGACTCATCTCTTTCAATCCTCAACTAAGCGAGCTTGATCAAATTGGCTTTGAATTCTCCTACGAGTTCACTTATCCATTGCAATTTGTCACACCGTTATACTTCACAGCTCCTTTTAAGATGTCGGTTTGACTCAATTTTACATTGGTATTCTATGATGCTTATACTATCTTCCTGGATCGATAGAAGTCCTTCCATTACGTAATTACAAACCCAAGATTCAATGATGTTGAACTTCCCACATCTGCATAATCTCATATCATCTCGGTCAAACAAGATAATTCTCCCAAGTGGTTGGTCGAGCACTGTCTAATGGATTAGACTTGGCCTCATGTTAACTTAGCTTTCCCTGACTCGGCCTTCATATCTTTTTGCATCGATCTCTACCGAGATCCTTATAGAGTTCCCTTCATTCTGTCAATTTTCAACGAGCTATATTTTGCATTAACAAGATCTCATCGAGCTCTTACAACTGAGAGACTCTACCGAGATGATTTCTGAGATGACTATCAATTTGACACCGGGTTCTCTATCAACTCGACCCCTGAACTCTTCACTGAGTTGAGATCAACTGGGTGCCTTTCGATGCTAGGTGATCTCTCATATGTAATTTAGGAATTATTTTTAATTATTTATCTCCATAATGACCGGAGGTGGGTTCCTGGGACTATTATTTCATTTTGAATGTGATAGGACCCCATTGTCCAATTTTTCCATGTGTGCAAAATTGGATAACATTTTTGTGACCTCTCGGGGATGATTTCCTGCTAAGCATGATTCCAGTAGCCTTAAGTCATCCATTGGGCATGGAGTTTGTGTTGGAATCCTTAAAGTAGTATGATTTTCTTTGACACATCCTGGAATCTCCTTGAGCATTGTCCGATATCTTAGACCTCCTGGAATGCTAAGCATGAAGTATATTGAAACTGTTGAATGCTTGACATCTATGGAACACTACAAAATTTTGAATGAAGTAGATTTTGAAACTCTTATGGAAACCTTGAACCTTTCTTCTCCTTGACACCTTCCAATGATGAAACAATGTGCAGAACAACACAAAACACAACAACAAGGAAAGCAAAAAAAACAACACACAACAATGTGCATAAGCACTTGGAGGAAAACACCTAATTTAACTATACGGGGGTGGAACGCTTCTCAAAAACAAGCTTTGAGATGTATCCCATTCACATGAATGGGTAGTTCTTCTCCATTGAGCCTAGATAGATGGAATGAATTTGCCTCTTTGCAACTTGTGATGATGTATGGCCCACTCTAGAGAGCATCAAACTTGGCATGCCTACCTGGTTTGGCCCTGTCTTCATCCCATTTGAGAACTAAATATCCCTCTTGAAAATGCTTATCGGATGCCTTCTTGTCAAAAGATTTCTTAACTTGAGCTTGATGTTGCTCCAAAGTTTTCATAGCCTTGTCTCGTACTTCCTCTAACTCCATGAGTTCAACAAACCTTACTGATCAGAGGATCACTCTCTATAACTTCAAGTTGATGAGCTAACTCCAAAGAAGGTAACTCCAATGAGAGTGGGAGTTTTTCTCTCTTCCATATACAAGAATGAAAGGAGAATTTCCGATGGCCCTTTTAGGTGTGATCCGATCTTGCCCATAAGGCGGTCTTAAGATGTGTATGCCAAGTCCTCTTGTTAGTCTCCATTGTGCACTTAATAATCCTTATAAGGTTTTTGTTGCTAGACTCGCCAATCCATTTCCTTATGGATAGTAATTGGATGAAGTTTTGAGGTATACCCCATTTTTAATAGCCCATTCACTCAATTTCATACCAAGAAAATCCAACATGTTGTCTAAAATGACTATAAATGGAACACCAAACCTCGTCATTATACCCTCCAAAAAATCTAGAACTACCTTTTCATTTCTCTCTTTTAATGCTACCACCTCTTTCCATCGAGTAAAATAGTCTGTTGTAGTAAGGACCCACTTATGTCCATCACTAGATGGAGGATTAATCATTCTGATGAAGTCCAACCCCCATTGAACAAAGGGTTGATCCACTTGAATTGGATGCAGCGGAAGAGCTACCAACTTCTACTTACCTGTGAAAAAGGCACATTCCTTACATTTCCTTACCCAGAGATGGGCATCCTTGAATAAATCCATCAATAGTAGCTGGCTCACATGATCTTGGTAGCTATTGTTCATGTGGAATAATGTCCTCCAGATAGGCCATTATGAAACTCTTCTAGTATCTTACTTACCTATTCTGGTCCTACGCACCGAAGGAGAACGCCATTCAAATATTTTCGAAAGAGAATGCTATCTACCAAAACATATGGGATAGATTGAAGATGGAAAGTTTGTCTTTGGTTTTTATCCATGTTTGCCGGGTATGCTCCTGAGAAGAGGAAATTCTTCATTTTGGATAACCAGTCAGCTTGATCAACATCCTCATCAGTATTTAGGAGTGTCACGTCCTCATTACCTTTTGATTCCATGTCTGCAACAAGTTGCTGACACAAACCCTTACCTCTGACAAGTTTAGTGACTTTGATGTGCACGTCATACTCCATTACCTTCATGATCCATCCAGCATGCTTTTCATTCATTTCTTTGTTCAACAAAAACTCCTTGACACCTGGATGAGACACCATCAGATGAATCTTGTTGTTGGACAACATGTGCTTGAATTTCTTCAAAGCTTGAATAACCGCAAAGACTTGCTTTTCAATGAATGAGTATTTGAACTCATAGTCTTTGAGGGATTGACTGAAGAAAGCAATTGGTTGCTCCATCAGGTTGTTGTTTTGTTGGGTGAGGATCCTTGAAATGCTCTCTTGACCTGCAAAAGCATAAAGGATAAAATATTTGTCAAACCTGGGGTTCACCAGCATGGGAGCTTGAGAAATGGCTGTTTTGATGGCTTCAAAGCTTTCTCATCCTTCCTTTGTCCATGAGAATGGCATGTTTTTCTTCAACATGGCTATCAGTGGTTTAGCCAATGTCGTGAATTGAGGGATGAATCTCTCGCATGAAATTTATGGTTCCCAAAAAAATCTTGGAGGCCCTTCCTGTGACTTGGGAGAGATAAGGACATAATCAAATGAATCTTGGCTGGATCGATTGATAATCCTTCCATTGAAAAAACATGCCCCAACAATTTTCCCTCATGCACTTTGTGAAAATACATTTCTTGGGGTTAAGTGAAACCCCAAATTCCCTACACCTTCGGAAAACTTTCCTTAGATGCGTGATGTGATCTTCTACATGCTTAGAGTATACAGTTATATCATCAAGGTAAACCAAAATAATATCATTGATTAGTCCCTTAAATGCCATGTCCATGGCTCTTTGGAAAGTAGCCTCAACATTGGACAATCCGAATGGCATTTTATTGTAGGCATACGTGCCCCACTTGGTAGTGAAAGCCATTTTGAATTGGTTGGATTCTTGGACTAGGATTTGATTGTAACCCAAATATCCATCGAGCAAAGAAAATATTTGAGCTCCTACCACCATTTGAAGGATCTGCTCCATCGATGGAAGAGGATAATGGTCTTTTAATGATGCATGATTCAAATCCCTAAAATCTACACATAATCGGATCTCTCCATTCTTCTTCCTCATGGGCACCAAATTGGCTACCCATGAGGAATGCTTGATGGGAAAAATTATACAGGCCTCGATGAGCTTGGTTAGCTCCTTTCTCATTAGTGGCTCAATTTTGGGATTAATTGGTCTCTGTTTCTGAATGAACTGGCTTAGCATTAGGATCCAGTTTGATGGTATGTTGTGCTAGACCTGGATCAAAACCACGCAGATATCTTTATAGCTCCATGCAAAGATGTCATGATACTCTTGACAAATTTTGATGAAAGCTTCTTTCTCTTCAAAAGTACACACTTTTCCAATCTTAAGAAACTTTGCATTTGATACTTCGACTTCCTCAAAATATTCTTCTTTGACCACCATGTTAGGGCTTTGTCTTTTGGCTTGGTCATCTGAATTGAAAATGGATTCCAAAGTGACTAAACCTTTTGGTAACTTGTTGCTTTTCAATTGGATAATTTTCTCACCATATGACTCCTGCAACTTATCTTGATTTTTTGCAGCAAACTCCGCCTCTTCTTGTAGGAAGAGGACAATTTGTTTGTCACTATCAAACACTTGCCAACTACTCACATTATCGGGACTACTAGTTGAACCACCATTTTAAAAAATTGCTGCCCTTCTTTTATGATATCAACTTGGTATGTTGTATTGTGAACCAATTGTAGCAAGCCTATCCGCATCTTGATTTTGATCTCTAGGAACTGCATGGATCCCAAAGCTTTGAAATCTTCAATCAAGTCCCAGACTCGGTTCTTGTATGATCTTAAAAGATCATTTTTGGATGCACTACGTGCCAAAAAACTTGATGAACAACTAACTCATTGTCTCCAAAAATAGTCAGGGCTTTGATTCCCTTCTTTTGGGCTAGCTGAATTCCTTACAAGAGCCTCGTATTCAACAACATTGTTAGTACAACTAAACTACAACCAAAAGATGAGAAGTACTTATCTCCCTCTGAGAAATTAACATAACACCAACATCAGATCCATTCTTACTTCTTGAGCCATCAAGAACAATTGCCACAGATCCTTTAGAATCACTTGGTGTTTTGACAAGTTGTGGTATGATCATATCTTCTTCATGGATACAGTAGGTACCTAATCTTGTTTCTTCCAAGACCAACAAACCAGCTTCTTCTTCTACCAATACATCAGTAGGGATCATACTGATGATCTCTACTTACTTCATCTAGCAAAGTATCAGGGACTTCTTCAACAAGGGTGGTTGGTTCATGATCGACATCTTCCTCTTCTGGATCGCCGATGGTGTAATTTCCATTTATGGGACTAGCAGTGTAGGGTTCTACATGATTATGGCAGATTGGTTCTACCCTTATAGTTACTTTGGTTCCATATCGAGTCCTGAGAATCATATGCGACCAATCAGGCCGATAGGTAACTACCCATCTTGGCGGTGAAATCCCGTGATAGGTAGATGGCAAAGAGGGGAGGGAGATCAATGACCAATATATCTTGGGTGAATGAAAAACTTGGGCATGCATGGATGGTAAGTTGAAGTCCTTTGATAACCCCAACAGTCTTAATAGCTTGTGCCATCTAGCTAAACAACCCCTCTTACAACTGGCACATATTGTATGCCTAGTACATCTGTAATTTGTTTAGGCATGACAGAGCTACTGGCACCAGAATCGATCATGCAATTATGTACCAGGTGGTCGCCAATGATCAAGGAAATGTAGAATGGTGGTGGTTTGTTTGCCGTAGGAATGATTTTCCCTTCCGGTTGACACAAACTTGTAGCAGTTTGTCACTCCATGGCTTGGTGATCCGCTAGTTGTACTAAAATTGTTCAGAGCTTCTCACAACAGGTTTCTTTGAGAAGGGATCGAGAGTGCATCCCACATGGTAATGCTCAGATTGGTTTTCTTCATTTGTTCTACTATGCTGAAGGGAATCGCTCCTACTTTGATGACACTTTTTTGGGCATTGGGGTCCTCCTTTGGAAAATGTTTGTTGGGTACCGTGATGCCTGGAGAACCATCTTTCCCTGCGGCGTGGCTAGCCGGTGTTTCTGGTGATTTCTTTCCCACATTTTTATCAACTGCCATTTGTAACCCAGGTTGAGAAGTGGATGCTTGATCAGCTTTGGGAGGTTGAGGCTCCATTGCTCTCTTCTTGGAATGAGTGTTTGCTGCCACTGATGAGGAATCTATATTCAACCCACAAAAATCTTCTACTTTCCAGTTTAGCAAAGTGGATTCTTCAGGTGCCTGCGGTTGATCTGCTTGCTTCTTGCATAGATGAATTTTTGTTAACTCTAAAGGGGTAGATACACTTTGAACCATAAGGGCCTGGCTAAGAACCCCATTGGGACAAATATTTTGATTGTGGGGTTGAGAGCAAGGATAACACCATTCGTAGTCTTGAACTAGATTATTCTGAATAGGTACTATAGCTCTAGATGAGCTAGCTGCAAGAGGGTTCGAAAGTTCAAGGGCCTGACATTTGCAACTTGACTTGTAGTTTGATTTTGAGGCTGATTGTTTCCTTGAAAAGGAGGATGGTTAGCCTGATACTGCTGATTTTTTGGCTGATATGGATGATTGTATTGAAACTATTTCCTCTTGAGTGCAACGAGCTCATTTCAAAATTTTACAATAGTGAATTGACTTCAAATAGGTCATTTGAAGAGGCAGGGGAAGATTGAGATGGTTTCTTGGAGTCTACTGGAATAGGAGCAATGATAGGCTAATGATTCGTAAGATCTGGAGAAAAGGGCATTGGTGGTTGTGGAGCTATCTTTCCAACATGAATCAAAGAATTCTCTTGCACTTATGGCAACTTCGTAAGCATCAGGAAGTGTAGTCCCTCCCATGGACTAGATCATAACTACTACATCACTATTCAAGGCTCATAAATAGTACAAGAATGCATTATGTGCAGAAGGCTTTACAAGCGCTAGAATCCTATTCCAAGTCCTATGGAATCGGAAGTTGAAATCACTCATGTATTCTTGGGAAGCTCTCTTCATGGTAGTGAGTTGTTCCAAAAGTGATAGGTGATCACTTTTGTCTTGAACTATTTACATAGCTTTTCTCCCAACTCGTCCCAAGTGGTTATAGTGCCAACACCTAACCCACAAAACCATTGAAGTGATTTTCCCTTGAAAGAGGTAGCAAGAAGTCTAACTACAATATTGTCTTCTATGATATTATGTACTGCGTAGATGTTGGCTACATCAAAGATATGCTCCACTGGAGTAACATGAGTTTCCCCGTGTAGAAGGGTAAACTTTTGAGTGCACAATAGGTATCGGGTCACGTTGAGCCAACATAAGAGGACTGATTGCATTGAAAGGGGGAAAACTTGGTTCCTCACCATAGACAATGAAAGGTTGATTGTTCCTAGGTGGAGGAAACCTTCCGTAAGGAGGAGTCGAATGACCCCTACTAGGTAAATCTATAACTAGGGATGTGGAAATGCCTCTTCTTCTTCTCTTTGGAGGAGACAAGGAAAGTTTGATATGCTGATAATTTCCTTTCTTTGAAGAAGCTCTTGTCTAAATTCTTCGCATAAGTTACCACACTAAGATTTGGAATCCAAAGATATAGAGTCGCCAGGTACTTTGACTTGTGCAAGTGAGAAGAGAAGTACCAACTCTGTCCCACTCGGGCGTGCCAAAAATTATTGTCACCAAATCACTTGCACCCTCCGAATGGCCAAGATGTGAATAGGATGTTCGGTGTGATTGGGACACATGGGATCACCTCTCAAGCTGTGGGACTTGGGCTCAAAGTGAACCTCCGAGAGAAGGCCGGCTTCCTCTTCCTAAACTTAGTGTTGTACTACTCCTAGTGTGATAAAAGGCTATCTAGTCCTATGCTAACGTCTTCATGGGGTTTTAGGGAAAGATATTTACAGAAATGAAATTATACTAGGGATGGTGATGCACCAAATAAAGGGTGTTTCCAAACTTAGGAAGGGTTAATTTGAAGAGGGTGTGTGCACCACAGGTCAACTTCACCTACTGCAACTTAGAGAGGGTACATGATACCACAAACTAAGAGACATGCATTCCCTTTGTTAAACTTTATCAGACGAGAAATATACTAGTTTCCCAGTGAAGAAGGATGAACTCAAGAAGGGTGAACAGACACCACAACTCAACTACATGCAATACTCCACCACTCGATAAGCACAAAACTCCAAGAACCTGCAATAGAAACTTAAACTTGCACAGTGTACCTACAAGTATGAGAAAGGCACAAAGAAGCACAGAAGGATGAAAGGACCAAGATTAGTCACAAAACACACACTTTTATTGCTTCAATAACATGCACAATGCATCATACATTCAGAAGAGGCAATAGTTGCCATTACAGTCTTGAAGAGGAAGCTTGAAAGTTCTCTCAACACACAAGGACAACTTGCAGAAGAGAGAGGACTCTGAAAAGCATATACTTGCCTAAGATATCTAACTATCCAACTTGTCTGACCTATTGGAACCCTTTGAAATGAGCTTCCAACTTACATTTATAGAAGAATATGTGAGAAAGAAGAGGAAAGGTCATAATTACATTCCTAAATTGAAGGCCCATGATGTATTTATCACAGTTAGTTAAATCACCTGAGAAGGTTCCATCATGGGTCATTAATTGCTTGATGACCTAGTCTTCTCAATTAATTAAAAGAATATTTAAATAATAATAATAAATATTATTATTAAAATATTTTAGTTAAAATATTAAATTAATTAAAAAATATGGTGGGCCCCTTTGTTAACCGGTTTGTGCTGAAGGGGAAAATTATGAGGAGAAGGCCAAAAATACCAACTCGGTGATCTCCTCCCTCCAAGCTCACACTCAACCGAGCTCCTCTTGTTTCAACATCAATGTCGAGTGGAGAGCTCTTAGATCGATTCTCACCGCACACCGTTCTATCTCTTTTAACCATCTTGTGTGAATTGCATTGAGAGCTCAATGCTTAGACTAACCGAGCTAACTCGCTCATTCTTTGTTGAACTCTTGCATGAATCATACATAAACTATCGCAACTCATTCAATTTCTTCAAGCTCATACCTTATATGATGAACTTATCCATTAGCTTAGGTACTCCCGAATTGAGTTAATTCTTTATAACGAGCTCAACTAGGTTTTTTTAAATGACAACTCGTGAGATAATTTCCAAAGTTAAGCTCTGATAGAATTATGTTGAGTCGATCTCCACAGAAAATTTGTTCATCGACTCATTTTTAGCTTATCGATCCATCCCCGAGAAATTTGAAAGGCTCACTAACTTGTTTAGCTCAACCGAGCTCAACTATCTGATTCATCTATGACCACCCCTACACTTTCTGTTATACTCATCATTTTATCTTTTCTAATGGCTTCAGCTCTTTAATTTTTTAACTCCATTGAAACTTGCTCTCCACCTTTCTGGAGATTCAACTCTATAATGTTTCTTCATCTTCATATATTGACACGCCTTTTGTGCATTGCCTCCGCATTCGAGCTCATTACTTAGTCATATTGATTCAGGAGAAAATCACCCTTTTCCTTCCTTCTATCTGTTGTTCATAATTCATGATGCTTGAATATCCATTCCTTCACTCTTGAGTCATAATCTTGGTATTCCAAGTCACTTTTCCTACTATGTGTTTAAAACGGATGATGCCCACTCATCAAATGATTTGTCTTTTGTTTCTCCCGTAGTCTAAACTTACTATAAATGAGCATTTTTTGTACCAAATTTTTAAATTCTCCCTTATTTCATTATCTCTGAAAATATCATTCCCTTACATACATTTAACCTCTGGGCTAAAATTAATCCTTGCTTTTTCTGCCAAATCACTTTCCAAGCAAATGCCTTGGTTTAACATCACTTATCTAAAAAGAGATACCTAGCATAACACTATTGAACTACCTTTCCTCCATGACCATGAACTTTTGTTTTGCACTCTCCCGAAGATTGCCCGGTGTCTTGAACCTCAAAACTCAACCTTATCATTTGACACGATAACCTTTCATTGGGATGAACCCTCTTTTAGTCAGCACGAGCATATGAGTTCCACCTTCACCTTCATCATATGAATGCATTTAGATCACCTTCACCTCATGGCCATAAGGCATCAACATTCTTTTCAATTAACGTGTTCTTGGTCGACTGGTTAAGCATTGAGCCTAAGATAAGTTCTTAATGTGATTCTTCATGAATTTACAAATTTTTCCTTTGCCAATGGTTCTCTCTATGCCTTTACTCAAGTTTCGATGTTTGAGGTTTGAATCCTTGCCTCCACACAATTGTAATTCCACATCACGCATGATCTCCAATGACTCCTTTTCATGTGATCGAACCCTCGAGGCATTTACTTTGGCATTCATTCTAAATGATCTTAGCTCAGTCAATGATTACCTAATTTAACCTTAATATATATCATGACCCCATGCATTCATTATGCTTTGATGTATGTCCATACCCTATTCCAAAGATCTTATGGACTATGGCACAGCTAGAAGTCATACTTCTAAGGTAGATAACATTTAATCAATGTTGAAACATCTCATATTCACATTCGGTGAAAGCAAGTTCAATGCCTCAAGAGCTCCATGTCTTCTATCAGCTGACATTATGGTATTCTATGAGATGCCAGTTCGTATCATTTTTTCATGTCATCAAACACGTTAGGAGCATCCAAAAAACTCCCACTTGACATACATGTTGCATAATCCTTTTTGAATATCAAAACTCGTGTTCGAAAATGCAAATTCTCACACTATGATTTGCATTTAGGCTGATGGATTTGTTTAGCTTGTCTACAAAATGCGGTCTTAAATGCTGTTCGACAAAAGTTGAAGATATGTAGATCTAGGAAAATTCTCATCATGTGGAAGAGTTGTGTGTGGTAAGAAAAATGTGTGAAGGTCCTTCAAACTACCTTTTATATGTACTTATAGATTGAATTGAAAGTGGATGGCATCTTCCACCATGTGGCATTGCATCAAGTGTGGGAAATGTAATTTAGTTGTACTCGATATGACAATGAACCTCCTAAGTGTTTGAATTGGTAATATGCCCATGAGTTCTCGAACCTTTCGATGGCATGTGGGTCACCTCCACATTTTTATATTCTCACCTTACATCTAGCGAGATATTTGTGTGGAAGACATCGTTTTTTAATGGATCCTCTAATTATCCACATAATATCACATTAATTCATTTGAACATAGTCACTGAACTCATTTGAATCCCAAAAACCTTACACCGGGTCATTCCCACATTCCCCAACTTGACCACCTTCCGAGAGTGACTCGGGACCACCACGTAGCCGAGTTGACAGGTTATATGTGGATAAAAGTAGTTTGAATTACCTTGGTTCAAATGACTTGAATATCCCCCATTTGATGCCAAATCCTCCTTTTGCCAAGTCAAATTGGCATGGCGTTTGTATCAAGAAAGTCCGTAGGATATGAGTGGGAATCTCAGACTTATGAATCCATTTTTCCATACATTGCCTTGGCAAGTCAGTTCCCAATTTCCCACTTCTCGACTTGGTCATACCACCCCAAATCTCCCACGCAGTGGAATTCCTTCTTTGGCTTGCCATCCACAAAACCCAACTAGCATTAGGCTTCCTGGATTCCCATTTTAAGAAAATAACTCATGAATACTTTAGTGCGGGGTTGAGGCATTATTTTTCCCACCCGAATAGGTAAAGAGCTGAAAATATCCCACGAGCAGAACTTTCATGTTGGCACTCCATCATAGCACTTCCACCTGGCCATAGACCCTGAAATTCCCATATCGTGGAAACCTTGTCTTGGTTTGAAATTTCAACATTTTCCCTGGAAAAATCATTTGAATATCCCACGTTGAAGACTAACCCGTGGAACCTGGACATCATTTGGCCAATTCGACCAGTAAGAGACAAAAATATTCCCGAGAGATCCCAAGGCTCCACGACATGGTTTAGCTTGAGCAGGTGCACTAAACTCACTGAATTCCTTGATAGCTTGTCACATGCCAACTTTGAGTGAGTTGACTTTACATAGAAACCATCTTTAATGCATCCACACAAAATGAGTTGCCTTGAATTATCCATCATGCTCGATGAATCCCATCGATAGGACTCCATCACGTATCTCATTTTACATAACGATATCCATTCATTTTATGGCACTCTTGATGCCTTGGCTTTGTTTTGAATCACCTTGGCTCTGCAGAAAACATGTCTAAAGAAGCTCACCACATGATCTCCAAAATGAATGAGTCGCTAAAATGAGTCAAATTCTTATCTCTGCCTTCACTTTCGCCTGTGGCTCAAACCTTTCCAATTCATTGAGACTTTATTGATGCCATAGCTCAAACTTTGATTCTCCTTATCAAATTTGAGCTCAAGACTCATCTCTTTCAATCCTCGACTAAGCGAGCTTGATCGAATTGGCTTTGAATTCTCCTACGAGTTCACTTATCCGTTGCAATTTGTCACACCGTTATACTTCACAACTCCTTTTAAGATGTCGGTTTGACTCAATTTTACATTGGTATTCTATGATGCTTATACTATCTTCCCGGATAATAGAATCCTTCCATTACATAATTACAAACCCAAGATTCAATGATGTTGAACTTCCCACATCTACATAATCTCATATCATCTCTCGGTCAAAAAGATAATTCTCCCAAGTTGTTGGTCGAGCATTGTCTAATGGATTAGACTTGGCCTCATGTTAACTTAGCTTTCCCTGACTCGACCTTCATATCTTTTTGCATCAATCTCTACCGAGATCCTTATAGAGTTCCCTTCATTTGTCAATTTTCAACGAGCTATATTTTGCATTAACAAGATCTCATCGAGCTCTTAAAATTGAGAAACTCTACCGAGATGATTTCTAAGATGACTATTAATTTGACACGGGTTCTCTATCAACTCAACCCCGAACTCTTCACCGAGTTGAGATCAATGCGGTGCCTTTCGATGCTTTAGTGATCTCTCATATGCAATTTAGGAATTATTTTAATCATTTATCTCCATGATGACCGGAGGTGGATTTGCAACACCTCCCCATATTCTAATAATTTTTATTAATAAGAAAATTAATTTTTTATCATATTTGGACTCAATAGGTCCAAGAGCTACAACCTTCAACTCTGATACCAAGATGTAACATCCACTTTTTAATACTTTAGAAATAAGGATTTTTTTAAATCAAAATGTTCTCTATTCTAAATTAATATAATTTAGAACACACATTCCATTGCCAATTCATCTCATAACATAAAACCATATGCAATTGTAAATGACTCGGTGAGACATTGATCTCTCATTTCATGACTCGGTATTAAATCAAACTCTAATGTTAACTTAATAATGCATATACAATGTATAGTTGGTTTCATTATCCTTCTAGGGGTAATCTTGAAGTGTTCTATCTAAGAATCCTATCTGAATATATGTTACCGATATTCATCTAAAATCCTACATATTAAATTAGGTGACATAGGACAATGCAAATCGTATCTTGCAATACTTTGGCCAAAGTTTTTAAACATGTTTACCTTGTTTAAATTCCTAGACGACATACTCATTGAAAGGAACACGTACTTCACAACACTTGTTTTGTATTCTAGAGTGGTCATTATTGACTTTTTCAACCCAATTTGATTCAATGTTTCACACTAGACAAGGGAAGAAACATGCACTAGTGTGGAAGACTACTCATGATAGCTAAGGATACATAGAAATACTCAATTGAATTACGTCGATTGGGTGTGTCTAGTCACCCTAAGTCAACATGATTTGACCTCAACACTAGATCATGTTTATATCTCTGTTTAGAATGGGACCATGATCTAATCTTCCACTTATGTCAATCGAGTTAATCAAACTAAGTGGGGTGTTGAGGCATAACAAGTTGCATCATAGTATCCTCGTAATGACCCCTATCATTAAGAAGGTACTATGCCGCAGTTGCTATGTTTCAACATCCAACTGAGTTTCCTCAACTAAACTAACATACTTAAGATTATATTAGTTTATTAACCCAATCAATTATTATCTTATAGATTAATGATAACAACGCTTTTAAGGGTTAACTAAGCATCATTTAACCTAATAAGGTTACAAGATGTATTTTATTAAAAGAAGGTATGCAGATAAAATTTTCCTTCCTAAACACCCTAAAATCATGCTTAGATTCATCTTAATCTTATCTCATTATTTCATATGTCATTCATGTAGTTGTAAATTACTCGGTGAGACACGATCTCTCATTTCATGACTTGGTATTAAACTAATCTCGCATGTTAACTTAATAATGTGTATATTATGTATACTTGGTTGCTTTACCCTTTTAGGGGTACCCAAGTTTTCTTTCTAAGAATCGTATCCCGAACATCATCACTATCGATATTCATCTGAAATCCTACATCTTAGATTAGGTGACATATGACAACGCAACCAACAACTTGCGATACTTTGGCCAAAGTTTTTAAAGATGTTTCCCATGTTTACATTCCTAGATGACATAATTGTCGAAAGGAACATGTCCTTCACCAAACTTTTATGTTATCTAGAATGGTCTTTATTGACTTCTATTAGCGTAATCAAATTCAAGGTTTTACACTAGACAAGGGCAATAACATGCACTAGTGTGGAAGACTACTCGTGATGACTAAGGATGCATAGACATATTAAATTGACTTACATCGATTGGGTGTGTCTAGTCACCCTAAGTCAACATGAGTTGACCTCAACACTAGATCATGTTTCTATCTTTGTTTAAAGTGGGACCGTGATTTTGTCTTCCACTTATGTTAATCAAGTTAATCAAACTAAGTGGGGT